>JAWQUS010000010.1:1602500-2852500 GCA_036365455.1 Macrosoma leucophasiata
GCACAGAGTGTACTTCAATCGGGTCCTATCAAGCAGTACAAAAGACGATAGAGGTTGTGTAGGTGTTGTACTGTAATCTGTTTCAGTAGATCGATTTATTGACGGATTAGTAATAATGTCTGTAGCCAATATCTGACCCACTGTCGCGAAGTAGGCGTTGACAGTATTTACAGACTCTTGGGGGGATGACACTGACTCTAGTAGTTTCAGGTTACAAGATTTAGGTGGCTTACGTCGTGTTATATTATCAATTGACTGCCAGAGTTTCCTTGGATTCCTGATAGCTTTATTCAACTGTCCTCTTTGATAGTCCCGTTTAAGTTTTCTTATTATGTTATTGCAGAAGTTACGATAACGTTTATAAGTTATTTTATTTAGTTATGATTACATTTTTGTTTAGTTTTGTGGTCTCTAAGTGATGATTTAGTGATTGAATAAAATCTTCTGCATTTGATGTTGACGGAGAACGGTAGATTCCAAGTATACTAAGGTCATAAATATTTATTTGTAAACAAGACGCGTGTATTAGATTAATTTCTGTAACAGAAGCCTTATGAATATCTTTTACATAAGCAACTACTCCATCAGCTTGATTTACATGTTTTGTGGTGTGGAAGGCTGTGTACCTTTCCAAAAGTGGAATGGTTTTATTTTTGTTTAATCTACATTCGCTTAATATGATAAAGTCTGCATCGAAATTGAATTTACATAGGTTTAATTCCAAGTCATCCAAGTTAGCGTAGATGCTTCTAATATTTTGGGCAACAATTGTTAAGTCTGTTTTGTCTACTGTTATTAGTGTACGAAATTGTTCAATGTTACATTGGATGGCTTGGGCTATATATGTATTGTCTATGGCTTGTACATTTGTAAGTTGACTATTCATAATTGGAGATTTTCAGATGATACAGTGGTTTCTTTTTGTACTCAACGGTTGATTTACATATTTTATCTATATAAATAATTATTTGTTGTTTATTTTTGTATCGGGGAATTGAATGTGATGCTTTGTATTGTGTGTAAGAATGCTTGAGGTAAGGTGGATTGAATTTTGTATTATTGTGGAATATAACAGATGTTGTGTGATGCATGTGATTGTGTGCGTGTAAAATACATAGACTTATTAAATACAAAACTAAAAGAAAATTTAAAATAATACCTAGTCACGTTGTCAGTAGTAAATTATGAACTTGAGTTTCATTTTTAACCAAGATGATAGGAGAGGTTTCGTCTTTTCGGAGATACACTCTGCCGTAGTTTGTCCAGCAAAATCTGTAGTTTTTAGATTTCGCCAGGTCCCGCGCGAGAAAGTATAATCGAGCGCCTTTTGCTGTGAGTTGCTCGGAGACGAAGACGGGTGTTTCTTCATTTTTACAGTTATACATTTCATATTGTAAATGGAATAAAGGCTTTATCTTGCTACTATTGTTGTATAAGTATGGATGTTCGTTTGTTTGTTGGCCAATCACCCTAAAGTGGCTGGATAGATTTCGATGAAAGTTTGTTTACAGGTGGAGTAAATACTATAGTTGTAACACGTAGGATTTTACTTTTTATCCCGTTCGGAGGTTCTTAGGGAAATTTAAAATAGATGTTCATATTGACAAAAAAGTTGCCGATTACGATATGACTATTTTTTTATTGTGTTTTCAAAGAGTAGTTTAAGTTATGAAATGATAACGTTTTCGTAGGTTTTCGCGAGCTTCATACTAGGGATGGCGATCTGAGATCGATTAATCGGAAGATCGATCTTTTAGACCGAAAAAATCGATTATTTAAATCGATTCACAGCACTGGATCGATCCAGCAAATCGATACTTTACCTTGGAAAATCAAAGATCGAGCTTTTTGCTTCGTTACATATAGGTTAAGATCCCATAACACAAACATTTCGTTCATCGAGTTTATGCTGAAAACCCATTTTTTACGCATATTTATGATCCAGAGAATATAAATCCACTAGGTTGCCTATCAAAATGTGGCCGCAAGTATTTTTAAATATTTTTTTATTTTTTTTACACCTGGCTGCGAAGAGGTGCGGCCAAGTGCGCAACGGCTGCCGTGATTTTTTAGAGTCTTTACATATATTGCCGTGAAATGGTCGATTTAATTGAAAACAAATCAACAAAATTTTGTCCCAAAAAAAAATATATTTAAAAATACTTGCGGCCACATTTCGAACGATTTTGAACGAAATTTTTCTGTTATGGGATCTTAACCTAATACAGGAAGCATGCAGTAAATACAGTAAAAAGAGACACCACACGTAAATCATAACATTTAACCCCCATGTTAAATGTTTTTGTGATTTACGTGTGGTGTCAGATATGAAGCAATATTGATTTACTTTTATTTTTTGCTCGTCACTTTGATTGAATTTGAAGTATTACAATATTACATGAACCAAATTGAAAAAATATCGATTAATCGGAAATTGATTTTTCAGACGTCGATACAATCGTGGATCGATTTTTTACTCTTCGATTCGATTCAAAGATCGATCTTTTTGAATTTAAATTGTTGAATTTAAACTTGCGGATTTTCTCGCGTATACAACACTCCCAAACTTATTCATACTATTTCGACAGACTAATACGACGATTTTTTTTTAGGTCGGGCTTTTTTGTAGGCGGCCTGTCTCGAGACGGCACTAGTCTACTTCACCGGGCAATCGGCGAGCGCAGAGGGCGCTCCAGCCTAAAAATATGCAGATGTTCAGCCTGGTCTTATATAGCTGAGACGGAACACAACCCTAGTGCGATGTAAACTACTAGTGGCGCCATCTATCGAGAAAACTACGGTGCCATGTCATGCTAGCGCCACCTGTTTCTGAGGCGTCTGGCATAACGGTCCGGATTCACGCAAAAATTACTAACCGTATCTCGTGGTTTTGCAGATTTACTAGTTTGGGATTTCAATTTGGATATAATTGGATCCCAATTCGTCGACAACGAATTAGTCTGCCCGTGACCACGATAGCTGGAAAGCGACCGAAACGTCGGGTGTGAGAAGTTTGGGAGTGTAGTATACGCGAGAAAATCCGCAAGTTTAAATTCAACAATTATGAAATGACCTCAAACTCGCTTGTGTTATTACCTACGAAATCAATGTCAAATTCAAGAAATCTTAAAACATCTTCGATAATATTGCGTTTTTGTAAATACTTTGCATAGTAAAAATTGTTGGAATTTGTACAAGGAATGAATACTGTTATTGACGTGACAACGTCTTAAATTAGGTTGCGGCTCGGAGTCACTCATGAAAAAGTGTAACGCCCGGTAACGTAACGATGAGTCACCGAACGAGAGAGAGGCCTGCCGGACCGGCGAATGCCTTTCTACCGAGAAAAAGACGTTGTCACGTAAAATCTTCGCCCGTAAAACCGACTTTACAGGCAACCAGTTTTTTTTTTCTTTTTTTCTCCTTTTATAATTTTTCTACAATAATGCACTAATGCAATTTTATTCATTTTTCATTTTCATGTTACTTTAGGACTATGGCATTTAAAACAAAAAAAAATACACATTGTCAAATACCCTATTGCTGTTGCATGTATTCGAACGTAGACTCGTAGACATAATGAACAATTTGACAACGGAGTGCTTCTGTTATCAAAATGATAATAATAGTAGGTGGATATCACGGTGGTGCCTACGCCCTCGAGCTCTACCATCTATATTGCTTCCCAATCTTTTTTTTTCAAAGGAACTCCTTCGCGATCGCGACGTTAACGTAGCGTATATCGAAACTATATCGAAACAAAAAGACATCAACGCGCGATGTAGAATGATGGCTTTTCAAATAATGTTATACTATTGGCTCGCCCTGGATTGACACGGGTGCAATGAACGTAATATAGCCTTTGTCACTTAGAGAAGATGTAGCTTTCTAATGGTGAAATAATTTTTGAAATCGGTCCATTAGTTTATATGTGAATACGTTACAAACATACATTACAAAACACAAATGTTTAATAAGCTATCATGTGTTTGTTTTTGTCCCATATCTTGCAGATGCATATATACTACACATATGTACATGATAATATGCAATGCTAAAAATTATTATAACTTTTTGTAAAAATTAAATAATGTTTGCAAATTTGTGCTGCATAAGTCCTTACTGATTGCTAATCAGACTAGCTTGTTCTGGGCCTCTGCAGTATATATGCATCTGCATAATATCATATACATATATGTAGTATATATGCATCTGCATTATGACAGGTATGTATGCTATAATATTCACTTACAAATTTAATAGGTACATATCAACAGCATGCCTGTTTCCTAAGTGCATTACAGAAAAAAAATAAACTGATATTTTTTTAACAACCCAATGACATTGAATTTGAATTACGGTAATCGAGATTAAGCGGTAATTAGTATCGGGTCGTTTAGGTCGATAACCTGAAGAATGTTTTATTTAACATTCTATTTTTCTTGGTATCGATACTAGAAACATCACTAAAATTAGTTATCTTTAAATGTAACGTATTTTCATATGGGTATTTAATGACAATTATTTTTACATATTTATTTTACAATCTGTAATTATTTTACTGTGATCAAGAACCAGCCAAATGCGAATGGCACTCGCGTTCAAAAGGTTCTATACATTTGAGTTTTTTCCTAAACCTGCTACCTTTTTTATCATAATATTACCAGAGAATATGTAATAATACTACATATAGAATGGACACTTCGACGTCCCGCCCGATTTCCCCGCATCACCCAACCTCCCCTCATATGGGCGACAGTTGGTATTTTGTACGTGCTACGCACACAGGTGCACGTGTAAATACACGTCACTGATTGATGCTGTGTAATAGTATACTCTATATAATTTCCTGTGATCTATAGATAGTAGACGAACATTAATAAGTCCTAATTTTTCAAAATTTAGATAGAAAAAATATTTGAGATCCTCATACAAACACATTTTACTCTATACCTACCTATATCATACAATTTTGTTTAAAGTTTACATTGTACGTAATAAATCCCGTGTTTAAAATAAATTTATATATCTTAAAGGTAATGATTAAAAATGTGAATATAAAGAAGTTATAACACGTCTTAGACACTAAATAATCGCTGTAATTCCACTGTAGATAACACGCAAACAAAATCCTGAAACCTTGTCACACTTGGCTTAATCGAAACTAAACAATACCCAACATATTAAAACATAATAATATTGCATAAAAATGCACTATATTCTATTTCGCTCCCGTGACCTTAAAATTTGATACATTCGCCCTTTGTAAACATGACCTAAGTGTATCTATCTCTGTCCAGCGTTCCTGACCTCGCATCATCTGTCTCGTGTCACGCATCTCAAGAAATACCCCGTTACTTTTACTCGTGCAAAAAGGCGCTATCTGCGCGTGTTTGGCGACGAAGCTATTTTAGCCTTGTCGTTTCTCTCACTCTTAGGGTTTATGGACAAATAGAGCGAGATAGAAGCGCGTAATACAAATCGAGACGGAGACCGGTGGTGCAAGTTTTTGACTGTAGTTTGAAACTTAGCGTAGTCGTGAGTTCATGTTGAGATGTTTTGTATATAGTAAATAATAACGTGTTATTTAATGCCTGTGTATAATTAATTGTAAAAATATGTGATTTAGTGTGATTTGTGTTATTTTGGATTACATTTTTCAAGGGTGTGTATTTAAACTAAGTATTACATTTGGGTAACTGTAATTTAACAATGACAGTTAGCTTTTTTAAAGGTGTGTTTACACCAAACTTTCTTTGCGTCAATAATCTTAGTCATCAAGGTCCGTTTTGTCTTGATATAGGTCTGATGTGACGTTTAGATTAAAAAATCGTAAATGCCTGTCACTATTTGACCTCCGTGTGTTGTAATTTTAATCTGTCATCATTTGAATAATTAATTCAACTCATTTATTCACGAATAAAAAAAATAACGTCTTGTTAATTTTTTTTCAGTACGGAAACGGGTTAAGGGGCAAAATTATGACAGTAACTTATCTTTTGATATTTTTTTTGTAATAGGTACCTATCTGGTCTGTTTTGCCCTGAGAACAATTTCATTCACACTTCATTGGTGGTAGAGTTCCAATATATGTAGATTACTGGTGGTAGGGCTCCAGTGAAGGAGCTCGTGGGCGTAGGCACCACCGCATTACTTAATATACTTGCCGCTAAATGGTAGTGTTCAGCACTATCGTGTTTCGTTCAGGTGGTAATGTACAGCCCTGTAATTTTCGACACAGAGGCATAACATCTTAGGCCTCAGGAGTGGTAAGTCATCTGCATTTTGACCTTGGTCTTCGTGTAAGTGGTGTAAGAAAACGATTAATTACTGTTGTTTCAGAGACCATATTTATGTATTTCCCTACATTTTTTTAGTATTAAATGCAACATCCATATTACATAAAAATCAGCCTATCTTAAGTACAAGGAAGCCAAAGTACAGGTAGGTATAATGTCAACAAGTTAGGCCCTACAAGGTGGCAAGCAACTTGTACAGACAAATTCCATTCCGCTAGGTTTATTCTCGTTGCATAAATAAGGTTCCCTTCCCTTTGGCGTGAACTACGAAATGTTTGTTGATCAACAGCTGAACGAATTTGGGTGCTAATTGCATGACAGCCCCAAAAGGAGTGTTATGGTAAATTTACTTTGAAAGTTTTTTTCACTGGTGGTAGAGCTCCAGTGACGGAGCTCGCGGGCGTAGGTACCACCGCATTACCTTAAATACTTGCCGCTAAATGGTAGTCAGATAGAACACTATCGTGTTCCGGTCAGGTGGTAATGTACGGCCCTGTCATTTCCGGCACAGAGGCACAATACCTTAGGCCTCAGAAGTGGTAACGCATCTGCATTTTGACCTCTGGTCTTTGTAAAGGTGTTTATAGGCTGCAGTCATCACTTAATATCAATGTGAACTGCATGCTTGTTTGACACTTTCATTACATAAAAAAAAATACGTGACCTAGCAACTGATGAGAACGGTGATTCTCTAAATTAGCGTTCTTCGCCTAATGACTTTATTATTTGTCTTAAATGTATTAAACGTAACTTCACATAGGTATTCCCCAAAGGGACAGGCAGAGGTAAATGTGCATGCATTAATATGTTCAAGCATAGATGCAAACTGTCACGATTCACCGGTTACGTTTTAGCCCATATATCTACCTAGGTAACAGGTGGCGAGCCTATTGACATCAAATAAAGAAGGTACTTATTCAAAAGTTTTCATTCTATAAGTGATTACAGTTAAATAACAAAATATATAGAATATTATGTAGTATAATTTGTGATATTATAATAATAATGTTCATGTAGGCCGTAAACATACATATTTGTACTGTATTATGTCCTACAATGATCAACTTATGTATGTAGGTACTCGGTTTATTCAGTTTATTCATTTATTTCATACTAGCTGCGCCCAAGACTTTGTCCGGGTAGATACTAAACAATCATAAATTCTCACGTGGACGACGCCGCGGGCACATCTAGTATACAACATAAGACCTAAAAATTCTGTAAAAATTTTAAGCGTCTACTTGCTACCGTTATTATTATCGAGCAAAAAATAGACGAAAAAAAAACACGTTTATTGTATGCCCCCTTGGACCCTTTAACATTTTCATTTTCTTATTTTTAGTAATTAATTTTGTCTTTATAGCGGTATCAGAAATACATAATTTGTGAAAATGTTAGCTTTCTAGTTATCACTATTTATGAGATACAGGCTGGTGACCGACAGACGAACGGACGGACAGACAGACAGATAGACAGAAAAACAGACAGCGGAGGATTAGTAATCCGTGGGGTCCGTTTTTACCTTTACCTTTTAGGTACGAAAAGATAGAACTGAGATTTAAAAAAGCTTAAAAATATTCGATATAATTATTTAAATTGATATATCTTTTTTATTTCTGAACCGATTCACATGAAACAAACACTGAATGTTAAGTGAAACTTACCACAATTTATTAGTTAAAACCGTAAATCGAATAAGCCGTTTCTGATATTAGCGTGCACAAACAAATAGACAAGCAGTCATTTTTCCGGAATAAACAGTACTCAGTGTTGTGCGCCAAAGATTAAAGTACAATTATACCAAGTTTCATTGTAATCGGACTAGTAGTTTTTCTGTGATGCTTGAACAAACAGACAGACAGACAGACTAAAATTTTTCTAATCACATATTTGGGTTCGGTATCGATCTAGTAACATTTTTTGGTATTTATTTTTTCAATATTTTTAATGTACAGAATTCACACTTCTATAGTTTTATTATAAGTATAGATAATTAGGCTCCTGGAGAGCACTTTTATTACGGTACCTATTACATTATAACAATTTATCATATTAGACTTCGTCCCGTCAAAAAGATTTGTTGATTATTTGACGTTAGGAACACACCTACATTGCTTGGACAACAGTGAGTGCTTGTAATTTAATATGAACTTTATGTAATAGCAATAGAGCTCAAATTGAGTCTACGTTTTAGTTATAAAACGATAGATTGGGAAAAAGAAAAGGGCTGTATTTAGGGTTACTCAGCAATCATTCGAATTTCTCTCACCTTTTTTAAACTTTCCCTAGACCTCCACGAACATTTCAAGACCAAGATAAGATAAATCCGTTCAGCCGTTCTCGAGTGCTAGCGAGACAAACGAACAGCAATTTATTTATATATATATATATAGACTAATTTATGACTTATTATATGACGTATTCTCCCCGCGTAAGGCTAGCAAAGATTCGGGATTTAAAAACCCTCTACGTAAAAAATCATATAAAAAGTAAAAAAAAAAAAATGTGTTTGTTGGCCTATTTGATCCAAGCGTCGTCAAGTCGCGTGACAAACCTTGTTCATCGCCTTCCCCTTTTCCTTACTTCAGTCCCTCCTCCTTTTCCTTTCTTCAGTCCCTTCCCTTTTATTTGGGCGAGTATGCCATAATCGCCATACTTGGCAGGCATATTGGCAATCGCAGTGGCGTTAGCTTCATCTCAAGAAACTGTTTCCCATCCCACGTTATTATAATTACTACCTATTGGATAATATTGGAATGGTTTGACCACCATTATTTGGTTGACTGACTGAACTACCGGAAGAATTCTCCTCTACTAGAGGGCAATCGGGTCTTCACTTCCTGACGCCTTCAAATAGTTAGTTATAGATACAATAAATGCAACACATGAAGCGCACATGGCCCCGCGGCTGGTGTAGTTCGGAAGCGATCTACTCGGTTAAGCGATACGGGCGCGGTCGGGTGTGTGATGGGTGACCGCTAGTTGCAAATTAAAATGCGCGTTGCCGTGCTTCGAAGGGCACGTTAAGGCGTCGGTCCCGGTTGCTATCGATAGATAGCAGTCGTTTAGCCTTGTCGAAGGCCTTATGGGCGGTTTGAATACATCCGACAGCGGGTTGGCCACTAACCCTTATCTCCACCAACCCGCATTGGAGCAGCGTGGTGGAGTAAGCTCCAGCCCTCCTCCCAAGAAGGGGAGAGACTCGTGCCCAGCAGTGGGACGTATCAAGGGTTTCCATTATTAAATGCAACACGCGCACAAAGATACAGTTACGACTCTCCAGTTACATTTCTACAGATCAAACCCGGAACCTCAGACTTAGCTGTAATAACCTGCTTACACTAAGCTGCCAAAGTGAACATACCGCATACCTAACACATATGTTTAAAACTCTCGAAAACCAATTCTAAGCTAAGCATAATTCAAACCATTAAAAGCAAGTATTCGAGCTCCTAATGATCTTAATTTAAACACTACTTAATTATTAAATGAATTACCAGAATAAGATTAACATCATTTTGACTCTGTTGCTAAATTAAGTATCTTAATGCAAATCAAGTTTATTTTATGTCTTGAAAGTGGAAAACATTAATATTTTAAAGGTTATATGTTCTTAGGTTTTCGCGAGCTACACTCATTGAAATAAAACTATTTTTATGGATTTATCTCGCGTATATTAAACTAAAAATCATTTTAGTTAAAATGATAAGCTAAAATGATTTTTAGTTTAATATACGCGAGATAAATCCATTAAAACAGTTTTCAAACCATATAAAAAGATTCATCAGTATTTAAGACCCATTAAAAGTAATATTCCATTACAAAATTCTGGCATTTATAAATTATATTGTGATTGTGGACTCTCATATATTGGTCAAACGAAGAGATCTGTATCCACCCGCGTTAAAGAGCACATTGCTGATGTCAAAAACCGAAGAACAGGGAGGTCTGCAGTCTGTGAACACATAGCGGATAAGCCGAACCATTAAATCCGGTTTGATAAAATTCAATTCAATTCAAAAATTACGCAAACAAAATACAGCTTATTTCCAAAACGAGAGGATGGTAGGTGTAAACGGTGTTACGGTGCATAGAATCATTTAATTACCACGTTTCCCACGGCACCCCATTGTCTATGGTTCACTGACATGGAGGACACGCCTCGCCTTTACGTAAAGATCGCTTCTTAGAAGTATTTTATGGAATTCTACGAATATTCGCAAAAAAAAATGTTATAGTACTGTACTGACTTTTTTATGTAAGAGAGATGGCAAATGAGCATGCTGCTCAATTTTTTTTTTTTATGATTTTAAATAAGTGGGAAACAAGCACGCAGTTCACATAGATGTTAAGTGATGACTGGAGCCACTTAGATCATGAATTTGTAAACAAGTATAATACAGTTCCCATTGACAGTAATAGAACATCAACATAAAATTAAAAAAAACAATTTGTAGTGCTACAGGAGTAGGTACTTATATACTTATATTTATGTAGGTACTTATACCTCTGTGCCAGATATTACATACCTACTTTATAACATTAAAAATGTGTTGACCTCTGCTTGTTCCACAGTTTAATACAAGCGTGAAGTTATGTTTGATATCATTTAGCCGTACAAACAGTTCTCACATCACTATAATGGTGTTGTGTTTAACGAATATCAATATTTCTGACGCAGCAGTCAGGAAGTGCCGTGATGCATACTGCTGACTGCTGACCAGACGGTATGAACAAAAACATGGCAATAAGGCTGCGGCTACACTAGGAAGCGATTTGCGACGCGACTGGAAGAGATAATACTTATATAAAAAGTTAATTGTTTTATTTTTATTGGGATACTAGTTGACCCGGCGAACTTCGTATTGCCTCAGAATGAAATAATGTCTGAGAATATGTAATAATATTACTATAATGTGGCAAAGGTTAGATAGATACGGACTATTTGTATGCGAAAATGAGATTGTGATTTTTACTATTTCTTCATATTTTCTTACCTTTTAAACCTTCCCTGGACTTCTAAAAATCGTTCATAACCAAAATTAGCCAAATCGGTAAAGCCGTTCTCGAGTTTTAGCGAGACTAACGAACAGCAATAGATTTATATGTATATAGATTTGCAATAAGACATGCGAGTGGGATATTAAAAAAAAAACCGGTTAAGTGCGTGTTGAGCCACGTGCAGTGTAGGGTTCCGTAGTTTTTAGGTTTGATTAATGTAATGAAAAAAATATATAAATATTTTCTATGGTTAAAAAGTTGTTAAAACAAGATGTTAAAACATTTCTAGTATTATATTTGGTCGACTATTACTCGCAAACTTGTAAAGTCCACTTAAGTGTGATAGTTTTCCTTTTAATTTGGTTATATGTAGCTACTATTGCCGTAACGTTTGAATTTCTATTAACAACCGTTTAGTGGGTAGAGGGCGTTATTACGATATGGGGACTTTAGGCGGGATATGAAACCGCGACCACGGGAATCACTAGTCCAGCCACTCTCACAACTGAGCTACCGAAATCCACTATCGAATTTCCCCTTCACATTTATTGCATTGCCTTGGAATGGCAGTAGCATTAGCGACATCTATTGCTCAGAATGCTAGTTAAGCAAGACAAGGAAAAACTAGACAGTCAGGTGGATAGTGATCCCAGTGGTCGCGGGGACCGTGACCCCGCCACTTAATGCGGACGAGTCGGAATACCCAGGGGTTTTTGGTGGGTAGACGGGTCTTTTATTTTCCCGGAGACCCGTATAACCCGGGGTATGCGTAACGCATTTTCTCTTGGTTAAAAACTTGCGGGGAGACACAGAGACGATTAAGGCCGGTGCAACTTTCATCAGTTATGCGTTGGCAGTCATTATTACGTGTGTGTTCATGTTTATTTACTTTTGAGGTGCAGAAACTAAAAATTAAATGAATTCGCTGGCCATAGTCCAAAACCCTACTTTGCCAAAGCACACCCCGGACATTCGGCTAAAATTCCATGCAAACGCTTATTCTGGTTACCTATTAACAAAGAGCAAAACTGGAAGGGAGTAGCCATATGCAGGCTTCCCCTCTGTAAAAGTACAAGCCCAAATGGGCCTATACCTGACGCCTAGATGTTTAAATGTGTGCGTGAAATTGTTTCTGTATTTTGTAAAGTCAAGGTGTGAGTTTCGTAGAATAGACGATTTTTGTAGTGTGCGTGTGTGTCGCACGCATTTCCCCTCGCAAAAAATGACAGACTGTTTTGCATGGGTAATACACGCTATGGCTACTCCCCTCCGGTCCGCCGCGACCGGTGGGCCGCGTTGCTCTGCTTGTGTTTTTACACGCGTACATAATAGACCATAGACAAGTTCAACATCGTGACACAAAACAATTACCGCGTAATGTGCATTATGAAATATATTGACCAACTGCTCTCGTTCGTAATTGCTGGTGGTCATAATAATACGTTCCCATTATTTCTCATTCGTTATTTCACATTGTATTGCATTTTTATATCATTTAGTTGACTCGGTGGCATAATGGCAGTAGGTCAATTCTTAGTTCGCTCTCTGGTTTGGGAAATATTTTTTATGTTGTTTAATGGTGGTAGAACTCTAATGATGGAGATTACGGGTGTAGACACCATTGCTTCACCTAATCCACATGCTACTATATATAGTGTACACTAATCATAGTGTTGAGCGCTTTCCGGTCAGGTGAGACAGAGGCCTTAAGAGGATGTAAACGGATGTATATGAAAATGTTAAAAGAGACAGTGGCACCAGGTCGAACTGTTCGACATGCCACCGTCTCTTTTCCTACACCATACTACTCGCTGAAGAGAGAAGTTTCACCCTCACCGACTGGACACCTGGCAGTGCTCAACGGTGCGGTTTTCTCGTTCTGCCCAGAACTTGTAAATTGTGGAACGAACTTCCCTCTGAGGTGTACCCTGGGTACTGCAATATGGGGTTCTTCAAAAATGGCGTCAAAAGAGCCCTTCAGAGCTGGCAGCGCGTTGGCAACTCCCCTAGTGTTGCAAATGTTCATAGGCGACGGTGACCACTTTCCATCAGGTTCAACTAAGTAAATAACATTAAAACAAATCTTTGGTTTACAATACAGATGTTTATAGGCTATGGTAATCCCTCACCATCAATGTAAGCTGCATACTGATTTGCCACTTCATGATATAAAATTTATACTAAATCAAGCCTCAGGCTAAGGGAATAATCTTAACTCTGAGTTCAGTCGTTACAAAACACTAGACTATCCGAGTGGTCAAAGCAAACAAAACTGACAAACTGTGGATGTCGACAGTTGATTAGGTACTTTTAATATTTTGAACAACATGAAGCGTGAACTACTGAATGTTATGATATTAGTCACGACTTATATGTATGTATCTTCACGCCAAGTCCCTTACCTTACCAGAGTCTGGAACGGCAGATATCCCGGTCCTGGCACACATTCCGTGCTTCATCTAGATTCATCATTCTCTTTGTACATGGACGCCAATATCTAAGACTCTTGATCCCACCCTTAGACAGTTAGGTACTCGACCTATTTGGTCTAATACCTAAGTCAATAAAAATCTTGGCCAAACTTGGTTGAGTCACTGCCGAGTATTGTAAGTAATTTTTTTGCAATGAAGATGTGATTCAGAACTCCGCTGCACCCAACAGTGCTGAGTGCTGTCGCAGCGCTACTGGTCTCCATATTACATAGAGCAACACCGGAGGGGAGTAGCCATATGCAGGCTTTCCCCTCTATCAAAGTACAGGCCCAAATGGGCCTATACCTGTCGCCTAGATGTTTAAATGTGTGCGTGAAATTGTTTCCGTATTTTGTAAAGGTCAAGGTGTGCGTTTCGTAGTAATAGACGATTTTTGTAGTGTGCGTGTGTGTCGCACGCATTTCCCCCCGCAAGATATGACAGACTATTTTGCATCGGTAATACACACTATGGCTACTCCCCTCCGGTCCGTCGCGACCGGTGGGCCGCGTTGCTCTATGCCTTATTATTATATTCTCCGTAAGTTCATATGAGATTACATTCTGAGCTATACGACAAAGTCGCAAAAGCAAGCAGTAGCAGCACTGCAGCGCGGAGTGTTGCAACACTGCCACCTTGCTCGAAATCAGCGCGGCAGGCAGCACTATTGCGGAGCAATGGTTGCCGCAGCTCTGCTGCATGCAGAGGAGTTCAGAGTCACACCTTTAGTTCTGTCTGATGGTGGCGTCAAAAGTCTCAGGAATCGGCGTGCATGTATGAAGAGAATGATGAAGGTAGATGAGGCACGGGAGGTGTGTCAGGGCCGGGAAATCTGGCGCGCCACACTCTCTGTCTACCCCGGTAGGGACCTGGCGTGAAGATACAAACCTTTAAATTAAGCGAAAAACGAATAATCCCATTAAACATAATCAAATCTGCTCAACTGCTTTGATAACGAAAAAAATAATCGTTTTAATGTACATACATAAATTAGTCATAACGGAGTCGTTTTTATATGCTATTAAGTGAATTTACTTTTTTGTTTAACCATTTCAAAATGGCTTTAATTGCGTAATTAGCGTGCCAACAACTAGATAAGTAATTAGCGAGTTTTTGGAAGAAAACGTCAATAACCTGTCTGTTTTGTTTCCGTTGGTGGAATTTGCTGAAATTAACAAATTCTTGTTTCCTTTTAAAACAATTATGGCCGCTGCATAACGGTTACGGTATTATTTTGTTAATCTACACGTTTCGGAATAAAAAATATTAATTACACTTTATCACCACACAAATAAGGCCACGACGTGACTGACCGGATATTTTTTCGATGGCGTGTGTATACATGCATAATAATATGTGTGACTCCGTAATCACAATCACAGAAACATAACAACTGAGGTTTCAGGGGTGGCAACGCATCAGCATTTCGACCTACGGTCTTTTATGTTAGTTTATTAGTTATCACTTAACATCAATGTAAACTACATGTTTGTTTGCCACCCGTATTTACAGTATCCAACAAAAAATATTGCACATCGACCTCAATAAGGAGACGGCTTATTTCGCGTCTGTAGTGCGTTATCATTTTCGCACTTTACCAATTTGACGTTTGTCCACCATTTTCTCCAAGTCTTGACCAATGTCAGTGCTTACGTAGGCAGTGTGCAACAGAGATAACGCTCTACGAAGCCGAAACTAGCCGATTGTCCTTTTCATAGGCTCGATGTGCAATATTTATTGACTAGCTGTGCCCGCGACGTCACCCGCGTGAGAATTTATGATGATTCAGTATCGGACGAAGTCGTGGGCGCAGCTAGTATAAAATTAGCCTAAGTTACTCCTTATTACAAAAGCTATCTGCCAGTGAAAGTGCCGTCGAAAATCGGTCCAGCCGTTCCCGAGATTAGCGGGAACAAACAGACAGATAAACAGACGGACAAAAATTGTAAAAATAAATATTTTGCTATATGTACCGTGTATACATACATACGCATTTAATAAAAAGCGGTTATTTTTATATTACAAACAGACACTCCAATTTTATTTATTTGTATAGATGAACACTGTAATTTTTTTAATGTATTTTTTAATGTATTTAATGACAATTGATGTTAAGTGATGAGAGACACCCACACAAAGACCTCAGAAAAACTCAGATGCGTTGCCACCCCTGAGATTATAGTTATTCATTTTATGTCTCTGTGATACTGGAGGCCATTATAGATATCTATTCCATTTGTTACAGATGGCTGAAATAATATTCCAAAGGCGGAAAGCCGCTACGGTGCTCGTAGATCCGAACCCGTTGATCATATTACTGGTGTTAGCAACATTGCAGCTATGTGCGGGTCAGGTGATCAACAGAGCCCCACATTTCGTGCCCCAGACGGGGGACATGTCACAGTTTAGCTTGCCTGAAGACACGGCGGTTGGAACGCCGGTGTACCATTTGAAAGGTAAGTCTTATTTTTAAGGAACTAGGTCAGATTTAATAACCTGCAATCTTCGTCATTTCAGCTGAAAAAGGTCTACTGCTAAACAAAAGCCTCCCCATATGCCATAATCGTCTCGCTTGGCATGTGGGTTGGCGATCGCAGTGGCTTTAA
The DNA here is from genome assembly GCA_036365455.1 of Macrosoma leucophasiata. Lineage (NCBI taxonomy): Eukaryota > Metazoa > Arthropoda > Insecta > Lepidoptera > Hedylidae > Macrosoma > Macrosoma leucophasiata. Next base: position 1,618,878 of record JAWQUS010000010.1, read on the forward strand.
TTATATCGCAAGACGCTGCTGCCAAGCCCGGCCAATCACTGGAAGATTTAGTTAAGCTACCAGATCAACTCTGCAGATTTTTCGATTGCTCCTTCCCAAAGTTAATCTTGGCATTTGAAAAAAAAATCCATTATTCTTGCGATAACTTCTCTTAGAAATACCTCCAACTCTAGTCTAGTCAATTACTTATACTTGCAGCGAATCTTCAGCTTACAGCATCGCAAAACAAAAAAGCAATCGTAGTTGTACCTCAAATAAGCGATATATCATTACTGGTAGTAGAGCTCCAGTGATGAAGCTCGCGGGCGTAGGCACTTAAATTAATTTGACAGATATTTATGCAAGACGTTTCAACGTCAGCTGTCAAGTTATTATGGGAAAGTGTGGTAAATTGAATGCAAAAAATTGGAACCGTGCTTCCAAAGGGAGTATCATGTCTAGTACTATATAAGTCAATGAGATTTTGGCTTGCTCGATGGCTGTCAGACGCCGCTACTCCATTTGAAAGACATGATTCATAGTCCACTGCTACGCCAAAAACTCCAATATGACTAAATGTCTATGTAAATTCCAGTTGTTTAGAAATCTGTAGACAGACACAATTGACACACATAGGCATGTCTTGCATGCTTACCATACAATACACGTTACTAAAGTTCATTGAGGTGCAAAAAACGTGTTCAGGTACAGAAGCGATCATATTTTAATTATCTTTGAGGATAAAAAGTAGTACGATATGACATATCGTGTGAATTATTTATTTATTGCTCTACGATTATTTGTAATGAGATTGTCGCCTGACGACTTTATTGGATATCGTTGTCATATTACTCACGAACAAACGTATTTTTGAGACGGTTAAATGACAAAACTGGACCAAAAATTGAAGTATTTTTAAAATTTTCTTATATTTTATATTGATTTTAGCGTCATCAATCACAAAACCAAACAAAAAATGTTGAATTTATAGGCAGAAGGCCTCTTCAGACAGGACATCTAAGTAGTATTGTGGGCGTGTCTTTTCATAAGCCGACAAGTTATTCGTGTTTGTGGGTATCTGTAGGTGGGTACTCGAGCGGGTGATGAAATAAAGCACAGGTTTGTTTTTATATTGCTTGTGAAATATATTTTTCTTATAAAAATATATTTCACAAGCATGTGTTAATGCGAAATAATATAAAAACAATTATTAAGGGTAAAAACGATTTCTTTACGATATTCAATAAACTGAAAAGTCTATTATATCGGTTGCCTAACTAGCATAGTTGGTAATAGATGGCGCTGCTGCTACCATAAAGCAATGCAATAGATGTGAAGGAAAGATTTGACAAATCGGGCAGGGCTTCAGTAGCTCAATTGGAAGAGCGGCTGGACTAGATTCCCAGTAGGTCGCGAGTTCGAGTCTCGCCTGAAGTCAAATTTTTCTTTCCATTTTTCTTATAAAAATATATTTCACAAGCATGTGTTAATGCGAAATAATATAAAAACAATTATTAAGGGTAAAAACGATTTCTTTACGATATTCAATAAACTGAAAAGTCTATTATATCGGTTGCCTAACTAGCATAGTTGGTAATAGATGGCGCTGCTGCTACCATAAAGCAATGCAATAGATGTGAAGGAAAGATTTGACAAATCGGGCAGGGCTTCAGTAGCTCAATTGGAAGAGCGGCTGGACTAGTTTCCCAGTAGGTCGCGAGTTCGAGTCTCGCCTGAAGTCAATTTTTTCTTTCCATTTTTCTTATAAAAATATATTTCACAAGCATGTGTTAATGCGAAATAATATAAAAACAATTATTAAGGGTAAAAGCGACTTCTTTACGATATTCAATAAACTGAAAAGTCTAATATATCGGTTGCCTAACTAGCATAGTTGGTAATAGATGGCGCTGCTGCTACCATAAAGCAATGCAATAGATGTGAAGGAAAGATTTGACAAATCGGGCAGGGCTTCAGTAGCTCAATTGGAAGAGCGGCTGGACTAGATTCCCAGTAGGTCGCGAGTTCGAGTCTCGCCTGAAGTCAAATTTTTCTTTCCATTTTTCTTATAAAAATAAAGCACAGGTTGGCAGAAGATAGTCGTATATTGCCAAAGATCCGCCCATTCGATTACCTCCGGCAGGGAAGAACGGGCAAGAAACCCTTCGGACCGGGCAACCATATTTACCAGGATACGATACTACTACTATCACTAGTCTTCTGCTCATTTAATTCAGTAGGTAGGTACTACCCGCTTTATATCACTTTTATTACACTGACGTCCACTGTTCTCACTGGCAGCATAACTGCCCTACTATATTTCGATTCAACTGTCTCCCATGAACTATCCGCTATCCCTTATTAACCTGATATTGGTAAGTCACTATCCCCTCTAAGGTAACAAATCCAAGTACCTATGCCGACCGTGGCGCCACCTAGTATTCTCTGTTAAACAATCTACCATAGTCATATTTAAGTTACATTTCCGATAAACTAGATGGCGCTAGTAGTCACATTTAGGTTACTCTCCGGCAAATTAATGAATAAATGAACTTAATTATTTGCTAGAAATATAGTAGGTAAATTTTCACTATAATGTTGAAACGGTCATTCTCACATTAGAAAACTTTGAACTTGGATTGGAACATATTTATTTCGAACTCTGAAAATAAGAGGAGCAGTTATTAAATTTGATATGTGTCAGGTAGTACTTAGGTTCTACTAACTTCGTTTTAATCGGCAAATACATAGTACTTTATCTACGTTCAAAGCTCTTTCACTGGAACTGTACTGGTAGTAAAAGTAAGGTGTTTCAAATCACTTGACACTATTTTTTATCTTATTCTGTATTGAAATCTGCGTCGATTTGCGTTCTCTTTGTGGCTGTTTTGTCAATGGAAATAGGAGTCATTTGTTGTGAATGCTTTCGTAATTTACGCAATCCGATAGAACCGCATTTTTGCATTTAATATTTTGCCTGATTATTTCATTGTCTGTATGAGCTTGGGCAATTGAATGTAATATCTGCATTAGTACTAAAGAATCATTTGTTGTACGGTTTTCGCGAGCTACACTAATTGAAATTAAACTATTTTTCCGGATTTATCTCACATATATCGGACTAAAATTATTTTTGAAATCTTTTCAGTTTCAGTGGCCTCGGTATTGTATACTCTTTGGTCCCGGTGGTACTAAAGTGATAGTTGTCTGACAGCAGTCAGAAAAATTATAAGCAGCTCCTTCCATAGATTTCTTAAACGCCTTGTGTAGCGTTCAGGATTAACGCAACATTGACTTATGGTATCTTGAGGTCTCTCAGATTGCCGTGGCTTGGATTTAATTTTACAACATACTAAATCCCATGATGTTGATGATCACCATCCATCTTTTTTATTTAAATTTAGGTGTATTTTTTTAATTTCAATGACTGTAGAGACACATTGAATGAATTCGAGCTGGCTTTGCATGAGTCACTTTTGCGACCTTAGGCCAGGAGGATTACCATTTTTTTTATGTTATGGAAGTGGCAAACAAGCTTGCAGTTCACATTGATGTTAAGTGATGACTGCAGCCTATAGACACCCACACAAAGACCAAGGTCAAAATGCAGATGCGTTACCACTCCTGAGGCCTAAGGTAATTGCTTCTTAAAATCATCAAAGCAAGTTTCGAACTTTCAAAGATTTGCTAGACTTTGATAAATTAGGGTACCTAAATGATTTAGAAAACATTCTTACAAGTCACATAACTTTATTCCCAATTGTTTACAGGCATAGATCCTGAAAATGGTCAGCTCCGGTACTCTATATCGGGGCAGTACTTTAGCGTAGACCCGCTGACCGGCGTGGTGACGCTTGCGAGGACCCTGGACCGTGAGGAGCAGGACCGGCTGGAAGTCATCATCAGTATCACTGGTGAGGCTACATTCACGATATTTTATTCAGTGTATGTAGTCATAGTCTCTGGGTACGGTATGGAGGCTAGACAAGATTAACTTAGTCGGAGCGTGAGATATGTCTCATTCGGGCTTGTTATGACAAGCCCACGCTTATTATTATGTAGGTATATCGGTTGATATCATTTCGAAAGCCACGTCGTAGTCCATTGCTGCTTTAACGTGACGTGATAATAATTAGGATAATTTTAAGAAACAGCTATGTAACCGCAAACTTGCTTTGATATTGATGGTCACCAAGCTACAGAAGACGCCTGGAGGTCGTCTTTTGTGAGATTTTTGAATTTTCATAATGTGGACCATAGGCAGTTGTCTACATTGTCGAGATAATACGCCTTTATCTGTCTTGGAGCAGCGCTTCAACCTGGATCTGATGATTCACTAGAAGTCCTTAGTAGAAACTCTTTCTTCTTGCCATAAAAAATTGCATATAATAATTCTTAGTGTCCTTAAGAAAACGCTAGTACAAAAGTAAACCAACAACCACATATCAATAACATGATTTAACCCTTCCCTGCTCTAGATGAAGGCATCGCAAATACAGAACCCAATACGGTCTCCCTCCGACGTGTGATCCCGGTTCGTGACGTCAACGACAACCCTCCCGTCTTTCACAACCGACCCTACATTGTTAACATCAGCGAAGCGACCGTTGTCGGAACCGAGATTGAGGTAAGCCAAGAAAAATACACTTTCTTCAAGGTCCACTTCTTATTATAGTACTATATATGTATTGTAGCCTCCATAAGGCGCCACTTGTGGAACACTGACGAAATACAAAGTACTTGTCTAGTACGGCGTATGACCGAGTTACATCGCGCATACGAAATTTTTTCAAGAGATGTCATATATATATTAGGTTGGAAGAAAAGTTTCATCGCATTTTTTAAGATAATTCAAAACATTATTTAATATAGTTTATTTAAATTTAACTAAAGTATTAGACCTGAGTCGATCACTCCTTCGTCGGGATTTGGGTCGATCGCGACCCATTGACAAGGTGATCGAGTCTAAATGACTCGATCGTTTGGGTCATTTGGGTCGCGACTCGATTTCGCTCAAACGTATACTGTAGCTCATGATTCTCGTGATTCGAGACCCATCTGATAAGGATTCAAGACTCGAGACCGCGATCCACACATTATGTCGCTGGCTATTTTTCATTTTAATACAATTCAATTAATTATTCAATTATTTCACTTTAATTTCATTCTGAAACTTTATTGGTAAATAGGATTAATTTATAGGGAAAAAAATCGGCATTCAGGAACTGCACCGCTAAAGCTATTGCATAGAATGCAATGCGAATGATATAGAATAAACAACATTTACAAATTGACGATTTATAAAAACGAATATATAAAAAAATGTGTTTAGATTACTTGCTGGGATTTGAACCCGAGCCTACCGGTCACACTATTATGCCATTTGTCTGTTTCTTGATACAACGAATATTATATATATATATATTGTTTCATATTTCAACCGACTCCAAAAAAAGGAGGTGGTTCTCAATTCGCCCAGATATTTTTTTTTACAGTTTATTTTTATTTGTATGTATGCAAAATTCTAGTTCACGTAGGTATTCTACTCGCAATACATAGGTACCTACATGGTAAGCGGAGTGGGAGGTAATAGGTTTAATTTTCTTTACGGAGTTATACAAGCATCCCGAGCAATCAAAATAAATTGACAATATTTCAGACACGACTCTAAAAGAAAAATACCGTTTCTTAGTTTTTCTTTTCTGAGTTCAAATATATATTTTTTGTATTTTTTTATATCTTAATTTCTGTGAAAAAAAAAATAAAACGGAAAAACATCTGATGACTAACTTATATGGTGGAATGAAGTAGTTACCATTGCTTATTTTTAGATGAAAACATTATTGTTACATACTCTGTGACAAGATGTGTCAAATTGATACGGATACGTCAATGTCAAAGTATAAAACTAGGAAGTAGGGATGGTGATCCGAGACCTGAGATCGATTAATCGGAAAAGCGATCATTGGGAACCAAAAATACGGTTCTTATTTAAATAATTATAATAATTTATTTAAATCGATCCACAGTACCGGATTGCTCTAGTGAATCGATACTATACCCTGAAAAATCGAAGATCGATCTTTTTGGTTAATTCACATAGGGACATATGAAACATACAGATCATAAGATTTAACGTTTTAACGTGAGTATAGGAAGCATTATACCAGCATTGAACACTGTTGAGTTGCTTTTTTTTGGTCGTCTGTTTTCCTTGTTTAGTATTACATATCCCAAATCAAAAATAGATTGATAATCGAAGATCGATTTTTTCAATGTCGATTTAATTGTCAAAAGATTTTGGACACTTCGATTCGAACATTGACTGATTTCACAAAGAATCGCCATCCCTACTACTAAGTCTATGAAATGCTGCCACGAACTTATTTATCTCAAAAAAACAAGTTTTAAAGTCTTCAACAACGACTTAGCCCTTGGCTGTTGATATAATATTGATATTTTTTATTTGAAGTTGGATCAAGGAAGAGATTAATCGACGTCATGCAGGGTCAAATTTTTTTTTTAAATTATATTGATATATCCATTTTTTTTTCGATGTATCGACTGGTACTGATATTTTTAAAATAAAAAGATCACAGCCCTACATCGAGTTTGACAAGCTGACAACGACAAGACAGTGACATCTACAATTTTTTTTAAAGGGTCACGGCACAAGGCAATGGTTCTATCGCCATTCCACCTTATGTGTGACGTCAAATGGCGCAAACGTCTTTTTAGAATACCCTTACTTTCAAAGTAGAAATTATGAATGAAAAGTACAAAATTTCGAAAAATGGTTAAACACTAGTTTAACACTAGAAAACCCTAGTTTTGGATTAACTTTTGAATATGTAATAAAACATGTAGGTTAAAAATATGAAATGTTCATCTCATTATGTTCATTTCATGAACATAATTGAGAATATTTCCTAATCCTAATAATTTCATAATCCTAATCCACTTCATAACTATGTTAACTATAATAGTATGATAAAAGTGTTTTTATGCATGTGTCTTTAGGCCAAATGCTTCACGTGGTAGGAAACTTAGAGAATGTGGAATCAACCAAACACACACAACATTCAAAGCATTTATTTTATTGCCGAAATTTAATAAACATCAAAACGATATGTAATGGGTTTTTGTGTAAAGTATTTCATCAATTATCATTCTAGTCTTTCTAACAAACTAACAACTTTATTATGATCAATATTTTATGTAAGATGGCGCTATTCTACAAAATAAATATCGCCTTCGCGCTCGATGTCTTTAATTTTGAATTTGTTAACGACATCTAATGAATTATGTGTGAAGGATTTCATCAACTATCATTCTAGTCTTTCCAACGACTCTATCATTTTATGTTAGATGGCGCTATTTTACAAATATCGATCGCAAAAGATCATCGCGCTGCGCTGGCTGCCATTGGTTCGCGATCGCCATTGGACAACGAAGTAATGTTCTGTTTCACTTTAATCGCCCGTATTAGAGTGAAACAGAACATTACAATTCGTTTTAGTATCTTTCTCCGTTGGAAAGTGACAAACTTAAGTGGAACCATGTGAAAGAAAGAAATAAAATATGATCAACACCTGTACCATGACCTTTCTTTGTCACCATAAACTGTATCGCTTTTACCTTTGTCTCGTTTTGTCATACGCGGTGTCATACACGACAAAACGAAACAAAATTTTGGTAGCGCATATGTTTTACAATTAGATGACATGGTGCAGGGGAGCATGATCGATAACTAACCGTAAACAAACTGAAGTGTACTTTATGAGTATTATAATAGAGTTCACGAGAAACAAAGTACCCAATGACCCAAAGGATCCAAATGATCGACTTTTTTTGTACGTCACGACTCGATCACTTGTGTTTGGATCGTGATTCAATCAAAGTGATTCTATCGCTCGCGATCGACTCAGGTCTATAAAGTATGTATGTACCATTTTGTTCGATAACCTTTTGTCCTGCCTGGTGGTAATAGCTCATAATGAATAATGCCCTTCCAATCCCACCACACACACAACATCACCTTATTGCGAGTTAACCCAGGTTTCGCCACAGTCTGTGAAGCCTGACCGGCCTTTGACCACGACCTTTTTCGCACGTTCTTGTCGTACGTGATCCACTTTTCATCACCAGTTATCAGCTTCCTCAAAAATGATTCGGTTTCATTACGTCGTAATAAAGAATCACAAATGAGTACACGGTTCATTAGGTTTATTTCAGTGAGCTCGTGAGGTACCCAAATATCGAGCTTTTTTTTGTACTCAGATTTTTTCATATGCGCCAAAACTGTTTTGTGATCAATTCTCAGTTCTTCAGCTACGTCGTAACTACTGATATGTCGATCTTGCTCCACTTTTTCAAAAATGGCATCCATTTTATCCGTAATAGGGCGACCAGAGCGAGGTGTATCTTTGACATCAAAATTTCCGGATTGAAAACGCTTAAACCAAATTTGTGCTACTCTCACAGACACTGCACTAGGTCCATAAACATCGCAAATTTTTTTCGCGGCTTGCGTTGCATTTTTACCTTTATTGTAGTAAAATTTTAAAATGTATCGAATTTCTTCATTAGATTCACTCATCTTGACAGTACGAAAAACTAATGAAAATCACACATTTGCCTAATTTGAATTTGGAATTATGTTCTTTAAAATTTTAACTTTCAATGATACCAAAACCAGCCAGATACAAAAACTACAGCCAAAGAGATTTTATTACAAGTTCATACATACTATAATGCGAAAAGACTTATTCCCCAACCTTAACTTCCCTACGATAATCGTTGGACCACGGCACGCCCGGCGCTATCACCTCGCTTGGTCGGAAGAGCCTCCCTTTTCATCAGAGGCCGGAGGAACATTACCAGCTGTTCATTCACAGTATAATGGGATACACGAGAAACCACCAAGAGTATTTAATCCCTCAGGCAGCAAGGACCTTATATGATCCATCTGCTGCTTCAGAGATTAATGCATTCTTAGTTATTTCAAGTTTCATAATAATACTGTTGATAAAGTTCCAGTGCTGAAGCTCGACAAACCAACGCACTACGTAATCTGCCCCCACATGGCACTATAATGTTCCGGTTAGATAATCATGTATGGTCCCGTAATAACTATCATAGACGCAAGACAATTTGGATCTCAAGTGTGGTAACGCGTCTGCATCATGACCATCGGTTTTTTTGTAGATGTCTATAGCGTGCAGTATTTACCATCAATGCAAACTACATACATGTTTTCCACTGTCATCAAATTTAAATATTCCTCCACAGGTGTTCCCAAAAATAACGGTCACCGACCGTGACGAAGGCATCAACGCACAGATCCAAGTGAAATGCTCCACTAAAGACAAAGGTAGCGACGCTGAAGCCTGTTCCACATTTAAAATCGTCACAGATACGGTAAGAGTTTATTGATTCATTATCATTATCACTTCAGCCGAAAGACATAAATTGCTGTGGGCGTCTTTGTCCACGACTGGACAAAGACTCCTACAGCAATATTTTGTGTCATTAGAGAATATGCTATAGTCGTCATGCTTAGCCGGCGGATTGCTGATCGCAGTGGCGGAAGTTTTATTGCAGGACGCTGCTGCCCATTCCGCGTTATTATATTTATTACCGTCCTATTGGAATAGTTTGACCGCCATTGTTCGGTTACTGGACTAGTGGAAGAACTCTTCTCCACTAGAGAGCGAGTCCTCAAGTCCCGACGCCTTTATTTAAATAAAAACTAAATCATCAAAATCGGTTGAACCGTTTCCGACGAGTTCGATTGACAAACCCTGACAATGACAATTTTTTCAGATATCACCCAACGAGTATCACGTCCGCATCTTCCTAGCCAAGCCCCTGGACTACGAGAGCCGTTCAGCCTACGTAATAAGTTTGGAAGCCACCGACCAGTCTGAGAGACCGCTGCGAGCAGTCGCTAGCGTCGCAGCTGCTGTTAGGGATGTGCAAGATCAGCCACCAGCTTTCGTCAATGCACCGTATTCTGCTACTGTGCCTGAGAACACGCTCCCTGTAAGTATCATCATTTCAGCCGAAAGATGGCCACAGTCGGCCCAAATACTCTCCATAAGAGGAATATGCCATAATCGCCACGCTCGGCGTGCGGAATGGCTATCGCAGTGGTGGTAGTTTCATCGCTAATTCCCAGCTTGCGTTGTTGCACTTACTACCGCCCCATTGTAACATTGTAATGGTTTGACTAGGTTCGTACAAATTGAGGAAAACTTATACTAAAATACATGAATGTGTAATTTCAGTTCATGTTTTATGATTAAGTATACCTTGATTTTCTAATCGGGGTGTTTGAGAGTATGAATGTATGTTGTATAAGACTGAATTAATAAAATTGTCTTAATTTCTCGCGCATAGGTAAAAAATATTTTAATTATCAGCCTTAGTGGTAACTTGGATGAACCCTTAAGATTTTTCCACAGAACACAAGCATAATGGATATCATAGCAAAAGACGGCGACACGGCCAACCCGCGGCCAGTTCTCCTGACTATCGAGGGAGACACTCAGCAGTACTTCAGGCTGTTGCCGGACAAGCCCCTGGGGCGAGCCACCCTCGTCACTGGCGATGTGCCCATCGATAGGGAGAGCGATGTCGTGGTCCAGAACGGCGGAGTTTATAATTTCTTTGTTAAGGTTGGTATTAACATCATTAGTAATAAAGCATTCGTTAGATTAAATGACTATTTTCAGATACATTTTTCTTTTTGTATATTTCATTAGTATTGCTAGCTTGCTATTTGAGTTCTATGCTTTTATAATGCATGGCAATATACATACATATTTTATATACGCAATTTGTGTAATTGTAATGATGATTACAATTACACACTTACGACGACCTTACACTATCTTTTGATACACTACCAACTGAACATTATATCTCTATTTATTTATAATTCATTTAATAACTTGTTCCAGGCTACAGAATTAATAAACAACGAAGTACCGTCCGACTTTACAGTAATACCTATCACAATAATCGTAACAGACGTCGATGACCATGTACCGCGATTCAATCGAGATGTATTCGACATATCGATACCTGAAAACATCGATAACGGCAGTCCCATCCCTGGCCTATCGATATACGTTGAAGACGATGATATAGGACAGAACAGCAAATACGATCTAATGCTACGCGATGTATTTAACTCAAGAGGTGTTTTTGCTATTAGTACTGATCATGGTGAAGGAAGAACGCCCATTAGTATCAAAGTGATTGATTCTTCAAAACTCGATTACGATGTGGATGACGAAGAAAAACGATTATTTAGTTTCGATATAGTTACGTCTGTTAATAGTGAAGAATTATCTTCTGCGAGAGTGAATATAAAATTAATAGATGTGAATGATAACGCGCCCGTATTCGATGAGCAACATTACAAGTTTAATGTGCTGGAGAATTCTCCAATTGGCACTAAAATAGGCAATGTACAAGCAACAGATAAAGATTACGGCATTTTCGGAGAAATAGAGTATTCTTTAACGGGTTTTGGTTCAAATATGTTTAAGACTGATAGTAGTAAGGGCGGGATTTATGTGGCTCAGAATTTGGATTATGAGAATCAAAAGAGTTACAGTTTAACGTTGTTCGCGAAGGATGGAGGAGGGAAAGGGTCTACTACTAGTGTGTTTATCGATGTGGTAGATGCCAATGATAATGCGCCAGTGTTCGAAGCTTCAGAGTACAGCAGGACAATAAGAGACGGTGCTACAAGTTTTGAGCCACAATTGGTTGTTCGGGTGAGTTAATGCACAAATTACTTTTGTAATTTCCTTTTCCATTATTTTTATGGATGACTTTTTTCATAAGTTCAAAGTAACAAAAAAAGTAAAAAAAAATACGTTGGTATAGCATCATTTTTTTAAATATTTAATTTTGTGAGAGAACTATTTTAAGGTCAATTCTAAAGGTTCAGCTTACATATTGGGGTGGAAATTAGACTATATTCTATTTATTATAACCTCGAAAACAAAAAGATGTTATGTCTAAAACGTTTATACATATATATATCGTGAATAGTGCTTATTATTGGACGATATCAAGGTATAATTTGAAGAGTGCTGTCATTATCATTTCAGCCGAAAGAAGTCCACTGCTGAACAAAATCCTTATCCAAATATGCCCACAACAAGATTGTGCGTCATTTAGGACAGAATATATTATAATCGCTTATCATTCAGCAGCAGTGGGCGGGGGGGTCATCACGTTCTGATGCCTCAAGTGTGCTGTATATTTATGCATTGTCAAAAGTTTGAAAATGTATCTAAAGCTAGCTATAAAAAATTGCAGGCAACGGATGCAGATGGACCAACGCAAGGCAATGGCCGTGTGCGTTATTCCATACAGTCCGACAATAGCATTGCACACAAAGGTCAAGTGTTTGCTATAGACGAAGATACGGGTGAGATTAGTATACTGGACAAGGTGGAGACAATGGACACACCAAGGGGACAGTATGAACTGGTTGTTAGAGCGACTGATTATGGTAAATATTACCTATTCTCTATTTACACATTCTATCTGCCTCATTCCACGGGCCTATATGGCACTTCTCACTTTTTTTAATTAGTTGATATATCATGCAAACGCGTCGGTGACGTATCCATGATCCATAACTTCGAGCCAGAATTACAGTCCTTTAAACTAGCAAGTCATGACGAGCCACAATCATGACAGTAAATGTTTTCTTACTCTGATATTACAGGGCATAGACATGAACCTACATGAAGTAAAATACTCGCACAGACGAGTTCCTGCTTCTGAACCAAAAGATTTTTGCTTCTTTGTCAGAACCAAGAGACATGTAAAATTATGGTTGATGAAATGTACCTCTGCACTTAAATGTTGTTAAAATGCTTTTGTCTCCATTTGTGTCAAATCACATGATTTTGCTTAAATTCAACATCAATGAATTGAATAAACTGATCATTCACCTTCTCTAGGTACCCCACCACAACATAACGAAACGCGAGTATATATCCGCGTAGGAGTCCCAGGGAACCAACGGCCTACATTCAAAGGGAACTACCACCACTACAAGTATACCGTCACTCAACGCAACCCTGACAGCAACGAAGACTTCACCTTCGACCTCAACCCTATGAATTACAAAGCCAGTATTCGTGAAGACGCCAAACCGGGGCAGAACGTTACTATGGTGGTTGCAAATGATCCTGACGGTCTGGACGATTTGCTGACCTACCATATTGTATCCGGTTCAAAGGACAACTTTGTTATTAATGAAAAGTAAGTTGTTTTATTATGTGATATAGATTTTGTAAGCTTACTTCATTTTCAACAAGTAAGACTGGCTTAGTATTAAATTATTTAAAATTTTAAAACTATTTAAATTAATCCGCTCAAAAAATTGCGATTTTTTTTAACGATCCAGTTCCCTACGAGATTTAACATCAAAACCTTATAAATATGTAAAATGTCACCATATCTGCCAAAGAATACCATCTACCTTCTTTGATACGCAGCAGATAATAAAAACATGAAAAAGACATTACAAAAGGATTTTATTTCTAAAAAATCTAGATCTAGATAAAGAAAAATATTTTATTTCATAATGCTTTTATAATGGTATTTGCACTCTTCTTTGTACGAGATCACAAATGTAACTGCCCCACACTTATTCTTATTAAGAAGGTATTGTACACGTATAATTATTTAAAATTTCAGAACAGGCCTAATAACAGTATCACCCGATGCAAACCTCGACCGTGATGTCAACACTGACCGTTATGAAATTCTGGTGTCAGCTGTCGACAGCGGTCTGCCTGCACCTGAAACAGCCACCACCACTGTCTTCGTCACCGTCCTAGACGTCAACGACAAGCCACCCACCTTCACCGCCATCGACCCTACCACCTACATATCCGAACGTACCAAAATCGACGACATTGTCACAAAAATGGCTGCCACTGACTCTGATTTAAACGCCAATTTGAAGTTTAGCCTCATTGAACCGATCAAAGCCTTCTCGAAAGCTGGAATCCAGTTAAAATCAAACTCAAATTACGATTATAAAAATCTATTCCGCATAGATGAAGATACCGGAGATATTATTGTTAACGGCACATTAGATTACAGTCAAGCTTCTATTGTCATACTCACTATTAAAGTAACCGATATGAATGCTGAGTTGAATAAAGACAAACAATTCGCTGTCAAGGAACATACAATCTATATTCAGCCGTACGCTGATAAGAATCCACAGTTCACAAATCCCGGATGGTCTAACTCCAACCCTATTATCTACCATAAGGTTAAGGAAGACCAACCTATTGGCAGTACAGTTTTAGTCCTAATGGCGGAAGACCCAATATCCGGTCACGTGGTATCTAATTTCAAAGTGATTAATTCGGAAACTGGACTGTTACAAGTAGACCCTTTGAGTGGACAAGTGGTACTAACTAGACATTTAGATTACGAAGAGTTAACGTCGCCAAATTTGACATTAACTGTACAGGCCACAAGTAATGACGGCAGCAAGCACAGCACAGCGAAGATCATTATTGAAGTGGTCAATATAAACGATAATGCGCCGATGTTTGAAAAAGAGGTATGATATCTTTAATAGTTTATGTGACTCCTTTGGTTATTAGGAAACGTTAAATAATGTTATACATATTTTTTACATTGATGATATCAATATGTATCGTAATAATATGTATCGCGTAGCAAACTGGTATCATAATACTTAACATTGTCTGTTAATTATAAATTAAGACTATAGATGCTTTGTCAGAGCTGAGGTCTATTTTTCAGTCATTTTGTTAAAAATATGGAATCACCCTAAATATTGTAGGTATTGTAAATGGAAATCCTCTATTTTTCAGCTATACAAAGTAAGTGTGTTAGAGTCCATTCAGGCTCCAGAACAAATAGTGAAGGTGAAAGCAGTGGATGGTGATGCGTCTCTAACTGATGAAGACAAAGTTAAAGGATATTCTGAAGTTCGGTATCTTCTGCGGGGAGAGAACGCTGACTTATTCCTCATCGATGAGGTCACTGGCATTGTACAGGTTTGTTTTTTTTTGTTTTAAATCATATTTTTAACATACTGCTGTAACTATTATATGCTTACATACTGTAGGTATCAGCTAAACTACTAACCGAATACTGTTTTCAGTTGATTTTATTGCTGAACACGTCAGTTTCCAACTCCAAAATCATATCATGTTTTATAATCTCCAAACGGTTAGTTGTTCTCACTAGTAGTGGTAATATGTGTAGGCGAATCATGAATTATTCTACAGTATTCGTGTATTTATTTTGAGAAGAGTTAAATACTGCCAGAACTCCTTTAATCAAAGAGGCTTTATTATACACAGGTGGCTCCAAACAAAACGCTAGACCGGGAACTTCAATCAGTGTTGAGGTTGGAAGTGGAAGCGTTCGACAGTCCATCTGGTGGCGACAGAAGGAAAGCCACCGCCACCATCCTCATTGACGTGCTGGATGTGGACGACAATACGCCGAGCTTCGACAAACCACAATATACAGGTATAACAGAAATAATAACAGCAAATATTAATCAAAGCCCATTCTAGATAATTGATTGAATATTTCGATTTATATCATCACAAGTATAATGTAGAGGAAATGGAAAGAAAAATTAGACACCCGTTAAGATTTGAGTTTGTAAAACACGCGCATGGCCCCGCAGCTGGTGTAGATCGCAAGCGATCTTCTCGTTTGTGCGATACGGGTGCGGTCAGGTGTGTGCTGGGTGACCGCTAGTGGAAAAATTTAAATGCGCGTTTCGCATCCCGGTTGCTATCGAGAGATAACAGTCGTTAAACCTCGTCTGAGGCCTTATGGGCGGTTTGAAAACATCCGACAGCGGGTTGGCCACTAACCCGTATCGCTACCAACTCGCATTGGAGCAGCGTGGTGGAGTAAGCTCCAGGCCTTTCCCCCAAAAAGGGGACAGACTCGTGCCCAGAAGTGAGACGTTTCAAGGGTTGCCTTTATTATTTATTATATGCATCAAAATAGCAGTCAAAGGTTTTAATGCAATGGCAGGTATTAAAAAGCCTAACCAGTTTTGTGTCTATTCCAAAATCACTATCTATTGATGCACAAAATTCGGCAGTCACGTAACAGATGGCTTCGAACCTATGTGTTTGTTACCCTCTAAGCCATGACTCAGCCAGATGTCTCTTATCCGATTTCCAACTGGATATAAAATTGTCAAAAACTATGAAAGACTAAAGCGGTGTATCTTTTCCAGCCGTGGTTCCAGAGAATGTGGCGGTTGGCATTAGTGTCGTGAACGTGACCGCCACTGACCCTGATGAAGGGCTAGGGGGAGAGATCAAGTATGAACTGCTCGATGAGGGTGAAGCTAATGGTGAGTTTATTTTAATTTTTTTTTTTCGTGTTAAGGTCACAAACAAGCATGCAGCTCACATTGATGTTATGTGATGACTGCAGTCTATAGAGATTTACATAAAAAGCAGAGGTCAAAATGCAGATGCGTTACCACCCCTGACATCTTAGTTGTTATGTCTCTGTATAGTTATTACGGGATTATGCATTACCATTTAACCGGAACACTATAGTGCTGAACACTACCATTTGGCGGCAGATAGATTAGGTAATGCGGTCGTGCCCGCCTACGCCCTCGAGCTCCTACACTGGAACTCTACCGTCAGTAAAAAATTAATCATATTATATGTATGTATCTTCACGCCAGGTTCCTAACGGGGTATGCAGAGAGTGTAGAACGCCAGATATCTCGGTCCTGACATACCTGTCGTGCCTCATCTACCTTCATCATTCTCTTCATACATGCACGCCGATTCTTAAGACTTTTCAGCTAACTATTCGGTCGTGGTAGGTCAGTCTCGGTCTTCCTGGGCCTCTGCGACCGTCTACCTTCGCATCGTATATCTGTTTAGTCATCAGCTCATTCGACATTCTTTCTATATGCCCGAACCATCAGAGCATGCCCTTTTTCATTTTTACACCGACACTATCATATCATTACTAGTAGTATTAACTCTTCAACCGAACCAATATCCCGCAGGCCTGTTCGCAATAGAGCCGGCGACGGGCGAGGTGCGCACGCGGCGCGCGCTGACGGGGCGCGGCCGCACGGAGCCCTACCGCCTGCTGGCCTCCGCCACCGACGGCGGCGGGCACGCGGGGCACGCGCCCCTCGCCATATACATCGGAGACGTTAGCGCCAACGACGGTGTACCCACTTTCATCAGACCCGCGTCAGGAGAGCTCATTTATGTTAGCGAGGTAAGTCTGGTCTTTTGTTCTCAAGTAAATAATAATAATAATAGTTTACGTAAGAGATGGGTGAATTTCTCAAGCTTAAATAGACGGCGTTGCTGAAAATCATATATTAAACTTTGTAGAAATTAAACTTGCGGATTTCCTCGCGTATACAACACTCCCAAACTTCTTACACCCGACGTTTCGGTCGCTTTCCAGCTACCGTGGTCACGGGCAGACTAATTCGACGATGTTCAGCCTGGTCTTATATAGCTGAGACGGAACACAACCCTAGTGCGATGTAAACTACTAGTGACGCCATCTATCGAGAAATTACTGAAAACTACGTTGCCATGTCATGCTAGCGCCACCTGTTTCTGAGGCGTCTGGCATAACGGTCCGGATTCACGCAAAAATTACTAACCGTATCTCGTGGTTTTGCAGATTTACTAGTTTGGGATTTCAATTTGGATATAATTGGATCCCAATTCGTCGACAAACGCCAACCATCCTCTCTATTGAAATTTGGATGCTTTTTAATCTCAATAGCCTCCCTGACCATCCGTGGGATAGGACGATTTTCTTTTGATATTATCTGAACCTTATCAAAACGTATGTAGTGGTTGGGTTTGTCCGTTAGATGTTCACAAACTGCAGACTTTTCGGTTCGTTGGTGTTTGACATCGGCTATATGTTCATTCACCCGGGTCAATACAGGCCTCTTTGTTTGTCCTATGTACGAAAGTCCGCAATCACACTCCAGTTTATAGATACCGGCATCCTGCAAAGGAATGTTACACTTTATAGGTCTTAAATACTGGTGTAGTTTCTTATGAGGTTTGAAAATTGTCTTTATTGACGACTTTTTCAGTATGTTACCTATTTTATCCGTAACGCCTTTAACATAAGGTAGTAAAGCCGGTTGTCTTTCAACTGTTGGTGGTTTCGTTGATTTTCTATGTCGGAGGGGTGGTACTTTTAGTTTATTATTTCGCAGCACTTGTCGTAGGTGTTTTAGCTCGGCATTTAAATGATCGTTGTCACATATGCCTCGTGCTCTCCTAAACAAAGATAGGCCGACTGCAGCTAGATGTCCCGGGTAGTGGTGAGAGTTACCATTGAGATACCTGTCTGTATGGGTAGGTTTCCTATACACAGTATGGCTTAAAGTGTTGTCGGGATTCCTAATCAATAGAATATCTAAGAAGGCTAATTTGCTATTTTGCTCCAATTCCATAGTAAATTTGATCTTTTGATTTATGGAATTAAGATGATCGAGAAATCCAGTTATTTCTTCACTGTCTAACACGGTGAACGTATCGTCTACATAGCGCTTGTATATTTTAGGTGTTATAGATGTACTACTCAGGGCACGCTCCTCCGCAAGTTTAATTTCTACAATGTATGAAGCTCGCGAAAACCTACGAAAACGTTATATCTTAAACTGCATATATGTAATACAATTTATTTTTTAGGAAAATAGACTGATATTTCTTGATGAGGCCATCAATATATTTGTAGAAAACATTTTGGAAATTAGAGGAAAAACAAAATGTTTCTATGTTTGGTGGCGCGTCCACAATCTGTGGTTCTTGCATTAACTACCGTTTAAATGAAACTACACTGTTTACCAGAAATAACTAATGTTATTTCCATTCAGCGTTAGTTATTCTATTTGATGACAATTTTACTATTTTATTTAGTGCAATACTTTATCCTAGAGGGAATCAAAAAGGGCTGTCCGCGCAAAATCTAAAATTTTGGTGGGAATAATAAAATCATTAATTAGCTCGTACACAATACATCCTTATGTATGACATTTCCACCATTCTCTTCGTTTAGTAGAACCACAGTCTACAGAAAACGAACGTGTTAATTACCTACAGTCATCCAACGAACGTGTAATGTCAGAGCAATCGCGAGGGACGAAGGGGGCGGTACCAAGTAGCCCATACAAAAACTGTCATCTACTTGGGACTTAGCGATAAGGGGTGCGAGATTTAAAATTTCTTTTACTAAGCTTTTGGAAAGATGATATTGAAAAATTTGATGTCAACTTTACTGTTAATATTTTTGTCTAATTTTCATTTATTAATAATGTCTGTTATACTTTACACTTTATGTACATACTTACTTCACAAAACGAAAAAATCTTTAAAGAAAACTCTAAATATTTTTTTTTGTTTTTATTTTAAAGAAAAATGGAAAGATAAATTTGACTTCAGGCGAGACTCGATCTCGCGGCCTACTGGGAATCTAGTCCAGCCGCTCTTCCAATTGAGCTACTGAAGTCCTGCCCGATTTGTCAAATCTTTCCTTCACATTTATTGCATTGCTTTATGGTAGCAGCAGCGCCATCTATTACCAACTATGCTAGTTAGGCAACCGATATAATAGACATTGCAGTTTATTGAATATCGTAAAGAAGTCGCTTTTACCCTTAATAATTGTTTTATATCATTTCGCATTAACACATGCTTGTGAAATATATTTTATTTTAAAGAAAAATGGAAAGAAAAATTTGCCTTCAGGCGAGACTCGAACTCGCGGCCTACTGGCCGAATGTGAAGGAAAGATTTGACAAATCGGGCAGGACTTCAGTAGCTCAATTGGAAGAGCGGCTGGACTAGATTCCCAGTAGGCCGCGAGTTCGAGTCTCGCCTGAAGTCAAATTTTTCTTTCCATTTTTCTCTAAAATAAAATATATTTCACAAGCATGTGTTAATGCGAAATGATATAAAACATTTTTTTTGTTTGTATGTATTTGATGTTCGGATTATATTGGACGGAGTGAAAAAGGTATCGATGAATATTAGGGTCGGTACATTATAATTGTTAGAATTCTGGCGTACTGATAGACCGCCCAACTGGTATAAAGGTAGATTGGTATTTATAGTACGAGTATGATAGATTTTTCTATTTTCTGGAGGCTTCCCAGTACCTCAAAGTTTGGTAAAGTGCCCGGAGATGTCAACAGGCTCGCCGCCTGTTGCATGGGCCAAAACGTGACCGGCGAATCGAGGATGTATGCATGAATCCGATTTACCTCTCTCTACCCCTTAGGGGATTACAGGTGTCATGTTTTTAGGATTTTTATATATGTTCAACGTATACTAACGCGTTACAAACAACGTAAATAAAAATCAAAACGTGACAACCTTAATGAATTTGCGTTTTTATGGGTGAAGGCGGCATATTGCAAAACTTCAAAGGCGATAAACTACTGTATTTACTTATACTGTGGTAGAACGGTCACGGGGAGCAATGATAGTTTCGTGCTATCCTGTTGTTATTTCCCGTTAAAAACGAAAGTAAGTATTTTCAAAGTAATCGGACAAAAAAAGTGCAATATTGGTGTGATGTTTTAAATCGTTCCTTGTTGTAATACATATTTATAATATAAAGGTTTGGTATCATTTCAAAATGACACAAATATAATTATTGTATGTGTAGTGATATTTTTTTTAATAAATATTTTATACAAGTTTCTAATTTTGGTGGTGCATTTTTGGTGATTTTGGTGGTGTTTTACGTATGACAAGAATTGTTTAGCTACACCAAGATTATTAAAATTTCTGCATGTTAGGAAAAAGTCGAAGTTAACACACGCGGAGTACTTGGAGAGGAAAAGGGTTGCAGAAAGGAGAAGATAATGGGGATCATACCATTTTTTTTCAAACTAGAAAAATTGCAAAAAAAAAAGAAAGAGAAAGTGAATACAGGATGATTTATTGATTAATTAAAATTACGTTGTTGTAAAACAATTTTGTTGCCATATTTACTAATTTTGCAGTCAGGAATCAATTTTGGTGTCTTACAAATTCCGGCGTTGACAATATAATAGAAGTTTTTAGTAATAAATAGATTTCTCTTACATTTTATATAACTCAATAGGTATTTCTTGAAAATAAATAATAAAGATTACTAATAAATTCAAAAACAAAAATTTCCAAAAATTAGGCAAAAAATCATAGTTGTTGAAATTCACTCAGATACACACATTCTACACAATTGGTTACAAGACATTGTAAAAAGCTAATTGCTGAACGCCTGATACCTAGTTTTAATAAACTAACGCGGACACTTACGTAAAAGAGACACACATTCTACACAATTGTTTACAACAAGACGTTGAACAAAGCTAATTGTTGAACACCTGATACCGAAAGTTAGATAAAACTCTCAAACCTTACTTAATACATTTATTTTGCGTTTCAGTGTCGATGTATCTGATAATCGGTAGGACAGTTTAGCAGTGTAGGCACTTACTCGTAAATAAAATAAACAAAGTAGGTAAAGATTACGTGAATATTAAACTAATGGCACGACACGGTATTCAGGGTCCAGCAGCAAGGGTGGCCTTGCACCGGGTTGCCGCTTATTCCACTACCCGATCGACAGGGCCCTAACTCTGTCACAGCACAAATATTAACAGTATAGAAACTACGTGCAAAACGTTCAAAACGGCACCCTCACACAAACATAGTTTCCATACTGTTCATATTTGTAGTGTGTGTAGTTAGGGCGATAGGCTGACCGGGCCGCTCCGGTCGGCCTAATTAGGGACCCTAACTCCCTAAATGTTTTATAATAGGTTGGGAAAAAGTCTTTTCGCATTATAGTATGTATGAACTTGTAATAAAATCTCTTTGGCTGTAGTATTTGTATCTGGCTGGTTTTGGTATCATTGAAAGTTCAAATTTTAAAGAACATAATTCCAAATTCAAATTAGGCAAATGCGTGATTTTCATTTGTTTTTCGTACTGTCAAGATGAGTGAATCTAATGAAGAAATTCGATACATTTTTAAATTTTACTACATAAAAGGTAAAAATGCAACGCAAGCCGCAAAAAAAAATTGCGTTGTTTATGGACCTAGTGCAGTGTCTGTGAGAGTAGCACAAATTTGGTTTAAGCGTTTTCAATCCGGAAATTTTGATGTCAAAGATGCACCTCGCTCTGGTCGCCCTATTACGGATAAAATGGATGGCATTTTTGAAAAAGTGGAGCAAGATCGACATATCAGTAGTTACGACGTAGCTGAAGAACTGAGAATTGATCACAAAACAGATCGATCTGATGAGATCGATATCGATTCTGAACTCTACTGCGAACAACTGATGAGATTAAAGCAAGAAGTTGAGAGAAAGCGGCCGGAATTGATCAACAGAAGGGGTGTGGTGTTTCATCATGATAACGTTAGACCTCACACATCTATAGCCACTCAGCAAAAATTAAGAGAGTTTGGCTGGGAGGTGTTAATGCATCCGCCGTTTAGTCCTGACCTTGCACCTTCAGATTTCCACCTGTTTCGGTCTCTTCAGAATTCTTTATGCAATGTTAAGTTAACATCACGAGAGGACTGCCAAATCCACTTGTCGCGGTATTTTGATGAGAAGTCCCAAAATTTTTATAGCAATGTGCGCGAGTGCGCGTGTGCGTGTACAGTTTATCTCGTACCGAGCCTTGCCGAGCATAGCCTTAGTGCAGACTTTTATCAGACTGGCGTCTGATCTTATTTACGTTACCAATTAATCGGAAAGGATTCATTTGTTCTCAGAATGCTACGATCGGAACAGCAGTGTACCAAGTGGTGGCGAGCGACCCCGACGACCCCACGCAACCTTCGGGACAGCTCGTGTATTCTATAGAAGAGACCAACGCTGACGCTAAAGCATTTGCTATTGGTAAGATAATAACTATTTTCATACTCTTGTAACCTTTTTTATTCTGACCAAATTTGTTCTAAAATAATGCATTATTTGTGAATGTGTTTTTATAACCATGATATCAATCCTTATCCTTAAAAATAGGTTAATCACAAGTTTTTTAATTTAAAACAAAATTATCATTTATATCATTCGATTTAAATGAATATCTAGGGATATCACAATTTTGAAATAACATCACGGCAAAATAATGTCAATCATTTTCAGTTATTTTAATCGGTAGGTAGCGGTTGTTCAATGTTGGGACGCCGCCGCCCATTCCAGATTCTTATAAGATCACTCGTATGTCTGGCTGACCGTCTGTCGCAATCAATTTTCTACAAAGGTCGGCCTAGTACGTTTGTAGAGAATAGACTGCGCCTGACGGATAGCCAGACGAACGAGTGACCTTGTAAGGCATCTTGTAAACGCTAGGAAAATACACCTGACCTATGTAAGAATTCGTGTCGCTTCTACGAACGAACTGTCTGAAAATCTTAACTGCGCTATACACGATGCATGAACGCTGCGATGGCGGCGGAGTAGGGTAAGGTGGTCAGGTAGTACACCGAGTTGTCTCTCACGCCCAACGCGCGACTACTCGAAAACAATCCTAATGTTTACACGTTTCTATTCGTCTCGTCTACAATAAACACGAGAAGTTTTCGTGTCAAGATCAGATGAAATTCTTGTTGTGTACATAATGAACTGGTCCTATCTGCAGCAGACACGAAGAAATTTGTTAGTGGATACATGACTGACAAAGTACTAATAATGAGGGAAGCGGTAGTATTATCGCGGGACGCTGCTTCCTATCCCATTTTGTTAAACACATTTACTCGCCATTGTTCATTTGATTGACTGCACTAGTGGAAAAATCCTCCTCCACTAAAGGGCAATCGTCACCTCCCGACGGTGACGCCTTCGTAGCCTCACCGATACCTTATTCAGATTCAATCTGAATAAGGTATCAGAGGTGGCAGGAATGCATGCATGTAAACACCCACGAATTGCCGGTTACGTTTCGGCCCATGTAACAGGTGGGGAGCCTATTTACTTCTCCGGGCACTTCACCAAACTTCGAAGTACTGGAAAACTTTCAGAAAATGGTAAAAGTCCAATAGAACCAGAGATAAAGGATTTTACACCGTTATCTCTAATATCCCCCGACCCGGGAATCGAACCCAGCATAGTAATAGTGGCCTGCTACCACTAGGCTACTGAGGCGGTTAACTCTTTTTAAGTCCTTTAAACGTTGACGACACAACATGCCTTTAAACGACAACTCTGCCGCCTCTAAGGCCGACGACAGTTTTTTTCTCTTGAGGTGCGGCGTCTCAAGAACATGGTGTTCCCAGATCCCCGCTCCGGCGTGATAACGACCCGGCGCGGGCTGGACCGCGAGCGGCAGGCGGGCTACACGCTGGTGCTGCGCGTGCGGGACGGCGGCGCGCCCCCGCAGCTCGCCTCGCGCGTCGCCGACATCCGCCTGCGGGACGTCGACGATCACGCGCCGCACTTCCCCCGCACCCTGGTGAGACACTCCATGAACCACCTTCATACGTCTATCCGGGACCGGATTTTTGGAACGAAGTTCCTTATCGCGCGGTATGCTGACTGAGGGGGCTAGGCGAACGTCACGAAAAATCCTCACGACACTTTTCCTTTTTGCTATAGTGCGTAGCGCTCGGAGAGGGGGCAAACCGAGTATAGTATTCGACTTATTCGTTCTCTCTCACTTTCTCTCAGTGACAGTGACAAGCCACGCGACGCGCGCATCTGCTGTGTATGCGTACATTGTTTTATCGTGTTCGTCTGTATGCAGTTTTAGTTATTTTTTATATTTTTAAAAATAAATAATGGATTGAAAGTGATTCATTAGAAGTTGAAGAAGAACTTCGTTCCAATCGGGTGTCCCACATGTGACACCTCAGACAGTTTTATTTGTTTTACGGTCAATATTCAATCAATTATATATTCTTCATTTCTTATGATAATTAATATGAATATCCTTATGAACGATGACGATGCTGAAATGGAACCATTTGAACATTTCAAATGGAATATGATGCGATGGCTCCAGCAAAGGACTTTACTAGGGGTTTTGCGAAGTTTTGGAGGCAACACGAAAAGTTATATTTGTATAGCCTATAGATATTGGTCTGGGTGTTTGTGTATGTATTGCGTGTGAACAACGGCAACCACGATACAGCTTTACAACGAGTGTAAGCGGATAAAAAAGAAATTCTTACTTGCTAATTTAGAACCGGATCTACCTGACCTGTGTTCGTCCTAAAGCGTTTCAAAGTAAAACAAGATGAGACATGTCATGATTGTCATGACTCCATACTCAACTCGACTTAATCATGAACGAAATTAAAAATATTTTTGTTATAATATCTTTGCAGGATGATCCTCCAATACTGATGGTGACTGACGAAGAAGTGCCCGTAGGCACAGTGATCGGCAAGCTGCAAGCTATCGATGAAGATATTGGAGAGAACGCTGCTATTGACTATGCTATCACTGGTATGTTTGATTTCATCACAAAAACTACTGGACCGATTCCAATAATTTGATTCTCAAAAACTGCATGCTTGTTTTCCACCATCATAACATTAAAAAGTGATAAGGCCAATCGTGCCTCTCTATCGCTCGTCCCGCGGCCTCGCTTGCACGCTCGGCTCGGGCAGAACGTTACACATTTGCGTGCATGCAGCCAGAGTTCATCAAATTATAAGTCGTTATCACATCAAAAATAAACACAAAAGTTCTTTTTTTTTTCAGCCGGCAATGAATTAGGTCTGGTAAAACTTCAGCGCACGAACGAAAGTGCAGCACTTATAGTAGCTGCATCCAGGCTGGATCGTGAAGCGATCGCTAAACTGCTGCTTACTGTCAAGTGCTTCAAGTTCGGCACTGAGCCAAAACTACATAAGGCTTATAATAGACTGGTGAGTTTGAAGTATGATTTTTTTAGCATAGTTATCATTTCAAAGTCGATGAAACGAAAAAGTGACAGTAAAAAGAGACAGACACATAAATTCGTAAGATTTAACGTGGAAGAAAATGAGATAGGAAGCATTATACAGTGCCTATTAAGAAATTTTTGAAGGGTTTCACTTCTACCACGTGTGAATTGCACATAATTATTTTTTTTAATACGCTTATTAATTATAGCTCCACACTACGTATAAACCTGTGTCGTGGCTGTTAACACACAAAACATACACAAACATCTAGACCTGAAACAAATATCTATAGGCTTTACATACTTTAACAAATATTTGTCACGGTACTGGAATCAAACCTGTCTCAGCCTAATTTCAAACGGCAGTCAGACCCCGCTTCACCAACTGGCTCGTCGCAGTTGTTTTGATCTTACCTGTAGTTGTAGTTTTTATTTTACCCCGTAGAAGCGCCGGAAAAGCATCTACTTGTTAAATATCTTGAAACCATCGCGACAAAAAAACTAAATAAGTCCAAAAATAAAATCAATTTGTTACAGAATCCATGGCTTTACACAAACAAACTTATAAAGTTAAAAAATAATATCAATTTGTTACAGAATCCATCCGAAATCCAAGTACTGATAAAAATCAAAGACATAGACGACCATCTACCTGAATTCGAGAACACCAACATGACGATCGGAGTTCGCCTCAATGTACCCGTCGACACCGTCATCGCCACCGTTAAAGCTATAGATAAGGACTCAGACGCTCTACCCATAGAGTATACCATCGTAAACATGACTTTTGAATCGCCTATAAAATCTAGGTCTTCGGACAACGTGACTGAAGTTATAGTACTCAATAATGGTACTGGAGAATTGAGAATCATGAAGAATTTGATACATTACGCTGATGGTATATTCAGGTTGATTGTCCGGGCGAATAATAGTGTGGATGTGGAACGGTTCAGCGATCTGTTTGTTGAGGTATGTTTAAAGCTTTTATCTTGCATTGATACTATTCAACTATTTGTATTCATCATTATATTATGTATTTGTATTTGTAGTCATTTCTGCTCTTTCCCTTCAAGATAAGGACAGCAAACCTAAATGAAATTGAATAAAATTGGCTTCTGAGAGATCTTCTTTTATCTGAGTAAAGGATCAAGTATATTGACTCAGTTGAAATTGAATTACATCCACCATTTTATAAAGAAATATATTTAAAAACATAAGCACATATATAAAAGCAATCCATCTAAGTTGGCAGAAATTTTGAGAGCTGTGCTTTTTATAATGATGACTACAGTTCACTATAGTTGCGCATTTATTACTGCTTTCATAATAAAAAAACTAGTTATTTAAAATCCGTATAATAAGGTCCTATAGTTCTTAAAATACGTAACTTCTAAGTAACCTCATTATCATCATCACTTCAGCCGAAAGACTTACTCTGCTGCACAAAGCCCAAAACTTTTGTGGACGTCTTTAGGGAACTAAAGACGTCCACAAAAGTTTTGCGAGTCATTTAGGGAGAATACGCCATAATCGCCACGCGTAGCAGGCGGATTCAGAATCAGAATCAGAAACTCATTTATTCATTTAGGGTGACAGGCACCTCTTATGACACGTCAAAAACAAACAAAATAAATTAGAGCGAATAACAATTGATATACATGTCAAACAAGATAAAAAATATATGTAAAGTCAAGAATATCACTAAGATAAAACTAAATGTAATAAACTAATGTAAAAGTATATCAGTAGAATGTCTCTTTTCCCCTTTACAAACTGATAACAAAGAGTAAAAAGAAAAGAAAAAGAGTCATTCTTTGTCATTC
Organism: Macrosoma leucophasiata; assembly: GCA_036365455.1. Classification (NCBI taxonomy): domain Eukaryota; kingdom Metazoa; phylum Arthropoda; class Insecta; order Lepidoptera; family Hedylidae; genus Macrosoma; species Macrosoma leucophasiata. Next base: position 1,646,644 of record JAWQUS010000010.1, read on the forward strand.
ACCGCCAAAGTTCCAAAGGCCAATATGATCTGAGAAAAACTTGCCGGAAAAAACTCAGTCGGCTCTTTTAAAAATATCTCTTAGGCATATTTTTACAATTTTCCATAATTTAAACAAACTTAAAATTAACATAATATCAACATTACACTTTGATTATTACATTTAACACCTTTGTGGAGCTAGATCAGCATTTAGCCAAACATTTCTATCCTTGAAATAGTCCTCAAGTTTATAGTAAGCCTTTTTACATAGAGTGCGTTTAATTAATGCTTTGAATTTACCATCGGTGAGTTCAGCAATCCCGGCTGGGATCTTGTTATAAAATTCTACACTATATTTTAGGAAAGATGTATTAGTTTTCGTCAGTCGAAAACTTGGCAGAGACAACTTGTTCTTATTCCTCGTATTATAACTATGCCTATCGGAGATTTTATCAAACAGATGTAGATTTTTCCTCGCGAAAAGTATATTTTCATAGATGTAATGGCAAGGGACTGTCATTATATTTATTTCTTTAAATAGTTCTTTCAAAGAATCACGACTACGTAAGTTATACATCGCTCTAATGTCCCTCTTTTTTGGTGATCGAAATGGCAGAAGTTTTATCGCGAGACGCTGCTGCTTATCCCGTGTTGTTATATTAACTACCCTGTGAGCCATTACGAACCATTCCATAGTTTGACCACCATCGGTCGTTTGATTGACTGCAATAGTGGAAAAATTCTTCTCCAGTAGAGTGCGATCGTCACGTCCCGACGTCTTCGTAACCTCACCGCCTTATTCTGATCCGAACCCCTCTTTTGGTACAGACACTCTCAACTCAACAGAGCGCGTATAGCCCCGCGGCCGATGTAGGGCGCAAGCGATCTACTCGGCCGTGCGATACGGGCGCGGTCGGGTGTGTGATGGTCGACCGCCGGGGGCGAATTAAATGTGCGTTTCCGTACTTCGGAGGGAACGTCGAGCCGTCGGGCTGTTTAAAAACATCCCTCGGAGCGGCGCGGTGGAGTCGACTCCAAAAAAAGGGGACAGACTCGTGCTCAGCGGTGGGACGTAACGGGAGTCGTCGCGTAATACAACCATCTGTCTACTCATCCCGCAGGTCGTGGTGGTGCGGGAGCGCGACCTGCTGCGGCTGGCGCTGTGGGGGCGCGCGCGCCTGCCGGGCCTGCGCCGGCGCCTGGCGCGCGCGCTGGCCGCCAGGCAGCTGCGGCTGCACCTATACGACGCTCCCCACCACGCCTTCTACGATAGTGATGGGTGAGTTTCTCTCGACCGGAGACTACGAGGTACTTCAAATAGTTCTGATCGAACCTGTTTTTACTCCTTATCGACTTAAAAGTACAAAAGTGAATTAGTTACAGTGAATTCTATCAATATGGAATAAGCTTCCATTGACAAAGTTCCGAGCGAAGCCACCCTCACTATGCTGAATTCGTGACTTCCTTATAATGTCTTGTTACCTAAAATTAGTAATCCTTTCGCACCTTTTTGGCTTCAGTAATAATTGCTACTCAAGGATCGATCTCCCCTCCCCTCGGTAGCACGGGTCCAGTTTCCAGAAGTCAATTTACCACATTTTTCCATGACATGACAGATGACTTGAATACTTCTCACATAAATTCCTGTCAAATCAATTTAATCCCTCAGGCCACCAGAAAAATATGGCAATTGATTTCTTATTGTTCTCGGTCCATCTGCCGCTTCATTCTTTGCTTAAAAACGGAATTGGCTGTTCGGTCACAGTATCTTCTTTATAAATATACAAGCTGTCCCACGATTTCGTCCGCGTGAAAATTTATGATTGTTCAGTGTCTATCCAGAAAAAGTCGCTAGTATAAAAGTAGCCCAAGTTACTCCTAATTACTCATATTAAATCAGCTATCTACCAGTAAAACTCCCGTCAAAATCGGTCCATCTGTTCCCGAGATTAGCGGGAACAAACAGACAGACAGACAAAAATAGTAAAAAATGTTGTTTTTGTATATGTACCGTGTATACATACATATGTATTTAGTAAAAAGCGGTTATTTTAATATTACAAACAGACACTCCAATTTTTTTTATTTATTTGTTTAGATTACCCTCGTTGCTATAAAACATTGTTAATTTTATTTCAGGCCCTGCTTCCAGTTTAGAAAAATGGAAACCGGTGAGGCGCTGACTCCGAAAGCGATGAAAGCCGTAATCAGACAGCTCGGTACAGAGTTCCAGGAGATCCTGCAGGAGTATGACGTCAGGAACATCACCAGCTGCGGGCCGGCGCGCGCGCGCCACTCGCCCGCACAACACGCGCTGCTGCTGCTGGCGGGGGCGCTGCCGCTGGCCGCTTTCGTTGCAGCTGTTGTTTTGTGCTGTATGCATTCCTCGGGTAAGTTTGTACAATCTAAATTCCTTAACGTGTAAACCGCGAAGCGATACAGAGAGAGTCCCACCACCTCCCGTTCCCTACCTACCTTTCGGTATACGGGGCTAAACGTGGGATATCAAGAAACACACAAAGACGTCTGCTTCCATGCATTTCTGGATCTCCATACGAGTTATTTACCTTAATTTGTCCTTATTATGTCACCGCTCCTCCCCGAATGGGGTGTATCGCAACGAAACACACACATAGGACTTCGGTGCGGTATGCTCGCGCTAGTATTGATAAAGAACTTGACTTCCCTCTCATTTTACACAGCGGCTCGATTCAGTAACTTCCTGACGTTGTGCCGACGATGTGCAAAAGTACGCAGCGGGTTGAATTTTCATGACAATAAATTAAATCTTCAAAATAAGCTGACTGAATAGTTGTTTTTTTACAGAACAGAGAGAGTCGTCTCAGTCAGTAACCAAAGAGTTGCGCCAGGTTCAAATTATTGTCAATTATTGCCACCGGCCGTCGCGGAGGACCGGAGGCGAGTAGCCATAGCGCTTATTACCGATGCAAAACAGTCTGTCATTTTTTCTGGGGGGAACTAAGTGTGATACGCACAAACACTACAAAAATCGTCTATTACTACGAAACTCACACCTTGACTTTAACAACATGCATAAACAACTTCACGCACACATTTAAACATCTGGGCGACATGCGTAGGGCCATTCGGGCTTGTACTTTAACAGAGGGGAAAGCCTGCATATGGCTACTCCCGTCCGGTCCGCCGCGGCCGGTAACCCGTGTTGCTCTATGGTCGTGGCGCATCAGAACGCTATCGGTTTCATATATTCACTAGCATTCGCCCGTAACTTCGTCCGACAGGCTTATACATAGTGTGAGGCTGTGAATGTAAGCATGTATTTTTTATTAAGTAATCCATACTATTGTCTACAGCAAAACGTCGAGCCCGGTCTGCATTGCTGATGGCACGTGAGGCACCAGTGCCGACCTTGGTATCAGCACCCACCAGACTATACGCTGAACCCCTCTACACCACGTGATGTAACAAACAAAATACAAGACTATTCTTTGAATACTACGAATAATTATGTAGAAAAGTGTAACTTCGCCAAAAATTGGTTTTACATTGATAGACACACCATGGGCGGGGCATAAAAAGGACACACCGCAGCGCGTCAAGCTATTACACGTTTCCTTGTCGCGGCCAATCGAAGGCAACCATTGTCTATGTTGTTAGTGTGATTACAGTTACTTTGTTTGAACCACCAACCGAAATCGATGCGATGATTGCATTGTTTCAATAGGTAAGAACATTATTATTCGTAGTTAAAATAAATATCGAGGTAGGATAATTCGAACATGTACAAAATGAGCAATGTAGATTTTTTTTTTTAATTCTCCATTTAAAGAGCTTGGTCAAAGACCATGACGCTCTATACGTTCACATGAATTACATTCTTCATTAAAAAAAAATAATTAAACAACATTAACTCATTGACAATTGATATAGTTGCAACAGTATTCTGGCATCATCCGTAGTAGGATCTGCCAGGACACTGTTGCAATGTCCTATTTCTAATGAAGCCCTGCGATGAGCCTCACCTCGAACACAGTCAACCAAAATATGGTATATGTCTTCCACTTTACCACATATACTACAATTAGGGGTATCAGATTGACTCATTAAGAATTTAAATTCAGATGTAGCAATGTAGATTCAGATTCAAATAAGACTGCCATACTCGATGCACTGCTGCCTCCTGAACTTTGAATTATTACAGTGGCCTCAGTTCACGACAGTGTATAGCAGGGGTGCGATTGCCTATCGACATTGCTATTGTCGTTGTCATTGCTGTCAAATTTCCATGTCAATTTCTAGCTCCTTTAAAAGCAGTAGTGATGATATGATCGTTTTTCTTGCTTTCGTAGGTGAGAAACAAGCGATAGTGGTAGATTATTTCGATTATTGTTATGTAGTTAAAGCAAAAATCAAACTTGAACATTTGACAGGAATGACAATGACAATAGCTATGTCGATAGGCGGTCGCACCCCAGGCGGGCTTGTCATTTTACAGTGCTCAACGATAAATATTGCACATCGAGCCTAGGAAGAAGACTCTGGCTTATTTCGGTTCTGTAGAGCGTTATCTCTATCGCACCGTTCCTATTTGACGTTTGTCGACCATTTTGATCAAGTTTAAACCAATACCGGACTGTCAGTGCTTACGTAGGCAGTGTGCAACAGAGATAACGCTCTACGAAGTCGAAACGAGCCGATCGTCTCTTTCGCAGGCTCGATGTGCAATATTGATTATTGAGTACTGTAACTACTGTAATAAAAACTTACTTTACGCCTGTATTCCCCGAATGGGTAGGCAGAGGTAAATGAATGCTTTCAAGCATACATGCAAGCATCCACAATTCGACGGTTACGTTTCCGAACAATATAAACAGTCCAATACAATAATACAATAAAATATCCAATACAAAGTCTTTTCTTATGTAAACCAATAAAATTTTGTGATATACAATTGATTACTGCTTCATGAGATAGGTACAGAGCGTTACAATATTCAAAAGTCTTTTGTGACTAAAATGAAAGGTATGTATCTTCACGCTAAACCATTCACGTAGTTGGCAGAAAGCGTGGAGCGCCGGATACCTACCTGTTGTTTGAATAAAAATAAAGGGTACCTATTATTTTTGTTAAATTTTGCAGACAAATTAATAACTAAATAGGACCACGCTCCTTCCGAGATGTAGCTCGAGTTTTACTTTCACGTCAAATATAATCTCGGGACTGATTGAAGAAGTTTCCGGTCATCCAAAAACATTGCAAATTAGACTTTATCAGTGTACAAATAAGGCACCGATGTGACCGACCAGCAATTTCTTCGACGCTTCCTTTCATTTTAAAAGTCGTATAGCTACAATAATTTTCAATTTTAATTTCTACAAATGAATTGTTATAAAATCATGAGATGTTATGTAAACCCTGTATTTTCTGGAAAGTGTTCAATTTTTATAATTAATATTTATCTGCGGTAAAGACATTATGTCTGACATTGATATTGACATTCTATTCGTCCTATTGTTATTAATTATTAATTCGGGTAAATCCGAATAAATAATTAATAATACAATTTAACTGATTACGGAATTATATTAATCTATCAAAATAATAAATTATGTATTTTTTCTGTACTGATAAAATTTAAATTTCAAAGTTTAGTTTTTAAAGATAAAATCGTTCTCTATATTTTATTGTGATTGCATAATCTATATAGGTACCTAAATAAAAATCAATTGCTGTTCGTTAGCTTCGCTAAAACTCGAGAACGGCTGAACGGGTTTATCTTATCTTGGTCTTGAAATGTTCGTGGCGGTCTAGGGAAGGTTCAAAAGGTGAAAAATTCAAATAATTGCCGGGTAAACCCTAAAAACAGCCCTTTTTTTTCCCCCTACAAACGTTTTCTAACTACAACGTAGACTCAATTTGAGCTTTATTGTATAAAGTTATACTTTTTTATATAGCTATTGTATAAAGTTCATATTAAATTACAAGCACTAAGTCTAAGCAATCTAGGTGTGTTCCTAATAACGTCAAAGAGTCAACAAATCTTTTTGACAGGACGAAGTCTGTCGAGTCCGCTAGTCTATATAAAAATCAATTGCTGTGTTGACTAACGTCTCGCTAAAACTTGAGAACGGCTGGACCGCCTTGGCTAATTTTGTATGCCCTTTGGAAGTCCAGGGAACGTTAAAAAGGTAAGAAAATATGAAGAAATTGAAGAGGAATAGTAAAACACACAATTTCATTTTCCCATACAAATAGACCGTATACCTATATCAAATCTTTGACACATTATTTCATTCTGAGGCAATACGAAGTTTGCCAGGTCAGCTAGTTTATAATAAAATAATACTCTTAAGATAAACTCAGTTATACTTAACTAGGTTTTGCCCGCGACTTCGTCCGCGTGTACTTTTAACCATTACAAATTTTAGCTTATATGTTATTCCTATGTACAACCTATATTACTGTAAAGTTTCATCCAAATCCGTCCAGTAGTTTTTCGAAAAGAGTAACAAACATCCATACTCACAAACTTTCGCATTTTAAATATTAGTAGGATATTAATCTGAATAATAAATATCATAATATACGTACCTAATAAATTATTGTACAAAACAGAAGGCTGTACTTCTCGACACAGAGCGAATAGTGGAGAGATGCCTTTCTTTGCGTCCCTAGCCACCGGCGGCTTGACCCTGTTCTATATATATTTATTTTCTAAAAATATCTGTAAAATAAATAATACGACGTTACAATAAATAAGTGAGTAATAATTGTACAAAACTGTAATGAATGCGGTGACCATAAACATTAGTGTGATAATTTTATAATTAAGTATATCTAAGTCACAGTACTGTTTTTACGTTAAAATGTAAGGTGATGAGAAATATTTATTTTCTGTATATAGAAAAATAAATTATTTGTGTTTTTATTACGTGTTTCATTTATTTGTGTTTGGGTTTGAAGTACGAAGACTACTTTAAACGAATAGCGGGTAATTAACGCTGTCAGCAGTGCAATTATTTTTTTTACAAATGTATTAAAGTTAATGATACAACCCAGCCTAATTGTAAATCAAACTAAAAATCTAAACAATCTAACACTATCAAGTTTAGTAATTTTGAAAACAAATAGGAGTGATGTAACTTGTTTACTTAAGTTTCCATCGCCCCTGAACTCTGTCCTCCTTTTTTGACAGATTCACATGGCCTTCGAAAGTACCAAACCAAACGACGTTGATTTTTACATCCATTTTTGTCAATGCTTACATTGTGGTACAGTGCTCATTATGTTTTTTTTTATTTTACTGGTGGTAGAGTGACAATAGCTGACGGAGCTCGCGGGCGTAGACACCACCGCATTACCTAATACTTGCCGCTAAATGGTATCTAGTGTTCAGCACTATCGTGTTCTGGTTAGGTGGTAATTTATGGTCTTGTAATTTCCGGCACAGAGGCATAACACCTTAGGCCTCAGGAGTTGTAATGCATCTGCATTTTGACCTTGGTCTTTCTGTGGATGTCTATAGTCTGCAGTCATCACTTAACATCAATGTAAACTGTATGCTTGTTTACCACTTCCATTTCATAAAAAAAAGAAATATTGCACATCGAGCCTATGAAACTGACAGTCGCCTGGATTCGACTTCATAGAGCGTTATCTCTACTGTACATAGTAGCAGCACATGCTAACGAAAACGAGCGGTAGTAGGTAGTAACACACGTCCAGATTTCGGATTCGCTCTCGCTACACACGACAGGATTCGGTAGGTACGGTGAACCGAATCCCCCGAACAAATCCGCACGAGCGGACCGCATCGGACTTGATTAATAATTCGACGACCCGTTTAGTCCAGCAGTGTGAGACGACCGTTTGATTCGAAGGGTCGCGGGTTCGATCCCCACACCGGGACAAATATTTGTATGGCCTACTGATATTTGTTTCGGGTCTGGGTGTTTGTTTTTTTTTTTTATGTAATTGAAGTGGCAAACGAGCATGCAGTTCACATTGATGTTAAGTGATGACTGCAGCCTATAGACACCCACACAAAGACCAAGGTCAAAATGCAAATGCGTTACCACTCCTGAGGCCTAAGGTGTTATGCCTCTGTGCCGGAAATTACAGGGCCGTACATTACCACCTGACCGGAACACGATAGTGCTGAACACTACCATTTGACGGCTGATAGATTAGGTTACCCGGTAGAGCCTATGCCCTCGAGTCCATACACTGGAAATTCTACCACTAGTAAAACCTATCTTAGCAAAGGATAGTTAAAACGTAACTTCACGCCTGTAATCCCCGAAGGGGTAGGCAGAGGTAAATGCATGCATTCAAGCATACATGCAAACACCCACGATTCGCCGGTTACGTTTTGGCCCATGTAACAGGTGGCGAGCCTGTTGACATCTCCGGGCACATTACCAAACTTTGAGGTACTGGGAAATTTCCAGAAAAGGGAAAAATCCCAATAGAACCAGAGATAAAGGCTTTTTCACCATTATCTTTGATAACCCCCTACCCGGGAATCGAACCCAGGACCTCAGCGTAGTAGTAGTATAGGTAAAACAATCTGAATAATAACATCAGTACAGTGCTCAACAATAAATAATGTACATCGAGCTTAGGAAGGAGACTTCGACTTATGTAGTAGAGCGTTCTCTTTCGCACCGTACCTATTTGACGTTTGTCGACCATTTTGATCAAGTTTTGACCAATACCGGACTGTAAGTGCTTACGTAGGCAGTGTGCAGCAGCGATAACGCTCTACGAAATTGAAACGAGCCGATCGTATCTTTCGTACGCTCGATGTGCAATATTAATTGTTGAGGAGGTACTACTGGACTTGTGTATGTCAAGGTGTTTACGTCATGGTAAGTCAAATGGTAATTTATACGTGCTTAAACATCGATAATTGCGTATGATAATAATAATTGACTGGCTGCTATTTCAATGTCGCTAACCTTACAATGACACTTAAGTATTCCGTCAAACTAAAACTTATTTCATTGAATAGAAATGAGATTTAGGATCATGGGCCACTACAGCCACCCGGCACCCGACGTGTGGTCCACGTTTGAACGACGCGATATTACTTGTGAACCACTCGCGGACCGCGCGCGGTCTACTAGGGAATAGCGAGTTCGCAATGCAAATTCAACGTAAGACAAGCTAACAGTCACCGAGGTGTCCACTCGACATCCGCGCGTGGATTGCGCGCCGCCCGCGTGTTAACTGGAGTCACTGGAGCTCTACCACCAGTCAAAAGAAAGATAGTATCGGTGTAAAAATGTAAAAGGGAATGACTAAACAGATATACCTACAATGCGAATGCGGATGGTTGCAGAGGTCTAGGAAGACCAAGATTGACCTACCATGACCAAATAGGTCGAGTTCTGTCTGATGGTGGTGTCAAAAGTCTTAGGAATCGGCGTGCATGTATGAAGAGAATGATGAATGTAGATGAGGCACGAGAGGTGTGTCAGGACCGGGATATCTGGCGCTTTACACTCTTTGCCTACCCCGTTAGGGTCCTGATACATACACGCACACGTTTTTGGAGGGACCTTCATGTCAGTCATAGTTTAAAATAGAACTCATTACGACTTTTGAGGTAAAATAATATTTGTTAATATACACACGGTCCATTTTGTCGATAATTAAGTACTTCATGATCTAATCCGTGTCAACAAATGGTAAAACTATTATAATATTTAGTAAGTCACGCACATTCTTAAGGCATAAGTGGTATTTCCTGTATGACAGTTATTATGGAGTCATACCTACGTTAATTTCCATTATTACTACCTAGGATTACTACTAGGTAGGTATTATATCTAAAATAATATTGTAAAACAAAGTTTTCCTTTTGCGAACCACTTACACGCCATATTAGTCCGGTCAATTAAGCTAAAAATAGGGGTAACCTTGCATTAATTCCCAGAAAGCTGAAAATTTGCATAGATGTTAGGGACACCATCATTATGAAATTGTGAAAAGTCCACATCGACCATGTCTGCAAAAATATTTATTCAAGGTCAAAGGTAGCCAAAATGGGTTTTTTTAATTTGTCAGAAGAAAGTTGAAGATCATGCAATTATCTACAAAAAATGTCCTCGCACATTTTTTCATAACACTCACCATTTTTGAGAACTATTAGGTAGGTACCTACTTATTTTTTGTAAACATCATTCATAATTAAAACGCCCACAGCCCAAAGTTTGGCACGTCAATTCTCTTTACAATAGTCTCATGTATTTGGCGGGGCCTGTTTATGTCTGTTTATAGGTACGATTTTAAACTCGGCAGCCCTCAGCTGCTGCCGCAGCACTACTCACTAGTCTCCATAATATATTATCTATGAGTTTTGTGAGATTACATTCCGAGCTACGCAACACGCCGCTGCAGCAATGCAATAGAAAATAGAGAAATATGGTGCTTCGGCAGCCCTGCAGTGGCGGCACTGCTGCGTCAGAGAATATGTAATAATACTGCGTATAGAATGGACACTACGACGACCCGCCCGATTTGCACACATACACAACCCCTTCTTCTCTTATGGGCGACGGTTGGTATTTTGTACGTGCTACGCACACGTATTGACACCACTGATGGATAGAAACCAAATTAAGCGTTTGTATGGAATTTTGGCGGAGTGTCCGCGGTGTGGCTGCGTGCTGCCGAGTTCGGAAGGTGAAACGTTTGCATCAGCTAAGCAACTTATCCCAAAAGATGGCGCAGTTTCTCGGAAAGCGTCGATGCAGTCAGAGAGGTCTTGCTGAATGCAACCCTTTACAAAGTAGATCAAAATTCTCGAAACGGCGTCATGTGTTGGACCCATGTCCCGGCGTAAGCCTAACAATGGTCCTAGAAGAGGAATTTCTCTCAGGCAACCCAAAAGATAAGAAGACATTATTTATAAATGAAAAGTATTTTTTTTAGTTTTTCATAATAAATCCTACGAGATCGTAACGATCTAAAACATGTAGATAATCTACAACCTAGCTAAAAAGGAAGCAAAAACCTAGTAATCTAATTTTAACATTAAATACATATTATTATGAAATAAAAATTCCATTAATTCAAATTCTACACTTCTGTCGCAATACCTTCAAATACCTACTTTACATATTTTTATGCTCTTTAAGAGCTTTGCCTCGGTTCCTGTTTACTATCATAATGAGTAAAGTGCAAAGTTCAATATAGACAGTGCGCCCGCGACAAAGATCCTTCCCCATAAGCTTTTTGCCAGTCTACTGAATTCTTACATATAATATTGTTCCAGAAGCAAACTGAGCACCGAAGCAGTTTATAGGATGTAATATACAAAAACCGGGTAAGTTCATGTCGGGACACACAGTGCAGAGTTCCGTTGCTTAGTACATTAAAAAAGTTGTTTGACTATTACTTGTGAACTTGTGAAGCCTACTTAGCTGTGATAATTTCCCGTTTAATTTTGTTATATAGAGTCCCTCCCCTTGAGTCAAGCAAAAATGTCACTTAAAGATTATTGTTTACGAATCCCTAAGTTAAAAAATAATTTAGAAATTAAAGAAAAAAAATTACTTCGTGCAGGGATCGAGCCTGCGACGTCAGGATAACCAGCCCAGCCGCTTTACCACTAAGCTACCGAAGCCCCTTTTATTCTAAAACACACAACATTTTTTTTAATTTTAATTCAACACTTTGTTGGAATTCCTAAAATGTTTAATGGTACCAATTACAACCTTGTAACACAAAAAGCTAAGGTGAGGACAGATGGACAAACGGACCGACACGGTGAAACTACATGGGTTGGCTACGGATCCCTGAAAAACAGAACAAAATAATGCAATTGTAATCAAATCAGAGGTCAGAGCTATAAATTTATAAAAATACTCCAAAGTCATGGCCGCTCGGTATCACAGATAGCTTATGTTTACCAAAGATTGATATTATATCGACGCGAACCGGTCACTTATTTCTGGCAATCATCCGTACTCCATCAATATAGTTGGTCGGAACTGCAAGGGCAATTGACATAAATTATATTTAATAATAATAACATAATTACTCCACAATTACACCATTCAACTGTTAGACACTAGCATTAATCCACAGACAGTGATCGAACGCGGGTGGACGCACAAATAATTAAAACTGCAGGCAAATATAAATTTAAATCAATTATATGACAATTGTGTACTAGTGTAATTAAACTCGATCATGTTGTTATACCTGGCCTCAGCGATAATTGTTTTAATTATAATAAGTGTCTACCAGAAGAAAAGGAATGCGGTGTGTACATCTGATAAGAGACTCGACGGAAAAACAATTATTATCACCGGTGGCACCATTGGTATGGGCCTAGAGACCGCTATTGATTTCGCGAAACGTAGAGCGAAAGTAATCATCGCATGCCCTTTCGAAGAAGAAGGAACGACCGCTGAAAAAGTAATAATCCAGAAAACGGGCAACACAAACGTTAGATACAAATATTTAGATCTCGGCAGCTTAAAATCAGTTAGGGAATTTGTAAAAGACGTTCTCGAATCAGAAGAGCGATTGGATATTTTAGTCAACAATGCAGGTGTCGGTGTTCCCGGAGATTTCCTTACAGCTGATGGACTGAACTTTATTATGCAAGTGAATTACTTTGGACACTTCCTTCTGACTATTCTCCTCTTACCATTATTGAAGAAAACTGCTAACGAAGGTGAACCCGGTAGAGTCATACTTGTCTCTTCACTCACTCATAGAATAGCTACAGTGAATATTAAACATTTAAATACCACAAATTACCATTGGATGAACTTGATGATTTACAGCAAAAGCAAATTGTGTATGGTGCTCTTCGCTCATGAAATGACGAAAAAATTATCGGGAACCAACGTTGTGATCAACTGTGTAGATCCCAGTTTTGTGGGTACCAAAATTTACTGCAGCTTTGAGTATTGGACAGGGAAGCTTCTTATATTAATTTTCGACTTGTTCAGCAAGACTCCCTGGGAAGGAGCTCAGACGGCTTTGTATGCGGCTTTGGATGACGAAGCAGGGAGAGTGAGTGGTCAATATTTCAAGAATTGCAAACCAATCCATGCTGCAGCTACTGGGTACGATAACAAAGTGGCTAGAGAACTGTTCGACGAATCAATTAGATTGGTGAAATTAGAACAAAGTGAGGTGGACAAAATATTGGGTAAATCATTGTGATCGGGTGCACCTATAGGTATTATTATATGTATTTTGTTTTTATTTTGACAATCAATAATTTAGCAATTGCATTTTATTTCGTTTTATTACTGTAGATACCTATATTTGAATTTAGCTCAAGGCAATATATATAAAAAATACTACGCATATCATTTTTAAATTGTATTTCTAAAAAATATTAGAATTTGTACGTAGGTAGGTTGATTCTAAGGTACCTAATGAAGTTTTGGTAACAATACTAAAGGAGATGTTGCGAGCTCGGCCCTGGTTCGTACACGTCCTCAAAAAATGGGTAAATTAAAGAAGAATCCAAAAAAAATACAAATAATTTATTCAAGAACGATTTATACTTTAGAGTTACAACCACATTGAATTCAAACGATTTAATCATTTTCTATGTTAAACATGGCAGCGATACAGCCGACACTTGGGATCAATCGATTTTGATAGTATTTAGAAAATATTACTTTTTTCTCCAAGTTCTATAATCAAAATACAATTAAAAAAATGAAAATGACATCGCCCGCCATATTCGCCATGTTAGTTTTGAGTTGCAATCCTAATTGCAAATTATGTTTTGTAACTGCAAACAAAGCTAAATAAGTGAAAATATACAGTAAAAAACGTTTTTATATTGAGTTTGCCTGTTTAATGATATTGTGTACAATACATGGCCGGAGGTCCATACATATTTGCAACATCTCCTTTAATTCTAATTATTAGATAGAAACTTTCTAATTATACATAACCCTGTCCATTGTTAGTATCAAAATTTATTTCACACTAGCTGTGCCCGCGACTTCGTCCACGTGAGAAAAAATATGATTGTTCAGTATCTACCCGGACGAAGTGTGGGCGCAGCTAGTATTAAAGTAGCCTAAGTTACTCCTTATTACATCAACTATCTGCCAGTGAAAGTCCCGTCAAAATCGGAGACACTCAAATTCTATTTATTTGTATGTAGGTATGTATGTATGTATTTAGATAAAAATTGCCTAAGTTACTCCTTATTACATCAGCTACCTACCCGTGAAAGTCCCGTCAAAGTCGGATACACTCCAATTCTACTTATTCGTATGTAGGTATGTATATATGGATGTATGGAGATAAAAGTAGCCTAAGTTATTCCTTATCGCATCAGCTATCTATCAGTGAAAGTCCCGTCAAAATCGGTCCAGCCGTTCCCAAGATTAGCCCCACCAAACAGACAGACAGACAGACAAAAATTGTAAAAAATGTTGTTTTGGTAAGTATATGTACCGTGTATACATACATATGCATTTAGTAATAAGCGGTTTTTTAATATTACAAACAGACACTACAATTATATTTATTTGTATAGATAAAGATATAGATGTATACATTTATTATGGAAGGTAATATTCAACATAGGATCTAAAAATTCTGTGAGAATTTTAAGCGTCTACTTGCTACCGTTATTATGACCGAGGAAAACATATACAAAAAAACACGTTTATTGTATGCCCCCTTAACATTTTAATTTTCTTATTTTTAGTAATTAATTAATTTTGTCCTTATAGAGCGGTATCAGAAATACATACTTTGTGTAAATGTTAGCGCTATCACTATTTATGTGATACAGGCTGGTGACAGACGGACGGACAGACAGACAGACAGACAGCGGAGGATTAGTTATCCGTAGGGTACATTTTTACCTTTTAGGTACGATACCCCCTAAAAGATAAAACTAAGATACACATTCTGTAAACACATTCTGTGGCTTAAAAATATTCGATATGATTCTTTAATAAATTGACATAACTTTTTTTATTTCTGAACCGATTCACATGAAACAAACACTAAATATTAAGTGAAACTTACCACAATATAATTCGCAAATTGAATAAGCCGTTTCTGATATTCGCGTGCATAAACATACAGACAAACAGACTTTTCTCCGGGATAAAAAGTACCCAGTGTTGTGCGCCAAGGGTTAAAGTATAATCATACCAAGTTTCATTGTAATCGGACCAGTAGATTTTCTGTGATGCTTGAACAAACAAACAGACAGACAGACAGACAAAAAAAATTCTAATCACATATTTGGGTTCGGTATCGATCTAGTAACATCCCCTGGTATTTATTTTTTTAATATTTTTAATGTACAGAATTTACACTTCTACAGTTTTATTTTAAGTATACATATAGATTTTACTGGTGACAGTACCTACTCAATTGAAGTAGTAATAATATGTGTATGGGGAAGGTGTATGTATTAATTAGGTATATATAACAGGAAAAATCTAGTTAAAAAGATGTGAATTCTAGTTTCAAAAACACAAAAAACTGTAAGTAGGTATTTTGTTTTGTTATTCAATTAACTTAGGTACCTACTTACTATGTTTATTGTGCCGCTAGTTCTCACGACTGAACCAATACTATAAAATATAATAATAAATAAAATAAATATATTTAGTTTTATTTGTATTTATGAGATATATATTATTTTGGTGTAGGTACGTATTAAATTATATGTCTCTCGTCAGCACGGGATCCAATTTGAATCCCGGAACTTTATCAGGCTTGCGCGGGGACATGGGGGGTCCAACACGTAGAGGCCCTTTCGAGAATTTTATGGAGTGAGACCTATGAATTTAGACAACATCCTATAATCTAAATTTTTGCAAATGCCACCTCTAGCGCCCCACTCTGACCGGCCAATGAAGGCAAGCCAGAGGTGAGAGACCTGATGCTCTGTCCGGCCGTATCTCTGTGTGGCGGACGAGGCGGGCCCAGGGGTGCGAGGTGCGACCGCCTATCGAAATTGATCTTTCTTTGATTGAATCCATGACTTCGTCCGGGTAGATACTGAATAATCATATTTTTTCTCACGTGGACGAAGTCGCGGGCACAGCTAGTATCTAATAATTTTAAACCCATTCAAATTTAATGTATTATCAACAAAAAGTTAACACGTTCTTGGACTGTGTTTATTTATATAAAAAAACCGGTCAAGTAACCTCCTCCTTTTGTCGAAGTCCGTTAAAATTTATATGCACTTTTTGTGTTAAAAATTAAACGGGTATGAAGTTTGATTCAGACAAAATACCTACATTAGACAATTTTGTAACAATTTATATACAATGGGTGATATAAATTTGCATTTTAGTAATTATTATCGTACATATCAACCTGTTCAAAACGAACAAATCCAATTAAAAATAGTTTTTAGATTGCAGATTGCAGTGCAAAATTTGCTTAACTTCATCTAGATATATTTTTTTATGCTTTTAAGCAGATGTTTCATTTAATAATGGGCACCCAGAGAGGGTCAAAGAAGCAGAGGACGTCCTAAAAAACGATTTGAAGATATTTTTAAGAAAGACGTGGAACAGATTGGTTGTCGATATAATATTATAAAACAGTAATAAATAAAATGTAAAGTTGTTTTTTTTTTTAATATGACGCAATGATTATGAATTAATTTTTATTTTTTTAGTAAAATCATTAAATGAATTTCGAAGATGTCAATAAATTCAATAATACCTATATATTTCTAATAATTTTAAGCACAAAATATTATGATAGAATAAAGGATATTAATTTATTTTTTATATGCACATGTGTACCTCATTGTATCGAGTAAACAGTATTTTTTAAATAGCGGGGTGTGTGTACATTCAATTCAATTCAATAATACCGTAGAAGTTTTTACAAGAAAAAGTACGCATGAAAATAAATTAATTCAAACGGTTTGCTCACAACAAAAAAGGCACCCGCCTGATTTTTTTTTTTTAATTTTTTGTGCGCCAATGGTTATAACGTTTATTATGCCTATGGCATGATCATGCTCAGACCTATGATGGGATTCACTTGATGTTTTTTTTTTAATTTTTAGTAAGGCAATGGCTTTAATATTTATTGTATGGCAGAACGACGTTTGCCGGGTCAGATACTCGTAGTTTTCAACAGAAAAATCTATAAAAAGCCTGCATCTATAAGTCCGAGCCCTTTTGTGGATCCAACGCTATTGTTGTGCGATACACCAGCACGCCAGCGGCCAGCCAGCTCGGGGCCTTTCTCCATTCGGGTGAAGGACTTACCCTAGTCCAACGCCCGGAGGTCCCAGAGGAATTCCGACTCGCACTTGGCCGCTTTTACAAAATATGTTGTAAGTGGTCTGGGAAACGCTTACATTTATTTAAGCAACGTTCTGGCATGCTTCATATTCATACGTCTAGTGCAGTGATTCCCAAAGTGGTCTATATCGACCCCTAGGGGTCTATAACAACCAGAAAGGGGTCGGCGTCAGCGAAAAAAAAAATTTGGGGTCCATGAAATGAAAGTTGTGGTGAGATCCATTATCGTGGACCCCCAGTCCACGATAATGGATCTCAACACATACACTGAAAGTAACAATTTACTTACATCATACCAGTGATTCCCAAAGTGGTCCATGGGAGACTCGATGGGGGTCTACGTATGTGTTGAGATCCATTATCGTGTACTGGGGGTCCACGATAATGGATCTCAACACATACACTGAAAGTAACAATTTACTTACATCATACCAGTGATTCCCAAAGTGGTCCATGGGAGACTCGATGGCGGTCTACGTATGTGTTGAGATCCATTATCGTGTACTGGGGGTCCACGATAATGGATCTCACCACAACTTTCATTTCATGGACCCCAAATTTTTTTTTTCGCTGACGCCGACCCCTTTCTGGTCTATATCGACCCCTAGGGGTCTATAACAACCAGAAAGGGGTCGGCGTCAGCGAAAAAAAAAATTTGAGGTCCATGAAATGAAAGTTGTGGTGAGATCCATTATCGTGGACCCCCAGTCCACGATAATGGATCTCAACACATACACTGAAAGTAACAATTTACTTACATCATACCAGTGATTCCCAAAGTGGTCCATGGGAGACTCGATGGGGGTCTACGTAGGCGTGAATAAACATAGGAAATATGGGAATGTGATATAAATGTAGCAAGGACGGGGGTCCACCGAAACCAGAAAAAATTGTAAAGGGTCTACAAGAAAAATTGTTTGGGAACCTCTGGTCTAGTGGCAAGCAGAGCCACTTCCATATGATTGTTTTATATTATTTCGCATTAACACATGCTTGTGAAATATATTTTATTTAAAGAAAAATGGAAAGAAAAATTTGACTTCAGGCGAGACTCTAACTCGCGGCCTACTGGGAATCTAGTCCAGCCGCTCTTCCAATTGAGCTACTGAAGTCCTGCCCGATTTGTCAAATCTTTCCTTCACATTTATTGCATTGCTTTATGGTAGCAGTCGCGCCATCTATTGCCAACTATGCTAGTTATAGCAACCGATATAATAGACTTTGCAGTTTATTGAATATCGTAAAGAAGTCGCTTTTACCCTTAATAATTGTTGCTTAACTAGCATAATTCGGCAATAGATGGCGCTGCTGCTACCATAAAGCAATGCAATAAATGTGAAGGAAAGATTTGACAAATCGGGCAGGACTTCAGTAGCTCAATTGGAAGAGCGGCTGGACTAGATTCCCAGTAGGCCGCGAGTTCGAGTCTCGCCTGAAGTCAAATTTTTCTTTCCATTTTTCTTTAAATAAAATATATTTCACAAGCATGTGTTAATGCGAAATAATATAAAACAATCATATGGAAGTGGCTCTGCTTGCCACTAGACCAGAGGTTCCCAAACAATTTTTCTTGTAGACCCTTTACAATTTTTTCTGGTTTCGGTGGACCCCCGTCCTTGCTACATTTATATCACATTCCCATATTTCCTATGTTTATTCACGCCTACGTAGACCCCCATCGAGTCTCCCATGGACCACTTTGGGAATCACTGGTATGATGTAAGTAAATTGTTACTTTCAGTGTATGTGTTGAGATCCATTATAGTGGACCCCCATTTTCATTTCATGGACCCCCAAATTTTTTTTTCGCTGACGCCGACCCCTTTCTGGTTGTTATAGACCCCCAGGGGTCGATATAGACCACTTTGGGAATCACTGCACTAGACGTATGAATATGAAGCATGCCAGAACGTTGCTTAAATAAATGTAAGCGTTTCCTAGACCACTTACAACATATTTTATAAAAGCGGTCAAGTGCGAGTCGGAATTCCTCTGGGACCTCCGGGCGTTAGACTAGGGTAAGTCCTTCACCCGAATGGAGAAAGGTCCCGAGCTGGCATCTACATTGAAATCTGTATATTTTATGTAGTACTTTGATGTTTATAGGCTGCAGTCACTTATAGTCACATAACATCCATGTGAACTGCTGCAGGCAAAAAATTACCAATCACCTCCCTTTAATTCAGAAACTGTGGCTGGAAATTTTGAAAATAGGATTTCACCTAAAGACTACAGAAAATTCTATAAAAAGTCTAAGCTATTCAACACTGAATTGCCTTATTTTTTATGTTATGGAAGTGGCAAACAAGCATGCAGTTCACATTGATATTAATTTAATGACTGCAGCCTATAGACATCCATAAAAACACCAAGGTCAAAATGCAGATGCGTTACCACTCCCGAGACCTAAGGTGTTATGCCTCTGTGCCGGATTTTACAGGGCCGTACAAATGCCTTATGTTAATGAGTTCAAGAATATTGTTATTAACCTAGGTTATATGCATATCTATTTAACGTGCATGAATGCCGCATTATAACGCATATTATTGAATAAATTATATATAGTTAAAGTTGTAGATAGCATCAATTTTAATACATGAGTATAGCATCAAATGAGCTATGAACGTATGATTTTGTATGTAATAGTTTGTTGTAAGATTTGATTATATTTACTTGTAGGTATATTATAATGAAGGTTTGTAGGGTGCTTATTCTAACTAATAGCTCCATTCTTAGCTCAATATATTCTATTCATTCTGCCAACTAGTATGTTATGTATCTTCACATAGAGATATGCAAAGGTAGGCAGAGAGTGTAAAGCGCCAGATGGAGATAGGCAGAGATGTACACAGAGTGTAAAGCACCAGATGTGCCGGTCAACTGCCTCCCGTACTTCTACATTCATCATTCTCTTCATACATGCCCGCCGATTCCTAAGACTCTTGACCTACCCTCAGATAATGCTCGACTTATTTGGTCAAGGTTGGTAAGTCTTGTCTCTTCTTAGGTCTCTGCAACCTTCCACATTCGCATTGTATATCTGTTTAGTCATTCGCTCATTCGACATTCTTTCTACATGCCCGAACCATAGGAGCATAGATACCTTTTTCATTTTTTTTCTTTCTTCTCCCGACTTAGGTAACGAGGAAATATACGAAAGTAGGAAAATTTATAGAAGTAGATAAAATACATATAGAACTATAATAACGTTAAAAGAGGAGGATATCATTTGAGAACACCACTTACGTATTACCTACCTGAACCGCTATCATGTGCTTTATTCAGGTAGTAATGGTACGACCCGGCACAGAGGTATAACAACTCAGATCTCTGGGGTAACAATGATGGCTACAAGGTTGTTATTACTTGTTATATATCAAGATGTTAATAGGCAACAGTATTCACTTACCATTAATGGAACACCGCTGGACTACCTGGTTAGTCCAGCGGTGTGAGATGACCGTTTGATTCGAAGGGTCGCGGGTTCCATCCCCGCACCGGGACAAATATTTGTACGGCCTACACATATTTGTTTGGGTCTGGATGTTTGTGTATGTGTTGGATGTGTACAACGGCACCCACGACACAAGTTTATACCTACTGTGGGGCTGTGAGTGTAAGCGTATTTTATTTATTATTTATTTATGTTAACTATATGCTTGCTTGCACTATAAGACATTAAAAACACAGACACCGAGACTGTCACTTTAAATAATAGGTTATAAAAACTAAGGGAGTTAAGAAAATATAAAACTAAGGGAGTTAAGACAATATAAAACTAAGGGAGTTAAGACAATATAAAACTAAGGGAGTTAAGAAAATATAAAACTAAGGGAGTTAAGAAAATATAAAACTAAGGGAGTTAAGAAAATATAAAACTAAGGGAGTTAAGACAATATAAAACTAAGGGAGTTAAGAAAATATAAAACTAAGGGAGTTAAGAAAATATAAAACTAAGGGAGTTAAGAAAATATAAAACTAAGGGAGTTAAGAAAATATAAAACTAAGGGAGTTAAGACAATATAAAACTAAGGGAGTTAAGAAAATATAAAACTAAGGGAGTTAAGAAAATATAAAACTAAGGGAGTTAAGACAATATAAAACTAAGGGAGTTAAGAAAATATAAAACTAAGGGAGTTAAGACAATATAAAACTAAGGGAGTTAAGAAAATATAAAACTAAGGGAGTTAAGACAATATAAAACTAAGGGAGTTAAGACAATATAAAACTAAGGGAGTTAAGACAATATAAAACTAAGGGAGTTAAGACAATATAAAACTAAGGGAGTTAAGACAATATAAAACTAAGGGAGTTAAGACAATATAAAACTAAGGGAGTTAAGAAAATATAAAACTAAGGGAGTTAAGAAAATATAAAACTAAGGGAGTTAAGAAAATATAAAACTAAGGGAGTTAAGAAAATATAAAACTAAGGGAGTTAAGACAATATAAAACTAAGGGAGTTAAGAAAATATAAAACTAAGGGAGTTAAGACAATATAAAACTAAGGGAGTTAAGAAAATATAAAACTAAGGGAGTTAAGACAATATAAAACTAAGGGAGTTAAGAAAATATAAAACTAAGGGAGTTAAGACAATATAAAACTAAGGGAGTTAAGAAAATATAAAACTAAGGGAGTTAAGACAATATAAAACTAAGGGAGTTAAGACAATATAAAACTAAGGGAGTTAAGACAATATAAAACTAAGGGAGTTAAGACAATATAAAACTAAGGGAGTTAAGACAATATAAAACTAAGGGAGTTAAGACAATATAAAACTAAGGGAGTTAAGAAAATATAAAACTAAGGGAGTTAAGACAATATAAAACTAAGGGAGTTAAGAAAATATAAAACTAAGGGAGTTAAGACAATATAAAACTAAGGGAGTTAAGAAAATATAAAACTAAGGGAGTTAAGAAAATAAAAAACTGAGGCAGTTAAGAAAATATAAAGCCGAAATAACAAAAAATATAAAATATGCGGAACAGTTTTAATCGATGTTATAATTTATAAACTAACTTATATTACTAGTCTAAATTAAAGGTAAATAGGTACATACCAACGCACCCGAATGAGTTAAAATGCGTGTCCATGTTCGCATTTTTTTTTGTGGGTACGATAACAAATAGATATATGTACCTATTTCATTTCATTTTATTATCTTCGCATTTTCTTAATATTTATAAAATTACCACTCACTCACTAAATCAGTCTGCAATTGCTAATTCGACTTGAAGGAGATCTGAACCTTTCAGCTGTCGGATTCAAATCGATAGATTTTTTAATAGAAGCCGGCGCGGAATCGTATTACAATCATTAATCTATTCCAATTTAATAGTAATAGATAGGTAGGTAGGTTACGGCTAATACACTCAGTTCTATCCGGCTAAAACTAGGTGTGGGACATGGGTGTCCCTGACATAGCCCTGTTAGGTCGAAAGCGGGCGAGTCATACTTAGTAATATAACCGTGAATAATGGTAAGATTCACAGACCGCACTATGATTTTACTTTGAGCAAAGTATGCTTAGAACTGTCAGTACAGTATGGGTTTTGACAGTTCTAAGTCATACTTTGCTCAAAGTAAAGTCGTAGTGCGATCTGTGAACCTCACCATAAGTCTTTGTTACACTAAGGTACCAGCCACATCTGGTTTTATCCGGATATAACTAACCCCCTTATTCATAAACGTATTTTAGCTAAAGTGTTGGCAATCTCTCTTTTGTCTTTTTCTATCCTACACATTTCACAATGCAACTGACAAAGACAAAGTATTCTATAGCTAAAACGTATCTAATGTACGTTTACCTTCTATATACATATATAAAAATGCAACCCGTTTTCCTTGGTCACGGCATCACGCGTGAATAGCTTGACCGATTTGGCTAATATTGATTTTGAATGATTTTTGGAAGTCCAGGGAATGTTTAAAAGGTAAGAAAATATGAAGAAATTGAAGGGAAATAGTAAAAACCACCATTTCATTTTCCCATACAAATAGTCCGTATCTATCAAACCTTTGACACATGTCATATTTTCGTTCTGAGGCAATACGAAGTTTGCCGGGTCAGCTAGTTAATTATAAAAAAATACTAAATCTATTCATAGTATGCTCGGTACATACCGACCTGAGAAAGTGTCTTCTTTTAAATTTATTTAGGGCAACAAATAATTACACTCAGAAAGTAAGCATATTGCAAGTGTCAAGTAAAACGATATTTTGTATTTATTTAAGGAGCGTAAAAGTTAGTATAATATCAAGTCAAGTATATTATGTCAGTCAAGTGAGTTACAATCAAATTATTCGAGTAAAGCGATGGCTACTTTACCAGAACATTTACAATGAAGTTTTGGAGGCAACCTGAAAGGTATTTTCGCACTGTTATTCTATTTCACTATATACGGGCACTGTAATAAACCTATATCAAACAAATGCCACCAACTTTATTCAATATAACTTAAAAATACACCAAGAAAATGAAATAAAATAAGACCACCATACGCCTCTTTCAAGGTTCCCACCAAAACTGATCAACCCCGTTGTCCACAAATTAATTAATAGGACATTTTAAGGCAGCGGTGTGAAAACACAAAATCATTTTTTGAACATTATTTTTTGTAATAAAAGTGGCAAACAAGCGTGCAGTTCACATTGACGTTAAGTGATGACTGCAGCCTTTAGACACCCACACAATGACCAGAGGTCAAAATGCAGATGCGCTGCCACTCCTGAGGCATTAGGTGTTATGCCTCTGTGCCGGAAATTACAGAGCCTTACATAACCACCTGACCGGAACATGATAGTGCTGAACACTACCGTTTAGCGTCAAGTATATTATTTATTTATTAGGAAATGCGGTGGTGCCTACGCCCGTGAGCTCCGTCACTGGAGCTCTACCACCAGTAAAAAAAATAATACACCACACATGATAACACAAAGTAGGTAAACATTAGATAGTTAATCTTACATTAAATTATTATTAGAGATACGCTGAATATTCGGTTAGTGTTCGGTATTCGGCGTATTCGGCATCTTTTCCACTATTCATATTCGTAAATGAAGAACTCCTCAACTACCGTCACGAAACCCTGATCGAACATCAAATTCAAATCATCTAAGTGGATTGGACACTGCGAATGGATCATAATAATATACCTAGGCTTCCTTTTTGATGGTGGTAGAGTTCCAAGTGTAGGAGGTCGCTGGCATAGGTCCACCGCATTACTTAATGTACTTGCCGCTTTGATGGATACCGGGCTTAACACCGAACGCTTCGACCTACCCTGGCTAAGTCGGGGGCGCCCATGGTCCCCCCACGTACAACCAACACGAGACAAATGAGAAAAAAAAATCTCACTTGTTCGACGGTTGAACAGATGAGAAATAAAATTCTCACTAGTTCGACGGTTGAACAGATGAGAAATAAAATTCTCACTAGTTCGACGATCGAACTAATGGGAATAAAGGATATCTTCTTTCACAAACGAAGCCTTAAATACTCATATTGTAAATAACTTACAATATGATATTGTACCCTAACGTGCTTTGTTTTATAATTAGGTAAATGTTAGCGTATACTTTTTATAACAGTGATGGTGTTAGTCCTTGGGCCTAATCAGCAATGTGTGGCAGATCGGCATCCTTATACAGGCTATTCCAGAATTCCATCCGTTTCTGGTCCGCGTACTTGGTCACTTTCATGGTCTCGTCTAGCATCAGGTACTCCTTGTCTGTCTGTGTGTACGGGGTCCATGTCACGTCTAAACTGTTGTCTGGAGTTGGATTCCTGAAAATTATCAGATATAGATTTTATTAATCGTATTTTTTTGTGTTTGGGAAATTTAACGGCATACCCGTGATTTACGTGGGAATTAATTTGTCGTAGAATAAAAAAGAAATAAAAAAAAAACGAAAACCTCATAGGTAAGCAGAGCTTAATACAACCATTCAAGCATACACGCAAACACCCACGACAGGCTGGTTACGTTTTGACCCATATAACAGGTGGCGAACCTATTGACGTCTCCGCACATATAACCAAATTGGAAGTTTCCTAGTACGACGGGTAACCTAGGTAGGTAGGTACCTTCTAGGATAGAACCGTTATTTTCCCCGTGTATATAAAAAGAAAACATTAAATAAAACAATAAAAGGCAGAACAGGAAACAGATAGATGGGTATCCCCATAAAAAATGTGAAAGATTGAATGATAGAAAGATACAGTATGAGGAATAAAAGTGCGAGAGGAAAGCGAGCGAGAACTAGTATGAAAGTGGAAACAGAAAAATATAGGCTGTGATTAAGTCACAGGAACTTTGTATTAAAAAAAATCTTCTTGAATATGAAAAATCCCAAAAATCCCAATAGAACAAGGGATAAAGAATTTTCCACCCCGCCCCGGGAATTGAACCGAGGACTACTGACGCAAGAATGCAGGGTAACCTAGATTAACCCGTCAGCTCATGACAATTGATTTTAATTGTTTATGAAGAAGGAAGGCTGATTGGTCTGTGTTGTTCATAAACCACCGGCGGCTTATGAACATGTGTATAAGCTGATAGAAGCACTATTCACTTCTCTGTGACGTCAATAAACTTACGTCTACAACGAGATATAATCAATTAACAATTAGAAACAACACTTTTCCTCACCGCAAAACATCACACAAACATTTTGCTATCTCTCCAACGTCTGTAATATGAGTCACTTACAAAACCCAGATGACATTGGAAACTGTATACGACAAAGTGCATACAGCTATAGTAGCTGTATGCACTTTGTAGTAGTACTACTAATAGTATTTTTTTTTAATAAAATAAGTTAACTCACCCAGTTTTAGCGAAGTCTGTCCACAATTTCGTCACCTTAAATGCAATATCTCGCAAGTCTTTTCTTGAATCATATACCTCTTTGTTCAGGTTGTTGTAAAACAAATAAAACAGCTCATCGGAGTGGCATGCTCCTTTTAAGTTGCTGAAGCCGAAAGCTTTCTTTATAATATTTAAATCAGTAACATAGTTAAATTTGTACATATACACTGATTTCGATAGAGCTGCATAGAGGTTTGCGAATCTGTGAGTATTGTATACAAATTTCAGATCACTCAGAATATCAGATACCACTTCTTGATCATTCAATGTTATATTCCTGTCTCCGACGTAGAAAGATCTGATTCTTTGGCCGTATTCTTGCAATTTCTCTTTGGACAATTTACTAACTAACTCTGGCGGAACTAGAAATGAAGGGTTAGCGTTGTAAACGGGCAATAAACTCATTGCTTTTGGCATTGCCGTCAATCCTTCTCCAGAATTGTAGCCTAACATTAATGGAACTTTATTGACTTTTCCTTGCAAAAGTAAGTCTATGGGTTCTTCGTCTATAAATGCTTTGGCGTTGTGGAATTTCTTTTCTACGACTGGAACGAAATGTAAGGGTCCACCACGAATCATTTCTTCCGCCGTCATCGTAGCTAATGTCACGTTTGCCAGTTTCAAAGGTTTGACGCTTTTAAAAAACTGCAATAGCTCCTTGGAATCATTTATATCTTTACCTAGTAATTTTCCTAATCTATACGCTGCCTCTTTTGTATCTCTCCCAATAGCCCAGTCTTGTAAACAGACGCCACTCTCCGCTATTGCTCTATGAAATAGTCCTTTTGCCATTGGAGATAACATAAGATAAGTGATGGACGCCGAACCGGTGCTCTGTCCAAAAATTGTCACATTGTCGGGATCGCCTCCAAATCGAGCTATATTTTCTTTTACCCAACGTAATGCAGCAACAATATCTTTATTGCCCGCATTTCCTGGTGCTTCAGGAAGGTCTAGTGACAAGAAACCAAGCACTTCAAGTCTGAAGTTCATAGTGACAAGTATCACATCATGTGGTAACAGGAGATCGGGTGAGAAAGTGTCTGAATCGCCGGATCTCGACATAAAGCTGCCTCCATGAACGAAGACCATGACTGGGAGCTTAGACTTGGGCTCTAGAGACTTGGTGTAGACATTTACGAATAAACAATCTTCATTTCCTTCGACGAATTTGGACAAAGTGAAGTCATATTGGGGGCAGACTGGACCATGATCGACAGCGTCTCGAATGCCTTGCCAGGGAGTTCTGGGGCGAGGTGCCTGAAACGTTATGACAAAAAGTTTCCTTTAATGTGTCTTTAGAGTACTTTAGACAGTTTGGAGGGTGATGAACAAAATATATGTTGGTATCATTTTTTTTTCAAAAACTTTCAAATAAGACTACATAGAAGATATTATAGGAAATAATTAAGGGAGATCTTTATAGGGCCAGTAGACTACAAAATGATCTTGTGTTTCAATTTTAACTGACTTCGAAAAAAGGAGGAGGTTCTCAATTCGTCCAGATCTTTTTTTTTATGTATGTTCCCCGATAATTTGAAAACGCCTGCACCGATTTGGATGATTTTTTGTTGTTATCTGTCTCTATGTTTGTATGCGTATCATAGAAAACTATAGCATTTATATTGTCAAAGTCTAACTTAAAGACTGGTGCAGGTTTCATCTTAATTCGCTAGTAAGTCATATAATATTATTATGTTTATGATTTATTTTATGTTTATTTTACCTGAAATCTATATTCCCCGACCGGCGGGTCTGCATACGGGATACCCTTGAAGCTGTAGTAAGTTGAACCTCCGTACATCTTCTGCACTGATCCCATCACCTTACCCTCCTTCATTGTCACTATGGGGTGCTCGTCATCCTGGAATTAGAGTTTGAGTAATATTTAGTTTTCGAAAACTAATATATTTACATAAGTATACATACTATGTACCTACATCAGTAATTCGGGTACCGGCCAAGTGCGTGTCGAACCTTTTACAAATACGTGTTTTAAGTTGATCGAGTAATAAAATATAAGTGGTATAAAAATTATCAAAATAATTAAACAGACCAACACAAAACACAAAGTTAAGATTCCGGTGGCGCTGACTGCTCCACTGCCTCTAGCTACCCCGTGAGGGACTTGGCGTGATGATACATACATGCATACAAAGTACAGATTAGCATGGAGATTTGATATAAAATGTAGATTTAGGTACATTTCATTTAATACGTTTGAATTTCGACTATTGATCGATCAGTAGTCTCTAAGGCAAAATATGTGACTAATTATTGAATCCATTTTTTAGGTTTTGCATGAAGTCTCCGTCATCTCCGTAACTCTTCGTTAAATCGGAATCGTAGTAGTACTATTATATTAATTTATAGCTTAATAGTGAGCATGCTATAAGGCATAGTGTCAATAATCAATGAAACATCGCAAATTAAAAAAAAATATCAATTATTGTTTTCGTTTGTTAATGACGCCGCGGAGAGGCTTAGGTATTAGTTTATTTTGACTGAATCTTCTTAAATTTCCCAAATTACTAACCTTTTTCGGTTTAGCAGCAGACTGACAGGCGATTGCCACAACAATTATACAGTTAACAACACACACAAACGATATCACCATTACTTTGGGACGAGGCATTTTTGCCATCTTGCCGACCACTAAACTAGCTGGCCAGTGAACGTCTACTGAGCTCTGGGTGAATCTCCTTTTACAAACGATTTTCCTGTTCGTAACCAGGTGTTTATGACACATGTGAACGTCATACAGTTAAGATATTCAGCTCTTATTTATAACAACTTATTATTCGTATCTCACTACTATTATAAATGTGAAAATATGGATGTTTGTTTGTTGCTCAATCACGCTAAAGTGGCGAGGTGGATTTTGATTAAATTTTTTACACAGGTAGAGTTTATATGGCTGTAGCACATAGGATACTATTTATTCCGTTCAGAGGTTCCTTAGAGTACTTTTTAATACACGCGGACAAGTCGCGTGCAGAAGTTAGTACTTTAATAAATTTATAATAATAGGTTGGGGAAAAAGTCTTTTCGCATTATAGTATGTATGAACTTGTAATAAAATCTCTTTGGCTGTAGTATTTGTATCTGGCTGGTTTTGGTATCATTGAAAGTTAAAATTTTAAAGAACATAATTCCAAATTCAAATTAGGCAAATGTGTGATTTTCATTTGTTTTCCGTACTGTCAAGATGAGTGAATCTAATGAAGAAATTCGATACATTTTAAAATTTTACTACAAAAAAGGTAAAAATGCAACGCAAGCCGCGAAAAAAATTTGCGATGTTTATGGACCTAGTGCAGTGTCTGTGAGAGTAGCACAAATTTGGTTTAAGCGTTTTCAATCTGGAAATTTTGATGTCAAAGATGCTCCTCGCTCTGGTCGCCCTATTAAGGTTAAATGGATGCCATTTTTTAAAAAGTGGAGCAAGATCGACATATCAGTAGTTACGATGTAGCTGAAGAACTGAGAATAGATCACAAAACAGTTTTGGCGCATTTGAAAAAAGCTGGGTACAAAAAAAGCTCGATATTTGGGTACCTCACGAGCTCACTGAAAGAAACCTAATGAACCGTGTACTCATTTGTGATTCTTTATTACGACGTAATAAAACCGAATCATTTTTGAAGAAGCTGATAACTGGTGATGAAAAGTGGATCACGTACGACAAGAACGTGCGAAAAAGGTCGTGGTCAAAGGCCAAGGTCAGGCTTCACAGACTGTAGCGCAACCCGGGTTAACACGCAATAAGGTGATGTTGTGTGTGTGGTGGGATTGGAAGGGCATTATTCATTATGAGCTATTACCACCAGGCAGGACTATCGATTCTGAACTCTACTGCGAACAACTGATGAGATTAAAGCAAGAAGTTGAGAGAAAGCGGCCGGAATTGATCAACAGAAGGGGTGTGGTGTTTCATCATGATAACGCTAGACCTCACACATCTATAGCCACTCAGCAAAAATTAAGAGAGTTTGGCTGGGAGGTGTTCATGCATCCGCCGTATAGTCCTGACCTTGCACCTTCAGATTTCCACCTGTTTCGGTCTCTTCAGAATTCTTTATGCAATGTTAAGTTAACATCACGAGAGGACTGCCAAATCCACTTGTCGCGGTATTTTGATGAGAAGTCCCAAAATTTTTATAGCAATGGGATCATGTCCCTACCTACAAGATGGCAAAAGGTTATCGAACAAAATGGTACATACATACTTTAGTTAAATTTAAATAAACTATATTAAAAAATGTTTTGAATTATCTTAAAAAATGCGAAGAAACTTTTTCCCCAACCTTATGTTTCACACATAACCCAAAGGTACAATCCTGGAACGGCTAAACCAATTTTGACGGGACTTTCACTGCCAGATAACTGATGTACCTAATAAATAATTATGGCTTTTTTAGAATTTAATTCTACGCGAACGAAGTCGCAAGCACAGCAAGTAAATTAATAAAAAATAGGTTGAAGAATGAAACGTAGGTACGTTCTAATCTTAAGGCGCGAGAAATTTGATAACATTACTCCACGCCCATTTATAAGGTAGTTTCCCGAATTAGTAGGCAGACAATAAAACATAATTGGCGATCTCATACCTCCCCCTTAAGACCTCAGGCCAATACTCTCGGTAGGGTATTGACTTTGTTCGATAACATTACCAACTCTTGATAGCTAGTAATGATAGTACGCGTCTATACCTAATTGTAGATATTGCAAGCCTGAGAAGATTATATTGATAGGACAAATTTAACAAATATTAAAGTTTTATCTACATCTAGAAGCTCAGTGTGATATGTGTAAGTGACAGTTGAGAAAAAACATTGCGTAGATAGGTAACTACTTTGTGATATCTATATATAGATATGGGGTTATCTGAGCTTCTTACCTATAGACCAACCTATCACGACTTTATGTTGTAGGTACATTGACTTCTAAAATTTTGAATACATACCCTAAAGTAAGTAATACTACATACAGTTTTACCTAAATGTGACGGATAAATGTTACGGGCTCTATATGGGGGAATAACATTTTATTTAATAATATAGGTATGTAAATCGAATTGTATACTTATATTAATCACAAAAAATAAGCTATATTTACAATAGAACCGGTCAGTTGTTAAAATAAGATGATAAGGATATAAAAAGGATGAATTTAATGGGGCAATTTCATAAGTTTATGCCGATGCATAGTCTGATGATATTAATTAACTATGCACCTAGACATTGTGATTCACACATATTTTCAGCTAAATTGGCTCAATTGTAATTAATGTGTGACCTAAATAACGCTCACTCATTCCTTAAATTATAGCATTAATCGTTGATAAAGACTTACTAAATTGATCTGCAATTTTCGTCTTAGGTAACTAAAGTATGTACTTTTTTATGTTAGGAATCCTACGAATGTGACAATACGATAGTAAAAAACGAGTGCCTGTACAATCTGTACATTACATAATTTTCCAAAAACTTGGTAAGGGACGATAAAAGACACAAAAAAAAATATTTTTTGTAATTTTTGTCTGTCTGGTACGTTACCTATAACTTCGAAACAACTTAACGAATTTGAACGCGATTCACAGGTTGATTCTCAAACCTTTGTTTCGTCAACATCGGTTAAGGGGAAAAAGTTAAGGGCAATCGAAAATTTACTTCAAGCACTGCTTCAAAACTTTTACACAGAGTTGAATGCGGCTTTTCGCTTAACCTATGTAGGTAAATAAATAAATAAGCGACCTACACTCGGACTGAGCCGCGGGGAACAGCTACAGCTAGCTTAGATAATAAATTACTACTGCAGTTATGATGCTTAATAAGGTTATTAGTGGTTAAGCTCCAGTTATGGAGTTCGAGGGCGGTAGGCTCTACCGCATTACCCAATCTAGTATCAAGTGCAAGTATCAAGTTCAAACTCAAACTCAAACTCAAAAATTCATTTAATCACTTGGAAATAATAGAATTTGCTTGTGATAGGTCAAATTACAAATATAAAATTAAAGCGAATAACAACTGATACGTTGATTAATATGTCAAAGTAAATAAATTTTAATAGTCCAAAAATACTTAATAATAAATATCAAGTGCAATCGAGTTCCGATTAGATGGTAAAGTGGTAATGGACTCTCGACTTCAGATATGGTAGGTAATCCATCTATTGTAGATATCTAAAGATGGGCTGCAGTATTCATTTACCACCAGCTTAGTTGCTATTATATACCTATATTTTCATAAAAAAGCAATTTGCATTCATCTATATCAAGTTTGAAATCGTTTAACTTAAATAATAACAAAGAATTCCTACCTTTTTTTTTTCAAATAAAGTTTAAATATTAATAAGGTATTTGTAATTTTGTTTGACAACCCTTACAAGTCGTCAATGAAAAGTATGACCCACAGCATTTCACACACACGCATAATATCTTGCGTGGTGACGGGACGTGACGTCACAGTATAGTTACAAAGTGACGTGGCGTGACGGTGAGGCGAACGGTACGCGTGGGTGCGTATGAAATGCAGCATCTCAGCAATTCATACCTCACACACACACGCGTAGCGTTCGCCTTCGACTGATAATTATGCTGTCAGCTGATGTTGTCAGGGTTGAAACGCATACAATTCGAATCAGAGTTGACTCGTAATAACTGATGATTTTACATTTTCGGGCGAAAAAGACCTTGGGGGATGAAGTCAACATACTTCGAAGTATAAGCATAAACTGTTGAAGTATTGTTGGACCTTTCCAGCTGCACCTCATTTATTTATATACATCTTGAATCTCTATTGGCTTCACCTTCAAACAGCAACACAACAAATTGTAAAACAATTGAATATATGAGAATTTTTCATCCTTTCAGGAACATCAAGATGCTTCTCCACACAAAAGGAATACTTTTTTATAGATATCTACTCCGTGTGGAAATATTGAAATTAAAAACAATTTATTATTAAAAGCATTATATTTTCATAAACGATGGTAAAAAACAGCAAAATTATACAAACAGCAAACTGTAACACATGTTAAATAAAGAACTTTAAAACCTTCTTATCATTAACATTCACGAACACATATGAAAAGAAACTAATCAAAACAGTTTACATTTCTCTCCCGTGGCCTAATTGTTTTTGAGTATCTATATCTGATATTAAGTATCTAGTAGTACCTACATCTTTCTATGCCATGAAACTGATGTTTAATAGTGAAGTCAATACTAAGTATAATTTTTTCAGTCATTTCATTTAGTGGTAAAAATATACTTACTCATAATTATTTGGGTGAAGTAAGATGTCGGCGGTGAAAAATAAACAATTACTTAGTGATATGTCGAGAAAACATACCTACTTCCCGAACAACCTAATACAATATCACTTATAACTAAGTAAGTTTGTAATGGCACAATTATACTTTTTTTTATTTATTTACCGATATGCGGTAACCCTGCGTCTCTATACAGTGAATCCCAAAATTCTATCCTGTGTTGATCCGCATATTGCGACACTCGCATTTTTTCGTCCAACAAAAGATAGTTCTTTTGTTCGCGACTGTACGCCTTCCATTGCACATCCGGATTATTTGGTGTAGGGTTGCTGAAAAAATAGAAAATATTAATTGCAAAACATTCGAAATATGAAATACTCGTAATTTAGGAAATATTCATGAATAATAATTATTTTGTGTTGGCGTCGGGACGTGACGACTCACCGCCCACTAGCGGAAAAAAAATCTTTTAAGGTACCTATTATTATCTTATTATTTTCTTCCACTAGTCAGTCAACCGAACAATGGCGTTCAAACCAATACAATTGGCGGTAGTAAGTGTAATAATACAATATAGGTAACAGCGTCCTGCGATAAAAACTTTGCTGCGATAAAAAAAAATCTTTCTTTCTTTACATACATATTTACAAATATCTCTGCTGCACACTGCCTACGTAAGCACTGATAGTCCAGTATAGGTCAAAACTTGATTATAAAATAGTCGATAAACGTCACATAGATAAGGCGCGAAAGAGATAACGCTCTACAGACACGAAATAAGTTGAAGTCTCCTAAGGTCAATATTTCTTGTTGCATTACTACTCTATATACTTTAGAATTTTTTGTTATGATTTATAAAATTAAATCACAAGCAAACATTAGATGTAATAATATAAAACTATTATCTCAAGAGACCAACGTATTTAACCTATTCTATTAGGTAGGTATGAAATTGATTCTGCAATAAAATATTTAATCCATTAAGAGAGAAGAAACCAACAAAATTATATTTTAGTAGGCCGACCATAGCAGGCTAATATTGTAATAATGTTGCAGTCTATTAAGTCTTATCTTTCCTACAAGGGCTTTCCAATGGAACAATGACTTACTGATGACTACTGACTTGGTAACAAAGGTGAATCAACGATAAAACCCATCTTAAGAAAAATGGCGCGGAGAAATATTATTAACTTCATGCTATTGCTTCTGAATGACTACGCAGGATGCATTCATTGAACTACGATTTGCCAACTATTAAATATATTTTTTGTGTCAGGAGAAGGTATTTTCATTAATTACTATCATTAATTTACTTTGGAAATGCCACGGATCATCTCTTTTGTAAAGTTCTAACATAAATTCGCACTTTTCAAAATTTCTCACATACAGCCATCGTTATATGTCAACCATAGGCCACAGACTATAAATGCAAATTTTAAATTCTCACTTACCCTGTTTTTGCGAAATCAGCCCACAGTTTAGTGACTTTAAACACAATTTCTCTTAAATCCGGACGATTGTCGTAAACTTCTTTGTTAAGATTGTTATAAAATAGATAGAAAAGTTCATCAGCATGACTAGCGCCTGTGAGATTCATGTGACCAAAATCTCTTTTAATAATGTTCAAATCCGTCACATAGTTAAACTCGTACATGTAAACAGATGAAAATAGTGGCGCATAATAATGAGCAAATCTGTGTGTATTGTACGCATAATGAATGTCTGTTTGCATCTGCGCAATTGTATTCAAATCATCTTTAGTGATATCACTGTCATCAACGTAAAACTTTTTGATTCTTATACCAAACTCTCTAAGTTTTTCCTCGGATATTTTTTGTACTATCTCTTGAGGCACGAAATAAGATGGATACTCATTATTGAAATCTAGATTCTCTAGCTCTCTTGGAATCAGTGTTAAGCCATCTCCAGAATTATAACCGACCATTAGCGGAACTTTTGAGACATCCCCTTTCACGAGAATATCAATAGGTTCTGCGTCTATAAATGGTTCTGTACCATTTGGAAATTTGGTTTCTACAACTGGGACGAAATGTTCTGGTAACCCTCTGTGTTGTTCATCCGCATTCATAGTCCTCGCTGTTACGTTAGCTAAATCCAAAGGTTTCAAACCTCTGAAAAAGGTAACCAGTTCAGTTGCATCTGTTGTCTCTTTGCCAAGCAGTTTACCTAATCTGAACGCTCTACCTAGAGCATCTCTATCGATTGCCCAATCTTGCAAACAAACGCCACTTTGTGCAATCACTTTGTGAAACAGTCCTTTGGCCATCGGTGACAGCATGAGATACGTAACGGCACCACCTCCAGAACTTTGCCCAAATATGGTTATATTATCAGGATCGCCACCAAATTGAGCAATATTTTCTTTGATCCAACGCAACGCAGCAACCATATCTTTCATGCCAGCATTGCCGGGCACATCTGGCGTATCCACCGACAAATAACCTAAGACTTCTAGTCTGTAGTTAAAAGTGGCAAGCATAACACCATGTGGCATTAGGAAATCTGGTGTGAATGTATCTGAATCTCCAGATCTTGACATAAAACTACCTCCGTGGATGAATACCATGACAGGGATCTTCGATTCTGGTTTTAAAGATTTCGTATAAATGTTGACGAACAAACAATCCTCACTGCCATTGACCATTTTTGATAAAGTAAAATCGTATTGAGGGCAAACAGGGCCATGTTCAATTGCGTCTCGAATACCTTGCCAAGGAGTCCGTGGACGAGGTGCCTGAAATACGAAATTAGCTAATGTAATTGCATGTTTTGCAATAAAATGACTTAAAAAAACTTATTGAAATTAAAGTAGATATTATATTTGCAAATATTTATATTTATATTGCCATTCCTGACTTATATTTCTGTAATCTACAGTTAAAGTCAATTCATATTTTTATATTTGATAGTTTGCCTTATTGACTTCGATAAGAAAAGAATATTGAAAAGATTCGAATAGTTCGCAAATTATATTTAGGTACCTACCGCTAACCCAGTCAAAATTTCATTTAAAGAAGGTTATCTTACCTGAAACCTCATGTCTCCAGCAGTCGGATCTGCATAAGGAATACCCTTGAAGCTATAGTACGACGAACCATCAAATAATTTCTGCACAGAACCTCGTACCTGGCCTTCCTTCACGGTTACTATTGGATCTTGTAGGTTAGTCATAGTGTTTTGTGTATCTGGAACCTTTTAGAAATATGTTAATATTATCTCCTTCATTTTTCTTCATTTCACTGTTTGTCCCTTTCCCATCGATGTATGGTAATTATTCAATCTCTCACTCACAAAAAATATATTTGAGATGAATTGTCTTACTATGAAAACCGTAGTATTTGTATACTCTTTGATGAAAACTTGCACGTTAGTGTCGAATGTAGATAATACACATGATGATATTATCGTCTAGAATATTCGATTGGTGGTCGTGGTGGTGAAGGTGGTGATGGTGGTGGTGGTCAAATATGCTCAAGGTTAATATTAAAGATTTCATCAACATGCGTTTAATTTTCCAGGTAGTAGGTACTAGAGAAATAAACGATGCTAATACATATTGAAATAAGTTTTAAAAAATTGTGACTCAACAACCAGTGAGTGAACAAAAGTTTTTTTTTATATAATGGAAGTAGCAACATGCATGCAGTTCACATTGATGTTAAGTGATTACTCCAGCCTATAGACACCTACACGAAGAACAAGGTCAAAATGCAGATGCGTTACCACTCCTGGGGCCTAAGGGGTTAACAAATATCAAAAAATATTTTGATAGGAAACCTAGTGGATATACGTCGAAGGGATATACCTATATTACCTATATTCTCTAGATTATAAATATGCGTAAAAAATAAGTTTGTAGCATATCTGGATGAACGAAGTACCTAATTCTGCAGTGAGATCCTAACCTACAAATCTCTTTGAAAACCGGGCGTCTCTTTTGCATCGATATTGTGCCTGTTATCATAAGGAAATAAAGAAAATGTGACAATAAATAGGTAGATGTGAATATATAAACTGATAAAGTTTAATGTGTTGAGCGATTGGAATTCAAATAAAGTACATTCCATGTTTTAATTGTTGTAGAAATTTTAATATAATGTAGTCTTTGATTAACTCGCATACTATTCTGTTTAAGAAATTTTGAAGTCGTGCTTGAAGTAAATTTCCTATTGACCGAAACTTCTTTTTCCCATAACCGATTTTGACGAAAAGATTTGACAATGTTCCTAATTAGATTTAAGTAATCCACCTGTGAAAACCGCGTTCAAATCCGTTGAGTAGTTTTGAAGTTATACCAGACAAAAAGACAGACAAAAATTCCAAAAACAGTTTTTTTGTTTATCTTATTCTTTTTTAATAGCCCCCTATCAGTTTTTTGGAAAAATATTTA
This sequence comes from Macrosoma leucophasiata, assembly GCA_036365455.1. NCBI lineage: Eukaryota > Metazoa > Arthropoda > Insecta > Lepidoptera > Hedylidae > Macrosoma > Macrosoma leucophasiata. Next base: position 1,684,451 of record JAWQUS010000010.1, read on the forward strand.
ATATACTTACAGACACTCGATTTTTACTGTCTTTTTACAAATGTAGGTATATTATGTATCAATTTGTTATCATAATTGCATTATTTGGATAAATCTATGCTAAACTTTGGACTTCACAACAAACTAAAAGAGATGTGATAGAAGCAGCACGAACGTATTTGTCGCATTATTTATAGACAGAGCAACACGGGCCAACGGCCGCGGCGGACTGGAGGGGAGTAGCCATAGCGTTCATTACCGATGCAAAACAGTCTGTCATTTTTTGCGAGGGGAAATGCGTGCGACTGACACGCACACTACAAAAATCGTCTATTACTACGAAACTCACACCTTGACTTTAACAAAATACAGAAACAATTTCACGCACACATTTAAACATCTAGGCGACAGGTATAGGCCCATTTGGGCTTGTACTTCGACAGAGGGGAAAGCCTGCAAATGGCTACTCCCCTCCGGTGTTGCTCTATGTTTATAGATAAATCTTTTAAATGTAATTTTAGATAGGTGCCTCATTTCAGACGAGTAATATCGCTCAAAATTCGTTCTAATGTAAAATATTGTGAACATGTTAATTTACTATAGCATAGTCTTTGGTCTTCTATCGATTTGTTGACATACCTACTTAATCATAAAATTTTGCTGTCAAGTGTTTTTGTAGATATTTAAAAACCGCCTTCAAAAAAAAATAAAAACTGAATAAACAAAAACACTGATAGGCGAAAAATAAACTCAATTAGAAAACTATTACAAAGGTCTTGCACCGACATTTTACATTAGTAAACGTTAAAATATAAATCTTGACCTGCATTAAGGTACAGTAAGTTGATAACAGACATAATAACCATCATTATGACGACCTCATTGCAACCCCATTAAACTCTCTGACTGAATGGTTCAGTACCAGAACTAATTGATTGATAGATTTTGTAACACGACTCAAGTAATGATGATATCTGGGTATTGTTTTTTTTTTTTTTTTATTATGGCATCGCTATTACGCATATTGCCAGTGTCAAGTAAAACGATACTTCGTATTTATCCAATCAGCGTAAAAGCCAGCATAATATAGTCATCAAGTATGATAAGTAAGTATCAAGTATAATATGTCAGTCAAGTGAGTTACAGTCAAGTAAAGTCAAGTTATTCGAGTAAAGCGATGGCTACTTTACCAGAACATTTACATTGAAGTTTTGGAGGCAACCTGAAAGGTCGTGTTTTCGCACTGTTATTATTAACAAAATGCCACCAATTTTATTCAATATAACTTAAAAATACACCGAGAAATTAAATAAAATAAGAGCACCATACACCTCTTTCAAGGTTCCCGCCAAAACTCCTGGGTATTATTACTTGTCAAAAGTTGTTTATAGTTCGTTGGGTTACTAAGGGCGTTGTCTGTTAATTTCATAGATTTATTATCTACCTAATTTATATATTCCAATCATTGCCGTATTGTACTAATTTTTCCAATCTTATATTTTTTGTTTTGTTGTTTTATGTTGCCATGACGACCATAAATATTAAGCCCATAGCAACGAGTTGTGGTGCCACTTTTTTATCATGTAGAGTTTACTCTTCCATACATGTAATTACATATCGTATACTAACTTACCGTAACTTACAGTATAATTTAATGTAGTTAATTATTGAATGATTTTTTGGGTGATATTTTTTTTATTGTTTTTATATTGACATATCTATTGTAGATATAGGTATCTATTGTATTCACTTTATTCTATAACCTCATATGAAAAAATATTTATTATTAAATTAATATTTAATTAGAAATGAAAAGGCTCGCCATTTGCCTGGTTAATTAGACCGTCTCGAGACAAGCCGTCTAAATACCTACGTCCAGTGAAAAAAAAACGCTGTAATAGTATATTGACAATACTCACATTCAGCGGCTTCCCGGGATGATGTGCGTGATGCTTGTGATGCGAATACGCGACCACGTTGACAATTAGACCAAACAACACCAGAATCATGTCTGAGCTGAGTAAACATACGTTACTGAATGAATAACCCGGCGGATACTTTTGTAAATAAACACTGCATTTTCCTGTTGGCACTTGTCAAACCGGTAAAATATTTCACAGTAAACAAAATGTGGCAAGAGAGCCAAGTCCTAATGATAAATGTAATATTTAATTTACCATTTTTATTGAGAATTAAAATAATAATTAAAGTGTAACAATGAATAAAAAAGATACTAGCTAGTCTCACACCGCTGGACTAACCGGATCGTCGTAATCATAATTATTCTTAGTTAAATTCTAATCAAGGCCAGTGGTGACTCATGGGTGAGAGGTTCCCCAAACAGTGTACCTACCTACGCGATGGTCGACAAGTGGCAACACCACACAGCACTGGTGTGAAAGCCTGGTAAAGTCGAGAGGTGCATCACCGGTTTCGTCATCGCAAACTTTGCCTCGAATCGTGTTTCCTGCTAATATACTTCATTAAACACTTCCATCCCCCTCCACTCTCCTCCTTGAATAGCTCTGACAGAAATGTATGTTTTTTTTCTACTTGTGTTTGTTTTACTTCCAGTATTATGTAGATATATGTGTGAATGTCAACTGAATAAGAATATGTTTCCTGGTGTCTAGTATCGTTTATATTGTAGGTAGATTCATTATATTGTTTTATTTTAAAGTGACTTGAACTTGGCTGGCACTCTGCAAATCTAGATTGTGCTGGAGACATACTTACTCATATAGGTAAATTGTTGCTATTCAACCACGACCTTTATTATTTAAATGTGCACCTAATCGCTATGTCTTGTCTCTTTTCAATAAACTCGCTGTTCCGAAAACCAATGAAAACAAAAAGTAGCGATTCAGGCATAACAGTTCTCTGAAAGTTAGTGTTTTGTTTTCTTATGTCTTAGAAGTGGCAAATGTTCACTGGTGGTAGAGCTCCAGTGACGGAGCTCGCGGGCGTAGGCACCACCGCATTACCTAATATACTTGCCGCTAAATGGTAGTGTTCAACACTATCGTGTTCCGGTCAGGTGGTAATGTACGGCCCTGTAATTTCCGGCACAGAGGCATAAGACCTTAGGCCTCAGGAGTGGTAACGCATCTGCATTTTGACCTTGGTCTTTGTGTGGGTGTCTATAGGCTGCAGTCATCACTTAACATCAATGTGAACTGCATGCTTGTTTACTACTTCCATTACATAAAAAAAAATAAAAAAAAAATAATGTAACAGGCTTGGTGGCATATTAAGACAAAGATGAGTGAATTACTACAAGTCTACAGCCTACAGTCAACGAATAACTACTATAGGTACACCTAATATGGTCCAAATGCTTGATGTTCACAGATCCAAGGATTTTTGAGTCATAAACTTTTTAAGGTTCACGCATCAAGTACTTATGTGACCAAAAACTAGTCTGCCATTTTCATGAGACAAAATAGGTAGGTATGCCAGTAAAGTGTATTACTGTACTCTGAAGGCACAGGCTCTTTTCAATTGAAGAACTGGTGGTGGAGGTCCATTGAAGGAGATCGTGGGCGTAGGCATCATCGCAATACCTAATCTACTTAACGCTAAAAATGGTGTTCAGCGCTAGTGTCTTCCGGTCAGGTTGTAATATATAGGACAGTCCTGTAATTTCTGGCACAGAGACAAAATAACTTTGACCTCAGGAGTGTCAAGGTAACTACGTACCTACCTAAATTGTTTAGACGTAGATGTTTATAGGCTGCAGTATTGACTTACTATAATTGTAACCGGTTACTATCGACAGATAACAGTCGTTAAACCTTGTCGGAGGCCTTATGGGCGGTTTGAAAACATCCGACAGCGGGTTTGTCACTAACCCGCATTGGAGCAGCGTGGTGGAGTAAGCTCCTGGCTCCCCCAAAAAAAGGGGAGAGACTCGTGTTGTGGGACGTAACGGTTAAGGGTTAAGGGTTGTTGCTAAACGTAAACTGTATGCTCGTTTGCCACTTCCAAAGCGAAAAAAACTATAATTATTTTCCTTCAACTACTTTTACTTAAAACAGTTCGTTATAGATTTAAAACATCGCATTTTCCTGTTGGCTTTTGTCAAACTAGTCACGATAAGATTGTAGGGAACTCCCGTGTCTCAATGTGACAATATTTATTGGTGATTTTCCTGTTAATTTTTTCCCCAACACTATGCATGATCTACATATTAAATGGCAACCCTTGAAACGTCCCACTGCTGGGCACGAGTCTCTCCCCTTTTGGGGGAGAGGCCTAGAACTTACTCCACCACGTTGCTCCAATGAGATACGGGTAAGTGGCCAACCAGCTGTCGGATGTTATCTATCGATAGCAACCGAGACCGACGGCTTAACGTGCCCTCCGAAGCACGGAAACGAGCACTTTAATTTGTTACTAGCGGTCACCCATCACACCGCCCGTATCGTAAACCGAGCAGATCGCTTTGTGATCTACACCAGCCGCAGGGCCATGCGCGCTTCAGTCTACTTGTAATTCGTAGCTTTGTTCTTTCTTTTTATCATTTCAGCCTTAAGACGTCCACTGATGGACCAAAGCCTATCAAGAGGGATATTATGGCATAATCGCCACGCTTGGCATGCGGATTGGCGATCGCAGTGGCGGTAGTTTAGGTGACATTCTTCTTTTAGTTTTTATTTTTACTAGCGACCCACTTCGGCTTCGCATTGATGCTCAGCTTTTATTAGTTGTAGCGTGATGATATAAGCCTATAGCCTTCTATTAAAAATGGACTATCTAAGACAAAAAAAATCGAACTAGTTGTTCCTAAGATTAGTGTGGACAACAAACTCTTCACATTTAAAATTTTAGCATCGATGTCATAGCTGGTCAATAAGCGGAGGTAGGTAGGTACCTTTGCCGAGTTGGGGCTATTGGATTTTTCCAAGATTTCGAAGAATTTCGAAAAATCCATCGACCCTTTTTACTGGTGGTTCCACTCCAGGCACTCGAGGGCGCAGGCATAGGATACCGTATTACCTAATCTATCTGCCACCAAATAGTAGATAGTTTTCAGTACTATCATGCTTCGGTTAGATGGTGATGTATGGCTCCGTAATGAGTATGTACCACAAAAGAATTTAGAACTTAAAGCAAAATGGAAATAAAAATTATTTAAGCAGTTGTGTAAATTTATTTAGACTGAAAGTCCTTTGCTCTCGCCAATTGATCGGTGAAGTAGACCAGTACCGTCTCGAGGTGACCCACCTACAAATGATGAGGACCTCATCATATGGGTGGGTCATCATGAGGTGACCCATGTTTATTCAAGAAAAAACCTGGCGGTACGAAGTTCGCTGGGTCAACTCGTATCAATTATATTGTACATTTTTTATTTTATGATTTATAAAATTATTTCTATGTAAATGGCTGTGTTTGTGTTTGATAATATATTTATTAATTCGTATACATATAACTTTACTTAAGACAATTATTTGATCAGGATCAGCAATCGCCATCAATATACGGTAATCCTGCCTCCTTATACAACGTATTCCAGAATTGTATCCTCTCTCGATCAGCATACTGCGAGACACGAAGGCTGTCATCCAACATGAGATACTGCTTATGTCTGCGACCGTATGCCTCCCAGTGAACTCCAGAATTAGTTGGAGTAGGATTGCTGAAACAATAATTATTATTGATTTTAACGGACTGCTAATGAAACTCCACGCCTATAGGGTGGGGTCAAAAGTCTTAGGACTTGGCGTGTATGTTTGAAGAGAATGATAAATGTAGAAGAAGCGCGGGAGGGCTATCAGGATCGGAATATCTAACGCTCTGCCACACTCTCTGCCTACCCCGTAAGGGACTTGGCGTGAAGATATATACATCATACACGACTATATTTCTCGAAGGATGTGCTATATTCACACATCAATATGCAAAACACCCACGATTCCCGAATTACGTTTGACCCATGTAATGGTGGCGAGCCTATTGACATCACCGGGCGTATTACCATTTGGAGGATGGCACTATTTGGGTGGAATATTTTTATATACCTATATTATAACGATAGTGGCGAACAAGCATGCAGTTCACATTGAAGCTAGATGATGACTGCAGCTTATAGACATCTACACAAAAACCAGAGGTCAATATGCGTTGCCACCACTGAGACTTAAGATTTTTCACCCCTGTTATAGTTATTACAATGTCATAGATTATTACATTTATCAAGTTTAAAAAAAAAAAATAGTTCACGTTAACTTACCCGGTTTTAGCAAAATCCGTCCAAAATTTGGCTATATTAAATACTATCTCTCTCAACTTCAGTTGACTATCATAGGCCTCTTTATTGAAGGCATTGTAAAACAAATAAAACAGATCATCAGCATGGCATGCTCCAGGTAAATCTGTGAGGTTCAAATCTCTTTTAATAACATTCAAGTCCGTATCGAAATTGAATCTATACATGTAAACTGGTTCATGAAATCGCTTGTACAGGTAAGAAAATCTTTGGGCATTGTATCCAAAATGAATATCTGTTTGCATATTGACGACAATCTGCCGATCGTCTTTCGTAATATTCCTGTTTCCAACGTAAAATTTCTTAATTCTATCTCCAAATTCAATCAATTTCTGTTGAGACACTTTTTCTGCTATCTCCCTCGGTACATAATAGGATGATTGAGCATTATAAATATCCAGTTTCTCTAAATGACTTGGCATTATAATTAGACCTTCCGCTGAGTTATACCCAACCAGAAGTGGAACTTTATTCATCTTTCCTTTCAGCAAAATATCAATCGGCTCTTCATCAAAAAACGCTTCAACATTATGAAATTTCTTTTCAACGACAGGTATGAAATGCTCAGGTAACCCTCGGTATTTCTCATCTTCGGTCAGGGTTCTTTCAGTGAGGTTTGTCAATGCCAACGCAGGCTCACTTCTTAAGAATTTCAATAGATCGTCTGTATTTTTAGGATGCTTATTAAACAACTTGGCAACTCTAAATGCTCGGGCCTTTGCTCCTCTTCCGATACCCCAGTCTACGATACTGACACCACTTTGAGCAATAGCCCTATGGAATAGTCCTTTCGACATGGGCGACAGCATATGATGAGTGACAGAACTCGCTCCAGAACTCTCTCCGAAGATGGTGACTTTATTAGGATCTCCTCCAAACTTGGCGATATTTTGTTTGACCCAACGAAGCGCTGCCACTTGGTCCTTCATTCCGGCATTGCCTGGAACCTCTGGGGTATCTACAGATGTAAAACCTAGCAATTCCAGTCTGTAATTGAAGGTGACAAGAATAACACCATGTGGCATTAGGAAATCTGGTGTGTATGTGTCAGAATCGCCAGAACCCGAGCTGTAGCTACCGCCGTATATGTACACCATGACTGGAATCTTCGATTTTGGGTCCAAAGATTTAGTGTAAACGTTAATGAAGAGACATTCTTCGTCGCCAATGAATTGCGATCCATCGTACTGCGCACATACGGCTCCATGTTTTATAGCATCTCGAACGCGGTCAGTCCAGGGTTCTGGGGGTTGTGGTGCCTGAAATCAATAAAAAAAAATCATTAATGGAGTTATATGGATTTTTTTTATTAATATAAACCTCATTTTAATATTTTTAAGGGTTGTTATAGCATCGGTGTTGCTATGATTTATGTGCCACTGTTAAGTATCATATGAGTATCATAGTACTCGTAGTATTCAGCGCTATCAAGTCTCAGATCATTGTAATTTCATAAAGCAAACAAATCTACAGCTTTATAATATTAGCACAGCGCAAAAACGTATATTCGTAAGTTATTAGCCTAGTTCATAAGCAGTTAATGGTCGTAAAAAATCTTAAAATGCTTGCGACGGCTCCGGAATGATACCTATTTAATATTATGTAGAAAAATGTGCTGAAATCGATTTAGTAGCACATAAAAAATTGCTAAAGTTGTAAGACCAATTCTGCATTGCACTATTTTGTACAAAATTTTTAGTCTGTTTTTCTCTATTTTCAACGTGTAACCTAAACTATAAAAAAAATGTCACTGAAGATATCTATTACCGTAAACCGCAGTTCTTTGATAGGTGTCTTTGCGAAAGGTATGCCCTTGAAGCTGTAATATGTTGATCCATCATAAAGCGTTTCCACTGAGCCTCGCAGCTGTCCCTGCTTTATTGTCACTACTGGAGAATACTGAAACAACCACATTAACATTGTCATATTTTTATTTTTTGTACAGTTTACTGGTAGTTTTATTTATTAATAGAATGGTCTTACGTAGGCGGCACCTATAGAGCAACACGGGCCACCGGCCGCGGCGGACCGGAGGGGTATAGCCATATGCAGGATTACCCCTTTGTCAAAGTACAAGCATAAGAAGTGTTCCTATGCCTGTCCTCTAGATGTTTAAAGGTGTGCGTGAAATTGTTTATTTATTTTGTTAAAGTCAAAGTGTGAGTTTCGTAGTAATAAACAATTTTTTTTGTGTGTGTGTGTGTGTTTGTGTGTATGTATATGTGTGTATGTATATGCATATTCATATTTATTATTATTATATTTTTATTATATGTATATGGCAACAGGCTGGCCACCTTATAGGTACATGGGCCAAAAACGTAACCGGCGAATCGTTGGTGTTTGCATGTATGTTTGAATGCATGCACTTACCTCTGCCTACCCCTTCGGGGATTTCCGGCGTGAAGTAACGTAACACTTCTTTAAATTATTGTTTGTAGATTATCAACGAAGTCGGACACGCGTGTTGTTGGCAGGTAACCTATTTGTCTGTGATGAGATGAAAATATTAACCGTCATAATCATCGCATAATAAATACATAATTATTATATTATACATAACTTAAATAATTTAATAATATTTATTAATGATAACCTTTCGACACAGATAAGCAAAGTGTACCTACCAACCTATAATTAATTAAGTGAATATTTGGTAGGCACGCAGATACGTTACTTAACATAGTGATTACATTTTCCGCAGTCAAAACATTATTTTAAAGAATGGCTGTGCAGAGATGATTCAATCTTTATATTTTTAATCGATTTAAAAACATATGTTTTCTTATTAGTCAGAATTTTAGTACAATAACTCGAGGACGTAGGCATCACCGCATTACCTAATCAATCTGTGCCAAATTGTAGTGTTCAGCACTATTGTATTAGCAGTAGGTAATGTATGGCCCCGTCATATACCTAATTATATTGGTTTATTTAAAATGTTTATTAATAAAAAATAGTCATAGCCTGCGCTTGCCCCATATTATGAAGAATTTACATCACGATACACGCCATACAAGTGTTCACCTCAATAAAGTGTAAAAAAATAACTTACCACAGTTTCATTCAATCCAACAGCAAACAAATTGAACAATAAACAAAAGTAAATACAAGATTTAAAACTCTCCATGTCAGACGTACTTACTGCTCTACTAAAAACATATTACTCAGAAGTTGAGGAAAAGTCGATCGTTTATTTGCATTACTCGGCCATTTCATTGTAATCATCAGGTCATTGCGTTCAGAAAACGATTAAGTATCAAATCACTACAATAAATGATCTATCGATAGTCAATATCATTAAAGAAGTTACATGAAAAAAAATGAATATTTTAGTTTTCAATTACGTTTAAAATAAGAAACTATTTGTAGTAAAAATGTTTTTCAAAATTCTGAACCACTCTTTAACGGCGAAACTGTGGTGACTAAATTTCGACAATACATTAATTGCCGTGTAATAAAACAAAGGCGATTTATATTAGCTGAGTGTCCAATTTTGTTGGAAATTGCATAAATGGTTATTTGCTTCAACACTCTAGGAACACAATTATTTTCTATACTACAAGCTGTTCACATGAACGGTAACTGCATAGTACTGCCTATAGACATGCCTAAGTCCTAAATTGTTTTGCCTCTGTCAGGAGCGTCTCTAGTTCGTTTAGCGCCCGTCTGCAATGAAATCCTGGCGCCCCTTAGGTCTGACACTAATCTAAGAAAATCTAGAAAAATCTAAAAAAATATATGCATGGGTTGTCGTTCGTCGTTTAATGAGATGAGATATTCTTAATATTATTTGAGATATGATAAATTTTTGAAAACTACAAACATTAGTTTGGATAAAGTAATAATTCTCATTAATGTTTTTGTTTTTGTGCTTGTACTAGTTTAAAATTAATTGTTTTGTGTTTTTAAATGTTTGTTTTTGTGTATTTTCCGGCTATGCGCCAAATAAACGCCTTTTCTTTCTTTTTTTCTTTCATTCTCTGCTATTATGGAACCCTTCATAGGCGAGTCCACTGGCGCTTACCGCGCTTGGCCGTTTCTTTTAAAGTTCTTTCTACGAATTAATATACGAAACATGCAATTTTTCTTTATAACTCCAATAATTACTGGTAGTAAAGTTCCAGTGTAGGGATAAGAGGACGGAGGCACCACCGCATAAATCTACGTAACTTCGTAACTTCACGCCTGTAATCCACGAAGGGGTAGGCAGAGGTAAATGCATGCATTCAAGCATACATGCAAACACCCACGATTCGCCGGTTACGTTTTGGCCCATGTAACAGGTGGCGAGCCTGTTGACATCTCCGGGCACATTACCAAACTTTGAGGTACTGGGATATTTCCAGAAAATGGAAAAATCCCAATAGAACCAGAGATAAAGGCTTTTTCACCATTATCTCTGATAACCCCCTACCCGGGAATCGAACCCAGGACCTCAGCGTAGTAGTAATGGCCTGCTACCACTAGGCTACCGAGGCAGTTACCGAGGCAGCAGCATAAATCTATCTGCCGCCAAATAGTCACTACTATTTAGGACTACAGTGTCCCAGTTAGATAGTAATGTATGGCCCCGTAATAACCATCACAGAGACATAATAACTAAGATCTCAGGGGTGGCAACAGTCATCTGCATTCAGACCTCTGGTTTTTGTGTAGATGCCTATAGGCTGCAGTTATCACATAACATCCATGTGAACTGCATGCTTGTTTGCCACCTTCGTTACATAAAAAAAAGAAAAACAAACGTAACTTCACGCCTGTAATCCCCGAAGAGGTAGGCAAAGGTAAATTCATGCATTCAAGCATACATGCTAACACCCACGACTCGCCGGTTACGTTTTGGCCCATGTAACAGGTGGCGAACCTGTTGCCATCTCCGGGCACATTACCAAACTCCATGGTGCTTGCAACTTCCAGAAAATGGAAAAATCCCAATAGAACCAGAGATAAAGGATTTTAAAAAACAAATATTAGATATATTATTATCATTATAATTTATTCGTAATAAGATGAGGTGCTCCAGCTTCTATGTATATATCGTTCATGAATTCTATTCGTTCTTTATCCGGGTTCTTGGCCATAGACAATTTATTATCTATATTCAAGTATTCTTTTCCATTAACTGTGTAAGGCCCCCATTTTACCCCTAAAATGTTATCTGGTGTTGGATTCCTGAAATAAAAAAAACAGTTGCAATATTAAAAAAACTATTGTCCGTGACTTTGGCTATAAATCCCTACTAATATTATAAATGCGAAAGTAACTCTGTCTGTCTGTCTGTTGACTTTTATATTCTTCAATCTATAGTTTCATACTAACTTTCACGACATATTTGTGACTCTTTTTTTAAAAAAAAAGACGTGTGGCACTCGGGGACTGCCGCGGTAGAGCTATTGCATTTACATAATTATCTAAAATTATGCAAAGCAAAATAAAATGCAAATAAAAGAAAAAACAATGAAACAATAATTTTCTATTAATATTTACCACTTTTTAAATATTGCATGGAAAAACAAACAATAAAAAACAAAACCAATCTTGGCAGCTGTGGGATTCGAACCCACGCCTCCGAAGAGACTGGTTGGTGCCTTAAACCAGCGCCTAGACCGCTCGGCCACGCTACCCACGAAGTCGGACGGCGAAATTATACATGACTTTCGTTAAATCAGTTTAAAATTTGTAATCCGGAGCGTCCGGTTTTCTGCGTTACGGGATTTCTGAATTCGGTCCCCGCGCTCAAGGCCCGCGATAGAAGCTATGCAATAGCTTAAAATCTACCCTATGTTTAACATTAGATTATCGATAGAGTCGTTTGGTTGATTGAGATAATCGCAGGGACTATTGATTCAAATTAAAAAACATTAAATAGCCTATTTATCGACGAAGGCTACAGGCTATACAACATCACGCTTTGACTAATACGAGCGGAGCATCAATGAATAAATATAAAACTAGCAGCCCGCCCCGGCTTCGCGCGGTGCAATGTTGCCTACCCTCTCCTATTCGTCTTAGCGTGATGATTATACATAGATATAGCCTAAAGTCTTCCTCGATGTCTTTTATAGTTTAGGCAGCGTACGCAAAATAAGTAACTTTTCTGGTTGATTTTTTACACTTTGTGTCTGAAAAACCCAAATATCTTACGGAACCCTATTCTTTCCAAAATAAAATATGTTACCCGTGGATAATGTAGCTTTCGAATAGTGAAAGAATTTTTAAAATCGGTCCAGTAGTTATTGAGCCTATTCAAAACAAACAAACAAACAAAAAAATATTACTTCTCTATAATGTTAGTTTAAATTATTATTTAACATCAACTCGACGTTTCATTCGCTTTTTAGCTTCAGTGGTCTGGGGTAGTAGCATTATAACTTCATATTCACTGCTATCGTGTTCCAGTTAGATGGTAATGTATGGCTCCGTAATAGCTAACACAGAGACATAACAACTGAGGTCTCTCTAACGCATCTGCATTTTGACCTCTGATTTTTGTGTAAATGTCTCATAACTTAACATCCATGTGAACTGCATGCTTGTTTGCCAACTTCGTTACATAAAACAGTATCTACATATAGCCTTAATTATTTATTTTTGTTTTTTCAGTTTCCCTTTTCGACGATTATTTTTTTTTGTTAATCGCAGACAATAATAACAGTCTACGTAACTAACATCACGCCTGTAATCCCCGAAGAGGTAGACAGAGGTTAATGCATGCATTCGACGGAGTGCTCGCGCTCGCCATTATATTACCTACTTACCTACATGATTGTAATACGCATGCCTAGTCTAAATTAATTTGATTTTGTAGGTAGGTAATTAATGTTATAAATAATATGTTGATGACACTGACGCGCGGTAAAACTCGAACGAGTTTATGTTGCGTCTTACTGTTATTGTATTCACCTAATTATTGTATGTTTTTTAAATAAATAAAATAAAAAATAATAATTCAAGCATACATGCAAACACCCACGATTCGCCGGTCACGTTTTGGCCCATGTAACAGGTGCCAAACTTCGAGGTACTGGGAAATTTACAGAAAATGGAAAAATCCCAATAGAACCAGAGATAAAGGACTTTACACCATTATCTCTGATAACCCCTTACCTGGGAATCAACCCCAGGACCACAGCGTAGTAGTAGTGACCTGCTACCATTAGGCTTAGTTGGTAATAGATGGCGCTACTGCTACCATAAAGCAATGCAATAGATGTGAAGGAAAGATTTGACAAATCGGGCAGGGCTTCAATAGCTCAATTGGAAGAGCGGCTGGACTAGATTCCCAGTAGGTCGCGAGTTCGAGCCTCGCCTGAAGTCAAATTTTTCTTTCCATTTTTCTTTAAAAATAAAATATATTTCACAAGCATGTGTTAATGCGAAATAATATAAAAACAATTACCATTAGGCTACCGAGGCAGTTCCACGTCTAAAGAACGTATTTAAACATTAGGTACCTTCTTATACTGTGCCTCTATTTAAAACTCACATGAGATTGAATTATTTAGTTACGCCTCAGAGGAAGGACTTGCACCGTTTATATTAACTAAAGGAATTAACATTACCTACAAACGTTAACGTTTCATAACAGATTGTTGTACTTAATCATAAGTAAATCGAGTTTTCAAATAAAAGATGGAGAGACATTTTTTCAGACCGATGTGGGTCTCATTGGATGCAGACGGCAAGGGAAAGAGAAGCGTGGAAAGGTTTAGGAGAAGCCTACGGCGCAGAGGCGACTACTACTTAAATAAAATCATTTTATTATGTTTTAAAAGAAGTTTCAAAAATAAAAATTAAAAAACATGTATTTACATTAGGTATGTTAGGAAACAAAATGTTTAAAATATAAAAAATATGTTTATTAAAACGTATTTCAAGTTAAAATTGTGTATGTAAACAAAAAAAAATGTTTTATTTTAATATGTAGTAGAAAATAAAGGCTATTTTTATTTTTATAATTCGAGTTTTGGCAAGCACTTTGTAAAAAGCGTGTGGTGCTCTAAGTTTATTTCATTTTCTTGTTGCATTTTTGAATTACGTTAAATAAAATTGATGGCATTTTGTTTGATATAGGTTTATTTCAGTGCCCGTGTAGGTATAATGAAATAGAATAACAATGCGAAAACACGTCCTTTCAGGTTGCCTCCAAAACAACATTGTAAATGTTCTGGTAAAATAGCCATCGCTTTACTCGAATTACTGATTGTAATTCTCGAATAACTTTGACTGCCATAAGATATAATTGTCTGACTGACTGATTTATGCTGCTGCCTGCTTATACCTATACGAAAACGAAATATCGTTTTACTTGATAATGGTAATATGCGTAACAGTGATGTCATTACAATAAAAAAACCGGACAAGTGCGAGTTCGACTCGCGTGGTGAGGGTTCCGTAATTTAAATAAATATTTTCGAAAATATTACAGATTTAAAATGCAGGGACATAGCGGTTACGGTGGTACCGGCAGGAGGGGGTTATATTATTAAGAATTTTTGATTTAATTTGAATACTCAACTTCTTATAGGTTTTCCAGTAATCTATAGGCAAAGAACTATTTTCCACATTTTTTTCCAAATTTTAAGTTTAGTAGTTTCGGAGATGGAGGGGGGGAGAATGGTCAATTTTCGTCGTTTTTCTTAAATAACTTCAAATTTGTTTGTGCAAAAATTATAAAAAAAATATATCTGAGATTCTGACAACAACCTCTTTCATTTGATATGTCACACGACACACTTTACGATTTTTTTTTTTAATTTTCTGATTTACCCCCCGAAAGTGTTTAAAATTTATTATTTTACTTGACGTGTTCATGTTTGGGTCACCAATTTACATATATTCATCAAATTTCAACTCAATCGGTCGAGTAGTTTCGGAGCAAATTGGCTGTGACAGAAGGACAGACAGAGAGACAGACAGACGCACGAGTGATCCTATAAAGGTTCCTTTTTTCCTTTTAAGGTACGGAACCCTAATAAATAAGTAAAAAAAATAAACGTATGATTCTGATTGAAAACGATATCAGGTAGATAATAGCAGATATTTTATGAACAATGTACCTACTTAACTTTGAAATGAACTTTCATAAACCTAAAATAAAAAATACGTCAGACATAGCAATACACTACATTTCAATCCTCAAGTGAAGTCTGTTTAGTCATATAATACCTACCTATCATATCAACGAATATCATGTGAACGACACCGATTTTATCGATTAGTGTCTTGATACTAGTTAAAGTATAATATATAGTACATAATATATACAATTCCGGTATATACTGTTCCGGTCAGTTGGTAATGTATGACCCTGTAATTTCCGGCACAGAGGCATAACACCTAAGGCCTCAGGAGTGCGTTTGCATCGCAACGCATCTGCACTTTGACCTTGGTCTTCGCGTGTGTCTATAGGCTGCAGTCATCACTTAACATCAATATGAACTCCTTTATTGTTCGCCACTTTCATAACATAAAAAAATATATAGAATATTCTTCGTGCACCCGGATGGAATTTGTGAATGTGACTGATTAATGTCAACAGGCTCGCCCTAAACACCCCGAAAATGTTATTTCAATTGAAAAATGGCATGAGGAACCTAAAAAATATTTTCAAATACCTATCTATTCAGATATACCTGATTTGACACAGCTGGTCTCATTTATTTTTCTTTGTCACTGGGTGTATAGCAACGAATCAGCAACTTATACTCCAATTTTTGAGTAGATTTTTAAGGTTATCAGTCATCATTTAACATTCATATGATCTTTTTTTTAATGTATTTGAAGTGGGAAACAAGCATGCAGTTCACATTGATGTTAAGTGATGACTGCAGCCTATAGACACTTACACAAAGACCAACGTCAAAATGCAGTTGCGTTACCACTCCTGAGGCCTAAGGTGTTGCCTCTGCCTCTGTGCCGGAAATTACAGGGCCGTACATTACCACCTGACCGGAACACGATAGTGCTGTAAACTACAAACACGCATTTAGCAGCAAGTATATTAGGTGATGCAGTGGTGCCTACGCCCGCGAGCTCCGTCACTGGAGCTCTACCACCAGTAAAAATGAACTGCTTTCGTTACATAGAATAAAGAATACATACCCGGTTTTGGCAAAGTCGGTCCACATCTTAGTGACATTATACACCAATCTCCTCAAATCTTCCTGCCTTTCGTAAAGATCTTTATTCATCACGTTGCAAAACACATAATATAGATCATCGACATGACACGCACCTTTATAATGCTGCAATCCAATCAATCTCTTAAAAATATTCAATTCAGTGTCACAGTTGAATCTGTAGAAATAGATCAGATTGTACGTGTTTGCATATAAATTGGCAAATCTATTTATGTTATACGAGAATACTATATCTGTTTGGATAGCTGATGCTTTCTCTATGTCATGATGTGTTAAATTTTTATGTCCTATATAAAAATCTTTCATCCTAGAACCAAAATCAAGCAATTTGTCATGCGAAACCATTCGCTGAACTTCTTTAGGTACATAATAAGACGGATTTTTACACATAAACTCAAGCCTTTTTGTATGGTTCTCAATTAACGTTAAACCTTCTTCGGAAGTGTAGCCAGCTATTATTGGAACATCCGCAGCTTTGCCAGATCTGATAGTGTCAATTGGTTCTTCAGAGAGAAAAGTCTCCTCATTGACAACCTTCTCGACGACCGGCGTAAAGAGTAATGGTAGCGCTCGACGTTTTTCTTCCTTAGTCAACGCACTAGATTTAAAAAAAGCTGTGAGTTTATTAGCAGGCAGGCTACGTAGGAAGGTAATCAATTCATCAGGGTCTGTTGTTTCTTTCCCTAAAAAGTTTCCTACCCGAAACGCTTTTTCTCTGCCAGCAACAGATAAAGTCCAGTCGTGGATACATACTCCGCTCTGCGCTATAACTTTATGAAATAGACCTTTAGACATAGGAGACAACAAATGAAACGCAGCGCACGAACCACCGGAACTGTGTCCGAAAATCGTCACGTTATCTGGATCACCACCGAACCATTTGATATTACTCTGAACCCATCTTAAAGCTGCAACTTGATCTTTCAATCCGACATTCCCAGGGATTTCAGGGGTGTCGAGACATAGGAAACCAAGGACTTCCAGTCTATAGTTCAATGTCACTAGGATGACATCATGTTGAATCAGGAATTCTGGTCCGTACATATCCGAGTCGCCCGAACCAGACATGAAACCACCACCGTGGATGAATACCATTACAGGTAGCTTGGCGTGCGGTTCCAAGGACTTCGTGTATACGTTCAAAAAGAGACAGTCTTCATTCCCTTCGTGTATTTTCCTGGTAATCATGTCAAATTGAGGGCATATGGGGCCATGTTCGATTGCATCGCGAATGCCATCCCAAGATTTTGGAGGCAGTGGTCCCTGGAAAATAAAAAAATAGTTATTACTAGCCCCGCGGCTAGTGTAGATCGGAAGCGATCTACTCGGTTAAGTAATACGGGCGCGGTCGGATGTGTGATGGGTGACCGCTAGAGGCAGATTAAAATGCGCGTTTCCGTGCTTTGGAGGGCACGTTAATCCGTCGGTCGTTGCTATCGATAGATAGCAGTCGGTAAACCTTGTCGGAGGCCTTATGGACAGTTTTGCCAATAACCCTTTTCTCCACCAACCCACATTGGAGCAGCGTGGTGGAGTAGGTAAGCTCCAGGCCTCCTCCCAAGAAGGGAAGAGACTCGTGCCCAGCAGTGAGACGTATCAAGTGTTGCCATTATTAGTATTATTATACCTTAGCACAATTATGTCTTTTGCCCATCGAAATGTGTTTTCTGTTAATTTCGTTAATTTTAGGTTTTTTAAAGTAAGTATAAATTCAAAAACAGTGAAGCCAGTTTTCTCAAGCAGACAACGTTTTAATTTGTGTTTTCCTTATACTGTGCTTTAATATTGTAGGTAACTGGTTTTAAAAATTCACGAAGATGTACCTACTACGTAAGTAAAATTTCTCACAGGTTGTCCAGTTGAGCAGAATAATTTTAGTGTAAGTGTAATGTAAGGCAGAAATTGCCAAAATGTACACCAAGTGCCTTGATCTACTCAGGGTCTTTGAACCTGGTACCAAACTCAACTAACCTCGGTTTTTGGCATAGAGCAACTCGGCCCACCGGTCGCGGCGGACTGGAGGGGAGGTAGCCATAGCGTTTATTACCGAAGCAAAACAGTCTGTCATTTTTTGCGGGGGAAAATACGTGTGACACACACTCACACTACAAAAATCTTCTATTACAACGAAACTCACACCTTGATTTTAACAAAATACATAAACAATGTCACGCCAATTTTAAAGGATAGAATCAATAGGAGTCTCGTTTCCATAATAAAATAAGTAAAGTTAATGAAGCTACTATCCGCCGCATACAGCTGTGGCGCTGCAGGCGGTCATTTTATTGAATTAGGTAGTATTTGTAAGCAACGTGAAATGTAGGTTAAAAGGCATAAGAATATGAGTTATTAAAATAAAAAGGCAATAGATAATGTAATGAGTGAAAGGTGTGATCTCGTTACATACTTTTACGACCTGGTGAAGCTTGTAATGGCCACCAGAGGCCTCCGCAGGAAGGATGCAGAGGCAAATTAAAATCGATGTAACTTGTTAGGTTCTCGTAGTAGACCTGTGATATTTGAACACAATGATAAGAAAGTTGTTATCAAGCGATTGTCATATGAAAGATTAGATTTGAGAGAGTAGGTATTTTCGCTTGGTCGAGAGGGTCGTCCACGGAGAGGTGGCCAGCACCTGATCCGCCTGGGAGGGCTTGGCGCCGGCGGGGGGAGGCGCGGGGAAGCGACGCGGAGGAAGCGTAAATACGCGGCGCACCTTTTTAGAGCTCATTCAGCAGAGCTCGGCGTAATAATGACTGATTATGCATATTCACGACCACCCCCACGCATGGCATAGGCAGTTGAGTAGTTATCAGCTGACAAAGCTCGCTTCAATGTACGTTACTATGAGATGAATATTTACATGAACACGCTGGCCTGAGGATGTACACAGATTGACGACGGTGTACCCCGCGTAGAAAGTTAAGAAAATTAAGAAATTGTAACACGACTTTGTATGGAATATTCCGCTCAGAAATCTCAACTTGTACGTAGGTAGTTTGGATTTATTATGTAATCACAGCTGATGTTGAATACGATGTTTTGTATGAAGAGAGAGGTGAAAGTCGCTGTATTTTCGTAAATAAGAAAGATACCGAGCTGAAAGTTATGTACGGGATGTATTTTTGGTGCCCCCTCAGGGAAATATAATTAGAATAACATTGATCTTGACGAATAAGTTTTTCTTTTTCTTCATTTATTATCATTGAAGGAATTGAAAAATTTTATGTTTTAACCAAATAGTTTAAATTTTAATTTTTAATTTATTATTAGTTTATGATTTTGCTTTTACTATATGTAATGGTTATTCGCTCTAGGTAGTTTATAATTTATTGACGTTTTGAAAGTATCTGTAAAGATCTATTCGAAATAAAAATATTTTCTATTTAAAAAAAAAAAACGTGGTCGCTCACTGTGGGCCTCATAAGAAGGCTCAAGGTCACTCAGAGAGCGATGGAGAGGGCTATGCTCGGAGTTACTCTGCGAGATCGAATCAGAAATGAGGAGATCCGCATGAGGACCAAAGTAACCGACATAGCCCATCGAATAGCGAAACTCAAGTGGCAGTGGGCAGGGCACATAGCTCGCAGAACTGACGGCCGTTGGGGCAGAAGAGTTCTAGAGTGGCGACCGCGTACCGGAAGACGAAGCGTAGGCAGGCCCCCCACGAGGTGGACCGACGACCTGGTGAAGGTCGCGGGCAATCGTTGGATGAGGGCGGCCCAGGACCGTTCGTTGTGGCATTCTTTGGGGGAGGCCTTTGTCCAGCAGTGGACGTCTTTTGGCTGAAATGATGATGATGATGAAAAAAAAAAAAAAAAAATGTGTAAGTTGACTCAAGTAAAGATAATGCGAATGTACCTAATCTAGCTTGATAACAAAATTGTCTCTCACTCGAAAAGTAAAGGGGATAGGCAGATGCCGTTTTCGATTTTAAGTTTGACTTAGGTTTGGCTAGCGATATTTAATCGTGAAAAAATGACAGAGCCCCTAAAAAATTATCTATTTTAAACAAGTAGACACTTAAGTAATGCATAGTATTAGCATTAAGTTTGTATAAGTGTTGTATAAGAAATTTTATTAAATAAAGAGATATTGTGTATGCATTGTAGCAAGACAAAGATAGGTCGGCAGAGACGTATGACGGTTGTTGTAATTTAGACCGTATAGGCAGCCTTTTAGAGTCCTATCTCTGTCGACCCAGACTTTCGGGACTTTCCGTGTTTGGGGCGTGTCACGGAATTTCTACATGGAGGGAGACGGTTTGGAAGCATATAAAAATCGGCACATTTCGGTGCAAATTTGTCCTCGTTCGATTCTCAGCAAGAAGAGTGCTTCCAAATCGTGAAATTGCCAGTCAAGAGAAAGTTATAGATTAGTACCAGACCCCCTGGTTCGCTAGTTAGCTAGTGCGTAGTGAAGTAAGCTAGTGATTAAGTTAGAATAGAAAAATTATTGAAGAACCCAGAATACAGTCCACGTTGGAGAGTTCACTTGTGTGATCATTTCGGTGAAACCGAGTTGTCCCCCACACCCATATTTAAATATCTGGGCGACAGGGATAGGACCATTTTTTTTTAATGTAATCGAAGTGGCAAACAAGCATGCAGTTCACATTGATGTTAAGTGATGACTGCAGCCTATAGACACCCACACAAAGACCAAGGTCAAAATGCAAATGCGTTACCACTCCTGAGGCCTAAGGTGTTATGCCTCTGTGCCGGAAATTACAGGGCCGTACATTACCACCTGACCGGAACACGATAGTGCTGAACACTACCATTTAGCGGCAAGTAAATCAGGTAATGCGGTGGTGCCTACGCCCGCGAGCTCCGTCACTGGAGCTCTACCACCAGTAAAATTGGTCCATTGGTACCATTTGGTCTTGTCCCCTCCGGTCCGCGGCCGGTGGCCTGTGTTGCTCTATGGTTTTTGGCATAAAAATATACATGTTCTAATCATCATCATTATCACTCTAGCCCAGTGATTCCCAAAGTGGTCCATATAGACCCCCTGGGGTCCATGGGACTCGATGGGGGTCTACGTAGGCGTTGGTAATATGGGAATGTGATATAAACGTAGCAAGGAGGGGGTCCACGGAAACCAGAAAAAAATTGAAAGGGGTCTTCAAGAAAAAATAGTTTGGGAACCTCTGCTCTAGCCGAAAGACGTCCACTGCTGGACAAAGGCTTCCCCAAGGACACCCACAACAGTGTTGTGAGAATATGCCATAATCGCCATGCTCGGAAGACAGATTGACGATCGCAGTGGAGGTAGTTTATCGTGGGACGCTGCTGACCACCCCGCGTTGCTGTTTCTACTTACCCTATTGGAATGGTTTGACCGCCATTGGTTGACTGAATGCACTAGTGGAAGAATTCTCTTCCAGTGAAAGGAAATTCGTCCGTTAGTGGGGAGTGGGTCGTCACGTCCCGACGCCAGATGCCATGTTCTAATAATAGCATTTTAAGCTTACCTTAAACCGAAGGTTCTTTACAGGTGGCTGAGCATAGGGTATACCCTTGAAGCTGTAGTAAGGGGAGCCATCGATAAGTTTTTGTTTTGCTCCACGCAGCTTTCCCTCCTTCACTGTTACTATTGGGTTTGTCTAAAAATCGGAAAAAAGACGACTGTTAACTTTTTGTAGGACAATCATACAGTCCATATTATTATGAAGTCCGATCTCCGTTCCGGAAAAGAATCAGTATATCAAGTTTAGGGGCCGTCGATTAATCACGTGATGTTTTTAGCGACGTTTTGATCCCCCTCCTGCCTCTTGGTGATACATGGTGAAGTTTTAGATTAAACCCCCACCCACACCTAAGATCACGTGTATTTTTTTGGAATAAAACACATTCTTATTTTTTTATTTAGCGGAAAATCATCAGACATCGTGAAAAAATCGCGCAAATGTTATAAGCTTGTATTTGGCATGAATTGCTTAAACTGGCGACTGTTAGGCCGAGACGAAATTGGCACTTTTCAGTTGAAATCGGGCACTCGAAGAAGAAATAAATACACGTGATATCTCCATATCGCCCCCTTGTGATGTTTCGTAATTTTGTTCGGATCCCCCCTCCCCCTTTCGAGCCTCGATGATTAATAGACGACCCCTATAGTCATATATTGCATATAATTAGGCTCCTGGAGAGCACTTTTACATTGTCATTATTTTTATCTATCTAGAGCAGAGGTTCCCAAACTATTTTTTCTTGTAGACCCTTTACAATTTTTTCTGGTTTCTGTAGACCCCCGTCCTTGCTACATTTATATCACATTCCCATATTTCCAATTTTTATTCACGCCTACGTAGACCCCCATCGAGTCTCCCATGGATCACTTTGGGAATCACTGGTATGATGTAAGTAAATTGGTACTATCAGTGTGTGGATTATTTGGATCCATTATCGTGGACCCCCATTTTCATTTCATGGACCCCCATGGAATTTTTTTTTTCGCTGACGCAGACCCCTTTCATGCTGTCATAGACCCCCAGGGGTCGATATAGACCACTTTGGGAATCACTGATCTAGAGTGAATAACCACTAAAAATAATTATGAAAAATACAAAATATATTAAAAAGAAACGCAACAATTATAATAAGGAAAGAATTGATTATTTACAAATTCCTCAATTTGCCCATTGTGACGGAGCTCGCGGGCGTAGGCCCCACCACAGTACCATACTTACCGCTAAATGGTATTGTTCAGCACTATCGTGTTCCGGTCCGGTAATGCACGGCCCTGTAATTTCCGGCACAGAGGCAACACCTTAGGCTTCAGGAGTGGTTACGCATCTGTATTTTGACCTCTGGTGTTTGTGTAAGTGTATATAGGCTACAGTCATCACTTAACATCAATGTGAACTGCAATTTTGTTTGCCACTTTCATTACATAAAAAAATACACTTCACACTAAAATTAATGACTTAGGTGACAATTCATCCGCAAATGTATCTTATCCGCGGATGAATTGAGTGAATGGAAAAAATACGCACTAACATCTGAAACGGCTGAAGTAACAAACTGTTTAACACGTGTTATTAAACCAGGTGACAGGCGTCTTCGAGATGAAAACATGGTTAAGTGAAATGAACCCGTGGGTTGATCTTTACGCTCGCGTGATAGGTACTAATATCTTTGTATTAAATCGCGAGGTTATAAATGAACGTTTAGAATAAAATGGAGTCTCGTTATAGCAAAACGGGGTTCCGTCTTTATATTTATCAGAACGAAATTTAATTTTCCAGACATCACCTTGGCGATACAATTTTATCTTACAAAAATACAATTTCATATATTTTAAAACACACGCGTTTTTCATTCATCACACACATTTTGACACGGGTCGTTACGCAATACTATTTTCGATAAAAATATACGTTTGTATATCAATGGCTTTTACCTTTATTCCGACGTTCCAGCTCGGTTGCACGAGCCGTGGTCGCGGGTAGATCCTATATACTGTATAATCTATGGGGTAGACTGTTGAATATCAATTTGCGGCATAGAGCAACGCGGCCCACCGATCGCGGCGGACCGGAGAGGAGTAGCCATAGAGTGTATTACCGCTGCAAAACAGTCTGACATTTTTTGCGGGGGGAAATGCGTGCGACACACACGCACACTACAAAAATCGACTATTACTGCGAAACTCACACCTTGACTTTAACAAAATACAGTAACAATTTCACGCACACATTTAAACATCTAGGTGACAGGTACAAGCCCATTTGGGCTTGTACTTTGACAGAGGGTACTTTGTACTTTTACTGGTGGTAGAGCTCCAGTGACGGAGCTCGCGGGCGTAGGCACCACCGCATTACCTAATATACTTGCCGCTAAATGGTAGTGTTCAACACTATCGTGTTCCGGTCAGGTGGTAATGTACGGCCCTGTAATTTCCGGCACAGAGGCATAAGACCTTAGGCCTCAGGAGTGGTAACGCATCTGCATTTTGACCTTGGTCTTTGTGTGGGTGTCTATAGGCTGCAGTCATCACTTAACATCAATGTGAACTGCATGCTTGTTTACCACTTCCATAACATAAAAAAAAAAAGAGGGGAAAGCCTGCATATGGCTACTCCCCTCCGGTGTTGCTCTATGATTTGCGGTCGGCTCGGTGTTCTTCTACCTCCGAAACGTCGGAATAAAGGTAAAAAAATGTATATATTTATCGAAAACAGTATCGCGTAACGAACGACCCGATTCAAAATGTGTAAACAATTTTATCTAACAAATTCATAAACTGACACAACGGACGAAAACGTCATCCATGGTGGAGTTTAGATTATCTGTCATATGAAGTCACTAGTATAGTAAACTAAACCTTAGATGACCACCAGTGACATGTGGATGACCTCTATGACGTCATTGCCTCCGTAGGTTTTTTATGTAAGGAAGGTGCAACGCATGCAGCTCACATTGATGTGTGACTGCAGCCTATACATCTACACAAAAACCAGAAGTCAAAATGCAGATGCGTTGCCACCCCTGAGACCCAAATTGTTATGTCTCTGTAACCTGAACAGGATAGCTCGTGCACTGGAACTGCTACCAATAGCGTGTTAGAAATCTGTTAATATAGATTAAAATATATTTTTTACACTTCCATTCTTACAGTGATCCGTAATATTTATTAATAAATAAAAAGCAATATATCCCGTACCTATTCTGACATCAAAAACAAATGAAGATTTTGCTTATTATTGACTCAGGTCAACTAACCTATTGTGAGTGACAAAGATTTTCTACAGAAATCCAATGCGATCAGCCAGGGCAACGGTTGCGCCGCTTAACTGTGCAACAACAAAGGGCATCGTCATCTTGGTGGGGACGCCCGCCACCCTTTGTTGTTGCAGCCGAGTGCTGAAAAAGCCCGCTGCAACCATTGGCAATAAAGAAGAGGCTGTGAGCGCATGTTTGTTTGAGTGTTCAGTTTTGAACGTTTTGTACGTAGTTTCCATACTGTTCATATTTGTACTGTGTGTAGTTAGGGCCTTAGGCTGACCGGGCCGCGCCGGTCGCCCTAATTAGGGACCTTAATTCCCTAAATGTTATTACACTACCCTGACCCTTACTTTCGGACCCTGAATACCGTGTCGTGTAATAAGGCCATATGATCTAAAACAATCGTGAAATAAGTCTGACTAAGTGACGAAATGAACTAAAAATAGACCGCTCGGCTCGCTCGCCCCCTCTCAACCTCACTGTTGAAGCTTATTCAACTGCATTTCGAGGGGGGTGATGGGTGAGGCGGGGAAATCGGGCGGGACGTCGAAGTGTCCATTCTATACGTAGTATTACCACGCATTCTCTGACCATGGTGACATGAGTCCACGGTGCCCACCTCCTCCATCACAGCCCCCAATGGGGTGTCAAGCGCCGTCATGCAGCCGCAGGTCAGAAGCTGCAGCAGAGGGGGATGTCGCGTCGCGCGAAGACCAGTGATGATGGGTGTGATCGGCAGGCGGATAGACATACACAAATTTTAATGTGATCTATTAAGGGTTTTTCTGTTCAAGTACGGTATTCCAGTTTTTTGTTTTCACAAAAATTACAGTCCAAACATGCATTAATTAAAAAGTATGTTTGAATATATAAAGCAAAATGAGATTTTATTAAAAACTATTGCATTTAATTAAATGTTGATTTTTTTACGAAAAACGTGTCACGGTTTTATTGCAATAGGTTGAAAACGTGATAAAAAAGTTATTTATTGTTGCTATGCAATGTGTAGCACAGTCGGACTGGGCCAGAAGGACCTTGGTGGCTCAGTGGTTACTAACACGCCTGGGGAATTAGACTGGACAGTGAGAGTTTTTTTTTTTCTTTGAATGTACGCATGTATGTAGTTTTTTATTAGGCATACGCACCACCGCATTACCTAATCTACTTGCCACTAAATGGTAGCGTTCAGCACTATCGTGTTTCGGTTATCTGGTAATTAATATATGGCGCCGTATAACTATCACAGAGACATCACAACTAAGGTCTCAGGGGTGCCAACGCATCTGCATTTTGACCTTTGATCTTTGTGTGAGTGTCTAAAGGCTGTAGCCATCACTTAACATCAATGTAAACCACCTTCATTATATAAAAAAGATAGAGAACCTATAGATACCTAAATAATATTCTCAATAAATGTCATATAATAAATCCCTACTAATATTATAAATGCGAAAGTAACACTGTCTGTCTGTCTGTCTGTTACCTTTTCACGTCCAAACGACTGGACGATTTTAATGAAATTTGGTACAAAAGTAGAGCTGAATTTGAGAAATAACATAGGCTACGTAGTTTTTTATAAAACGACATCCACGCGGGCGAAGCCGCGGGCAACAGCTAGTATCTAATAAATTAATACCTCTGTGATGAAACTTGTAAAATATTAAGGACTCAAGAAAATAATAAATTATATAAAAGATTAGTATAATAGATATAATACATTAATAATAGATTATCTATCTTCGTTGAAAGCAAGAGGGCTTTATACTTTTTTACATATTTTTGTACATAATTAAAAAAAAAATACAATAATCTGTAAAAAAAGTATAAAGCCCTCTTGCTTTCAACGAAGATAGATAATCTATTATATCTACTAAACTAATCTTTTATATAATTTATTATGTGTAAAATAGAAACGTGTAAAATATTAAGGACTCAAGAAAATAATAAATTATATAAAAGATTAGTATAATAGATATAATACATTAATAATAGATTATCTATCTTCGTTGAAAGCAAGAGGGCTTTATACTTTTTTTTACATATTATTGTAATACGTTAAATTAATAGTGCCTGATTATAAGAATGAAGTAGTAAGTCATTAGGTACTTGATTCATTTCATAGATGGCAATAACTGATGAAATTAAACACGAAATAACATTGATTAGGTTTTTTTAATGTTACAAAGGTGGCAAATAGGCATGTAATATATATCAATTGTTATTTACTTTAATTTATTTTGTTTGTTTTTGACGTGTCATAAGAGGTGCCTGTCACCCTAAATGAATAAATGAGTTTCTGATTCTGCATGCAGTTCACATTGATGTTGAGTGATGACTGCAACCTATAGACACAAAAACCAGAGGTTAAAATACAGATGCGTTGTTACCCCTGAGACCTTAGGTGTTCTGTCTCTGCGATAGTTATTGCGGGGCCATACGTTACCATCTAACCGGAACACGATAGTGTTGAATACTACCATTTGGCGGCAGATAGATTAGGTAATGCGGTGCTGCCTACACCCTCGAGTCCGTACACTGGAACTCTACCGCCAGTAACAAATATTATTGATAAATAAAATACCTCAAATTAGGAACCATTGTATAATCAATATAAAATTCTAATAAATAATATAGAAAAATATTGATACGAATGCGCCCTTTAGGACAAAATACATAACAGTCTTATGGAATAGAAGTTACAAATAAACCTGTTCAACACGTTAACATTGTTATATTTTGTCACATTTTTATTTTACGCAATAACACACGCGAGTGAATTTAGAAAAAAATATAAAGGACAAATTCCACGTTGGGCCCGCGATTTGTACACTAAATATACACTATAATATAGTAAAATCCGCGTGTCTGTACATTGTATATATTTACGAAAAACCAATTGGGGGCGATGTTAAAATAGTATTAGAACACTTTTCAATAATTTTTAATTTTTTTGTCTGTCTGTTTGTCCCTTTGTCCAGGCTAATCTCCATAGATACTGGACGAATTCGAATGAAACTTTTTGTGGTGTATAGATATTAACCCTAGCCAACATTAAGGCTACTTTTTACTGCGGGAAAATCACTCATTCCCACGGGAATCTCTACATTTAATTTAATTTTCCTATACAAATAGTCCGTATATATCAAACCTTTGACACATTATTTCATTGTGAGGCAATACGAAGTTTGCCGGGTCAGCTAGTGTCACCATAAATTTGAAATATACCTACTTACGACAATTAATCGAAGGTATAATAAACGATTTGAGCAGCTGAAAATGATTAAGTATTTTATGTTTCTTCTCTCAATATAGCGTACAAGGTGCAGGCCCAAGCTCCATACATTTTGGAACGTCTCCTTTGATTTCGCACAGGAATTGAACCTGCACCGCAGGATAATCAGTCCTGCCGCTTTACCCCTAAGCTACCGAAACCTATATTCGATCGTCGAATTTCTCAAGGTATATTTGATTTAACTGATTCGGGATCGGTGAACGATATCTATCGAGGTCATAGCTCTAGAACCGATATGATTAAATATACGATATCCTTAAGATGTCACTACCCTTAACAATCATATTTTTTTCGCAAAAACACATGCGAGGGAATTTCGAAATTAAAGAAAGATTTCGAATTGGTTTAATAAGAAAGGGGAAGTGAAATTCGACGCTCGGATGTGGGCTTCGGTAGCTTAGTGGTAAAGCGGCTGGACTGGTCGCAGGTTCGATTCCTGTCCGAAGTTACATTTTTCTTTGTTTTCCAAATTAATTGTTATACTTTGTTGAATGATGGTTGAAAGTTAGACTTCGCGTCCATACCGCCTATAACAAAATATAACAAAAGCGTAACTTTCAGCAACAATCTAGATGCACGGCAATTATTGTTCTAAAACTATAACAATGTTATCGATTGTTACATATAAATATTGCTTCAAAAATTTGACGAGATTAGTATAATGTTGCTAACAGCAACATATTTATGCACAATATATAAAATGTTGCCCAATAAAATTTCTATATATTAAACTACAAAATATAACCGTCTAGATGCACCACGAGGAAGTATTACAAATGTATAGTAAAAACCATGTTCATTTAAAAATAGTTCTAAAAATATATATATACATCAACTAATATGCTAATGAATATTTTAGTTATAATTTGATATGTCCCTAAACCATTAAATTACAATATTACATTAAGTAAATAAAATGTATTCTATCACAGGCTTAGTCATTAAGATACTTATCTTAAAATTGAGTAAAAGTATTATCTGCTTTCAATTTTTTTTTACCTGCAGAATTTCGTTCATGAATCACGATGTAATTTAAAATAACTACATGGATATGTTCTTAGGTTTTCGCGAGCTACACTCATTGAAATAAAACTATTTTTACGGATTTATCTCGCGTATATTAAACTAAAATGATTTTTAAAATCAACCCGACGTTTCGGTCGCTTTTCAGCTTCCGTGGTCCCGGGCAGACTGAGGTGACATTTGTCTGACAGAAGTTTGAAAAATTATATGTAGCTACCTCCATCGATTTCGTAAACGCCTTGCGTAGCGTTCAGGATTAACACAATAATTACTTATGGTATCTTGAGGTCTTGCAGACTGCTGCGGCTGGGATTTAATCTTGCTAAGTATGGGATCCCATGATGTTGATAATCGCCATCCATCTTCTCTATTGAAATTTGGGTGTTTTTTAATTTCAATAGCCTCGCGTACCATTCGTGGAATGGGTTTGTGTTCTCTAGCGAGTATTTGAATTTAAAAATCATTTTAGTTTAATATACGCGAGATAAATCCGTAAAAATAGTTTTATTTCAATAACTACATGGAAATGTTACCTATTAATAATTCCACTTTTAGATTATTTATACGATTTGCAGCAACTTATTATATTATGTACAGTAGAAGCTAAAGAGCTTTGACGGCATACGTCATTACGTTAGGGCATACGTTCCGTAAAAATGCCGCGAGATAAAAAATAAAAAAATTAATACCGGGTGTGTGTTTGAGGTATTTTCCTGGGACTCGAACATACATCCGGGACAGTAGCAGTAACAATTTTACAGTTATATACCGTCACGTGTTTTGTTAGGCACGTTAGTTTAATATAATTATTAATTTCTGACATATCATAAGAGATGTGTTTTGTTGTGATACACCCCATTCGGGTAGGAGCGGTAACATAATAAAGACAAATTAAAGTAAATAACTTGTATGGAGATCCAGAAATGCATAGAAGCAGACGTTTTTATGTGTTTCTTGATATCCCATGTTAAGCCCCGTATACCGAAAGGTAGGAAGGGGAATGGGAGGTGGGATATCATAAGAGATGCCTGAAATCCTAATTGATAAATAAACAGTTTCACTCTGACATGCAACAGGCAAAAAGTCAGTTCATTCGAGTGCACTAGAGCGTAGTATAAATTAATGTTTTCTTTAATTACAATACAAGTCCCACGTTGATTATTCGATGGAACCTTGTCACAATAACAGCTTCGTGACGTCATACACTGCAAAAAACGTACAGTTAACAATAAGATGGACAGCAAAAAAGTTAATAACATACGCTGCGTACGGTTTTATGTATTTATATTATATACATATTATTATATTATTAGGTATGTATGTATCTTCACACCAAGTCCCTTATGGGGACTCATCTATATACTATAATAAATTTCTGATTATAGGTAATAAATAAATACATGAATATTTTTATGGGTATTTCATTATAAATATTAAATTACCTGCTAATATTATGAACGTGAAAGAAGTCCTGTCTGTTTGATAAGTTTTCATTGAATCTCTCAACCAATTTTAATAAATGTAGTCGAGTATTAAAAAAAAAAATGTTTGTTAATACAATTTAATAATTCTAGACTAATTTTTTCTTCAATTCCATTGGATATGGATGATAAATAATTTCTTACTCATTAAAACATAATAAGTATGATAATAAAAAAAAAACTTAACAAAAATAAAACAGGATAACGAAAACAAAAAGTTATAAAAATTGATACAGGAACTGAACCTTGCGAACGGTAGATACTTACCCCCTTATTCATAAACGTACATAAGATACGTTTCAGCTATAGAATGCTTTGTCTTTGTCAATTGGATTGCCAAATGTGCAGGATAGAAAAAGACAAAGGAGAGATTAGCAACACTTTAGCTAAAATACGTTTATGAATAAGGGGGTTACAATTCGATTACGACACAAAGATGGCCGCCAATCGCAATATCAACGTGCCGGGGTACCAGTCTCATGTCTCTGGATTATTTACAGTATCACTATCAATACATATTATACAGTAAAGTCCCCCTATTTTCTCTGTCTGTATGTATGCGCTAATCTCAGAAAGTTGTGAACGGATTTTGTTCTTGTTTGAAATGTTAGAAAGAGGGTTTTCTGAGGAAGGTTTATACCAATTAATTTATCAATATCGTACTTATATTTACTGAGATATCACGGTTTTTGTCTAAGAAGTCGGGCGCGTCCCCACAATACTATAAATGCTACCCGTACGAAGCCGGGGCGGGTCGCCGGTAGTAAATAATCCAGAAAGAAAATTGTGGAACGAATCCCCTCTGAGGTGTTCCCTAGGTGCTACAATATGGGGTTCTTCAAAACTGGCGTCAAAAGAGTCCTTCAGGGCTGGCAGCGCGTTGGCAACGCCCCTGGTGTTGCAAATGTTCATAGGCGACGGTGACCACTTTCCATCAGGTGGCCCGTTTGCTTGTCTGTCAACTTTCAGACATAAAAAAAGTTATACACTCTGGTACACTGCTCTATTTGCTATGTTTTAAAACAAAGTAAGAATAGTTAAAAAATATTAATTATTTAAGTTTTAAATTAGATTACATACTCTCAAGAACACCCCAAAGTAAAAACACACCCAATTAATTTAATGTCTTGTACATATTGTCGTATACATTTGTTTTTATATATTTATACAAACCTACTGAGTTAGATATATTTATGAAATGACACGTATTTTTATACGTATTTAAAAAAATACTACGCTATGAAACATATTATAATTTGCCATTAATAAATCAGTTTGTTTTTTAAATATCACCGACTTTTTACAGCGAATTGGTCCGCAAATGTTGTGGAAGTCACGAAGACTAACAACTGCTGGTAGAGCACTAGCGACAGAGCTCACGGGCGCAGGCAGCACCGCATCACCTGACGGCTGTGCGCCGCGCAGTCTACGAGACGTGCGGATCAAACAACAACTTAAAATGGTCTATAGCGCCTTAGTTGAGTCTAAATTGCGATATAGTATTAAACTTTGGGGAGCTAGTTATGCCTATAATGTGAAACGGGCATTCATAAGCCAAAAGCGAGCCATTCGTACCTCAGTTGGAATACCCCCTTGGGAATCTTGCAGGGACTATTTTAGACAATTAGGTATTCTAACTGTACCGAGTCTGTTTATTCTAACAGTATTAACTTATTTTATTTAAAGAAAAATGGAAAGAAAAATTTGACTTCAGGCGAGACTCGAACTCGCGACCTACTGGGAATCTAGTCCAGCCGCTCTTCCAATTGAGCTACTGAAGTCCTGCCCGATTTGTCAAATCTTTCCTTCACATCTATTGCATTGCTTTATGGTAGCAGCAGCGCCATCTATTGCCAACTATGCTAGTTAGGCAACCGATATAATAGACTTTGCAGTTTATTGACTAGATTCCCAGTAGGCCGCGAGTTCGAGTCTCACCTGAAGTCAAATTTTTCTTTCCAGTTTTCTTTAAATAAAATATATTTCACAAGCATGTGTTAATGCGAAATAATATAAAACAGTATTGACTTACCTAGTAAAGAATAAACATAAATATGAAACTGATGAATAAATGGTTATCAGACTTCAAACTAGACGTAAGGATTTGAATAATGTTATACAACCCAGGCTGGAAGTAGTAAAGCATTGTAGTCGCTATCGATCGGTTAAACTTTTTAATAGACTGCCTGTAGAGCTTAAGACTGTAACAAAAGTAAAAACATTCAGAAATAAATTGAAACAGCACCTTTTGGAAAATTGTTGTTACAGTATTGCAGATTTTTGAGGTGTAGTATGTATTATAAATGTGTTTTGTATGTATTTTAATGTTTGTGTAGGCATGTTGTCATATTTTTGTTAACATTATTTTTTTTATTTTATTTTTGTGTATGTTTATTACGTATAATTGTGTAATACCTGTTTTATATTATTTCGCATTAACACATGCTTGTGAAATATATTTTTATTTTTAAATAAAAATGGAAAGAAAAATTTGACTTCAGGCGAGACTCGAACTCGCGGCCTACTGGGAATCTAGTCCAGCCGCTCTTCCAATTGATATATTTCACAAGCATGTGTTAATGCGAAATAATATAAAACAATTATTAAGGGTAAAAGCGATTTCTTTACGATATTCAATAAACTGAAAAGTCTATTATATCGGTTGCCTAACTAGCATAGTTGGTAATAGATGGCGCTGCTACTACCATAAAGCAATGCAATAAATGTGAAGGAAAGATTTGACAAATCGGGCAGGACTTGTGTAATACCTTTTGTATCTTGTGCTTAGTTCGAATACAATGTAAAATTGTTTACGAATAAATGAATAATAATAATCTATTTGCCGCTACATGGAAGTATTTAGCACTCCAGTCGTCCAATCGTGTTCCGGTCTGGTGGTAACGAACGGCCCAGTATTTTTTTTTTATGTAAAGGAAGTGGCAAACAAGCATGCAGTTCACATTGATGTTAAGTGATGACTGCAGTCTATAGACACCCACACAAAGACCGAGGTCAAAATGCAGATGCGTTACCACTCCTGAGGCCTGAGTTGTTATGCCTCTGTGCCGGAAATTACAGGGCCGTACATTACCACCTGACCGGAACACAATAGTGCTGAACACCATTTAGCGGCAAGTATATTAGGTAATGCGGTGGTGCCTACGCCCGCGAGCTCCGTCACTGGAGCTCTTTTTTTCAGTACAGAGGCATAATTCTTTAGTCCTAAGGAATGGCAACGCATCTAACATTGAAATCTCTGACATCTACGGGCACATTACTACGGGTACTTACTGGGAAATTTCCAGAAAATGGAGAAATCCCTGGAACTGCCTCCTTCTACTGGTGGTAGAGCTCCAGTGACGGAGCTCGCGGGCGTAGGCACCACCGCATTACCTAATATACTTGCCGCTAAATGGTAGTGTTCAGCACTATCGTGTTCCGGTCAGGTGGTAATGTACGGCCCTGTAATTTCCGGCACAGAGGCATAACACCCTTAGGCCTCAGGAGTGGTAACGCATCTGCATTTTGACCTTGGTCTTTGTGTGGGTGTCTATAGGCTGCAGTCATCACTTAACATCAATGTGAACTGCATGCTTGTTTGCCACTTCCATTACATAAAAAAAAAAGAAAAAAAAAAACGAGTTAAAGGATTTTACACCGGGCATCGAACCCAGGACCCCAGCGTTGTAGTAGTACAGATTGATACGGGAGACATGTTATTATTACTTACTACTCACAACAATAATAATTATAAATGACTTTTACTAATATGAGGTACACCGGCCTCAGCATATAATTTGTTCCAGAAGTCCACTCTTTCCTTGTCAGGATTCGAACCCATAGATAGGTTATTTTCTATATTCAAGCATTCTTTGCCACTTGGGGTGTGCAGTGACCACTTGACGCCTAAACTGTTGTCTGGAGTTGGATTTCTGAAATAAATACAAAAATACAAATAAGAATCAAGAATCTTGTGTAGACATAGAAAAGGTTCAAAAAGAATCTTTCTTGTGTTAAGCGCAATACACACTGAGCCCACCTATGTCGGCAACTTTTTGTCGGCGGGTTAGTTGGCGGCTTTACTAATTGCAAGTCGGAAAAGTTTGTTCGTCGGCGGCTTGAGATGAGGAACTTATTTGTCACTACCGCTCGCCAACATGTCGACGGACAACACGTGCGGACGTAGGTTGCCGACATGATTCTTTTCATATAGGCAGCCGGGTTGAGTCGGCGGGCTGTGTCGGCGGCCCGGCGAGCTCAGTGTGTATTGCGCTTTACATTTTACACAAACATGGAGCGCGACAATATATTTTTTCACCTTTTTTTTTTAAATCCCAACATACATTTGTATATATGTGCGTACACACTTATACATAAGTGTTGCAATTCAATGACTTTATAACCACCTCAAAAAAAGATTTCACTTTCAAAAATCAAACGAGTGTGAGAATTCGTTATATTAAAACATATCTAAAAACTAGTTGTAAAATTCTAAAAATCAAAATTCAAATTCAAAATTTATTTCAAATTGGTCTACAAGGACACTTTTGCATTGTCGGGTTATAAGCTACCTAGAGAGAATGACTTATAATAATAATCCAATAGGTATAAATAAATACCAATTTATTAATAATATGTAACCGATACGTGAATCATCAAATTTTTCAATTCCTTCGTAGAAGAATATGAAAAATCTGTTCGTCATAATCATAGTCATTCACTTAGCAGAGTTCCAAGTGCAGGCACTACTGAGAAGAACTCCGCTACCCAACAAACTCAGCGTGTTGCTCTTTTGTCAAAACCTTAGATTTAATACAAATATTATTAAATAAAGATAATGTGAACGTCCATGGCATATAAATATTTGCATATAAACACATACGCAAATACCTATCAACAGCCTAATATCGTGATAGAAAATAACACCCGCAAATCACAACAGACCAGTCCTCACAATCAGCACCCGTTCACGAGTATGACGCATGTGGCAGCCATTGCTCTCCTCGACCATTTTGAAGGGAAGTGAGCAACCCGTATACTCTTCCACCATAGCATATCGATATGATCGATATTCAATAACGCTCAACTCATACATACAATATCAAAATGACATCAACTTGATAACTTGTCATAACTATAACGCGGCAACATAAAAACCTTAATATTCGCCGCCTCTCTGTCTAATTAAAGGCGATGCCATCTGTAGAAGCGAGACAATGCGAATATGTAAACATAACACGGTTGTCATAACTGTAAGGCGGCAACAATAACTTAATATTCGCCGTATCTCTGTCGAACTATAGCTGCGGCCATCCGTAGAAGCGAGACAAACCGAATATTTAAACATAACGCGGCAACAAAAACCTACTAAAGCCTGGAATAGACAGGCAGGATAGAAAGGCAGGATAGGCTGCGGCCCTCGGCAACTCGACAAGTGTGGCATTACAGGTCGGCAGACTGGGATGGACTGAGGGAGTTCCTGACGTCCTACCCATGGAGGCAGCTTTGTTTCTCGTCGGAAGATCCGAGCACGTGTGCCGATGCTGTAACCGATGTGATACACCAGGGAATGGAATGTTACATTCCGTACTCTGTGGTATCCATTGGCGGACAGTACCAGCCCTGGTTCGATAAGTCCTGTGCTGTGGCTTCTAGTCACAAGCAGGTGGCTTACAGAACCTGGACTGTGGCTCACGCTTGTAAGGATCCTAATGCCTCCGGCCTTAAGAGAGCACTCAACGCTGCATCCAGGTCCACTAAGCGGCGCATGGCCAAAGCGAAGTCCAAGCACATCGGTAGAGTTGGCAGGAAACTAATGAGGCACCCTCCCGGGAGCCGTGCCTATTGGTCTCTTGCCAAAGCTATCGAAGGGAATTTTTGTCCGTCATCTTTCCCACCACTGCGTAAAATTGACGATAGCCTGGCCCACACGGCAAAAGAGAAAGCTGACCTTCTGGGCAGCCTCTTTGCCTCAAACTCGACTCTTGACGACATGGATATCACAGCGCCTACCATCCCGCGCTGTGAAAACTCTATGCCTGACGTCAAATTCACTCAGAAGAACGTCAGGCGAGCTCTTTTATCCCTTGACGTTAAGAAGTCGAGTGGCCCGGACTCCGTCCCTGCGGTGGTGTTGAAGATGTGCGCTCCCGAGCTGACCCCCGTTCTGACGCGCCTGTTCTCGCTTTCCTACGATCAAAGAACCGTACCGTCTGCGTGGAAGACCGCCCTCGTGCACCCGATACCCAAAAAAGGGGATCGCAGTGACCCGGCCAATTATAGGCCCATAGCAATAACCTCCCTACTCTGTAAAGTCATGGAGCGTGTGATCAATACTCAACTGCTGCAGTATCTAGAGGATCATCAGCTGATCAGTGACCGCCAATATGGATTTCGTCATGGTAGATCTGCTGGTGATCTTCTAGTATATCTCACGCACCATTGGTCCCACGCCTTGGACAAGAGTGGGGAGGCATTGGCTGTAAGCCTGGACATTGCTAAGGCCTTTGACCGGGTCTGGCACAGGGCACTCCTTGCGAAACTTCCATCCTACGGTCTTCCCGAGAGGCTATGCAACTGGACAGCCAGCTTTCTGTCTGAGCGTTATATACAAGTCTTAGTTGACGGTCAGCGCTCAGACAGACTACCTATCAACGCTGGTGTGCCGCAAGGCTCTGTGTTATCTCCCACGCTTTTTCTTCTGCATATCAATGAAATGTTGGAGCAAAACTCCAATTTTCATTGCTATGCCGATGATAGTACGGGAGATGCACACTACACTAGCCGTGCAAATGCCTCTCGGACACTTATCGAAGAAAGCAGGACTAGACTTGTGTCTGAAATCGAGCACTCTCTGGAGCGGGTCTCGGATTGGGGTCGACTTAATTTAGTACAGTTTAACCCCTCGAAGACACAAGTCTGCGCGTTCACCGCAAAAAAAACCCCATTCATTGTAGCACCACAGTTCCAGGGCATTCCGCTCGCCGTTGATAAGAGCATCGGTATCCTGGGCGTTGACATATCGAACGAAGTGCAATTCGGGAGTCACATTGAGTGCAAGACCAAGTTGACATCCAAAAAGTTGGGGGTGCTTAACAAAGCGAGGCAGTATTTCACATCGGGGCAGCTACTACAGCTTTATAAGGCCCAACTGCGGCCCCATCTGGAATACTGCTCTCATTTGTGGGCGGGAGCCCCCAAATACCAGCTTGGTCCACTTGACTCCCTACAAAAACGCGCCGTTCGTATTGTTAACGATCCAGGACTTACCGACAGGCTCGAACATCTGAGCCTGCGCAGAGACATTGGGAGTCTGTGCGTGTTGTACCGTCTCTACAACGGTGAGTGCTCTGCTGAACTGTTTGACATGGTGCCACCGTCTCTTTTCCTACACCGTACTACCCGCCGAAGAGAGAAGTTCCACCCACACCGACTGGACACTTGGCAGTGCTCAACGGTGCGGTTTTCACGTTCGTTCCTGCCCAGAACGTGTAAATTGTGGAACGAACTTCCCTCTGAGGTGTTCCCTAGGTGCTACAATATGGGGTTCTTCAAAAATGGCGTCAAAAGAGTCCTTCAGGGCTGGCAGCGCGTTGGCAACTCCCCTGGTGTTGCAAATGTTCATAGGCGACGGTGACCACTTTCCATCAGGTGGCCCGTTTGCTTGTCTGTCAATCTTCAGACATAAAAAAAAAAAAAAAAAGAAAAACAAAATAAAATCAACTTACCCAGTCTTAGCGAAGTCTGTCCACAGTTTAGTAACATTATGCACCAGTTTCTTCAACTCTTCATTATTTTCGTAGATGTCTTTATTCAAAGCATTATAAAACATATAAAATATATCGTCAGCGTGACATACACCCTTACACTCTTTCAGACTTAACAAATTCTTAAAAACATTCAATTCAGAATCACAACTAAATCGATATAAATACATTTTCTTATACTTAGTTGCATACAGATGTGCGAATCTATTTATATTATATGAAAAAAGTGTATCAGTTAGGATTGAACACATGCTTTGTAAGTCTTCTTTAGTGATATCTTTGCCTCCGAAATAGAACTCTTTAAGTCGGCCACCAAATTCTACCAATTTTTCTTGCGGTACCTTCCGAGCAACTTCATCGGGTATATAGAGAGATGGATTTCCATTCATTACCTCGATTTTTCTCGAATGATTCTGAACTGATATTAAACCTTCTTCAGAATTATAACCAACTATGACCGGCACATCAGCGACTTTGCCTGATAGGATAATGTCAATTGGTTCTTCAGTGAGAAAGGCCCCATCGTGAAACTTCTCTACCACTGGAGTGAACAATATCGGCAGACCTCTATGCTTTTCATCTTTTGTCAACGGTATAGATTTCATGAAAGCCGTTAGCTTAGAAGCAGGCTGACTACGTAAGAAGGCGAGCAACTCATCAGTGTCTTTTGCCTCTTTTCCTAGAACTTTGGCTGCCTTAAACGCCATTTCCTTAGCGCCTTTGCCCCGTGTCCAGTCATGTAAGCAAACTCCGCTCTGTGATATAACTTTATGGAATAGTCCCCGAGACATGGGCGACAACATGTGATACGTGACCGACGCTCCACCGGCACTCTCTCCAAAGATAGTCACGTTGTCTGGATCACCACCGAACTGCTTGATATTCTTCTGCACCCAGCGTAAAGCGGCAACCTGATCTTTCATGCCCGCATTACCGGGCACTTCTGGCGTGTCTAAACATAGAAATCCTAGAACTTCCAATCTATAGTTTATCGTAACTAGGATGACGTCATGTTGGATCAGGAATTCTGGCCCGTACATTTCTGTATCGCCCGAACCGGACATAAACCCTCCACCGTGGATGAAAACCATGACGGGCAGCTTGGCGTCTGTTTGTAAGGACTTGGTGTAAACATTTAAATAAAGGCAGTTTTCGTCGCCTTCAAGTACGGTTATGGATGTCATGTCTAGCTGAGGGCATATAGGGCCATGCTCGCTTGCGTCACGTATGCCATCCCATGGTTTTGGTGATAGGGGTGCCTGAAATAACAAAAAAAATGTTTGATTTGATTTATCACAATGACATGACATTCAGACTTTGTGTTCTCGATGGTAAAATAGGAGTGCCTTCCACTGGGGAGACCCCTCGCAATGTTACAATCGCCCAATTAATTGCTTACAGTCCTAAGACTTATTGCAGATCAAAAACACAAATAAAATATTTACTTATCACGCAGTGCTAAGGGACGTTTTGTTGTCGAAAAATCGTGGCACAACTATATGCATGGATACTAAAAACTAGACATTTTTTTTATGTTAAAAGGTCAAAGATATGCAGACGGGGCACGTGACGGCAACTGGTAACCGTCTCCTATGATTCCTCTGGGACCTTAGTTATATGTCTGTGATCGTTTTTACCGGGCCATATATAATCATCTAACTGGAAAAAGATAATGCCCAACATTATGCTCCGCTAATCAGACCCGCAGGGGGCCCGTAGACAGGGGTCCAGGGGTCAGGCTGGGAATTGCTACCTTGATCACATGGCCAGTCCGACGCTATCTGCAGATCATATACAGCACACATTATAATATAAATAAATAATATGGTCTATTTTAATGATAAAAAAATTTGTGAGTGGTTTTTGAGTGGTTGATGCGAACCTGTTAAGATTTAGGAAATATCAATTATATTATATTAAATATGACTTTCAATATGTATCACCTTAAACCGTAGGTCTCCAACAGGTGGCTGTGCGTAAGGAATGCCCTTGAAGCTGTAATAAGTTGAGCCATCGAGAAGTTTCTGATCCACACCTCGGAGCTTGCCTTCATGTACCGTTACTACTGGGTTTGTCTGAAATGTACAATAAAACTGAATTTAGATTTGTTTTCAAATTTGTTTCAAAGACTCTAAAATCTAATTGGCCTTATGTAATAAGCACTTTTAAAAATCTCTATGCCAGAAAAAACAGAATACATGTATAATAGTAGTGCAACAAGAATGGTAATTATATTCTTGTTGCACTGACTGATGTATTATTGT
This sequence comes from Macrosoma leucophasiata, assembly GCA_036365455.1. Lineage (NCBI taxonomy): Eukaryota > Metazoa > Arthropoda > Insecta > Lepidoptera > Hedylidae > Macrosoma > Macrosoma leucophasiata. The sequence continues at coordinate 1,725,401 of JAWQUS010000010.1, forward strand.
TCCATCTCTTTCACACAGTCAGTCTTTCAGTGTCATTCAGGACCAAGTGGTTTATCCTACTAATATTATAAATGTGAAAGTTTGTGAGTATGGATGGTTGGAATGATGGATGGATGTTTGTTACTCTTCCACGAAAAAACTTTACAGTACTTAATATAGGTTATACATTGGAATAACGTATACGCTATAATTTGTAATGATTATAAGGAATGTGGACGAAGTCGCTGGTGAAAACAAAACTAGTATATTGTACATGCTTGCATTTTTTTTTAATTTATTTATCACTTTTACAAAAGGTTTACAAAATTACTACAGTAATAGCATCAAAAAAACCAAAAGGTTTATGACTGTGCTATTGTGAGTCTATCATGCAAAATATGTAGTCATTCCTTAATTATACATGACTAGGTATAGGTAATATACATTTGGCTGAGTTACATTTTTATAAATACAGGAGTTAGGTATAATACCAATCACAACCAAGCCATAATTAATAGCAAAACACGGATTTCACTCTAGTGTTTATAAAATATTTTATGTTTTATAAAAGTGGATAAATTATAAAATATTGTTTTAACATACCTATGTTTTATAAAAGTGGATAAATGATAAAATATTGTTTTAACATATGTTTAATATTATGCATAAACATCACCGTTGCAGTATTCAATTTAATTCAATTCAATTTATTTATTACATATCATCATTTATCAAGTTTTGGCATTCACTTATCTACCTTAGGTTGGGCAAAAAGATAAGGAAGACTGTAAAATGATCATAATAATTTAACTGTGCAAATTCCTAACGAAAATCAAAAATTATTAGTATTAAGTTTTTTTTATACATGACCTTGCAGTATACGAATGTAAATAGTTGCCTAGACTTTACATGGGCCAGTATTATATATTAGTCTATGACATGGGCGATTTATAAAAACACTAGCGGGCCGCCCCGGCTTCGCCCGCGCTGCTCTGCTCCTATTAGTCATAGCGTAATGTAAGCTATCCTATCTCTCAAGTTGGATCGAACTGCACTTGGTGTGCGAATTTTATTATAATCGGTTAAGTGGTTTAGGAGTCCATTGAGGACAAACATTGTGACACGAGATTTATATATATTAAGAAGATTAGCAGTTATGCTAGTTTCTTTAGATTAGATGCAAAACTGATTATGTAGCTACATAGCTTGGATCGACAACTTGAGCAATAAGTACGCAAAACATTTATTTTAAGAAAAATTTCAGTTTCGCAACAAAGAGCATAATAATTAATTTAAATATTTGTAATTTTTAATAGAATAGACTATTAGACAAAATACGTTTTAGAAAAATACGTTATCACTGACCATTGGAACTGTTGAATGAATAAGCCTTGTAAATCTTCTGACAGTGCACTTTACCCGCCGTATAAAGTTTAAAGATAACATTGTTTCGTGTACATATTTTAATTCACATTTGCATTTTTATCACGGGCTAGGACTGCAAGCTTAGATTAACTACCTATAGATGTAGCCAGCGTGTGGCCGCTCATGAGACAGCCATAAAGCCATATGAAATCATGAGTGTTGCTAGTAAATAAAGTTTCCCAATTTTCTTCCTAATCATTTACTATATCTCGGCAAGTTTTTATGTTAAACATTCCTAAGCATTTTACTTTTATTCAGATTAGTTGAATTGTAACGAATTGATTGAATGATGAATTAAAACCTGTCCATCTACCATTCAATTAATTCTATACATATTTCTGAAAGATCAAGAACATATCGAGAAAATGTACATAATTTGAAATAGGTAACCATGAATTAGCATTTATTATGCCGCGAGCTGTGAATAATCTAGGTTCTAGATTAATCACAGCTCGCACTCTAGAACATCATCTACAGGGTATTATTTCTTTGGCCGCGATCTTATAGATAGTTTATCAGAACGATTGCTGTATCGGGTAAGGCATTCAATATTTGCGTGTAAGTAATAGTTAAATAAAACTAAGAGTTTCAGTGTGATTATCGCTTTATTATTCAAATTATAAATATCAAGACATAAATCATTATACAATTATAATGTTAGTGTCCTGTCATGAAATGTCAGAATGTGGGAATGTTAGTACTTCCGTGGAATGAACGGAAATACTAAGTTCCGAAGGGTCTCGACCATTTTTAATGCTAGCCCTTAAAACACTATAAGCAAGCAACATACACCGGCAAACAATGATCAACAAGTTCACATCGATAAGTGGGTACCGAGTAAATGAAAACTGCAGCCTATATTTTTAAACATTGAGATTTCTAGATCTCGATTTAAATGCAGATGTGTGTGTATCTTCACGCCAGGTCCCTAACGGGGTAGGCAGAGAGTGTAGAGCGCCAGATATCCCGGTCCTGACAAACCTCGTCGTTCACCCACCCTCAATCGGTTAAAGGGAAGGCAGAGTTTGACGCATTGGTGTGGGACCTCTGTAGCTTAGAGGTAAAGCGGTTGGACTGATTATCCTGAGGTTGCAGGTTCGATTCCTGCCTGAAGTCAAATTTTTCTTTCCCATTTTTTTCTATAATAACAATATTTTTTATTCTACACCATCTTGGAAAGAATTACCAAAGCCATTTAATATTTTGTTATGGCTTATTGTCAATTCTAACACTGTTAGAACAAAAACTTATATGTCTACGAAATTAGGGAGAATATAAAAGTAAATTTATAGCAACACACAAAAATAAGTATGTGGGTTTCGTTGAATGAAAATCAAGAATTTCATGAGAAATGTGCTTTATTTTGAATTGATAATCAAGAGTTATATGCTTCAACGTGTATTTTGTACAATAGACATACATTATTTACTAATATCTGTTTACTTACGAATGAAAAGTGATGTCGTTTATAGGCCTTTTTTTTTTTTTTTTTTTTACGCGGGGAAACCCTCATGGGCACCCGCCGTCTAGGGGAAACGACGGCGGGTAGTGTGAGACTCGTACTCACTAAAACCCCGCGGTGTTCCGACTCTTCCGCCATCAGTGGCGGGGTCACGGGAACGCTTACGCACACATCCGCGACCCCGCCGGCGGCTGCTCGTCTCCGAGCCCTCCGCAGGTTGAGCTCTTTGGCTCCAACCAACACTAGTGGCGTGCAGAACACGTGCACGCCACCCAGCTTGGGACCTATCTCCATTTGGGCGACGGACATCCCCTAGTCCGACACCCAAAGGTCCCTGCCCCGACCACTCACAACGCCAGGCGTCCCAAGACGCCCGGGTGGAGGAGTCCAGGGGCACTCTGTCCGGCCTCGGGGGAGCGGGAGTGACAGGGATGAACTGACCTTCAACCGCCCCCCCGCGGCCCCACCACGTCCCTATCGAGCGGCGGGACCACCGCTAGGCGGCTGGGGATAGGGTGCAGGGCAACGACACACCCGTACACCTCTTCCCCAGCCGCCTCCCCACCACGTCCCCATCTTACGGCGGGACAACCGCTAGGCGGCTGGGGATAGGGTGCAGGGCAACGACACACCCGTACACCTCTTCCCCAGCCGTCTCCTCACCACAGCAGCGAGTGGCAGGCAGAGCCACGCCAAACGCCGCCCCCTCTCTGGGTTCCTCTTGGCTTCGCCGGTGTGAGGATACCACCGGGTACTGAGCCCCCCCGCCACGACAAGGCGGAAACCCTCGGGGGGGGTCGTTTATAGGCCTCGTTTATGTACGGTTTATACAGGTTAAGATACTGCAACCTCCTATTTTACTGCACACCTTATACACTAATCACTTAACTAATTGAGTCTTTTTCTCATAAATACCCAAAAACTTATTAATAATCGCCGATATACGTCGAAAACAATAAATAAATGCGTATACGATAGGTTATCTATTACAGCAATTGCGATGACAGATGTTTGTTTGGCTAACTTTTCGAAGTTCGCCAAGCAAAAACCGGCACGCCGTAAGGGACAAAAGATACGATGCTGTATTTCAACTTTCTTATGTACTTTGTATATAACTGTCTCACTTCCACAAAGCATATGGCGAACATGGCTACGTCTAGACTGCAAGCAAAAATATTTATATTCCTATTATTATACCTATGTCCGCTCGAGGCTGACGTACGCTGCGCCAGCATGGTATGCTTTATGCTCGGCCTCGCAGCGACGTCGGCTTCAGGCTCAGCAGAACGTGTCTCTCCGGCTGATCACAGGCGCGGGGAGGTACGTGCGCAACGACGTCATCGCCCGGGACCTAGGGGTTGAGTCCGTGGAGGAGTTTGTGGTCCGTCTAGCGCGTCGAATGTTCGACCGCGCGGATAATGGACCCCACGAGCATCTCCGCGGATTCGCCCCTCTCCACAGCCGGCCGCCCGAGGGTCGTCCGTTGCCGCGCAAGATCCTCCCACCTGCATCGCCGGAAGCGCGTAGAACCGATGTCGCCCATCTCATCCCTCCGGAGGCCCCCATCCCCCGGATCACAGTTAGGGCCGCCAACACATACAATCAGACTTACACACACATACCACTTGACAGGCCCCACTCACCCGCATCCTACTGGGCGGGTTCGAGCCCCGTCCACTTACCGAGTGCAAGCCCTGGTCGAGGAACGGAGTTGCCGATCGGGTCCGCGGCTGCGCCGCCCGGCTTAGGCCAAAGAGATGGCGCGGACGTGTGGCCCCTCACAATAGAGAACGTAAATATATTTAATTCTTTAAATCAGGACCATTTGTAAGCGGCACGCGAGGGAATAACGTGAGTTTCCCCGCGTGCCACAATCCCTCACTTAGGACCACGCCCCCGACGCTTCGGGGGCAGATAGGCCCGGGGTACGAGGATTCCCCTCAATCCCCGAACCATCCCCCCCCTCTGTTGCGCTTCCCGCGCTGAGGGAGGGATGATGAAGATTCGTTCGTTCGCAAAAATATTTAAACAATTTTGTGTTGACAAATTTGACAATGTTGACATGACACATGACACATGACATTACTGTGGCTGTGTTCCAACGTGCACTGCGGCCACTTGGTGGTGTCTTCTTCGCGTAGGCGCATGAAACGCACAGCGCAGCTTCGAGACTTGGTTCGGGCATATTCTGACCCATATATCTGATATAAGGTGCTCAGTGCTAGTCCCGGTCGGGGAATGAGCCCAACCGTTGGCTAGGGATTGAACCCGGCTGAGGGCGTCCGCGAAACCATCCGCGAAATAGGATGATTTTCTTTTGATATATAGTTTGGGAGTATTGTATACGCGAAAAAATCCGCAAAGCTTCTACAACTATTGTTTTATTTATGTATTGTTATTGAAAGATTCCACCGATTTAAAAAAATGGGAAATTCATAGAAATTGTCTTTATTGCAGTGTGCAGTGTGGTCCAACTAGTGACGTCCACATTTTTCTAAAAAGATTCCTTGCACTTGGGGATGTTCGAAAATACCCTATGTATATATAGCGACTTTTTGTAGTTTTCTAGTCATAACGTTTTCAAACGTTTTTTGACAGCAAGGTTTCAAAATTATACATTTAATTGTTAGTAGCTATTTTGATGTTTTTTTAGGTGACATTATTGTTTTAAAAGCTGTCTAATAAAAAAATTCGGCTTCCTGAATTTTTTTTAAGTTATTAAAAAAATTTTAAACTAAAATTCTAACTATCAGGTATAGTTAGAATTTTAGTTTTAAGTAAGATGTACTCAATCATGCAACTTTAATTGAAAAATACAATAAGACAAGTAGTTTCCAACAGCTTCTGGTTAAGTTTAAAAATATTGCAGGGTCGTTAGCTACCCGCGTCATAAAAATAAATTTTAGGTACTTCATTGGCCATTTTTTTGTAATCAGCTCTCGATGGCGGATAGACTAAAAATTGTTACGTCAGTGTCAATTATTTTATCTTTTTTATTATTCCCATAGTTTACCTTAATAACGCAATTTTTAATAAAGGAGATGTTGCGAGCTCGGCTCTGGTTTGTACACTACCTCAAAAAATGGGTAATTTAAAGAAGAATCCGAAAAAAATACAATTAATTTATTCAAGTATATATTTTACAGTTACGACCACATTTAATTCAAACGATTTTATCATTTTTAACTATGTTCAACATGGTGGCGATACAGCCGACGCTTGGGATAGTACCTATTTAGATAAAACAAAACTGTATCTGTATCTAACTAATGCGATCAATTTAAAGAAATCGATTAATATTAAGTTCTTAGTATTAACACATGAAATCGATTTCGATAGTATTTAGAAAACATTACTACTTTTCTCCAAGTACATACTATCTAATCAAAAAACAATTAAATTATGAAATTATGTCAAAATGACATCGCCCGCCATATTCGCCATGTTGGTTTTGTGTTGCAATTCTAACTGCAAATAATGTTTTGTAACTGCAAACAAAGCTAAATAAGTGAAAATATGCAGTAAAAACGTTTTTACATTGATTTTGCCTGTTTAATGATATTGTGTACAATACATGGCCGGAGGTCCATACATTCTTGCAACATCTCCTTTTAATTGTATTTGAAATGACATGAAGTGTTCGAACAATTCATAATGATATAAATATGCGCATTTTTAAATAGGGCCACTACTGATTGATTTCGTTTCATTTAGCTAGATGCGTCATTTAGTTCCGTTATGTACGTCATTGAATCTTTTCTGCTGCTTCTTCATGACTTTGGCCTTTTCGATTTTGGCAGTATCATCAGCGAAGTTAGCAATTATGTTATTTTCTAAATTTGTTATATCGTATTTGCTTAATAGGTATTTAGGCAACCAGACCTGAGAGACAACCTTGTGGCACCCCAGCTTTTGTTACTTACAGTTCAGAATTTAGGCATTTTATTGTCTCACTCTAAAAGCTCTATTAAATTATCAGTACCTGGTTGACTGAGCTTCGCTCCGTAGCGATTTTTGAAAATTATATTTAGTATGAATTGCATACTGAAGAAATATGAATAAAAACAATTGATTTTTTTGGTCTAACCTCAAATCAAACACTTCTTCTTTGCTAAAAATACGACTAACGTTAGTAGACTAATGGTTCTTCTATTCATTAATAGATGGTGTTAGTCGTCGGTTATGAAGAAAATTTATTATTAACTTGGAACCGAGCTTTTCTTGGACCTGGAACCTAAATAAATCGATTTCTTGACCCGAAAAACCCCTAATCTGTAAGTTTTAAGAAAATCGTTTTAGCCGTTTCCGAGATCTTGATTCTATATATACATATATACAAGAATTGCTCGTTTAAAGGTATTAAATATCATTTAAGATTCTAATTTATAATAATTTCATTACAGCCCTTTAAAAAAAACGCAAAAACTGGCGGCACGAGCCATAACAATTACGCGCATTTGAAACTCAACATTTTCGAAACTAAATTGACGTATTTTACTTTTGTTTTTTGATATTTCAGCAGGTAACTACGTGATTGATCTAATTATTTACATTTAGGATGCTAAAACATCCAAAAATATAAAAAATGAGCATCCAATTGTTATGTCATCCGCCAAAATATACCACCTAATGTTTTGGGTTTAAAAATGCTAAATTTTGTGTCTCATGCTGACATCCTTATTACTATGTATTAGTGCATTACGTACCTTGAAAATAACAAAACTTAAACGTCTTCAAAATCACAAACACATCACAAAATAACTTCTCTCCAGACACGAGAAAAATATGACAATTGAAATTCAATTGTGTCTCGCCGCCGGTGGCCGTACGATCCTTGAAGGAATAAACACGCACGGAACACTACGTCACTCCACACTCACGCTTTGACTAGTTTGATATGTAACGATATCTTTTTTTTTTCCATTGCACAGATTGAACATTCGGTTTTAATCCATAGATAATTTAGCAAAAACAAGGCAAAGAATAAGACAGATATAGAAAAATACCCTGAAACAAAAAGAAACAGACAGAAATCGTGTCGAAAATATAATCGACGGGGCAAGCGAGCAAATTGTTTCTGCAACATAATATGGACTTTATGAATACGATCTTCATGCCAGACTATAGCAAAAGGTTGTGGCACGTCTATAATATAAATACTATTGTTCAAACTTTCTTGTCGGCCCTGAACAGTGCTCGCTGTGTATTTCGGAACAGAGTCAATATTTATATAATTATTGACATTGACAGATTTGACAGTTAACAAAAAACCAGGTTTCTTGGCGCGGAAACTTTGAAAGATGCTTAAGGTGTTCATAGTTTATTTCATTTTCTTGGTGTACCTATTTTTAGTTACAATGAATAAAGTTGGTGGCATTTTGTTTGATATATGTTTATTACAGTGCCCGTGTATAATGTAATAGAATAACAGTGCGAAAACCCGGCCTTTCAGGTTGCCTCCAAAACCTCTGATGAAGTAGTACTTCTGGCTGTCTTTGACTGACAGATTCTGATCTTTACGCTGCTTGTTACGAATACGAATTATCGTTATACTTGACACTGGCAATATGCGTAACAGCGATGCCATTTTAATTAAAAAAGGCATGTCTGGATTCGCGCGAAACACAAAATGTAGGCACCATAGAATGGCACATGATTAAAAATCATGTTTGTACAATATCAAGTCGATAACACAACACACTTTTCCATAAATACAATTTGCCGTGTGCGGGTCGACTTGTCTTACATATTCGATTAACACCTTCACATGTTTTGAATAAAAGTAAAATAAGTTTTACAAAAAATACAGCGATGCTAACTTCGAATTTAATAAAGCGAATTCAGTGCGTTGTTAGAGGAATCGCAAATCTTACTTCTACTACAGCAACGTTGGCGACATATTCAATGGTAACTGTCTTATTATTTTTGTTTAATGCAGCTTTAACGTTATAGAATACCCGTAAAATATTTTTGGCACTGTGCCAGACATAATGAGGCCTACATTCTAAAACTGCAATTACGTACATACCTATACAAATTGTTTTAATCATAAAAATGAAATCATAAATAAAAATCATAAAAAAATCGTAAATAAAAATCATAAAAAAGGTTAGAAAAAGGTACAAGATAAAACGGATCAGAAATATTATCTAGGGAACCTAAAAAACATTTTCTGGTGTATAAATTATTTTTAAATCACCGGAATAAAAATTATCTTTCATCTAACAACAGAAGAACCACTCCATACCTACTAAAGTTCAATTTTAAACTTTTTATTCCGGAGAGTTAAAAATATTTGAAGTATCAGGAAATGTTGTTTAGGTTCACTGGATAATATTTCCATGCTGTTTTACCGTGTCCCTTTTTTCATTTTTTCTAAATATACTTATAGGTATTTATCATCTGTACAAAATTGTATAATCGTAGTAGATATTTATTTATTGTACGGACCGACATTGCAAAGTCTTATATACTTTATATCAGATCTTTTCTATTAAATACTTACCTACAGACCTACATGCATTCTAAGAAAGAGGGTCTTGACAGACGGACAGACTGATTTACACAAACCTAAGCATGAGCACTGAGCAGTGGCGGACTACTTAAGGGGTGGTCCGCCACATAGGCCTCCGGTTCTGGGGGCCTCCCCACAAGTCTACTGAGTTTTGAATCACGAAAGTTTTACACTTAAGAGATTTTTAGACCCCACGTAAGGAAATGTCTTTTTTTGCTCGCGCATTCTTCTGGATATGATTTTTTTTTTTATGTTTTAAAAGTGGCAAACAAGCATACAGTTCACATTGATGTTAAGTGATGACTGCAGCCTATAGACACTTACACAATGACCAGAGGTAAAAATGCAGATGCGTTACCACTCCTGAGGCCTAAGGTGTTATGCCTCTGTGCCGGAAATTACAGGGCCGTACATTACCACCTGACCGGAACACGATAGTGCTGAACCCTACCATTTAGCGGCAAGTATATTAGGTAATGCGGTGGTGCCTACGCCCGCGAGCTCCGTCACTGGAGCTCTACCACCAGTAAAAGAGTAAAGAGTGGGGGCCACGCGGAGATGGAGAGAGTAGGTAAAGACGTTTTTTTTTTGCTCGCACGTTTTTTTACTCCTTAATTTAACTTATATGCCAGAAAGTGCAACACAGTGCAAAATACCGCAGCAGGCAGCGTTCATAATAAAATTGTATCTTCTTTTGCGTACAATAAAGACATTAGTTTGTTTGTTTGTTTAAAAAGAAATAGGGCGCCACAATATTAATAAATAGGGCGGACTAAGCTTATCAGAGGCCCAGGCGGCATTTGGTGGCCCCTAGGCCCCTGCCTAGTGGTTGACACCCCGGGCAAGTATATTGAGGCGCCCTATTTCTGTCATATAAGCAAAATTAAGGAGCAAACAAAACGGACCAAAAAATGTCTGTGACCTCTTTGTCTCCACGTAAGCTCTAAAAATCCCTTAAATGTAACCCCAGAACCGGAGGCCTATAGCAGACCGCCCCTGACGCCTAATTATAGGTACCTACTATTTTTTTCTACCTTCCCTACATAGGCATTAGCTACGCTAAGTTCGATCCCTGAGTCGGAGGCTATCAGAGATAAAGGTGTATATTATCCTTTATTTTTTCGGGCATATAGAAAGAATATCGAATGAGCGAATGACTAAACAGATATACAATGCGAACGTAGATGGTTGCAGAGGCCCAGGAAGACCAAGACTGACCTACCATGACCAAATAGGTCGAGTTCTGTCTGATAGTGGGACGGAAGTCTTAGGAATCGGCGTGCATGTATGAAGAGAATGATGAAGGTAGATGAGGCACTGGAGGTGTGTCAGGACCGGGATATCTGGCGCTTTACATTCTCTGCCTACCCCGTTAGGGACCTGTAGTGAAGATACATATATACATCTTTTATTTTGGTTGCAATTAGGATTTTCCTATTTCCGAAAATTACCCCGGGCTACCCTGAGAGTAAGGCAATGTCCCATAAGATGTCAATAGGCTCGCCATCTTTTATACATAGGCCACAACGTAATCGATGAATCGTGGGTGTTTTTATGTACCTATACTTGAATACAGTACCTACCAAGCAAGAATTATTTCACATCGAGCCTACGAAAGAGACAATCGGCTAGTTTCGAATTTGTAGAGCGTTATCTCTGGTGCACACTGCCTACGTAAGCACTGATGTTGATCATCAGTGATCAACTTGATCAAAATGGTCGACAAACGTCACATTGGTAAGGTGCGAAAGAGATAACGCTCTACAGACCCGAAACAAGCCGAAATCTCCTTCCTAAGTTCGATGTGCAATATTTATTGTTGGAAACTGTAGATACATATTGCCTTTGCTTACCCCCTCGGAGATTTCAGGTATGAAGTGACGCTTTTTTATAATTTTGTTATATTGTACATTTAAGACGAGCCCAGTAGTGACGGTGCAGGAAGGTAAGCTTCGAGGTGTGGACCTGAAACTTCTCGATGACTCAACTCACTATAGTTTCAAAGGCATTCCTTATGCACAGCCACCTGTTGGAGAACTACGGTTTAAGGTAATACCAGAGAATATGTAATAATACGGATAGAATGGACACTTCGACGTCCCGCCTGATTTCTCTTCTCCTCGTCCATAACCCCCCCTTCAGAGGCAGTTGGATAAACTTCAATAGTGAGGTTGCGAGCGGGCGGACGCCATCAATTTTCGGTTCATTTGGTCACGTAGTCAGTGCGACTAGTTATTTCGCGATTGGTTTAAGACATATCGTGCTACATTTCTGTATGCGCGTGTAAAAACACGTCACTGATCTGTCTGTGTAATAGATAACCAGAATAAGCGTTTGTATGTAATTTTCGCCGAGTGTCCGGGGTGTGGTACCTAATACCTTTTTACTGGTGGTAGATCTCTAGTGACAGAGCTCGCGGGCGTAGGCTCTACCGCATTACCTATAATATACTTGCCGCTAAATGGTAGTGTTCAGAACTATCGTGTTTCGGTTGGGCGGTAATTTACGGCCCTAGAATTTCCGGCACAGAGGCATAACACCTTAGGCCTCAGGAGTAGTAACGCATCTGCATTTTGACCTTGGTCTATGTGTCTATAGGCTGCAGTCATCACTTAACATCAATGTGAACTGCATGCTTGTTTACCACTTCCATTACATAAAAAAAACCTACTGCAATTCAAATTTTATCAATCAACCTATTATTTCCGCTGATAGACGACCACTGCTGAACTGGAGCTCCCCCTTATAATGCTCAGAGTTTTACAACATCTGGGGATATACCACAACCTACACAGCTACACTGACATACAGATTCCAGATCCTGGTGGGGGTAGTTTTTTAGTAGAACGCTCCTGCCCATCTTGCGTTATTGCACTTACTACCACCCTATTGGAATCGTTGGTAGTGACAGATGACGAAAGAAGAAACGTAGGTACGTACCTAAGTAACGTAAGAAATGGAAAATAAAAATTATTTGGTGTTGTTTGTTTGCGAAAAACAAATTTCTTTTAGGTACAACGAAAAAACAACATGAATCGTTATAAATGTACCCATTAATTACCACTCTAGGTGTTAATAAAAATAAGAAAAAAAGCGGAAAATATTTATTTAAAGCAAAAAGGTCGAAGGTATTTTTTTTAGAAGAACATCGTAATTAGAAACAGATCGTACACATATATGTAGCTATAATAACAATAATAATGGCAACCCATTAAGGTTTGTCATTGACAAACATTCTTAGGGCCGTCGTAATAAAACGCGTTTTAAGTTCTTAAACAAGTTCAGTAATATTATTTGGATGTCACCGACGAAAATTATTCGATAAGGTTGAAATAAGATGCATTTTATTAAACTCAGTTCTCAGAGCAAACGGTGAAATCCATCCTAGCTTGATAATAATATATTATTATGTAAGGTTTTTTATTAAACTCACTTTTATCTTATTCTAGGCACCCCTGGCACCAAAACCCTGGGCTGGGGTACTTGAAACAATCGAACATGGCCCTATATGCCCTCAGTTAGACCTAACATCCATGAGCATACTCGAAGGCAACGAGAACTGCCTATACTTGAATGTATACACAAAGTCCTTACAAGCGGACTCCAAGCTACCCGTCATGGTTTACATGCACGGTGGAGGATTTATGTCTGGTTCCGGCGATTCTGACATGTACGGACCAGAATTTCTAATCCAACATGACGTTATCCTAGTTACGATAAACTATAGATTGGAAGTTCTAGGCTTTCTATGCTTAGACACACCAGAAGTGCCCGGTAATGCGGGCATGAAAGATCAGGTTGCCGCTTTACGCTGGGTGCAGAAGAATATCAAGCAGTTCGGTGGTGATCCAGACAACGTGACTATCTTTGGAGAGAGTGCCGGTGGAGCGTCAGTCACGTATCACATGTTGTCGCCCATGTCTCGGGGACTATTTCATAAAGTTATATCACAGAGCGGAGTTTGCTTACACGACTGGGCATACGCTAAAGGTTCAAGAGAAATGGCTTTTAGAGCAGGCAAAGTTTTAGGGAAAGAAATTAAAGACCCTGATGAGTTAGTTAACTTCTTGCAAAGTCAGCTCGCTTCTAAATTAACAGCTTTTTCGACATCTATGCCTTTGACAACTGATGAACAACATCGAGGTGTGAGGATATTTTTCACACCGGTTGTCGAGAAGGTTCACGATGGCGCCTTTCTCTCTGAAGAACCTATTGGCATTATCCTATCAGGCAAAGCCGCTGATGTGCCGATTATAGCTGGTTACAATTCTGAAGAAGGTTTATTATTAGCCAAGAAGCAATTGAAAAAAATCGAGATTATGAATGAGAATCCATCTCTTTACGTACCAAACGAAATAGCACGGAAGGTTTCTAAAGAGAAATTGCTAGAACTTGGCCAAAGAATTAAAGATTTCTATGTTGGAGGTAAAGATATAACAAGCAAAGAGTTGGCGAAGATGTCTGCAATCCTCACTGACGTACATTTTTCATATAATGTAAATAGATTCGCAAATATGTATGTATCAAAATATAATCAATTGTATTTATATAGATTTAATTGCGATTCGGATTTGAACGTGATTAAGAATTTGAGCGGATTACAGAAGATCAAAGGAACTATACACGCTGATGATATATTTTATATGTTTTATAATGGAATCAATAAGGACTTTTACGAAGATAAAGAGGAGACGAGGCAAATTGTGTACAATATCACTAAAATGTGGACTGACTTCGCAAAAACTGGGTAACTAAATTATATCTTATTACCGTATCATTTTTTTTTCATTTGCAAATGAATTGATCATTTGCAATACCTAACACATTAAAATATAGAAAATAAAGGAAAATATATCCTGCGGCGGGATTTATTTTTATGTTAAAGGTGACTAATAGACGGGTCACCCCTTCCTTTAGGGGCAACCTGAAGGAAAATAGTCACCGTCGCCTAGCGATGCTCGACACGTCACATTGCATCGAAACTGTATTCTATTGATACACGATACGGTAAGCAAAAACATGAATGTAAAAAACAAATTTTAAATTGGTTAAACTATGAGGAAACAGGAGCAATATTGCAACATTGAATATACACTATAGTTTTCAATATGTTCTTTTTTATATTAGTTTTATCGCCAAGTATGTATTAAACAAAATTTAATTAGTTATATTTAGTCTGTAAATTATTTTTTTTATTGGAAAGGGCGTAATATAAGTATACACGAACACATCACATCATTATCCGCGTGCGGTGACGCCCAACGAAGTGGGCACGGGTTCATTTGGCGCCGACTCAAAATTACATAATATATGTATACTTAGATTAATTAACTGCCTCGGTAGCCTAGTGGTAGCTGGCCACTACTACTACGCTGAGGCCCTGGGTTCGAATCCCGGGTAGGGGGTTAACACAGATAATAGTGTAAAGTCCTTTATCTCTGGTTCTATTGGGATTTTTCCATTTACCAAACATGGGCCAAAAACGTAACCGCGAATCATGGGTGTTTGCATGTATGCTTGAATGCATGCATTTACCTCTGCCTACCCCTTCGGGGATTACAAGCGTGAAGTTACGTAAATAAGAAATTTAGTTATTAAGATTAAATAAAAATTATTTTTTTATTTCTTTTCAGTTTCATTAATTTTAAGCGATTTCATTTTTTGTTAGTTTTTTAAATTAAATTTACCTCAATTAACATTAATTTGCTTTTTTTAATAATAATTTTATATAACAAGAAAACGTGTGTGTAAAGTTTTAAAAAATAAAATATGTAGGCGAATTATTGTCTGAAGAAAATTAATGTTCTGACGGTACTGATGTGAAAATCCATCAGTAGTCCATAAAGTAGATATTATTTTATTGTATCCAATTATTATAAAATTTGATTGTACTTTTTCTAGCTAATAGATCAATTATCTAAAGAGATAGGTGTATGTTAAAGGTGAAATTAAATTATAAATCCAGACCATACGCGTGAATTGCATAAAGCATCAGTATGCTGACCATCCTTTTTTTTGTAGAAATCCAACACCAAACAACAGTTTAGGAGTGAAATGGTCACCCCACACCCCCAGTGGCAAGGAATGTTTGAATATTGAAAGCGAACTGTCCCTGGGTTCGCATCCCGATGGAGAACGAATGGACTTTTGGAACAAAATATATACAGATGCTGGATTGCCTCATATTAGTTAAAGTGATTTATAAATGGTTTTTTTTTTATGTAACGAAGGTGGCTAAAAAGCATGTAGTTCACATGGTTGTTAATTGACAACTTCACCCTATAGACACAGTACAAATATGAACAATGTGGAAACTACGTACAAAATGTTGAAACGTCACACGCACACAAACATGCGCATCGACGAGGCCTCTAAGCGGTGCTGCAGTACTGCTGTAGATGCGCATGTTTGTGTTAGTGTGCCATTTCGAACGTTTTGAAACTGAAACTGAAACTGCTTTATTTGCTACAGCCTTGAGACATGACAGAGGTAGGTAGGTACCTACATTTTAACTTAGGTACAACACGTTTAATTAAATTAAAAAAAAATGGTAGATAACTAAATAAAAGTATTAAAGACTAACAAAAACTTACTACTAACACAGAATACCTAATAACGCCTAACTTCCGTAAAACCCACCTACGGTACGTCTCACGGCTGCACACTATAGCCTCCAGTTCAGCGTGTGCCAGTCCGGAGCCTGACGCTGGTTTTCAACTGGAGGCTATCGGGTGACGTACGTGAATAATATTAGGTACCCATTATTTTGTTAATCATTATATTGTATGTATGTATGTATCTTCACGCCAGGTCCCTAACGGGGTAGGCAGAGAGTGTAGAGCGCCAGATATCCCGGTTCAGACAAACCTCTCGTGCCTCGTCTACCTTCATCATTTTCTTCATACATGCACGCCGATTCCTAAGACTTTTGACCCTATATACCCCATTATATTGTACTGTTGTGAATATACAATGTCCCTTAAATAAATGGTTTTGTTTAACTATCTAAGATAAAAACTGCCCCAGTAGCCTGGTGGTGGCTGACCACTACTCTGAGCTCCTGGGTTCGACCCTCGGGTTGGAGGCTAAGTAACCAGTACCTAGTGCCACACTCGGAGTGGTAGGTAATGTGTCCGGAGAAGTCAATTAGCCGCCACCACCGAAATCTATATGGTATATATGTATCTTTATAGGTATATTAGATCGGTTAAAATAAGAGAACAGTGCCTTCAACAATCAATCGTGAATTGCACTTGATTATTTAACAATAACAAAATATCGTAAACGCATCCCTAACTGCTTGACAGATTTTTATGTTTTATTTAGCCTGGGTTGCACCCAGATAAAGTTAAAGCTGTTGCTACGTTTCACATCCTTCTCTAACTTTAACAGATTTTGTTAAGTTAGAGCAGGATGTGAAATCTTATAAAATAACCTGGTGCAACTCAGGCTTACCTATACATATTTAGAAGGTCTGGGAATAGGTCGTTAACTATTTTTATACCGCCAAGTGAAATCGAAACAGTTCGTATTAAAATATAATAAATTGTTGTTTTTAAATTATAAAGTTTGTAAATCAAAGAAATAGGTTTTGATAAATCAAATTTTGTTAATACCAAAGCACGTAATTTTAGGGCATGCGAGGTAATCGTTTCGTATAATTATTTCAATATCAAACTATCACAACAAAGATTAATCATAAATCACTGATTTACTGATGTATTGTTTTTTTTGTCATATTTAATATCTAAAGTAAGGAAGAAACAATAAATTTGAACAAGTTATAGAGCAAACTGCCAGCGATTTATCAAATGAAATAAAGTGTTACCTGTTTCCACTGTCGCTGTGCGTTACGTATCGCTGCCCGCCACGTGCGGATTTGTGCGCGCGTTTATCATAGACGAAATAATATTTCTATAATTTTCCCTAATATTCCACCATTAAATTTGCACATTCTGTACAAATAAATATTCAAGTACAAACGATAATAACAGCGTAAAATATAAACAAAACCGCGGAAAGGGCGCCGGACCGTCCGCGATATGGCAAAAAATTTGCCAATAGAAATGCATGAATTTGTCTACTTGCAACCTTATCGGATCACCCACTGTACAAACCATCAATGTAAACAAGGATTGTCCAGATTATCAATTTTATAATGGTCAGGTAGACATTACAAAGCGGTCATAGCGCGATAACTGGACAAGTGTCGACAATTGTGCAAATAATATTGTTTATTTTGTTTTCATTATTTTTGCGGATTTTCGTTTATATTATTTGCAATTTGAAGGGTTAGCACGTGTGTTTTGGTCGTATTGCAAACTTTACTTTGCTTGCGACCGCCGCGTAGAGGATGCTACGCCGCGCGACCGACGCTCGTAGCTTCATTTACAAAGGGGCTACACACACCATGCGTCTGACGAAGGTTTCGCGAAATAGATTTTTTTTTTAATTAAAAAAATGCTTTTGTTTAAATTAAAATTATAAGTGTCTTTAAAATGAAACTTATTTCAACCCGTATTTTTAACCGACTTCAAAAAAGAAGGAGGTTCTCAATTCGACCCGTATGTTTTTTTTGGTTTGTATGTATTTCACTATTATAACAATATTTAAATAACAATTGCTGTGCACGCTTCATTACATTGCATATAGTTTAGAAGCCGTAACTAGTTGTAGTAGATTTTTAGACTACAGTCAAATATTATATCGATTTTTATGACGATTATGGGTAGAAAATATGAAATGTGGCTTTTGTATTGGATGAACCACTTGTATTTCGTTGACTTTAAATCCCTTTAACGAGAATACAAACTAATTGACAACGTATTTATCAAGAATCGGCACAGAGTTAACTGTAAGCCGTTGAAACACGGGAAATTACCCTTAAAATCTGAGCTTTTGACTTCATTTGAATCTCTGAATACCTAAATTGTCAAATAAAAGTTTATGCAAGACTGTAGCATCATACTTACAGACTTACTTCGAGGGTGCTTTCTAATGGAAAAATCTGTTTACTGTTTGCGTCTTCTTTAAATAAAAACTTATAGTAGTCTCAGGGAGTGATGCAAACATACAAGATTAGTTCTAAAACATTCCAAATATTTTATAGCAACACAGCGATAACTATTCACACCATCACGAGTTTTAATAATGACTAGCTGACCCGGCAAACTTCGTATTGCCTCACAATGACATAATGTGTGAAAGGTTTGATAGATACGGACTATTTGTAAGGAAAAACAAAATTGTGGTTTTCACTATTTCCCTTCAATTTCTTCATATTTTCTTACCTTTTAAACCTTCCCTGGACATTCAAAATAAGCCAAATCGGTCCAACCGTTCTCGAATTTTAGCGAGACTAACGAACAGCAATTGATTTTTATAAGAAGATTTAAAAATTTCGTACTAATAAACGTTTGTGCTCAAAATGTTCGTAAATGTTAGTACATAATAAAATGATTTGTGCTAAATAAATACTTCTTTAATTACATATTATTCTCTTATAACTACACTTGTGTAGTAAACGTTAGCGATTCTATGTGTGCAAATAATTTTGGCAACGAATTAAAGTTTTAAAAATGACGTAATACGATGCGAGTGATAATATTAAACTATTATTATAAGTTACTTTTACCGATCTTTTAGGATTTTTTAAAAGAAAATAATTGTGATAATTTAGGACTATAGTCTGTAAAATCTAATGAGCCAAACCTTTATAGACAACCATTTAAATATATATGTAATGTTTTCACGTTGCAATGTTTTGATAACAGATTGATTAAGAAGTAATTAAGTACGTACATTTACTGGGTTTGAGAAACTATTTCATATTTAAATATTTAAAAAATATGGAGTTGTTTAACACACGGTTAACTATAGAAGATGTATTCACTTCTTTCTTCAAGTATTAGTTCACTTGCAAGCCCCATAATGAAATTAAGAACACAATACCTCGCGCAAGGTATTCAATTTGAAGTAAAAGTATTGATTAAGTCTACATTTGTCATCGGATTAATAAAAAAAAGCAAAATATTATCAAATAAACACAATGAAACGTAGTTTTATTAGAAAGAGCAGCAGTTGCAGTGATTCCAATAACGTTTCTGTTTGTTCAGTGGCATAATTATAACATTATTCGGTATTTATATCTTTTATATCGTGAGAATATTTCAATGTGACCAGCTGTTGGTCAGATAGAGCGTGTTATTAAATTTTGCGATATAACATTCATATGACGATGTAACGAGTGGCGACACGTGATTTTTGTGGCTACTGTTTTCGTTTAATGAACCCATATGCCAATAAAATTACTATTTTATTAATATTTGTTTTTGGATTAGGTTAGTATAATGTGGATAGTTTGTTTTGAGTTATTTTAACAATAAATTACTTACATAAACATGTTTTTATGGCGTTAAAAACATCTTATGAGCCAACGACTTGCCTAACTACTGAATAAGTTTCATCTTCAATTTTTTTGTGACGAACATTTCCATTGTTACAAAACTAGAAATCTGATAGTATAACTTAAAAAAAGCCATCCCATCTTCCAAGCACGGCGTGCTCCGCTGGCACTGCTGCTGCAACTGCGGAGACCCTGAAACAGCGCAAATATAGTACACTTCCAGAGGACTATATATTTGTGCCTTTCGGGGTCGAAACTCTTGGTCCGTGGGGCCCCAGTGCTCGGCTCTTATTCAAAGAGATCGCAAAACAGCTGGTCGACACCTCCCGTGACCAGAGGGCTGGCCAATTTTTAGGTCAAAGAATCAGCATTGCCATCCAACGAGGCAATGCTGCCAGCCTTCTGGGTACCATAACACAGGAAGGCAGTGATGCGGAATTTTTAGACGCATGTTGTTTTTAGTTTAGTTTTAACTTTATATTATGTAAATATTATTTAGGTTTTAAATATATTTAAATGTTTTTTAAATGTAATAAACTAATGTAAAAAGTAAAAAAAAAAGCAAAACTTTTCAATTTTTAATAATTTTAACTTGCATTGTCAAATGAAAATAATTCATTAGATAGGGTATGCTTCATACGTACCTAATACACGTTGTTATTATTAACATGAGATTGAGCTCTCTATTTATATTTATACAGTTGTATAAAATGATACAAAACTATAAGTATAAATATGATGTTGTCTTATATTTTTAAAGCAATATACGTAACTTTTAAAACACTTGCGTTTCACACTCATCACACACACTATAAAACCGGATCGTTACACGATACTATTTTCGTTAAAAAATATGCTTTTTTACCTTTATACCGACGTTTCGGCTCCGTTGCACGAGCCGTGGTCTCGGGTAGGCTGTTGTATCAGCAAGATGTCAGTTTGCGGGTGGCTCGGTGTTCTTCTATCTCCAAGTTATGTTACATAGATTTTTTTTCATCTCCAATCTCAATGTAGAAATTCTTATGTTACTCCTGGGGGTCGACCGCCTAACTCTAATGCTTTCGTTAAGGGTGTTATCTTGTCAGTTTTATACCGTCTATTAAAACATTTTGCTCTTAAGTACCTATATACCTGCGAACTAAAACACTTCCAGGAGAAAGTTAGGCGGTGCGAAATTGACAAGATGATAATCGAAACGAAAGTATTAGAGATAGGCGGTGGGGCCCCTGGATGCTACGCAAGACATTTACGAAATCGTTAGAGGTATATTTCAAACTGTACACTTAAATTATATTTCAATACGCCATATTTCCAGCATTATGGAGTCTGAAAAGCGACCGCATTATACCAGCTGTATATATATATATATATAAGTCTGTTTTACTACATGAAAGAAATAAACCTTGTGTTGCTGTAAAGAAGATTTATTGTTAGTTTTTTTTATACAGAGACTATTTTATTTAGGTAATATAAAACAATATGAACTCAAACCTGTAAAGAAGAAACGACAATGAAAGTTTATTCTTTCACTTTTAAAACATAAAATAATATAATATTAAAATTTTCATTGATTATCCAATTGTCAATCAACTCATATTTAAATCTGTCATCTGACATTCTGAATTCGTTTCTTCTTTAAAATCAGACAATTAAAAAGTTAAAAACTATAACCAAACTTCATGGTAAGTAAACACACAGAGTGCGAAGAAAGAAATAGTATTTCTTTACATCTCCCCCCATGGGGAAGAAAATTCACCCGTGAATTTTCACTCCAGTTCTCCATTTGATACTTGCACATTCTCATCCTCTGTTATCTGTACTGGAATTAGTTTTGTGATATGAAAAAGATTTGACTCTGTTTTTCTATGTCCTGTATCTATCTCGTAAATTGTATTATATTTCTTTTTAATTATTTTATATGGTCCAATTCTCAATTCATCTAGCTTTTTCCTATTTAGTTTATTCCCATTTTCTATATATACTAGATCTCCCACACTGAATTCTCTTTGTTTTCTATTCCTGTCATACCTCATTTTGTTATAGTAATGTGATTTCAAGGTATTATTAAGCGCTGTTTTCTTATCTCCGATCCAGTCACTATTTATACCTTCTTGTTGTAGTTCTTTTGGTAAAACCTTAACATCTGTTCCGTATAGCAAATAACATGGTGCATAGCCAGTTACTGAGTGGTTAGTCTGATTGTATTTTTCTACACATTCATGTGCTATTGTAGTCCACGCTCTGTTTTCTCCATCTTCATTGATTTTGCATCTAATTTTGTTAACTATCGTTTGATTCAACCTTTCATTTAGGCCATTAGAAAACGGTGCATTCACTGCTGTAAAAATTATTGTTATTTGTTTGTCAGTAAGGAACTTCTTGAATTCTTTAGAGTTTATTCCTGGATACTGGTCGGTAAGGAGCATCCCAATCTCTTCGGTTTCAGCGACCTTATTTATTAGCTTTATAAAGTCATGTGCACCCTGGGTTTTTGATGTTATAATAAATGCATATCTAGTGAAGTGGTCCACTAAAAGATGTATGTATTTCTTGGTTGATCTAGAACCACCAAAACCTCCAATTGTGTCTATTGATACTATTTCAAAGGGTCTTGTCGCTGGGCCTAAATATGACATTAATCCGTATTTGTGTTGTCCTCTTGTTTTGTTTTTTATGCAAATTTCACAATTCCTACAAACATTTTAAATATTTTTCGTTAAATTTTTTGTTGCGTACAGTGAACTAATAGTCGTTAGCATTTGTCCCACTCCAATGTGACATAGATCTTCATGTATTCGCTTTATAAATTTAATACTGAATTCTTCTGTTATTATTATTTTCTCTTTGTTCCTAATTCTTTTGAAGTATAAATTGTGTTTTTTGATTATTTTATTATTGTTTCTCTGTATTTCTTTATTTTGATTCTGATCTATTACAATATCTTCTAATGTAATTAAGTTCACAACTTTCAGTTGTTCTTCTAGATTATCCTCTGGTTCTAATACAGGATTCCGACTTAAACAGTCCGCTTCTAAATTATCTTTTCCAGGGGAATATTTGATTTTAAAATCATATTGTGAAAGGTAATAAGTCAAATCACCTAGTTCTTCGTCTGTTCTAGCTTTTAAGTTCATGTTTTCTAATGGTTTATGGTCTGTGTAGACTGTAAACGATTTACCTATCAGCCAGTACTGCCAATATCTTAGTGCTTCTTTAATAGCTAAGCATTCTAAATATATTGCCTTTTTTTTCTTTTGCGCTCCATTCAGTTTTTTTTGAAAAATAGGCTACTGGTTTTTCTTTACCATCTAGTTGTACTTGTTTTAAAATTGCTCCAACACCCAGCAGAGAACCATCAGTATAAATATTTATTGGTAGATTTTGATCATAAATTTCTAGTATTGGCTGTGAACACAAGAGACTCTTTATTTTTTCAAACGCATTTTGACATTCTTCAGACCAAACAAACTTTTGATTTTTTCTTAGCAAATTATGTAATGGGTCAAGAATTATTGCGCTCCTTGGTATATATTTATGGTAAAAGTTTACTTTTCCCAAAAATTGTCGAATATTCTTCTGTGTTTTTGGTACTGGAAATTCTTTTATCGAAATGAGATTGTCCTTCAGTGGTTGGATAGAATTATATTGAATGATATGTCCCAGGTATTTTACCGAATCTGATGCAAATGTACATTTTATAAATTTTAGTCGAAATCCTTCCATTTGAATTGCTTCTAGTAACTGTTTCAAGTGACTTATGTGTTCATCAAATGAGTTTGAAAATATCAGGATGTCATCTATATAATTGACAGCAAAATCGGTTAGTTTATATTTTCTAAGTATGTTACACAATATTCTTTGAAATATTGCTGGAGCAGTCTTCAAACCAAATGGTAGGCAAGTCCATTGAAAGTGTCCCTCTTGAGTTACAAACCCTGTCTTCTTCCTGTCCTCTACTCGTAGAGGTATAGACCAAAAAGCTGAATTAACGTCTAAGCTTGTACAAAATTTGCAATTTCTTGTTTTTGTCATTAAATCGTCAATTAATGGGAAGGGTTGAGCCTGAGGAACTACAATTTTATTTAAATCCCTGAAGTCTATACAGAGCCTTGATTTTTTATTTTCTTCCTTTTTAAATGTCAAAGTTACTGGTGCTGCGAATGGACTATAAGATTCTTCTATAAGCGCATTATCCAATAATTCGGCTATTTGTTCTGCTATCTCTTTTTTGTCTTCTATAGTGCATCTGTATGGCCTCTTGCTGCAGTATTTATCCATTAATAAATCTATTCTTGCTTCATATCCTTTAACCTTTCCCACGTCATACTTGTTTTTGGCAAAAACTGATTGATATTGTTGTATTAGCTTATTTATTTCTTCCCTTTTATCATCATCTAAATGACCAACCTTTATTTCAAATTCCTACTCTTTGATATATTCATTAAAATTAATTTTGTTTTCGTTTTCATATTTATTACCTTCATTTTCACCTTCGTCTATCTTTTTATCCATTTTTTTACTATTCTTTTCATGTAAGTATTGTTTCTGAGTTATTTTTAACTCCTCATTTTGTACTAGCTTGTATTTCTTTATCATATCTAATCCTATTAAGAAACCATATCTGAATTTGTGTTCGTCAATGATGTACACATCCACATTTTCTTCTATTTCAAAAATTTTTATTTTTAAATTGTAAACCACTTGTTTTTTGGACACCATTAATTGTTACTATATTTTCTTCATTCGAGTTATGTCCTTTTGTATTTAGTTTTAGTAATTTGGAATTAATTAGAGATACATTTGAACCTGAATCGTATACTCCATAAATTTCTAATTTATTATTTAACAGTAGTTTGATCTTAATTAATGGTGTCACTACTAGTTTTTTTGTTCTGTTTCATTTAACTCTGCTTCAATCACTGAATTATTTACATGTTTAATATATCTTTTATTTAATTTATCATCTTCTCTAACTCTAAACCAGCATGCAGCTTCGGAATGATAGCGAACCCCTTTATTTAATTTTACGCATATTTTGCATGGATAATGTCCTTTATTTGTAATATTTATCCTTTGATTTTCATACTTTCTGTACGTTCCATTCCTATTTTTATTTACCAAATGTTCATACTTTCTCACCTCATTGAATAAACATACTATATCGTTCATTGCTTCTCTATTTATCTTCTCTAATACAAAATCTGGCAAACCTACCGCTATCAGATCCACCAGTGTACCTGTATCAATTGAATTTCTCATGTCCAATAAAAGTTTTTCCTTTTTAATGGCATAGTCCACTAATGAACCATCCTTATATTTAAATAACAATGCATAGGTCACTTGGTTCCAGTTTTGGTTTGCAAATGACTCGCACAACTTTTCTTTCCAAACTATCCACTCTGAGTTGAGTGTTAATTTTATAATCATTGAGCTGTACCAATCAACACAACTTTTATCCATAAATAGTCGGAGAATCTCAATTTTTTGTTCATCTTTCATAATACCGAAGCGAGAACATTCTCTCTCAAAAATGTCAATCCATTGCCTTGCATTCGAGTTTTTGCTCGTAAATTTCTCAATCACAAACTTCTCTGCGACATATTTCAGATTCTGTTTTTTTAAATCATGTGTATATTCTATTAACTTTGTAAACATTTCTTCCAATAAATTCGAATCTCTAATTTGTTCTTCAGATGCTCGGTTATGTTCAATTTCCTCCAGATATTGTTCTCCATATTGTAAGTTACCATCAGCATCTATGTAAATTTCTAGTAATTTATCTGTCATAGTTATCCAAACTCTTCGTGTCTGATGTCTTTTCTTTAAACTATTTTTTACTTTGTTGTACACAGCTGTCTCAATTAATTCTTCGTGAAATCCAACAGACTGTAATTCCTCTGGTATAGCAAATTTTTTTTCATCTTTAGTTGTGATTGAGGTTACACAACAAATATTAGATTTTCCATCATTCGCCGGTAAAATCGTGAATTCAAAACGTAACTGCTCCATTTGCATCTTTTTATAAACAAAATTGTCGTTTTATAAGTCTGTTTTACTACATGAAAGAAATAAACCTTGTGTTGCTGTAAAGAAGATTTATTGTTAGTTTTTTTTATACAGAGACTATTTTATTTAGGTAATATAAAACAATATGAACTCAAACCTGTAAAGAAGAAACGACAATGAAAGTTTATTCTTTCACTTTTAAAACATAAAATAATATAATATTAAAATTTTCATTGATTATCCAATTGTAAATCAACTCATATTTAAATCTGTCATCTGACATTCTGAATTCGTTTCTTCTTTAAAATCAGACAATTAAAAAGTACTTCATGGTAAGTAAACACACAGAGTGCGAAGAAAGAAATAGTATTTCTTTACATATATATATATATATTTTATATCAACCCGAAACTCACTGATATTTACTCTCCTTTATGGATTTTTCTTTTTTCTAAAACGGTTTGTGACGTGCATAGTTAGAACTTAAATTTTTTGCACCGATTTCTTCTAAAGAGTGGCTTTCAAAAACATGCCCTTCACCCTTTTATGGGCGATCGTTTAGATTCTATAGAAACTTGCTGGGTCATTATTTACAGCCCTTTCGGTAGGCCCTTAACAACAAAGCTTTTTAACATTTTAAAACTGCGACCCATAAAGGGTTCGTTCATTTTTTTCAAATACAAGGCTTACCATCGCGCGTGGCTGGGTAAATGTTTTAATATTTAAAAGATTAACGTCATGTTAGAACGGTTTGTAAAGGTAAATATTTTCGGATTTGTCCATGTATATTGTTTGTTCAGAGATTTTGATTTTTAAATCTCATCCTTGGTGTTGTGGATTGATTGATCCTTGACGTTTTTTTATAAAATGCTAATATTTAGTGACAATGTTGCGTGATTCATGTTGTAAAATAAAACTTTTACTGGTGGTAGAGCTCCAGTGACGGAGCTGGCGGGCGTAAGCACCACTGTATTACCTAATATACTTGCCGCTAAATGGTAGTGTTCAGCACTATCGTGTTCCGATCAGGTGGTAATGTACGGCCCTGTAATTTCCGGCACAGAGGCATAACACCTTAGGCCTCAGGAATGGTAACGCATCTGCATTTTGACCTTGGTCTTTTTGTGGGTGTCTATAGGCTGCAATCATCACTTAACATCAATGTGAACTGCATGCTTGTTTGCCAATTCTATGACAGAAAAAAAAACTTACTATACGCATTAACTAACTATAGTCATAGCTGCTGTGAAACTTTGAAACGTGAATATTTCTTCCAAACGCGCAGGAGGCACCTTATAAGCAAGTAATTTTAAAATTAACAATTAAGGAGGGCCTGGTTACAATTTTTATTTTCTACGTAACTTCACGCCTGTAATCCCCGAAGGGGTAGGCAGAGGTAAATGCATGCATTCAATCATACATGCAAACACCCACGACTCGCCGGTTACGTTTTGGCCCATGTAACAGGTGGCGAACCTGTTGCCATCTCCGGGCACATTACCAAACTCCGGGGTACTGGGAAACTTCCAGAAAATGGAAAAATCCCAATAGAAGCAGAGATAAAGGATTTTATACCGTTATCTCTGATAGTCCCCGACCCGGGAATCGAACCCAGGACCTCCAGCGTAATAGTAGTGGCCTGCTACCACTACGCTACTGAGGCAGTAGCGTAGTAGTATTTTCTAAATCTAAAAAAAACTGATTATGTTTTCAAAAATTGTATGCTTCAATAGCGTCTTTCACTAGCAACCGGAGAAGGTCGCGAGTCTAGATATATAATCAGAATTAAAAAATTGTAAACAATAAACAAATGGTTACTGAGAGCAGGATGTACGGATCCTAAACTACCAAAATCCAAAAACGTGTTTTGGTTTTACCTAATGCTAATCAACACTGAATAGAAATTTTCACTAACAGAGAAGATTGCCATGACAGTGACAGCCAGTCGTCGAATAAGCATAAGTAATAATGAAATCATTTTATAAGCTTGAAACAAGCAAATAATTAGGTGCGCGCACGCTAAGTCCGCAGAATTATGCTCGGTCGGCGGCTGGTCGTTGTGTGGGGCGCGCGCGCAAGGGTTGACTTGTAGTGATGTAGAGGCATCGATAAAATTATACCTCATAGCCTTTAGTTAGTCACAGTTGGTTTTTCTTGAAAAAAAAAAAACATAAAAAATGTACATTATTAAGCTATTCCATAGCTTCTATCGAGGGCCTTGAGCGCGGGCACCGAATCCAGAAATTCCGTAACGAAAAAACCTCACGCTCCTTACTCCGACGCGCACGGAGGTGTGGCTTGAAGGCCGTGCATTGTCTAACGTCGTTTCTTTTCGGCAGTCTTCGACACGGTGCTTGTGTGCGTGCAACTAGACGTATTGTACGACTCTACGAAGCTTGCACGAATCGATACGAGCTGCTCCGAAATCGGACGAATACATAAGCAGCTGTTTATATATATTGTAAAATAATAAAAATATTTCAAACAATATTAACTTTTTTATTTAATAAAAAAAAAAATGTTTTCTTATCGGTCACCACGCTCAAAAAGTGTAACTTGAATTAATATCAAAGAAAAAAAGAAATACTGCATAAATTAAATAAATAAATAATTATAAATGCATAAGTTGATACAAAATGCTATGCAATAGCTTTACCGCGGCAGTCCCCGAGTGCCACACGTCGATTTTTATTTATTATTAAGGTGCATTGTAACATAAATTGGTTGAGCTTTAAAATTAAACTGAGCTTTAAATATTTTTTTTCCTGTACGTATGTACTTAGTTCAAATTCAATACCAGAACTCGAGGAAGACCATCGCATCACTTTATCTATTTGCCACTAAATGGTGGTAATGGCATAGATAAGGAAAATTCAGCATTATCGTGTTCCAATTATTAAATAGTAATGTAGGTATGGTCACAGAATTTCTGTTGTAAAGGCAAAACAACTTAAGTCCTAGGAGTGGCATCAGCTCATCTGCATGTAGACATTCGGTTTATATGTTTTTAAGTTGTAGTACCAATGTGAACTGTATAAGTACAAACTGGTTAACCAATTTCATAAGAAAACTATCTAAAAAACTAAACAGAGGCAGATATTATTTCAATATACTTTCTTACAATTTTTCATAATTTTATTATCATTAGCTCCAATCTAAAAGAAATATCGATAAAATTAAAGTCACATCTCTAAGGTAACCCTTCAACAGCGTACGCGTGTGGAGCTACATTTTAATGCATTCATGGGCTCTCAAGCGTGGCGACTGCAAAGTAACTAAACTACGACCCCTCCCCACATTCACATTTTATTTATTATTTTAAACAGCAGTCATAATTTCGAGATTTGAGCCCTGTCGTTAGCGAGTTGAGCCTGCACCTGTTTTGTTTAGTTTGGCGTTGTATTTGTAACTGTGGATTTTTCATTATAACTTTTACGTTGCCCAAATCTTTCCCTTGTCGAGTTAAGTCCTGATCACCTGAAAGTTGCCTATTATTAGTTTTTTTTGTAAGCAATAATTTTACATTCACTTGGATTAGTACACCCCTAATATTTTAATTTGCGCAGTTTCCTAAACCCAAAGGTTGTCTGGAAGGGATTGCAGTTTTGTGATAAGACCGCCTTTTCATCTATCTCTTCTATTTTTGTCTCTTTAATGTGTTGGTGTACAATAAAGTATACATAACAATATAATAAGAATAGCATACTATTTTATTTTGACGTGACAACGTCTTAAATTAGGTTGCGGCTCGGAGTCACTCATGAAAAAGTGTAAGGCCCGGTAACGTAACGATGAGTCATCGAACGAGAGAGAGGCCTGCTGGACCGGCGAATGCCTTTCTACCGAGAAAAAGACGTTGTCACGTAAAATCTTCGCCCGTAAAACCGACTTTACAGGCAACCAGTTTTTTTACACCTTTATGCATTTATTGAAATAAAACTATTTTTACGGATTTATCTCGCGTATATTAAACTAAAATGATTTTTAAAATCAACCCGACGTTTCGGTCGCTTTTCAGCTTCCGTGGTCCCGGGCAGACTGAGGTGACATTTGTCTGACAGAAGTTTGAAAAAATTATATGTAGCTACCTCCATCGATTTCGTAAACGCCTTGCGTAGCGTTCAGGATTAACACAATAATTACTTATGGTATCTTGAGGTCTTGCAGACTGCTGCGGCTGGGATTTAATCTTGCTAAGTATGGGATCCCATGATGTTGATAATCGCCATCCATCTTCTCTATTGAAATTTGGGTGTTTTTTAATTTCAATAGCCTCGCGTACCGTTCGTGGAATGGGTTTGTGTTCTCTAGCAAGTATTTGAATTTTATCAAACCGGATGTAATGGTTCGGCCGGTTTGGGATCCCATACTTAGCAAGATTAAATCCCAGCCGCAGCAGTCTGCAAGACCTCAAGATACCATAAGTAATTATTGTGTTAATCCTGAACGCTACGCAAGGCGTTTACGAAATCGATGGAGGTAGCTACACATAATTTTTTCAAACTTCTGTCAGACAAATGTCACCTCAGTCTGCCCGGGACCACGGAAGCTGAAAAGCGACCGAAACGTCGGGTTGATTTTAAAAATCATTTTAGTTTAATATACGCGAGATAAATCCGTAAAAATAGTTTTATTTCAATGAGTGTAGCTCGCGAAAACCTAAGAACATATCTTTATGCATTTAACCTATGTTATTATTTATCATAGTTATTACCATTTCTTGCTTCGTGATGACACTTGTAGATAAGAAGACCTGGTGACCTATTTTACAGGTTCTTTGGTACCTAGTACAGGCGCCAGTTCTCTGGAAACTATTAAATTGTAACTTATGAATATCGTACCCTTAATTTAAGCCTTATGTAAGTTTATGGAAAAAAAATAGGTTTGTTTATCATAATTATTCTTATTAGTTAACCTACAAGTAAAAAATCAACCGAAATAATACACAGTGTATTCGTGTATTTCGTTAACCCTAAGTAAGTATAGAAGTATTGGCGTGACGCAATCAATTAAGTGTTATTTATTAAAAAAATATCGCTATTATACCGTGAAGTTCGACATTTGGCGTTAAAAAGTACCCAATATTTGTCAACCAATCAACCGAAACTGTTGCGACATTTAACGGGTTGAATATTGTTACGGGTCATGATTTGCAAATAGCATTTATTCAGTTTGAAATTAAAATGATGTAAAATGTAGTGAAACAATAAAATGAACTTTTGTAAAAAAAACTTTGTAAGTTTAGTAGACTATTAAGTACACTTGTTATGATGTACCCAGAAATTATAAAATGTGAATTAATGTTATTGTGATATTTAATTTGTTTTAAGTACTAATAAGGTTTCCCAAGCTTCAAAGATTGTAAAAAATATTTTTTCTTGCGTACACAATAATACTATATATAAAATATAATTTCTATAAATTGTTTTAAGAACTCTTATTTTTTTTTATTTTTAAAGAAAAATGGAAAGAAAAATTTGACTTCAGGCGAGGCTCGAACTTGCGACCTACTGGGAATCTAGTCCAGCCGCTCTTCCAATTGAGCTACTGAAGTCCTGCCCGATTTGTCAAATATTTCCTTCACATCTATTGCATTGCTTTATGGTAGCAGCAGCGCCATCTATTGCCAACTATGCTAGTTAGGCAACCGATATAATAGACTTTGCAGTTTATTGACTAGATTCCCAGTAGGCCGCGAGTTCGAGTCTCGCCTGAAGTCAAATTTTTCTTTCCATTTTTCTTTAAATAAAATATATTTCACAAACATGTGTTAATGCCAAATAATATAAAACAACTCTTATTTCTCTCCAACAAATTGTGTTAAATTTGATCACAGCAAATCTTGCTGAATTAAAATTATTTTTCTCATTCAATTCATTTTCTTTTACGCTACAAAACGCTACAAGGTTTAAGCAAAGAATTTTTACATGATTTCATTCAGAATGTATTTTAGGCGAATCACCTTTTTTGGTTTAGTACGTAAACCAAAAAAGTTGATTGCAGACATGAAATTTTATGTATCAAAGTACCTTAGGAATAATATCTATAAAATATTCTCATTAGGAACTTTGCAGTCATTACCTACTTTACATTAAAAAAATCCAGTCCTTATCAGCCTTTGAGCTTGCTAATAAATTATTGACGTGACAACGTCTTAAGTTAGGTTGCGGCTCGGAGTCACTCATGAAAAAGTGTAACGCCCGGTAACGTAACGATGAGTCACCGAACGAGAGAGAGGCCTGCCGGACCGGCGAATGCCTTTCTACCGAGAAAAAGACGTTGTCACGTAAAATCTTCGCCCGTAAAACCGACTTTACAGGCAACCAGTTTTTTTTATCAAAAAAAATGCGATATTTAATTTATTTATCAGTGCAATTAAAACGGTTACTAGTCTTAGAGATGGTATATCACTTTTTTTCTCTATTACAAACAGTGTACTGTACAAAAATACGCCCTAAACTGTCTGAAACGCGTGTCAAATCAAATATTTATGTTATTTATGGCATGTCGATATCTACAAAGGGTTGCGATATAAAAAATGAAATTTTGTACGCACTATTAACCCAGGGAGGTAGTAAGGTGCCTTTGTGATCTGATTATACGCATCTGATGTATTTTATCGATAACTGTATTGAAATAAATAGGTACGAATTCTTGTTTTATATTATTTATTATTTAAAGAAAAATGCTGCTACCACAAAGCAATGCAATAAATGTGAAGGAAAGATTTGACAAATCGGGCAGGACTTCAGTAGCTCAATTGGAAGAGCGGCTGGACTAGATTCCCAGTAGGCCGCGAGTTCGAGTCTCGCCTGAAATCAAATTTTTCTTTCCATTTTTCTTTAAATAAAATAGGTACGAATTCTGTTGACATATTTTACATCAGTAAAATACTACCATAGATACTAGCTCTATCGTGATTGAAACTCTGCTATCAAGTAGAGTTCCATTTACGGTAGACAATCTACCAAACATTAAATTTATAGTAGGTAGTATATTACTTAGCGTGGTAGTGCTCCAATGACGGATCTTGAGAGCATAAGCACCTCGATATCCTATCCATGGCCTAATCTAAATGGTAGAGATCGGCGCTATCATGTTTCGGTCATTGGACAATAAAAGTATAAAGCTCGCGGGCGTAGGCACCACCGCATTACCTAATATACTTGCCGCTAAATGGTAGTGTTCAGCACTATCGTGTTCCGGTCAGGTGGTAATGTACGGTCCTGTAATTTCCGGCACAGAGACATAACACCTTAGGCCTCAGGAGTGGTAACGCATCTGCATTTTGACCTTGGTCTTTGTGTGTCTATAGGCTGCAGTCATCATTTACCATCAATGTGAACTGAATGCTTGCTTGCCACTTCCAAGGCATAAAAAAAATCTAAACATGAAATTTATTTCTCCAATTCATGCTTACTAAAGCACGCGCCGCCCACACTCGAAAGCTTACTAAGCTAGCGGGGCGTGGCCTGTCACCCTATCACACCGGCCGAATATAATGAGCCGACCTCACTACCGACCCACAGTGCATTAATGCTCTCCACTGTGAGCTCATAGAAATATCTAGTCATGGAGTAAAAATATTATAAGTTATAAGTAAGATTGTGAATTTGTGATGCATGTGTCGTGATTGTGTTTATATTAGCGGAATTTATTAAAGTAAGTGTTATTGAGTTGTTACTATTATTATGTGGTAAACAAGCTTGCATTTCACATGTGAAGGTCGTGTTCTTGTCAGGTGGTAATGTACGGTCCTATAATTTCTGGCATAGAGGTATAACAACTGAGGAGTGGCAAAGCATACACATTGAAATCTCTAGTTTTATGTTTTTTTTTTTAATGTAATAAAAGTGGCATACAAGCATGCAGTTCACATTGATGTTAAGTGATGACTGCAGCCTATAGACACCCACACAATGACCAGAGGTCAAAATGCAGATGCGTTGCCACTTCTGAGGCCCTAAGGTGTTTTGCCTTTGTGTCGGAAATTACAGGGCCCTACGTTACCACTTGACCGCAACACTATAAGTGCCGAACACTACCATTTAACGGCAAGTATATTAGGTAATGCGGTGGTGCCTACGCCCGCGAGCTCCGTCACTGGAGCTCTACCACCAGTAAAAATGATTCCGTAATTTCCGACCTAGGTGCAAAGCTGCTCAAGTCTGGCGACGCAAACAACCTTTTTTATGTTACGAAGGTGGTTAACAAGAATGCAGTTGACGTAGATGTTAAGTGATGACTGCAGCTTATAGACATCTTCATAAAAACCAGATATCAAAATGCAGATGTGTTGCCTCTGAAACCTACACTGTTGACGCTGTGTTAGTTATTAAAGGCCCATATTAACATTTAACCTGAACACCATAATTCTGAACACTACCATTTGGTGGCAGATAGATTAGGTAATGCGATGGCGCCTACGCCCTCGAGCTCCTACACTTGGGATAGTAGTGGCACCAGTAAAAAAGCCTTTCATATAAATGAGGATATCTGTAGGCTTAATATTCGCCTACAAATTAATATAGACTACACCTATAGTAACTGCCTCAGTAGCCTAGTGGTAGCAGGCCACTAATACGCTGGGATCCTGGGTTTGATTCTCGGGCTGGTGATATTAGAGATAACGGTGTAAAATCCTTTATCTCTGGTTCTATTGGGAGTTTTCCATTTTCTGAAAGTTTCCCAGTACCTCGAAGTTTGGTAATGTGCCCGGAGATGTCAATAGGCTCGCCACCTGTTACATGGGCCAAAACGTAACCGGCGAATCGTGGGTGTTTGCATGTATGATTGAATGCATGCATTTATCTCTGCCTACTCCTTCGGGGATTACTGGCGTGAAGTTACGTTTTATACCTATACCTAGTAACAACCATATCTATGCTTGGTACGTTACTTAGCCAACAAGCAATATTGCACATTGACATTAGGAAGGAGACTTCGGCTTATTTCGGGTCTGTAGAGCGTTATCTCTTTCGCACAAAACCTATATGCTGTTCGTTGAGCATTTTGATTCAGGTTTGACCAATATCGGACTACTGCTTTTATTTTAAAGTAACTATGTTTGAAAGGGGAAAAAAAATAATATTAATTGTTAAACGTTAGGCATTAACATTTTGAAAAAAAAATTACACACCATTGTCATGGTAGAATTTTATAGTTCCCATAACTTAATTACCATAACATCTGTACCTGCATGTACTTACTACATTCTAGTAAATAAATGATTTGATTTGCTTACGTAGGCAGTGCGCAGCAGAGATAACGCTCTACGAATTCAAAACAAGTTGATCGTCACTTTCTTAGGCTCGATGTGCAATATTTGATGGGTTCTGTAAGTATTAGTGTATTTGGTGACTAAGGTACCTAAATTTCAATCTTTTGAATGTAAATGTGAAGTGTAGGTGCTCGAGAGCGTAGGCACCACCGCATTACCTAATCTATCTGCCGCCAAATGCCATTCAGCATTATCGTGTTCCGGTTAAGTGGTAATGTATGGCTCCGTAATAACCATCACAGAGATGTCTCTGTCCAATTCAATGTTGTGTAACAATTTGGATTTCAGGGGTCGTAATGCATCTGCATTTTGAGCTCTGGGTTTTGTATAAGTACCTATCTAATAGGTTGCGGTCATCACTTAACATCCATGTGAACTACATACTTGTTTGTCACATCCATTGCAATAAAAAATCCCATTCACTTAGCATAAAATAAGGTTAAGCAGCACAATAATTGACTTGTTGACTACGCCACAACACCACGCGACGCTCGCGTGTCGTCCACGCGCCGCTTGCGTGCCGGCCACGCGCAGTTGGTGTCATCAGAACTTGGACACAATAATATTTATAAAAAGAACTTAAACACACAAACACTATCTATGTAACAGTAGCAACGCATTTAGTTTCATTACCTCTAGACTTAATACAAGGAAAGCGGTAAATTTTTTTCTTCTTCTTAGTCGTTGTTTAAAAAACAAAATCTTTTGAGTTTTAGCTACCTATAGGTATCTTTTGATTTTTTTATCGATTTGAGATAAAATAAAGTTAAACAATACAGCAATTTAATACGCCAACAGCATTAACCAAACGCCACGCGATGCTTGTGTGTTGGCCACGCGACAGTTGACATCATCAGAACGTATAAACAGTTATATTTAAAAGAAGAACCTCAGATACACAGACCAATCAGCATAGTCGATGCTCAGATACATCGACACCAACATTATTTTGACTTTCGTAATTGTCCTTGAGAGTTGTAATAGAAAAAAAAGCAATATATGTAGGTACGTAGTTTTTTTTTGAGGTGTAATTCGTACATTTATTCTTTTCATTGCATCGCCTAAATGAACAAAACATCCAACAATATGAGCTCTTTTCAGTTAATTAAATATAAATTGTTGCTAATGGAACGGCATATTTTCCAAAACATAGGTCCTAAAAACTTTTTCAGAAATTGTGTGTGTATACAAAACATTTTTTTTTTTGCAATGAATACATGGCCTAAATTAGATTTCTAATCTTGTTTTATGCAATTAAGATGTTAACAAGCGTACAGTTCACATGAACGTAACTAATCCTGAAGTCCTAAGTAATAATTATACCTCTTTGCCAGAAATAACAGGGTCGTATATTTATAATTACAAATAAAATAAAGTTAAACAACCCATTAATTCACCTGTTGACTACGCCACCACGCTACGCGATGATCGCGTGTCCGCCACGCGGCAGGTGGCGCCACCAGAGCGTGGCGTATATCGAGATCTAATTTACCACCTGTGTAATAACAATTCTAATAATATTTCTACTTACATCATACAGTTTCTATGCAATAAAAGTGAAAATCAAGAACCAATGTAGTTGAGGTTAATACTGCACCTATCCTATGCTTCTGGAAGCATCTTAATATATTTATAATATTTCTATCTTCCTAAATGAAAGGAAATCTGGACTTTAATAGCAAAAAGTAAAGTCCGTGAGTTGCGTCCGTATTAGGTACAAATACTTACCTACAACCGACAGCTACGCAAAGCTACGTCGTATCGTAGCGCTACGGTGGTCGACACATTTTGTAAGTTCAAAACAACTAGCTGTGAATTTAACAATACATAAATAAAAATAATTTTATAAAAGTATTAAAAAATAGAGGGCACTCCATACTACATAAATGTATTATTTATAGATTGTTCAGTGCTATTGAAATTGAAACTAGAAGTAATACTTTTTTTCATCAAAACTATTATTTGTGGGAGGTCTGGCCTATTGATAGAATTTTCAAAAAGACGTTAAGATTTTAAAAACCGTTATTTTTTCTGAAATTAATTCGTTTAATAGATAGACATTTTTTGAAACAACAAGCTGTAGTTAGATTTTTCATCTAAAAAAAATATGATTGTAGTTCTAATGAAAACTATGCACGAAATTTTTAGGGAATAGTTTGAACGAGATAGTCTTAATATTTTGATATAAAATATATTTTCAAAAACTTGATAAAAATTACTTACTATGGAACCCTTCATGGCCAAGTCCAACTCGTACTTGGTCGCTTTTTAATAATTTATCATTTTGTTATTCACTCGCAACGAACTTTTAAAACTAGATAGGTACGATAAGTATGCGCAACAGAACGAATCGAGAGCTGCCGCAAAAGACCGGCCAGGCGCTCTCGCTACAACCGAACGAGATTGTTAATCGTGATTTTGATTGTATTTTTTATCATTGTTGTTTTTATGTATCAGCGAGCCAGAATTATAAGGCGCGTTTTGCTTACATCTCGCACAATGAAATAAAGATGGTAATTTCTTTCAAATTTTAATAACCAATCAGCTAATAGCTATAGAGGTATTTGTCAGCAGATAGACCATTTTTTTTTCTGTCTACTTTGGAAGTTTTCTAGAAGAAATGAATGAATAAATATAAAATTATTTTATTTTTAAAAATAATAGTTCTTATATTACTCATGAATATAAGACCTAAACGTTCTGAGACAGCCACGTCAGTCACCAACGATAATAAAAAATAAAAAAAGCTTTTTTTGAAGTCGATTAAAAATAGGTGAGATGGTATTGTTTCAAATGCCATACACGTGTTTCCATTTATATTAAAGCATAACAAAAATTAACTTTACAACACCCCACCGGAAATCACGCCCGGAAGTGATAGAGCTCGAGTGACGCGACACGCGATCCACTGGACAAGTTGACGTGGAAATTATATAGTAAACACCAGACAATGTTGAACATTTGTGTACTCTAATGATTCATGGGTCAGAACTGTCCGAAGCAATGTTTGGTCTATATTATTTATCTATACTAATATCATAAATAGGAAAACATTGTCGTTTTGTATTTAAAATGGCGTCAAAAGAGTCCTTCAGGGCTGGCAGTTGGAAACTCCTCTGGTATTGCAAATGTTCATAGACGACGGTGACCACTTTTCATCAGGTGGGGCCCGTCTATCTGTCTGTCAACTTGATGACATAAATAAAAATGTTTGTAACGTTTTCACACAAATACCGCTGGACCGCTTTCAAAAATTCTTCTACTAGTAGTCAGCATCTTCACTCAGTGCAATAGGCTATATAACATTAATTGCATGAGAGGCTAGTCTATTCTAAATTAAATTAAATGCTTATGAACTCAATTTAAAACAGGTAATTAGAGGATTCTGATTTATCGTCAATATTCACTTGTTACAAAATATTAGGACAATAGAAGTAACATTAGTCGCAATGACTGTCTTTTATCTATTGTTA
Source organism: Macrosoma leucophasiata (assembly GCA_036365455.1). NCBI lineage: Eukaryota > Metazoa > Arthropoda > Insecta > Lepidoptera > Hedylidae > Macrosoma > Macrosoma leucophasiata. Next base: position 1,763,945 of record JAWQUS010000010.1, read on the forward strand.
AAACAAAATCCCCTTTTGCGTTGATTAAATCTATCTCAATTGTAGCGAATTTCTAAACAGAGGGATTTTATGCTCAGAAAAATTAATTAAAGTTTCCAATATCACTTAAATTGAAAGAAAAAAAATAACTCTTCCTACAATAATAAGAAGGCTACAGAACAATACATGGATATATATCAAACTATCGAGAAAGTTTCCAGTCATCCAAAAATAATCCAAATTAAACTTTGTATTTATGCAAATAAGGCACCAATTTCATCACCGGCCGGACATTTCTTCAATAGTTAAAGTGATACCCAAAAATCATAAATAATATTATCTACCTTATTTTAGTCTTAGGAATCGGCGTGCACGTATGAAAAGAATGATGAAGGTAGACGAGGCACGAGAGGTTTGTTACGGCCGGGATATCTGGCGCTCTACACTCTCTGCCTACCCCGTTAGGGACCTGGCGTGAAGATACATACCTTATTTTTTATACAGTGAATGTAGCATGCAGTTCACATTGATTTTAAGTGATGATTGTAGCCTATAGACACCCAAACAAAAACCAGGGGTCAAAATGCAGACCATTGCCACCCCTAAAACCTAGTTGTTATGTCTTAGGGATAGTTAGTGCGATATAAGATTATGAACACACTTTTAGTCCGATATTATTACATAAAAAAATGTAAATTATATTAATTGTTTCAGGTCTAAACAATGTTCAGCACAGTCTTCGAGGACTACTGTGACTTTAACGATAGCATCTGCAGTAACGATTCAGGCTTCGAGAAATCATACAACGATTCCTTAGCTACTACATTGCACAGCACACCACTGAAACAAGACACAACTGACTTGGGAATATCTCTTACACCAACCAAAGACTGCAATGCTAGACGAAAACTCTTCGATGACTTCGAATACCCACTAAAAGATGCCACTGAAGATACAAAAGTATTCAATACCTTTCAACCAGATATCACTTCGACGCCGATTAAATCTAAAGACAAAAAACCAAAAGATCCAAATAAACCTAAAAGGAAATATGCCAATGGGAAAACTAGAGTCACTAGAAGTAAGAGCCCAACACAGATTTTGAGGATAAAGAGAAATAGAAGAATGAAAGCTAATGATAGAGAAAGAAATAGAATGCACATGTTAAACGAAGCTTTAGATAAACTAAGATGTGTCCTGCCAACGTTCCCTGAAGATACTAAGCTGACAAAAATCGAGACTCTACGATTTGCTCACAATTATATTTTTGCTTTAAGTCAAACGCTAGAATCGCTAGACAACATCAATTCTGGACAAGCGTCACCAGAAGCATTCAGTTTGAATTATGAACGAGTACAAAACTATTCTGGTGAGAAAGTAAACAAAGACGCATTTAAAGAAATATTCTTACTTCCGTACAAGACTGAGGAAACTAACGCTGATGGCAGTTACAGGAATTTCCAAGGATTTTCTAAACCCTTCCCCAACGGGTCCAATTTTATGCAAACGACTGAAGGCGTGCTTATAAATGTAGGTAATGTTACAGTATCTGTGAATAATAAAGGCGGAAACTGTATAACTTCAACAACTGGAAGCGGTTTTTTTACGAATCCCATGAGTTTTGGAGATGATCAACAAAACTATTATCAAAGACCGTATAATATTGGAAATTTTGAGGCGTATAATCCTAATACTTACAATGAATCAGAAGGTTACTTCAATCAGAAGAATTATGAGATATTTAAGAATGCTTTCGATACAGCTAAAAATAGAAGACCGGTAAAAGAAGATTATACTAACTGCAATAATTACTTAAACCAAATGTACGGAGGTGAAAGATATAATTATGAGGGTAACTATTCACAAAGTAATGTTTACTACAATGACCAAAGATATAGAGAGTATTATAAAAATACAAGTATAGTGAATGCTCAAATCTAATATTTTTTATGTAAAGATTTTGTAATATAGAAATGTTATTCTAGTCATTTTATATTTTGGAATCGTAATGTATTTTTGTATAAGAATGAACTGTCAATTATTTAAAAGACGACAATAACAAAGAGAATTAAAAAATAAAATTATTGTATCGAGTTAGACTTAATAAAGTTTATGTCTAGTCATTAAGAAAATCAATGAAATATATTTTTTGATTTTTTAAAATATATTGTGTGTTTATTTAATTAAAAAAAAACTATTTAGGACAATAGGTAACAAAAAATATCTTATGAGATAAGGAAGATAATGATTTATTTCCGCTGCAAAATTATGTAAGTTTTTATATTCAGTAAATAGTAAAGCAAAGACTATTATAATTAACTTCAGGGTAATTGCTTTTTAATACTACTGCTGTAGCATCACTAAAAAAGTAATTATGTACACATCTGTTTTATATTAATAAAATTTCAAAGAAGCAAGAAGTTAAAGCCTTGTTATTTCCAAGTCAATGTTTTATATATTCGAGTCAGTCATTTTATTTACATAAGTAGTTAAACGTTAAGTAGGTAGTTATTTGCTTTCATTAACGGAAGAAATAAAGCAATAGTGAAATATCTAGATAAGCCTTCAATGCACCTCTCGACATCTGCCATCAGCGTGTATGAGTTTTAAATCACCTTTCTTGTATATTGTCTTCTATCTGTACAATTTACATTTTGACCTCGGTCTTTGTGTGGGTGTCTATAGGCTGCAGCACAAACCAATCAGCCTTCCTTCAACATCAATGTGAACTGCATGCTTGTTTGCCATTAAGTAACATAAAAAAAAAACGAATAAAATCATAACAATCGGTCAAGCCGTTTTGGAGGAGTTTGATGAAAAAACATTGTGACAGGATAATTTTATCTAATATATTCTACAAGATTTGACAAACAAACTGAACACTACGAAGATCTCAGTATCTGCATCAAATTAAGTTAATTATCATGATGGAAAGTTTTCCTAAATTCCACAAAGTACGCGCTATTCCGTTAACGATTATCATTCGGCCAAACAAATCGTTCACTTTCCTGACATCGATTGAAGAGAATAGGAGTTACACTTGATTTACCGCCAAATAATAATAAAGCAGAGAACCATGAATATAAATCAAATTGGGACAAAGGCCGTTAAAGAGCGAAAAGTTTTGAATGCACCCCTGCGCGAGCGCATTGTGATCGATAGGCTACCGTATTTTGTGACAATCGTTGGATTTTAGCTTTTATTACTCTGTAATAAAGCATAGATATACTTTCGTCTTGTTAGAATGAATAGACCAGCAGAACTATTTATTTTGGGAGCAGATTCACAACATTATAGGCTTTATTTCTTTGAAACATAGATCAATATTTAAAACATCGTATTTCGGTTGCGTTTGTCTAGCACCCGTTGGTTCGAATTACTCGAAATGTTTGCCTTGGAAATTCGTTACGGCCTATTATGGGAGCATTCTTTGGAATTCGTTACAGAACAATAATTGTGATGTTATGTGATCAGTTCTCATTCATGGATTGGCTGAAATGATTTTGTAATTATAATTGTTATATATTTTATTGTAACTTTGGATACTGACTAATCTAAAAATTAACCCCCTTATTCATAAACGTACTTTAGATACGTTTAAGCTATAAAATGCTTTGTCTTTGTCAGTTGCATTGTCAAATGTGCAGGATAGAAAAAGACAAAGAAGAGATTAGCAACACTTTAACTAAAATACGTTGATGAATAAGGGGGTTAGCTTTTAGCTAAAAATCACTTTACTACACGCCAACATTTCCCCCGAAAGCAAAGGAATATTATTTCAAAGCCACAGAAGACAAGAAGAACACACTATGTTAATTTCAGTAGGGAAACCAATTCTACTGACATTCATAGATTTTGAAATTCTGGAAGCAAGAAGAATTTTTCTGTGAGAAAATAAAATTAAACTGAGGATTGAACACGAAATATCTTCGGAGCCAGTAACTATGAATATAACCTCAATCGAGCGATAACTGGAGATTAAAATTAAAGCAAAAGCTTAACGAGCGGGTTCTCAAAACTCATTTAACACATTTCAACTCATTTAATGAGAAAAGATGTCGGCGAGGATGCGACTGGCGTAGGTACCTACTACACATCGACGATACAACGCAGCTCTACTACATAAGCACAGAGTAATATATCAATTCTTTTTTTTTTAAAGAACTTCCTTAGCGACAGAAGTAAGTAGATGTCTAAAAGCGACGAATACGATATTCAATTTCGTCTAGTGTATATCTTATAGACGGATGGCTGATGGCTAATATTCACAAATATTAATAATGTCACAATGGAGATAAGAGCGTCAAATTATCAGTATTCTAAATCAATTTCAGAGATCTGACCAATCTTGCATCCAAATATAATACATGTCGGTAAACGAAAAAAATTAATACTTACATTGTAAAGAGGTTCAAATTTTCTTAAAAGTATCATTACCTGTGTTCATTTAACTTGAGTACCTAGTTATTATCCGAATGCGTACAAACCGGTGACATGCATTTCCGGCCGTTTTTAGCTACATGTCAATTCAGCCAGCTCAAGCCACTCATTCTATTGTCTTGTTATTTAGATTTCTGCGCTAATATTAGATTTATAGATGGCAGAAGACAGAGAGTAGAATTTTACAAAAAAACCGGACAAGTGCGAGTTCGACTCGCGTGGTGAGGGTTCCGTAATTTTTCAATACATATTTTCGAAAATATTACAGATTTAAAATGCAGGGACATAGCGGTTACGGTGGTACCGGCAGGGGGTGTTATATTATTAAGAATTTTCGATTTGATTTGAATATTCAAACTTCTTATAGGTTTTCCAGTGTAGTATCTACATCATGCTGATGGCAAAGAACTATTTTCCACATTTTTTTAAAACTTTAATTTCATTAGTTTCGGAGATAGGGGGGGGGGGAGAATAATCAATTTTCGTCGTTTTTCTTAAATAACTTCAAATTTGTTTATGCAAAAATTATACAAAAAATATATCTGAAATGCTGACAACAACTTCTTTCATTTGATACACACTTTCTTTCATTTTATGTCACACGACACAGTTTACGATTTTTTTTTTAATTTTCAGATTTACTCCCCAAAAGTGGCCCTTTTTACACTTGGTGGTGTTAAAAATTTATTATTTTACTTGACGTGTTCATCTTTGGGTCACCAATTTACATATATTCATCAAATTTCAACTCAATCGGTCAAGTAGTTTCGGAGCAAATTGGCTGTGACAGACGGAAAGACAGACAGACAGACGCACGAGTGATCCTTTAAGGGTTCCTTTTTTCCTTTTAAGGTACGGAACCCTAAAAAAGGAGAAAATGAGTTTCACGTGCAAGCATGCAATTCACATTGATGTTAAGTTATGACTGCAGCCTATAGAAACCCACACAAAGACCAGAGGTCAATGCAGATGCATTACCACTCCTGGGGCCTAAGGTGTTATGCCTCTGTGCCGGGAATTACAGGGCCGTACATTACCACCTGACCGGAACACGAAAGTGCTGAACACTGCCATTTAGCGGCAAGTATATGAGTTCATGCGGTGGTGCCTGATTTGTTGTGCGTGATTAGAGGAGAATATACGAGTACCATAATCGCCACTCTTGGCAGGCGGATTAGCGATGACGGGACGCTGCTGTCTATCCCGCGTTATTATATTTACTACTACCCTATTAAAATGGTTTGACCGCCATGGTTCACACTGATTGCACTACCGGGAGAGTTCTCCTTTAATAATGGCAACCCATTATACGTCCCACTGCTGGGCACGAGTCTCTCCCCTTTTTTTTTTTTGGGGGGAGGCCTGGAGCTTACTCACCACGCTGCTCCAATGCGGATTGGTGGAGGTGGGTGGGTTAGTGGCCAACCCGCTGTCGGATGTTTTCAAACCGCCCAGAAGGCCTCCGACAAGGTTTAACGACTGCTATCTATCGATAGCAACCGGGACCGACGGCTTAACGTGCCCTCCGAAGCACGGAAACGCGCATTTAATTTGCCACTAGTGGTCACCCATCACACTACCCGACCGCGCCCGTAGTGCTTAACCGAGCAGATCGCTTACGAGCTACACCAGCCGCTGGGCCATGCGCGCTTCCCTTCTCTTCTAGTTCTCCTTTACTAGAGGGCAATAAGGTCGTCACGTTCCGACACCGAGAGCCAATACCCTACACTAAATCGTGTGAAATTAGTATGAAGGTACCTATTATCATAACACTTCACTCACACTTTTTTAACACTAAAAGTGACACGCGTCGCCTCAAGTGGCATATTAATAACAATTTTAAATTAGTGTGAATGATTGTGTCCAAGTGAACTAATAATAAAAAATAGTAAAGTGAACAAATTTTAAGAAAAAAGTGAATATTATTCAATAATCAGTTCTGATTCGTCTGTATGAGTGTTATCTCTACATAATACCGAGGACTTTTCAAATAATCAAAACGGTAAATAGCCGTATGACCGACAGTGAATTCCATAAATACTTGCTGAAATACTACAACAAACTTGGATTACTTGTAATAACCATCTTGACTATTTACAAGTGAGTACATTTAGTGAATTCCTAACATCAAAAGTGATATTAATCAGATTTTTAATTAAATTTAACTTTCAAGAACCGTTAATTCCTGTTTCTCATAGTCACTTATGCCATCTACTGAATGTTCACTGAACTAGCTTAAGCATACCAGGTGCGCCCGCGTTGCGCATAGGTGACGCAGCTTGAGGTTAACATAACACAGACAACTCTTGAACCTATCCACACCAGAGGGCGTTAACACGAATTATGGCAAGTTCAAATGAGAATGTTACGGTACGAAAGATAATATCAAAAACAAGATCAGAGATGGACTTATCCACCATGACCTTAGACGATACCTTTTTAAGTTCAACCATTTCGGAAGGATTAAACATTTCAATAAAAAGCATTCCAGCAATATCTGAGCAAAATATAGAAGAAATTATATCTTTAAGACGTGACTTTGAAAAATTACAACGCGAAAATGACCGTGCGCATGAGGAAATAGCTAATCTAAATTACGAGATAACAAACCTCCAAAAAGACTTGACAGGGAAAAACAAGCAACTTGAATTTTTGAAAAATCTTGACACGTTATCACTTCCATGCTCACCCATTAGTAAAACTTCACGCAAATCATTAACTTCAGTAACAAAAAAATTGACTAAAATTAGAATGAGAATACCTCGGCTCTCACCAATAAATAACTCAAATAAATATATTTATGAAACGCCAAAAAGTAAACAACAGACAATATTACAAAGGAAAAACCTTAATGACTCGTTCACAATGAACTCAAAATCACCTCAAAATAAGATCCCAACTATCGTCAAATGCATTGAAAACTGTCTATCGGCACCTACACAAGAAGCTAATTATTTAGCCGCCAGCCGAACTCAGAAAGACGTACCAACAGATGGCGCTACACGTGGTAGCAATGAACAGAGGATGATATATGTTATAGGTGACGGAGAAGCTCGGGGTTTAGCATCACAGATATCTTTGGATCGACGAAACAAAAATGACTATACTTACGGTGTTTTTGGTAGTATCAAACCCGGGGCTAGAAGCTGCGAAATATTGAAAAGTTGCGAGACCTTGAAACCTATTTTAAAACGCGGAGATATTGTAATTTTATCCACAGGTTCAAATGACAATGATCCGTATAAGTTATTGTTTAACCTAAGCAATGCACTATATCTCTTGCGCAATTTTCATGTATTTGTAATTAATGTACAGCAAAATGCATACCTAAATGAGTGTAAAATAAACGAACAGTATAAATTGTTACTAAAAAATTATAGTAAATGTAAACTTATTGAAATTGAATGTAAAAACAATTATAAAATTAATAATAGAAAATATATTAAATTGTTAAGTTTTGACTTACATGTTCAAATTGATTTCCTAGCTCATAACATGTTGACTAAGTACAAAAACGACTCGAAGTCTTCATATTCTTATCAACTTGCAAACACGTTTGATCACAATACACATGCGAGCACATCGGAAAGGCACATACAAAATTATAACATAATCTATAAAAAAGGCACTATTCCATTTTATTTTTCAATAAAAAAGCCCCAATTGCACTTGCCTGTCACCAATGCAAATGCAAACGTCACAGCTACTCTATCTGATCAAGGTCAACCCCAGACATTGTTAGATATAAATTCGTGTAAAATAAATTCTTCTGAAGGTATGCCGAACCCTTTAAAATGTCATAATACAAAGTTTTTTCGCTCCTAAGCCTGAACTTAATATATTACATCAAAATATAGCAGGCGCATTACATAAATCAGATGAACTGTTCGCAACATTAACAACATTTTCCGAAACTGGCAAAAAGATTGACATCTTATGCTTAACAGAAACATTTATTAAGAAGGGGACAGACCAACTATTTAAAATACAAGGGTATCAATTGATTACATCCTTTTGTCGCAACACAAAACGCGGAGGTTCGTGTATAATGGTGAATAAAAATCTTGAATGTCGAGCAATGAATTGCTTGAAGGACTTAGAATGTAATTTTAGTTTTGAGTGCTGTGGCGTAGACTTGCTTTCTCAAAATATAAAAATTATATGTATTTACAGAACCCCCAATAGCAACCCCCAAATTTTTTTAGAAAAGCTTGAGCAACTTTTGTTTAAAATTACTAATAGATCCAAAAAGATAGTTTTGTGCGGTGATTGGAATATTGACACATTGAAATCTAATAAATATAGTCAATATTTAAAAAATATTCTTAAAAATTTTCAAATGCAACTACACATCGAATTACCTACTAGGCAATTGGCATGCCTCGACCAGTTTGCTACCAATATCAAATTTAATATTTCTGCCGCAGTGCACTACCTAGGACTTTCAGATCACGAAACTGGACAATTACTAACAATAAAAGTTAACAGAAAAAGGGAAATAGTTAGCTGGTACGAGAAGGCTAGGGATTTTAACTCAGAAAATATTAAAAAATTCCACACTTGCATTTCCTCTCTATCTTTTTCAGAAGTTTATAATAAAATAAATTGTAACGAATCATTTGAAGAATTTCATGACATATTTATATTATTCTTTAATCTATGTTTCCCTATGATAACTATTAAAAAAACAAATAAAAAAAGTAATAGATCTTGGCTAACACATGGCTTAAGGAAAAGTTGTATTAAGAAACGACATCTTTACCTAAAATACAAACAAAATAGGCTTAATAAAATAATAAACAAACAAAATTACAAATATTACGACAACATACTAAAAAAATGTTTACAGAAAGCCCAACAACTACAAAATAAAAAATACATTGATAGCCAAAAAAACAAATGTAAAGCTGTATGGGATACCATTAATAAGAATATTAGTGAGGCAAACACGGGCTCTGAAATTGACAAAATTATATTTAATGATCAAATATATACCGATCCATTTGACATGTGTAAAATATTTAATGATTTCTTTATAAATTTGACTAATGACAATAATTTTAATTATAATATAATTGACATTAATAAATCTATCAATGTATGCAATTCGAATTCAATATTTTTAAAACCAACTGATTCAATGGAAATTTTTAGAATAATTAATAATCTTAAAAATACTAACTCAGTAGGCAATGATGGTATTAATACACGCTCTCTGAAGTTATGTGCTAAATATATAAGCGAACCATTGAGTTTTATCATCAATAGATCACTAGAGGAAGGTACATATCCCAATATATTAAAAAAGTCAGTAATTAAACCACTTTTTAAAAAGGGAGATGCGACAGATCTCAATAATTATCGCCCCGTTACATTAATTCCGGTATTATCAAAAGTATTTGAAAAGGTCATGTATAAAAGACTTCAGGACTTTTTTATGGGTCACAATTTATTAAAAAACGAACAATTCGGCTTTCGTAAGAATAGTTCCACTTCGTTAGCATGTTTTGACTTAATTAAAACAGTAACAGAAGCAATCAATGACAATAAAGCGATTGCTGCAGTATTTTTAGATATGAGCAAAGCTTTTGATTTTGTGGACCACAAGCTACTATTATATAAGCTCGATAAATATGGTATCAGAGGTATTGCAAACGAATGGATTAAAAGCTATCTGTCAGATCGAACCCAATGTGTGAAAATAGCTAAAATAGTGAATGGAACTAAAATGTATAGTCAATCAGATTTCAGGACAAATAACTACGGTGTGCCTCAAGGAAGTGTTTTGGGACCATTACTATTCTTAATCAATATTAACGATCTACCGAATGTTACGCACCACAAAACAGTATTATTCGCCGACGACACTACACTTATAGTGAAATGTAATGATATAAATAGATATGAAATAAGTATAAATGAAGCGCTCAGTAATATAATTGCCTGGTTAAAAAACAATAATTTAAAAATCAATATCAATAAAACTAATCTAATTCAATTCCAGACTTACAGAAAAAAACCTATTGACCTTAATATAACTTACGAAAATAATAAAATTAATGAAATTGACTCCACGAAATTCTTAGGATTGATAATTGATAAAAATTGTGACTGGAAATCTCATATTGAGTATGTTTGCGACAAGCTAGATAGGTTTGTATATGCAATAAAAAAATTACGTCAAACTGTCTCAACAGAAGCAGCTCTAACTGCGTACCATGGATATGTTTCCCCGGTGCTAGCCTATGGTCTCTTATTGTGGGGAAATTCAGTTGCAATTAATAAAGCTTTTGTTGTCCAAAAAAAAATGTGTAAGAGCCATTTGTGGAGCTTGGTGCTTAGACAGTTGTAAGCCCTTATTTGATAAATTTCGTATCTTACCGTTAGCTTGCATGTATATTAGAGAGCTATGTGTCTTTGTAAAGCAGCATCCATGTTATTTCAAACTTAATTCCGAATATACAAGTAGAAATGCTAGGGCCAGAAATCAATTTAAACTGTTTATACCACAATATAGGATTGAATTGCATAAAAGAAATGCTTATGTTAACGCCATAAGAGTCTACAATAAATTACCGACGACGCTTAAAGAAACACAATTACCATTATTTAAAAAAAAACTGACTCAATGGCTACATCAACATTGTTTTTATGACTTAAAGGATTATATGACACATAAAACAATATTATAATTTATTAATGACTCAATAATTTGACTAAATAAATATATATTATTATTATTATCCTAAAGTAATGCTAAATATTTAAATTAAATTATTAAAATCTTCAATAAACTTTATCGCTGTAATAATATCTCAATTAGATGACCACAATTTGCAATAATAACTTTGACATTAATTAATTATAAATATTCGAATTACAATAATAATATTTTGACATACTATTTAGTTAAGTTTATGGATATTTTACACACCATTGTAATGGTAGAATGTGATAGTGCTATAATGTTATTACCTCACCATCTGTACCTACATGTACCCACTACATTCTGGTAAATAAATGATTATGATTATGATTATGATTATGATTATGAATTATACACCATTTATAAAGCCATCTGCGTTGATAGGGTTACTTATGTCATCCCGATTTTTTAATGCTTGTATTATATTTGTGGAAAAACTAACACTTTATGTTGATAATGGTACTTTAAAACACTTGTTATTTAGAATCGTGAGAATGTTCTTTTAATTTTGTCACACGAATAATCATTTGCGAAAAAAACACAAAAAACACAACTCCCCTGGTGTTGCGAATGTTCATAGGCGACAGTGACCACTTTCCATCAGGTGGCCCGTCTGCTTATCTGTTAGCTTGATGCCATAAAAAATACTCACAAAGTTAACTGATATCGTCTGTGATTTCAAAAAATGTTTGAAATTGCTAATGTACCAGGGCCATATTTGATTTCTTCACACAAGGCGGCAGAATATTCAATGCACTACACCCTCGTATCTCAACCACTATCATTTATTTCGCCAGCGACAAGCCACTAATCCAGCGCATTTAGACGGGTTTCATTTGGCACCCTCGTCAATCAGATTTTACTAGATTTAACTGAAATGTTATTCACCGTGTCAGGGAAGTAGAAGAAACGTGATTCATTGTTTTTGACAAAAATCAATATACCAGTTTTTTACATTCAATAATCTACACTTTCCCATACTAGGTAACATGAAAGCTGACGTGAGAATATCTTACTATAAATATCTGTTAAATCAATTAAAAAACTGAACCGGCTATTTGTGCCCGGTGTCTACTCTATATTTCGACCTCATGGATTAATTTAGATTATTTGTTTCATGTGTTTTTCAAAAAAAGAACGAAATGTATAAATACATACCGAAAAAAATAAGTAGCAACCAGGAGAGTAAGGCCACAGAACAGAAAGGTACCTTTTCAGTTACTTTATAGTGTTTTATTATAATTCGTTTATTTCACACATTATAATTTGAATCATAATATTATTTTTATACAACTCCAGAATACTTAAAACTACCAATAAGTAGCATAATAAAATATTTATAATATTTGCACAGTGTTACCGCTAAGCCAATGGATTGATGGACGGCCAAAATACATTGATCTATAGAAAACTGACTAAACTACCATCGTCATCCCTAATTCGAATAAGATTCGGGACAGGGCGGCTCATTTAATATTGGACTGTTAAGTACCCCATATTTATGAACAATCGATTTTGTACTTTATGAGTATGTTAGTAAAATGTATTATTATTCGTTTATTTATAAATGAATAGAAATAATGTCAGATGTGAGGCTAATTTGTGGTCCGTCAATTCATCTCGATATTAGAATCGATTTTATTACGTTATATTTGAGGGTGCTATAAATTATGATTCATAATTTATAGTGTTTGGTTAACACATATTGAATTTGGAATGATATACCTAACTGGTTTCCTTTATTTATATAGGCATCATGATTTTGAATAATATGTAACTTCACGCCTGTAATCCTCGAAGGGGTAGGCAGAGATAAATGCATGCATTCAAGCATATATGCAAACACCCACCATTTGCCATTTACTGGATCTCTTAGATCTTAGTAACCGTTGAAACAGATTCAAGGGTTCATCGTCATCACTGCAGCCATAAGACGTCCACTGCTGGACAAAGCCTTCCCCAAATCCGCCCACAACAATGTCGTGCGTCATTAGGGGTGAATGTGCCATAACTGGTGGTAGAGCTTTAGTGACGGAGCTCGCGGTCGTAGGCACCAGTGCATCACCTAATATACTTGCCGCTAAATGGTTAATTTAATTTAAGTTTAATTGGACCTGTAATTTCCGGCACAGAGGCATAACACCTTAGACCTCAGGAGTGGTAACGCATCTGCATTTTGACCTTGGTCTTTTTGTGGCTGTCTATAGGCTGCAGTCATCACTTAACAACAATGTGAACTGCATGCTTGTTTGCCACTTCCGTTACAAAAAAAAACAGGCAGAATCAACTAACATAACCTAATCAAATTTTAAAAACGTCAAGCAAATACTCCCTAAAATTGAATTAAAAAAAAACACAAACAACTCTTTATTAGTACTACACTGTTTAAACACCAGTCGATGCCCCGGGGTCGCCGGCTAGGCAAACAGACATACTAAAAGACAATTTGCCGACGGCTACTGCGGACATATGATATCAAACATGTGGTGTTTGATTTGGTACTGAATTAACATTCATTTGTGTATATAAAGTTAATTTACAATTGAGTGCTTTTTTTCTACTAATCGTATTTTTTTGAGCCTTTGGCCTGCGGGCGTATCTCTTATTTTACGTTAATTTTCGCCTTTCCGGAGGGGTTGGCAGAAGTAAATGCACATGCATTTACTTCTTATGCACGTGTAAACACGTGCGTTACTTATCTACGAGTAATATCTTCTCTATAGGTACATATAAAATTCTCGTGTCACTGAGTTTGTAACAATACTCCTCCGAAACGGCTGAACCGATAATTATGAAATTTTCTGTGATTGTTTGGTAGATATGAGAGTCGGTTGTAGTCTACTTTTTATAATCCTAAATGGTAAAGGTGATTTTCTCCAAATGTTTAATTTCGTTTTTTATAAAGATATTTTTTTATACCTCTTCTAAGGTGATAGGAAGTTTGTCGAGGCAGATAATGGTGCTGTAAATGTCGAATCTACATATCAAACTTAACTCTTATTAATGAGTCATCGCCCAAGTGTCGAACCGCTGTGACGTCCGCCAGGCGCGGAACCCAATCCCCTGGCGTACGACCCACAACCGCGTCGAATCGTGTATCCCTGCTTCCCCTCCCTCGTGTGTGACCTCACTATCGTATCCCGGTGGCGTAAAAACCGGGAAACCTTTAGGCGCGTGTGTCCCACGAGGGGATTGTTGTGACGTTAAAGTGACAAATTGAGCGACAGGACGCGAAGTAGCGCGGAGCAAAGCAGTGCTGCCCCACTTCCATAGTGAAACGTAGTGTTGCACGCGGGAAGTGACCGGCAGTGCTACGACCGACCACAGACAACAGTGCATTCCGAAATCGCTAAAGCCGGGTCACTTATATCCAAATAGAGTGAACATGCCCAATAAGTGTATACATACAAACTGAAGTTGTCTCGGGCCGAACCATGCAACGGCGCGAGCGAGAGCGACTTGAGCCGCGGGGAACTAAGCTCCCCGTTCGCCAAGTTGTGAGCCGCCCCGCCCCGCAAGTAGCCTTGGAGAGCACCACCAGCACGACAGCATCTTCAACCCTGGCGGTGGGCCAGGACTTGGGTCCTATCCTGTCGCCTATACCCCAACCAACGCCCTCATTCGAGCACACTCTTGAGGCCTCCCCCAACCTACTGTCAGAGCTCCAGGAAGAGGGCCGTGCCTCGTCGATACCAGCTCATCCCGCCGTGGCCGCAACTTTGGCTGAGGCTGGCGGCGATAGCACCAAACGGCGCCGAAGCGAGGCAGACTCCTCTGGTAGCAACAACTCGGCTGTCCCAGAAGACAAACGTCTCAGACGCCGAAATTCTTCATCATCGAGTTACAACACCTCCCAGGAACAGGCCGACGAGGTAGAAGCGAGACATAGCTCGCGTCCCTCCCAGGCCTCACCTACGCCAAGTCCCTCAACATCATACGCGGGACTAGAATCCCCGCGTAGACTGACCGCCGACGTGGAGATGCGTCCCGCCGAAGAGGGCGAGACGCCACCACTAACATCAACTCCTGAGCGGCTCGCGACACCACCGCCGACAGTATCCTACGCAGCGATGGCCGCAGCGCCTTCAAGCCCACGGCAGCACGTTGAAGCAACAACCGATAATGCCGTACCATCCATCAGAGCTACCTATCCACCGATTATCGCGGAAAAGCTGCCAAATTGGCCGCGACATTTGGCGGCCTTAGCCCAAAAACTAGGGTTCACGCCCCATGCCAAAACCTTCGGCACAGGGGTGCGCTTTCTGCCGATGACAGCCGAAGAGTACCGTACTATTCAAGCGTACCTAGTGAACGAGTCCAACACAGATAAGTCCATAGAATGGTTTTGTTATTCGGTAGAGGCAGACTTGCCAACCAAAATCTGCCTCCGCGGGTTACCGATTGACACGTCGGTCAACGAAATTATTGACGCCTTGAGGGCCAAAGGGTTTGACGCGCAATCGGCGCGCCCCCTCGAGGGTCGCCGCGATCGACCCTGCCAATCATTCTTTATACAACTTGGCCACCTAAACCACGAAGAACTGGCCAGGCTGTACAACATCAACACCCTACTCTATATGAGGGGGGTAACCATCCGCGCCTGGAGGGGCCGTATCGGGCCTTCACAATGTCACCGCTGCCAGGCGCTCGGGCATGCCTCTGCTAATTGTCACCGGCCAATGAAGTGTGTCCGATGCGCCGGCGGCCATCCAGTGGCGGAGTGTGTGGTCCCAAGAGACCAACCGCACTGCGCCAACTGTAGCGGCCCACATGCTGCAAGCGACCGGAGATGCCCGGTCTTCATCAAGGAGGCGAGGAGGCGCAAGGACCGCATCCCCCCGCCACTCCCGGGCGCCCAAGCGCCTCACCAGTCCCAGGCGCAATTTGAGCCGGGACCTTCCCAACCACAGTCGCACGTCGCGTCAGGGCCATTTCAGCCCCAAACAACAGTGCCGGGCTCCATTCAGCCCCAGGCGCTATCAGTGCCGGGGCCCACTCAGCCCCAGGCGCACGTCGTGACGGGACCCTTCCAGCCCCTGGCGCAAATCGTGCCGGGGCCCACTCAGCCCCAGGCACAGGTCGTGCCGGGACCCTTCCAGCCCCTGGCGCAAGTTGTGCCGGGGCCATATCAACAATCCCTGGCGCAGTCGATGCAGGGGCCTTTCCAGCCCCAGGCACAGAGCGCGCCGGAACCCTACCAGCCCTTGGCGCATAAAGTGCCGGGGCCCTCTCAGCCCCTGGTGCACTCCGTGCCGGGGCCTGCTCACAACCATCACCAACTCGTGCTGGCACATAACGCACCAAGGAAGAAGAAGACGATGTCGCGTGCTGCTCGTCGACGACGACAGCGCGCGGCTGAGGCTACGCGCGCTGTGCCGGCTGAACTCACCACAAACGAGGGGCGAAGCAAGGCTCCCCAGCCCAGTCACCAAGAGGGTACACTGGACCCCCCCACAGCAGCAACCCCTGCAGCCACTATGCCACCGCATCCAATCACGTCCGGCCTGACGGCGCGCGACCCGCGACTGAGGCATACTCAACGCGCTGAGCCGCCGCTGCCGGTCGTCAGCCAGCCGCCAAGTGAAAGGACGCTCCGCACACGCGACACAGAAGTCCTGCCATATCCCTCGCATCTACAGATAACACCCACCCCCCATATTTGGAAGCCACACGGGCCGCCACCTGAACCGCAGCCGATGGCCGGGCCCGTAGCCGCGTCCCGATCGGCGATTGCTGGTCCAGATTTTCAGAGGGAGCCGTCAGTGTCCCAGTTATTAGGGATATTCATAAGTACCCTGACAGGGATACTGACGGCCTACAACGCGGGCCAGGACATAGTTCCAGCACTCTTACGGGGCCTGTCAGAATTGACACAGCTCCAATCACGGTAAATGATGACAACCCACCCACACAAAACACAAACATCCCCACGAATCCAAATACCGCAATACAGAATTCACCCACACAATTACACTCACACCTCCTGCGGATACTCTACTGGAATCCGGGAGGAATTAAGGGTCACATTCGGGAACTGAGGGATCTCGCCCAGTCACAGGACATCCATGTAGTTCTCCTGGGCGAGACCAAACTCCGCAGCGGGGACGAGCTCCGAATACCTAACTTCTTCGTGTACCGTCACGACGAGGTTTCGCCGCGGGGGCTGGCATACAGAGGTACTGCCGCCCTCGTGCGTCGTGATGTTGTGCACGACGAATTGGGGGTTTTGCCGTTCGAATCCGTGCGCTCCAAGGGAGTGTGCGTGAACGCGGACGGCACGGAGCTCAACATATTCGCCGCCTATCGACCTCCAGGTGGGAGTGTCGATGTCCGGGACGTTCATGCTCTTCTCGGGGACAAACCGACCATTGTGGCGGGGGACCTAAACGCCAAACACCCCTCTTGGGGGTCAAGGGTGATTTCTCCGCCAGGTCGAAAGATCTTCGAGGATAGCCAGGTTGGTGGGTACAGTGTGGTGGGGCCTGATGCACCATCACATGTACCGACCAACCCAGCCCACCAGCCGGACGTTTTGGACATCGTCATACACAAACACTTGCCATGGCCGGTCCATGTAGAGGTGCTGTACGACCTCGACACTCAGCACCTCCCTCTATTGGTCACTCTATCGCTGTCAAGCAGCTTTACCATTGCGCGCCCGCCGCGTCGGCGCACCGACTGGCACGCTTTCGCGCGCATTATGAGTGAGGCCGAACCTCTGGGCGCCCTGCAATCTCCAGAGGAGGTGGAGGCGGCCACTAGCCGCCTCGCCTCAGTCATCAAGGCCGCCAAGGAAGCGGCTACCACGACCCTTCCGCCGAGGACGTACCGCAGGGGCGCCCTGCCGGCCTCACTCGAGTCCATGCGCCAGCGGAAACGTGTGCTGCGCCAGTTGTGGGCGCGCACCCGCTGCCCATCAGTGAAGAGTGACCTCAACCGCCTGACTGAGCGCCTGAGCGCTGCCGTGAGCGTGTACCGCGGGTCGACGTGGGAAGGCACGATCGACCGAGCGGGAGAGACAGACACGAATCTCTATGCGCTCACGAGAGCGCTCACGCGCGAAGCCGCACCTATCTATCCGCTGCTTGATAGCAGCGGTAGACGGTGCTACAGGCCACAGGACCGCGCCGAAATTATGGCTAACCACCTGGAGGGGGTGTTTACCCCCAACCCCGCCAATGGCGCTGTCGTTGAGCACTTAGATGACTGTGAGCGCCGAGTGAGGGAACTCCTGTCGGCCCCTGCCACGCCGCTCCGGGGAGAAGACTTTATCTCCCCTTCCGAGCTGCGCAAAGCAGTCCTCCGACTACCCAGTCGGAGAGCTGCTGGGCCTGACGGTATCCCCATCGAAGCGCTCCGTCATCTACCATGGAAGAGTTTGGTGACTTTAACCAAACTCTTCAATGGAGTGCTCCGGACTGGCCATTTTCCCACCGATTGGAAGCTGGGAAGGGTCATTGTCCTCCCGAAACCGGGCAAGGACCGCCGACTCCCGTCCAGCTATCGCCCTATAACTCTACTGTCGCACCTGGGTAAGTTGTTCGAGCGTCTCCTGCTGCGGAGGCTGAGACCACTTCTCCCGAGTAGGGAGGAGCAATTCGGCTTCCGCGCGGGACACTCAACCACGCTCCAACTGACCCGGGTGCTACATCACCTTGCCGT
The DNA here is from genome assembly GCA_036365455.1 of Macrosoma leucophasiata. Taxonomy (NCBI): domain Eukaryota; kingdom Metazoa; phylum Arthropoda; class Insecta; order Lepidoptera; family Hedylidae; genus Macrosoma; species Macrosoma leucophasiata. The sequence goes on from JAWQUS010000010.1 coordinate 1,782,732, forward strand.
CGAGGTCAACCGAGATCACTACGCGGTCGGAGTTTTTCTAGACATAGAAAAAGCATTCGACCGCGTGTGGCACGTTGGCCTCCTCGACAAAGTAGCCGCCAGACTACCATCCGGCATTTGTAGGGTGGTAGCTGACTTTCTCCAAGATCGGCGGTTCTACGTCACGGTGGAGGGCTGCGATTCGGCCCAGCATCCAATCCGTGCCGGGGTACCACAGGGCAGCTGTCTGTCGCCGTGCTTATATACGGCGTACACAGACGACGTTCCCACCCTACGCGACCATCTGCGTGAAGGGGAGAGGGACGTCATGCTGTCCCTGTTTGCCGACGACAGCGCCTATATAGCGACATCGGCTCGGTTGCATTTAGCAATCGCAAAAATGCAACACCTGCTGGACCTGCTGCCGGAGTGGCTGGACAAGTGGCGGATGACCGTCAATGTTGACAAGACGGCCGCAATCGTCACACGAGTCCGCCGCTGGCCTCAGCCGCTCCGATTCCGAGGCCAGGACATAGCCTGGCAGTCTACGGTTAAATACCTGGGGTGTAGCATCGATCGCGCACTCCGCATGGTGCCCACTGTGAACCACGTGGTGCAGCAGGCGGCTGCTGCGCGCTCGATGCTGCGACCGGTGTTACAATCGAGACTGCCACTCCGGACCAAAATCCGGCTTTATAAAACCTATGTCCGCTCGAGGCTGACGTACGCTGCGCCAGCATGGTATGCTTTATGCTCGGCCTCGCAGCGACGTCGGCTTCAGGCTCAGCAGAACGTGTCTCTCCGGCTGATCACAGGCGCGGGGAGGTACGTGCGCAACGACGTCATCGCCCGGGACCTAGGGGTTGAGTCCGTGGAGGAGTTTGTGGTCCGTCTAACGCGTCGAATGTTCGACCGCGCGGATAATGGACCCCACGAGCATCTCCGCGGATTCGCCCCTCTCCACAGCCGGCCGCCCGAGGGTCGTCCGTTGCCGCGCGAGATCCTCCCACCTGCATCGCCGGGAGCGCGTCGAACCGATGTCGCCCATCTCATCCCTCCGGAGGCCCCCATCCCCCGGATCACAGTTAGGGCCGCCAACACATACAATCAGACTTACACACACATACCACTTGACAGGCCCCACTCACCCGCATCCTACTGGGCGGGTTCGAGCCCCGTCCACTTACCGAATACAAGCCCTGGTCGAGGAACGGAGTTGCCGATCGGGTCCGCGGCTGCGCCGCCCGGCTTAGGCCAAAGAGATGGCGCGGACGTGTGGCCCCTCACAATAGAGAACTTAAATATATTTAATTCTTTAAATCAGGACCATTTGTAAGCGGCACGCGAGGGAATAACGTGAGTTTCCCCGCGTGCCACAATCTCTCACTTAGGACCACGCCCCCGACGCTTCGGGGGCAGATAGGCCCGGGGTACGAGGATTCCCCTCAATCCCCGAACCATCCCCCCCCTCTGTTGCGCTTCCCGCGCTGAGGGAGGGATGATGAAGATTCGTTCGTTCTTATTAATATCAGCTCTTTCTCTTTCTTCTGGCATCGGGACGTGGCGACAACACCACCCACTAGAGGAAGAATTTCTTCTATAATGGTTGTACGGAACCCTGTAATGCGTGTCCAACACGCCCTCCAAGTACGTGTCGTATTTTAAATGTTTAAAATTGTAAATGAGACTTGTGTGCACATGTTTTTATATATTGCTCGACCAAATAAGGTCGTTCATTATTATTTTAACTAGCTGGCCCGGCGAACTTTGTATCGCTTTAAAGTAAAAATAAAAAATACACTACAGTTTTAGCGAAAGTAACAAACAGCAATTGATTTTTTAAAATTTCTTGGCTTGTCCAGTTTCGGTAATACATCAATGACATTTATTAAAAATGGCATGTGTACGTCATAGTGGCGGGCATTGACAATTGAATTTATAAAATTACTAGCTGACCCGGCCACGCGTTGCTGTGGCTAAAGTTTTTGTTATATTACATTATAGTAAACAATCTAAGAGGAACAATAAGAGAACATCAGTCACGGAGTCCACTATGCTTTTTCACACAGACGGTATTTGTAAAAAAATTTGGTGATCTCCTTATTTAGGTAAATAAGGTATTACCTCTCTTGTAAAACAGGATTAATTTCACTGTATTATCTTCATTCATTATAATATGAATTCAATTTACACTTCAGTCTATGTAACACGTGGCCGGCTATGCTAACACCAAAAATTTAAAAAGTGGAAATAATTGAATTATACGGTATTTCGTTCACTACAAAATAAATTTAATTAATTTTATAGCGTCAACAACACGTGGTAATTATGCTGTTAAAATGTAGCATAAATGACACGTTTGTAGATTTACCATAGCAGCGCCATCTATTGATTACTCACTCAACCCAGTCGAATGGTATCGACATCTGTTAGAATCATTTGGAGTTAACAGATAATTGTGACTGTCAAATAATAACGGACAAATAATTAGCAATAAATTAAAATTGCGACTATAATTTGAGATTTAAACTATCCTATCTCTCAAGTTGGATCGAACTGCACATGGTGTGCGAATTTCATTATAATCGGTTAAGTGGTTTAGGAGTCCATTGAGGACAAACATTGTGACATGAGATTTATATATATTAAGATTGATTTTATTTCACGAATTATCAAAGAATACGAATTTTGCGTATACATGTTGTCGACTCAGAATATTTAATTTTTTACGATCTTTAATTGTAAATAGGTTTCGATCGAGTCTACCGTAGATCTGTGGCAGAAAATATGGCATGTACCTAATGTCTGTGCTTAGGTTCATAATGGCGGATGTGAAAAATTGAATATTAACGTTGTGCATTTTTAACCACTAATGCCACCAACACTACTTGAACACTACTACCACCATCACCACCATCGTTACCACTACCACCACTGTCACCGCTACCACTTCCACCATTACAAACGCCACTAACGCCATCAACGCCACCACCAACACCAACATCACCAAACACCTACGCCACCAAAACCACCACAACCAATGCCTCCAAAACTACCAACAACACCAACGCCACTAATGCCTCCATCGCGACTAAAAACCACCACCATCTCCACCAACGCCATCAACACCGCCACCAGAGATACCAACACCACCAATGCCACCAACACCACTAACGTCATCAAATAAAAAAATAGACGTTTAAAATTCTGTAAAAATTTTAAACGTCTATTTGCTATGTACCGTATATGTTGCTGTAAATATTAATATCGAGCAAATATATACGAAAAAAAAACACGTTTATTGTATGCACCCCTTAACATTTTCATTTTCTTATTTTTAGTAACTAATTTTGTCTTTATAGCCGTAACAAAAATACATAATTTGTGAAAATGTTAGCTTTCTAGCTATCACTATTTATGAGATACAACCTGGTGTCACACTGACGGGCAGACGGACAGACAGACAGGCAGCGGTAGATTAGTAATCCGTGGGGTCCGTTTTTACCTTTTAGGTACTAAACCCCCTAAAAGATAGAACTAAGATACAGAATAGCTTAAAAATATTCGATACGATTCTTTAAATTGACAACTTTTTTATTTTTGAACCGATTCACATGAAACAAACACTAAATATTAAGTAAAACTTGCCACAGTATATTAGTGAACCGCAGATCGAATACGCTGTTTCTGAAATTAGCATGCACAAACACACAGACAAAGAGACATTTTCCGGGATAAAAGTACCCAGTGTTGTGCGCCAAAGGTTAAAGTATAATCATACCAAGTTTCATTGTAATCGGACCGGTAGTTTTTATGTGATGCTTGAACAAACAGACAGACAGACAGACAGACAGACAAAAATTTTTCGAATCACATATTTGGGTTTTTTCAATATTCTTAATGTACAGAATTTTCACTTATACAGCTTTATTTTATGTAGGTTTATAGATTTCTTACAAATATCTAATTGTCATCCATACTTCATTACATAGCTGTCATTATACGTCAATTACATAGCTGTCATTTGCGTTTTGTTATTCCAAGTCTGATTCTTTTTTGTTGTTATACCACGTTTTATAGTGACTGACGTTTCATGTCAAGTCACACGGGAATGCTGTCGAACGGGATAAAAAGTATCCTATGTCCTTCTCCTGGCTCTAAACTACCTCCCTGCCAATTTTCAGCTAAATCGGTTCAGCCGTTCTTGAGTTATAAATAGTGTAACTAACACGACTTTCTTTTATATATATAGATTAAAGATTAATATATTCGTCAATAACTTGACGTAAATAACTCTATTGTAACTCAGTGCATGTTTTGGATCCTCAGACATAAGACCTCTGACGCATTCACTTACAATAATACTAAAATTATGTTTGATTTATGTTTATTTTCATTGTTTAATTCAAATGTATTCATAATTAGTAAAGTGACTGTAATTTTAATTTCTTTATAAATATAATTTGTTTGGAGCTGCTTACCTATCTTGTACTTAGTAAGTAGTCAACTCACATGGCAATGTATAAAACTACTACTCAATAATCATGTGGTAAACCCACCAATGTGTGTGATTTTAGTGTGTGACTTGCCTTCTTTTTTTTGGTTTGGCTTGGTTTTTTATGTAATGGTGATGAACAAGCATACAGTTCACATTAATGTTAAGTGATCACTGCAGCCTATAGACACTTACACAAAGACCAAGGTCAAAATGCAGTGCGTTACCACTCCCGAGGCCTAAGGTGAAATGCCTCTGTGCCGGAAATTACAGGGCCGTACATTACCACCTGACCGTCTATGCTTATACAGGTTACAAAGGGAATTTAGCAATTGTTCGGCACCTTGTAATGAACATGTTACACGCGAGTTACATCAGGTACATCGATTATTCTTCAAACGAATGAATAAAGTTTTATATCAAACCATAAAACCAACCAGAGCTGTTTGGAACCGATAGACACTTGACCGTTCGGTATTATTGTAAACTAAATGTAACATCCCTCCCGTACTTGAGATTGATTGGAAAGCCGGTATGTTTGTAATCACAATAACTGTGACGTCACAAGTGGGTAGCACATCTGTGCCGGTTGCGGGTAGCCTATTCTTGCTGTAGTTAACAATAATTTATTAAAAAATATAAGAGAATCGCTAGAGAATGGTAAAAGTATCGTCTTATTATTTTTATTCGTATTGCCATCAGATTTTTTTAAAAGCAAAAAAAGCGGCATATTAATTCGTCGTATTTTAGACGCATTGACTGACATTTGACCCATTGTCTTTTCATTCCATTCTAGTTTTTATTGAATTAAAATAAGCAGTTTAAGAACTTGATTTAAGTAAAAATATCATACAGAATTTGCGATAAAGTTCTGTACATAAAGATCATTAAATATTTTATTTTTCAGTCAGCACAGTAATTCCTGTTTTACCACCTGTTTTATTGGTGGTAGAGTTCCATTAGACGCACTTGTCGTCTAATTGTTTTGCCACTATGATAGTTATTAAGGGGCTATATTCCACCATTTAACCGGAATACAATAATGAACACTACCATTTGGCGGCAGATAGATTAGGTATTGTGGTGATACTTACGCCCACGAGCTCCGGTACTGGAAATCTACCACCAGCATCGGGAGTATTTGCGTTCTTTACCATCTTAACAACGGTGAGTACTCAGCCGAACTGTTTAATCTGGTACCACCGTCTCCTTTTCTACATCGCATTACCCGCCAATGATATTCTGATGAAACCTATTTCATCAGAACAGAACAGAACATTTTGTATTTATTCAGTTTCCCACTAGTGAAAACGTCTAGGGAAAGCGTCTTTTGTAGTGCACGCTACAGTTATATCATTAAAAAAAAATCCATATACCTTGGGCTATTAATTCTACTGTAATCAAGAGTTGGTACTGTCCACTAATATGAAACTAAAAAAAAAAACTATTTAACAACGCACGTGCAGTCACGCCGCGCGCTGCACACGCGTGAACGTTTAATTTTAATCTGATTGATGTAATAGACCTAATTAATTTGATCCTTAGTCTTATTAGTCAACATTGTAAGATCTTTTAACTATGTATGTTGTATGAATTTGGTAAATCACAATATTTTTGTTATGCTGCTCTTAAGTTTTTTTGACACACATAGGCTTGCCATCTCCCAAAATATAAAGGTCGGCGTCGTCACTGCATTGGACCAAATGTGTCGCAGTAAGCTCTTTCTGCTTCGCTGTAGGCCATATAGCCCATTTAGGTGCAATTTAATTATTATAAACGCTTAAAAACTGGACACAACATTTTGGAAGGACACCACCGACCGATTTTGAAAGGCCAAGCATGTGCGGCTAAAGCCATCCAAATGGTAGTCCAAGGGGCTGCTGAAAGGACGACACCCTGGTCATCGGCGTTGAGCTGAGATGGTCATCGTGACGTTGCGGCGACGATTTAAAGATATATTTATGTCGCTTTAAACTAGTTGTTGGATAACTTAACTGAAGGGAAAACTGAACATAAAAATCTCTCAAAATTTATCTGTAGCTCTAAAGAAGTATTCCAATTGAAGCACATTGTAATGAATAAATCTTGTATATTTTTGTGATTAATTGACAAAAACTTGAATTCTCTTTTTTCTTACTCGAGATAAGTGGAAAAATATTCCACTCTTCCCTACCAGGGGGGATACGTTGGCAGGGACTCGTGAAGTAGCGTGTTTTTTTGTAATTATACGTATTTAGGGGGCTCGTTTCAATATCTCAATGCACAATCTTATTTTTTTCTAGCAAATAAATCAAAAACATGTAATTATTGATTATCGTACCTAGATATCTACTAAGCTCAAATGTGTGTAATTTATTCAGCTTTTCTTAAGTAATGGTTTTGTAAATATTATTATCAAAATATAGAACTTATTCCTTTTTGTTTCAACCACGGAATAGATAAACTATCTATTCTGTGGTTTCAACATAGCTGTAATCCAATTCTCTGGGCAATGGATGAGCCCTTTGTAGCTAAGAGAAGTCACAATGAGTTTTCAGTCACCTGTACCTGTGGCTCAATATCGACAACGAGGGGGCCATCACCCCCTTTCTGGACAAATGCAAAAGATCTCAGCCGTCAGATGTGGCAAATAATTTGCATTTATACCTCAAATGTTTATTAAAGTGTATAAATATTGTATTATTGCATGAAATTTTAATATTAACAAGCTTACTTGCCAAAAGATAAAAAATGTGTGTCACCGAAATACAATAATTTTTCACGGCTTTTATTTCATAATACCATTAAACAATAAAGTGGTTTTTTTTTATATATTGGCATTAAAATGTTCGACATACCTAACCCTATCAATGCAGATGGCTTTTAAAATACAATGTAATTGTGATATAATACGCCACTTGAGGCGAAACGTGTTACTATTAGTGGTAAAAAGGTCATTATATTTGCGAGTGAAGTGTGATTATAAACACCGGATTACAGTTCTGCTGTGATAATATAAACTAGGTTCACACGGTTTAGTTGAGGGATATACAAGTATGTACCTACTTGTAACCAATCTATGGCGAGATCACAAAACCATGTAATATTTTTCTAAATTGTCGTCGCTAAATTATAAGGTTTTATTTTTTCATAATATTAATAATAAAAAAATACGCTTACACTCACAGCCTCACTGTAGGTATAAACCTGTATCGTGGGTGCCGTTTTACACATACAACACATACACAAACACCCAGACCCGAAACAAATATCTGTAGGCCTTTCAAATATTTGTCCCGGTGCGGGGATCGAACCCGCGATCCTTCGAATCAAACGGTCATCTCACACCGCTGGACTAACCGGGTCGTCAAAATATAAAACCTAATATAGCGTTAAATACAGGTAATTGCATCTATGCATTCTAGCATTCATGCAAATACCCCAGTGTTACCTGTTAAGTTTTTTCTCCATGCCTCTACCATCTCTACCATCAACTATAGAGGAAACTCATATGGTCAATGACCAAAACCTACGAGTTTGGAGAATTAACACAATCTCTATTGTGTAATCCAATACCAAATTTTAAAGAGGTTATGCCACTATGAAACTTTTGAAATATGAAAAAAAATACCTCGACAATCTAACCTCTCATTGCATAGAATTGTTTAACAACTGTAAAGAACCTCAAAAGGTGTAGTTATCGGGATACGTAATCTTCAGATCTCCGTCATAACCGTTAATCAATATGGATTAAAGTGACAGTTAGATAAATTTTGTATGTATGTATGCATCTTCACACCAGGTCCCTAACTATACTGTATATAAATTATATAAAAACAATGTCACTGCGTCACGTATGTATATTTTGTAAATATATCATGTGGCAAAAGTAGATACTCGTACATAGCTCTAAAACCTCAGTACTGCAAGGCTTTCCAGTAAAGATATATAAGTACTGGCCACACGTCTACATGCGATCTTTAGCTTATGTAGATGTTTAAAGGACAAAGACAACAACGAGACCTACAGGTACATATTTGACATATTGATTAATTAAAAGGGCGTGGTCTTATGAGTGATACGCCTTTATATATTTTAATTCTCATTTAACAAATTAACCCTTTAACTACTTCCTCATATCATAACTTGTGACACGCGTGTGACGCGCTTCTACGCGTGTCGCCAAGTGTCAACGCGTGTCACGCACGTGTCTGACACAAATCCTAAACGATACGCGTGTTTTAAGGTGATTATTTTATTACGATGTGGGTGCAACTGTCGAGGTGCATAATTTTGTAAAGAGGTATTTGTATTCCTTAGATACTTTTTATGCTATTTACTTAATTGATGGTTTAGCTACGTGGAAGTGGCAAATAAGAATGCTATCACGTGGGCGATAAGTAAATACTGGAGCCAATAGATGTCTAAAATTCAGATTCAGGTGTGCGTTGCTTCTCCTGAGACCAAAGTGGTTTTGCCTCTGTGATGGTTATTACGGGAACATATATTTCTATTCAACCGAATGATAGTCCTGAACTACCATTTGGCGGCAGATAGAAAAGGTTCAATCCAATTCAATTCAATTTATTTTAAAACAATTTTTACATTGTTTTTGAAATTACGAGTAACTTTTACAAATACAAGTTAATATTATTATACTCGTATTTGTTTTAATTTATTAACGAGGTAATGCGGTGCTTCACATTTGTTTTTATTGTTATTTAGGTAGGCACTTATGGTCAGAACAGTTTTAGATGGACATTTGACCGGACTATAGAATAATTGTCTGCATAAAAAACTGCTGAATTCAAAATTAATAACTTTAAGAAATTAATAACAACACAAATATAGTCATATTTGTGTTGTAGATATGTATTAGATTAACATGTTCGTTTTTTTACACTGTGGTATTAGTGTATGTTCACCTACCTTACTTGTTGGACTTTTTTGGATTATAACCTTGCGTTTTTTTTAAATAAGTAGGTACGTAGGTATTATTATTTACAATTTTAGTTTTTTTATTACATAGTCACCTTACTTCATCGACAGGAAAACTAAAACAAGTTTATTCTATGATATTTGAGATGATATTGGAATTTTCTCAATTGTATTAATTTAACACTGTGCACAAGAGTCCGACTCGCACTTAGTTGTTTTTTTATTGTTACCAAAATAAAAATGTGCCCAACTCTACCTATGGGTGTATTATTGTTGGCATTGGCAAGGGTGTAGCAAATGTTTACCACCCACACAGTGTTAAATAGCGTCAAATTGAGCCAAACAGTAGTTATTGGACTCCATACCAAGCGTGACCGACATGATGTCACGCGAATGATACGCCATTCGCTCTTCGTGACAGATTCACGAACCAATCAATAGGGTCGTTCAAAAAATTAATAAAATTTTAGCTGTATTGAAGATAAAATTAATAATTATTATAGAAGATACTAATAACATGCACAAAGTATACCGGCTATCTATTAAAATATATGTACATAAATTTACATAGCCTATTTACCTAAATACATGCATCGGGGATCTCCACCACAGAAGATAGATACAGATCTATCTACTGTGACTCCACATCGCTGTCCTCCTGTGGTAATGTCACCAGAAGACTGGCCGCATTGCCCCATTGAATGGCAACGCTCAGCCTTTATACAGAATAGGCAGATTATTAATCTAAGTATATATATTTAAAAATGAATCGCTAAATGTGTTTCTAGGCGCGAAAACGGCTGGACCGGTTCCGTTAATTTTTTTTGTGTTGTATTTATAACTGTCCGAAACATGTTCTTATGAAAGAAAAAAAAACAGACAGTTACAAGGAAAATACAAACATTATTTATGTAATATGATTTTGATATTGGCATTTGATTATTCCGAGTTATATTTCCAAAATTCTTTAGAGCAAACTGCGGGATCTTTGCTTAGGATTGTGATTAGAATTTAATTGCGAAGTTTCATGTGTTATATCAAACTGAGAAGGTACCACCGACTATCTGTTTAAGTAGAAAATTTAAAAGCCTATTGAGCCTATGATATTAGGGCTAACAGTTACAACCAATATGCCGCCGAGTTAAAATTGCCTAACTTACGTTTGAACATTTCCATAATCATTCAACAACTAATCCGTTTTCCAATTACTACATCTATTTGTATTTATAAACGAATTCGTTCCACATCAACCACGTATTTAAACGGTTTACCAATTGGTCATTAATATTTAACAAAGCCGGGAGCCGTAAAATCGTACTGTTGGCATTACATTCGGTATGTGGGGGAATATCTGTAATAACTTCTTTTAAGTATACTAACAATGAATCGTGAAATAACTTACTGGTGGTGGAGTTCCTCTGGTAGCGGGACGTGACGACCCCACCATCTACCGGAGGAAGAATTTACTTCTACTGGAATAGAATAGATGGTAGAGCTCCAGTGATGGAGCTCACGGGACTAGGCACCACCGCATTGCCTAATTTACTTGCCGCTAAATGGTAGTGTTCCATATAGACACCCACACAAAGATCAAGGTCAAAATACAGATGCGTTAACACTCCTGAGGCCTAAGGTGTTATGCCTCTGTGCCGGAAATTACAGGGCCGTATTTTACCACCTGACCGGAACACGATAGTGCTGAACACTACCATTTAGCGGCAAGTATATTATTAGGTAATGCGGTGGTGCCTACGCCCGCGAGCTCCGTCACTGGAGCTCTACCACCAGTGGTCGTAAGTGATACTGTGGTATTATAATATTACGTACCAACAATGTGAACTTGTTTGCCAATAATGACTTTGTCACACGGTCAAGTCAAGTATAAACTAACAGAACTGGCAAGCAGTAGGTATCATGCGTATATGTCGCAGGCAACTAACTTATATTAATTAGCCGTTTAATTAACTGTCTAGGCTCTTTGCTAACTACAGACACTTTCAAAAAGTTATGAAAAGTATCTACAGTCAATAACTTTTTCATTAAAAAAATTAAACTGAGATTAAAAAAATACCTACAGTAAAAATATCATGAATTAATCCTTCCTTCAAAAAACTGAAAAATTATGAAGAAAAAAAAGTGTGGTCACAAAAGCATTATGAGTTAGGCGGTCGGCCCCCAGAAGATCAAAAGATATAATATCTCTGGAAAAACAAAAAATATTGAGGTATATCTAGTTCACAAGTAGAGAATCCATCTATTTAATTCCTTGTTTACCACACGAAAAAAAACGGCATTCTCCATCAGTATGGCGAACGGGACCCACAATTTTACACATTGCACATAAAATGAATACAAAGCTATTTGACCGATTGTGCCGGTGTCAAACCGTTTACCCTTATCACAAGCCATCTGCCGATGCATCGAACAATGCATGCATTCATGCACCGAAAGTTTTTTATCGAAAAAATGGATTTCCAAAACACGCGTTTTTTGGTGACGGATTTAAGTGGGGCGTTTGGGGTGAAAGATTTTAGAGGTCGTTAAAAAAATGTGCGGGTCGTTTTTAAGATGGAAATGGTCCAATTTTTTGTGTGTGTTGAAGTGGTCAGCAAGCTGTGTCACATTGATGGTTTTTCTTTTAAATATTTTTTTATGTAGGTATTGAAGGTGGCAAACAAGTATGCAGTTCACATTGATGTTAAGTGATGACTGCAGCCTATAGACACCCACACAAAGACCAGGGGGCTGACCGCCTAACTGAAATACTTTCGTTTAGGATGTTATACCTATTGTCCGTTTCGCACCGCCTATTAAAACATTTTGCTCTTAAGTATATACTTGCGGACGAAAACACTTCCAGGAAAAAGTTAGGTGGTTAAAAACTGATAAGATGTTGTCATAATCGAAAGCTAAACGAAAGCATTTGAGTTAGGCGGTCTGGCCCCAGAGGTCAAAATGAGGATGCGTTGCCACTCCTGTGACCTTAGTTATTAGGTCTCTGTGATAGTTATTATGGGGCCATTCAATGGTAAGTGATTTAAGTATAGCTAATAAATATCTACATTATAAACAGATATACAATGCGAATGTGGATGGTTGCAGAGGCCCAGGAAGACCAAGACTGGCCTACCATGACCAAATAAGTCGAGTTCTGTCTGATGGTGGTGTCAAAAGTCTTAGGAATCGGCGTGCATGTATGAAGAGAATGATGAAAGTAGACGAGGCCGAGAGGTTTGTCAGGACCGGGATATCTGGCGCTCTTCACTCTCTGCCTACCCCGTTAGGGACCTGGCGTGAAGATACATACATAAACCAGACATTTCATTGTAGGTGCGTAGCCACTCGTAGGCACTCCTAAGGCCTAGCTTGTAGTGGTGGAGAATTCTTCCGTTAGTGCAGTCAGCCAACCGAACTATGGCGGTCAAACCATTTCAATATAGGGGGGTAGTAAATATAATATGAGATGGGCGGTCGCCAATCCGCCTGCCAAGCGTGGCGATTATGGCATTTGTTGTTGATGACTGCAGAGGATATAGCCAAGTGTAAAATTCGTCCGCAGCGGACCGGCGCGGCGGTGTACGAGTATGTGCACTAGTTCAAGTAGTAATACATTTTTATGTTGTGAAGTGGCAAACCAGCATACAGTTTACATTGATGGTATATAATACTGTAACCTATAAACATCTATATGAAACCAGAAAATTCAATGTAAATGCGTTGCCACTCCCGAGGCCTAAAGTGTTATGCCTCTGTGCCGGAAATTACAGGGTCATACATTATAAGTTGACCGGAACACTACAGTGTTGAACACTACCTTTTAGCGGCAAGTAGATTAGGTAATGCGGACTGGACTCGCGGGCGAAGGCACCACCGTCTTCGCCCGCGAGTCCACCTGTAACCTACGCCACGTTTAATGAATCACTATAATTTTTTAACTAAATTACTTAAAAAGAAATCGAAATTTTACTGTTAAGTTTCAATAATACTACTGAAGGCATAGCGTTTTACCGCGGAAAAACAGCTACAAAAATTTCACATGGTTTAAATAAGAAAAGAGCTGCGAAACGACCTTAAACAAATAACATTTAACAGAGTTATAGCCGTTTGCAAAAGTACCCAATCGGCAGAAATAAAAGCAAGGGTAGCTCGACGAAGGATTCGACATAAAGGCGGTAATTAAATCTTGTCGGAGGGAGGCACAATGCCACCAGGTGCTAGTTGACTTTGTCGTAACATTTATTGTGGTATTCGTTCATCTTCTTAATATATATATAATATATATAAATCTCGTGTCACAATGTTTGTCCTCAATGGACTCCTAAACCACTTAACCGATTATAATAAAATTCGCACACCATGTGCAGTTCGATCCAACTTGAGAGATAGGATGGTTTAAATCTCAAATTATAGTCGCAATTTTAATTAATTGCTAATTATTTGTCTGTTATTATTTGACAGTCGCAATTATCTGTTAACTCCAAATGATTCTAACAGATGTCGATACCTTTCGACTGGGTTGAGTAAGTAATCAATAGATGGCGCTGCTATGGTAAATCAACAAACATGTCATATAAGCTACATTTAAACAGCATAATTACCTCGTGTTGTTGACGCTATAAATTTTTATTTTGTACCTATTGATTTCTGCTTAATATCAAGTGTAAGAACATTTTAATTAATTGTGTTCAACGTACTTCCCCTTCAAATCTCAATCCAGTGAATTTGTATACCAACATCAACATTGTCGTCTTTGTTCGTAAATAATTTCATTGTACTAAAGGGTTATAGTAGTAGAAAGTCAAATAAGGAGATCACCAAATTTTTTTTACAAATACCATCTGTGTGAAAAAGCATAGTGGACTCCGTGACTGATGTTCTCTTATTGTTCCTCTTTAATTGTTTACTATAATGTCATATAACAAAAACTTTAGCCACAGCAACGCGTGGCCGGGTCAGCTAGTTATTCTATATTTTTTAGTACAGCAATTGTTCTACTTTGAATTTCTTTTAAATCTATGTCTTTAAGTATCTATTACAATTAAATAAAGTTTTTGGGATAGTTTGGGCACATAGTGAATTTTCGAATCTTAATGCCTCATCTGATGAAAAACATATTTCGAAGATATTTTAAAATAGAATATCAAGTCAATAATTGTAAAAGGGGAAATGAGTCATTCTACTGCTATATTTAATTTTATCTTAGTGATGTTCTTGATTACATGAATTTTATTTGTAATTCATTGACATGTACCTACCTATGTCAATTGTTATTTGCTTATAGCAGTAACACACGACCGGACTGGACCAACTCCGCCGACCAAACCCGCGTGAGCAGACCGCATCGGACTAAATCCGCTGTCGCTACATACCACTAGATTTGATTCGGACTGTACCGAATCCGCTGTCCGCTCCGTACTGATAGGCGGCAAAAAAGAGTTGATAACAGCAGCCAAAAAAAAAATTTGGAATTTTTGTCTGTCTGTCTGATACGTTAATACTTTGAAAGTACTTAACGAATTTGAACACGGTTTACACAGATGGATTACATATATTATATCTAACGCTCCTAATTAGGAGCGTTGTCAATGTTGTTTCGTCAAAATCGGTTAAGGGAAAATCCTAGAAGAAGAAGAAACCTTATAGAAGTTACGGTCAATTGAAAATTTACTTCAAGCACTGCTTCAAAAATTTGAAACAGAGTTGGATGCGGTTAACATTAAAATTTTTTTTTTATATTTCTCCACCTTTCACCCACTATCACTTTGGGAGTGGCTTTTAGGTCCTAATGTAATAGGCTGCGGATACTCTTTCACAGACAAAGATGTGATGTATGTCACTGTATGTTATTATTTTTTGTTTGATATCGTAGTTATGTAATGGATATAATATATAAAATTGGCACGGGAATAGGATACTAGGTATAGTATTAACTACTTATAGGTCTATTATACGTCTGGATAATTGTAGTTTCCACAGGTTACGCAAAAAGCGACCAACACGTGGGCGGAGCAAATAACTATAAAACTAAAATGCTCCAATTGCTTGTGTATTCAAATCTATGTAAATTTGATCATTTATAAAGAGATAATGTAAATGAAACATAACAACATGCTTGACATCACACGAAGGTGATTTTTTAAATTTAAATATTTACCTACTTTAATAAATAAAATAAATTTTACTTTGAACCTTATGTACTATTTTTAGTTAGCGATTGGTTAAATTCTGAACCTATTTTTTTATGTTACGACGGTGCACACGAGGATGCAGGTCACATCGATGTTAAGTGATGACTGGAACCTATAGACATCTACACAAAAAACAGAGGACAAAATGCAGATGCCTCGCCACCCCTGAGACCTTACTTATTATCTTATTATGACTCTGTAATAGGTATTAAAGGGCCATGCGTTACTACCATGCATTTGGAACACTACTTGAATATTAGATGCCATAAAATATGGTGGTAGATAGATTTACCCACTAAGCTAAAACTACTGGCCCCAAAGACCATTCGGAAAGAAAGATCGACGCTCGAAGCCGCAAATCCGAGCATCGATATTTTTTTCCGAACCGTCTTTGGGGCCTGTAGTTTTAGCTTAGTGGGTAAATCTATCTCCCGCCATAGTAACCATATCCATTGCTACTTATAGTAGGGGAGCCCAGGATGCTATTTTTGGATTTACTCGAGCGCGTCAGATAAAGATATGGGAGATTCCTTGAACCCCGCTGGTTATCTCCACTAAATCTAAGGTTCGTATATAAAGACGCGGCCGAAGAATAGTCTTAAAAAAATTATAAATGTCGCTACGATCTTACTCATCTTCCGAATTGTCTGAATTTTGGATAGGAGCATTGTTTGGCCACATTTTAAACCCTCACAGAATATCTGACACGCTCTTGACCCAAGACGTTGATGCCGCGTCCTCTTCAAAAACATTTGATTCGTTCAAAAATGAAGGTGAAAAATTACTCAAGGTGAAAGATACTCAGAGAGGATCTAAAGTGAACCCCATCAAAGCTCCCATCCAAAATTCTGACAATTTGGATGCGAGGCATGCTCGTGGCGGAAGCCCTAAGGGTTCGGCCTTTTATGGAAATCTTAGATTTGGTGGAGGTACTGAATTGGGTGCAAGGTATCTCCTATAACTTAATCTGACGCGCTGGAGTAAATTCAAAAATCCCCTCTTGGGCTCCCATACTATTAATTTTGATAGTTACTTTATCAATGATTGACATTAGTAGGACGCGGGGTCGATCCTTGTTGAAAATCAAAATTTTGTTTCCGTTATTGCCCTTAACTTTTTTAATTTGCTAAAAAATACAATATTGTGATTTTTTCCATTAAGCTAGCTGACCCGGCAAACTTTGTATTACCTCAGAACTAAGTAATGTATCTAATGTATGATAAATACGGACTATGTATTTGTATGGGCAAATGAAGTTGTGGTTTTTACTATTTTCCTTACAAATTCTTCATATGTTTTACCTTTTAAACCATTTCTGGACTTCGTAAACTAATTCAATACCAAAAATAGCTAAATTAGTAGAGCCATTCTCGAGTTTTAGCGAGACTAACGAACAGCAATCGACTTTTTTTCTATAAAAAATTAAATTCACTTAAATTCAATAATAGTTAATGCCCCAAGCTTAAAGTCCTATGAACATCTCACATCAAAAGTAATACAATACTTACTCAAAGTTCCAAATCCCAGTAGACCATGAATACCAAATGGGCATTAGGGATGTGATATGGATTAAGTCGGTAAAAAGAGCTCATTATTCCGCATCCGTGGACAAAACGGGATTTTTTATTTTGCCCACACCTCGCTGTTTTGTGTATGGATAGCCATTGGATCGAATGATTCGGATTTACACTATTTTGTGTCATATCTTTTTGTTGATAATGAATATACCTATATTGTATGTGTTGTCGCCTGTAACATCGTAAAAATGTGAGGAAATTGGAATTATTTTGTCAATTTTCAAATAGTTTTATTCCATACATGTGAAGGTAATAACACCAAAGAGTGACTCGTTTTGTAATAAAATTTTATAAGTGTCACAACACTTTATGAAATTCCAAATATATCACAAAAAAAATATAAAAAGTATGCTCCCATGGTTCGAGCATAAAGAAACAATGTCGAATGAGAGAATGACTAAACAGATGTACAATGCGAATGTGGATCGTGGTCGAATGAGAGAATGACTAAACAGATGTACAATGCGAATGTGGATGCCTGCCCAGGAAGACCCAGATTGACCTACCAAAACCAAATAGGTCGAGTGTTGTCTGAGAGTGGGGTCAAAAGTTTTAGAAATCGGCGTGCATGTATGAAGGGAATGATGAATGTAGAAGAAGTACGGGAGGTATGTCAGGACCAGGATATCTGGCGCTCCACACTCTCTGCCTACCTCGCAAAGGACCTGGCGAGAAGATACATGCTAATATAATAATTGCAACCCATTATACGTCCCGCTGCTGCGCACGAGTCTCTCCCCTTTTTGGGAGAGGCCTGGAGGTTACTCCACCACGCTGCTCCAATGCGGATTGGTGGAGATACGGGTTAGTGGCCAACCCGCTGTCGGATGTTTTCAAACCGCCCATAAGGCCTCTTAACGACCGCTTAACATGCTCTCCAAAGTACGGAAACGCGCATTTAAATTGCCACTAGCGGTCACCCATCACACTACCCGACCGCGCCCGTAGTGCTTAACCGAGTAGATCATGATCTACACCAGCCGCGGGGCCATGCGCGCTTCACATGCTAATATATCACATTTTAATTGCTTACAAATCAATACATAAGGTAATGCGATGGTGCCGGCGACGGCCTGGAGCTCATCCACCAGTATCTTCTAGTACCTAGTAGTTATCTTGTCATTATTATTTTTTAAATAAAAGCAGCTCAAGTAACAAAGACATGGTTCCTACAATAGATTGTAAACGAAATAGGCGCTAAAAACCGGTGCATGCTCCCCCAGAGATGTTATCTGCCGCATTAGTGATAATTGCACAGATAAGCATCGGGTATCCCGACTATCGACTTTGATCTACCCTCCGTTTCTAAATCTAGTTATTTGTCAAAGTTTCGATCACGTGCTCTCTTGTAATTTTGGGTTAGTAGCACTTGAGCTACAGTGTCCACTGGTGGTAGAGCACCAGTGCCGGAGCTCGCGAGCGTAGGCCACCGCATTACCTAACATACTTGCCGCTAAATGGTAGTGTTCAGCACTATCGTGTTCCGGTCAGGTGGTAATGTACGGCCCTGAGGCATAACACCTTAGGCCCCAGGAGTGGTAACGCATCTGCAGTTTGATCTTGGTCTTCGTGTAGGCTGCAGTCATCACTTAATATCAATGTGAACTGCAGCCTTGTTTGCCACTTCCATTAGGTACATAAAAAAAGTGTTCGTCAATAAATATTGCACATCGAGCCTATTTTATTTGATTTTATTTTCTTAGGAGAACAAACAGTTTTAAATTTAGATAGGTACAAGTAATTGCTAATTATAATTACACCATTTATGTGTTCTCACAAATAGATAAATAACACTTGTTTGTTAAAACGTACAGCAAGTAAACACATTTCAAGAGCACTTAACTTAATTAGGGTAATACATGTTTTACTAGTATATGTATAGTAGGTAATACAGAATTTATATCACATATATAGTTTTAAACATGTGTTCCAATAATCATTAACGAAACATCAAAATAATCTATAACGTATTGAGAACCAACCAGACGATAACGCCATTTTCATTTTATGAGGTGGTAAATGAAATAAATCTAATTCCGGGATGTCGACCAGATTATTAAATTGTCTTGCCGCTCGTTTGAGATAGGAGTTCTGTCTATAGTTGGTTTTGAACTTGGGTACACTTAGGGGAGGAGTATTTCTACGAGCTTCTATCGGTGGAATGCGAATTTGTAATTTTGATAAGAGGTAAGGTGAGTCTACTTTAGTTTGTGCTATATTAATTTAAAATGAGATATCTGCTATTCTACGCCTTTCTAAGAGTGGCAAAATGTGATGTCTTCTACACCTAGTTTCGTAATCAGAATCATAACACTTACACTTATACTGAAGATATTTCAAGAATTTTCTCTGAATTGCTTCTATTCTGTTAATGTAAATTTCGTAATGCGGATTCCAAATTTGTGAACAGCATTCCAGAATGCTTCGCACATAACAACAGTATAATATCTTAAGCATGTGTTAATGCGAAATAATATAAAACAATTATTAAGGGTAAAAGCGACTTCTTTACGATATTCAATAAACTGAAAAGTCTATTATATCGGTTGCCTAACTAGCATAGTTGGTAATAGATGGCGCTGCTGCTACCATAAAGCAATGCAATAAATGTGAAGGAAAGATTTGACAAATCGGGCAGGACTTCAGTAGCTCAATTGGAAGAGCGGCTGAACTAGATTCCCAGTAGGCCGCGAGTTCGAGTCTCGCCTGAAGTCAATTTTTTCTTTCCATTTTTCTTTTCTTTACAAATAAAAAAAATATGTATAATGTTTGTAATATGTTATTAGAAAGTTGAGGTTAAAAAAAAATTAAAAAATCTATGCCGCTAGTTCTGATTAATTATATCGACGACACAACGCAGCTACGATTATAACTAACTGACTTTATAGTCGATAATACTGATTTCATGCTTCTTACAAATAAAACTTGTAGTATTTGTAGAACATTGTACGATACACCACCGAGACAAATCATTTATCATGCTTCCCCATTATTTACTGAAACTAACAATGTCATGCAATTAAATATTCAAAATACTCGAAACAAAATACGAAGGGCAAACATTTTTACATTTCAATTGTTGTTTATAAAAACCACAATGGCAGCGTTACGGTGTGAATTGACTGTTAAGATGGTAAAAGAATTTATTCAGCTTTGTTTACTTAGTAAAATTTATTAAGTGTGTTAAATATATGGTAAACAAGCTGTTGCCCCTTCGCTCGCAGAGATCTCGTTTTTGGCCTGATAAACACGTAATCAACACCACCAACACCACCAACATCACCATCGCCCCCAACGCCACCAAAGTCACCAACACCTGCAGTTCCAGTACTCCCTGGACTTCCAAAAATCATTCAAAACCAAAATTAGCCAAATCTTTAAAGCCGTTCTCGAGTTTTAGCGAGATTAACGAACAGCAATTGATTTTTATATGTACTAGCTGTCCCGGCAATGTGTCAAAGGTGTGATATATACGGAGTATTTGTATGGGAAAATAAAATTATACTTTTTACTATTCCTCTTCAATTTCTTCATATTTTCTTACATTTTAAACCTTCCCTGGACTTCCAAAAATCATTCAAAACCAAAATAAGCCAAATCGGTCTAATGATACATTTTTTCTATGACACGCATTCTAGTTCTGAAATTGTCTGATCATCTAAATCTATTCTTCAGAACACATTATTTTCATTCTACGTTCGGCATTCACCAAAAATTAAACAACCAAAACGAAATGCCCTAAAGAGCGAGTAAACACAAAAATGCAAATTAACTTACACCGACTGCGCTAGGGTCCGGAGGGTCGCTATTGTGCCTTAATAGTTCTACCATGGGGTATGTACCCCTGCCCTTACACTATTGCCACCCTCCGATACTTGCGTGTACAGACTAACTACCGTTTTTGTAGTGATGTAGTCTCTGACGTTTAGTGATCTGTATGCTTATTATCCTATCAAACGATCAATACAAAAATAAATTGTAGCCGAGTTTTGTTGAAAATATTTATGAAGTTTCTTTTTTTATGTTTAACTAGCGATTAGGATTGTCTAAAATGTCATGAGTAACTCCGATTCAGACTGACATGAAATAAATTACTACAGTCTAGATGCATAAGGACGGAAGTCGATTTTGCCAACTTTACAGATTCTATGACACAGAAATCATTCCCGTGTTGTTTGTACTTATAAAAATATTTGCCGATAAAATTGAAAATTTATTTTACTCTCTCCTGTAAAGTTGGCAAAATCGACTGCCGCCCTTATGCTATCTAGGCTCTCATTTAATAGGTAATGATTGGGAAGACGATTGCGAAAGTACATCTCTAAAGCATGTGTGGAGGAACGGGTGGAAGTGTTCCTCCGGCGAAAAGGGAGGATCCTCCGACCAGGCGAGGTGGTAGCGCCTGGCGGGCCGCGGCCCAACGGTTGACGTTGGGAAGTTGTATATATGCCAACTCTTGAGAAATCTTCGTATGTGCGATGTAATTTGACTGCACGCCATCTATCGTACTAGACAAGTACTGTAAGGTTTCATTGTATTCCACTAGTTGGCGCCTTAATGTAGTGGACGCTACACATGTATGAAGAGAATAATGAATGTAGAATAAGCACAAAAAGTGTGTCAGGACCGAGATTTTTGAATTCTGTTATCATTTCTTTTGAAAACGTTACGAACATACATACAAAAACACGAATGTTTTCTCTTTATAAGTTTAGTAGGTATAGATATCTGTCTATTTTTATTACACCAAGCGCATCATAATTTGCCGCTAAATGGTAGTGTTCAGCACTTTCGTGTTCCGGTCAGGTGGTAATGTACGGCTCTGTAATTTCCGGCACAGAGGCATAACACCTCGGGCCTCAGGAGTGGTAACGCATCTGCATTTTGACCTCGGTCTTTGTTTGGGTGTCTATAAGTTGGCTGCAGTCATCACTTAACATCAATGTGAACTGCATGCTTGTTTGCCACTTCCAAAACAAAAAAAAAATAAGAAAAAGAACTATGCTATACTGTTGTACACACACAACACAAAAACAGAAAATCTCGCGAAACAAATATTTGTAGGCCATACAATTATTTGTCCCAATGCGGGGATTGAACCCGCGACCCTCGGTCGAAACGGTCGTCACAAACCGCTGGACCAATTCAGTCGTCAGACATAGCAATGTATGAGTTTCCTTACAAAATCACGCTGCAGTACGGCTTCAGCCTAACACAACGTTTATTGAATTGCAATGAAACCTTTTTGTCTTGTAGGTTTATCCTATGTAGATAATTTAGATATAACACCTCATTTTTCCAGAACTGGCAGCTAATCAGAGAAAAATGAATTCAAATTACGAATTTTGAACAATAGATCTGAGCCGCCCATCGTACGGGCACTGATTTGCATATTTCTTTTCAAAATTTCAGTCACGACAAAATTTTTGTAAATCCTGTTTATTTTTTATATCCGTATTTAATATTTTTGTGCGATTATATCAAAATCTGCAGTTAGCAAAATGGTATGTTTCATTATAATAATATATTTTCATATGTTAGTGATGCGTTGAGATCTTAGGGTTGTTGTTTATTTTGTGTCCCGTTTTATATTAATGGTTTATATTTTATACCTATCACCAAAACGAAACTAAAATACCTACTTTTTCATTTTCTTATATCATACTTTCTGAATAAAATTGTAAGTAAAGCAGAACTGTAGGAAAAAATTGTATAGGCTTTAGTTTACTGAAATTTAAGTTGTGTTGTGCAGGATTCTTTTAAATGTCCGCCTGTAGGCATTTAGGCAATGATATTCATTGCATTTAGGTATAATTACTACCTGTAGGTATCATTAGAATGCAATGATAATTTCATATACACTGGTGTACCTACGCTGGTTTGTTGAAGAAAATATTTTAAAAACGTTTAAAAATATTTTTGATTGACAAAAATTACGGAAGGATGCCATTTTGTATCCAATGTCATAATTTGACGTTTGTCTTGACTATTTTGTTAATGGATTTTTAATGTTTTTGGAACTTGGATTGTTCTAAATCAGCTTCAGCATGAAAAACATTAAAAATTCATTGTTAAACTATTAAACGTGTATACCAATAAAAAAAATAACCTGATTGATTTCTCGGAAAATGATCTAATGTTATGTATACCTACTTATTTTTTTTTTAATTCGTAATTTGCCGTGTTGTGGCAATGGAATAATAAGCGTGTGTTGTATGTGTGTAGCAGGACGATGGTTGTAATAAAACTAATATCTCAGTGGCGGTGCTGTATATTGGCTAAGTATAGACGGGTGGTTACACTGTGTTCACGACTATGTTCGGGTAGCGACTCTGAGTGACTGTGGTTACAAGGGTTTCTTATGCGTAACTAAAAGCTAATACCTGAGGGATCGCTTCAACTTTCTTAATAATAATCACTCCCTTTCACTTCGTTCTTCGAATAATCTTTTCCTTAGTACTCCTTTACACTCCTCTCTATTCTATCACAAATCTTTTTCAGTTAAAGCAGTTCAACTTTGGAATAATTTGCCTGTCGAGATTCGTAAAACTCAAACTATTGCTATCTTCAAGAAACAAGTTAAACATTTTTACCTTAGTCTCTAACTTTCTTAGTTCTAGTATCTACTTCTAATTTCCATCTTTCCTATCCCTATCTCTCTCATTCCCTTCATTTCTGTTATTCATTAATTGTGTTTTTTTTTTGCAATCCATGAAACTTGTTGATGTACTTATGACATTATATGTATATTGTATCTTACACAGTTGTTACATTAAGTATGTACACCCTACCGACTACTAAATTTGTGATCCTTTATGCAAGGTTGCCTGGCAGAAATCGCTACCTGAGCGATAAGGCCGCCTACTGTACCTGTTTTACTGTCGTCTATTTATGTAAATTGTTTGTTTGGTGTACGACAAGAAATAAATAAATAAATAATAAAACAAAGATTTCATTATGTGACGCTAATGCAAGGTTCGGCACAATAAATACACTTTATTCGTAGATACACTTTTTGAAAATGCCTGATATTGACATTTACCAAAGTTGACATTCTGAACAAAAGATCAGCGTGAAAGCATGATTGACGCATTGTGATACAGGTGCAGAAGCAACTCTAGTAACACAAGACGATTTGACATTTTACTGGTGGCAGAGCTCCCGTGACGAAACTTGAGGCTACGCCGTCGGCACTGCATTATCTTATCTACTTACTGCTAATCGATAGTGTTCCGCACGATCGTGATCCGGTCAATGGTCCGTAATTTCTGGCACAGACGCATGATTTTTATGTAGCTGTTATGCTACAGTATTTCGTTATCATGAATGTGAACTGTATGCTTGTTTGCTACTTTCATGACATAAAAAGCACGTATTTTTCTTGTAGAGGGAGTGCATCTCGGTGCACGTGGGTCAGGCGGGGGTGCAGATGGGCGTGGCCTGCTGGCAGCTGTACTGCCTGGAGCACGGCATCCGGCCAGATGGCACGCTGCCTTCGTGCGATATGGACGTGGGTGTTGCTGACTCCTGCTTTAACACGTTCTTCTCGGAGGCGGACCGGGGGAAGATGGTGCCAAGGGTCGTTATGGTGGACTTGGAGGCGACTGTCATTGGTACGACTGTAGTTTGGTTTAAGGGAACTATTTTCCTGGTCTGGTGAATACTTGTTCTCAATTATAGTGTCCAGCGTCTCAATCCTTCCAAATGTCGGATGACAGCTTTACTACCTGAAGCACGGGATCCGGCCAGATGGCACGCTGCACTCATGCGTACGGACGCTGGTGCTGACTCCTGCTTCAACATGTTCTTCTCGGAGGCGGGCTGGTGGAAGATGGTGCCAAGAGTGGTCATAATGGACTTGGATTCGACTGTCATTGTTGCCCTTATAGTTTGGGTTGGGTTATGGAAGCTATTGGCCTGTGTGAATACTTATGTATTAGGCTCAGAGGGTCAAGCATCTTTCAATTTTTTGGGATGGCAGCTGTACTGCTTTGAGGACGGGCATAAGACCAGACGGCTCTGCCCTCGACCGATACTGATGTGGGTACTGCCGACTCTTACTTCAACATGTTTTTCTCAGAGGCCAACCGTAGGAAAATGGTATCGAGAGCCATCAAAGCGGACCTTGAGTTTATTACTTGTGAGTCTAACGCCTCAATCACTCAAGGCGATTGAGAACGCCAAACACCTCTGTCCTTGCAAATCTCTTGTAAATTTTCTGTATTCATAATTTTTTATCAGACCAATTTTGGAATTTCTTGATCATTCGCTACACTATTGGACCCTGCTAGAATCTATTTCGATTTTAGTATCGTGTCATTTAAGTAAGGGTGAGTTAGGTAACAAAAAAAAATAATGACCGATTTTATTATTTTTTGTTAGATGAGGTACGATCTGGCGAGTATAGGCAATTGTACCACCCAGAGCAACTGATCACGGGTAAAGAGGACGCGGCCAATAACTACGCAAGAGGACACTACTCCACCGGCCGAGAGGTGCTCGGCCCGGTGATGGAGCGTGTGAGGAAGCTCGCCGATCAGTGCACAGGATTACAGGTAACAAGCTACAGGACTGGTAGTCACTTATGAGTGATCTCCTAGTCCTGCTGATTAGGAGTATGAAGGGTATGGTGAAGAAGTACCTCGAAAGGCACTATTATTGCATTGAGCGCAAGGATAGAATAAACCAAGCTGGTTGTTCTATTGCACTGGCCAGTACCCTGAACCATGAACCGTCTTGATTTTTTTAAAGCTTAGTCTGCAGCAGGTTGCAATGTGGTGAAATAATAATACAGTTGAAGGTCAATCTGCCTCTGTGTTATGACCCATAGAGGTTAACCCAGATAAACCCACGGTGTTTTGTGTGGCCATGCATGACCCTCTCTCGCGTTCGTCAAAATACTTCAAACGGTAAATTTGTTTCAGGGATTTTTCGTGTTCCACTCGTTTGGTGGTGGCACCGGTTCCGGCTTCACGTCGCTGCTCATGGAGAAATTGTCAGATGAATTTGGCAAGAAGAGCAAGCTTGAGTTTGCCATATACCCAGCGCCACAAGTTAGTGCAATCATTTAAAATATACATCTAGTCCTCATTTATATATATCCAAAACGGTTACCGAAGCTACAAGCTCTATTGTTATTTCAATCTAAATTGTTACATTCATGTTAAACTCCTAATAATTTGTGGTATTCGTATAATAACATAAAGGAAATACACATTTTCGTCCAACAATTATCTTAAAAATGCATTCATTGACAAAAAGTTATGGTCCATTTACGATGACTGAACGCTCACTAGTTTGTTTCCGACCGTTCTCCTTTCAGGTATCGACAGCTGTAGTGGAGCCATATAACGCAGTGCTAACGACACACGCGACGATCAGCCACTCGGACTGTGCCTTCATGGTGGACAATGAAGCCATCTATGACATCTGCCGGCGGCGTCTCTCCATAGAACGGCCTTCGTATGCCAATCTCAACAGGCTAATATCGCAGGTTGGTTTCGCAAGTGTTCTATGGCGCATTTGGTAGGTAGACTTCGGGGTGAAAATCCTATAGGAATGATTTTTTTATGAGATTCACTACGAGAGAGAACACTGCGTATTAGAAACTGGGGTGTTGCAAATGTTCATAGGCGTCGGTGACAATATAACAAACATTTTGAAATAAAAAAGATGGCTGACCAATGTTCTAGATTACAAACAAGTAAGAGTTAATTGTTGTTTCCGATCTGCTGCTTATTATAAAATAGTTCGTAATGTTTTGTTCACTACAACCACTTTCAACGAGCGGCCTTCGCACTGCCAATCTCAACAGTCTATAGTCTATATTGCACGTTAGTGTTTCGAGTATCCTAACTGAAGTGTACTTTAGACTTGCCTCTTAGCGTCTCATCACACAAGCGGTTTGCTACTATTTGCAAATAAGTGCGAGAGTGTAGTAGGTAAGACGTCGAGGTCCGATCGTCCAAAGAATTAAAAGCGTCTCTGAAAACATTCACAAACCTTTCATACGACAAGGGCTTAAATGCATAAAGTAGACATCTGGGAAAAAGACATACCACTATGTCTACTCCCTAAAAACTTATCAATAATTTGTAAATCACCTGATTAGCAATAAATGTTAACATTAAATTAATGACTGCGGAAGTTTACCCTCCTGGAAATTTACCTATGTCAGCATATGCAGCCATGAAAGCATTATTAACTTAAGGGCATAGAACTTAAGGGCATAGAATTTAAGGGCTTAGAATAAGGGAAATACCGCCATATCATTTCTGCAGGTGGTATCGTCGATCACGGCATCGCTGCGGTTCGACGGCGCGTTGAACGTGGACCTGACGGAGTTCCAGACAAACCTGGTACCCTACCCGCGCATACACTTCCCACTCGCCGCCTACGCCCCCGTCGTCTCCGCTGACAAAGTAAGTTTATACAGGGTTAGTTGAAATTTGTGCATCAACTCTTGCAGGCAGCTTCTCTACTTTACTTCAGTCCCAACAACATTTGTTCTACGACGTTATAAAATTATTACCACAAGCGCGGAGTTACGTTGAGCTCTAAAGAACATTTGGGAGTTTTGGCGGGAACCTTGAAAGAGGCGTATGGTGCTCTTATTTTATTTCATTTTCTTGGTGTATTTTTAAGTTATATTGAATAAAATTGGTGGCATTTTGTTTGATGTAGGTTTATTACAAAAAAATGTCCCCGTGTAAAGTGAAATAGAATAACAGTGCGAAAACACGACCTTTCAGGTTGCCTCCAAGACTTCATTGTAAATGTTCTGGTAAAGTCGCTTTACTCGAATAACTTGATTGTAACTCACTTGACTGACATATTATAATTGATGACTTTTATACTTGATACTTACTATACTTGATGACTATATTATACTAACTTTTACGCTGCTTAAATAAATATGAAATATCGTTTTACTTGACACTGGCAATATGCATAATAGCGATGCCATAAAAACAAAAAAAAAAGATTCTATCGTCAATTATTTTAATCATATGGCGCAGAGATTGCGAGGTGCACCACTGCGTACCGCGCTTATCGCATGCTTTGAGAAGTTGTCTCTTTGCGAGCGGTTGGCATTTTGCGAAGTTGGCATTTTGAAATGATACGTTCGCCATGTGTGGATGCTCGTATTTCGAGAAAAGAATATATCAAGCTGTGCCATGCGTTGTCTGGATCCACCTTTGAGTTTAATGCGTTACTGCAGCTCCTAAAAAGAATAAGCGCCCTAACGCACTAGCGGTTAGCCGCGAGAGGGGGTAGTAAATCTATCCTTGATGTCTGGTAGCTTTATTGCGGTTTAATTATTATCATTACATTTAACTTGTCTTTGGAATAATGCTCTGAAAAGTCTAGTAATTTCTTGCACATCCAAGGTTTTAAATTTGATAAGCTGCTGCGGAACACTATTACACGCAAACCTCTCGGGATATTTGCAGACTACAGTAGTCCCTTACCACCGATGTGCATTTTGACAAAATTAAAATGGGTACATTTAATATTCGTGAATCGTGCCGTTTGAGTTGTTCTATTGCTCTGTTTTGATTTTAATTTTTATCTCAAGAAAGAAAAACAACGTGCGCAATTCATACGTGTCAGAACTAAAACTTTCAAATATTTTCATAAGAGACGCTTTAAAACGCTTTGTATCTCATTTTCTCTGTGGCAAACAAGCATGCAGTTCACATTGATGTTAAGTGATGACTGCAGCCTATAGTCACCCACACAAAGACCGAGGTCAAAATGCAGATGCATTACCACTCCTGAGGCCTATGGTGTTATGCCTCGTATCATCTCAAAAAGACAACTTCTCAAAATGCCAACTTCTCATAATGCCAACTTCTCACAATGCCAAATTCGCAAAATGCCAACTTTGAGAGTTTGAGAGGCGTTTTGAGAAGTTGGCATTTTAAGAAGTTGGCATTTTGCGAATTTGGCTTTTTGAGAATTTGGCGTTTTGAGAAGTTGGCATTTTCAGATGATATGTTGTGCCTCTGTGCCGGAAATTACAGAGCCGTACATTACCACCTCACCGAAACACGATAGTGCTGAACACTACCATTTAGCGGTTAGCCTACGCCCGCGAGCTCCATCACTGGAGCTCTACCACCAGTTAAAAATGTAAAAAGTCATCTTTTGAATGTCTTTTTACTGCCGCCTTTTCGTTTCATCGAATTTAAAATCGTTAAAGAAGTTTTCATCTCAAAAGATTTCGTGTTTGCCTAAGCAGTTTTATCTTTATCATTCGCGCAGGCATACCACGAAGGCATGTCAGTGTCAGAGATCACGGCCGAGCTATTCGAGCCACAGAACCAGATGGTGAAGTGTGATCCGCGCGACGGCAAGTACATGGCGTGCTGCCTCCTCTACCGGGGTGACGTAGTGCCCAAAGACGTGAACGCTGCCATCGCCGCTATGAAGGGGAGAGCTGGAATCCGCTTTGTGGACTGGTGTCCCACTGGTTTTAAGGTTAGTGCTTCTGTGTTTAGATTTGTGACCAAAGGCACGAAGGCGGTCATGAACGATAAGTTCAGACGTCTTGGTGTGATCCGGGGGCCTGTTGGCCTCGTACCGCCTAACTTTTGCCTGGTTTTGTCAGCAGATACATATTTTAGAGCAAAATGTTCTAATACGAGTAGCGAAACCGACAAGACGCCGCCATAATCGAAAGCGTCACGAAAGCATCACGAAAGCATCACAAACGCATTAGGCAGTATGAGCCTCTTTGGTGTCTTACTGTATTTAAAAGGTGTGTTGGTGGTTTTTTTTTACGTATTCATAAATTCTTGTCAAGAATGAACGATATGAAATTAAGGTCGAAGGTTAAATAAAATTGAAGAATAATATTCCCTTTTCATTTGGAGAAATATCATGTCCGGTTTCAGTTGTTACACGAGCAACCATTATGCAATTTCATCTTAAACACAACAATAATGCTAAACTTTGATTACCATTCAATAGTTCATGTCAAAATTCATAAATTAAAACCTATTACTGTATTGAAGACCAAAATGACCGAACGCCGTGGCTGCGCCTTACCTGACATAAGGTAGCTGTACCATAAATAAGGGGACTGGTACAACGTGTGTAGTGTTGTCAGGTGGGCATCAACTACCAGCCGCCGTCGGTGGTGAGCGGCGGCGACCTGGCGCCCGTGAAGCGCGCCGCCTCCATGCTCAGCAACACCACCGCCATCGCCGAGGCGTGGGGCAAGCTCGACCACAAGTTCGACCTCATGTACTCCAAGCGCGCCTTCGTACACTGGTCAGACACCATATATTACCTTTCACGTGTTGTATGCCTCGGTTTTTAAACACAATCCACTTTTCAACATACGTTTAATAGATCTTAAACACAGATACAGTCCCCAGCAAGGAATATTCAAGCCAACTAAAGTCGAAAGTATTTTATTGCTCTCGTGTACAATAATTGGCTGTTTTCGGCTCTGTAGAGCGACATCTCGACGAAAAGTGTTATCCTAAGCGTACCTTCAAACTCAAACTCAAACTCAAAAATTCATTTAATCACTTGGAAATAATAGAATTTGCTTGTGATAGGTCAAATTACAAATATAAAATTAAAGCGAATAACAACTGATACGTTGATTAATATGTCAAAGTAAACAAAATAAAATAAATAATAGTCCAAAATTACTTAATGATAAAAATAGGTATCAACAGAATGTTCCATACTTTCTTTTACAAACGGCAAGATAAGACTAAACAAAAAAATATGGGACATTCTTTGTCATTCACTGGCAGAGTTCCAAAGCCCACACGTACACGATACTCCCTGCCTGCCCTTCGTACACGATATGACGCTGCACCTTACCCTTTTAAACGCGGGCTTATGACATCCTCACCATCACCCACATTTGGGTTCTTGGCTACAACTTTAAAATCATTTACTTACTTAGTTACTTCAAGCATGTCTGGTCAGACGCTTACCACAACATTACCGCTATTCCCGAGGGACCAACTGTACCGATCGATACCGACCCGAACCTATTTGTTAGCTTGTTTATAACAGTTTTCTATTGCAGGTACGTGGGCGAGGGTATGGAGGAGGGAGAGTTTTCGGAAGCGCGCGAAGACCTCGCGGCGCTGGAGCGGGACTACGACGAGGTGGCGCTCGAGACCTCCGACATACACGTCTCCAATGAGGACGAAATGTGACTCACTTGCTGTAAGTTTTATTATTTAAATAATATGACATACATAACCCATATAAAATCACTCTGCGTGCTTCTGTCTGTCACTGACGATTTCCTCCAAAAAGTACTGGATCGACCGAGTCCAAATCGAACAAACCTACACATAATAATGGTCCCATTGGCACATGCTGTCAGTAGCAAAATATCCAATTCGCAATATGTCCAAAATGGCTTAATATGATGAATTCATTGAGTCAAGACTATTCGTAGGATTCTAAACGAGAGATATATTGTATTTTTATGGATGATTTTGAACACCCCGACATTTTATTTATTTATTTACTCTTTTTATGCACGAAGATGGTGTACATAAAGGCGGACTTAATGCTACTAGGCATTATCTCCCAGTAAACCTTTGGGTTATGGAGAGAGCGACGATGTAGGTGCAAAACGGGCCTAAATTTAGAAATTATGAGTGGAAAATGATTTGATCAAATAATTATATTTATAAATATAGTATATAAATAGATATATAATCAAAATTACATATATACAGCAACTATACATATGGTATATATAATATAGATTATATATATATAAGTCTGTTTTACTACATGAAAGAAATAAACCTTGTGTTGCTGAAAAGAAGATTTATTGTTAGTTTTTTTTATTCAGAGACTATTTTATTTAGGTAATATAAAACAATATGAACTCAAACCTGAAAAAAAGAAACGACAATGAAAGTTTATTCTTTCACTTTTAAAACATAAAATAATATAATATTAAAATTTTCATTGATTATGCAATTGTCAATCAACTCGTATTTAAATCTGTCATCTGACATTCTGAATTCGTTTCTTCTTTAAAATTAGACAATTAAAAAGTTAAAAACTATAACCAAACTTCATGGTAAATAAACACACAGAGTGCGAAGAAAGAAATAGTATTTCTTTACATATATATATATATACAAACACATACATACAATTCAAATCAAATATTTTAATTAAGGAAAATCCAACGATGAATGCCAAACTTGTGACTTCTAAGAAAGTAAATTCAAATAGTGTTCTCTAATTTTCCGCTTGAAGGTGAATTTACAAGAAAATTTTCTGATAGCCACAGGAAGTGCGTTCCAGAGCTTTATTGCCGAGACGGTGTAAGAGTTGGAGACAAAACAAGTGTTGTGAGAGGGAACGGCCAGGATAAGATTTTCCGAGGAAAGGAGATTCAAATTATGAGAATCGCCCAGTGTTTGAAAATTAATGTTGAGATAGTTAGGCGAACGTGGATCATGAATAACATTAAACAATGAGGAAAGTATTCTAACAGATCTTCGCTGACGAATGGGAAGCCATTTAAGTTTGGCGCGATATGAGGAAATATGATCAAACTTTCGCAGACCGAAAATGAAACGTATACAACTATTAAGGAGGCGATCCAGTTTGTTCAAATGCTCCTGGGACAAGTCAGGATAGCAAACATCTATCCTGACATGATTGGGTACTTTTTTTATTTGCGAATAACAGCGGATCTTGTCAAAGTGTATAGCACTTTTAACATAATAAATAAATAGTCGTGACTCTTTGAAAGAATTGTTAAAATTGAAAATGGTACATTCTGTTGATACCGATCTTAATTCTTTATTTTATTATTAAGGTTTAATTTAACATACTTAATTATCAATTGATTTTTCTTTTGTTATTTGAACTATTACAAGTTATTATTACAACACATTTTATAATTTCCCAGTATTTTGCATCTTGAATACATTATTTCCCATTTTTGTTGCAGTGATTCGTTGCACAGTACCCGAGTTTGCCTGCCAGTCGTCGCGTCGCAGACAGGTCCAGTAGAAGAAACGCATGTTCCGATATTCCACCTCGGCCTCTGCGCCAGCATATTTTGAAGAACTGTGGTAATTATTTACAAAATTCATTACGACAAAGTTTCATTGACAGTGATTAATTTTTAGGGTCCCGTACCTTAAAAGGAAAAAAGGAACCCTTATAGGATCACTCGTGCGTCTGTCACAGCCAATTTGCTCCGAAACTACTCGACCGATTGAGTTGAAATTTTTCTGAATAATTTGTCTCTTGTGCATAGGATGGTTCTTTCGTGTGGCAACTCCGAGCGGCGTCGCCGAAGCGGACGCTACAAAATCGCGGCCGTTCTTTTTTTTTCATAATATTGAGTATGGCAGAACTGCGAAATTGTTTAAAGGTTGGAAAATGTCTGCTCAGGCGACGCAATAATTCAACAAACTTGGGAGTCATTTCTGAAAATCATATTTACACATAATACTCCTAGACTCCCCTTCAAATAACTGATTTTCATTTTTGCATTCATTTTTAAACTGCATTCCCTCAAATACCCAAATTACTACTAGCTCCGCAGATATTTTTTTTTCATTTTCTATATTTTTTTTTACTTTGGTAATCGTGTACTTTGAGCGATATAGAGTAATAAGTGTAATTGTTTTGTCCTTTCGTGTTGTGAAAAAGTACCTAAAAGTTTTTGTACAATGTCCGTTTACTGTGCTCGTTCAATAAAATTTACCGATTTTGTTACTTATGGCTTTCATTTTATAGTTTAAATGCTCTGTTTTATACTTTTGTGTTGTGCTTGGAATACCTAGCACGTAACGGATTCCGTATTAAAAACACGTAGACCATAAATATATTTATTTTTAAAATATTTTTCGGAACATATCATCACAAATATATCAAACCTTCTACAAAACATAAAAAAACGATTTACACAATTTACAATAACTTTCTAAAAAATTAACACGATTGCCCATACATTTTGAATGCGGCAACACTACAATTTAGAACTATATGTACTGTCAGGGAACTAACCACGACCACGTGGGCTCCTTACGAGGTAGTAACAAAAGATAAATTATATTGATTTTGGATAAACGGGGAGTTCCCTGACTGAACATTATAATAAATATTGGTACGATTATTATACATTATTCTATAAATGATTTATAATAATGATAGTCTAGGTTTAAAAGTAGAACATACAATCTCACGACACAAACTATACATATAGGGTGATCTGTTGAACAGTGAACCACATTTTTTGAAACCCCTATAATACCATAAATATCTTGAAAATTAAATGTTTTTTAAGGTCAGTTTTCTGCACATTATGTAACGTATTTATTTTAGTTCTACGGAAATAAGCCCCGGTGTTGTAAATTTATACGCAAAGGCTAAAGAGCTTGTTTTTTTTTTAAATGACGGTGATAAACGCCGATGTTGTGAGACAAATCATGTTCGCCAAGAGCGGTCAGTTTTAATTTATTTCAAAGAATTATTTGGCTCACTGTTCGACCACCCAACCTACATACGTAATATGATAAGAAATTTTAAGTGGTTATATTTCCATGAGATTTTTGAAAAAAATTGATGAAAACAATTTTAGTAAATAACCGTCAAGTAGTGAAATTTGACCTATTTACAGTACTCAGCAATTAATATTGCACATCGAGCCTACCAAAGAGACGTTCGGCTCGTTTCGACTTCGTAGAGCGTTATCTCTGCTGCACATTGCCTACGTAAGCACCGACAGTCCGGTATTGGCCAAAACTTGATCAAAATGGTTGACAAACGTCAAATAGGTACGGTGCGAAAGAGATAACGCTCTACAGACCCGAAATATGTCGAAGTCTCCTTCCTAAGCTCGATGTACAATATTGATTGTTGAGCACTGTAAAGAAAATAGATTTGGCTGTATAAAAAATAGGTACACATATTTGAATTTATTACAAAAGGGCTCAAGTAATTCAAAATGATTTATATAGTGAAACAGCTATTTGGCATAACTTTGAATTATTTTAAATCCTAATTTTGTTTGTCCACGCGGGTTGCGCAAAAGAAGTAAGATTCACGTTATTTAATTAAAATTTCATTTTCCCCTCGCGCCGAGTTCTTTTTTTCGTACCTTTGTGCATACGTCCTTGATTCTGCCTCTGGAATAACCTACTTAGTTATAGTTGTGTACTTAATGAGTAAATTAATATCCATAAGAGACGCTCCTTTACGTTTATACATAGGTACCTATAATAAAACGCGAACTAAAAAAAGAAACTAACTTCAGGCCTGTAATCCCCGAAGGGATAGG
This sequence comes from Macrosoma leucophasiata, assembly GCA_036365455.1. Classification (NCBI taxonomy): domain Eukaryota; kingdom Metazoa; phylum Arthropoda; class Insecta; order Lepidoptera; family Hedylidae; genus Macrosoma; species Macrosoma leucophasiata. The sequence continues at coordinate 1,818,189 of JAWQUS010000010.1, forward strand.
CAGAGGTAAATGCATGCATTCAAGCATACATGCAAACACCCACGACTCGCCGGTTTAAAAAATTGCGAACTAATATAATAATAGTATAGTCATATCTTATTTAATAGGTCTGTAAAAGTAAATCTGTCTGTACTTAACTCTTTCAAGACCAAACTGCTATACCTATTATGATGAAATTTATTTTTTACAAATTACCCACCCCCATGACAAATTCTACTTTATCATACTAATCTACTTTTTGTGCCGAAATCAAATAGCAAGCGGACGCATTCGTAAATAACAGCTTAAGAAGAAAAATCAAATAAAACCAAATATTGTACATTTACGTATGTACCACATTTCAATTAAGTATAAAAGGAAAACCAGAAAGCCATTTTATACACCAATAGAACACGTCAATTAGAACTAGCCTACTTTGTCGACTTACTAAAAAGTGAAGTGGTAAAAAAAGCAATCGCTCATCCGCGTTCGTTCACTTTTTTCAATCTCCAGGATATCTCAGGCCTCCTCCGTTAAGGAGTCGGCGAGGTACCCCTAGAGTTTCCTCGGCGGGGGGGACTCCGACACGCTCGGGGTGAGCGACAGCCGCCGAATGTTGGGCTTGTCGTACTCCTCCATGGACATGGCTCGGGACATCCGCCGCTCGACGCCCGGCGGCGGCAGAGACGTCAGTTGGCTCTGACCTTGGCAGAACAGGAGCAGGGACTGCGCCACTTTTGCTGGCTGAAAATAAAGACAATAACAATGATTTTTACGCAAAGTATCACACTTTCATACTACATGCCGGTGCCGGCTCACATTACTTACTCTATATTTGTCGTTGCACTAATTAACGACATTTAATTTTGTAGTATGGGTTTGCGCAAAATTCGGGCCAACACACTTTACGTTTTACTTAAGCTACCCTTTTGTGCAGTTAAAATGGCATAAACACCTTATGCCATTTTAACTGCAACACTTTTGCGCACCCCGGCTGGCATAAAGTAAAATTATTTCCTGACTAGGTTTTGCTCGCGACTTGGTCAGCGTATGTACTTTGAATTGTAGCATATAGGTAGGTATGTTATTCTAATGTATAACCTATACCTATTACTGGAAAGTTTCATCCAAATCCGTCTAGTAGGTTTTCGTGAAATAGTAACAAACATTCATATTTGGGTACAAACTTTGGCATTTATAAGTAGGATAAGGGTCATAGCTCACTACAGCCACCCGGCTCCAGACCACCGCCCGATCGCCTCGAGCGGTCTGCGCTCATTACATCAACTATTACCCCTCCGTATCGACACCGGATCGCCTCGACCGCAAGCCGCGGTTTACGCGCGGACGACGACTCTGTGACCACTAGTTTGTCTTGCGACTTTGCTTTGACCCATACTTTTACATTTTACGTGCAGGTGCAGTCGTAGTATTTTTCGTTTCAGTCCAGAATGTCAAATTCCCAAAATGTCAAGCGGTTTCAAAATGTCAAGTTCCCGGTATTCCAAATTCCCAAAATGTCAAGTTTCCAAAATGTCAAGTTCCCAAATTGTAAAGTTCCCAAAATGTCATGTTCCCAAAATGTCAAGTTACCATAATGTCAAGTTCCCGAAATAGTTTTAAAATAGTGGAAAACCGAGAGATATAAAAATGACTTTGATGACGTTTTTTTTGTTCTTTGCGTAGTCAGTGGCAGAGGTAAAAGTGTTCGCGAAATAGCGTTGCGTCATTTTACTGAGCGTAAGGATACATTTGAAATAGTGTTTGGAGTCATTTTTACATTTCTCGGTTTTGCACTATTTTAAAAATATTATTTGGGAACTTGAAATTTTGAGAGTTTGACATTTTGAGAACTTGACATTTTGGGAATTTGGAATACCGGGAACTTGACATTTTGAAACCGCTTGACATTTTGGGAATTTGCCATTCTGGACTGAAACGGTATTTGTATACTCTTTGGTGATGACGACATATATTTTCTCTTTCTACTACGAAGTTATAACATAATTGGAAAATAGGCTGCTATTGCGAAAAAAAGGAAAGATGTTTAAAACAGTCTTAACATGGTCTTAACAATTTCTAGGACCTTTTCATTATTAAGAAAATAATCGATACTTTGTGCAAATATTTATAGAAATAACGGTCATGATAAGGTCATGATGAAGCTAATCTCATGATGATATAACAATTATGTTATATGATCATTATATTGACAAACGTAGGTATCCACATTTGTCAATAGTGGCATTAAGTGCTGTGCCAGTTCTCTCGAGTTGATAGGTACCAAATGGTTAACTAACATACTTGACTCGAATTATACCTTCTATGTGATATTGTGTAGTCACTATTACATTATGTAAGAGATGTTTGAATTGATGATTTTTTTTTTTACTCCTACTTGTCATTAATTTGAAACCACTCATCATTATAATTTTAAGTAATCATTGTAAAAAGTTGGTATTTTGCGAATTAGGCATTGTGAGAAGTTGGCATTATGTGAAATTGGCATTTTGAGAAGTTGGCATTTTGCGAATTTGGCTTTTCGAGAATTTGGCATTATGAGAAGTTGGCATTTTGAGAAGTTGTCTTTTTGCGAGCGGTTGGCATTTTGCGAAGTTGGCATTCTGAGATGATACGATATTCTCTAGTACACAGTAAAAATATTGCACGTCGATCTTAGGAAGGAGACTTCGGCTTATTTCGGGTCTGTAGAGCGTTATTTCTTTCGCACCTTACCTCTGTGATGTATGTCGATCATTTTGATCATGTTTTGACCAATATCGGACTATCAGTGCTCTACGAAGTCGAAACTAGCCGATTGTCATCTTCGTAGGCTCGATGTTCAATATTTTTAGCTCGTATCATCTCGGAATGCCAACTTCGCAAAATTCCAACCGCTCGCAGAAAGACAACTTCCCAAAACGCCAAATTCTCGAAAAGCCAAATTCGCAAAACTGGGTTCTGTAAATAGTCGAGCTAACGCAAACTATATTGGTATCAGAATCAGAATCAGAATCAGAAACTCATTTATTCATTTAGGGTGAGAGGCACCTCTTATGACACGTCAAAAACAAACAAAATAAAATATAGCGAATAACAATTGTTAAACATGTCAACAAGATAAAAAATATATGTAAAGTCAAGAATATCACTAAGATAAAACTAAATGTAATAAAATAATGTAAAAGTATATCTGTAGAATGTCTCATTTCCCCTTTACGAACTGATAACCAAGAGTAAAAAGAAAAGAAAAAGTCATTCTTTGTCATTCACCGGCAAAGTTCCAAAGGCCAATATGATCTGAGAAAAACGTGCCGGAGAAAACTCAGTCGGCTCTTTTAAAAATATCTCTTAGGCATATTTTAACAAGCTTAAAATTAACAATATAATATCAACATAACACTTTGATTGTTATATTTAACACCCTTGTGGAGCTAGATCAGCATTTAGCCAAACATTTCTATCCTTGAGATAGTCCTCGAGTTTATAGTAAGCCTTTTTACATAGAGTACGTTTAATTAATGCTTTGAGTTTACCATCGGTGAGTTCAGCAATCCCGGATGGGATCTTGTTATAAAATTCTACACTATATTTTAGGAAAGATGTACTGGGCGTCGGGACGCTGAGCGTTGGGACGCTGGGCGTAAAGACGCTGGGCGTCGGGACGCTGGGCGTCGAGATGCACGACGTCGGGATACTGGGCGTGGGGACGCTGGGCGTCGGGACGCTCGGCTTCGGAACGCTCGGCGTCGGGACGCTGGGCGTCGAGACGCTTGACGTCGGGACGCTGGGCGTTTGGACGCTGGGCGTCGGGACGCTGGGCGTTTGGACGCTGGGCGTCGGAACGCACGGCGTCAGGACGCTGGGCATCGGAATGCTGGGCGGCGGGATGCTGGGCGTCGGGACGCTGGGCGTCGGGACGCTGGGCGCTTGGACGCTGGGCGTCGGAACGCACGGCGTCAGGACGCTGGGCATCGGGATGCTGGGCATCGGGATGCTGGGCGGCGGGATGCTGGGCGCCGGGACGCTGGGCGTCGGGACGCTGGGCGTCGGGACGCTGGGCGTCGGGACGCTGGTCGTCGGGACGCTGGGCGTCGGGACGCTGGGGGTCGAGACGCTGGGCATCGGGACGCTGGGCGTTGGTAGAGGATTAGCATCCCCCCCTCCCCGTTCAATTAGAACTAGTTAAACCCTATAACGTGAAATATTTCTTTCTTCCAGCTCTGAACTAAATGAGGTGTCACCAAATGTCAAACGGGTGAACGATGCTAAATTCAAACATTTCTTTTTAAATATTTGTACGGCCTTTTCAGTCGAATTTTTTTTTTTTTTAATTAAAAAATGTTTATTTGTCACCAATACATATTGTTGGTACTTACAGTTTAGTAGGTTTTAAGCAGTATGATGTATAAAAAACATCTTTCAAATCAAATCAAATAATTTAATGCATTCTCTGTCAGTAGCACTAATTGACTGAAACTTTACAAAACTTTATTATAATTGTCTATAATTGTCTATAAAAATATATTATTATGCATAAAACATTAAATTAGCCTTTTCGAAAATACAGTTCAGTATAGGATGGACGTTTGTAAGTTATAGGTACTTACACGACTGCGCGTTTAAACACATAATTAGCTATTTTTCGCACGGTCAGTTATATGTGGCGCTGTCACGTATTAGCAATCCTAGCAGCCTGTGTGCTTTTATCCCCGATGGCTATAAGTCTAATATCGTGTACAGAGAAGTACATTTTTTTAGCTACCCAAAAGTGTTTGATCCCAAATTAACAAAAAGTTATATCCAAAGGCCCTGCCCAAAGTCCCAAAGTCACTATTCCCGGCGAACAAAGTCGCGGGCACCGCTAGTATTGTATAAAATAAGAAAAAAATAGTGAATTCACGCCTGTTATCCCTGAAGGGGTAGGCAGAGGTAAATGCACGCATTCAAGCATACATGCAAACACCCACGATTCGCCGGTTACGTTTCTAGCCCATGTAACAAGTCCCAAGACTCGGACATCTCCCAAGAACTTTCAAACAAATTGGATCGGTTACTCAATATGTGCATTCGGTTCATTTTCGGGTTACGAAAATTTGACCACATAACCTCTTTTCGTTCCCAGCTTAACTGGCTTTCTATCCCGCAGAGAAGATCAGTAAGGATACTCTGTTTACTTTTCTCTATCATTAACGATCCTTGTTCTCCCACATATCTTAAATGTAAATTCGACTTTCTGGGCCATCCTCTTAGCCGATTATCGGAACACTTAATTCTGAAAATACCTCCTCACCAGACCGGCTTCGTGGCCAACTCTTTCGCTGTTACATCCATTAAGCTTTGGAACACGCTGCCGCTGGAAATTCGGTAATCTCCAAGCAAAGTAGGTAGATGTTGCGAGTTCGGCTCTGGTTCGTACACGTCCACAAAAAATGGGTAAATTAAAGAAGAATCCGAAAAAAATACAATTAATTTATTCAAGAATATATTTTAGAGTTACAACCACATTTAATTCAAACGATTTTATCATTTTCAACTATGTTAAACATGGCGGTGATACAGCCAACAAATGCCTGGTAATGTTTTATTTATTGACTAGCTGTGCCCGCGACTTCGCCCGCGTGAGAATTTATTATTGTTCAGTATTTATCCAGACGAAGTCGTGGGCGCAGCTAGTATAAAAGTAGCCTTAGTTACTCCTTATAACATAAGCTATCTGGCACTGAAAGTTCCGTCGAAATCGGTCCAGCCGTTCCCAAGATTAGCCCCGCCAAACAGACAGACAGATAGACAAAAATTGTAAAAAAAAAATGTTTTGGCATATGTGCCGTGTATACATACATATGCATTTAGTAAAAAGCAGTTATTTTTATATTACAAACAGACACTCCAAATATATTTATTTGTATAGATATAGATGTAATGAAGTCTGTCATTTTCGTTATAAGTTTTTGCTTACAAGCAAAAACCTAAACATTAGTACGCAGATTGCGTACAAGGTGTAGGTAAAGGTCATTTAATATTAGGTTGGGGAAAAAGTTTCTTCGCATTTTTTAAGATAATTCAAAACATTTTTTAATACAGTTTATTTAAATTTAACTAAAGTATGTATGTACCATTTTGTTCGATAACCTTTTGCCATCTTGTAGGTAGGGACATGATCCCATTGCTATAAAAATTTTGGGACTTCTTATCAAAATACCGCGACAAGTGGATTTGGCAGTCCTCTCGTGATGTTAACCTAACATTGCATAAAGAATTCTGAAGAGACCGAAACAGGTGGAAATCTGAAGGTGCAAGGTCAGGACTATACTGCGGATGCATTAACACCTCCCCGCCAAACTCTCTTAATTTTTGCTGAGTGGCTATAGATGTGTGAGGTCTAGCGTTATCATGATGAAACACCACACCCCTTCTGTTGATCAATTCCGGCCGCTTTCTCTCAACTTCTTGCCTTAATCTCATCAGTTGTTCGCAATAGAGTTCAGAATCGATAGTCCTGCCTGGTGGTAATAGCTCATAATGAATAATGCCCTTCCAATCCCACCACACACACAACATCACCTTATTGCGAGGTAACCCGGCTTTCGCCACAGTCTGTGAAGCCTGACCGGCCTTTGACCACGACCTTTTTCGCACGTTCTTGTCGTACGTGATCCACTTTTCATCACCAGTTATCAGCTTCTTCAAAAATGATTCGGTTTCATTACGTCGTAATAAAGAATCACAAATGAGTACACGGTTCATTAGGTTTCTTTCAGTGAGCTCGTGAGATACCCAAATATCGAGCTTTTTTTTGTACCCAGCTTTTTTCAAATGCGCCAAAACTGTTTTGTGATCAATTCTCAGTTCTTCAGCTACGTCGTAACTACTGATATGTCGATCTTGCTCCACTTTTTCAAAAATGGCATCCATTTTATCCGTAATAGGGCGACCAGAGCGAGGTGCATCTTTGACATCAAAATTTCCGGATTGGAAACGCTTAAACCAAATTTGTGCTACTCTCACAGACACTGCACTAGGTCCATAAACATCGCAAATTTTTTTCGCGGCTTGCGTTGCATTTTTACCTTTTTTGTAGTAAAATTTTTAAATGTATCGAATTTCTTCATTAGATTCAGGTAGTGTTCAGCACTATCGTGTTCCGGTCAGGTGGATTACCACCTGTAATGTACGGCCCTGTAATTTCCGGCACCGAGGCATAACACCTTAGGCCTCAGGAGTGGTAACGCATCTGCACTTTGACCTTGGTCTTTGTGTGGGTGTGTATAGGCTGCAGTCATCAGTTAACATGAATGTAAACTGACCCGAAATAAGCCGAAGTCGCCTTCTTAAGATCGATGTGTATGCAATATTAAAATTTCTTATTGAAAACTGTATAATTACTATTCTTTACTAAACAGATCTTCGATCGAAAACGTCGAGAACGGAAAAATATTAATTAATACGCAAACCTATCTTCAGTAATTATAAAAATATTAGGTATCTTATTCGGTCAATTGCATTCATTATAAGATGTCATTTTAGATCATTGGAAAAACAAGATTTAGATATGAATATTGAATAGTCTTGGATTAGTAGTATTGGTACCTAACTAGATTTATTTTTTATATGTAATTCGGCCATGTAATTTCCGGCACAGGGCATAACACTTTAGGCTTCAGGAGTGACAACGCATCTGCATTTTGACCACTAGTCATTGTGTGGGTGTCTATAGGCTGCAGTCATCACTTAACATCAAAGTGAACTGCATGCTTGTTTGTCACTTTCATTATATCAAAAAAATATAGGTATATTTTATTTCCTCATATATCATTGCTGTAGATTTAACGTGGGAGAAAATTAGATAAGAAGTATTATACAGTGTCAGTATATGTTTAAAGGATTCTCACCGTGAAACCGCATTGATGAAACATTCACATTAAAACATGTCAAAATCCCTATTTCTTGACAATGTATCGTATCGCGGCAACAAATCAAAAGACTTGAATAAAAACAAACAGACAGATAGACAGACAGACGCACGAGTGATCCTATAAGGGTTCCTTTTTTCCTTTTAAGGTACGGAACCCTAATTAAAAAAAAAAAACGCTTACACTCACAGCCCCACAGTAGGTATAAACCTGTATCGTGGGTGCCGTTGTACACATACAACACATACACAAACACCCAGACCCGAAACAAATATCTGTAGGCCATATGACAAAGAATGTCCCATATTTTTTTTGTTTAGTCTTATCTTGCCGTTTGTAAAAGAGAGTATGGAACATTCTGTTGATACCTATTTTTATTATTAAGTATTTTTGGACTATTATTAATTTATTTACTTTGACATATTGATCAACGTATCAGTTGTTATTCGCTTTAATTTTATATTTGTGATTTGACCTATCTTAAGCAAATTCTATTATTTCCAAGTGATTAAATGAATTTTTGAGTTTGAGTTTGAATCAAACGATCATCTCACACCACTGGACTAACCGGATCGGGAGAATTGTAACAAGTTTTATCAATAAGAAGTCTTGGAACATGTTGTTCGATTAGGTTGTCAGATTTACATTCAGGGTATCGGATCTTGTCCACTATATGTTTCGTGTTTACCAGACGTTTCGGAAAACTTAAAAAAATCTTAATATGACAAATTGTGTGATTTGTATAGCGACAATGCAAACGTCAACTTAGACATGTCATAGACAAACATGAATAAAATACATGTTATAGGCAAACACAGATAACAACGAATCTTGTTTCACTAAAATGACAGGTTTGACAGCAGTGCGAACGCTAGCACCAAGAAGCTTGAAGGTAAAAATGGAGTCCAAACTCCAAACAAAAGTTTGAGTCAAATACCTACATATCTCTATCCTCCTCTTGGAGGGCCGACCTCTCTTTTTAGTGTGATCTGTTGTATTGCTATCTTTTTATTTATATCTCCTACGAAACTTTGTGAAAGAAACACCACAGTTACAGAATTACATGATAAACATTACTGCATAATTTATTTACAACTTATTAAATGTATTCAATTAAGTGTTTTAAGAATTATTTAATAATATATCTCACATTGACTATTTTGAGTTAGTTTAGCAGTTGAAATTATACACCGATTCTAAGGACTGTACGGAAATACAATGCACGGCAACATTGAATTTGCTTATCACTAATGTCAAAACCAGATCGGTCTAATATGGCGGATGTTCATTATTTAGTTATTGTGTTTTCGATTGTAATTCGTTAAAGTTTGTAGCAATGGTAAATAATTGCATAGTTGGAGGTTGTGTTAGCCTACGGCATCCAGGAAGTGACCAAAGATTTCACGTGAACAAGTGTTCGAATCGTAATTTTTGTGTCGAATCACTGTAGACATATTCTTGTTGTATTTTCGCTTAATATCTAGCTAAAATTATAAGTCAGTGTTTTAAACAAATTAATGAATGTTAACTTTAGTAATTTCTAATAATCTTACATTGAATTACATTGATTTAATGCAATTTAATGCAATTTAAAATAGGTTTGTTTCTATCATATCGTTATCAGTAGTGTTGAAGTAGTGTGACAATACAATTTTATTCATACAGGATGTCTTATAGAATCGACTTTTTTTGAAAATACGAACTAACATATATTATTTTCAATCAAACTAAATAAACTATGCCCGGGTAGGTATATAGTTTCTAAGGGTATATAACTTTCTCGTTGCTTGAGAGGCTAACCCGAGCGTGAAGTTACAAGTTGTATTTCATCCATAGATTTAAGTAGATAATAAATCTATGGTTTCATACACGAAATTTTAGAACAATAACTTTAAGTAGTACCTATGTTTTAAAAATTCAATAATGCAAGACGTTTGCAGAAAAAAAATTTTTTTATTGAATATGTTATACTTTAATGTATACATTAAAATCTAAACTTACATTGTAAACCACTATAAACTTTGTTAATAAATTGATTATAATGGCTGTAAGTTCATTTTATTTTAACCCTATTTTCCTTAAGCTTAATTTAAAATCATGGAGCTGTCTGTGGAACTCATTTCGCTATAGATTTCTGCAAAAATTATGAACTTGAAAATAGAATCATCGCTACACCCATATAGTATCTACTTATAGTATGATACCATGGAATATTTCAAATTTAATGTTTAATTATTTCAAGTTTAATGTACGGCTCCGTAATTGCCAGGACCAGAGGCATAACACCTTAGGCCTCAGGGGTCGACGCATTTACACTTCGACCTTGGTCTTTGTGTGGGTGTCTATAGGCTGCAGTCATCACTTAACATCAATGTGAACTGCAAGTTTGTATGCCACTTCCATTACATTAAAAAAATGCGATTTACCACAATTCTATATATATATATATATATCGGCACGGACGTATTATTAGTTTCATCGTCTGACATAGTGGGCGTATAAAGTGGGTAGTCGAGCAACGAAACAATGAATTACACAATTAATTACATTCACAAGTCACTGTACACAACCACAACACAATATCAGACCGAAACGACAGGAACAGTTCCTAGCTTGGAGGAGAACTTATCACGAGAACGATCAAATGGTAAGTGAGCCTTGATCCGACGGCTAGGCTCTGTTGTAGCACGAAGTTAATTTTCCTATGCTCGGTTTCAATAAATTACTAACGTAGGTAGGCTTACATAGCTTACTATCCGTTATAATTTGATATTTCATCCATACATTAACTCTCACAATCAACCGTTCCTAAATATACGTACGGATGTTGGTAAGTTATTGGAACCTGGCCCTAGTACCAGAAAGAAGAAGGTTTTAACAGACTGTTATAATGGGGATGTTCGTATCAACTGAGATCTTCGTAATCCTTAACTACCACAGAGGCAGATCATCTTAAGCCTTAGGGGTGGCAACGCATCTGCACATTTACCACTGGTTTTTGTGTAGGTGTCTTTAGGCTACAGTCGTCACTAAACATCCGTGCTGCGTGTTTGTCACCTTCGTTACATAATAAAAAATATGTATATGTAGTTATGTTCTATGTGTCAAAATTGTGGGATTTTTATCATAAAGCAATCGATAGCGTGCACGGGTGTAGGAAAGTGATTTAATGCAATGTAAAGTTTGTTCGTGCTCCTCCGAGACTTCATAAGAAGATCCTACTCCCCATTAGTTCACTGGACATCCCATCAACTTCCATATGGAACCATCTCATTATCGCGATCGTCATCCTCCATAAATATATTCACTCACTATGTTAGAGATTTATGAAATGAGCAGTTGTATGTAATTATAATATTACTTGCGTTCAATGTGTAATGCGTATCAATAGCGTTATAGTCTATAGCTCTCTTTGCCAAACGAAAAGAAAAATCAAAACATTTTGTCATCTTAAATAAAAATCACAGTCATGTCCCAGGAAAATTGTAACTTTATGGTCACCCTACTTAGAAAGAGACGGCCTGCCCCCAGAGAGAGAGATAGCTATATTTAGGTTTGCTTCAAATAGGTATGGCTTGTGTGGTCCCCATTTTTACCTACAAGCTTCTGGGCTAGCACCAACATGACGTAACGCAATACATATTTTATGCGACGAGTTGCAAAACAGTGCAGTCAAGTTATTCGAGTAAAGCGATGGCTACTTTACCAGAACATTTACAATGAAGTTTTGGAGGCAACCTGAAAGGTCATGTTTTCACACTGTTATTCTATTTCACTACACACGAGCAATGTAATAAGCCTATATCAAACAAAATTCCACCAACTTTATTCGATATAACTCAAAAATACACCAAGAAAATGAATAGATAATAATATAATAAGAGCACCACACGCATCTTTCAAGCCTCCCACCAAAACTCCATCATCATGTTTAATGTTTTTAGTGCAATTTAGAGGATACAATTATATGTGTATTTTTATTTTTAATTTCATGATTAGATAACCGTTGTACAGGTACGTTACAATGTTACAAGTCTCAATTATGTAATTATATCAAACAACCTAATGTGTTTAATTGCACTTCATTGTTTATAATTCAAGTTTACAATATCTACACAAGAATTGCTTTCAAAAATTATAACAAAACAAATCGAGTCTTGAACCTGCGACCTCTGGATGAATAGTCATAATTCGCTGACATCTTTTAATATGCAAAATGACACACACGATCGAATAACTGTAATATTGCACAATATCAATTTTTCATTGCAGAATCAGGTGTCATCACTTTCGAAAGAGCGTTCTTTTTCTTTTTACGTGAACGCTTAATCTTTAAGATTTAGCTTCATATTTAAAATAATTAGAATCTATTAAAACTTAACTTCACGCCTGCAATCCTCGAAGGGATGGGATGCATCGCATGCATTAAAGCATACATGCAAACACCCATGATTCGCCGGGTATGTTTTTTTAGTCCATGCAACAGGTGGCGAGCCTGTTAACATCTCACACCGAGGTACTGGGAAACTTTCAGAGAATGGAAAAATATCAATACAACTGGTGGTAGAGCTCTAGTGACGTAGCTCGCGGGGGTAAGCACCACCCCATTACCTAATATACTTACCGCTAAATGGTAGTGTTTAGCACTATCGTGCTCCGGTCAGGTGGTAATGTACGGCCCTGTCATTTCCGGCACAGAGGCAACACCTTAGCACCATAACACCACTTAACACCTTAGGGCTCAGGAGTGGCAACGCATTTGAATTTTAACCTCTGGTCATTGTATAAGTGTCTATAGGCTGCAGTCATCACTTAACATCAATGTGAACTGCATGCTTGGTTGCCATAAAAAAAAAACAGATATACAGGACTAGCGGCCCTCCCCGGCTTCGCGCGGTTGTAATGTTACCTACCCTCTCCTATTCGTCTTAGCGTGATGTTATATAATGGCCCAAAGCCTTCCTCGATAAAATGGGCTATGTAACAATGAAATAATTTTCCAAATCGGACCCGTAGTTCCTGAGATTAGCGCGTTCAAACAAACAAACAAACTCTTCAGCTTTTAGTATAGATTTTAGACACCGTTATCCCTGATAGCCCCCGATTCGGGAGTCAAATCCGTAGTAGTAGTGGCCTTATACCACTAAGCTACTGAGGCAGTTTTCAATCTATCAAATGTCGTCTTTATTGACGAAATCTTATTTTATTACTAGCTGGGCCCGCGACTTCGTCCGCGTAGAATTTAATATAATTATTGTTCAGTATCTAGTAGAGATACTATCTACGCGGCTGAAGTCGTAGGCACAGCTAGTAGGTTAAATTGCGTTTTGTACGCATATTTATTACTAACAGGCTATTTGTCCCATGAGTCATATGTGAGCATTTGCATCAACAAGAATGCAGTTCACATTCATGTTAAGTGGTGACTGCAGCCTATATACACCCACACAAGGACCAAGGTCAAAGTGCAGACCACTCCTGAGGCCTAAGGTGTTATGCCTCGTAGGCTTGCTGGGACTGTACCCGATTTACACATTTGAAACAATCCAGCATGAGATGAAAAGGATTACGATTACTTTTACACACACACCTACACACAGATTTTTAAATATTATTATGTAGCTCTTTATTTTTTTTTTTATGTAATGAAAGTGGCAAACAAGCCTGCAGTTCACATTGATGTTAAGTGATGACCGCAGCCTATAGACACCCACACAAAGACCAGAGGTCAAAATGCAGATGCGTCACCACTTCTAAGGCCTAAGGTATTGTGCCTGTGTGCCGGAAATTGGAACATAATTATTAACAACTAGCTGTGCCTGTGAGAATAATATCAACAAAAGTCACAAAGTTTCGATTCCAGTAATATTTAAAGTAAAAAACCTTTCTCCAGCCTAATGACTGCGGTCGCGAAAGAGTTTGAAAACCATGAGAACTATGTACATCAGCAACAGGCCTAAAGACACTGCGCGCAATATTGAAAATATAAAATGATTAGCACTGTAATATCACTTTTCATGAAATAAACACTTATAAATTACACTTTAAAACAACGTTGCAGTTCCTCATCATCCATTTTTACAAGTCTAACACTTTCTTCCCACACTGCTTTAGCTATATCACTATCATAAGTTACTTGTCTGGCCTTGATGAGTTCACAATTCTTAAACACTTCCCCACTCACCTCTCCAGCTTTCTCGTCTACAGCCGCGTATATGGCCGTTTGCGCACCTTCCCAGGGTGTCTTAAAAAGTGTTTTGAACCAAAACGTAATGAAAGAACCCGCCAATTTGCCCGTACAATTAAAAATCGTCGTACCGACCGCCCCCGGGTCCACGCTGTTCACCCTCACATGAGACTCTCCTAGTCTTCTCGTCAATTCACGAGAGAAAAGAATCAAACTAATCTTACTATTTCCATACACTTGTAACGGGTACAAATTAGGGTTGTTGAGATTTTTCAAAAGTGTGCTTCCGATAATATGCATGACAGAAGTCGTGTTCACGATCCTGCTCGGTTCGACGGCTGTTCCCGATTTCCTCAAAAGTGGCAGGAGCAACAGGGTCAGTAAAAAGTGCCCAAAGTAATTAACTTGCATGACGAAACTCAAACCGTCGGCTGTGAGTGTGGTTGGAAGCGTTCCGATTCCGGCGTTGTTCACTAAAATATCAAGTCTTTCCTCATTTTCCAAAATGTCCGCTGCAAACTGGCGCACTGATTTTAGGGAGCCTAAATCCAGGAGCTTGAAAATCACTTGTTCGCTGCCAGTTTTCTCGATGATTGTCCTCCGTCCCTCGATGCCTTCGTTGAGGTAGGGACAAGCGACGATCACTCTTGCCCCTCGGCCAGCCAAGGCCGTGGCTATCCTGAGCCCCATGCCGCACGTGCCTCCGGTCACCAAAGCGGTTTTCCCATCGAGACGCCTCTTCGATGTGCACATAGCATTTGTTTTCTTCTGATAGAAGCCAACTATGGAGGCTATAATCACGATTGACGCTACAATGTACAACCAAATCATTTTGTGTGCGTTGTGAGCGCCGATCAATACAATACTGCGGTTCGTTACCTTCCATCAATTTTATAAATACATTACTTTATTGTTCCTAATATTGTACCTAATTGTAATTAAATATTCACAAAACTCCAGGGTGTTTCCATTGTTTATAAAAGCATATCGTTGTAACATTCATAAATATTAGTACAAGAATGTGGGCCACTTTTACTATCGGTTGCAATAGCGGAAGTATTGCGTGATTCTGCAGTCGCTTGGGTTAGTGCGCGCCTACTTACACGCAAGCGCAGCGGTAACATGATTCGTCAGTCCGCAGTGCGGATAAAAAAACGTTATCAATGAAATTAAGATTTTGAATTTTGAATTGTGAAATTTTTTTAAATGGGAAAAGCTTGTGGCTTTCTCATTACTGATATTAGATGTTGAAAGATTTGTGTAAAAACAATAATAAAAAAATATTCAATAGATTTCTTAGTAGGTATTTTAAAGTTGCTATTTTATTTTTATTTTATTTCTAGCGGATAAGTATTTATGAACAAAACAGGTTATTTGATACATTTTTTTATTTCTTAATTTATTTACTTATTCTTTATATAGAGATGGTACATAAAGGCGGATTTAATGCCTCTAGGAATTTTCTCCCAGTCGGTGGTCAATATGTTCCCACTCTTTTTTTAACACCTAGTAAAAAAAAGAGTAGGAACATATTAAATACGCCGAATAGTGGATTCACCGAATACCGAATACCTATTCGGTTTAACCTGTACCCGGATATTCGGCTGAATTATTTCGGCTCAATGGATTTTCCACGAGATACGGTAGTTAAAATTTTTCTTTTAGCAAATAAATATGTTTTTTTGACTAGTGTTTTTTGTGGTTTCAATTAGGTACTTCTCACTCCAGTCGAACCCTGCCTATTCTACTGAATCCTCTCATCGTCCAAGTCTAACTCAACAATGGCATATCTAAGTATTTGAAAGTGTTTCTGTTGATCTAGACAAAACCTACCTCCTCAGCTGGACCCAGATCCTCCTCCCTCCCTCCAAAATAAAACACTAGCTGAACTATAATTCTAGGTAAAGCTCTTCTCCTCAAACAATTAATCTGCTGTGAGTGTAAGCACCGTATTTTTATTCTTATGAAATGCATGGAGAAACCTAGAATGTAGTTCATATTTTCTATTAGTGCGTAATTTAAGCCATTGCCTTAATAAAAATAAAAAAAAACATCAAGCGAATCCCATCATTGGTGTGAGTAAGTTTACTCGCCAAACGTCGTTTTGTCATACAATAAAAGGAAAAGCCATTGGCGCACAAAAAAAAAAACAGAAGGGTGTTGGTGTGAGCAACGCGTATTATTTTATTTTCATGTGCGCCCTGTTCCTTTGAAACCTTCTAAGATATTCATTTTTTTTATGTAATGGAAGTGGCAAACAAGCATGCAGTTCACATTGATGTTAAGAGACGACTGCAACCTATAGACACCCACACAGAGACCAAGGTCAAAATGCAGATGCGTTACCATAAAATGGAAAAATCCCAAAAGAACCAGAGATAAAGGACTTTACACCATTATCTCTGATAACCCAAGACGTGGGAATCGAACCCAGGACCTCAGCGTAGTAGTAATGACCTGCTACCACTAGGCTACCGAGGCAGTTAAAAAAACTACATTATATAAACTATTTTAATTCTATTAGCTCTGTATATGCGGTATAATTATTCAAAAAGTAGGTTATAATAGTTTGCCGTCAGTAATATATTTTTATCAAAATGTTTTTCTTATGTTTTTATCCTGTAGCGAGAATATATAATAGGTACCTACGATGATATGAAATATGAATATGAAATTTGCCGTTACTAGATCCAACAAGTCTTAAATATTCAATTTTCATACATAAACTTTGCTTTTCCTATGATTTAAAATACATCTAATAATGAATTAAATTGACCGAACAAGGTAATATGTCGCAGACCTAGATTAGACTCGGTGATCACCTTATTATTTAACAGGTACGACAAAATTTGGCTTTGAAAATACCATAGCCATTAAGGCGCTTTGCACATGGAGCAACTATTGCAGCGGCTGGCAACTGGCAACAATCTGCCAACTAGCTCTTTACATACCTATATTTCAATTGGACTACGCACGCATAGCAACATTCGAATTCCGGTGATCGTCAAAAGTTTTCAGTTGCTGTAATCGATGACTAGGTTAGTCCCAATTGCCGCAACTAGCAACTTCTAACTGGTGGTAGAGTTCCAGTGACGGAGCTCGCGGGCGTAGGCACCACCGCATTACCTAATTTACTTGCTGCTAAATGGTAGTGTTCAGTACTATCGTGTTCCGGTCAGGTGGTAATGTACGGCCCTGTAATTTCCGGCACAGAGGCATAATACCTTAGGCCTCAAGAGTGGTAACGCATCTGCATTTTGACTTGGTCTTCGTGTGGGTGTCTATAGGCTGCAGTCATCACTTAACATCAATGTGAACTGCATGCTTGTTCACTACATCCATAACATTAAAAAGAAACTGTTAAATATTATGCCGCTTTTTAAAGTTGCCGGTTTTCGCAACTGTCAATCACAACGCGTCGGGCGATTTCACACTCTTCCTTCCCCTCGCTGTGGCCGGAAATTAAGTTAAAATCAAAGTAGCTCACAGACTGCCATAACATTGCGGCAACCGTAAACGTTATAGTAACTGTCAACTTATTACAGGAAACTTTTAAAATATTGATAATTGCCTCAACTTAATTAAGTTGCTCCATGTGCAAAGCGCCTCAATGCAAAAGCGAACTATTATTTTTCGTGTATTTAAAAAAAACGTACCGTAGTTTATTTAATTTAATAAGTAACTCAGCAATTAAGTACTCTCCAAGCAATATCTTGCAACATAAATTGTGTTGTCATTAATGAAGGTTAGAATGATACAGAAAACATTACTACTTATAGGGAAACTTATTTCAATCACTATAGTTGGAAAATGGTTGTGCTAATAGTAACCATATTCTTATAAAAATGGGAAACACCAGGATGTGTATGTCTATATTTAGCTTTATTAAGGTGCTCAGTTACATCTTTGTCGGTTCTAGCCAAACTGAAATTCCTGAAAGTCCATCATACCCCAATAAATTAAACACTTTAAAATTACACTTTTAAACAACGTTGCAGTTCCTCATCATCTATTTTTACAAGTCTAACACTTTCTTCCCACACTGCTGTAGCCACATCACTATTATAAGCTACTCGTCTGGCCTTGTTGAGTACACAATTCTTAAACACTTCCCCACTGACCTCTCCAGCTTTCTCGTCTACAGCCGCATATATGGCCGTCTGCGCACCTTCCCAGGGTGTCTTAAAAAGTGTTTGTGTCCAAAACGTTAAGAAAGGACCCGCCAATTTGCCTGTACACTTGAAAATCGTCGTGCCAACCGCCCCCGGGTCCACGCTGTTCACCCTCACATGAGACTCTCCTAGTCTTCTTGTCAATTCACGAGAGAAAAGAATCAAACTAATCTTACTATTTCCATACACTTGTAAAGGGTACAAGTTATGGTTGTTGAGATTTTTCAAAAGTGTACTTCCGATAATATGCAGGCAAGAAGTCGTGTTCACGATCCTACTCGGTTCGACAGCTGTTCCAGACTTCCTCAAAAGTGGCAGGAGCAACAGGGTCAGTAAAAAGTGTCCAAAGTAATTAACTTGCATGACTAAGCTCAAACCATCGGCTGTGAGTGTGGTTGGAAGCGTTCCGATTCCAGCGTTGTTCACTAAAATATCAAGTCTTTCCTCATTTTCCAAAATGTCTACTGCAAATTGCCGCACTGATTTTAGGGAGCCTAAATCCAGGAGCTTGAAAATCACTTGTTTGCTGCCAGTTTTCTCGATGATTGTCCTCCGTCCCTCGATGCCTTCATTGAGGTAGGGGCAAGCGACGATCACTCTAGCCCCTCGGCTAGCCAAGGCCGTGGCTATCTCGAGCCCCATGCCGCATGTGCCTCCGGTCACCAAAGCGGTTTTCCCATCGAGGCGCCTCTTCGATTTGCACATAGCATTTGTTTTCTTCTGATAAAAGCCAACTATGAAGGCTATAATCACGATTGACGCTACAATGTACAACCAAATCATTTTGTGTGCGTTGTGAGCGCTGATTAATATAATACTGCGGTTCGGTACCTGCCATCACATATAAATACTTTACTTTAAGTATTATTCCTAATATTTTAGTTGTATTAAAATAATATTGAGAAACACGACGCCTGGGTGTTTCAATTGTTTATAAAAATATATCGTTATTCGTCAGTCCGTATTGCGGATAAAAAAAGGTACCTTATCAATAAAACTTTAGAAGAATTGTGAGATATATAATAATATATACTATAATAATGGCAACCCATTATACGTCCCACTGCTGGGCACGAGTCTCTCCCCTTTTTTTTTTGGGGGGAGGCCTGGAGCTAACTCCACCACGCTGCTCCAATGCGGATTGGTGGAGGTGGGTGGGTTAGTGGCCAACCTACTGTCGGATGTTTTCAAACCGCCCATAAGGCCTCCGACAAGGTTTAACGACTGCTATCCATCGATAGCAACCGGGACCGACGGCTTAACGTGCCCTCCGAAGCACGGAAACGCGCATTTAATTTGCCACTAGCGGTCACCCATCACACTACCCGACCGCGCCCGTAGTGCTTAACCGAGCAGATCGCTTACGATCTACACCAGCCGCTGGGCCATGCGCGCTTCAACTTTATACTATATGTAGTTTTAATAGAAATGATAAATAGTTTAAAGAGTTTTTAAGTGGCTGTTTTTTATTCCTAGCGGATAAGCATTTATGAACAAAACAAGCTATTCGCCACCAATTTTTCTTTGTTTGTTTTTTACTTATTCTTTATGTGCATAGAGATGATACATAAAGGCGGGCTTAATACGACTTGGCATTTTCTCCCAGTCAACACTTGGTTTGTAAAGAGAACGACGATGTAATGGAAACAAATGGCAGTGAGTAGAAACAAATATTTTAACCTTTACCGAACCGGATATTCGGTCGAATTATTTCGACTCAATGGATTTTCTACGAGATTTGGTCGTTCAGATTTTTTTAGCGAATCGATATTGTTATTTTGTCTAGTATTTTGTGATTTGAATTACTCTCGCTCAACCCTACCTACTCTACTGAATCCTCTCATCATCCAAGTCCAATACAACAATGGCGTATAATGTATGCTATGTATTTTACAGTACGTAGCAAGAAATATTGAACATCCAGCCTACGAATGAGATAAACGGGTAGTTTTAGAAAG
The DNA here is from genome assembly GCA_036365455.1 of Macrosoma leucophasiata. Lineage (NCBI taxonomy): Eukaryota > Metazoa > Arthropoda > Insecta > Lepidoptera > Hedylidae > Macrosoma > Macrosoma leucophasiata. The sequence continues at coordinate 1,838,398 of JAWQUS010000010.1, forward strand.
CACTGATAGTCCGGTATTGGTCATCATCATCATCATCGTTTCAGCCAAAAGACGTCCACTGCTGAACAAAAGCCTCCCCCAAAGAATGCCACAACGAACGGTCTTGGGCCGCCCTTATCCAGCGATTACCCGCGACCTTCACCAGGTCGTCAGTCCATCTTGTGGGAGTCCTGCCCACGCTTCGCTTTCCGGTACGCGGTCGCCACTCGAGAACCGCTCTGCCCCAACGGCTGTCAGTTCGTTGAGCTATGTGCCCTGCCCACTGCCACTTGAGTCTCGCTATTTGGTGAGCTATGTCGGTAACTTTGGTTCTCATGCGGATCTCCTCATTTCTGATTCGATCTCGCAGAGAAACTCCAAGCATAGCTCTCGCCATTGCTCTCTGAGTGACCTTGAGCCTTCTTATGAGGCCCATAGTGAGCGACCACGTTTCTGTCCCATAAGTCATCACTGGCAACACACACTGGTCAAAGACCTTTTTATTGGTCAAAACTTGATCAAAATGGTCGAAAAATGTCGCTTACGTAAGATGCGAAAGAGGTAATGCTCTACAGACCAGTAATAAACCGAAGTCTCGTTCAGGTCGATGTGCAATATTTATATATGTAGGATACTGTAAAATGTTTTAGTGTTGACCTAGATAAAACATAACCTCAGCTGGATCCAGTTCCGGGCGTAGGCACCACCGCATTACCTCATATACTTGCCGCTAAATGGTAGTGTTTAGCACTATCGTATTCCGGTCAGGTGGTAATGTACGGCCCTGTAATTTCCGGCACAGAGGCATAACACCTTAGGCTTCAGTTAACGCATCTGCATTTTGACCTTGGTCTTTGTGTGGGTCACTTAACATCAGTGTGAACTGAATGCTTGTTTGCCATTTCCATTACAAAAAAAAACTAAAATCCTATCAAGCTTCTTCCCATTCATTTATTCTGGATCCACGACACTCCATCTTGGTTGCGCAACATCACGCAGGTGGGCACACCTCATGGTTAAACAGGTAAGGATGGTGAGAGAAGGTGGTACTCACCGTTTCCGCAAGCACGTCACCAGCGCGGTCCACTTTCAGGATTGTGATCTTGTGCTTATCCAATTCCTTGTACATCTTCTCGACGACGCTCGCGTACGGGCTGAGCAGGCCCGTGATGAGTAGGATGTCCGGCTGGCAACCCTTAAGCACCAGATCTTTACGGCTGCAAAACATTGTGCAATTTAGAACATGCCCTAGCCGACTATACAAGGTGAGTCAAGATCCACCATTTGACTATCAAGAGAAGGGGAGGGAGGTTAGTAAGCATACTAATTTTACTGGTGTTAGAGCTCCAGTGACGGAGCTCGCGTGCGTAGGCATCACCGCATTACCTAATATACTTGCCGCTAAATGATAGTGTTCAGCACTATCGTGTTCCGGTCAGTTGGTAATGTACTCCCCTGTAATTTCCGGCACAGAGGCATAACACCTTTGGCCTCAAGAGTGGTAATCATTTTGACCTTGGTCTTAGTGTAGGTGTCTCTAGGCAGTCATCACTTAACATCAATGTGAACTGCATGCTTGTTTGCCACGTCCATTATATTAAAAAAAGTCGCCATAAAACTTACTTTATGAAGGCCCTGACGTACTGCTTGATGTTGTGTGTGTTAAGGTTGCCGCGCAGACGCGAGCGGTACTCGCTCAGCATGCGATCCCGCTCTCCCACCTCCACAGGGTCGTTAGAGATTTGCTGTAGTATCATAATATGTACATTTTTAAACGTAACTTCAAACGTAACTTCACGCCTGTAATCCCCGAAGGGGTAGGCAGAGGTAAATGCATGCATTCAATCATACATGCAAACACCCACGACTCGCCGGTTACGTTTTGGCCCATGTAACAGGTGGCGAACCTGTTGCCATCTCCGGGCACATTACCAAACTCCGGGGTACTGGGAAACTTCCAGAAAATGGAAAAATCCCAATAGAAGCAGAGATAAAGGATTTTAAACCGTTATCTCTGATAGTCCCCGACCAGGGAATCGAACCCAGGACCTCCAGCGTAATAGTAGTGGCCTGCTACCACTACGCTACTGAGGCAGTGTACATTTTTAACTGACAATATTCTTGAATTCGTTCGTGTAGAGATGTATTCCAAACTAAAGGCTCCTGCACTGCCTTTATCGTTGCATTAACCTATTCAAAATTCATTTACTCATTTGAAAATAATTAATTATTCTTTTGATAGATCATGTTACAAAAAATGGCAAATTATGAATGTAACATTTTGCATTTGCGTTATAATATAATACGAGTATTAAGATTTTATCATGTAACTAAAAACTGCAGCGTGCATCTGCATTTCGGGTGTAAGGATACAATATATGCATTTTTCTAGTATGAAGTATGTAAAATTTACTGATAAGTGGACGTGCTAGAAAGAATATTATTCAAACGCTAACTTAATAACTATTAAAGCTGTATACAGGGTTTTTTATGTTACAAAGTTAGCAAACAAGCATGCAGTTCACATCGATGTTAAGTGATGACTGCAGCCTATAGACACTAACACAAAGACCAAGGTCAAAATGCAGATGCGTTACCACTCCTGAGGCCTAAGGTGTTATGTCTCTGTGCCGGAAATTACAGGGCCGTACATTACCACCTGACCGGTACACGATAGTGCTGAACACTAACATTAGTAATAGTCGACCAAATGCCATTACCATTAAGTCGACTTCGGAGAATTGTCCCCATAAAGTAAAAGTTGATCAGAATGATGAATGGAATGACCCCTTATAACTTTGAAAGTGTCTCACAAATCATCTTGTACATCTATTGTACTTATAATAAACACAAAGGTAGCACATAAAAAAGAGAGAAAGCACATAAAAGGCTATTACACGACACGGTATTCAGGGTCCGGCAGAAAGGCGTGGCCTCGCGCCCGGTTGCCGCTTATTACACTATCCGGTCGACAGGGCCCTAACTCAGTCACAGTACAACAGTAAAGAACAGTGAACAGAATGAAAACTATGTACAAATTGTTGAAACGGCGCAATCACACAAACATGCGCATCAACGAGGCCCCTAAGCGGTTCTCGCGGTGCTGCAGCTCCGAGTCACTCGCTATTCGAGCGTCGATGCGCATGTTTGTGTAAGTGTGCAATTTTGAACATTTTATATGTAGTTTCCACACTGTTAATATTTGTATTGTGTGTAGTTAGGCTGACCGGGCCGCTCCGGTCGCCCTAATTAGGACCCTAACTCCCTAAATGTTATCACACTACCCTGACCCTTGCTATCGTACCCTGAATACCTTGCCGTGTAATGAGGCCAATAGGTAAAAATACAGGAACAGAAATATACATAATAGGTTAGTATATTTTACTACATACTAAAAACATGTACGTGAAAACACACAGACATGCGTACATATACTGTTGATGAAAAGATTTGACTAAAATATCGGCCGCCATTTGTTTTGAATTAAACATCGTTTCAAAGACTGCATCCTACAGTTTTATAGTTATACTTCATATCGCGCGATTGAAAAAAATATGAGAGTTAACTTTAACGATGCGCGCGCACACTGACGTTTAGAAGCGACAGCCTGAAGTTAGTTGCTAAACAAATACAAGCAACAGTCTGAAGTTAGTTGCAAATGTTTTTATTAATTTTATCGTTTTTACGAAATCACCGTCGTTACCTATTGATAATTTATCACTAAAGATATTGCCGCGATCGATCGCGACCTACAGCTGAATTACAGCTTTATGCTCAAATATCTTTGGATATGCGTAAGAAGTACTACTTTTTACGTGCGTACATAAGTACACACAATACATAATTCTTTCATTTGTCTGCATGGACGATAAATAATGAAATCTGGTGATCGTCTTAGATAGTTTATTTATTAATGGTTTAAAATTATTCTCGGTCGTCTACGATCATTAAATGATCATGACGTTCGTTGTAACAGCGCCGTAAAGGTAAAAATTCCGAACACATATTTAAGTCACGATGATTTAGAAACATGAAATTGAATACAGATTTTTAGTAAATAGCAAAATAAATAGACAAGATAAGGAAAATATTTCTAATAAGTCGAGTGGCCATGACGGAAACTTCTACCTATAGAATTATTTCATAAATCTTGAATGAAAGGAAAACGAGGTGATTTTGGAAAACTATGTTGCTGTTCAATTACTAACGCAAACAATCATTAGGTTAAGTCTTTATTCCTTTGCGTCAGTTTTCGTAGAGAATAATCTGCACTTAACACAAATGCCACTGAATTGCTTGAGTAAATTTTTTCCCAGTCTCTTACCTCGCGAAGTCTTTTTTTTATGGACTCATGTAGGCCATGCCACACAGCGGACACTACGCCTAAATTCCATACAAACGCTTATTTTGGTCTCCATTACACGAACATCAATCAGTGACGTGTATTTACACGTGCACCTGTGTGCGTAACACGTAGATAATATCAACCGTCGCCCATAAGAGGGGAGGCGGTTGGTTGATGCGGGGAAAACGGGCGGGACGTCGAAGTGTCCATTCTATACATAGTATATTACATATTCTCTGGCGATGCGATGGCACTAGTCTACTTCACCGGGCACTTCACTAGTCGACTTCTACTTCCCTGGGGCCCCGGGTTCGATTCCCAGGTCGGGGCTATCAGAGATAACGGTGTGATATCCTATATCTCTGGTTTTATTGGGATTGTTCCATTTTCTTGAAGTTTCCGAGTTGGTAATGTGCACGAAGATGCCAATAGGCTCGCCACCTGTTACACGGGCCAAAACGTAACCGACGAATCGATTTACCCCTGCCTACTTCTTCAAGGATTATAGGCATGAAGTTACGATATAACTCGATTTTCCAATTGGGTGTTTGAAGATGTACGTTATTTCCGTTATACCTACATTGCATATAATCAATACTTGCTTTTAACATTGACCAATCTTAAGAGCAACTATTGATTATTCTACTAGTATTGATTGATATTATATTAAGCCCCCATGATTACATACTTTTTTTATTTCTTTTATTTATTTACTTTACAAGATTAAATTTACTTATAATGCGCTTTTTATGCTCTACAATATGTTTACTAAACAATGACTAATGACATGTAACTTAATTAGCACACAATTTGGCGATAAAGGTTATGTACAAATGTTTAATACATGTATACAGTGTCACATTTTATTGATTAAGGCTTAGCTAAACATTTAAATCGTTTGTAAAAAGAATTTATTCTCTTTCAAGAAGCAATTTTATAGTATTTGAGTATAAGAGTCGGTACTGGGAGCCTGTCGAAATTGCTGTAGTCATTGTCATTGTTGTCAATTAGCTATTTTAAAAGCAGTAGCCATAACCGGGCTGATGTTTTTGCTTTCATAGATATAGGTCGCGCCACATAAAAAGAACGCTGGAAGAAAGTAGAAGGGATGTGTTCGCGAAATCGGTACACTCGCGCACGAAAGTACTAGCCCTATTGGTTTATTATTGATCTAGCTTTCGCTTGCGGTTTCGTGTATTGGTAGGCAGATTGAAAACGCCGCACCTCATACCACCAAATAGATCGATAAATCGTCTACTGCGCAGCTTGACCGCCAGCGTTCTTTTTACCTGGCGCGACCTATACAAACATAGATTTATTATCTACTTCAAACATAGATTTATAATACAGTAGTATGATAGATCTATGGATACAAAATAAGATATGTTAGATTATACAGATCATTGTTATTGCTCTTAAACTAAGGCGCTTTGCACATGGAGCAACTATTGCAGAAATTGGCAACTGTCTGTCAACTAGCTGTTTTACAAATATTTAAATTGGACTTTACACACATAGCAACTCGAGTTTCGAGTTCGGGTGATCGTCAAAAGTTTTCAGTTGCTGTAATTGATGTCTAGGTTAGTTCCTTACTGCCGCAACTAGCAACTGTTAAATATTACCTATACCGGTTTTTAAAGTTTCTGGTTTCCGCAACTGTCAATCGCAATGCGTCGGGCGATTTCGCACGCTCCCTCTCTCTCGCCGTGCCCGGAAATGCCAGCGTCGCTCAAAACGTCGCCATAGCTCACAGTATGCCATTAAATTGCGGGAACCGTAAACGTTATAGCAACCATCAACATTTTAGAAAAAAAATAAATTAAAATGTTGATAGTTGCCTCAATTTAAGTTGATCCATGTGCAAAGCGCTTAATTGACGTGAAAAATTGACAGCAATAACATGACGACAGTACGGGCCCTAACTCACTAGGACGCCATGGCTATCGGCAGGAGATCTCTCTAGTCAGGACATCTAGGTAGTGTTGTGGGCGTGTCTTTCCATTAGCCGACATGTTACTCGTGTTTGTAAACATCTGTAGGTGGGTACTCAAGCGGATGATGAAATAAAGCACAGATTGGCAGAAGAAAGTCGTATATTGCCAAAGATCCGCCCATTCGATTACTTCCGGCAGGGAAGAACGGGCAAGAAACCCTTCGGACCGGGAATTTACATATACCGGGATACGATACTACTACTATCACTAGTCTTCTGCCAATTTAATTTAGTAGGGGAGGTAGGGGAGGGACGGGCGGTCGGGAGACGTGGGCACCCCCATTTTATTCTGATCCTATCATAGGTCTATCTTTTTTCTTAATTTGGTAGATTACTTTACCGTCTGGCAACACTGTTCATCCATAGACTACCTGTGAGTTTTGGCGGGAACGCGGAAACGAGCTGTGTCGCTGCGTGATATTATTTTCGAAATTTGTGTACAGTCGCGTTTTTATGTGTAAAAATGGTGGGATTTTTATCATAAAGCATTCGATAATGTTCAGGAGTGTAAGAAAGTGCTATTATGAAGTGAAAAGTGATTTTTCGTATTGCCTCCAAAACTTCGTAAAAACTTCAGTAAATCTCCATCGCTTTACTGGAGCCACCCCATCATCTCATCATATTCCTCATGGAAGCATTTAATCATCGTCATCTTCAATACACACGTCGTCGTAATACAACAGCTTGGATGTCGCCATGGCATCCTAGTGAGTTAGGGCCTTAAGGGCTCTTTCAATTTATGCGTTTTGTGTCGGAGCGCTGCAGTGCTGAAGCGACGCGTTTGTCGTAAGGCGCACGGACGGTCATTTTTTTTATGTTATGGAACACATTGATGTTAAGTGATAACTGCAGCCTAAAGACACACAGAGACCGAGGACAAAATACCGTACATTACCACCTGACCGGAACACGATAGTACTGAACACTACCATTTGTTTTCATACAAAACGCACGGTGCGGCAACAGTACGACGTCAGTACCGCGAACGCTCGACAACAGGAGCGACGCCAAACACACAGAGACCAGAGGGAGTTTTGGCGGGAACCTTGAAAGAGGCGTATGGAGCTCTTATTTTATTTCATTTTCTTGGTGTATTTTGAAGTTATATTGAATAAAGTTGGTGGCATTTTGTTTGAAATAGGTTTATTACAGTGCCCGTGTATAGTGAAATAGAATAACAGTGCGAAAACACGACCTTTGCCGACGAGGTTGCCTCCAAAACTTCATTGTAAATGTTCTGGTAAAGTAGCCATCGCTTTACTCGAATAACTTGACTGTAACTCACTTGACTGACATAATATACTTGATACTTACATATTATACTTGATGACTATATTATACTAACTTTTACGCTGCTTAATTAAATACGAAATATCGTTTTACTTGACACTGGCAATATGCGTAATAGCGATGCCATAATAACAAAAAAAAAAAAGACCAGCGGTCAAAATGCAGAAGCGTTGCCACACCTGAGACCTTTTGCTGTTTTGCCTCTGTGATAATTTTAACGGGGCCATAGTTACTGGAGCTCTATTGCCATTTTTTTAACCAAGCTGTTGCCGTTCCATTCCAAACAAATTCAAACAATATTATTATTTTAGGAAAATATTTAAAAAAAAAATAGTCAACGTCGTGGCCTCCCGGTATATACAGACAGCAAGCAACGCTACAAAATACTACAGTTAAAAACACACAACAAGATAGCATGAAAAAAAGATTTTAAAACATAGAAACACATTCCTTACCTTTGAAATTTAAGGTGATCGGACTGTCATGAATTTAAAAAATATGAAACAATATATGTATACCAACTGTCGGGCTTACAATGAATTGCAAGCGTATTTCTCATAACCACGAAATAAATTCCGTGCTTATAACTACAGTCAAGTCAAAGTAGGTACATGAATTATTAATTCCCGGTTAACACACTCCCGGGTGACACTGGAATTTTACTGTCTTTTTATATGTATTGAACATAAAAAAGACAGTAAAATTCGAGTGTCCGTATATTAAACATTAGAGAAACCAAAAGAAAATGTTGGAATTATTGTCTGTCTGGCTGGTGCATAATAACGTCGAAACTACTCAACGGATTTGAACGCGGTTTTACAGGATAATAGGATTACATAATAATATAATTAGGAGCGTTGTTAAAACGTCGTTTGTTTTGTCAAGATCGGTTAAGAGAAAAAGAAGTAACGGTCAATTGAAAATTTACTTCAAGTACTGCTTCAAATTAAATATAAGTCTATTATCGAAGTTTCCACAGGCCTCCCCTCAAAAAGGGGAGAGACTCGTGCCCAGTAGTGGGACGTATAATGGGTTGCCATTATTACGCGAAAAGCAACCTACACGCGGGCGGAGCCGCGAGCAACAGCTAGTATACAACAAAACACTTGACGTCCAACTGGAAGAACTGTCCGATCACCTCAAAAAGTTAGTATCCACAACAAAACAAGGTGTTACCTGATAGCGATAGTCTACGGGCTCCGAGAAACTCACGTGGCCGAACTTGTGGTAAATAAGGAAGTCCTCTTCCGATTGCGATATGTCGGTGCCCCGCCAGCGAGAGAAGCGGGTCCTGAAGGCGTCGGCCACTGATGACGTGGAGGCGGTGCAGTTGACCAGGATGAGGCCCAGCAGTCTGCGGGGATGCGCGAGACCACAGCGCGCCAGCACGTTGGCCCCAGCGCCCTCGCCGAGGCCTACGGCGTAGCGGACGTGCAGGAAGTCGAGGACTGTGATTAAGTCTTCGCCCAGGGTTTGCAGCGATGGGAACGGGTAGCTGTGGAGGTATTGGTTTTGTTGATCAGAATATTTTTTATGTCACGAAGTGGTCATAACTGCAGTCTATAAAGCATAAACATAAAAACCAGAGATTTCAATGAAGATGCGTTGCCACTCCTCAGGCCTAAGTTGTTGTACCTCTGCGGCAGAAATAACAGGGCCGTACATTACCACCTAACTGGGACACAACATCATTGTACACTACCATTTATCGCTGAGTAGATTAGGTAATGAGATGATGCGTCCGCGAGCCACGTCACTAAAGCTGTACGTCTTGAGTTCTCAAGCAAAATTCCGTCAAGCCGTTTAGCTCTGCCTCCAAAAACCCTCATGTAGAACTCTATCTAGACGATTAGACTACAGATCGTACCACAGAAATCTACATCACAAACATTTCAAAAATGTGTGTGTGTGTGTGTGTGTGTGTGTTTCTGTGTGTATCTTCATTTTTGAAAATGAAATGTAGTATAAAAATAAAAAAAAGTAATGAAAAAATATAGAGTACACCCCTCCTTAACAGTCTTTGAGGCGCAGTCGAATGAAAATCAAAGTAGACTCACGACTCTGGCAGGTCCGGGGAGTTCTCCTCGTGGCCCGGCACGTCGACATGAATGAAACACGACCGCTCTTTAATCTCCGACATCGCTGGACAGTTCACGTAGTCCACTAGGGAGGAATCTGGAACAGCGAACTCTTTTTAGTGTACCGTAAAGAGAAATCCCTTTATTTCGGCAACTACTGCACGTAAAACTGAAAAAACATAAACGGCGAGTCAGTTTTATTTCTTTTGGTTTAAGAAAACGTATCTCAATGGTATTTGGTTTTTTTAATGTAATGGAAATGATAAACAAGCATACAGTTTACATTGATGTTAAGTGATGACTGCAGCCTATAGACCAGTGATTCCCAAAGTGGTCTATATCGACCCCTGGGGGTCTATGACAACCTGAAAGGGGTCTGCGTCAGTGAAAAAAAAATTTGGGGGTCCATGAAATGAAAATGGGGGTCTACGATAATGGATCAGAACACATACACTGATACTACCAATTTACTTACATCATACCAGTGATTCCCAAAGTGTCCATGAGAGACTCGATGGGGGTCTACGTAGGCGTGAATAAAAATTTGAAATATGGGAATGTGATATACATGTAGCAAGGACGGGGGTCCACAGAATCCAGAAAAAATTGTAAAGGGTCTACAAGAAAAAATAGTTTGGGAACCTCTGCTATAGACAAAGACCAAGGTCAGATGCGTTACCACTCTTGAGGCCTAAGATGTGTTATGACTCTGTGCCGAAAATTACAGGGCCGTACAAGGATACCTTGTGAACGCGGATCCGACTCGTGCTTGATCGGTTTTTTAATGTTCTAAGGTCGAAAGATAAGCAGATGGGAGCAGCAGCCACCTGACATGACACTAGAGGAAGAGTTTCTAAATGCGCTGCCATAAAGTGGTCTTGACGCCAGTTGTGAGGAATGTAACTTCAAGCCGGTAATCGAAGGGGAAGGCAAACTCTAAGATGCTGGGCAATCCCAATAGAATCAGAGATAAAGGATTTGACACCGTTATATCGGATCAACCCAGGAATGGAACCCAGAACCCCAGCGTAGTAGTAGTGGCCTGCAACCAGTAGACTACTGTTGAAGTTTTATGTAATGGAAGTAGCAAACAAGCATGCAGTTCACATTGATGTTAAGTAATGACTGCAGCCTATAGACACCCACACAAAGACCAAGGTCAAAATGCAGATGCGTAGTTCCTGAGGCCTAAGGTGTTATGCATCTGCGCCGGAAATTACAGGGCCGTACATGACCACCTTACCGGAACACGATAGTGCTGATGACTACTATTTAGCGGTTAGTATAAATTTGGTCTCAAAAATTCCTAGTACCTACACTTGGATGAATTTTATTACGGTGCTAAGCTGTAAATTAATTAACTACCACATTTTTTAGAATTTTTTTAATAACATGCCGTCGTAAAGATGCTATAAAATTGATAATGCAGTATGTATGCTACAATGTATGCACAACATAAAACATAAAACGTAATATTGACATACTGTATCCAACAAGAAATATTGTATATCGACCTTGGGAACGAAACTTCGTCTTATTTCGGGTTTGTAGAGCGTTATTTCTTTCGCACCTTACCTACGAGTATGTGACGCTTGACATTTTGATCAATTTTTGACTAATACCGGACTATCGGCACACCACCACCGCGGACACTCCGCCAAAATTCAATTTTGATCTCTATTACACAGACATCAATCAGTGACGTGTATTTACACGTGCACCTGTGTGCGTAACACGTACAAAATACCAACCGTCGCCCATAAGAAGGGAGAAGGTTGGGTGATGCAGGGAAATCGGGCGGGACGTCGAAATGTCCATTCTATACGTAGTATTATTACATATTCTCTGCTATCGGTGCAGATCAGTGCTAACGTAGGCAGTGTGCAGCCGTGATAACGCTCTAGAAAGTCGAAACTAGCCGATTGTCTTTTTCGTAGGCCCGATGTGCATTATATCTTTCTGGGTAGGTACTGTAGTACCATATTAGTTCAATGTCTTTCTTTTTTAATCAGAACGTCATGCTTCGGAGGGCACGTTAAGCTGTCGGTCGCGGTTGCTATTGATAGATAGCAGTCGCTATACCTTGTCGCAGGCCTTATGGGCGGTTGAGAACATCCAACAGCGGGTTGGCTACTAACCCATATCTCCACAAACCCGCATTGGAGCAGCGTGGTGGAGTGAGCTCTAGGCCTTCCCGAAAAAGAGGAGAGACTAGTGCCCAGCATTAGGACGTGGAAAAAAAGGGTTGTTGCCACACTACAGTTTGGCAGCAGATAGATTAGGGCCTACGTCCTCGAGTCTCGATGTTCTGGAACTCCATCACCACGTGGTCTGCATGTTTTTCAAAGTCATGATAAAATAAGAATATAGAAGATTCAACACTTACGATTGGTCCCAAGGTCGTGGACGGTGAGGAACACGCATCTTTTGTCTTGCTGGCTTAGGTCACCCTGTAACATACAAATAAATCATCTCAGTGGTGGACTTAGGTCATCAATCTGCAGCTGGTAAACAAGCGTGGATCTCACATGGATGTTAAGTGATGATTACAGCCTATGGACATCTACACAAAAACCAGAGATAAAAATGCAGATGCCACACCTGAGACCTACGCCGTTATGTCTTTGTGATTATAATTATAGTGACCGGATCCATCCACCATCTAACCTGAACACGATAGTGCTGAACACTACAATTTGGCAGCGCATAGATATGGTAATGCGGTGGCAGAGAATATGTAATAATACTTTGTATAGAATGGACACTTCGACGTCCGGCCTGATTTCCCCTCTTACAGCCCGCACCTCCCCTTGATTGCCGTGCCGGCAGCCTCGTGCACTGAAATTGCGAGCGGGTGTATGCGTGTAAAGGTCTACTGGTGGTAGAGCTCCAGTGACGGAGCTCGCGGGCGTAGGCACCACCGCATTACCTAATATACTTGCCGCTAAACGGTAGTGTTCAGCACTATGGTGTTCCGGTCAGGTCGTAATGTACGGCTCCGTTATTTCCAGCACAGAGGCATAACACCTTAAGGCCTCAGGAGTGGACGTCAATGTGATCTGCGAGCTTGTTTGCCACTTCCATTACATAAAAAAAGACACGTCCTCATTGATGTCTGTGTAATAGGTAACCAGAATAAGCGTTTACATGGAATTTTAGCCGAGTGTCCGCGGTGTGGCTGTGGTACGGTTGTCACACACCGCTGAACCAACAGGATCGTCACCATTAAATACACGTATCCAGAGAACATTACACTTGATATTAACCTAATTAACCATTATTCGTAAATAAATAGACATAATATCTAGATAGTGTTTGTTGATTCAAGACATCTGCAGTCGGAAGTCTATGACGCACGGGTAGTCAGACCATACGTGACATAGAAACAAAGGTGTTCTAGACAAGAAAATAATGAGATACTCGAGCATACTGACTTAGCTAGCTCGGTGTTCATTCATTCTATTTGTGTTCTTATTGACAGACTGTTGTTAAGGGTCACTATATATTCAGGTTATAAGATCACTCGTGCATCTTTTTGTCTGTACACAAAACAGACGTGAAGTTAGATTTTTTGCATATGTTACCGTAAAAGCCGGAAAAATCCTAAGATTTTCTAGTAAAACCTCAATAGTAAATGTCCGAAAAGTTCTTTAATTTCAAACTTTTACTTTTTGTCTCTGGTGCTTCGCCGGCCGCTGCCGCGGTACGCTCGTTTCGCTCGCTCGGCTCGCGCTGTTTTAACATGACAATGTACCTACAACCCACCTTACCTATTTTTTATAGTGCCTTTGAGGCAAATCCTAAGATTTACCAAGTGAATGGTGGTAAAAGTTAGAAATTTAAGAAACAAATGTTGTTTGGACATTTACCATTGAGAGTTGGTAAATCTTAGGTTTTACCGAAAAAACTTAGGATTTACAACAATCCTGGATTTTACAGTAACTTATATAAAATATATACTTATTTCAATGCTTATTTTATTGCGTGGTACTTAAGTATATTAAATAATTGGCCCCGTAATAACTATCACAGAGACAAAACAACTAGGTAAGGTCTCAAGGGTGGCAACGCATCTGCATTTTGACCTTTGGTCTTTATGTACCTAAGTGTCTACAGGCTGCACATCACTTAACATCAATGTGAACTAAATGCTTGTTTGCTGCCTTCATTACATTAAAAAAAATACTGACTGTAAGAAATTAGGGAACTGAGAAAAATTCAATCGAATCCCTTAAAGAAACACGGGACTACAGTAATCTCTAACCAGTCATAAAAGTGATATATTTTACACTTCTAGGCACCATAAGGATTCCCTTTACTACGACGTGGGATATCATAAAACCTTCATAACTACTGCACTAGCCACGTTGGGCATTTATTACCACTTACCTGTCCGTACTTAGGAATATTCCCCTTGAGCAGCATGAAAGAAGAAATACAACCGTTAAATTGTTACGTTTGGAATACAATGATTATTACGAAAATAAAATAACTAGATGAGTGGTTCTAGTACGCATTGGACTAAATGCTTACCAAGTATGAGGTAACTACCGGGTTTTATCCGGAAAAGTAGTGCAACCAAAGGAGAATGATACTGTTCCATACATTTCTGGACCCAGATGTTAACACTGTACAAATTATGTCATTTTCAAATGCCTGCCTATAAAATAAATAATTTGAAAATCAAGCAATTTTTTAATTGCCAGTAATTGAAGTTTATGTATATAATCAAGTAAAAATTTGGTTAGATTGCTAATTGTTAACTATATTACAAAATGTACTGTGTATTTGGTTAACCAGTCACAATTTTGCAGGCCCATAATTATCCGTCTCCTTTATTATGTAGGTACTGTGCAATGTACCATCGAAGAAAATGTCCAGTAGATCACGGTACCTCATTAGTGTAGCCATAAAGTCTAATTTGGAACGGTTTTGAATCAGTGGAAACTTCTTCGACAAATAGGTATATAGACGTTAGGATACATTATGCTTATATTGTTAGGTTAAAATTAAATAAAAAACTGACTCAAAATGCAATTTGAATATAAAAGATCCAAGTAAGTAACAAACATCGATTATGTTTGTAAACACAAACCGTAGCTGTGTTGTGTCGTCGATGACACGAACAAATATAACTTAATTGATGCTGACATTCATAAAAAATATATGGTTTACCTTTATTTTTTGTGAATAAATACCTTTTAATTCGCGATTCCATAATATGCACGTAATTTTATAAGGTTCCTTAATTTAATTAAATCTTCTTAATTTAATAATAGAAGGTATACGTATACCTAGTATTGCAATTGATACTAAATTCTATGGTAAACATTGACGCCTATACGCTTAAAATAGCAAATAATAATACCGTTGTGTGCTAATATTTTCCAACAGGCGCTCAATATTAATTCCCGAGTGCAAACCACTTCGCTATCTCTGAGAAACCCGCGAAAGCAATTATTTATCGATAAAACAGTTTCCTAACTGTAACTTGATACAAAGTTACAAATTGGAGTTGTTATTTTCGGAACACTGTCTTGTTATATTGTTTGAAAATACCTACAGGAACGAGGTAGCATTGTAGCATCTGTAAGAAAACATACATTTTATTTATTTTACTATCTTTCACTGGTTGTAAAAGCGTGCCGCGAACTCCAGTGATGGACCTCGCGGACTTAGGCCTCACTGCATTACCTAAACTACTTGCTGCTAAATGGTAGTCAAGTTAGCACTATCGCGTTCCGGTTAAGTGGTAATATACAATACCATCTAACTGGAACACAACAATGCTGAACACTACCATTTGGCGGCAGATAGATTAGGTAATGCAGTGGAGGCGGGCGAGTGGCTACGCCCTCAAGCTCCTACATATGGAACTCTAACACCAGTAAAGAATATATTTGGATCCTAAGAGTTTCAATTCGTCATTGATAGCTCTTGTATTGAATATTGAGATACTTTTAATTCGCCCAAATTCCGAGATTGCTCATCATTTCATGCAGCCTAACATTTTCTTTCCTAAATTCGTTTTATTTCTCCGGTAATCTTAAAGTATCTGGGAATTGTTACGTTTAATGTCGTTTTTACGGATCCGTGCCTCCAAAGGAAAAAATATAATTGAATCCTTTAGGGATCCTTCGTGTCACTGTCTGTTTTCCTATCTATTCTGTCACAGGCAATGGGCTTTAAAGCTACTGAATTGATTGAGTTAAAATTTGGCTAACCTTAACCTTTTGGTTAGTTTAATGTACAATTCGGTTGACGTACGACAATGTATCTATAAAGATAGTCGTATTACAGTCTAGTATACAATTCTGTTAAAGTATACACGACTTTGTATATAGATAAATAGTCGTTAACCGAATTGTAAACCTACTAGACTGTAATTGATTAGGTTTTTTAGGTTTAAGACATTTATTCTCATAAAGACAAAGTCACTTTGATTGATTTATATATTTACACATACATGAGTGATCCAAACATAAACTTGAGACATAATTAAACAAATTCCCAACTAATTCTAAATTATTTTAAAATGTTTTGCGAAATACATTGTGTGATATGTACTACGTACCTAAGTGATAGATGTTATTATAAGATCTTCCAACATAATTAGGTATTAGTTAAAATTATTTTTCAGATCACTTAAGGGTATGGACAAAAATTTACAATTTAACTAACCATCCTATCATGTTGAAGTGAGCAAGTCGGCAATTGGCCAGTTTTTAATCTTAGTAAT
Organism: Macrosoma leucophasiata; assembly: GCA_036365455.1. Lineage (NCBI taxonomy): Eukaryota > Metazoa > Arthropoda > Insecta > Lepidoptera > Hedylidae > Macrosoma > Macrosoma leucophasiata. The sequence goes on from JAWQUS010000010.1 coordinate 1,854,822, forward strand.
AATCCCTTACCACTTTCCCCGCAATTCCTTCAGGGAGGAGTAACATCATCATTATCTACAGTCCTTATCGCGTGGCGACCAAAAAACTTTTTGCCGCTCTTCGGTTATTTCTTATTTTCCGAGCAGCTCTTCAAATTTTGTTCACTTATTTTTTGACGGCACATTTTAACTCCATTTTTCTCTCGTTTTATTACGCTATGGAGCCTTCTTGACACAATAAAAAGATAAGATTATTTTTAATTATTTGCAGACATTGGTTGCAGCTTTTCTAAATGGATAAACTTTTCTATCATTAATACCTAATACCTTTCAGGTGGCGAAACGTAGTATTCAAAATGTCATTCATTGAACCCAGAGACGGTTGTTATAAGTAGTTTAATAAATCTATTGTTAATCGATCGATCGATTGACGGTTGTAAAGAGAAATATAAGAATAAGAAAGAATAGAAGCTTGGACATGGTTGGAAGCTCCGGCTTGTGTAGATCATCTTTTTTCTTGTGGTCATCTTTTTTCTTGGTGGTTTCAATAATAATAATATATAAATTGGCATGGTACGTCAATGCATCGAATGCGGGACATGCGGGACGGATCCAACGTTTTGCGGGACTATTTTATTAATTCTTACAAAGCGGGATTACATCCAGCATTACGGGACGGTCCCGCAGAATTGGCCGCCTTACTAATAAAGCAGAACGCTGCTGATTTAAAAAACGTCAAGCTGATTCCGGATATAAAACCATAAATTAAAAATAATGATCTCGTTTCAGATAAGCGTATATAAAAAGTTACAACCGTTTTTTAATCAACTAGACGTGATCTAAGATTGCATTAATGTCGACAGCCATTTTCACCGTCACGTTTTCCCGCCATAAAGTGAAATGTCAAGTGACAGTAACGTCATTTTTTCTTATTTCGGCGGAACAAGGAAATGGCATTAAAGTGGCGTTGACATATTCAAAGTACACTTGGGCAAAGTGGGTTTAAGAAAGTAGCTAACACAATATAACAACTCAAATAGGTACCTACGTAGAATATTAGTTTGACACTAACTTATATAATTTATTGCATATAACTTCTTCAAAATAATAATATTTTACAAAATATCAAAGTTGCAAATTGTAGACAGGTAGGTAATTCTGAATAATTATTTCGAACAGTGTTATAATTTAACATTTCACACATTACTGTTCCATTTAACGACACACTTTTCTTACATCTTATTAAATGATTACAAATTTAACACATCTGCGATCTCTAAACTTTATGAACCATTTGAAGCGCGCAATTGACTGACTGTCAACTGAACAATGGGGGTCAAACAAAAAATTTAAATAGGGGCGTAAGTAAATATAACAACGCGGGATGGGCAGCAGCGTCCCGCGATAAATCTACCGTCACTGCAATCGCCAATCCGCCTGCGAAGCGTGGCGATTATCGCAAATTCTCCCCTCTAAACACAACAGTCTCTCCACAACAGTGTGGGTGTCTTTACGGAAGGCTTTAAATTGGTGGTGATGAACCCTTCAAAAGTTCTTTCATTCCGTAAGTTTAGTAATCTTTTATTGCTATACATTTTAGTATAGTAATATACTGAGTTAGTAGTAATATATTTAGTATGCTGAGTTTAAAACGCACATACCTGGTCTAGTTTATCTTTAAAACACAAAATAACCCTAAACAAGGAAACAAAATTCGTAAAATACCGCGAAGTTTTATGACCAGCGGATTTTGAAATTAAATTAAACAGGCCTTTGTGAAACTTTGCATCGAATCAAAAGTTTCCGTGGTACACTTTTATAATTGTTGTGGTGTTGGTATTTGTATTGGTTTAATCATTTACTGTACTTTAAAATGTTCTCGCAATATGGCGGCATGGTGAATTCGTTCTTTGTCCAAACATTGGTGAAAGCCCACTCCGACCCACCAACATATTGTGAGCGAAGTGGGCGCGATGCGGTCGCGAACAGTGACGTCGTCTTTGATGTGATCATTTGTATGTATCTTCACGCCAGGTCCCTAACGGGGTAGGCAGAGAGTGTAGAGAGCCAGATATCCCGGTTCAGACAAACCTCTCGTGCCTCGTCTACCTTCATCATTCTCTTCATACATGCACGCCGATTCCTAAGACTTTTGACCCCACCATCAGACAGAACTCGACCTATTTGATCATGGTAGGTCAGCCTTGGTCTTCCTGGGCCTCTGCAACCATCCACATTCGCATTGTATATCTGTTTAGTCATTCGCTCATTCGACATTCTTTCTATATGCCCGAACCATCAGAGCATGCCTTTTTTCATTTTTACACCGATACTATCATTCACACAAAGTATCTTTCTTACGTCTTCATTACGAACGCGATCGGTGAGTGATACACCGCAGATCTTGCGCAAAGATCTCATCTCATGATGATCATTTATGGACCCGTTATAACTATCACATAAACAAAACAACTTATACATATATTATGTATGTTTTTTTTATGTAACAAGGGTGGCAAACAAGCTTGCAATTAATTCAAATTAATGTTTAGCCTGGGTTGCACCAAAATATTTAAAAGTTAAAGTTGATGTAACATTTCACATCCTTCTTTAACTTTAACAGATTTCTTTAAGTGAAGGTTGGGAAATGTTACAATAACTTTAACTTTAACAAAAAGGCTAAGTGATGACCCGCAGCCTATAGGCATCTACACAAAACTAGAGCTCAAAATAGAGACGCGTTGCTACCCCTGAGCTAACCTATGCTGTTAAGTCTCTGTGGTAGTTATTACGGGGCCATACATTACCATCTAACCGGAAAACGATAGTGTTATACACTACTATTTGTGAAGCAGACAGATTTTATAGTAATCGTTTTTTTTTATTTTAACGTAACGTAACGTTACTTCACGCCGGTAATCCCCGAAGGGGTAGGCAAAGGTAAATGCATGCATTGAATCATACATGCAAACACCCACGATTCGCCGCCGGTTACGTTTTGGTTCATGTAACAGGTGGCGAGCCTATTGACATCGCCGGCCACATTACCAATCTTCGAGGTACTGGGAAACTTCCAGAAAATGGAAAAATCCCAATAGAAAAAAGATAAAGGATTTTACACCGTTAGCTCTAAGATCTAGCGTTAGCGGGAATCGAACCCAGGACCCCAGCGTAGTAGTAGTGGCCTACTACCACTAGGCTACTGAGGCAGTTAGGTGAAGATGTTTATATTATTTTTTTTTATAAATAATACCAAACTTTACTATCCACTTTCATAACGTGTCTATAACAGTAAATACATCATTTACAGGTTATATTATATAGAGTAAGACTAGTGTGTTTATTTATTTAGTAGATTCAAAGCACTCAAGTAGTAGTAGTGAACACGTAAATGAAGTTCTGTACTGGTATCCACTCACCTGTACATGCACATGTATGTCGCCGCTGCGGTCTGTGCTGACCACGTATTTCTGAAACAATAGAAACAATCTTTCAACAACACAGTAAACAAAACTTTGTACCTTATTATAGAATTCATTTTCCACGCTGTGGAAATGGACTGAATTTTATCTGCCCTCCAGAATCGTCCAAATCAACAACAACTGACATAAGACACACGCTAAACCTATCCAAGACTCTCAAATACTCGAACTACTTTGGTACTTTAAACCATAGATTTATTATACTACATGCTTAAACTAAGAATTATTTTTGTTTGTTTTTATGTCATAAAGTGGCTAACAAGCATAAAGTTTACATTGATGATAACGCGCATCGCATGGCCCCGCGGCTGGTGTAGATCACAAGCACAGAGTACTATAATACATACTGATCACAAGCGAACTACTCGGTTGAACGATACGGACGCGGATGGGTGTGTGTTGGGTGACCCCTATTTGCAAAACAAAAGGCGCGTTTCCGTGCGTCCGAGGGCACGTTAAGCCGTCGGTACCGGACCGTAACCTTGTCGGAGGCCTTAAAGGCGGTTTGAAAACATCCGACAGCGGGTTGGCAACTAACCAGTATCTCCACCAACCTGAACAGCGTGGTGGAGTAAGCTCCAGGCCTTCCCCCAAAAAGGGGAGAGACTCGTGCCCAGCATGGGACGTGTCTCAACGGTTGCCATTATAAGGTAATACTGTAACCTATCAACATCTACACGAAACCAGAGATTTCAATGTAGGTTCGTTGTCGTTCTATATGTCGTGTCCCGTACAATATCTTTTAGATAGCGAGGTAGGCGTAATTTTGTTTCATTTGTTCTGAAACAAATCAAAGCTAATTGAAAATTCGGTTAAAATTCACAATGAAAGGTCATGATATATTTGCGGGACTACGCAGCCCTGTCAGTCTTCGTACCTTTAATTATTTTGACTTAATGTAATTATGATAAAAAAAATATTAATAAGTAATCGAAACATTCGTTCGTCTATCGTTTTTCTTTCACTTCAATATTTATTCTTCTGCTATATTTCGATGAAAACACTGTCACTTTTTAAAGAACTAGCTGTGCCCACGACTTGTCCGCGTAGCTTAGCCTTTCTCGATAAATAAACTATCCTAAACCAAACGAATTTTTCAAATCAGTCCAATAGTTCCTGAGATTAGCGCGTTCAAACAAACAAACTCTTCAACTTTAATTGTTTGATATTATTTCGCATTAACACATGCTTGTGAAATATATTTTATTTTTAAAGAAAAATGGAAAGAAAAATTTGACTTCAGGCGAGGCTCGAACTCGCGACCTACTGGGAATCTAGTCCAGCCGCTCTTCCAATTGAGCTACTGAAGCCCTGCCCGATTTGTCAAATCTTTCCTTCACATCTATTGCATTGCTTTATGGTAGCAGTAGCGCCATCTATTACCAACTATGCTAGTTAGGCAACCGATATAATAGACTTTTCAGTTTATTGAATATCGTAAAGAAGTCGCTTTTACCCTTAATAATTGTTTGATATTATTTCGCATTAACACATGCTTGTGAAATATATTTTATTTTTAAAGAAAAATGGAAAGAAAAATTTGACTTCAGGCGAGGCTCGAACTCGCGACCTACTGGGAATCTAGTCCAGCCGCTCTTCCAATTGAGCTACTGAAGCCCTGCCCGATTTGTCAAATCTTTCCTTCACATCTATTGCATTGCTTTATGGTAGCAGTAGCGCCATCTATTACCAACTATGCTAGTTAGGCAACCGATATAATAGACTTTTCAGTTTATTGAATATCGTAAAGAAGTCGCTTTTACCCTTAATAATTGTTTGATATTATTTCGCATTAACACATGCTTGTGAAATATATTTTATTTTTAAAGAAAAATGGAAAGAAAAATTTGACTTCAGGCGAGGCTCGAACTCGCGACCTACTGGGAATCTAGTCCAGCCGCTCTTCCAATTGAGCTACTGAAGCCCTGCCCGATTTGTCAAATCTTTCCTTCACATCTATTGCATTGCTTTATGGTAGCAGTAGCGCCATCTATTACCAACTATGCATATATATATATATATGCCTAACTAGCATAGTTGGTAATAGATGGCGCTACTGCTACCATAAAGCAATGCAATAGATGTGAAGGAAAGATTTGACAAATCGGGCAGGGCTTCAGTAGCTCAATTGGAAGAGCGGCTGGACTAGATTCCCAGTAGGTCGCGAGTTCGAGCCTCGCCTGAAGTCAAATTTTTCTTTCCATTTTTCTTTAAAAATAAAATATATTTCTTCAACTTTATACTCGTACTAGCGGACCGCCCCGGCTTCGCGCGGGTGCAATGTTACCTACCCTCTTTTATTCGTCTTAGCGTGATGATATATAGCCTTAAGCCTGCCTCGATAAATGGACTATCTAACATTGAAAGAATATTTCAAATCGGACCAGTAGTTTCTGAGATTAGCGCGTTCAAACAAACAAACAAACACTTCAGCTTTATAATATTAGTTAAGATATAGATTAAGTATTAAGTATAGAAGAAGTATAGATATTGTATATTCTAAAAGAAACAAGAAAAAAAGCTGCTTTTATCGAGTAGTAAGGCAAATGTAAATAAATTCAGTAGCGCAAACAAGGTTTGCCAATCACTCCAATATAGCGAACTAGCTGCCAAGTAAACAGTAATGTCACAGTATAAGTATATACAGTAGTTTATCGCCTTTGAAGTTTTGCAATATGCCGCCTTCACGCATAAAAACGCAAATTCATTAAGGTTGTCACGTTTTTGTTTTTTATTTACGTAGTTTGTAACGCGTTTGTTTATGTTGAACACATCACGCCTGTAATTCCCGAAGGGGTAGACAGAGGTAAATGCATACATGCAAACATTCTCGATTCGCCTGTCACGTTTTGGCCCATGTAACAGGCGGCGAGCCTGTTAACATCTCCGGGCACATTACAAAACTTCAAGGCACTGGGAAGCCTCCAGAAAATGGAAAATCTATCAAACTATAAATATCAACAGATTTCCCTGAAATCTTTCAATCTACCAACCTACCAATTTACCAATCTATCATCAATCTACTAGTATTCCAGTTGGGCGGTCTATCAGTACGCCAGAATTCTAACAATTATAATGTACCGATCCTTATCCTTCCAAGCTGCCGGTGGTTAGGGACACAGAGACAGGAACCTCCTCACTATGCGTGCCGTGCCGAGGAGTACTGCTTTCTGTATCAGACCCTTGATCCATGCACCTAGCGAGAGCCTCTTGAGATCTTGGTCGAGGCTCTCCGCTATCAAATCGTTCACCGATACGACTATCGGCACAATGATGGCCGAATCCACATCCCACATGGCGACAACCTTGTGAGCCAGATCAAGATATTTAATTTCCTTGTCTTTTTCGGCTTTCACGAGATTCTCATCATGTCGATCATCATTACGCGTCGCTCCGAGCGATCTATCACCATTATATCAGGCTTATTGGCAACAATAGTCCTGTCCTAATACTTATATTTATACTTGTTATTATTATGTGAGATATCCATATAAAAGTTCTTTTGAAGAAGACATGCTTATGTGTTCATCGCTGCTTACAAACACTACCGGGGAAGAAATTTTTAATAAAATAAATATATTTTTTGAAGAAAATAATCTCAGTTGGAACAATTGCATTGACATTTGTACAGATAGGGCCAAGGTGATAGGTAAAACAGCAGGAGCAGTGCCACGAATAAAAAGTAAAGCGCCTAATTGTAGTTCCAGTCATTGTATCCTGCATAGACAAGCACTTGCGTTGAAGCAAATGCCGTCAAATCTAAAATTAGTTATGGATGAAGCGGTAAAAATAATTAATTTTATCAAATCACGACCACTACAATCCCGATTGTTCTCATTATTGTGTGAGGATTATGGTAGCACACATATAACACTGCTGCTCCATACAGAAGTGCGATGGCTGTCTCGGGGTAAAACTTTAACAAGGCTATTTGAACTTAGAGCCGAGTTACAAATGTTTCTTTCAGCAGATACGCGCATCTTTTGAAAAGTATTTTCCCGAAGAACACAATATAAAAATTAAAGTGAATTCATGGATTCATAATCCTATTTTACCCAACTTGAAAAAGCCTGAAAACATGTCAAACGAGATATATGAATCTCTTTTAGAATTGTCATCAGACACAAGTATGGAGTCACTGTTCAAAACGACGCCTGTCAATGATTTTTGGTGCAGAATCCAAGATGAATACGCAATGCTTGGCCAAATGGCTCTGGATATTCTTCTCCCGTTCCCAATTACATATTTGTGCGAAACAGGATTCTCTACCTACGCAGCCACGAAAACAAAATATCGCAATAGACTGGACGCCGAAGCTGATATGAGACTCCAACTTTCTTCCATCAAACCTGATATCAACCAATTGATGAAAAATAAAAAACAGTTTCATACCTCCCACTAGTTAGATTTTTTCTTTTTTAATGTTTTCTATTATTGTCCTTGCCAAGTGGTGAAGTAAATAATAATTAGTAACTGTTACATTGTACTTTTATTATGCTGATTAATAAAAAATACACTTATAAAAACAATTGTTTTATTGTAGGGTTCCATCAAGTATTTTGATTCCCAAAAGGGTTCCGTCATTTAAAAAGTTTGAGAACCACTGCCCTTAAAGATACAGAATAGCTTAAGAATATTCGATGCGAATTTTTAAATTGACATAACTTTTTAATTTCTGAACCGATTCACATGAAACAAACACTAAATATTAAGTGAAACTTGCTACAATATATTAATAAAAACGGCAGATCAAATACGCCGTTTACTGAAAGTAGCGTTGTCAAACACACAGACAAACAGACATTACTCCGGGATAAAAAGTACCCAGTGTTGTGCGCCAAAGGTTAAAATATAATCATACCAAGTTTTATTGTAATCGGACCGGTAGTTTTTATGTGATGCTTGAACAAACAGACAGACAGACAGACAAAAAAATGTCTAATCACATATTTGGGTTCAGTATCGATCTAGTAACATCCCCTGGTATTTATTTTTTCAATATTCTTAATGTACAGAATTTTCACTTCTACAGTTTTATTATAAGTATAGAATAAAATAGGTTTGATTTTCTTCGTTTTTAATTATTTTAAATGTACATTTTACCTAGATTCTAATTTATCTAATTTTTGTGTTGATTGATATAATTGGAATGCTGTACATACCTATAATAGGCATATGCATCAGACCAATGGTTTTATGATATATTTTGTAACTATTTGATGTACTATGCTGTTGGTGTGTCAATAAAATAAAATAAAATATATATAACCATAAAGGTTTTCGCAGCCTTTGATTACATACAGGTATATTATCAAAGGCCGTTGCATTCTTTTAGGTAAACGTAGATCCTATAATCTATGACAATTGACTTATCAAGTATCTCAATTGAGTGGTATCAGGAACCAAAGAGTTTATTGTATAAGAAAGTAAGATAGAAAAAAAAACCATTCTATTGGTGCAGCAGACATTCAGTTATTAGGTACTTCATAAAAGTAACAAAAAAAAAAACAATAGAAAGAAAAATAAGTGGATCAGATAAAGAAAAATTGGCTATTATTAATAGTCTTGCTCCTAGCGTGGCGACATTATTATGTGGCTACGGCCACCGGCCACCAGTCATTCTTTCAGCCAAAAGAGGTTTACTGCTGGATCAAAGCCTCCACGTGAGGATATGCCATAATCGCCACGCTTGGCAGGCGGATTGGCGATCGCAGCGACGACAGTTCTATCACAGGATTCTTCTGCCCATCCCCCGCTATTACATTTACAACCGCTGTATTGGAGTGTTTTGACAGCCATTGTTCGGTTGACTGACTCCACAAGTGGAAGAATTCTCTTCCAATAGCGGGCGATGGGGTCGTCACGTCCCAACTACTCCCGACGCCTGCATTGTAGATTTGACATAGTAGTCATTTTTTATGGAACGAATGTGTTAAACAAGCGGGCAGTTCACATAGATTTTAAATGATTGCAGTATATAGACATCTACACAAAACCTGACGTCAAAATGCAGATGCGTTGCAACCCCTGAGACCTTAAGTGTTAAAGTTAAGTATAATATTACGAGACTATACGAGCTCTTTGCCATATAGCCGGAATACGATAATGCTGAGTACTGAATACCATTAGGCGGCAGATATTAGGTAATGCGGTGGTGCCTAAGCTATCGAACTGCTACATCGGAGCTCTATCACCAGTTAAATTATTTTTATTCAGCAAAAAAACAACAAATAAAAAGTGTTCATCTAATTGTATGTAGAAAATGTAAATTCGATACAGCAAACGAGATTTCCCTATCACTCTAATACAGGGAATAGGCTATCAAGTGAACTACAATCTGATTATTGCCGAGGCCTGGAGAAGCTGCGTTGTGTCGTCGATGTCTGGACGGCATAAACACTGACTATGTAGTTGATACCTTTTTGTGGGATTCGTTTTTGCCCTTCTTTCTTATTTATAAAATTCTCGTGTCAAAGTGCTTGTAACAATACTCCTCCGAAACGGCTTCACCGATTAGTATGATTTTTTGGGGTAATTGTTAGGTTTGAGAATCAGTTGTAGATTTTTTTACCCCAAAGTGGTCAAACTCATTTTTTTTTAATTTATTTTGTCAGTCAGTTGGTGACTTCGACGCTCTATTTGAGAACAAACCAGATGCGAAGTATGTTGGCCTGGAGGAGGGTTGGGGGGTTGTGTCTCTGTAATAGTTATAACGTGACCATACATTATCATCCAACTGCCACACGATAGTGCTGAACACTACCATTTGGGGTCAAAAATCTTAGGAATCGGCGTGCATGCATGAAGAGAATGATGAAGGTAGACGAGCCACGAGAGGTTTGTCAGGACCGGGTTATATGGCGCTCTACACTCTCTGCCCACCCCGTTAGGGAACTGGCGTGAAGATACATATACTACCATTTGGCGGCAGACAGATTAGGTAATGCGATGATGTCTATGCCCTTGAGTTCCTACCCTTAGATCTCTCTCTGGAAATCGAATTAATTAAGTATTAGTGCTGATTCTAAACAAAACAAACATTGCTTACTATTTCGTTAATAAAAACCCACTAGGAAAACATTGTGTTAATTTTATTGTAACAGGATTTGAATTTAATAGAGCAAACGAGGTTTGCTGACCACTCCAACCCAACACAGGCGGCAAGCTTCCAGGACCAATGTAATTAGTAGCGAGCGAGTGCCACGCAATATACATTCTGTCTACATTATAAAGTGTCTTCGTAAATATACCGAAGAGACATCTGTACATGATAGTACAGTACTCAAGAATTAATATTGCACATCGAGCCTGTGAAAGAGATGATCAGTTCGTTTCGACTTCATAGAGGGTTATCTTTATACCCTGTTTTTTTTTTTATTTAAAATGGCATCGCTATTATGCATTTTGCCAGAGTCAAGTTAAACGATATTTCGTATTCGTATAAAAGCGGCGTTAAAGTTAGAATCAGTTATTTATTTATTATGTCAGTCAAGTGAGTCACAGTCAGTAATTCGAGTAAAGCGATGGCTACTTTACCAGAACATTTACAATGAAGTTTTGGAGGCCCCCTGAAAGGCCGTGTTTTCTCACTGTTACTCTATTTCACTATACACGGGCATTGTAATAAACCTATATCAAACAAAATGCAACCAACTTTATTTAATATAACTCAAAAATACACCAAGAAAACGAAATAAAATAAGAGCAACACACGCCTCTTTCAAGGTTCCCGCCAAAACCTTCTTTTTTTTCTCTGTTCTTCTGGTGAAAATACCTACGTAAGCACTGACAGTCCGGTATTGGTCAAAACTTCATCAAAATGGTCGCCAAGCGTCAAACAACGAAAGAGATAACGCTCTCCAGCCCCGAAATAAGCCGAAGTCCCCTACTTGGCTCAATGTGCAATATTTATTGTTGAACACTGTAGCTTACATATTTAATTTTGTGAACGGTTTCTTATTTTAAAAACATTTGTTTTTAAAAAGGGCGATCTATATTTTATGAAATGGAAAGATAGGTCTTTATCATTGCACATTGCTACGTATTTAATCAAATTGAGACCATGTTTTATCAGAAGGCTGTTTGACCACATGAGCACCTCATGGCAGTCGTAATAATTGATATTGGATTAATTTTGGGTTAGCGACGAGTGCCCTAACTGTACATACTTATTGAATTTCTAGAATCATTGTCATATTATATTGGAGATTAAATAGGATCAAAAATCAGTCAAGAACATGTTGGCCATGTACGGTTCCATTTCGCAATACATTTAATAAGTTAATGAACTAGTATTACACGTGAACCAGCACTTAACCAACGTAAATGTTGCCACTAATTGCCAGATTTTTTTTATGTAGTGAAAGTGGCGTACAAGCATGCAGTTCACATTGATGTTAAGTGATGACTGCAGCCTATAGACACCCACACAAAGACCAAGGTCAAAATGCAGATGCGTTACCACTCCTGAGGCCTAAAGTGTTATGCCTCTGTGCCGGAAATTACAGAAGAAGATTAAAGATTAACCCATTCCCTGACCCATCTGAAACACAGTTACTTAAACAATGCACTAACTTACATGTGATTCATGGGACGGAGAATCTGTTAAACTTGTGTCACATAAGCAGTATTCACTATCATGTATTTTAAAAACGGTGTATTCGTCTTACTGTAAACAGACTATTAGAATTTAATAGAGCAAACAACATTAGCCGATCACTCTAACACAGGCAGCAAGCGTCGAGAAGCAATGTAATTAGTGGCGAGCGAGTGCTACGCAATATTCATTCTGCCTACATTATTAAGTGTCTTCGTTAATATACCGACATATTTTAAATGAGACTTCTACTGAAAATAAGGTATATTTAACTTTGTGAGCAAAAGACTTAACAGATATAGAGCAGCTAGTTGCAGAAGCCCAGGAAGACCAAAACTGACCTACCTTGACCAAATATGTCGAGTCAGAAGTCTTAGGAATCAGCGTATATTTAAGAATAGAAAGATGAACGTATAAGAAGCACCGGAGGTGTGTCAGGACCGGGATATCTGGCGCTCCACATTCTCTGCCTACCCCGTAAGGAACTTCACACGAAGACATATACATAGCTTAATATTTTTATGAAAATTTTCTTGTTTAAAATACATTGTTTTTTAATAAGGACGATCTAAATTTTGCTTATTTTAAGAAATGTTAAGAAACAATGATCGAATCTCTAATAGAGTTCCGTTTTTTGCCCCCTCCTCGATTCATAAATCGAACCCAGGACCTCAGCTTAGCAGTAGTGAACCACTACTACTAAATTAACCAACTGAGGCACGTAGATAAAATATTAAATCCAAGCGTAAAACATTTTTTAATGAAAATTGTAAAGGGACGAATTGATCATTGTTAACCGTTTTGTTTAAATTTTATTTATTTTTAAGTAATTTGTTACAACAACGTAGAACTAAAGTAGCATCGTTACAAACCTCTGTGGTTTTTTAGATGCACTGTTATTATTTGCCAAGTGTATGTTCTTTCTATATGATAGAAAAAAATAAAAAAAAAAATAAGATATAATAAATATCATAAAGCATATACTTTCCTAGTCTGGTGTCTATTATTAGTACAAATTATTAGTTGCTGGTTGCTACAATAAAATTTGAGGGCGTTCGCGATTGTTGTCGTTATAATTATGCCAGAACATCGAACCATTGCCAATTTTCAGTTCTGATGTACTTATTATAGTTAAAGTTCCCAATATTGTAACTGAGCCAAGTATTTCGGAGTGTTTTTTGTATTATCCTTATAATAATTAATCAGTGTTTAGGGACCGTGCTTCAAAATAGGTTTATTTTTAGTGTAGGTATGTACTTTTCCGGGATAAAAAGTACCCAGTGTAGTGCGCAGGATGAGTATAATTATATAAGTTTCATTGTAATCGAACCAGTAGTTTTTGAATGATCTTTGAACAAACAGACAACAGAAACCAAAACACATAATTTTTTGGGTTCGGTATCGATCTAGTACTAAAAAAAAAGTACGTTTTTACCCTCTGCTATTTATTTTTTGAATAGGTTATTTTCAGTAGATATACAGACTTTACACTGCTACAGTCTTATTGCATGTATATCTAATAAAAAATCTTTTTATTCAGGCAAATTAACGCATTATTAAATAAAATAGAAAATAGTTAAATATAGAATATATAGAAAACTTGCTGTGCCCGCGACTTCGTCCGCGTGAGAATTTATGTATGTTCAGTTTCTACCCGGACGAAGTCGTGGGCGCAACTAGTATAAAAGTAGTCTTAGTTACTCCTTATTACATAAGCTTTCTGCCAGTGAAAGTCCCGCCGAAATCGGTATAGCCGTTCCCGACATTAGCCCCAACAAACAGCCGGACAGACAAAAATTGTAAAAAAAATTGTTTTGATATAATGTACCGTGAATAAATACATATGCATTTAGTAAAAAGCGGTAATTTTTATATTACAAACAGACACTTCAAATTTATTTATTTGTATGTATAGATACATTTAATGAACAAACAAAGACGCAAAAAGCAGCGAGTGTGAATGCATTGTGTTTAGATACAGAAATAGCAGCGGTATAGTTAGTCATAGATCTATTATTGTGGGCGGAACAAATAAGAATAACGGCAAGAAAATAACAATAACGCTCGAAGACGTAGACTAGACTGCATTGCCTAATCTACTATTGACCTATCTGGTCAAGAATACTAGACAAGACATTTCCCCTGGTTGCGCGGTCACAGGCAGCTTAAGTCAATTTACGACACTTTCACAAAGTCACATTTTTTTTTGTATAATGGAAGTGGCAAACAATCATGGAGTTCACATTGATGATAAGTGATGACTGCAGCCTATAGACACCCACACAAAGACCAAGGTCAAAATGCAGATGCGTTACCACCCCTGGTAACTCCCCTTAAGGTTCAAGTCTAGTAACAATAGATTTTGCGGTAAAACGCGGATGGACGGATATGGCGAAACTGTAAGGATTCCTTGTTTACAACGGAACCGTAAAAAGAAAGAATGAAGATAAAAAATAATTATTACATTCAACTGATCAAATGATTAAAATGATAACAATACAAAATACAATTATATTAGGTTGGGGAAAAAGTTTCTTCGCATTTTTTAAGATAATTCAAAACATTGTTTAATATAGTTTATTTAAATTTAACTAAAGTATGTATGTACCATTTTGTTCGATAACCTTTTGCCATCTTGTAGGTAGGGACATGATCCCATTGCTATAAAAATTTTGGGACTTCTCATCAAAATACCGCGACAAGTGGATTTGGCAGTCCTCTCGTGATGTTAACCTAACATTGCATAAAGAATTCTGAAGAGACCGAAACAGGTGGAAATCTGAAGGTGCAAGGTCAGGACTATACGGCGGATGCATTAACACCTCCCAGCCAAACTCTCTTAATTTTTGCTGAGTGGCTATAGATGTGTGAGGTCTAGCGTTATCATGATGAAACACCACACCCCTTCTGTTGATCAATTCCGGCCGCTTTCTCTCAACTTCTTGCTTTAATCTCATCAGTTGTTAGCAGTAGAGTTCAGAATCGATAGTCCTGCCTGGTGGTAATAGCTCATAATTAATAATACCCTTCCAATCCCACCACACACACAACATCACCTTATTGCGAGTTAACCCGGGTTTTGCCACAGTCTGTGAAGCCTGACCGGCCTTTGACCACAACCTTTTTCGCACGTTCTTGTCGTACGTGATCCACTTTTCATCACCAGTTATCAGCTTCTTCAAAAATGATTCGGTTTCATTACGTCGTAATAAAGAACCACAAATGAGTACACGGTTCATTAGGTTTCTTTCAGTGAGCTCGTGAGGTACCCAAATATCGAGCTTTTTTTTGTACCCAGCTTTTTTCAAATGCACCAAAACTGTTTTGTGATCAATTCTCAGTTCTTCAGCTACGTCGTAACTACTGATATGCCGATCTTGCTCCACTTTTTCAAAAATGGCATCCATTTTATCCGTAATAGGGCGACCAGAGCGAGGTGCATCTTTGACATCAAAATTTCCGGATTGAAAACGCTTAAACCAAATTTGTGCTACTCTCACAGACACTGCACTAGGTCCATAAACATCGCAAATTTTTTTCGCGGCTTGCGTTGCATTTTTACCTTTTTTGTAGTAAAATTTTAAAATGTATCGAATTTCTTAATTAGATTCACTCATCTTGACAGTACGAAAAACAAATTAAAATCACACATTTGCCTTATTTGAATTTGGAATTATGTTCTTTAAAATTTTAACTTTCAATGATACCATGAACCAGCCAGATACAAATACTACAGCCAAAGAGATTTTATTACAAGTTCATACATACTATAATGCGAAAAGACTTTTTCCCCAACCTATTATATTTCATCTCATGAAATCAATGATGACGCAGGTAAAATACTAAAGACACACGATCAATAGACAGAACCCTAAAAATCTCAATACACGATTGTACTTAACATGTACAACGTGTATTGCCAACACAGATGTAGTTTATGGCTCCTTAACCCAATAACCCGGTAGCATTTACGTCTCATAACTTCATTCGATTTGCACTGCCGCGTCACACGTTTATTACTTTTTTGTGGGTAGTTAGCGATCAGAAATAAAAAAACAAGGATTTATGTATGTATGTTTGTATCTACACGCCAGGTCCCTAACGGGGTAGGCAGAGAGTGTAGAGCGCCAGATATCCCGGTCCTGACAAACCTCTCGTGCCTCGTCTACCTCCATCATTCTCTTCATACATGCACGCCGATTCCTAAGACTTTTGACACCACCGTCAGACAGAACTCGACCTATTTGGTCATGGTAGGTCAGTCTTGGTCTTCCTGGGCCTCTGCAACCATCCACATTCGCATTGTATATCTGTTTAGTCATTCGCTCATTCGACATTATTTCTATATGTCCGAACAAGGATTTATTGAATGTATTGCCTACTTTACTTATCTCTATATTTCGGATATTACAGCACTGTGCATTTGTCTGAGAGAGAGAGAGAGTTAGAGATATTCGGAAAAGTTTAACTCATACCAGGAAATGAAACACCCGACCTCAGGCTAACCAGTAGGCCTTCTACCACGGAGGCTATTTTCACGTAAATATTTGTTTTTAATTCATTTTTTATATCACGAAGAGGCTAACAAGCATACCATTTAATGCCATTTACATTGATATCATCCTCACCATATGCTGGCTTTCCCCTCTATCAAAGTAGAAGACCAAATGATCTTACACCTGTCGCCTAGATGTTTAAATGTGTGCGTGAAATTGTTTCTGTATTTTGTTAAAGGCAAGGTGTGAGTTTCGTAGTAATAGATGATTTTTGTAGTGTGCGTGTGTGTCGCACGCATTTCCCCCCGCAAAAAATGACAGACTATTTTGCATCGGTAATACACGCTATGGCTACTCCCAGTCCGCCGCGGCGGCCGGTGGCCCGCGTTGCTCTATGTTTTCAGCTATTCAAATCGTTTAATAATTCTTCAATTATTTGTCGTAAGTATATTTCGAAAACAAGAATGTCATAGTAGCGATATGGCAACATATTGCGCATACAAAAATTACGTAAAATAAATATTTCCGACAAAAAAACAACGATTCAAATTATTTTTTGAATATTTTTCCATGTATCTGCGTATTTTTCTCTATCTTTTGATATAGTGTACAAGGTACGAGCCCAACGTGGAACTTTCCCTTTCAACATTCCTCAGTGAATATATCTTTATTTTAAGAAAAATAAATACATCAGTAATGTTTCTTGCAAGCGAAACGTAATGTAACACCGAGTAGTATAAGAATTTGAAATTCACTTCGACGAGGACGGAAGCTTTATGATTCAAATAAGGCTCTTCATAATGCCTCACCGAAAGGGGGCGCTTGATCCAATACTCACGAACAAAGGGTAAAAATCTTAAGGTTCGGTTGCATCAAAATATTAGATGGAGTTGTGTTTTTTTTTTCAAATTTAATAATAAATATATAATAATATTTTATTTTTAAAGAAACAAGCATGTGTTACTGCGAAATAATATAAAAACAATTATATAATAATATATGTTACATTGACTTTAGCAGTTACGGCAGAATGCTTTGCATCTGCGTATTTTTGTCATAGTTAAAGATTTCAGGGTTAGGCAGATTCCCATATCTGACAGTATAACATCAACCAGCGCAGCACGGCGATACCTGTGGTTTCAATACTGACGTGTAGCGAGGGTTGCCACCTTTGAGGCTTAAGGTTTTCTTTTGTAATATATTACGGAGCATGTTAAATATAAAATATCATATTTTATTTAGTCGAAAAGCTTTTATTAAAACACTAAAAAAATGTATTTTTTTAATTAAACGAGTACCAATTTATTTAAATATAATATATTACAAATATTTTCTTAAAATTAATAAATAAAGGGGTTATGTACATGCATCAAAAAAATCCACATCGCCGTCGTACTGCGGCAAAGTTCCCAGAAGGCTGGCAGCATTGCCACGTTGAAGGGCAATGCTTATTCTGTGACCGAAATATTGGCCAGCCCTCTGGTCACGGGAAGTGTCGACCAATCGCTTCGCAATGTCTTCAATGTCGTAAAGCAGGTGTGTATCCTCAAAATGAAGCAAGGTATAGGTCGCGCCACGTAAAAAGAACGCTGGAAGAAAGTAGAAGGGATGTGTTCGCGCATCGGTACACTCGCGCACGAAAGTACTAGCCCTATTGGTTTATTTTTGATCTAGCTTTCGCTTGCGGTTTCGTGTATTGGTAGGCAGATTGAAAACGCCGCACCTCATACCACCAAATAGATCGATAAATCGTCTAATGCGCAGCTTGACCGCCAGCGTTCTTTTTACCTGGCGCGACCTATACACATTGTTGTGTAGCATTCGTAGTGTGATCTGTAGCATCAGTTACAATGTTGCGACCGAAGCGCGTAGCACTGAACTTCTGCTCAAGGTCGACACTGTTGTATAAACATTCGAAAATACAACAACAATATTCGCAAATGTTTACACAACACAGGTTGTTGTGTATACAGAATGTTATTAATTTTAAACGTAATTTTCTTACTTTGTACATAATACTTAACGAACACATCCAACGAGAAATGTTACACATCGACTTTAGGAAGGAGACTTCGGCTTATTACGGGTCTGTAGAGCGTTATCTCTTCTCTCTCTTACTTATGTGACGTTTGTCGACCATGTTGATCAAGTTTTGACCAATACCGGACTATCAATGCTTACGTGGGCAGTGTGCAGCAGAGACATTAAGTTAGAATCCCATTGCAGAATCATTTCGTTCACCCAGATATGATTTACTGGTGGTAGAGCTCCAGTGAAGGAGCTCGCGGGCGTAGGTACCACCGCATTACCTAACTTACTTGCCGCTAAATGGTAATGTTCAGCACTATCGTGTTCCGGTCAGGTGGTAATGTACGGCCCTGTAATTTCCGGCACAAAGGCATAACACCTTAGGCCTCAGGAGTGGTAACGCATCTGCATTTTGAAACAACTGCATGCTTGTTTGCCACTTCCATTACATTAAAAAAAAATGCTGCAAACTTAATCCGCATCGGATCCGTGATGTTTTGATGTGTATTGTTATCATAATTTATGTGCAGATTAGTTTTAAGATACATGGGGTATAACAGGCCGACATACAGACAGACACGCACACGAGTTATTATAGTTAAAGATACGGGTTTTTTTCTTTTGAGTTACTGTATTCTGAAAATTCTCCGAAGAGCTTCGATTTCATTTTTGGCAACAAAACGCCTTTTTCAATTTTTTATGAATATTGAAAACACTATACCTAATACCCTTTTTAATTTACCTATCCCACGTTCTATTATACAGATCATGTACTCGATAATTACAACACAAGAAAATTTTCCGACTGCTTACAATCCATAAGCAACAAAGGAATAACTTAGCTAATATTCGGTTTCTTTCAGCCCGTTTGATAAAGGGTCGACCCTATTAGACCTGCCCAATTGCTCGGTAATGCCTTGTCATGTTAACTGGAAAATTTGACCCTTTGCTCTCATACGATACGGGATACGGGAAGATATTCCAATGAATAGGCATTCGGAGAATGGTTTCACTGTGAACAAAGCCCTGTATTATTATTATCTATGTCTAATGAGCTCTTACTGAGTTTCTTTGGTAGCGGTATGCTTCTTCAGTAGCGACTACACTTATATTATACTAGCTGTGCCCACGACTTCATCCGTGTAGATACTGAACAATAATTTTGTTAAATTCTACGCGTATAAAGGTCACGAGCACAACTACCCTCAATTAAATACGTTTATGTAAGCCGCATTCAACTCTGTTAATAAGTTTTGATGGTGCTTGAAGTAAATTTTCAAATGCCCATAATTTCTATTTTTTGCCGATTTTGACGAAACAAAGTTCTGACAACGCTCCTAATTATATGTAGGTATTCCACCTGTAAAAACCGCGTTCAAGCCCGTTGAGTAGATTCGAAGTTATAGCGGAGCTAGTTGGTTTCTGTTATTCTACTTTAATCGCTCCCTATCAGTTTTTTGAAAAAATATTGAACGTACCTACAGACACTCGATTGAGTCTTATTATGTGTATTGATTACTACTCGGTCAATCATTGTGACATTGTGAAGCGCGCATGGCCCTGTGGCTGGTGTAGATCGTAAGCGATCTATTCGGTTGTGCGATACGGGCGCGGTCGGGTGTGTGATGGGTGACCGCTAGTGGAAAATTAAAATACGCGTTTCCGTGCTTCGTAGTGCACGTTAAGCCGTCGATCCCGGTTGCTATCGATAGATAGCAGTCGTCAAACCTTGTTGGAGGCCTTATGAGCGGTTTGACAACATTTGCCACCGGATTGGCCACTAACTTGTATCTCCAACCAACCCACACTGGAGCAGCGATTTTTTTTGCAATTTTATAAAGATAACCGTACGGATTCACGGAACCCTTCGTGCGTAAGTCCGTCTCGCCCTTGGCTAGTTTTTTAGTTTCTTTAGGTACCTACACATATTTATTCCAGAACTAGTTTTCAAGTATTGACGTGTCCGAGAAGATGCAATAGGGTCAATTGGCTGCTGCGTCAATGGCCTATCATTAAATGCACCAGCTCATTAATATCCGCCAACGTAAGTATCCACAAGGCCAATCTTACAGGATTGCATCTCTACATCTCTACCAGTGGCGAACTAAGGTCATCAGGGGAGCCCGGGGCGGCATTGGGCATTTGGAGGCCCACTAGCCTGACGAATGAGCATAAAAAAGGTTATGAAGTAAATTTTTTTTCTTTCCGTTTTTCTTTAATTTCTAACTTATAATGCGGTAATGCTATTTAAATTAGTTACCTTAAGCATATCAAGCACATTATTTTAATATATTACACCATAATATAATTAAATTAATACGAGTATCTTGGTAATAGACGCAAAAAATAGCGCGCATGAAATTAATAAATTTCATTCAAACCATTCAAAAGCGTTGCTCACACCGATGATGGGACTCGCTTGATGGTTTTTATTTTTTGTAAAGTAATGGCTTAAAAATTTATTGTATGGCAGAACGACGGTTGCCGGGTCAACCAGTAGATTGATAAAAAAGCGGCCAAGTGCGAGTCGGACTCGCGGACGTAAGGATCCGTACCATCATCTTTAAAAGAAAATCATATTAGTTATATTCAAGTTTCTACCTTTATACTAACACAGAGTAAAAAACTGCTTAAAAATTACGTTTGTGATTTGGGAGCCCTCTTTTAATATTAACTTTATTTTTGCTTTATTATTTATTTTAAAAGGTCATATACAACAAAATATTCTGTGATGATTTTATGCGTCTACCTGCTACCGTTATTTTAACACTGAATAAAAATACGAAAAAAGACATGTTTATTGTATGGGGACCCCCTTTAATAATATCATTAATTTGTAGTATTTGCTGTTATAGCGGCAACAAAAATACATACTTGGTGAAAATTTCAGCTTTTTAGCTATCAGGGTTCATGAGATACAGCATGGCGACAAACAGACAGACAGTGGAGGCTTAGTAATATGGTTCCGTTTTTACCTTTTAGGTACGGAACCCTACAAAATAAAATAGTTACTAAACGAATGTTCCTTTTTTCGCATTTTCATCAATTGACGACCTTTGTCAAATGTTATTAACCCTAGAGGGACGAGGAGGGACGAGGAGGGACGAGGCAGGTGAGGAGAGGATCGTCTTTCAAAACAAATTTTATTCAAATTATTAAGACAATCGAATCTCTCCACGGTTTCCATTTCAGTCTGATATAAAGTAGGTAGGTGCAAATTTATATATGTTTAATGTAACCAAGGTAACCAACAAGCATTAGAAGAAGTTGATTTCATAAACTTACTTTCTTTTTTAAAAACCCCTGTTATACCTGAAGGGGTAGGCAGTGGTAAATGCACGCATTCAAGCATACATGCAATCACCCACGATTCGCCGATTACGTTTTGGCCAATGTGAAAAGTGGCGAGCCTGTTGACATCTCCGGGTACATTACGAAACTTCGAGGTACTGGAAAACTGAGATTTGCTTGGCAGTCGGTAGCATATCTCATTACACAAAGGGTTACAATCAAATGAATTATGGCAGATATTATGTAGATTAATTTGATCAAAAATCATTTGTCTATGTGTCAACGTAGTGAGAACTTATCTAGTGCTTTTATGTAGGATAGTTTAGAATGAAGATACTTGTAACAAACAGTACGAAGGAACTTTTTTTTGCACAGATTCTATTTAATCATTATATTTAGAGTGAAAAGGTCTCCATACATTACTGAACATATCTACTGTGGTGTAACCACGGGGAACGCACCTTCTAAGGTTGATCGTATTAGTGTTGTAAACAGATAAATGAATGTATATGGCTGCTTAAATTGCGTTCCCGTTCTCATAACAAAACCAAACATTTGATATGTTTTTCCCTGTATATAATCAATATGAGTATCGAAGTGCAGTTTGGAATCCATAAGTACACCAAGGTCATTTATTATGTTTACTTTATCGAGTTGAACATTATTAAGCGAGTAAGGGTAATCAATTTTATTGTATTTTTTTGTAAATATTATTGATTTGCACTTTGATAGACTTAGCTCTAGCTTGTTTGTGTTACAATAATGAAAAAGGCGACCTAGATCATCTTGTAATTACCTTCGTCAAATGTTATTAGCCTGCGTCGTAGGAACCCTAGAGGGACGAGGCAGGTCAGGAGAGGATCATCGTTCAAAACAAGTTTTATTCAAATCAAGACAATCGAATCCCTCTACGATTTCCTTTAAAGTGCGTAGATGCAAAATTATATATTTTAATGTATTTTTATTTTCAATTTTATGGAGTCATTAATTGAAGCTATACATCTATATTATATATTTTAAGGTCGTCAGCGTATAGAAGGAATTCACTGTTGTGAAAGCATACATTAATGTCATTTTTAAACAGGGTAAACAGCAGAGGTCCAAGAATAGAGCCTTGTGGAACTCCAGAACTGACTATAATATCTGTAGATGTGTACCTTTTAATTACTATTTTTTGTGGGCTATCTTGCGGAGTAGAATTTCGTGATCCACTCTGTCAAAGGCCTTACAAAAGACCATGTATACAGCGTCAGTCTGTATCTTTTTATCCATGTTGCAAAACATTGAATTAGTAAAAATCAAGAGATTGGAAATAGTCGAACGCTTGTTTACAAATCCATGTTGTTCTGGAATTATTAAATTATGTTATTTTGGTTAAATAATTTCATTTACAAGCTTTTCTAAGACCTTCCACAGATTAGAAAGCAAAGAAATTAGTCTATAATTAGAGACTTCACTTCTCGGTCCAGTTTTATACACAGGTGTTGTATTCGCAGTCTTCCGAATGGCAGGCACAGTGCCTTCTCGCAAACTCTGATTATACATCATAGTGAAAGGTCTAGCTAAGCTTTTGGCTGTATGTTTTAACCAGTTCCCTTAGTAACATCTAACAGCTTTAGGTGTTTTTCAACATTGGTTATAGTAATGGTGATATCACTGAGAATAAAGTTACTATTGGGGTTCTCAGATTCATCCGTTTCAAGATCTACAAATGTACTGGGTTGATAGACGGAACTAAAAAAGTCTTTAAATAAATAACATACACCGTCGGGACTGTCAGATACAGAATCAGAGTCATTGTGGTGGGAAGACCAGGCTTTTCCTTACGGCTATTAACATACGACCAGACTAACTTTAAATCCACTATCAACTGCCTCAATATATCTATCAAAATATGCTTGACTTTGATTTTTAAATCTTAAACGAAAAACGTTGAGTAAACAGTTAACTAAATCCTAAATTGATGTTAGCACACCCCTAACATTTTTGAAAGACCTATCCAACAATATCCCACACTATATAGAAAACGAAAAATAAAAATATATACCCGCGTTACATATAAAGGAGGTACTCTAAATAATTTTATTTTTCATCTTTTTATTCTACCACTTTGTCGGCGTGATTAAGGTGTACACTTGTGCCAAATTTCAAGTCTAATACTAATAGTTTTTGCGCTGAACCGCGGACGGACAGACAGACAGACAGACGGACATAGCGAAGTTATAAGGGTTCCTTGTTCCTTGTTTACTACGGAGCCCTAAAAAGAGAGTGAGAGATACTCGGAGTGTGAGTGTATAACATAAAAATGTGTACACTCCACATCATATCCATATTAATAGGTATAACGCAAATGAAAATATTAAATTCAATAACACCGAACAAAATTAACGCAATGCGTCACAGATGTTATTACAACTGGATTTATTAAGTAAGCTTACTGTATAGATATAGCTGTTTTACGAGTATACGGGGTTTAATATTGAAGTATTATTATACTAGCGGCTCTCCCCGACTTTGCATGGGTGCAATGAGTGTAATTTAGTTTATGTCGCTCCGTGAAGATGCAGGTTTCTAATGGTGAAATAGTTTTTGAAATCGGTCCAAAAGCTTTTGTGTTAAAACGTTATAAAAAAACGTAACGTAAAACGTAACAGAAATATTTCCTCTTTATAATATTACTGGCGGCAATGTTACGTACATTACTACTACCATAATAAAGGATAGCCTCTAGCACTTTTACTGGTGGTAGAGCTCCAGTGATGGAGCACGCGGGCGTGGGCACCACCGTATAACCTAATATATATATAATATACTTGCCGCTAAATGGTAGTTCAGTTCTATCGTGTTCCGGTCAGGTGGTGTACAATTTTCTTTTTTTTTTGTAAAGAAGGTGGCATACATACAATCATGTAGTTTATATGGATGTTAAGTGATGGCTGCAGCCTATAGATATCTACTGGTGTACTGTTACTGGTGGTAGAGCTCCAGTGACGAAGCTCGCGGGCGTAGGAACCACCGAATGGCCTAATTTCCGGCACAGAGGCGTAGCGAAGTGGCAAACAATCATGCAGTTCACATTGATGTTAAGTGATGACTGCAGCCTAGAGACACCATCACAAACACCAAGGTCAAAATGCAGATGCGTTACCACTCCTAAAGCCTAAGGTGTTATGCCTCCACAGAATAGATAAATTTATCTCTTCTGTGTATCCCTCTGTGCCGGAAATTACAGGGCCGTACATTACCACCTTACCGGAACACGATAGTACCTACTGAACACTAGGTTACCATTTAGCGGCAAGTATATTAGGTAATTCGGTGGTGCCTACGCCCGCGAGCTTCGTCACTGGAGCTCTACCACCAGTAACAGTACACCAGTAGATATCTATAGGCTGCAGCCATCACTTAACATCCATATAAACTACATGATTGTATGCCACCTTCTTTACGAAAAAAAAAGAAAATTGTGGACATCTTTACAAGGATAAACGACCCTTTTCGTGGGTTCCGGATCGAGGGTAATAAATTTATGGCCCCTTTTAGGTCCCGTATATAGCTCGATTCCCGAGAGTGTCGTACCGTAATTACTGGTGTAGAGGCATAAAACCTTATCCTCATGAGGATAACCGACGAATTGAGGGTAAGGTGATACCTATTTGGCGGTCTTGGGTGTGGTGCCAATATAGAAGGCGTGTTCAGATAGTGAGGATGGATAATGAGTAGTCCATGTTGGTGATCACCATATAATGCGGAATTTACACTGTTACATATTTGCGGTTACTGTAGGCGGGTTGAGGTGCGTATGCGCGGCTCTAAAGTGTAGGGACAACTGACGCGCCTTGCGGCATCCGGATATGACACTTAATAATGTGACGCTACACCTACCTATATTTATTATTTGTCGCTAAATGGTAGTGATCACCACTGTCGTGTTCCAGTTAGATGGTAATGTATGGCCCCGTAATAACTATCACAGAGACATGACACCTTAGGTCACAGGGGTGGCAACGCATCTGCATTTTGACCACTGGTTTTTGTGTAGATGTTATAGGTTGCAGTCATCACTTAACAGCAATGTGAACTACATGCTTGTGTCATGTTTGTTACATGAAAAAAAAGTGGTCAACGAAGAAAAAGAAGAAGAAAAAACATTTATTGGTGCAGCCCCCCTACCAATATCAGTTATTGCATTTAAAAAAAACAAAAAAAATAAAATAAACACTTACACTTAAATAAATACATAACGTAGGTACGTTACACAGAAAAACAAAAAATACTTTTAAAAAAAGGGTTGACAATAAATATACCTATTAAAAAAGTGCCTAGTAGAAAATAAGAAACAAGATCACCTGCACCAAATAGTTCCCAGTTCAGCATTATGTCAAGCCGAAGCCCGACGCTGGTTTTTTTTGGTTATGTATGTATAATTGAACCCTTAGCTGGCTTAGATGATTAGATTCTAGTAGCTTATCCAACGCCCAATTCCAGTCATTCCCAGCACCTTTCTATGTCCCTACCATCCCTGCTAAATTAAAATGAAATGTACGTTTGTTTTTATGTAATGAAGGTGGCAAACAAGCATTCACATTGATGTTAAGTGATGACTGCAGCCAATAGACACCCTCACAAAGACCAGTGGTCCAAATGGAGATGCGGTGCCACCCCTGAGACTTTCGTTGATATGTCTCTGTGATAGTTATTACAGGGCGATACTTTACCATCCAACCGGAACACGATAGTGCTGAACACTACCATTTAGCGGCAGATACACAAGGTAATGCGGTGGTGCCTACGCCCTCAAACTACCATCAGTCAAAGTACCATGCGAAATCTATGGTATAAGAAAAAGTTTGTGCGCTTAACTTCCCGTAACTTGCTAACTCATAAAGTAAACGTGCATCTTATCGAGCGTATAAATGACTGTCATTTGGGGAACGTTCAATAACGTTAACTTTTACGTTACTATATACCGAGGGGGTTCCCCTTTTTGCTTAGAAATTATGGCATTATAAGGAAATGCTTTGTAACTTGACGCCTTTATTTCGTCGAAAGCGTAGGAAGAAGTAAATACATATAAACCGACGCCCTCAAGTCATATTTTTGAGTTCCATGTGTATTATGTTTTCATATAATTATGTTTATATAATTATCTATACAAATAAATAAAATTGGAGTGTATGTTTGTAATATAAAAATAATCGCTTTTTACTAAATGCATATGTATGTATACACATACCAAAACAATTTTTTTTACAATTTTTGTCTGTCTGTCTGTTTGGCGGGGCTAATCTCGGGAACGACTGGACGGATTTCGACGGGACTTTCACTGGCTTATGTAATAAGGAGTAACTTAGGCTACTTTTACGCTACTGCACCCACGACTTCGTCCGGATAGATACTGAACAATTTCTCAGGCGAACGATGTCGCGGGCACACCTAGTATTAATAAAGTTGGTGGCATTTTGTTTGATATAGGTTTATTACAGTGCCTGTGAAAAGTGAAATAGAATAACAGTGCGGAAACACGCCCTTTCAGGTTGCCTCCAAAAAACATCATAGTAAACGTTTTGGTAAAGTAGCCATCGCTTTACTCGAATTAATACTGACTGTAACTCACTTGACTGACATAATAAATAGTTAACTAACCGACTAATACTAACTTTTACGCTGCTTAAATATGAATACGAAATATTCGAACTTGACTCTGGCTATATGCGTAACAGCGATGCCAAAACAACTGAAAAAAAAACACGCTTGCCTCTTTCGTAGGCTCGATGTATTCATACAATATTTCTTGCTACGCACGTGATTACATTTTTAATTAATAAAACGTACATCGATAGAACAGCAATAGGATATACGAGTAGCTACATCAAGAAAAACGTGCGTCAAATTGTGCGGCTAAACATAGAAAGTTCAAACTATTTTAAACTTTGTTTACACATAGAGAGAGTTGTTTATCAAACAATTTGTCTTGAACCATTAACGTTGTTAATACGTGTGGAAAGCAATATAAAATGTTATTCACTGTTTTATTTATATCAAAATAGTTTTATGATGTAAGTTCAAACTGCATTACTTATATCATTACCATTTTAAAACAATATACTCCTACATTAGGTACCGAGAAAGTCTAAAATAATAAAAAAAAATAAAACAAACAAAAAGAGAAATCAAACTAATTACACTTAATCAAGTAGAAGGTTCTAGTCGAAACTATCCCACAAACATGTTCCTACTTACTGAAATAG
Organism: Macrosoma leucophasiata; assembly: GCA_036365455.1. Taxonomy (NCBI): domain Eukaryota; kingdom Metazoa; phylum Arthropoda; class Insecta; order Lepidoptera; family Hedylidae; genus Macrosoma; species Macrosoma leucophasiata. The sequence goes on from JAWQUS010000010.1 coordinate 1,882,945, forward strand.
CATTATTATATTTTATCTATACATATAATAAAACAGTAAAGTACGCGTGTCTGTCCATTGTATATATTTACGTAAACCAATTGGGGGCGATGTTAAAATAGTATTAGAACACTTTTCAATGATTTTTTAATTTTTTGTCTGTCTGTTTGTCCCTTTGTCCAGGCTAATCTCCGAAGATACTAAACGGATTCGAATGAGACTTTTTGTGGTGTATAGATACTAAGCCTGGCCAACATTTAGTACTTTTTACTGCGGGAAAATCACTCATTCCCACGGGAATCTCTACATTTAATTTCATTTTCCTATACAAATAGTCCATATCCATTAAAACTTTGACACATTATTTCATTGTGAGGCAATACGAAGTTTGTCGGGTCAGCTAGTTTTGAATAAATATATATTGAATCCTATTTATTTAAAATAAGCTGACCTAGTGAACTCCGTACCGCCATCAGAGATTTTCAAATATTTGCTATAATTCTTAACAAGCATATCTCCTGACAATAACGAATACATATAAAAGAAGAGAGAAATATTTGTCCAATTTGGTGCAGTCGTTGGGTAGTTATATGTTTGCATTGCAAACATTTCTCCTTTCATTCTTTTATTTCTATAGATACACTAGCTGTCCGGCGAACTATATATCGCTTTAGCGTTGTAAGAAATAATTACCTTCAACCTATTCTCAGACCTACTGAATGTACACAAAAAATTTCATTAAGATCGGTTAAGCCATTTCGGAGGATTATTGTTACAAACACTGCGACAGGAGATGTTTTTATATTAGATAAAAAATACGTTAATCAGCAACACAGTACTAAATATATATTCGGATAAGGAAAACTCATTGCCCATGATAATTAGTAGGTATAAAGACATTTTAACACCATCACACATAATCAAACATAAATTCAACCCACCAAAACTACATCTAATTTGAATAAAACCTTTTTATAACCCACATAAAAACTTTATTCGCTCACCTGCAAACCTTTCTCGTCCGCATCCGCCATGGTTGGGAACTCCGACAAGGTTTGAAACTCGAATGAAAGAACGCGGGCGCGCGCGTGGGCGACTCGAATGCAATGAGTTGGGAACGAACGGGAGCAATCTACTGATGTATAAACACAGGTACTGTCGCTTGGAGAAGTGACAAGAGGGAAGACGTTCGCATTATTTCTTAATGTGTTTAGAAATGGGCACGAAGTTCGTAACGTTCTGTCTTTCAATCAAGTTCGTAGGGCAGGGGAAAGATTCGATAACTTTTTTCCAGAAGTTTGTTTATGAATGTTTTATCTTGTGAGTACTGATATAAGCTTCGGCCATGGAGCTCGAAGACGAAAGACCATAATTACGAATAAGTAATTAGTAGAAGTGGGTATAATCCGTCATAAAAAGTGGCCCTAGTGGACAGTTTGTCAGATAAGAATGCCTATTTTTTTTCAAAATTGCTTAGCGCGTTATCTGTCAACTTCAATTTGACAACACCAGGACTTCTTCTCAACCATCAAACGGGAATAAAAACTGACAGTAATGAAAAACGTGGTTCTTGTTACGTAGTTCATCCACTCTCAGTTAAACAAACAACACCAAGTGGATAACTCTACGCAGGTAATGGTCGCAGGTCTTCGGGAGGTGACCCCACACGCACGATCTGTCACTGAATAATGTCCTCCAGACCGAATTTCGGTCACGGCCGCCAATCTTAATGTAGACTAGCCAACTGCGCGGGAGATATTATAGGGCACAGGTGTAGGCGCAAACACAGATGCACTCTCTATTCCCTCACTCTCATAGGCCGATGGGACGGCAATCCGACACGACCGGAGAGCGATCGGGCGCAGGACCGAGGCTTTACGTGCTCTCCGGGCTATTACTAGAAATTTCCTTACAGAAAAAACCCAATAACAAATTTTCCCGATCTAGGGATCGAAACCGGGACCTCAGGCTTCACCATAGCGATTGCGACCACTAAGCCAATGAGGCAGTCAACGAACCACAGTGGTTCTTTGAACGCTATCGTGTTCGAATTAGATCACAATCTAGGACAATATTATTATATTATATAATCCTGTTGCTCTTAAATAGCTCTCGAAGTAAATCAATTATAAAGTAAGTACCTATATATATATCCTCAAGTAGGAGCAGTTTGCCTCGTCTTTAATATGGTTAGTGATTGAGTTCTATTACAGATGAGCATCGGACTTGAGTGCTGATTAGGCCGATATCTTATTAGGCATGCTCTTAGATATTCGACGAATATCTACCTAATATTACGTAGAATATTGACTTTCTACTTAGTAGTAGGTTATGTTATGCTGATGGCAAATTAGCGATGGCTATTAATGCTATTTCACGTTAATTTTATAAGCAGGTAATTTTCGTGGCTCTTAGCATGTAAATTGCTATTGCTATGCTATTTGCTAATATCCGGTTTAAACATTTATCATTTATTTCTCAAAAGAATTGAATTCACTTATATGAGAAAAGTGCTTATTACATAAATTTTAACATTATTGAAAAAAAACGTACATAACTTAATATGGTATGATTGATACCTAATGAAGTATTATGATATCTGTTTATATGCAAATTCATTAATATTAAATCGTACCACACTAATTATTATTAAAAAATCATTTATATCATAATCACGCATTTATTGCGAATTAGCGTTTCACGTTTCGCATAATTTCACAACTTCATTTGATCTACGAAATTCTAATACAGCGTTAGCATGCTATCAATTTATGCGAATGCTAATTAATCCATTACTATGGCAAATACAATGGTAAGTGAATACTCGGACATCTACACTAAAACTGATGATCAAAATACAGATCCATTGCCCCGAGGACTAAGTTTTGCCTTTCTCGTAGTTGTTACGGGGCTTTACATCTAACTGGAACAAGATAGTGCTAAACTTTATAATTTTGAGGCAGATTTAATATATTTAAAAATTTACTGGTGGTAGAGTTCCAGTGCAGGAGTTCATGGGCGTAGGCACCACCGCATTACCTATCTGCCGTTAAATGGTAGGGTTCAGCACTATCGTGTTCCGGGTAGATGGTAATGTATGGCCCCGTAATAACTATCACAGAGACGTCAACTAAGGTCTCAGGGGTGGCAACGCATCTGCATTTTGATCTCTGGTTTTTGTGTAGATGTCGTACGTGCTTGCCTTGCGTTGACTGTGCATTGTGTTCGCGCCTACACCATTTTGAAGAAAAAAGGAAAAAATGTGTCGGAATGAAAAAAGTTATGATTTTTTTAAATCATAACTTTTTTCATTCCGACACATTTTTTCCTTTTTTCTAAAATGTGTCAATAATTATTCTTTTGGTTTTCTATCCATGACGTACATATAAATAAAAAGTTGTAAACTTGTTGTAAACTATAATTTCTAAAATTCAACAATATAATAGTTTTTAAAGCAAGATTTGGTTTCAATTGAGTTCTTAATAGAATTCCAATGTCCCAGTGGTGGACACATTGCAAACGCGCTGTTTCCAAGTGGACGGCGTGGATCTAGTGAGCTATAACCTTAAAGGTCACCTAACTAACCTTTATTGTGATTGATCCAGTTATGAAGTAAGTTTTCCGGACAGAACGAAGTTTAGGAATGTGCCTGATGAATATCAATAGGCACCCTTTTCACATGGGTCAGAAAACATCACCCGTCAGCGTATGCATACCAAATTAAGTAGATACCAATGCCCGTCCCTTCAGAATATACCAAAGTGGTGTTGAATAATAATATAACTTTAGCCCATATCTTCAACTGCGTGGAATTCGTGTTATATTATTTTATCCATAATTTAAATTTAACGTTTTAAAAAGCTGAAACATGTTCGTTCATACATTAATTAATGTAATAATGAATTGACGAGTCATTTGGTCCAGCGGTGTGTGACGACCGTTTTAATCGAGGGTCACGGATTTGATTCCCATACCGAGACAAATATTTGTATGTCCTACAGATATTTGTTTCGGGTGTAGGTATTCGTGTATATGTTGTGTGTGTATAACGGCACCCACGATACTTATTTCTTTTTTTATGTAATGGAAGTGGCAGACTAACTAGCATGCAATTCACATTGATGTTAAGTGATGACTGCAGCCTATAAACCCCCACACCGACCCCGACACTCAAATGTGGGGCTTTGGTATTGCACAGTTTCAAAACGCTCCCGAATTAATTTTTACAATATCTGCATTACTTTTATTTTACAATACAGTTTAAAGTATAACTTGAGAATAACGAAAAAAGTCTTAACAACATCTTTATCTGTATCCGACGCGAAATTGACCCATAAATACATCAGCCGCTAACTCTATCGCGAACCTCATCCAATTGTCGGATAAATGGGTTGCAGTTAATTGCCGGCCGTGTTTCCGCCGTTTGCCGGATAGCCGGCCTATATGGCTGCGGGAAATCCGGCGAATACAATACATTCTTCGGAAACATTTCTTTAGCTACTCGCTTCTCTTCTTGGTAAGGAATAAATTCAGCGAACTAGTTTCTTGTTTGTGCAAGAAACTGTGACGACCCCACCGCTCACGAGCGGGAGAATTTTCTTCTACTGGAAGACAATTCTTCCACTAGTGCCGTCAGTCAACCGAACAATGGCGGTCAAACCATTCCAATAGGGCGGTAGTAGGTGCAATATCGCAAGATGGGCAGCAGCATCTTGCGATAAAACTGCGATCGCCAATCCGCATGCCAAGCGTGGCGATGTTGACATATCCCCCTTGTGGGCAGGATTTGGTCTGGTCAGCAGTGGATTTTTTTTGGCTGATATGAAAGAAAAGAATCAAATGTTTCTGAATATTGAATAGGGCGCGGCAAGCACACGGCCAAGAGCGTGTCAGATACTCAGAGAGGATGTAAACTGAACCCAATCAAAGCTAACATCCAAAATTCTGACGATTTGAATGCGAGGCAAGCTCGTGGCGGAAGCCCTAAGGATTCGGCCGTTTATGGAAATCTTAGATTTGGTAGAGGTACTGAAGAGGGTATAAGGTACAGAATCCAACAAGAAATAATGTACATCGACCTCAGGAAGAGACGTCAGCTTATTTCGGATCTGTAGAGCGTTATCTCTTTCACACCTTACCTATTTGACGTTTGTCGACCATTTTGATCAAGTATTGACCAATATCGGACCACGGATGCTTACGTTCTGTTATATCCTCGCCCTGTCACTATAAATGCTGACTAGACCCAATGCTGGATCTAGTCAGGTAGCCGTTGTCAATCATAAGTTTAGTTCATATCGATCATCCGACGGTGACACTTGTTTCGTCCAACACTTTCTTTTTTAGCCCTTTTCTGTGTTAATCAAATACATTATTTTAGCTTGATATGTTCTTAGGTTTTCGCGAGCTACACTCATTGAAATAAAACTATTTTTACGGATTTATCTCGCGTATATTAAACTAAAATGATTTTTAAAATCAACCCGACGTTTCGGTCGCTTTTCAGCTTCCGTGGTCCCGGGCAGACTGAGGTGACATTTGTCTGACAGAAGTTTGAAAAAAATATATGTAGCTACCTCCATCGATTTCGTAAACGCCTTGCGTAGCGTTCAGGATTAACACAATAATTACTAATGGTATCTTGAGGTCTTAAATCCCAGCCGCAGCAGTCTGCAAGACCTCAAGATCATTTTAGTTCATCATTTTAGTTTAATATACGCGAGATAAATCCGTAAAAATAGTTTTATTTCAATTATTTTAGCTTATTATCTTTCTTTTTTTAAAAAGTGATTTTCCTAAATCCGGGTAACAGTACGCAGTGTGCAGCAGAGATAACGCTTTTTGAAACCAAAACTAGTCGATTGTCTCTTTCATAGGCTCGATGTGCATTATTTCTAGATGAGCACTGTGCCTCTTATATCTTAATCTGATGCGCTGGAGTAAAGATGCAAATCCCGTATTTGACTCCCCTACCATAGGTAAATTTATCACAACCAGAACGTTAAAAGCGCCATCTTATTTCAGCGTAACGTATTATAACAAAATGCTGAAAATGTTAGTGTAAACTGATTGAGTTAGTTTCTGCGATATCCACTAGGGTTGTCTTAAAAAATGGTGGAAATTGTGAAACAATACACTTAACACAATACGCTTACACTCACAGCCCCACAGTAGGTATAAACCTGTGTCGTGGGTGCCGTTGTACACATACAACACATACACAAACACCCAGACCCGAAACTAATATCTGTAGGCCATACAAATATTTGTCCCGGTGTAGGGATCGAACCCGCGACCCTTCGAATCAAACAGTCATCTCTCACCGCTGGACTAACCGGGTACTAAAAGGGAAAAAAAACATTTAATTTTATCATTATTTTAAATCGGTATCGCCTCGGTAGTCCGGTGGTGAAAAAGTAACAGACAGAGTTGCTTTGAAATGTATAATGTGAGTGGCTACTATTGACCTTAATCTAGTATCCAAAAATATTATTATATTATACTAGCTGCCCCGACGAACTTCGTATCGCCTAAGATGTACTTATAAAAAATATAAAGTAGAAATACAAATAGTTTATTTTTTGACACACACACACACACACACTAAATAAACAAATGATAATAATAATAATAAAAAAAGAAAACAATAATAAAAACAGAAACAACTTAACACAACTACCGGCATGATGTATGTGTGAGACCAAAAAAATGGTACCCATCTCAGCTGATTGCCGTAGTTAGCACTACAGCGCTGGTGTTCTGATAGGACCACCGTAAGTGGCTTTGCGAACTACAAGCCGCCCAACCAATAAAACTTCCATGCAAACTAATGTTATATTTATATACAAAGTTACGTAATATTACATAAATATAGATAAATAAATAAATTATTAGAACAAATAAATTAAATACATGATAAAATTACACACTCTCTGCCTACCCCGTTAGGGACCTGGCGCGAAGATACATATATACATACAATAATTAATCCAAAATATTTGGTGGCGTGGTATCAAACATGTTTGATGATACAATAAAAACAAAACATGCTGTCATCTGTCACTATGACAAGTGACAAGTGACAGGTTCCAGAAAATTTATGACATGACAAAACAGAAAATAGTTAAAATAGAAATGTGTATTTACAAGTACAAAAACTCTAGTGACGGAGCTCGCGGGCGTAGGCACCACCGCATTACTTCTATCTGCCGCCATGTGGTAGCATTCAGCACTGTCGTATTCCGGTTAGATAGTAATCTATGGCCCTGTAATAACTATAATAGAGACGAAGGGTGGTAACGCATATGAATTTTGACCTTCGTTTTTTACCTAGACGTATTTAGGCTGCAGACATGACTAAACGTCAATGTGAGCTGCATGTTTGTTTGAAACATTCCTTACATAAAAAAGAAAATAAATATTTTTCTTGCAGAGTTCGTAACACATCGCTACGCAGTGTGACTACGCTACATAGCTTAGTGCTACGGTTGACCTCATTGCCTGCCTACCCTTTCTGAAAATACAGACGTGAATGTTTATCTTTTTTTTATATTATGGAAGTGGCAAGCAAGCAAGCAGTTCACATTGATATTATGTGTCCTCCATTGTATATAGTGATGACTGCAGCCTATAGACACCCACAAAAAGACCAAGGTCAAAATTCAGATGCGTTACCACTCCTGAGGCCTAAAGTATTATGCCTCTGTGCCGGAAATCACAAGGCTATACATTACCACCTCACCGGAACACGATAGTGCTGAACACTACCATTTAGCGGCAAGTATATTAGGTAATACGGATGTGCCTACGCCCGCGAGCTCCGTCACTGGTGCTCTACCACCAGTAGAATAATCTTACAATTTAGATTGTAAATGGTGACCCGGGTGAAGGACCGATACGTCAGCGCGTAAAAATAAGAATGTTTAGATGTGAGGCAAGGCCACTATTATCTGGTAGACGGAATGGGCGGAGATAAAAATAGACAAATTGCACATCCCGCGACCAATTGACTGTAAACTTTGGCTTACATGGACACTTTACGTTCTTGACACAACCAAGAGGTTGATAATGTCTTGTTTTTTTAATTTCCTTGTTATGATTTTTTACCATTGATGCCGATAAACATGGACATGAAACCAAAGATTTCATTGTATATCCGTTGCCGTTGGCCTAAGGTATAATGCCTCTGTAGCGGAAATTACAAGGCCGCTATACACTATAATTTAATAGATTAGGTAATGCGGTGCGGTCTACGCCCGCGTAAGTTGACATGTATATCAATTGTTATTCGCCTTCATTTAATTGTTTTAGACGTTTCATAAGATGTGTTTGTCATCCTTAATGAATAAATGTGTGTTACTGCGTGCTCCGTCACTGTATACCAGTGTGTACATCAGTAAAAATATATATTATAGAATAGCTGACCCGGCAAACTTCGTATTGCCTCAGAATGGTTTGATAGATACGGACTATTTGTATGGGAAAATGAAATTATGGTTTTTACTGTTTCCCTTCAATTCCTTAATATTTTCTTAACTTTTAAACCTTCCCTGGACTGCCAAAAATCATTCAAAACCAAATCGCAGTATTCAATATCCATGAATGTGAACTGTTTGTTCGTTTGCCACTTCCTAACATAAAAAAAACGTTCTATTTTATTTATTATTTACACAAAAATAAACCAAAACTCAAGCACAAAGAAAATAAAGTACGTGGACAGACTCCATTAATTCAGTAACGATGGGTACATCCATCATTTAGTGTCCCTGGCCGTGATAACTGAAATAACTGGTTGAAAATATCTGCGACAAAACGCGCGAATAATTTTATTTTAAGTTTACAACTGTATGTAACATTCACGTGCTGATTTTAAATATTTTTCTAAAGATCTCATGCATGATCTGGGTGGTCACTAAGATTTATTGTCGGTAACGAATAAATGTATTTATTTGAATTCTCAGCACCGGAATTAAAATGACATAATAATATGCGTAAGTAAGCTTATGTACCGGAAGACGAAGCAATCACTGGATGAGGGCGGACCAGGACCGTGCGCTGTGGCAATCTTTGGAGAGGCCTTTGTCCAGCTGTGGACGTTTTTTTCCTAAATGATGATGATGATTTTACATTTAGATTTTACAAATATTCGTTTCGGGTCTGGGTATTTGTGTATGTGTTGTATGTGTACAACGGCACCTACGACACAGGTTTATACCTACTGTGGGACTGTGAGTGTAAGCGTATTTTATTTATTTATTATTATTATTTATTTAAATAATTTTGTATGAGACAACTTCAATTTTAAAAACTATGAATTTAAAAAAAACGTACGACAAATGTTGATGGGATTGATCTAAAGAGGTCTGCTAGAAGTAATGCGCTAATTTTTTTGCGCTAATTGACGACCCAGTCCAGTGGTGTGAGATGACCGTTTGATTCGATCCCCGATTCGGGTTGCGGGTTCGATCCCCGCACTTGGACAAATATTTGTATGGTCTACAAATATTTGTTTCGGGTCTGGGTGTTTGTGTATGTGTACAACGGCACCCACGACACAAGTTTATACCTACTGTGGGGCTGTGAGTGTAAGCGTATTTTATTATTTTTTATTTAAAATAACCCTTATTTAAAGAAAATTTTGAAAGATAAAACTGTGATAATCTGTCTTCTTATCTAACAATACGATATAAATATCTCATAACCGTACATGTGAACTCGTGCAGTTAATTCTATTTGGTCTAAAAATAGCGACAATTGGTATCAATCAAATCCGTGTACTTAAAATATGAACGTTAGCAAGATCTGTATGATAACGTCATTGTGGACAATCGTGACAAATAGTGCTATAGACATTAAAGGTATCTTCATGCCTCTATGTGTAGAAGGGGTGGGTAAAAGTAAAATACATGGATTCATGTGTAAAAAAAAAATGTACGCTTTGTTTTTAATTAAGCTATTGTAAACTAAAAAGCGCGCATGTTCCCGCGGCTTGTGTAGATCGTAAGCGATCTACTTGGTTAAGCGATACGGGAGCGGGCGGGTGTGTGATGGTTAACCGGTATTGGCAAATTATAATGCGCGTTTCCATGCTGAGGGCACGTTAAGCCGTCGGTCCCGGTTGCTATCGATAGATGCCAGTCGTTAAACCTTGTCGGAGGCCTAATGGACGGTTTGATAAACATCCGACAGTGGGTTGGCCACTACCCCGTATCTCCACCAACCCGCATTTGAGCAGCGTGGTTGAGTAAGCTCCGGGCCTCCCCCAAAAAGGGGAGAGAGACTCGTACCCAGTGGGACGTTCCAAGGGTTGCCATTATTATTTTATAAGCTAAAAAAGTGTGTAATAGGTGACATATGATTGGCCATAACCGGGCACATTACCAAGCAACGAGGCTATGTTCCATGATGATGATGAAAAAAACCCACGAAGATGGAAACCCAGGACCTATTTTTTATGTAAAACAAGCATGCAGTTCACATGAATGTTAAATGTCTGTGATGTGATGACTGCAGCTTATAGACATCTACCTACACAAAACCAGAGGTCAAAATGCATATATGTGTTGCCCTCAGTGATAGTTATGACAGGTCCATACATTACCATCTCAGCGGAACACGATAGTGCTGAACACAACCATTCAGCGGCAGATAGGTTTAGGACCCGTGGTAGGCTCATGGGCGATGGCACTATCGCTCACGAGCTCCTTCACTGGAGCTCTACCATCAAAGTACCGGGATGCAATTGCCTATTGAAATTGTTGTCGACATTGTTATTCCAGTCAATTTTTCATGACTGGACGTACCGCCTTTACGCAAATGTACGGCTTACCACCAGCAAAAACGTTTTACTAGGCACCGGAGGGCGTAGGAACCACCGCATTACCTAATCTATCTGCCGCAAAATACTACAGTTCAGTGTATACTAGTTCGGCACTATTTTACTGGTAGAGCTCTAGTGACGGAGGTCGCGGCGCAGGCTCCACCGCATTACCTATTATAGTTACCGCTAAATGGTATTACGCAATTGAATGTGGATATAACTAAAGTATTAGTATTTGAAAGAGATGAGCAGAGAACAAATGCAAGGGTAGTAGTAGATGATGCAGTGTTAGAACAGGTGGATGAAATTGTATATCTTGGATGTGCTTTTAGCAAGGATGGTAGGTACACCACTGACATAGAAAGAAGAGTGCTTGCTGGGAATTGCGTGAATGGAGCGTTGGGTAAGCTGCTAGAATCTAAACATTTCAGCCAGCGGGCTCGACTAGCCGTACATAATTCTGTACTTACTCCAACGCTTTTATATGGAAGCGAGAGCTGGGTATGCAGGAAAGAGCATGAAAGTAAGTTGAACGCGGTCGAGATGAGATCATTGCGCAAGATCTGCGGTGTATCACTCACCGATCGCGTTCGTAATGAAGATATAAGAAAGAGGCTTTGTGTGAATGATAGTATCGGTGTAAAAATGAAAAAAGGCATGCTTCGATGGTTCGGGCATATAGAAAGAATGTCGAATGAGCGAATGACTAAACAGATATACAATGCGAATGTGGATGGTTGCAGAGGCCCAGGAAGACCAAGACTGACCTACCATGACCAAATAGGTCGAGTTCTGTCTGATGGTGGGATTAAAAGTCTTAGGAATCGGCGTGCATGTAAGAAGAGAATGATGAATGTAGACGAGGCACGAGAGGTTTGTCAGAACCGGGTTATCTGGCGCTCTACACTCTCTGCCTACCCCGTTAGGGACCTGGCGTGAAGATACATACATACATGCTAAATGGTAGTGTTGAGCACTATCGTGTTCCGGTCAAGTGGTAATGTACAGCCCTGTAATTTCCGGCACAGAGGCATAACACCTTAGGCCTCAGTAGTGGTTACGCATCTGCATTTTGACCTTGGTCTTTGTATGAGTGTCTATAGGCTGCAGTCATCACTTAACATCAATGTGAACTGCATGCTTGTTTGCCACTTCCATTACATAAAAAAAAACTATTCTGTTCCAGTTAGCTGGTAATGGCCCCGTAACAACTATCACAGAGACATGACACCTTAGGTCTCAGGGGTGGCAAGGCATCTGCATTTTGAACTCTGGTTTTTATGTAGATGTCTTTAGGCTGCAGTCATCACTTAACATCAATGTGAGCTGCATGCGAGTTTGCCACCTTCCTTACATAAGAAAAAAAACTATTTGGCTCCGGATACCTCGGACAAAGCGGCTCTGCTATCTAACTAGAACTCCGGAACTAGAGCACTACTACGAATATTTTAAAACATCTTTGTCATTTATGTAGGCCCATTAGGCCTTTCATCTTCTATGTACACTACTAACCAGCTACTGTATCCAAATGTGAATCTTAGCCATCATATTAAAGTTTAAAATGGGATATTTAGGTTTTGTGGCATTATTAAATAACCGACGACCCGGTTAGTCCAGCGGTGTGAGATGACCGTTTGGTTCGAAGGGTCGCGGGTTCGATCGCCGCACCGGGACAAATATGGCCTACAGATATTTGTTTCGGTTCTGGGTGTTTGTATATGTATTGTATGTGTACAACGGCACCCACGACACAGGTTCATACCTAGTGTAGGGCTGTGAGTGTCAGCGTATTTTATTTATTTACCTATACATATTTAGTTTTAAAAAATTGTCTAAAATGTGGTGAGAATTACCCTTACCATTTAAAGATATAAAAAATAGACTACAACCGATTCTCATACGTACCAAATGTACACACAAAATTTCATAATGATCGGTACAGCCGTATCGGAGAAGTATTGTTACCGGGGAATAAATAAACCTATTCTGTGATTGTTACAAACACTGTAACACGAGAATTTATAGATTAGACTAACTGAGTGTCTCTTCAGCATTTGTTTCAAAATTTTGATATACTATTTAATGAACGTAGATCATTCTTACCATCTTGCCTGACCGTACCATCGCCCGTAACCTTTGTTATAGAGTTAAAAATATAAAAACTATTAAAAAAATCAGGTATCGGCCATTTGTGGCTTCCGTGGCAGCGGTCGTAAATATCACAAATATACACCGCAGTGTAGCGTAATTTGCATTTTTTCATCACCGATAGTAATAAATACGTAGTTTGTATTCTATGGACGGCATAATCGATGACTTCCGTCGATGACTAAGTCTGCGTAGTATGAAATGCTGAAGCGAGTTTTTAGACTCAATACAGGGTACCTAATAGTCGGGGAGCCCAAGAAGGGATTTTCGCAGTCACTTGCGCGCATGGATAGCTTACACCTTGTTGAGTATCTCTACCAAATCTGAGCTGGTGGCTTCGATTTCTGCGTATCTGACATGTTTGAGTATTATCCATGTCAAGCAAAGAGTATACAAATACTAGAATTCGAATGATTTGGAAAAAGATTACCTCATGACGGCTTTTTTACTTTAGTTTTTTGGCATCGCTTGTTATGCATATTGCCAGTGTCAAGTAAAACGATATTTCGTATTCGTAATAAGCAACGGAAAAGTCCGAGTCAGTCAGTCAACTTATCAGTCCGTCAGTCAGAGTCACAGTAATTCGAGTAAAGCGATGACTACTTTACCAGAACATTTACAATGAAGTTTTGGAGGCGACCCGAAAGAATGTGTTTTCGGACTGTTATTCTATTACACTATACGAGTACACGAGCATTGTAATAAGCCTATAACAAACAAAATGCCACCAATATTATATAACTCACAAATACACCAAGAAAATGAAATAAAATAAGAGCCCCACACGCATTTTTCAAGCTTCTTGCCAAAACACCCCAACATTGACGGCTTTTTGAAATAGAGTATAAAGTAGACTATTCGTGTGAGAGTTGTGTTGGGGTTTTTTGTTTCTGAAGTCCTGTATCATCCAGTAAGATATAAATAAGGATAATATGGAAATAGGTCATCTATTTCCAAACTTCAACAAGAGAGATATTTTCAAGGGCAAAATATTTTTTGCGTCCATGCTCTCTGCCTACCAAGCCTCTGGTTTGGCATGAAGGTACATGACGTAAAAAAGATCTATTTACGTAACAACTCTTCAGACAGGTGTATATAATGTAGTAGACAAATAAACCGTCCGATTGGAACCGCGTGGACAAAATTATACTCAAACGTTTGAAGAAATAATTTTAACCAGTTTTATGAGCACGAACGCACACGTCTTGTAGTGAGGAAGTAATAACTTTTTATCGATAATAATATCGATATTAATCATAATTTATTTTATCCGACCTTTAAAGAATTAAGTAGGTGTAGATTATTTTTCACGGTCTAACTTATTATTCTTGGCATCGCAAATTTTAGAAATGTTAATATATTTATTTATTTATTTATTTACTCTTTTTATGCACGAAGATGGTGTACATAAAGGCGGACTTAATGCCACTAGGCATTATCTCCCAGTCAACCTTTGGGTTATGAAGAGAGCGACGATGTAGGTGCAAAACGGGTCTAAATTTAGAAATTATGAGTGGAAAATGATTTGATCAAATAGTTATATTAATATATATTATACTATAGATTAATATATTAGGTAATTATATGTATATTATAGCGTAGAAATATGATGACCTCACTGCCCACTAGTGAAACAGGATTCTTCCGTTAATGCTATCAGTTATCCGAACAATGGTGGCCAAGCCATTTCAAACGGGCTGATTTAAATACTAATCGGGGGATAAACAGCAGAGTCACGTGATTTAATTTTAATTTCCTCTAGAAGTGTCATGAAAGTGTAAATAAAAATCTCAATGATGATGATTGATGAGAGATATTATAAGATAGCTTATTATATTAGATGAGATGATATTTGGTTACCTGTTAAAGGTAAGGTGAAAATGATGTTGATTTTACTGATGGCAGAGTTTCAGTTTCAGGAGTAGAGGTAGAGAACGAATGATGGATATCCCGCAAAAAAAAGGTATGAAATTATGTGTCAGATTAGTACTATTGAGTACTATTAGGTTAGGATAGTTTCAAAAAATTAAAAATACTTGCGGCCATTTTATGATAGGCAACGTAGTGTATATACATTCTCTGGATTATACATTTACCCCCTGATTCAGAAACGTACATTAGATACGTTTTAGGTATAGAATGCTTTGTCTTTGTCAGTTGCATTGTCAAATGAACAGGATAGAAAAATACAAAGGAGAGATTAGCAACACTTAAGCTAATATACGTTTATGAATAAGGGGGTTAATTTTTTCTTGCAGCATGTCTGTATGAACTAAATTTTACTGCAGTGGGATCCTAACCTATGTATAAATGTGAAAATAGATATAAATCATGACTGTAAATTCAACAGCATAATAAATAAACCATTATGAAAACCTCTCGTCCCAGTTCACGAGATCTGAATTCATGCTCAGTAATTCTTGACGGACAGGCCTAATGAAGTTTACACGAAGATTAACACATATTTATCGACAATTTAGCTAAGTGGCCAACACTAAAATGTGGCGGCCGCGTCCGTTATCGCTTGTTGCCAAATAATTCGAAAGCGCTTAAAAACGGGGTGACGAGCGACACGTTTAACAATAATGTCGTATTATTTCACGGGTGAAGGCGACCAGTTTGTTTAAATGTGTTTTTGAATGAAATTTAATGGTAAGTGAATACTATGTGATTATAGATATCTACACAAAAACTAGACGCCAAAGTGTAGATGGGTTGCCATGTCGCAAGTCTAACTTGATTTCCTTCTATGACAATTTTTGAAACAAAGTTCCTTATCCCACGGTACGCTGGCTAAGGGGACTAGGCGAGCACACATCGAAAATCCTCACGACACTTTTTCTGTAGTGCGTAGCGCTCGGAGAGAGGACAGGCCGAGTATAGGATTCGACTTATTCGTTCTCTCTCTCTCTCTCGATAGTGACAATCCACGAGACGCGCGCGTCTGCTGTGAATGCGTACATTTTTTATTATTTTTTATAAAGTGATTCAATAGAAGTTGAAGAGGAACTTCGTTCCAATCGGGTGTCCCACATGTGACACCTCAGACAGTTTTTTTATCTAATGACGGTCACAAACAAGCTTCCAGTTCAAATGAGTGGTAAGTTAATAATGCAGCCTATAGACATCTACACAAAACCGGAGCTTTGGTAGCTACGCAGTATGAAAGAGCGCGTCAATTAGCTCAAATTACAGGCGTAAGTGCTGCGGTACAGCGCTTCTAGAAATTGTATGAAAATTAGTAGTGGCACAGTGGCGCGACTCCAACGCTTCCTTACGCTTGTAATTTAAAGGCGCCCTTAGTGTTCAGAAGACAGCCTACGCCGAAATGTCACTTTCTCTTAAGGGCCCCACACATTAACAGTCCGCCGGCAGATATTAGCCTGTCAGTTAATCGTAGGAGATCACAGACTCACAGTTCTTATGTGTGGGACTCTTTAAGTAGGTTATGTTTATTTATTTAGGCCTTTGCCTTCACCAATTGCCCGTTGAAGTAGACTTGTGCCGTACCGAGACGAGCCGCCTACGTAAGCCCATTACAAAAAAACTCCATACCATTTGACGGCAGAATAAATTCATTAAATAATACGGTGGGGTCTACACATTCAAATTTCAAAACCAGAACTTTACCGAAAGCACACCGCGGACACTCGGCTAATATTCCATACAAACGCTTATTCTGGTTACCTACTACACAGGACGTGTTTTTACGCGCACGCACACAGTTGCCCTCAGTGCACGAGGCTGCCGGCATGGTACTCAAAGAGAGGTGCGGGCTGAAAGAATCATGTGGGACATCGAAGTGTCCATTCTATACGTAGTAGGTATTATTTCAAATTCAAAGTACAACTTTCCTGCGTCAGGCTGCTCGCCCATGTCCGATAATCGGTGACCGATTTTTGGCAGGAGGACAAAAAGTCGGTGCGTTTTACTATTGCTATCAATACTCTATTTTTTTTCATGTAAGAAGAGAATGATGAAGGTAGATGAGGCACGAAAGGTATGTCAGGACCGGGATATCTGGCGCTCTACCCTCTCTGCCTACCCCGTTAGGGACCTGGCGTGAAGATACATACATACACACATACGTTCTATTTTGCTTTTACAAAATTTCAGTCACCGATTTATCGGACGTGGGCGATCTGCCTAAGTGTTAACTACGGACAGTTAGTGTCTTTGATAGTCAAGATAGTCAATCAAATGTCATGTTTCTCTCGCCACTTGTCTTGCCAGCTTCGTGAAGTGTGAAGTTGTCATATCTACGATACTTGCACGATTTATTTAAACGTTGCCAACTCGACTTAAATTATTGTTTACATGTATTAGGTACCTAAGTTGAATGTAGTGTGATATAATGATGATGAAAATGATGAAAAATGTCATTTGGTTAATATTTATGTTTCATTACATATTTTACATACAGTACTCATCAATAAATATTGCATATCGAGCCTACGAAAAAGACAATCGGCTAGTTTCGACTCCGTAGAGCGTTATTTCTGCTGTACCCTGCCTACGATAAAGAAAGCTTGCATTTGAGGGTTGCGTAAATTAAGTGACGTTTGAGTATTCGGCCATTAAAGGATAAATAGATCGTATCATCATATCAACTCCATAAGAGGAATATGCCATAATCGCCACGCTTGGCATGCTTATTATCGATATCAGTGGCGGTAGTTTTATCGCAGGACGCTGCTGCCCATAGCACTTACTACCGCCACATTGGAATCGTTTGACCGCCATAGTTCGGGTGACTGACTGCACTAGTGGAAAAAAAACTCATCCAGTAGAAGAAACTGAAACTTCTTCCGGGGGTGGGTGGTGGGGTCGTCACGTCCCGACAGCAGAGGTAGCAATAGATCGTATATTGTGTAAGTATATATGAGAAATAACTAATATTTTAAAAATATATTTAATATTTTTACTAGTGGTAGAGCTCCAGTAACGGCGCTCGCGGGCATAGGCACCACCGCATTACCTAATAGGTAAACTTACCGCTAAATGGTAGTGTTCGGCACTATCGTGTTCCGGTCAGGTGGTAATGTACGGCCCTGTAATTTCCGGCACAGAGGCATAACACCTAAGGCCGTTGTTATGCGTTACCACGCATCTGCATTTTGATCTTGGTCCTTGTGTGGGTGTCTATAGGCTGCAGTCATCACTTAACTAACATCGATGTGAGCTGAACACTTGTTTGCCACTTCCATTACATTAAAAAACCGGTCAAGTGCGTGTCGGGCCACGCGCAGTGTAGGGTTCCGTAGTTACAGAGTAAGAGATGTAATGAAAAAAATAAATAAAAATTATCTATGGACTTGTTTGAAATTTTCGAGTAAAATACATTTGGTCGACTATTACTCACAAACTTGTAAGGCCAACTTAAGTGTGATAGTTTCCCTTTTAATTTCGTTATATGTAGCTACTATTGCCGTAACGTTTGAATTTCTAACAATAACCGTTTAGTCTGTAGGGGGGGGGATACTTGAGTCTAACGAAAATTTGCATTTTAAAGCTTATTAAGTCACGTAAAATTAACTAAATTGAAAAATGATGTTCGAACACCCATAATATTTTTAAAAGACCTATCCAACGATACCCCGCACTATATGGAAAACGAAAATAAAAAAATATCCTCGCGTTACAAGTAGGGGACGTTACCCTAAATATTTTTTTTTTCATGTTTTTATTCTACCACTTTGTCGGCGTAATTAAGGTGTATACTTGTGCCAAATTTTAAGTCTCTAGTACTAATAGTTTTTGCGCTAAACCGCGGACGGACAGACAGACAGACAGACATACAGACAGACAGACAGACAGACAGACAGACGGACATGGCGAAACTATAAGGGTTCCTTGTTTACTATGGAACCCTAAAAATACACGAAACATTGAATGAAAGTCATTAGATAAAAAGTAATTCATTTTATTTAAATCTCCTACTAGATCTGACATCCATTACATCTGAGAATTGTTTTGTGAAACACACCACAACGCACCGAAATAAAACAAGAATGAATAAATGCATTGAATAATTTTGCTTTGTTCTTCCAATCTAGTCATTAAAGATTTTTTTTGCAAGTAGTAAATAATATCCCACCGAAAACTTTTTGATGTAAAATGTTGCCAAGACCGAGACAAGCTGCGTTGTATCGTCGATGCCAAGACCATATGATTGAATGGTTAAAAAGTCTCATTGGGGTCTGATAAGTTGATTCTTACTGGTAGTAGAGTTCCAATGTTGGGACTCGAGGGCGTAGGCACACCGCATTAGTTAATCTATCTGCCGCCAAATGACAGTATTCAGAACTTGTACTGGTGGTAGAGCTCCAGTCAAGGAGGTCGCGGGCGTAGGCACCACCGCATTACCTAATATACTTGCCGCTAAATGGTAGTGTTCAGCACTATCGTGTTCCGGTCAGGTGGTAATGTAAGGCCCTGCCACAGAGGCATAACACCTTAATCCTCAGAAGTGGTAACGCATTTGCATTTTGACCTCTGGTCTTTATGTGAGTGTCTATATGCTGCAGTCATCACTTAACTTCAATGTGAACTGCATGCTTGATTGCCCACTCACATTACATAAAATAAAAAATGAGCAATATTTTTTGTTGAATACATTTGCAGATTGTACCCTATCTGCACCGTGCATGCATCCATACCGACATGAAATGTATTTTAAAGACTGCCTCAAAGTGAACTCGACGCTGAATATTACAAAAGCAAATAAACGAATACTACAAATCAAACGGCTTAAAATCTAAAATAACAAAATGTCGTATGCGCGTCACTCGATTGAAAAACGAGTTTGGCACGCATAACATAACATAGTTTTATAGTAAACAAAACTATAATAACATAATAAACACGACGCGTGCTATAAAATACTGGCATTGTGTGGCTCGCAGGTGTTACCAGTTCTATTCTGGACGGCTTTGAATAAACTTACAAATGTTGCCACTAATATGTTTAGTCTGTGCCATATATATCGCGAATAAAGAATTATTTTGTTGAATTATTAATTCGAAATGTCATTCCACGACCGTCAAGAATTTGACAACAGCGAAACCCAGTCTAAGTTTTTATACGTTACCCTCATAGAGCAACACGGCACCGGCCGCGGCGTACTGGAGGGGAGTAGCCATAGCGTTTATTACCGATGCAAAACAGTCTGACATTTTTTGCGGGGGGAAATGCGTGCGACACACACGCACACTACAAAAATCGTCTATTACTACGAAACTCACACCTTGACTTTAGCAAAATACAGAAACAATTTCACGCACACATTTAAACATCTAGGCGACAGGTATGGGCCGATTTGGACTTATACTTTGAGAGAGGGGAAAGCCTCCATATGGCTACTCCCCTCCGGCGTTACCCTAAAACCAGAACACGATAGTGCTAAACACTACCATTTCGCGGCAGAAAGATTACCACCAACTTATGTGTCTGTCTCTTTTCCGTTCCACCTACTTTGAAATCGTAACGATGGTAAAGATGTTTTAAAGTTCCCTAGTTGAAACAAACAAGAAGGACAAATAAACTTTACTCTCTAAATCATCTCAATTTGCCATTAATCTGTTTACTCTGTGGCACTTTCCGTAAACGAGAGATTCTTATCAATCATTCGCAATCGGAAAGTATTCGATGATTGATTGAAAGCATTGAGTGGGTGGGAATCGATGTTAGTTTATTTATTGATTGGACTGTGGGTTTTGATGCAATTAGTGAATTAAACATTTTCGTTTTAGTACATTCATGCGATATCAACATTTTCAGGGTAAATGAATAGGAAAAAGGAAACGCTTAAGATTAATCGTGCAATTGTCTGTCCGTCATTCTGTCACAGCCAATTTTCAATGAAAGCTCAAATTCGATTGAGTTAAAAGTTAAAATTTGGCACACATACTTAAATCAGTGACCCGAATACGTGTCATGAAAATAAATTAATTTTTAAGAATAAGGCACCCGAATATTAATTCAAAAGGGAATTGAAAGGAAAGCTGTCACACATAAGTTGACTTTACAAGTTTGCGAGTAATAGTCGACCAAATGTATTTTACTCGAAAATTTTGAAGAAATCCATAGAAAAAAATTTTTTTTTTCTTACATTATTACCTAAAAAGTACGGAACCCGACACTGCGCGTGGCCCGACACCCATTTGACCGGTTTTTTACCCTCAACAATTGATTGAATAACCATCAAACCTAACCTAACTCATACTATCCGGTTGAAATGTACAGTGAATTATGAAATGCCGCGAGTGGTCAGTGGGTGTCGGAAACACGCAAGTGCCGCCATAATTGCTGACCTGTTTACTTGAGCTTTATTCATTTTCAAATTATATTTATCTGTGACTAGTCTAATCTTGAGAACTCTGTAGATGTTTTGTTTTGCCGTGGGAAAATGCCGCTGAAATCTGGAATCGCTGAAATCAAAAGGATAGGTACAGTAACCACATCGACGACGCAACGCAGCTTCTAACCAGCAAAAAAATGTTGCACATCGAGCCTATGAAAGAGACAATCGGCTAGTTTCGACTTCGTAGAACGTTGTCTTTGCTGCACACTGCCTACGTAAGTACTGGTAGTCCTATGTCGGCCGAAACTTGATCAAAACGGTCGACAAACGTCAAATGGGGAAGTTGCGAACAAGATAACGCTCTACAGAGCCTAAATAAGCCGAAGTCTCCTTCCTAAAGTCGATGTGCAATATAAATTTATTGTTGGATGGATATTTATTATGGAGAGAGCAGTGCGTGCTATCTATGAGCTTAGTCCGAGAGTGTCTCTGAGAGAAAGATTTAAGGAAATAAATCTTTTCACTGTAGCTTCTCAATACATATTCCAAAATGTTATTAAATGTGCGTAAAATATTGATAACTTTCCTACGACAAATGATGATCACAATATGATCATTATGTCTCGTAGGATGATGAGAATACAACTAACAAATAAAAAATAAAGATACACAAATACAGACAAATACAAGTTGTCCATCCATTGTAGCACGACTGCACAGAGTATGTTATTCTTTCGGTGGTCAATGTTTAGAAAAGAGCGGGTTCTCCTAACACAAGCAAATTTTGCTTAAAAGGAGACTCAATAATCTTAATATATATAAATCTCGTGTCACAATGTTTGTCCTCAATGGACTCCTAAACCACTTAACCGATTATAATAAAATTCGCACACCATGTGCAGTTCGATCCAACTTGAGAGATAGGATAGCTTACATTACGCTATGACTAATAGGAGCAGAGCAGCGCGGGCGAAGCCGGGGCGGGCCGCTAGTAAAATATGTAAAACTAAAATATGTCAAACTAAAAAAAATTGTATACGATTCTTTAATAAAGTCCCAAATTCAATGTTATGTTAATCAATTTAAAAAATATATATTACTAGCTGTTACTCGCGGCTTCGCCCACGTTGATGACGTTTTATAATCCTGAATTTTCTTTGCTATAAACCTCATGGAGCCCGAGGCCTTTCCAATGAATGCAAAACCGTGGAAATCAGTTCTAGCGTTCTAAAGTTATAGCGTCAGGAAGGAAAACCCGACTTATTTTTATATTATAGATTAAAAAACATTTGTATAAATGTATGTACTTACTATAAAATTTGTGAATATCTTAACGACAGCACATCTTGGGATTATAGCGATCGCTGCCAGGCTATTTCATGACAAAGTATCTTTTTTATTTTAACGTTAATATGGATATTGTGAATGCTCTGCTTTTTTATGCAACTCTTGTGGCAGTCAAGTATACAATTGATATAGATGTTAAGTGATGACTGCAGCCAAAAGAAAAACCAGAGGTTAATATACATGAGTTGCCACCCCTGAGACCTAAGTTCTTACGCCTCTGTAAACTTAAGACAAAAGCTTTCCCTAAACTGCCCTAAAGTTACTTACAACCAGTTTGTGCATCGTTAGGGTAGAATACGCCACAATTGCCACGCGTGGCAAGTGGAATGGCGATCGCAGTGGCGATAATTCTATCGCGGAAAGCTTCTATGCGGTTTAATTTTTACTACCGCGCTGTTGGGATAGACTATTACGGCGGAAAAATTACCCCCTACTAGTGGGCGATAGGATCGTGACGGCCCAACGCAATAACAACTTATAACGATGGATTAATAGCAAACTGGTAAGCCATACTGATTGTGACCTACATCGCGGAAGCCATACTTATTGGGATTAGACAAAGTAGGCCAAATCCGATTTGTAATTGCGTCGAATAAAAGTAAATAATTGTTATTATACCTACTTACTTTAGGCCACTTAATTGCCAGTATGTTAGATAGATCAAAAATATATATTCCAAGCACTAAACTTATGCTACTTCTCATGAATATGATTAACAACTTTGGTACTTCGACTTTTCTTTCTTTATATTATGAACTAGCTGAGCTAGCTGTTAAAACTATGGCCTCAATATAAATAAAAAAAACAATGTTCCCATCGTCGGTGTGAGCAACGCGTTTGAATGGTTTGAACTAAATTTTTCGGCGACAACTTCTATGATATTCATTTTAATTTAATGTGTGGTTACTAAATTGTTTAATTTTATAAAATATTTTTCTAATGATTTAAATAAATTTAATAGTGGGTAGTAATGTTATATCCGAAAGGGTTTAGGTAGCGTGTTTCGTCGAAAGCTCCCAGGCTACTTGATTTTTACCGATTTTTATTGATTGATACCGACCTCCAACTTATATCGTTATATTCCAACAATTTTTCAATAATAATAATATGGCTTTATTATCATTATTAAAAAATTGTTGTTATTCTGAAATTATATTTACACAGTTATCTAGTTACAAATAGTTTTTTATAAGATGTCTCTAATCTCAGTGTGTCTCTTGACATAGGCCTCCTCTAAGAACTTCCACTGGGATCTATCTTGAGCCACTCTTCTCCATCTTGGGCCAGCGGTCTTCCTGATGTCATCCTCCCATCTAAGGCACTGTCTTCCAGGGCGTCTTGTGCCGTCTCTTGGATACCAATCTGTTATTGCCTTGCTCCATTTTTCTCGGTTATCACGCATCATGTGGTCAGTCCATCTCCATTTTTGCTGGTCGATACGTAAAGTCCCCGTCACGAGAAGCTATAAATTTTGTAAACAAGTGTTCAGGAGTTCACAACATTTGATAGGTGATTTTATTCCCTTTTCTGATTTATATTCTTTTAATATATTATACACAGATGCGATGCCAATTCCCAAAATCGTTGCTGTTTTTTTATTTATTTCGGTTTTGTAGGGATATTCATTCGATGGCCAATTTTCTTTCACGTACTTATATACGTTGATCACCATATTTTTCTCATTAGCCGTAAAGCTCGTCACCTGTAAAAATCACCTGTTCAGTCACTTTCACACGAAGCTCAAGCTATATCTCCAGGTATACCAATTAACCTAACCAATTACTTCACAATTTAAAACGTACTTCTAATAAAAGTTTCCAAAGATTATCGCGTTTGAACAAACAACTCTTTCTTTTTACTTATTATATATTTTAGATAAATTGTATTACGTACCTTTTGACGTTTTTTTCGTGGCGAATTTATTTCCTTAGATGTACTGGCTACTGGCTCCATTATACGTAATAACAAATAAAATTAACGCAACAATTAAAGTTACAACAATTAAAAAGTGATAACGAAACAAAAACAAAATTAACAATAACAACCAGATCCGCGATATATGCAAAGCAATGAAACAAACAAACTCGTACGCATTCGAAACTCGAATGACTGTTTATTTCAAAATGGCGTCCCGATAGTTTACAATCCCTGCGACGGACGCGTTCCGGTACCAAGAAACACAAACGATAGCGCTTTGCGTCGTTAAAATATAATTCGACTAAATTAAATAGGTTGTTACTTTCATATAACCCGTCTATATTTCATGTCGATTGAATATGTTCAAGTTATTATTATCTCGCAGTATAAAATGTTTACTTAGTAAAAGATGTTTGTTTACATAATTTATAGCTTCTCGTGACGGTTACTTTAGCAGAATATCAGTTACCTTTGTTTTTGTCGTGAGATCAGTATTTTTGATTCTGTCCTGACGTTTGAACCCTGTTATACTACGCTCTATTGCTCTTTGACATCTGGCGAGTTTGTCTCTAAGGGATTTGGTGAGTGCCCAAGTTTCGCAGCCGTAAGTTAGACATGGGAGGATGCATGTATTGAATGTTTTTCTTTTTAGTTCTATACCCAGGTCCCGAGATTTCATTATTTCTTTGAGCAACCAGAATTTCTTCCAACCATTGGCAATCCTTGTATTTATTTGTTTTACTATAAGGTCCTTTGGAGAAATAAGCTGCCCTAGGTAGGTGTATTCGTTCACATACTCCAGCATTGCTCCGTTAACTGTTATGTCTACCTTTGTGGAGAAGTTGGTCATTACTTTGGTCTTGTTGAGGTTCATTTTCAGTCCGACTTTTTGGCTTTCTTTGTCAAGGTTTTGTATCATCACTTCCAAATTTACAGGGTTTTCATCAAAAAGTACGAACAATTTTTTAACGAAACTGAAATTATATACATAAACCTTCCCCGAGTATCTCTCTATCTGTTGGTGAAAACCGAATGAATTCGTACAGAAGTCTTTGAGTTTATTGCGAACAGACAGACAGACACCGGGGGGTACTTTGTTTTGTAATAAGTATAGATAGAGATAGATAGAAGTAACAAACACATATTAAGTTCGCATTGGCGGTAACTGCACTTTATAGATATCTAATGCTGTAGTGACGAAATCGCTTGTCGCTACGACCACGGCTACGTAGCACAAAGCTGCGTCGTATCGTTCTAGCTGAATTTTTAATTAGAAAAACATTTTTAACATAGCCAAAATGTGTTAAGTTAAAAAAAAACATGTAAAATTATGCAAAAAAAATATTTTTTTATTATACTTTAAATTATACTTTATCAAATATTTTTGTACAACCGAACCTAAAAAAGCCACCTAAGGTCACAAAGTGTAGGAATAATGAAATGGGAATGGGAATAATGAAACTCCGTGATCTCTTCACAAACGGGTGAGGTCCTTAGTCTAGAAAGCATTCATAAAAATAATATATCCTAAAGCCAAGTTCGAAACAAATATCTGCTACGAATAAAACTATACTACCTTGGACAAACATAAAACACTTTGTTATAATTCATATGAATAGTGTACTTAGATGAAGATTATTAAAATAATGTAAACATAACCTTAAGATAACGTAAACTTTTTTAAATATCATCACAAAATTGGGACACATTAAAGTAGATACTTATAACATTTTCACATAGTAAAATTGTAAACAAATAAAGCAGATTACGTTTTAGATTATTAAGAACTTACAAAATAGTGCAATTTCATATAAAAATATTCAAAGCTTAAAAGGTGTATGTCATAGATTATTAAAAAAACAAAAGAGTAGACAGCCCAAGCAAAAGACGATAGCCAGACTTATTAAAAAAGAAGACATTTAACAGATATTAGAAAAATTAATAGCTTACATACTCCTTATGTTACAATGTTATCACATCACACGACCAACTATGTGTGTTGTGTACCTGATTACAGCATTTCCTTGGGCAGAGTACCGTATGGTAAATGTGGCTCACCGGAGTCAACGGAGAGGGGAAGCTCGTAGTCTTGAGCATGCTCAGCTTACGCCGCTGCTCAGCGCTCAGCGACGCTCGCCGGCTCCTGTCGACCCCATAGCTCGGATCAGCCGAGTCGACGCTAACGCCGCGGCTTAAGCTCGGACGATACATAGTTTCCAGTGCTCAATGTTTGATGCTCAGTGCTCAGTTTTTAGTAGATGAATGAGATTTATTTGACCTTATGATTCAGCAATTTCAGGACTGTTGTGATTAAATGAATTTTATTGCGATGTCATGAAGAATTTTGTTACCAAATGGAAATTATTTGACGAAGGTTGATCTGTATTGAATTCAACACACAAGTTTTTTTTTCATTTATTTAATTATGATTATTTAACCAGCATGCATTTATTATTATTTACTACACACGCCAATACTAAATTTATGGCATGTCTGTTATGGTGTGTAAGTCGATTATAGATACCTTAGCTCCTTACTTAGCATCAATTTTTAACTTATGTATTGATCAGGGAGTCTTTCCAGATTTATTAAAGTTTAGTAAAGTTATACCGCTATTTAAATCAGGTGACAATAAAAACCCTAATAATTATAGACCGGTATCTATTCTGCCCGTTCTCAGTAAAGTGTTCGAAAAACTGATGCTTACTCAATTGCTGCAACATTTCAATACAAATAACATCTTACACGAACAGCAATTTGGTTTTACAAAAGGACGTTGTACAACCGATGCCGGTGTTGCTTTATTAAAACATATTTTTGAAGCTTGGGAGGATTCACAAGATGCTATAGGTATATTTTGCGACCTTTCAAAGGCGTTTGACTGCGTGGACCACAATACATTAATTGGCAAACTTGATCATTATGGACTTGAAAATAAAGCTCTTCAACTTGTTCAATCATACCTTAACGATCGGGAACAAGTAGTTCAAGTGAATGGAGTAAAATCTCAAGGTGCAAAGACAGGAATGGGTGTCCCACAGGGCTCAATATTAGGACCATTTCTGTTTTTAGTCTACGTTAATGATTTACTTCATTTGATGCCTAATAGTATGCCCAAAACAATTTTATTTGCAGACGATACTTCAATAGTTTTTAAAATGAACAGACGGAATCCAGATTACGATACAGTAAATAAGGTCATAGGAGAAGTACATAAATGGTTTACTGTCAATAATCTTGCACTGAATAGTAAAAAAACCAAATGTATCCGTTTTACCCTCCCTAATGTAAAAAGTAAAGAAGGAGACATTTTTATAAACAATGACAAAATTCAATTTGTTGATGACGCTACCTTCTTGGGAATAACGCTTGACTCGAAGTTACAATGGGGACCACATATTAGGCAGTTAGCGAAACGTCTGAGTGCCGCAGCTTATGCTGTTCGAAAAATTAGGCAATTAACTGATATAGACACTGCAAGACTTGTTTATTTTAGCTATTTTCACAGTGTCATGTCCTATGGTATTTTATTGTGGGGTCGAGCGGCTGACATACAATCAATTTTTGTATTACAAAAGAGGGCCATTAGAGCAATGTATAACTTACGTAGTCGTGATTCTTTGAAAGAACTATTTAAAGAAATAAATATAATGACAGTCCCTTGCCATTACATCTATGAAAATATACTTTTCGCGAGGAAAAATCTACATCTGTTTGATAAAATCTCCGATAGGCATAGTTATAATACGAGGAATAAGAACAAGTTGTCTCTGCCAAGTTTTCGACTGACGAAAACTAATACATCTTTCCTAAAATATAGTGTAGAATTTTATAACAAGATCCCAGCCGGGATTGCTGAACTCACCGATGGTAAATTCAAAGCATTAATTAAACGCACTCTATGTAAAAAGGCTTACTATAAACTCGAGGACTATCTCAAGGATAGAAATGTTTGGCTAAATGCTGATCTAGCTCCACAAAGGTGTTAAATGTAATAATCAAAGTGTAATGTTGATATTATATTGTTAATTTTAAGCTTGTTTAAATTATGGAAAATTGTAAAAATATGCCTAAGAGATATTTTTAAAAGAGCCGACTGAGTTTTTTCCGGCAAGTTTTTCTCAGATCATATTGGCCTTTGGAACTTTGCCGGTGAATGACAAAGAATGACTCTTTTTCTTTTCTTTTTACTCTTTGTTATCAGTTTGTAAAGAGGAAAAGAGACATTTTACTGATATACTTTTTACATTAGTTTATGACATTTAGTTTTATCTTAGTGATATTCTTGACTTTACATGTATTTTTTATCTTGTTTGACATGTATATCAATTGTTATTCGCTTTAATTTATTTTGTTTGTTTTTGACGTGTCATAAGAGGTGCCTGTCACCCTAAATGAATAAATGAGTTTCTGATTCTGATTCTGATTCTATCATCAAGCGTAAAATTAAGATATTTTTAACCACTCCTAGGTAAGTTTTTGTTGTATATTTAATACATTTTTATTTAATTTAAATTTAACAACTTTTAAGAACAAATTACGCTCTCTATTATATAATATTATGTACGTATCTTCACGCCCAAGTCTCTTACGGGGTAGACAGAGAGTGTACGCTCTCTACCTTTCTGTAAAGCAAGCTCACACTATCCAGACTATTTAAATGCGAGTAAGAAAAATCCTTTCATGTAATAGTTAACTCCTATTTGGAGTGCAAGAAATAAAAGTACCTATATTGTTGTAGGTAGATATAAATATATTTTATTTTTAAAGAAAAATGGAAAGAAAAATTTGACTTCAGGCGAGGCTCGAACTCGCGACCTACTGGGAATCTAGTCCAGCCGCTCTTCCAATTGATAATTATTAAGGGTTAAAGCGACTTCTTTACGATATTCAATAAACTGAAAAGTCTATTATATCGGTTGCCTAACTAGCATAGTTGGTAATAGATGGCGCTGCTGCTACCATAAAGCAATGCAATAGATGTGAAGGAAAGATTTGACAAATCGGGCAGGGCTTCAGTAGCTCAATTGGAAGAGCGGCTGGACTAGATTCCCAATAGGTCGCGAGTTCGAGCCTCGCCTGAAGTCAAATTTTTCTTTCCATTTTTCTTTAAAAATAAAATATATTTCACAAGCATGTGTTAATGCGAAATAATATAAAAACAGATATAAATATGCCTACCTCCACACTTCGCCTCAGTTCTATTATTCGGTCAGAATATATTATTATGTATTTCGCCTCATTTTACCTTTCTGAATTATGTTCCAATGTGTGTGGTGTGGCCATTGATAGGTGTAGCTAAACAATGTGGCATATCAACAACAGTTTTATTATTGAAATAAATTTATACCAATACCTATTTTTACCAATGTAGTTAATATATAGATATGACAGATATTTATGTATAGTATTCAACAAGAAATATTTTATTTGTATCATTTTTACTGGTGGTAGAGCTCCAGTGACGGAGCTCGCGGGCGTAGGCACCACCACATTACCGCTAAATAGTAGTGTTCAGCACTATCGTGTTCCAGTCAGGTGGTAATGTACGGCCCTTTAATTTCCAGCACAGAGGCATAACACCTTAGGCTTCAGGAGTGGCAAGGCATTTTGACCTTGGTCTTTGTGTGGGTGTCTATAGGCTGCAATCATCACTTAACATCAATGTGAACTGCATGCTTGTTTGCCACTTCCATTACATTAAAATAAAAAATATTGCACATGACCTTAGGAAAACTTGGTCAAAACTTGATCAAAATGGTCGACAAACGTCAAATAGGTACGGTGCGAAAGAGACAACGCTCTACAGACCCGAAATAAGCCGAAGTCTCCTTCCTAGGCTCGATGTGCAATATTTATTGTTGAGCACTATCATTAACCTATATTATTATGTACTGAAATAGGTACCTATTTCAGTACATAATAATATAGGTTAATGATTTTTTACGGATTTATCTCATGTATATTTAAACTAATGTAATCATAATATCGGCCCTGTATGTTGTTTAATTATTTTTTTTAAATGAAGAATGTAATTCATGTGAACGTATAGAGCGTCATGGTCTTTGACCAAGCTCTTTAAATGGAGAATACAAAAAAAAAATCCAGCACAGAGACATGATACCTTAGGCCTCAGGAGTGGGAACGCATATGCATTTTGACCTCTGGTGGGGGTCTGGTCATTGTGTGGGTGTCTATAGGCTGCAGTCATCACTTAACATCATGTGAACTGCAGGTTTGTTTGCCACGTTTATGACAAAAAAAATAAAATAATAAACGCCTACACTCACAGCTATTTAAATAGCTATATATATATCTTAATATATATAAATCTCGTGTCACAATGTTTGTCCTCAATGGACTCTTAAACCACTAAACCGATTATAATAAAATTCGCACACCATGTGCAGTTCGATCCAACTTGAGAGATAGGATAGTTTAAATCTCAAATTATAGTCGCAATTTTAATTTATTGCTAATTATTTGTCTGTTATTATTTGACAGTCACAATTATCTGTTAACTCCAAATGATTCTAACAGATGTCCGATACCTTTCGACTGGGTTGAGTAAGTAATCAATAGATGGCGCTGCTATGGTAAATCTACAAACAGGTCATTTAAGCTACATTTAAACAGCATAATTACCACATGTTGTTGACGCTTTAAATTTTTATTTTGTACCTATAGATTTCTGCTTAATATCAAGTGTAAGAACATTTTAATTAATTGTGTTCAACGTACTTCCCCTTCAAATCTTAATCCAGTGAATTTGTATACCAACATCAACATTTTCGTCTTTGTTCGTAAATAATTTCATTGTACTAAAGGGTTATAGTAGTAGAAAGTCAAATGGAGATCACCAATTTTTTTTACAAATGCCATCTGTGTGAAAAATCATAGTGGACTCCGTGACTGATGTTCTCTTAGTGTTCCTCTTAGATTGTTTACTATAATGTAATTTATCAAAAACTTTAGCCACAGCAACGCGTGGCCGGGTCAGCTAGTATATATATATATATATATATATATATAGCTATTTAAATAGATATATATATATATATATATATATATAGCTATATTGTTGTTTTTTGTGTAATGATGGTTGGACAATAACTACCTACACAAAAAGTAGATTTCAAAATGCAGATGCGTTGCCACCCCTAAGATCTAAGTAGTTTTGCCTGTATGAAAGAAACGGAATAGGGCTGAACACTAGCTGCCATTTCGAGGCATAAGGCTACGCTCTCGAGCTCCGACAGTGGTGCTCCAACACCATGTGTATGGGAAAGTCTTAGAGAGAAGAATGAAAGAGAAGTCCGACGGGTTGTTGTGGGATGCACAGGGTGGTTTCAGAACTGGAAGAGGATGTATGGATCAAGTTTTCTCCCTCCGCAACATCGTGGAGAAGCATCTGGCTGTGAGCCAGAAGGTTTTCTGCGGTTTTGTGGATTTGGAGAAAGCGTTTGATAGGGTATTACGAAAGGAGCTGTGGGACATTTTGTCAGAGTATAGTATTGATGGCAGTCTGCTCCGTGCAATACAGTCCACGTATGTAGGCTGTCAAGCCTGTGTGCGGGTAGATGGTAACATGTCACCCTGGTTTGATGTTAATATCGGTGTCAGACAGGGTTGCGTGCTTTCGTCTAGGCTGTTTATCATATATCTGGACAAATGCCTCCAGAGGGTGAAGTTGATGGATGAAGTGAAGATGAGTGCGTATGGGTGACTTAGTGGTGAACTGTCTGCTTTACGCAGATGATGCGGTAATTGTAAGATCTACACCATCTGGGCTACAAGCACTAGTCACAGTCATGAAAGAGGATTGTATGGAGAAAGGCTTACAATGGAATGTGGATAAAACTAAAGTATTAGTATTTGAAAGAGATGAGCAGAGAACAAATGCAAGGGTAGTAGTAGATGATGCAGTGTTAGAACAGGTGAATGAAATTGTATATCTTGGATGTGCTTTTAGCAAGGATGGTAGGTGCACCACTGACATAGAAAGAAGAGTGTTTGCTGGGAATTGCGTGAATGGAGCGTTGGGTAAGCTGCTAGAATCTAAACATCTCAGCCAGCGGGCTCGACTAGCCGTACATAATGCTGTACTTACTCCAACTTTATACGGAAGCGAGAGCTGGGTATGCAGGAAAGAGCATGAAAGTAAGTTGAACGCGGTCGTATCACTCACCGATCGCGTTCGTAATGAAGATGTAAGAAAGAGGCTTTGTGTGAATGATAGTATCGGTGTAAAAATGAAAAAAAGGCTCCGATGGTTCGGGCATATAGAAATAATGTCGAATGAGCGAATGACTAAACAGATATACAATGCGAATGTGGATGGTTGCAGAGGCCCAGGAAGACCAAGACTGACCTACCATGACCAAATAGGTCGAGTTCTGTCTGATGGTGGGATCAAAAGTCTTAGGAATCGGCGTGCATGTATGAAGAGAATGATGAAAGTAGACGAGGCACGAGAGGTTTGTCAGAACCGGGATATCTGGCGCTCTATACTCTCTGCCTACCCCGTTAGGGACCTGGCGTGAAGATACATACATTACATACCTTAAACAAAGATTCGAAACTAAATTGCTTTTATTTTTTTTAGTTCTAAGCATAGGTAGGTACTTTGGTGAAAGTAAAGTCGTAGTGCGGTCTATAATATCTATGTCTATAAGTAATAGTAATTTTACCCTGAGAGCCCTTCGCGATAGGTGCCCGATGAAGTAGATAGAGTACAGCCGTCTCAAGATGAACCGTCAGACGTCAAATTATTTTTAAAAAATCAGTCAATGAATATTTTTGCAAGTAAACGTTTATACTCTTGAAATAAATTAACAATTGTATTGTAATACTTTTAATTAATGTGATTCGCTGATTAACTTTTCAGTGAGTTTATTGTTCATGTTTTTCGCTTCCATTTGGTAACAAACCTTTATCGTGAATTGTAAAATTGAATTGAAAAGTGGTCCATTCTTAAAATCTCAAGCAACCAGAAAAATTATTTACAGCATATTTATATTTCATATTCCTTTGTTCCACTGTTGCTTATATTTTCACTTCTAATGTCTAAGTGCATAGGTATTACACAAGTGATTTACAAATACCACTTATTTATGGTCTGTTTTATTGTTTAAAATACTTAGTTGTGTTTGGTTTTCGTACAGTGAACCTGTTAATGTTGCAGTAATGTACCTCTCAACTCCACGATTTATTCTTAAATCGTATCAAGTATTTTTTCCGCTTATTATTATCGAATCTCATTAGCACCAGGTGTTTAAACCCACGTTCTTTGTAAAGCAGACATAGGTCCAACACAATTGTCTTTTGAATGTCTGTCTGGACGTTTTGAAAGTAAGTATCTGTTTTTACTATTGACCTATATTTGCTAAAGTCGAGTAAAACGACAGGACACTGCCCTTTATACTTTCAAAACGTCAAGCTATTCGAAATAAATATATTTTCTTTCCTTCTTTCAATGGGTTACATTTTTACCTACGAGGGAACGTAGTTTTTATGTCAAAGTAGTTTTTACATAAAAACAGTAGTTTTTATGTCAAAGGATTGACAGATAAGCAGGCCCATCTGCTTATATGTCAATCCTTTGACATAAAAAAAAAAAATCTCTGCTGCACACTGCCTACTTAAGCATCTGTGGTCCGGTATTGGTCAAAACTTGATCAAAATGGTCGAGAAACGTCAAAAAGGTAAAGTGCGAAAGAGATAACGCTCAACAGATCAGAAATAAGCCGACATCTCTTCCTGAGGTCGACGTGCATTATTTCTTGTTGGATGCTGATGGAAAGTGGTTACCGTCGCCTATGAACATTTGCAACATCAGGGGAGTTGCCAACACGCTGCCAGCCCTGAAGGACTCTTTTGACGCCTGTTTTGAAGAACCCCATATTGTAGCGCCGGGGGAACACCTCAGATGGAAGTTCGTTCGACAATTTGCATATTCTGGGCAGGAATGAACGCACGAATCGGGCTGTTGAGCACTGCCTAATGTCCAATCTGTGCGGGTGGAACTTCTCTCTTCGGCGGGTGGTACAAATATGAGAGAAGTATTCCAAATGGGGTCTCATTTGAGCTTTATGGAGCTGTAGAAGTTGCCCCGATGTGAAATACTGCCTCGCCTTGTTTAGCACCCCGAGCTTCTTGGATGCCAGCTTGGTCTTAACCTATAGGAAGCCGAAACTAGCCGATTGTCACTTTCATAGATTCGATGTGAATTATTTCTTGTTGAGCACTGTATTTTGGTGAGAGTGTGGGACGTTTTGTTTGTTTGTTTTATTAATACTTATTGAAATATGTACTTATGTTTTCTTTTTAAACCTTTAAACGGTCACTGTGTCAAGGCACAGATTCTTTCCCGCATAGCTTTCCCTTGATTTTATTTATAAAGTTATGAATGTTAGATCAATTTTTGCTATAAACTAAACTTCTATGAATGTACTCAGATCTTTATTGGTCAGTTTACAAGTTATCAGTTTTTGTATCAACTGATTTTTTAACCAGATTTATTGTTATTATTGTAGATGTGTACCTATTGCTTGATAATTAAGAATGAAACACTAAACAACAATTTTAAATATCATGTTTTTTTTTAAATAATGAAACTAAAATAATTTTGTTTATTTTTTTCTGAAATGTGCAAGAAAGTTGTGAAAATAGTAAGTGAGTTTTGTGATTTTGCTCAATTATATATTTTACTATTCATTAGTACGCAGGCATAGTAAGATCAAGTGTTGAGTAAAATAGTTTCAAATTAGATTCATAACAGAATAGTAATATTTCTATTTATCAAGTACTTCCACAACTTCACAAATATTTTTTAAGAAATTTGTGAAATTAGTTAAAAACAGATGACACATTTTCAAAATTAAATCACCTTTTCCTCTCCATCACTATTGTTATATTCAATTAAAAAAAAAAACACTATCGTTCAACCATCACTCGTTTAAATTTGGAATGTCCACAGATTATTATAGAATTTTCAAACGGTGCGTGCGTGAACGCGGGAAAGCGCGAATCACGTCCCGGTAAAAGGCGCGAACTGAATTAGTGTTTCGGGAGACAAGTCTGCTTGAGCCGAAGCCAGAGTGTTGCACAATTATCTCTGACATTTAAAATTGGATCAGACGCCGCGTAGATTAGCTCTGGCTGACAAAACATTTGCTTACAAGTGTTATTCTGTTTGCATGTGTGTGTCCAGTCGGTTGATCAACCTGATTTTTTATGTAATAAAGATGGCAAACAAGCATGCAGTTCACATCGATGTTAAGTGATAACTGCAGCCTAAAGACATCCACACAAAGACCAGAGGTCAAAATGCAGATGCGTTGCCATCTCTGAGACCGTAGTTGTTATGTATCTGTGATAGATATTCCGAGACCATACATTGCCACCTAACCGGAACACGATAGTGCTGAGCACTACCATTAGGCGGCAGATAGATTAGGTAATGCGGTGGTGCCTACGAGTCGCGTAAGTCGGGGGCTTCACCTTTGCATGCAAATATTAGGTTCAAATTACTCAATTGTTGAATATTTGGATGACAGAATTATAGGTAAATCGGATAAATCAATAATGTACTTGAACTTCTTGTAAACCCAACACTGGACCAGCGGGCGCGGTTTGATAAAAAACCGCGTATCTCGGAATTCGCGTAAAACGTAGTAGCGTAAGTTGGGGTATTATTTTATGCCCTACTTACGGCCCAAGAGGGGAGGGATATTGGATTTATTCGAGCACGTCCGAACAAAATTTGTGTTAGTGGGTACTAACACACGACGGTTTGACGACCCGGTTAGTCCAGCGGTGTGAAATCACCGTTTGATTCGGAGGGTCGCGGGTTCGATCCCCGCACCGGGACAAATATTTGTATGGCCTACAGATATTGGTTTTGGGTCTGGGTGTTTGTGTATGTGTTGTGTGTGTACAACGGCACCCACGACACAGGTTATACCTAGTGTGGGGCTGTGAGTGTAAGCGTATTTATTATTTATTTATTTATTTTATTTAACACTTAGTTGAGTATCCCTACAAATTCATATATATGTATATATTTATCTGTCTGTATGAGGAATTTATATCAAATACATATAGTCATTAAAATCTAATAATGTCAACATCCATAGCATATAATATATAAATATTTATATAAATACAAATCAACAACTAATTATCTACTGTAATGAAACGAATGAAGTACCGGCTAAATATTTTATTTATCCGATATCTTTAGTAGGTACCTATTTGTTTGGGTGGTTGGATTTTACTACGTCCATACCAATAAATGTATAAAGATCTTCTATATTAGCAATTTAACATGAAGTTTGTGTAATATTATATGAAGTTTAGGTGGATTATTATTATATTCTATAATTTGGATCGACCAAATGTATAATATGCCTACTGAAAAAAACATATGATCAAAAAAATCAAGATCAAACAGTCAAATCAGATCAACATAAAAGTACTTACGGCCAAATTTGCAGATGTTCTTTGATTATTACAATATTTAACACCTCACTGCAATGACGCGCTGGTTATAAAAGATTATTTTTGACAAAAATTATACAAAGCATGAAAACCTCGTCAGCTGAAGTTTTTTATAACATACTGTATTCATTAACACGCCTATTTTTAACCTGCTTTCCTAGTTTGAGAGGCCAGGATTTAATCATCAACCAATAAATTTAACTCCCTCAGGGGTTTAGGTGGTAGCAGGCCACTACTGATACGCTGGGATCTTAAGTTCGATCCCCTGGGATCTTAAGTTCGATCCCCTGTTCGGCTTCCAAGAGACACAGGTGTATTGTACCTTTAACTCTGATCTTGAGATTTTTCCCATTACACGGTTCCCCAGTGCCATCCTCGGAGTTCGGTAATGTACCCGGAGATATCAAATGTCAATACGCTCGTTACCTGTTATCTCTGTCTACCCCTGCAGGGAATACCTGAAGTTAGGTTTCAAATTTAAGCCTGTCTATTTCTACTGCGATCAAACAATCCACTATGGATTGGTGACAGACTACAACATTTTTTTTTTTTTATTTATTCGAACTGGCAAACAAGCATGCAGTTCACATTGATGTTAAGTGATGACTGCAGCCTATAGACACCCACACAAAGACCACGATCAAAATGCAGATGCGTTACCACTCCTGAGGCCTAAGGTGTTATGCCTCTGTGCCGGAAATTACAGGGCCGTACATTACCACCTGACCGGAACACGATAGTGCTGAACACTACCATTTAGTGGCAAGTATATTAGGTAATGCGGTGGTGCCTACGCCCGCGAGCTCCGTCACTGGAGCTCTACCACCAGTATAACATCTGATGATTCGTATGGCAAACACGTGGTGGCATTTTGGTACATGGAATCTACGATTTAACTTGTGTAGTTAACTGTGTCCAGCTATTACTACGAAATGTTTGTTGATAAGAGTCTCTGACAAACTAATATACCTTCCACCCTCACATGGTAGGTATGTATGATTATTTTTCCTGCTATTCATGTTGTGACACACACTTATCGAACAATAGGCATCATAATCATAAAGGACAGGCATTATAATCCTAAGTTACGAAAAACACATCAGGATTTATAAATACGCTAAGAACTTTAACGTCATGGACGCCCAGTAGTATGGTTCTGGTGAAAAGAAAGTATTTTATTAAAGCGATATTTTGATTGTAAACCTTGATTAAAGAGTAGATAAAGGCAGTGGCGTAGCTATAGGCATATAGCATATTGACGATGTGTGTGTTAACAACTTGAGTTATGCGAACGACATGGTGTTGCTGAGCGCGTCGATTTGTGGTCTGAGACAATTGATACAGGTCTGTGAAGAGTACGCGAGGGATCACGGACTGAAATATAATGTTGCCAAGAGTCAGTACATGGTGTTTGAGACCGGAAGTGCTAAGTGTCCTCAAAACTTACCACCCATACGACTAAACGGTACACTTCTGGAAAAAGTTGATCAATTCAAATACCTCACAACCGATCTCAAAGACGATGCTGACATTGAACGGGAGCGAAGGGCGCTGTCCAAAAGGGCAAATATGTTGGCTCGCAGATTTGCTCGATGTTCGACCGAAGTGAAGGTCACTCTGTTTCGAGCACACTGCACATCACTATATACCTGCAGTCTGTGGGCTAATTATAAGCAGGCCAGCTACAGTGCCCTCCGCGTCCAGTATAACAATTCGTTCAGAGCAGTGTTGGGGCTGCCCCGGTTCTGTAGCGCCTCGGGCATGTTCGCGGAAGCCCACACTGATTGTTTTTATGCGACCATGCGAAAAAGATCCATTTCCTTGATGCGCAGAGTGCGGGCCAGCTCTAATTCTGTTCTTTCGATGATAGCTGACCGATTGGACAGTCCCTATATACAGCATTGCTGTGATAGACATTGCAATAAATCCAGTAGAGTCTGAACAAAATATATGTGTAATAAAATTGTAAAATAGATAATTGTGTAATTTTAGAGACATGTAATTTAATTTATTTCTTGTTATATTATTGATTTAATTTAACGTTTGATGTAATTTTAGTGTTGATCTAAACTTATTTAATTTGTAATTATTATGATTTTTATTTATTATATAATAAATTAAAAAAAATAAATATGTATAATTATTATCTTTTTCATTATTGTTGATTTAATTGACTTTTGAGTAAATTTATTTTTATTTTTATGTGAATTTTTATGTTAACAGTATTGTAATTTTAATTTGATTATGGGTGGAAATAACCTGAATTAAATGAATTTTACTATTTTTTTATTTTTTATAGGGGGGCGGCGGGGTTGGCTCGCACCGGGTGCCACCCGTTTGGGGGTGACACCCTCACTTTATATAACCCAAATTTGAGCATTTGAAACGTGAAAGCGCACCACAAAACACGGCGCCAGAGACAGAATTTGCTCAAATAGGGAGTATATTCCTTGGGCACAACGGTAGATAATGGAGAAATAAAATAAAAAAAATGAGGAGTAGGTATTTCTTTTTTTTTTGCTTATCCGCCCCAGGTGCCCCCCATGTTAGCTTCGTCACTGGGTATAGGTATTCATGCTTCCAAAATATAGTCATCATCATCGTCATCATTTCAACCGAAACATTCATTTCCACAGATGAACCTAAGCCTTCCCAAAAGGGATACCTAATACCGTAATCCACACTTGGCATGCGGATTGGC
This sequence comes from Macrosoma leucophasiata, assembly GCA_036365455.1. Lineage (NCBI taxonomy): Eukaryota > Metazoa > Arthropoda > Insecta > Lepidoptera > Hedylidae > Macrosoma > Macrosoma leucophasiata. The sequence continues at coordinate 1,922,659 of JAWQUS010000010.1, forward strand.
GATCACAGCGGCGGTAGTTTTGTCGCAAGACGCTGCTGCTTCGCGTTATTGCACTTGTTACCGCCCTATTGGAATGGTTTGACCACCATTGTTCAGTTGACTGACTGCATTAGCGGAAGAATTATCTTCCACTGAAAGAGGAAGATGGGGTCATCACGACCCGTCGTCGAAGCGAGAATATAGTAAGTAAAAATATAGTATAGTTAGACTGCAGTCATCACTTAACATCCATGTGAACTGCATGCTGCTTAAAAAAGGCTTGTGAGGAACCATCGAGCCCTGGGCTTATCCCTGGTAGAGCTAAACTAGAATCATCATAGGCTACGAGCTCATCTAAATTATTGCATTACTAGCTGACCCGACAAACTTCGTATTGCCTCAGAATGAAATAACGTGTCAAAGGTTCTATGTATCAGATGCGGACTATTTGTATGGGAAAATGAAATTGTGGTTTTTACTGCTTACCTTTTTTTTCATATTTTATTACCTTTTAAACCTTCCCTGAACCTACAAGAATCATTCAAAACCAAAATTAGCCAAATCAGTCCAGCCGTTCTCGAGTTTTAGCGAGACTAACAGCAATTGATTTTTATATTTATAGATAGATAGAACAAGTTCCACATTGAGCTCACACCTTGTACACTATATCAAAAGATAGAGAAAACGTAGAATCGTGGAAAAATCCTCAAAAAATGGGTCTTGGGGCGTTTCGGTCCGCTCGTGTTTCGTCCCGCGGACCAAAACGCCTAACAATGCCTTCTGAATGGGTCGATTCGGTCCGCGGACCGAAACACCCCATATTATTATTATTATGGGGCGATTCGTCCCGATATGAATACCTGATTTGAAAGATTTAAGTACAGTTGGTTACAAAAAATTGAGATATAAATAAAATGCAATGTATTATGATAAAATTTATATTTACCTACACAAAAATAAACTTAAACAAATAAATCACATAAATCAAATTAAATATTTTACACACACACACACACACACACACACATATACACAGAACATTAATCATATGTAGTATATTATCAATCACTTAAAAAAACTCAAATAATTGGTGAACGAAAGATTTTTTTTATATTCGACTGTACATGACAATATAATTGGACCGAATCTACCCATTTAAGAAGAACTCTTGGGCGATTCGGTCCACTTACCATTTGTGGGCCGAATATCCCCATGAAAAATATGGTTATAGGCGTTTCGGTCCTCGGGACGAAACACGAGCGGACCGTAACGCCCCAAGACCCCAAAAAATAGTTTGTGTCGTTGTTTTTTTTTTTTTTAAATATTTAATTTATGTAATTTTTGCATGACTACAATATGTCACAAAACTGCTACTATGATATTCTTGTTTTTTAAATAAACTTACGACAGTTAATTGAAGGTATAATAAAAAAATCGAACAGCTGAAAATGATTTAGTATTTTATGCTTCTTCTCTCATTATAGTGTACAAGGTGCGGGCCCACGCGTCATTCATTTTGGAACGTCTTCTTTCTTATGTTATCTTAAGTTTTTACCTAGCAAGTATTTACAAACATACATTGGGTCGCACTGTTCGTTGTTATGCACACTTATCACATACGTTATCTGCGGTCATTATGTTGCATCCACAATATGAAAACTTCAATAAATATTTCGATGAACTCTCCAAATGAAACAGGTAACATTATATTAGGTACCGACACTATGTTTAGATCAGTAATTCCCAAAGTGGTCCATATAGACCCCCCTGGGGTCTATGGGAGACTCGATGGGGTCTACGTATATGCGTAAATAAAAATGGGATACATGGGAAAGTGCCATAAATGTTAACAAAGGGGTCCACCGAAAGCAGAAAAAAATTGACAGGGGTCTACAAGAAAAAATAGTTTGGGAACCTCTGATTTAGGTCATTTAGAAATTATAGTGTAGAAATAACACTGTAGATCAGAGATTTTCAAATGTATTTCGTCCAGTGCTCACTTTGATAATCTAAAGGACGAAATTATTGTATGATAATCGAACGATCTAAATTAATATTAAATATTTTTTAAATCTTTACATATTTTTGAAAGGTAAAAAACTGGATAAAACCTATTGACTGCGTGAAGACTAATCAAAAATAAATATGAAAGTATGTGTGTAAGTAAATAAAATACTGATTTTTTTTTTTTTGGAGAACAAAAAATAAAAAAATACAAAATATGCTATTTTTAAAATATACTTACTTACCCTTTCTATCATCGGCCGGCGACGTCGAAAGAAATCAGATATCCCGCACAAATACATAATAAAACACTCACTATACTTATAAAATAAAATAACAAAAAACAAAAAAAGTAGTACACTACTTTTAAAACATTTCCCCTTCGCACTATTTGATGATGGTCCACGACGAATTAAAAAATCATACGGGTACAAGAAGATCGGCGTGACATTGCATTAGTGTGGCGCCGACAGTGTACTCCGTTGATATAATTTTATTGACTATATGGAGGTAATCAGTGTGACCTATAGGCTGTTTGGAATTTCACGATAGTAAAATAGTTGAGTGAACTAGTTTCGAGGGTTACAATATGACATTGCAGTATATCAAAACTACTTGGTTCTACTTGCCTACTTCGCCTGACATATAAACTATATTTTGGTACATCTCTTTGTTATCAGTTTTGTGAAAGGAGAAATGAGACATTCTACATTCTTAAGTCATCGACCATACAACACAGCTATGACATATCTAAGTACCTACATATTTCTTGACTATCAATTTCTAAAAACTTGTGACTTTTTGACGTAGCGTAGGTAACATGTGTGTCTATTGATATTCACCATAGTTTAAAATACACGTCATAAGCGATTCATGTAATCCCAAATGATAAATAAACATTCTGATTATGATTTGTTTGGTGATGACCCGGTTGGTCCAGAGGTGTGATGACCACTCCAATCCAAGGGTCACGGGTTCGATCCCCAATGACAAACTTTTTTTTACTTCTCGATTACATGCATATGTATCATAATTTATAAGCCCTTGTTGTTTGGTTAATGTTTTATGTTTTCTATAATTTATTTTATTTTGTTTCCTTATGTCTCCATGCCGTGAAAGTTTTATTGCGAAATTAATAACAAGTAACAGTTCTTAACCCACAGTTATTTTTAAAGGCAAACCTTATTTTTGTACAGTGTAATTTGACATGAATTATGAAATTAATGTTTGCCCCATAGAAAATATTTTTCAGTCTTCAATTTAAAACTCATTTCCGATATTTATTACGGACCAATGATTTATTATAATAGCCCATTTACATTTATCATTTCGATAATAGTCACATACTATACCTAAGAATGTATTTGAATAATCCTAAGTAATGGATCAAAGAAAAATCTAACACAGAATCGTGCTGTAGGTACCTACATTTCAGACACAATTTGGTACATCACAGACACAAAAATATATAAAATGTAATAAACAGCATTCTTACTACGAATAAACCCTTTAAAATGTGTTCAATTAAAAATTACATAAAAAAATCATTATAGTCGAGCAATTTTTATAACATACGTAATAATACGCATTTATATTAATCAGAATTTATATTAAGAAGATGTAAGAAAGAGACTTTGTGTGAATGATAGTATCGGTGTAAAAATAAAAAAAGGCATGCTCCGATGGTTCGGGCATATAGAAAGAATGTCGAATGAGAGAATGACTAAACAGATATACAATGCGAATGTGGATGGTTGCAGAGGCCCAGGAAGACCAAGACTGACCTACCATGACCAAATAGGTCGAGTTCTGTCTGATGGTGGGGTCAAAAGTCTTAGGAATCGGCGTGCATGTATGAAGAGAATGATGAAGGTAGACGAGGCACGAGAGGTTTGTCAGAACCGGGATATCTGGCGCTCTACACTCTCTGCCTACCCCGTTAGGGACCTGGCGTGAAGATACATACATATATTAATCATCATAAAATTGTGAACAATATGGCGTTACCAATGAATCCGAAACTAATCCGGCCAGGGTTGCACCAAGATATTTGTTAAAGTTAAAGTTATTGTAACATTTCATATTATTATTTATTTATACTTTATTGTACACCAATACATTAAAGAGACAAAAAATAGAAAAAATAGACGATACAAAAGGCGGTCTTATCACAAAACTGCAATCTCTTCCAGACAACCTTTGGGTTTGGGAAACCTTTGGGTTTATTATCAATCTCTAACTTAAATAAATCTGTTAAAGTTGGAGAAGGATATCAAATGTTACTTTAACTTTAAAAATATCTTGGTGCAACCCGGGCTTAGAGTGGTCATACACTTGTCCAATTTTGTCCTAGAGATTTTTTAATGATATTTGACACAAGTAACCTATCATGATAGTGTACAATATCTTCACTTCAGATATACATTGTAGCCTATGTGTTATTCTAATTAATGTTATTGTAATAATAATAATAATAATGGCAACCCATTATACGTCCCACTGCTGGGCACGAGTCTCTCCCCTTTTTTTTGGGGGGGAGGCCTATGTTATTGTAAAGTTTAATTGAAATACATTTAGTAGTTTTTACGTGAAAGAGTAACAAACATCCATCCATACCTACCTACTTACAAACTTTCGCGTTTATAATATTATTAAAAATTATTGTGCGTCGTGCGTGCGTGATTCTTTTTAATGTGTTGTCATTATAATATCGCATTCCGTTCGTTTTGTGTTCTTGACCACTACATCTTTAGGCCTTTTATAGGAGACGTATTAGAAAACGCAAAAGTTTAATTAAATATAAAATAAATATGTTGCCAATTACTTGAGTAATTCGAAAAAAGTATTGTTTAAAACCTAATATTTGCATAACTACTACATAATATAGTATTATATAGGTATCATTAGTTTTCGCAATGAAGATCGACATTTTTGAACTTTATAATTAAAACATACCTAAAAAAACACCTAAATACCTTGTGTCTAATGCTAAAAAAATTGTACTATAATCTACTTGCAGCTAAATGGTAGTTTTTAGCGCTATAGTGTTCTGGTCAGGTAGTAACGGCCCTGTAATTTCCTAAACAGAGACATATCAACTTCGACCTAAGTACTGGCAACGCATCTTTAACACATTCTCTCTCTCTCTGACTTTTATTTATGTTTATAGGGCTGCGGTACAGTATTCACTTATCCAGTGGCAAACAAACATACAGTCCACTTTTGTATGAACTGAACCTGTACGCTTGTTTGCCACTTCATTACACTTAAAAAAAATAGACACGATCAAACACCCTGTACTACTTTAGTTCAAACCGCCTCGATCCTGCACCAGCCGCCGCTTAATTGTTCGTAATTCCGACCACTTCGTGTTGTGTAACATTGTAAACAAACTGACAATGTAGGTACACCATTAGCCTTAAATTGTTCGAACAGTTATAGAAAGAGTATTTTGGTATTTGGCACAGATTTTTTCATAAATATATCAGAATTGTATACTCGTATTTATATCTAAATTGCTTTTGTCACGGGTATAACAACTCCCGTATCGTACGTAAAATGTTCCAATTATTACAGGTAATGTAGGTACCACTATTCTGGGGGCACGGTAGTGGTCTCGCCAAGTCGAAACCGTCGCGCCATCAAGCAAAATAGCGGCACGGCTGTACCATCCTCGAAGCTGCAGGCCACTTTCGACCCACCATAACTTCCTAGTAGGTAGATAAAAATAGAATCGCACTCGGATATGCCATAATCTTCACGCTCGGCAAACGGATTGGCGATTGTGTGGCAGTTTGTTTTATCGTAGGATGCTTACTACCGCCCCATTGGAATGGTTTCCCCGCCATTGATCGGTGGACCAGTGGAAGAATTATCTTCCAGTAGAAGAAAATTGCCTATGGTCCTCATAACAAGGCTCGAGGTCACTTAGAGAGCAATGGAGAGGGCTATGCTCGGAGTTTCTCTGCGAGATCGAATGAGGAGACCCGCATAAGAACCAAAGTAACCGACTTAACCCACCGAATAGCGAAACTGAAGTGGCAGTGGGCGGGGCACATAGTGGCGACTGCGTACCGGGAGACGAAGCGTAGGCAGGCCCCCCACGAGGTGGACCGACAACCTGGTGAAGGTCGCGGGCAAGCGCTGGATGAGGGCGGCCCGGGCGTGTGGCATTCTTTGGTCCCCCAAAGAATGCCACTACGAACGGTCCCTCCGGCCTCCCGGCCTTTGTTCAGCAGTGGACGTCTTTTGGCTGAAATGATGATGATGATGAGAAGAAAATTGTTCCGCAAGTAGGCGGTGGAGTCGTCTCGTTCCAACGCCAACGTCCGCAACAGATCACGCAGCGGACCGACCGTCCGCATAGTCACGAAATATTACTGTCTATAAAATAGACAGGAATAAGTACAGTATCTACTCGTAACAATTAATATTGTACATCGGCCTTAAAAACGAGACTTCGGCTTATTTCGGGTCTGTAGAGCGTTATCTCTTTCGCACCTTTTGATCAAGTTTGGGCAGTATGCAGCAGAGATAACGCTCTACGAAGTCGAAACTACCCGATTATCTCTTTCATTGCTCGATGTGCAACATTTTTTGCACTGTAGGTATTTTGTATTGTATTATATTTTTGTGAACTGTAGGTATTTTGATTACTAAGGCACAAAACAAAACGAATTAACTTTACAACAACGGCCAGCAAAATCCTTCCAATTCTCCCGTCCAAATAAATAAAAAACTATATATGTATTACTACTGTTACGTCACTACTGAACTTCGTTCTTGAGTTTCAAAGTCAATTTTCACGCCTACCTATTTCAAAGTCTGTGACACATATAGATTGTATATTATTTTTCATTGATATAAATAATTAAGTAATTAGAATTGTAAGATAGTGATATCACGCAGGTTACAACGTAATGTCACTGTAATTGATCTAGTCATTAACCTCAGTTAAGTAAACATAATCTCTATATATATATATATATATATATATATATATATATATATATATATATTAGTTTCGCTACAACTCGAGAACTGCTTGACCGATTTTTCTAATTTTGATGTTGAATGATTTTTGGAAGTCCAGGGAAGGTTTAAAGGGAAAAAATATAAAAAAATTGAAGGGAAACAGTAAAAACCACAATTTTATGTCGTCCGTATCTATCAAACCTGTGACACATTATTTCATTGCGAGGCAATACGAAGTTTGCCGGGTCAGCTTGTATTTTATAATCGTGCATTCGGTCAAAACATTTCGTTACAACACTTTCACACCACGCAGTGTACCTACGTGGTTTCGGCCGATTGCAGGATATCGTTTAGTGATTTAGGCGTTTTTATAGAAAGAAAAATACTTAAATCACACGAGAATCAGCGTCAACATTTCAGAGAAACGACAACTTGCAGATTATGAATGGCACTGCCAGATGTTATCAGATTATCGCTATTCCATTAACATGTAACAAGCAAGAGAACATAAATCGTAAACTTAGACAAGACAAAAGAAGCACCACCCCAATGAGTATTCATTTTATTGTTGGAGGAAGAACAGTTTAACAATGCAACGATTAGCTTATGGATCTATCACTGAGCATTTTTGAAGAATATGTGCGCCCCCTGGCTGACGCCTTTAATACGCTTAAGAATATAAAGGCGGAATATCTAGCCACTGTCGTAGCTAGCTCTAGCTACGACAGTGGCTACGACACGTGCTACGACAATTGCTTGCAACATCGAAAACCTTTTGAACACATTTTGCATTTTGAACATCTGTTGGAGACCCTTCATACGTGAACGTGGTCATTACTTCACGAATCATGCAGAAGTACAGTACAATTAAGCGTCGCGTCTAGTCGCTTTCAAAACAAGTACGAGTACGCGTTATGTCGAGCCTTGCCGTATACTGGCATCTTTGACTAGTATAGGCCTCAGAAGTGGCAATGCATCTACATTGAAATTCTGGTTTCATGTAGATGTTTATAGGCTACATTATTACTTACTAATAATGTACCTAAATCTGTTTGCCACTTCATGACATTAAAATAATGTAGCTCCCACAAATATTGTCTTTAGTCAACTTATTTCGATCAAGTCTTACGATGTTTTTTTGTAATAATTCTTTGTTACATATCAACTATACTATTGACGCAGGTTTATTTCTTAGCAAGGATTAAATAATATAGCATAGCCAAGTAGATATTATTATGGTTCTCGTTTTTGGACACGGGGATATTTGGAGTCTTTATATCTTATTATGAAATTCATATTTATGACCTGGATCAGTTAGTGGTAAGTGTTCAGCTGTAACTCAAGTCTGTTCCCTAGGCTTGGGGCAGAACGCCCTCACTCGGCCTTCGAGCTCCACCCAGGGTCGCGCGCGCACCACCACAGTGAAGTACCGGTAGGCAGCTCCGCCGCGCAGTATGATTGGAATGCTGCCGTTTGTCTCCACTGCCACGTGTGATAGCTGGAAATAAGACATGACATAGCAGTGACAAACAAACATGTTATTTTGTTAAGATGAGATTATTGTAAACAATGCCACTCCGGGAGAACGTATCACGTCCACAGGTCGACTGAGTCAAAGAGGCTCGAATTTTGAGGTTTTGATTCATGAAAGTCTTACAAATTATAGAGATGTTTAGAGCCTATAGAGGGAAATGTCTTTTTTGCCCGTGCGTTCTTCTTGATAAGAATTTTAAATCTCTTCCCAAATGTGATAGATTAAAGAGGTCACGCGGAGACAGCGGATAGAGACGTTTTTTTCTTATCCCTAATTTAACCAGCAAAAGGGCGCTACAATATTTTTGCCCGGGGTGTCAATGGTTCTGGGACCTGGGGCCTTCAAATTTGGCCCCGGACTTCGGACGACCTTAGTCCGCCGTTGCGGAAGTGAAAACTTGAATAACATATACTAAAGAAAAAATAACATGTGTTCGTTTTCTTTAGACTGTGGTATTAGGTAATAGTGTCGCGAGTTCAATGGTTTTTTCCTTTTTCAAAAAATGTTTAACGCGCCTAAAAAAGTTATCACTTCGAAATGTCGAGCATGGAACACAGTGTGCGTGTGCAGCATGATCCCTCGCGTTTCCGTCGAGTCTCCGGCCGGTACCCATCAGCATGAGAGACGCCAGTGAGAGATGAAGGCTAGGAAGATTATTATTATTATTTATTTAATTCAAATGCATAGCCTACACTTTCCGAAGGTAGAGTAAAGAGTCTTCAGAATCGGCGTACATGTACTTACCTATGAACAGAGTGATGAATGTAGAAGAAACTTGGATGCTACGATCAATGAAAACCGCATGACACACCCGAGAGATATTTTTGCACCACGCATTTTGCCTATCCTCTCCTGTTAATTATTTGGCGTATAAGTAAATCTCAGAGCAAACAGTTAACTGAACACTTACAAAACAATCAAAGGTTCCTTCCAAAAGCAGGCGATGTCCGTCTTCCCTTGCATCATATTTGAACCTCTTGTTGTACACCCGTATGTCTTTCCTTCTTCGCCTGCCCTGGTACACGCTGTGATATGGTGAACGTATGTATGGTGCCGCGGTACTGGATGGTAAAGGCTCGGGGTATGGATCATGGAAAAGGTTCATTCGACGATAGTCCATGCTAAAATGTTCATAAAGATATCATGGCAACATGCTCCTCTCAGCGTGATATTATAGGTGTAATTTTTACCTTCCTCCATAATAAATGGACTATTCAACACAAAAATATTAAACGAATTTGAACTATGTACTTAGTTGTAGAATCACACTAACATGAGATAAGCGCGTTTATCCAAACAAACAAACTTATTAACTTTCAATTCGATACCATTCATGGTATAAACGTATATAGGATTTTTGTTATACTTTGGTTTATCTTTCTAATTGTGACCAGTGACAGAGATCGGTAGTCAGGGGCGGCTAAACCTATAGAGCAGAGTGAGCTTCAATGCACACGGGTGCCGTCGTCTCAGGGGGGCACCGCGATGCTCCCATAATTGACTTGCCGCTAAATACTAAATAGGTAGTTGTGTTCAGCGTCATCGTGTTCCAGCTAGATGTTTGGTAATGAACGACTCTGTACTTTCAGGCACAGTGGCTACATTAAAATCTTTTGTTTTTATAAAGTTATGTTTACAGGCTACAGTATTCACATGCTATCAATCAATGTGAACTGTAAACTTTTTTTATGTTATGGAAGTGGCAAACAAGCATGCAGTTCACATTGATTGATTGACATTGACACAAAGACCAAGGTCAAAATGCAGATGCGTTGTCACTCCTGAGGCCTAAGGTGTTATGCCTCTGTCCCGGGAATTGTTATACACGATAGTGCTGAACATTACCATTTAGCGGCAAGTAGGTAGGTGGTACTTGTTGACCATTTTCAAACACTAAACAGTATGAAAGTCAAAACAGTGTGTGTGAGCTCTGAGCTCATCTAGTTAACATTGTAGTCTGTGGCATAACCCCGACCACTTACATACGATTGCCCAATCCGAAACGATGCATTTGTTCAAAACGAAAGGTATCATCACACCGCACACACATTAAACACACCACGAGCCAGTACAAATTCATCTTCATCCACCAATCATTAATAGAAATCCATTTAACTGTATGCAAACGACATTTACAACGGTTTTAAAAATGCGTGTGCGTGGGAGAAACAAATTTATGGCGCTGCGGGTTTTTGTTATGATTACGATCCTTTTATCGTCGATTATACAATTTTCCAGCCTGTGGTAGTTATAAATTCAAGGCCTTTGATATAATTATGTATTGTATAATATTATTACATGCAGTTTGCTGCAGTTGAGATTTGTTCCTAACTTTTTTATGTGAGTGAAGTTGCGCGTGTTTTGGCGGATCCAAATTCGAAATAACAGTCCCACCATAATATTATTTTTACTTTATTTTATTTTATTACTAAGTACATAACATACTTTCATGGATTTTAGGTGTGATGGCGCTAGAAGTGCCAATTCTGTTGCATTAGAAACTAGATAAAATCTGTTATTCATCTCCTTGATTTTTTATCTATCTGCCATATTTCAAACTTCGACCGGATCACTGAAAATGAAGGTTTATAAGTGATGTCGTAAATAAACACATTTTAGCGCATTAATTGCACGCTGATTGAACCCTACGAGATAGATCAAAATCATAAAATGTAGATATTTATGTAATTGTACTATTTGTTTTTCGCAATAACACATGCGAGTGAACTTTAGAAATTAAAGAAAAAATGGGAAGAAAAATTAAAAAAAAAATTATTTCCGTTTTTTCTTTAATTTTTAGATATTTATATAACCTACTTCAGTAGTAGGCTATTTATTGTATAGGTCGCGCCAGGTAAAAAGAACGCTGGCGGTCAAGCTGCGCAGTAGACGATTTATCGATCTATTTGGTGGTATGAGGTGCGGCGCGGGGCCCCACCCGGTGACGCGCCGCATGCTTACCGCCGCGCTATTGGTTCGTCAGTCGACCTTTGCTATCCGCCCTGTGTCTACTTTACGTTAGTTCTCGAAATACCATCGCGCACAATAGTGTTTACTTACGAAATGGTTCTACATAGAAAAGAAAGGAAAATTATTTACAATGTATATTGTTTTATGAAGACAGAGGCTGATAATAATGCAGCTGTTAATTTAAAACAATGTATGAAACAGACAGCTGAGGCAACAAAATGTTCCGAGTCTACAGTGAGACGAATTGTAAAAGGTTCAAAAGATTCGGAATTTCTTACTGTATTCCGAACTCCCGGCAAAAATAAAAGAATTAAACAAAAACCAGTCAGACCAGACAAACAGAACCGGACAGCTTTGACCAGGGTGTAATAAAACGAATGATCCACAATTTCCACGACACGGAAAAAGAATGGCCTACCATAGGCAAGTTGCGAAGGAAGTTACAGGATGACCTACATTTCCAAGGATCTGCTACAAGTCTCAGGCGAATAATAAAAAAAATGGGTTTTAAGTGGGCAAAAACAGAAAGCAATAGAAAGCTTTTAATTGAGCAGTCACAAATACGCTTTCAGAGGATTGAATATCTGAGAAAGATAAAAAAATATAGAGAAGAAGGAAGACCAATCATTTACACTGATGAATCATACGTGGATAGTTCCCATATGTCTCATCATTCTTGGATAGACGGTCCCACAAAAGGCATTAAAAAACCTATCTCCAAAGGTAGCCGCTTGGTCATAGTGCATGCGGGTGGTGAATCAGGTTTTGTGCCGAATGCTCTACTGACATTCAAAGCCGGCACAAAAGGCGTCGACTACCATGACAACATGAACTCTGATAATTACGAGCGGTGGCTGCGTACTAAACTAATGCCGAATTTACCGCCTAATTCAGTCGTGGTAGTGGATAATGCGTCTTATCATAATAAACAAATCGATGCTGCACCAACGGCCAACACAAAAAAAGCAGACATGCAACTCTGGCTCCGTCAAAAAGGAATTCCATTTGAAGAATGCATGCTAAAGCCGGAGTTGTACAACATAATAAAAAAAAACAATGAAGAATTTAAGAAATTTAATAGCGATGCTATTTTAAACGAAGCAGACCATTCTGTACTCCGTTTGCCCCCGTATCACCCGGACTTGAATCCTATAGAAATGGCCTGGTCCCAAATAAAGGGATATGTCGCCAGAAAAATGTGAGTTGGAACCTGACACGAATAAATGAATTAATTAATGAAAAAGTAAATCTAATGGGAGCTACAGAATGGGGAAAATTATGCACTAAAGTCAAGAAAATAGTAGCAGAGTATTTTAAAAGTGATCATGTGGTCGACATGATGACAGAAAAATTTATAATTCGCGTAGATGATGATGATTCGGACTCAAACGATGATGAAGGCTCAAGTGACGACAGCGACGAAGATGAAGTGGCCGAATCTAGTACCAACACCGCGTCGTCATCTGGATTTCACGCCACTCGCGACGACTTAATGGAAGGCGTTGCGCCGTTAGTTTAATTTTTTATAGTAGTTATGAAAATTAAACATTATAGTCTGAAATAAACATGTGTTTTTATTTCATTTTATGTTATTCTATGTAATATAGTTTTCAATCTGCCTACCAATACACGAAACCGCAAGCGAAAGCTAGATCAAAAATAAACCAATAGGGCTAGTACTTTCGTGCGCGAGTGTACCGATGCGCGAACACATCCCTTCTACTTTCTTCCAGCGTTCTTTTTACGTGGCGCGACCCGCGACCTATACCTAGTCGATGTAGTCGATGTAGTCGATGCATCTTATTTGTATATCAATTTGTTTTGTTCTATTGGATTCAAAACTGAGAATTTTGTATTTAAATAATGTTTGCCTTTATTTTAACACAATTATTGAATTTTAACGTTGTTTAAATCGCTTTTTTTTTGGTCTATTCTTGATAAGTGCAGAATTTGAGTTAATTATTACTTGCAATACCAATACAGGTTTTTCAGTGAGTTTTGGCGGGAACGCGGAAAAGAGCTGTGTCGCTGCGTGATATTATTTTCGAAAATTGTGTATAGTCGCGTTTTTATGTGTAAAAATGGTGGGATTTTTATCATAAAGCATTCGATAATGTTCACGAGTGTAAGAAAGTGATATTATGAAGTGAAAAGTGATTTTTCGTATCGCCTCCAAAACTTCGTAAGAACTTCAGTAAAGTCCCCATCGCTTTACTGGAGCCACCCCATCATCTCATCATATTCCTCATGGAAGCAAGTAGCAACACTGATTGTTTGAGGTTTTGGCGGGCACCTTGAAAGAGACGTATGGTGCTCTTATTTTATTTCAATTTCTTGGTGTATTTTTAAGTTATATTGAATAAAGTTGGTGGCATTTTGTTTGATATAGGTTTATTACAGTACCCGTGTATAGTGAAATAGAATAACAGTGTGAATTTTCAGGTAGCCTCCAAAACTTCATTGTAAATGTTCTGGTAAAGTAGCTATCGCTTTACTCGAATAACTTGATTGTAACTCACTTGACTGACATATTATACTTGATAACTTGTATACTTGATACTAACATATTATACTTGATGACTATAATATACTAACTTTTACGCTGCTTAAATAAATACGAAATATCGTTTTACTTGACACTGGCAATATGCGAAATAGCGATGCCATAAAATCAAAAAAATAAATAACACTGATTATCGAGTTTTGGCGGGAACCTTGAAAGAGGCGTATGGTGTTCTTATTTTATTTCATTTTCTTGGTGTATTTTTAAGTTATATTGAATAAAATTGGTGGAATTTTGTTTGGTAAAAGTTTATTACAGTGCCCGTGTATAGTGAAATAGAATAACAGTGCGAAAACACGACCTTTCAGGTTGCCTCCAAAACTTAATTGTAAATGTTCTGGTAAAGTAGCCATCGCTTTACTCGAATAACTTCACTGTGACTGACATAATATACTTGATACTTACATATTATACTTGATGACTATAATAAACTAACTTTTACGTTGCTTAAATAAATACGAAATATCGTTTTACTTGACACTGGCAATATGCGTAATAGCGATGCCATAATAACAAAAAAAAAAACACTGATTGTCAAATTTGTCAAACTTTCAATGATTTCGTTTCTGAAATTGCATTTTGCATTTTTCCTGTTTTATCCAAAATAATAATCCGTTGTAGGATTTATAATATTTTTCCTGTTTTAAGTGTGAAACGCTAGCTTGAATTGTTCTGTTTATTCGTCGATGTTAATGTGATTTTTCAATATGGATGGTAAATATCACGTACATTTCGATTGAAATTTATCACAGACAAAAATACTAAATGCGTCTCCAATTTCCAATTCTAGGGCCTTCTGCGAAGAAATCTACCTCGTTCGAGACTTTAGTGATTCAAAACATAACAAATGTGAACGATTTGAAAGCAAAATTGAAAGAAATAATAGCGGCGGGGAAAAGTTATGATTACGATGTTTCCGGTTGTATAAAGTCGTTGCTTCAGAGTGGAGACCAAGATATTGTACTGCTGGCTGTTCAGGCGGTATCAGAACTCGCGAAGTGTGAAGTTAAGAGAGAAATATACGCCACGAAAGATGTGATAGAACCAATATTAAATATCTTAAGTAGAGATGTGATAGCTGATAATGTAGAGCTCATCAAGCAGTGCTGTAGGTCGCTAGGGAATCTGTGCTGTGACTGTGATGCAGCTAGAACTGTTATACTCCAGTGTAATGGTATTCCAATACTGGAAAACTTGTTGGGGCGAACTCTTAAAGCCAACGTAGCGTTAGAAGAGATAAAGATGTTAGTGAGTAAAACTTTGCTCAACTATGCAATTGGTGGGCAAGTATACTCGGAATCTATAATGAAGTCTAGCATAATAGATTTGCAGCGTAAGATATTAGTGGTGGAGCATGAAGAAGAGGATATGAATGATGACTATGTGTCGACAGCATTATTGATATTTAATGTTATAAATGACAACAATCCCGAGTTTCTGTTTGAGCCGGAAGTTAATATGGCTGTGCTGAATGTGTTGAAGGAGACTACGAATGTAGAAATATCGGAACTGTGTCTGGAGCATCTACATGCGCAAGCTGAACATGGTATTCTTTTTGTTTTTTTATTTTGACAGTCCCAATCACTGCTGCTCGATTTGCCCCACAGGACTTGTCTTGTGTCAGTCAATAGTAATATATTTTTTATTGGAATAACTTGAGTATAATACGGATGGAAAAATAATGGATTATAACAAGATTTGTACAAAAAAAATAGCAGAAGGTATCATGTAAAGATAGAAAACATTCCCCATTGCTTAAGGTATTTTTACACATTGGAATAAAAAATTTAACGCGTCAGCTCATGAGAAAAATACGGTAATTGATTTCAATTGTTTATAAGCCAGCGGTGGTTTCTCGTGTCTTGACAGGTTAAGAAGATATGAAAAAGCATGAGGAAGGGAGGAGGGTTGAAAATACATATTTTGCGTCACATAATTTATGAATGGCCCCCTAACAATGCCATGAAAGCATTATATTGAGCTACACAATGTTTTTAACTCGACCAAATAGGTCGAGTTCTGTCTGATGGTGGTGTCAAAAGTTTTAGGAATCGGCGTGCATGTATGAAGAGAATGATGAAGGTAGACGAGGCACGAGAGGTTTGTCAGAACCGGGATGTCTGGCGCTCTACACTCTCTGCCTACCCCGTTAGGGACCTGGCGTGAAGATACATACATACATACATACATACAATGTTTTTTACTTTTAATTACAGATTCAGTAAAAACAATGTTGGCCAATGAGGATGGGGTGCAGCTAGTGTGTTTCCGCCTGGAACAACTGGTCCAAAGGCACGAGGCTGGAGATATGAATGCGGAAGATAATGAAGTTGAAGCTCTCATCAAACAAGCCTGTGACTTGATCATCATTGTTTTGACTGGAGGTATGTTAATGTCACTGCTCCTAATTGTCTATTATCACAAATATTTGCACTAGCATGAAAGGCGTTAGTGCACTAAGGCACTTGTTAAGGGTTATAGGGGGTAGTCTTAATGTCTACACCACCATAGACATTAAGGCTATCTCAAAATAAGACATAATAGGTTGAATAAAAAAAATAGATCTGGCATAAATAAATAAATATATGTTTATTTAATTATACAGAAGGAAAATATTTTTTTTTTATGTAATAGTATTTGAAAGAGATGAACAGAGAACAAATGCAAGGGTAGTAGTAGATGATGCAGTGTTAGAACAGGTTGATGAAATTGAATATCTTGGCTGTGCTTTTAGCAAGGATGGTAGGTACACCACTGACATAGAAAGAAGAGTGCTTGCTGGGAATTGCGTGAATGGAGCGTTGGGTAAGCTGCTAGAATCTAAACATCTCAGCCAGCGGGCTCGACTAGCCGTACATAATGCTGTACTTACTCCAACACTTTTATATGGAAGCGAGAGCTGGGTATGCAGGAAAGAGCATGAAAGTAAGTTGAACGTGGTTGAGATGAGATCTTTGCGCAAGATCTGCGGTGTATCACTCACCGATCGCGTTCGTAATGAAGATGTAAGAAAGAGACTTTGTGTGAATGATAGTATCGGTGTAAAAATGAAAAAAGGCATGCTCCGATGGTTCGGGCATATAGAAAGAATGTCGAATGAGCGAATTACTAAACAGATATACAATGTGAATGTGGATGGTTGCAGAGGCCCAGGAAGACCAAGGCTGACCTACCATAACCAAATAGGTCGAGTTCTGTCTGATGGTGGGGTCAAAAGTCTTAGGAATCGGCGTGCATGTATGAAGAGAATGATGAAGGTAGACGAGGCACGAGAGGTTTGTCTGAACCAGGATATCTGGCGCTCTACACTCTCTGCCTACCCCGTAGTACATAATAGAAGTGGCCAACAAGCATTCAGTTCACATTGATGTTAAGTGATGACTGTAGCCTAGACACCCACACAAAGACCAAGGTTAAAATGGATGCAGATGCATTACCACTCCTGAGTCCTAAGTTGTTATACCCCTGTGCCGAAAATTACAAGGCCATACATTACCACCTGACCGGAACACAATAGTGCTGGACACTACCATCCACTAGCTCCATCACTGGAGCTCTAAAAATGTAAAAAAAAATTAATTACAGTCCACATTTTAATCTGTTACAGCTACAAGAGATGGGAATATGTACTTGTTTAATTAACAGTGAATCATCGGGCCATTAAACATACTTTTTCTTGCCACTCGTATGAAAAATTCTTGTTTGTTTTGTATTTTTGTGATACCTTTTTCATCTGCGGCTATTCAGCCATAATCAGATTTTGGGCTTGATTTGTGTTTGTTTGTTTCATGACACAATATCACTCTCAGACGAAGCTATGCACCACTTGTACAAGAATGGCGCGGGCGAAGTGTACGCGAGCATGGTGCGGTGGCTGGACGCCACCAACTACCACCTGCTGACGACCGCCGTGCTCGCCATCGGCAACTTCGCCCGGCAGGACGACTACTGCGCGCGTATGATGGAGGATGGCATATTCGATAAGTTGCTTGGTAAGTAGGACGTTAGGTATTTACAACAACAACAACAACAATACACTTTATTGTACACCAGTAAAGAATACAAAGAAATACACAATAGAGTTACAAAGTATACAAGAGGCGGCCTTATCGCTAGATGAGCGATCTCTACCAGACAACCTTTGGGTAGAGGAAAAGATGTAAAAGAGTAGGTTAGGGGTGTACAGATCAAAATATAGAACAGTAAATACATAATAATAATAATAAAGATTTACACATAAATAGACACATAACAATATCAATACCATATATCATAAAATATCTACTATAATTAAATAAATACAGGTACTTAATAATATATAGAATAACATAATAATATGTACAATAATACATAAAATAATAATAATTGCAAATAAATAAAGCATTATATATGAGTGCATATCTACACGACTTGACAACAACTTCTAATTTTTTGTGTAGTAAAAGCTTTTTAGGCGATTTTTAAACGTCTCAAGAGTTTGAGCTTGTCGAATATTTAAGGGTAAGGAATTCCATAGACGTGTGGCTTCTACAGTAAAGGAGTTTGATACAAAAGATGAACTATGTAAAGGAATTTTAAGAATAAGATTTACGGAAGAGCGAAGGTAGAGAGGATGGGTTAGGCCGAGCCAATGAAAACGTTCTTTAAGATAAGGTGGGGTTTGTGGATGAAATAGTAGACAGTAAAGAAATGAAAGAATATGTGCATTCCTGCGGAGGCGGATTGGTAACCACTTGAGTTGTTCGCGAAATTCTGAAACATGGTCGTATTTTCGTAGACCAAATACGAACCGGATACAAAGATTTTGAAGGCGCTCAAGTTTATTTAGTTGCTCTTGTGTGAGGTCAAGATAGCATATGTCAGCGTAATCTAAAATGGGGAAAAGAATAGATCTAGCTAGCGCAACCTTAGTGGTAGAGGGTAAGAAATACTGCAGTCTTCTTAACGAACCAAAAGCCGCAAACATCTTCCTGCTTACCTCGCTAATTTGTGGAGCCCATGACATTGTGCGGTCAAGGATTATTCCCAAATTACGTACTTCATTTGCATAATGAATAGTAGCACCTTCAAACTGTATGGGTGGTAAATTAGCATAATCAATTTTGGAAATAAAACGAGAGCTGCCAATGATGATTGCCTGGCTTTTACCAGGATTGACCTGCAAGCCAAAAGCTTGACACCATTTGGAAATTGTGACGAGATCATCATTGACAGCCTTGATGGCCAAAGGTAAGTCATTAACGTTAGATTGATAATAAATCTGTAGATCGTCAGCATAAAGGTGGTAGAGAGAAGATAAATTATGCGTGATAGAATTGATAAAGATGGAAAAAAGGAAGGGAGACAACACGCCACCTTGTGGTACACCGGCAGTGACATTGCACCAGTTGGAGAAGGTATCGTCAGCTTTAACACGGTGCCGGCGACCAAACAAGTAACTATGAAACCATTCAATTACTGTCGGAGATATGTTAAGAGAAAGAAGGATCGCTAATAAGATGTCAAAATCTACAGTAGTAAACGCATTGCTAAAGTCCATTAGGGTGAGCACAGTTAGCTGTTGTTTCTCCATACCCCACCTAATGTCTTCAGTTATTTTGACAAGAACCGTAGTTGTGCTGTGACCCTGACGAAAACCAGATTGGTAAGGATTTAAGAGATGATACTTGGACAGAAAGGAATTCATTTGTTGATGGACAAGGCGTTCAAGTATTTTTGAGAGGAATGGCAAGATGGAAATAGGGCGGTAATCTGAAAAGGTTTTGGGATTAGATTTTTTAGGCAATGGTATAATATGTGCGTCCTTCCATGAGGCTGGAAATGATCTGCTAGAAATGGAATAATTGAGGATGGAAGCGATGATAGGGGTAAGGATGTCAATCAGTGGAAGGATCATCTTACGACTTATATTGTCGCTGCCTACAGCATCAGAGTCAATGGCAAGTATGTTTCTCTTAACATCACGAGCAGAGAATTGATCGAAGTAAAATATTGGAGTATCAGGAGTTGGAGAATTAGAAAGGAGATTTATAGTATTGGTTTTTATTGTATTACTAATACAAGGAGACGAAGAAAAATGCACATTGAGTAAATCTAGATCGACATTATTAGAAAGAAGAAAAGAAGAATTGTTACTCAATTTCCCAACTCCTAGCGACTTAAGAAATCTCCAGACCTTCGCTGGGTCCCCATTAGAGACAGATTTGTGAATGTGGCGTCGTTGCGCATCTCTACACACCTTATTGCAACGGTTCCTAACCAATACATATTTGTCGCGATTAATATTATTCGGATTTAATTTAAATTTTCTCTTTGCATTATTCTTTTGATGAATTAATGCTCTAATATCATCTGTTAGCCAAGGAGCAGGAAGATGTCGAACTCGCACCGGTCTTATAGGGGCATGTACGTCAAATAACTGCGTGATAAGAGAATTAAACAGGTTGACTTTTTCAGTGACATTGTTCACGCTATCCATTACCGACCAGTCAATTTTCGATGCATCCTCGCGAAGTTTATCGACGTCCATACCACTAAAGTTACGTAACAGGAGAATTTTTGCCTTTGCTTTAGGTGGACGGATCTTATACGACATATATAACAGGTCATGATATGAAAAAGCATCGGCGGAACACTGACCATATTTACCAACATGGTCACTAGAAGACACTATTAGCAGATCAAGAAGAGATGGTGTGCAATTCGGAAAAAAATGGGTTGCAGACAGAGGGAGAAGATGCAAGTTAGAAGAATTGACAATAGTTTTAAAGCGAGTGGACCTGCTGTCGTTTTTTAACAAGCATGTATTAAAATCTCCCATAATAATAGTATGGTTGTACCGAGGCAAGAGCTCCTCAAGCACTAACTCAAAGGAAGAAAAATAATCAATGTTGATAGATGGACTGTAATAAACACCGAGAAGAACTTTAGTATGGGAAAGAATAACTTCAAGAAATAAATGTTCTGCTGCATCACTACATTGTGGAGACATGCTAAGAACAGAAAAGGGTATATGAGACCGAAGGTATATAGCAACACCACCCCCTCCCCGCCCAATGCGGTCATTACGGATTAAATGGAAACCAGGCAGGGAGTAGGAAGAAGAAGGGAGACATGGTTTTAGCCATGACTCGCTTACCAAAATGGCGTGGATATTTTTATTGTCAAATGAAGCTAACATATCAGGATAATGCGCAGGAATACTTTGGGCATTGATATGAACAACGTTAAACTGTTTGGGAACACCAGAAAAATGATAATTTAGGGTTTCATATAGGGACGGAATACTTTGAAAGCTGTCACTACTTGATCCACTGGAAGATGAGGGACAGGAACAGAACGAATCAACATTATTACTATTGTTATTACTGGCATCTACACTCATAATTTATAAATAGAAAAATATAAATATTATAATAAAATAAAATATTAATATTAATATACTAGAACAAATATTATTATATCTAAGCTATGTGAAACAACATAAAAGCTTATCTACAAATTAAGTCTTCCAGACATACCCACCAGCTATCTGCATGATTTGTTAACTTAAAGTTGGCAACATTATTCAAAACAGCACAGAGACAAGACAAAGAGAAAAAAGAAAAAACAATTAAATTGACAAATGAGATGACATTTGATGACAGGTGAATTAATAGTGACATTGTTGACATGACAGTATTATCAATTAACAAAAACATTGCCGAATTTGGTCTGTGCTGTGGATACAATACAATAGAAAGTACTATTAATGGAAATACACTATTACAATAAGTGCGGGTAGGGTAACTCACTGAAGATCGAAACAACATTAAACAATAGTGTCTACCTACTTATTATAGTATTTATGTGGCTATAGCCTGGGGGCCGTACATAAAACACGTTCGTACATGGGGGGAGGAGTCTCGCTGAGCGTGACAAAATGTGACACGACATGTGACAATGTGGACCGCCTGTAAACGGACCACGCCGGATGGGCGGGGACAGACTTTCGCAGTTCATCACGATATTTTAAATTAATATTTCGTTAGACCATTATAAAAAGGATTGTCATATTTGGGGGGTATTAGTTTTTGATGGGGTCACAGATAGTGAGACAAGAGGGGGATCCCTCCCCCTATCGTCACGCAGTCAGCAAAGGCTCATTTTAGCGTGACATATTTTATGGACAGCTCCTATATACATTTTCATAACAGACACTGTATAACCCTTCCTATCACTTTTTCTCCCATGTTAAATCTTATGAATATAATAATATGTGTCTCTTTTTACTGTCGATTTATCGTTTCATCGACTTCCAATCGCAACGATGCTAAAGAAGTTTTCACCGGTTTCAATGTATAAAAGCAGTGCATAAAAATTTACAGAAATATTCGAGCTGTACCACGGGTTCTCGGTGAAAATGGTGAAGGAGCCCGACAAGAAGCACCCCATAGACCTGAGCACGGTGAGCAGGCTGCAGCACGCGGCGCTGTCCGCGCTGAGGAACCTGACGGTGCCGGCCGCCAACAAGCGCGCCGCCGCCGCCCGGGGCCGCGCCGCGCCCGCGCTGCTGCGGGCGCTGCCCGGCGTGCAGGACCACCACGTGGCCTACAAGCTGCTGGCCGCCATACGGATGCTGGTGGATGGACAAGGTTGGTCCTCTTTTATTTGACTTTAAAGAGTTTTTATTTGTTGTGACCTAAAATAAGTCTTTGCATCTTCGAACTTCCTTTTTTTTTAAATGTCTTATTCTCGTTCTTGTTTATAAAACACAAAAAAATGTTTTAAATTAATGTTTTCTTTTCTTTTGTTTCTTAATCTCTGACTGGACCAACAACTGATCCAGTGTTGAACTAATGTAATAATGACCTAAATGCACCACTCTTAGAACAAACTGAACTTTATGGATAACTAAGTAAAACCACTTGTCACCTGAACTTAATTTATTTGCTCTAAGAACTTATTACATTGAACTATATATTGACCTAATATGATCTATTGTACTTGCGCGCTAATACATATAGAAACCAATGAACTATATGAAATCCATTAAACGTAACGATACCGTGATGTAAATCATCGCAACGCCATCTATTGACAATTTGACCTAAACTATTATTGTATGAAGTGACTTTGAACTCGAACATACCGCCCACCAAGGACATTATATGAGGAATGTCCTTCTTCAGTTGTCTGATTGTTTACATATCAGTATCGTTTGATCTTAAAACTATTCGCTAACAATTAAATTAACAATACAAAAACTTACTACTGAACTGATTTGAATCTTAGCCCTGTATAATATTACACATATTTTAAGAACTGGTTAAAACAATTAACATTATTCAATAAAAATTTAACAAAGAACATGTGTAAATTGACCTAATGTAAAAACTTGACCTAACTTAAAACTTATAAATAATTGTATAAATTAAAACTTATATGCCTAAAGTGTTGTAAAAGTAAACAATGCTAAAATTTTATCTAAAAGTAAACTATAATAACAGTTGATCTAAAAGTAAACAATATAATAATAATACATTTCATTACTGTTGTATGAAACTAAAATTCATTAATCCAAAACTGGTAAAATACAAATTTTAGAAGTTGGCCTTTTTAACATAGAAGATTTTGTCCGCATTGTGACTACACGAGTTATGTTATCATGACCAGGATGTTTTTGTACTATGCGGCCTAATAACCAACGACTTGGTGGTAAATTGTCCTCCCTTATTAACACAATATCCCCAATCTTAGGTTCAGATACTTGTGCAGACCATTTATATCGGTGCATAAGATTTACCAAGTATTCTGAAGACCACCGTCTCCAGAATGATTGTAACATTCTTTGAATAAATTGCCACCGCGTCAAACAATTCACGCTGGAAGATTCATACGAGTAGTCGGGTACATTTACTAACGACTCTCCAATCAAAAAGTGTCCTGGAGTTAAAGGCATCGGTTCACCAGCATCAGTTGAATTTACTAAACTTATGGGTCGCGAATTCAAACAAGCCTCTACTTGGATTAAAAGTGTACTCAACTCTTCATACGTGAGAGTAGAGTCGCCTATAACTCGTTTCAAGTGAAACTTTGTGGATTTCACTCCCGCTTCCCACAAACCACCAAAATTGGGTCCGGATGGGGGAATGAAATGCCACTCTGTTCCATTCGCTTCAAGGTGCTCTGCTATTGTGGACTGAAAAGAAGCCAATTGCTGCAATTCTTGCGACGCGCCAACAAAGGTAGTGCCGTTGTCACTCCATAATTTTGAACAGTGACCTCGTCGTGAGACGAATCGTCTGAAAGCCGCTAAAAAGGCCTGCGTGCTCATGTCGCTGACCACTTCTAAATGAAGAGCACGGGTACACATACATACAAAAAGACAAATGTACCCTTTGTACGAATGATGTCCGCGACCCTTCGTTGTCCTTACATTTATTGGGCCAGCGTAATCGACACCACTGTGTAAAAATGGTCTAGCAGGCGTGCAACGAACTGTTGGAAGAGAACCCATCAATTGGTTCTTACACATTGCCCTATACCTAGCGCATTTAACGCATTTGTGAATATATTTCTTCACAATATTTTTCGCCCCAATAATCCAATAAGCTGTTCTTAGGTAGTTAAGCATTAATTGGTGTCCGCCGTGTAACGTCTTGTTATGAGCGTCTGCTACTATCAGATAAGTCAAATGACTATTACTAGGCAACACAATTGGATGTTTTGTTTGCTCATCTAGCTGTGACTTTTCAAGTCTACCTCTAACTCGCATGATGCCTTTATTGTCTATATAAGGGCACAATGACTTAAGTTTACTCTTTGTTTGTACATAGTTTTTATTTTGTAATTGTTTGTAATCCTCTGAAAATATGTCCTCTTGTACTTTTTGTATACAACCATGTAAAGCTTTCTCTATTTCTTCATTTCGTAAGTATTTTGTTCTATTTTTACCTTTATTTAAAAAGCGTCGACAGTACGCGATAACCCTGACTAATCGTGTTAACGACGAAAATCTTTCGATCAATGAATTATCTGGAACAACTGCTACGTGAACTTTGATTGATTCCTCTAAGGATATATTCAAATCCTTTGGCCTTTTGTAATCTACAATTTTGTTCTTGAGGAATGATGGTCCTAGAAACCACAACTTGTGCTCTACGAACAGACTAGGTAGCAATCCCCGTGATGCACAGTCTGCCGGGTTGTCCTTTGTCGACACATGATACCATTGATTCGGCTTTGTAGTGGTCAAAATTTCTGAGGTACGGTTGGCCACAAACGTCTTCCATCTGCTTGGATGGCTGTTTAACCAAGCCAGTACTACTGTAGAGTCCGTCCAAGCAGTGATTTTGTCCGTTGGTATATTTAAGACCTCTGCAGTTTCAGTCAACAAACGCGCTAGTAATACTGCTCCACATAACTCCAAACGCGGTATGCTCACTTGTTTGATCGGAGCTACTCTTGTCTTGGCGACCAACAGTGACACGTGAATTTGACCTGTGACATCTATACTACGCAAATAAATAACCGCAGAGTACGCTACCTTAGAGGCATCACTAAATCCATGTAACTCTAAATTATCATTTGATCTAGTGTAAAGCCAACGAGGTACCTGAATCTTGGTGACAACAGCAAGTTCCTGACGATAAGTACACCATTCTTTTATTAAATCAGTACTAAGTTGTTCATCCCATCCCACTCCAGCTAGCCACAATTTTTGTATAAAAACCTTCGCTAAAATAACACATGGGGCTAGCCAACCTAATGGGTCAAACAATCTTGCTATTTCAGAAATTACAGTCCTTTTTGTTACAGGTACCGTCAACTCCGAGGGAAGATTCACCGAGTACTGAAACACATCATTGCTGCGATCCCAGATAAGTCCCAAGATTTTTATTGTACTGTCTAACTTAATCTGTACTCTATTTTCTTCCATGACCTCTCCCTTTTTATCCTTTAGTATTATTTTATTATTTGTTCTATTGTCCTTTACTAATATATTCTTTGTCCTATTGTTCTGTACTAATTTCTCCTTTGTCCTATTGTTCTGTACTAATTTGTCCTCTGCTTCATATTTGCTAATTTGATCTAAATTATTATTTGTGCTATCGCTCTGAAGTGATTGTATAACATCCAATATTTCCTTATTGTTACTATTCCATTTTTGTAATTTGAAACCGCCTTTTTCTAATAATTCCGTAATTTGTTTATATATTTCAGTTCCTTCTTCTACAGTGTCGCAACCTGTCATCAAATCATCCATGAAAAAGGATTGTAAAACTCTACTAGAAGCTAATGGATAACCTGCACCTTCATCATACGCTATCTCCTGGAGAGTTCGCACCGCCTGATAAGGCGCCGACGCAGTGCCAAATGTAACAGTCAACAATTCATAGTCTCGAATTGCTTTTTCAGGTGATTCTCGCCATAAAATTCGCTGATACATTGTATCTTCTTGGGCTATTTTTACCTGGCGAAACATTTTGATAACATCAGCTACAAGACCTATAGAATGTAAGCGCCATCTAAGAATGGTATGACGCAAATCAGCTTGCAATGTCGGGCCTACCATGAGAGTATCATTCAACGATACTCCTTTATTATTTTTCTCAGAAGCGTTGAAGACAACTCGAACTTTCGTTGTACTTTTATCCTCCCTAATCACCGCATGATGAGGTAAGTAAACAGCCAGATGACGTTTGTCATCGTTTTTTTGTACTAATCGCATGTGTCCTAATTGTAAATATTCTTGCATTACCTTTGTGTATTCTTCTTTTAATGTTTTATTTTTATCTAATCTTTTTTCTAGTGATCTAAATCTAATTTCAGCTATGCCACGGGAATTGCCTGCTTTACATGGAGGATCAAGATCTCGAAAAGGCAACCTCACAACATACCTGCCATCTTCATCTCTCTTCGTAGAATCTCTGTACAACTCTTCACATCTGTCTTCTTCTGGGGTAAGTAATTTTTTTGTACTTGATATTTCTTCGAGCTCCCAAAATTGTCTAAGAATATCACATTCATTGACCTGCGCATGCATGACATTAATATTTTTAGATGTTACAACTTTATTTACAGCACCGGACAGGATCCATCCGAAGGTAGTGCTCTGAGCAATTAGAGTGTCAAATGGACTCTTCATCATGCCGTCCTGTATGATGTGACTGTAAACATCAGCACCCAACAGAAGATCAATCTTGTTGGGGACATTGAACTCGGGGTCTGCCAAGTTTAAGCCTTTACTAGTAAACCAATCGATATTGCTGATTTTTATTTCCTGGTCCGGCAGATACCCAGTTATTTTATTAAGTACGTATGCTTTAACTTGAAGTTCGAACTTTGGGTCAATTCGTGACTGAATTTTAATGTGTACCATATAATTCGACGTGATTGACCTATTATTACCTAACCCTGTTATGTGCCCTTGAATTGGTATTCTTTTCAATCCCAATAATTGCACTACTGCTTCTGTAACAAAGCAAGCCTGTGAACCTTGATCGAGTAAGGCACGAACTAACTGGTGATGACCTATTCTCGACTCGGCTCTAACTAACGCTGTGGCTAATAATACCTGTCGATGATTGACCACTGCACCTGTAGACAGACATGATACTACCGGCTCATCCCGTGATGAACTAGTTGGTGATTCGTGTTGACCTAATTCGACGTTACTGTTTTTATGCGTATTTTCACTAGGATGTAACAAAGAGTGATGACGTTTCTTACATACTCTGCAAGTGGTGGGCTTCTTACACTCGTACACCCTGTGATTACCACCTAAACAATTAAAACAAATATTTTGTTTTGCAACAAAATCACGCCTACTGTCTACTGTTTGCTTTGCAAACTGTTTGCAAAAACATAGCTTATGTGATGATTCTTTGCAAAATTCACAACGTATGGCAAACGAATTAGTAGCTAATAAGGCCTTGGTGTTATGACCAAGTGACCTACCAAATGACGCTTTATACTGGTGAACAGATGACTTATTGGGTTCTATGAACTCTAATGCACGGTATCTACTCTCTAAAAACAACTTAAATTGTTCAAACGTTGGCAACTCATTACCATTAATATTACTTACGCTTAATTCCCATTGTTTACGTGTTTCAAAATCTAACTTAAATGAGACAATGTGAATGATCATTATGTCCCATGTGCTCACATCAACTTCCAAATTCGTTAATGCATTCAAACAATCGTTTGTGGTGTCCAACAATTCCTTAAGACCAAGACCCGACTCCGAATTCAAACGTTTTTGTGCAAATAACCTTTTAAGAATGCAGTTTGCTAAATATTTTTTATTGTTATAGCGCTTTTCTAAGATGGACCAACACTGGTGATAGTTGGCATCACTAATTGGAGTGTGTCTTATTAATTGCTCTGCCTCCCCAGTGAGGTGATTTTTTAAATAATGTAATTTTTGGCAATCGTCAAGAGACTCGTTTTTATGTACTAACGCTTTAAATAAATCATTGAACGTAGTCCACTCGCTATATTTACCTGAAAACGTCGGAATGGAAATCTTAGGCAACTTCACAAATGAACTTGATTTTTTACTTGAATTATTGTTTTCTGTAATGTCCACTTTATTTGATACCTGTACTGCTATTCTATTATAAATTGATTTCATTAGTGTTTTAAAGTTAATATAATTTTCCTCTGTCAAATCAAAAATGTCATCGACCTTTTCAATTGTATCTCCAACATCTGCAGCACCAAATTGTTGGTGAAACTTGCTATGAGTTTCCTCAAATTTAGACCAATGTTGTTCTAGTAATTCTTGTCTGGCCTCAATGTATTCGACAGTAACTCTTTCTTTTGGACTCTTTTTAAAGTTTGTAAACGCCTTTTGAATAGTATTTTGGAGCCTTTGTAAAATACTTATCAAACCCTCCATTGTAAATATTAAAAAAATGTAAAATATGTAATCTGTAAAATTGGCCGAAAAAGCTTAAAAAACGTATAGATATACCAACTATTAAGATCTGATTCTTTATGGCTTGGCGTTACAAAAAAACAAAAAATATATTTAAATAAACTTGCAATACATCTATAAAACTATGGTTCAAAATACTCATACAAAAATAACCTGTTTATAATATGCTGTGAAAAAGTATAACATGTAAATATTATCCAATTCAATAAACTAAACCTGTAACATTATAATCATAAGTTACCGGACAAGTAAACAAATTAAATAAAAGCACCAAATATTTTTAACAAAGTATGTTACCTAAAACAAACCAATTACTTTGTTTTGAACGTCATCATTATCCATGAATCCAATATTTTGTTACAATTTAAATAAACCAAGCAAACACTAAGTTGATGTAACAAAAATTCTAAGATGACAAATTATCGCAAAATTTTACAAGTGTTTGACTTAATTAATATAACAACGGACCGAAATCGGGCATAGGTTCCCCGTTCCGTCGTTTTTTCTTAAATTATTCTAAGTCCTATATTTAACATGCACACAATTTCTAACTAAATATTAACGTCCAAATTTTTCTAAGTTTAAATGTTCATGGAAATTAAGTTCTAAATAGCTTGACACTTTTGCTTGCTTCAAATGTTAATAACTTCTTGTAAATCAACAATTTAATTTATAAATGTACTGTACTCACGGTTTTTGCACTTCACTCACTCTCACTCACGATGTGTACTCCCTTTGACTCCAACTGTACTGTAGTTGTACTGGAATGTAGCGCCCTCTATCGCACTACTACTGCAACTCCTCTTCGATAGTGCGCAGCCGTCGTTGCCGCTGCGCAAGTCTTCGGTAGTGCGCGCAGGTGTCGTCACCGCTGCGCACCTAAGTACCCTTTGTGCAGCGATCCACTGCAGGTACTTGTTCTTCCAAAAAGAGCTAATACGGCTCGGTAGGACCAATGACTGGACCAACAACTGATCCAGTGTTGAACTAATGTAATAATGACCTAAATGCACCACTCTTAGAACAAACTGAACTTTATGGATAACTAAGTAAAACCACTTGTCACCTGAACTTAATTTATTTGCTCTAAGAACTTATTACATTGAACTATATATTGACCTAATATGATCTATTGTACTTGCGCGCTAATACATATAGAAACCAATGAACTATATGAAATCCATTAAACGTAACGATACCGTGATGTAAATCATCGCAACGCCATCTATTGACAATTTGACCTAAACTATTATTGTATGAAGTGACTTTGAACTCGAACAATCTCATCGCATTCATCGCTCTGTGATAAACGTCAACCCCGTCTTTCCTCATCATTTTTTAACTTATAATTTTCCTTTTTGTGTAATTTTTTTGGAATTAAGTCACATTAATTTATTATTTTTCGTCACAAACAGAGGGTGTAGCGTGTTCAGTACTGTCGGACCGGTCGGCGTTGGCCAGCATCGCCCGGTGGGGCGCCGCCCGCGAACTGGCCGGCGCCGGGGGCGAGGCCCCGCGCCTGCTGGCCTGGGCCGTGCGCCAGGCCCCGCACTGTCGCCGCCGCGCGCCCGCCCTGCAGGTACTGTGTCCTGTGGCCCCACTGGCCGCGCCCAGAGCGAGGCCCCGCGCCTGCTGGCCTGGGCCGTGCGCCAGGCCCCGCACTGCCGCCGCCGCGCGCCCGCCCTGCAGGTACTGTGTCCTGTGGCCCCACTGGCCGCGCCTAGGGCGAGGCCCCACGCCTGCTGGCCTGGGCCGTGCGCCAGGCCCCGCACTGCCGCCGCCGCGCGCCCGCCCTGCAGGTACTGTGTCCTGTGGCCCCACTGGCCGCGCCCAGGGCGAGGCCCCACGCCTGCTGGCCTGGGCCGTGCGCCAGGCCCCGCACTGCCGCCGCCGCGCGCCCGCCCTGCAGGTACTGTGTCCTGTGGCCCCACTGGCCGCGCCCAGAGCGAGGCCCCGCGCCTGCTGGCCTGGGCCGTGCGCCAGGCCCCGCAATGCCGCCGCCGCGCGCCCGCCCTGCAGGTACTGTGTCCTGTGGCCCCACTGGCCGCGCCCAGAGCGAGGCCCCGCGCCTGCTGGCCTGGGCCGTGCGCCAGGCCCCGCACTGCCGCCGCCGCGCGCCCGCCCTGCAGGTACTGTGTCCTGTGGCCCCACTGGCCGCGCCCAGGGCGAGGCCCCGCGCCTGCTGGCCTGGGCCGTGCGCCAGGCCCCGCACTGCCGCCGCCGCGCGCCCGCCCTGCAGGTACTGTGTCCTGTGGCCCCACTGGCCGCGCCCAGAGCGAGGCCCCGCGCCTGCTGGCCTGGGCCGTGCGCCAGGCCCCGCAATGCCGCCGCCGCGCGCCCGCCCTGCAGGTACTGTGTCCTGTGGCCCCACTGGCCGCGCCCAGAGCAAGGCCCCGCGCCTGCTGGCCTGGGCCGTGCGCCAGGCCCCGCACTGCCGCCGCCGCGCGCCCGCCCTGCAGGTACTGTGTCCTGTGGCCCCACTGGCCGCGCCCAGGGCGAGGCCCCGCGCCTGCTGGCCTGGGCCGTGCGCCAGGCCCCGCACTGCCGCCGCCGCGCGCCCGCCCTGCAGGTACTGTGTCCTGTGGCCCCACTGGCCGCGCCCAGAGGAGGCCCCGCGCCTGCTGGCCTGGGCCGTGCAAAATTTTGACCTCTGATTTTAATGTAGATGTCAATAGGCTGTCTTCACTTAACATCAATGTGAGCTGCACGCTTGTTTTCCACCATCCTTAAATATGCGCGCGGATGGTCTACGTCGTACCGAATAGACCCAAAGCATATAATTATTCAAAGACCTAACCTATGTTACAGGTCGACGGCTGCATAACCTGCCTAGTCAACATGCTGGTAGCCTCCCACTCGGTCATGCAAAACGAGGCCATCCTCGCCCTAACGCTCCTAGCCATCGAATGCCTCCGAAACCCCTCCCCCGACGATGACTACAACTACGAGAAGAGTTTCATCGACCAACTGGTCAAATCCGAAATCGGTAAGCACATATCAGTTCTAATAGATACTAATTGCGCTAAAATGCCAGTGGAAGTCGCCGAGAACCTTCTGGCGTTTCTAGACGTGACGTCACGAAGGAACGAAGTCGGTGTGGACTACAAAGAAGCCAAGGTGCACGAGTCGCTGCAGAAGTTTGTGGAGTCGCGCAAGGAGTTCAGTGATGACTTGAAGAGTTGCGCACGCGCTGTTGTTGGGATTATTTCGGAATGCGCGTAATGATTTTATGGTTTTGATTTGGTTCGGATAATAGAACTGGAGTAATTTAATCTCGATTTACTCCATTCTTCCTTATTTAACAACAAACGTTGTGAACCGTTCGTTAGAGATGTTAAACCATAATGACTTTGTATTCAGAATATCAATCAATCTTCAAAAATGATTTAAAAAAATGTTACCTTCTTTTTGATCCGATGTCCGTGTTTATTATGATGATGTTTTGGACTATCCCATTATTCTTGAGAACAAGTTATATCGAATAGTGTTGAGTTCGATCACAGTCGACCAATAAATCTAAAAAAAAGTATTGATTACTACAGCAATTCCCAAACTTTTTATTTCATCGATCCTAACGATAATTTATTTCAATATAATGTGTATGTATAACTATGAAATATATGATGGTATCTAATTGCAAATGATTCACGGAACTGTAGTGTGTGATATTTACACGAAACCCTCCGAGTTCCGCAGAACATACTAAGTATTATAATATGTAACATTTCCTATTTATATGTATGTATATTTATTATTATTTATGTATTATATATACATATGTGTGTGTATTGTATATATTTATATATATGTAGTATATATATATCTATGTATGTATTTAATAAGTAAGTTTATTATCGATATTTTACTATTTGCTTATTAAATCATATAATATATCATTATGGTTAGTAAATCTTTTAGTTTATAACTTTATTCTCAATGCACCAACATATTTTTTCTTTCTCAACACAACCCCAAGGTTGACTGGTCGAGAATGCTTCATAGCATTAAGTCCGCCTCATGTACTTGTAAGTGCAAGAAAGTTTAAATAAATAAACAAACATACTTTGAGAATTGCTGGATTACAGAATTCAATAAAAAGATAAGAGTATTTGTTTTATTAACAATGTTATAAATTGGTCGATCATGTTAATAACAGAGATGTATTAAGTTTTTATTCAAAAGGAATATTTACTAAAAGTGACATTCGTCATAGAATGTCATGAGTGAATACTTTCTCCTTTAAGACGATATAAAGATGATTTTATAAATCATCTACTAGTTAATATTTGATTCGCTTTTTATACTTCTATCTAGTCATAGTTTTAATTGTGCTAAATTGTAAAGGTCATTTCGCATAAAAATTGAACTTGAAAAGACGTTGTAAAACTTTATAATAAAGTGCTTTTTAGCATAGTATGCTTTGATAGCAATATAGTTACTTAACTTTGTAATATTTGACCTGAAAACGTCGTCATATTATGTGAATTGACCTTAACCTTGCTACTCTATGTAGGGATGTGATTTATGTCGATGTTTTAAAATGTATCGATACTGCCAAAACGTCACTGTATTACTCTATACCAATCGCTTTAAATTCGCTTCAAAATGATATATGTGTGTTGATTATTACTACAGCGAGAAAAACTGACTTCATTGGATCTATCATTTTAATTAAATAATTGATACTTCGATAGATTTCTTCAGAACAACGACTTTTGTTCCTGTATCCATAGTAAACAATAGTGTTAGAAATTCAATTATATTTTTAACCGAGTTCAAAAAACGAGAAGGTTCTCAATTCGGGTGGTATATATATTTTTTTCAGACAATGAATTTAAATTGAAAAGATATGACTGCAATAAACGTAGTACTAATATTTGTTGTATAACGCAAGGCTATATTTGTTGTAGCTTAAAGCGCGCTTTACAATGTGTCGCGTTACATGGTTATGCTTATAATTAACATCCCAGACAAGCACTTGTGTCTTTAAATATTATCATAATCATAGTTTTAATTTCATTTAAACTTATTCTGTAACATCGATATTTCTTATCGATCTCAACGTTTGTGACATCTATTGCATCCCTAAAATTATCAACTGTTAATTTTGGTATTATTTTTACGGGCTGTACATTCCATTTTAAAATAAACTACTTTACTATCTCTTACCGTTATTTGTAAATTACTAAAATACTTAATGCATACTTCATTAGTTGTAATCTATTTGCGAGTAATTTCAAAGAATCTAAGTGCTATCGACGCAGCGAACTTCTAAAGAAAAGACATAACATTAAGTAGGTATATACAGGATTAATTTAAATTAGCGCATTACCTTTTTCAGGCAGCCTATCTACATCAATACTAACAACATTTGTTCTACGACCTATTTCATGTTTAATACTTTTAGTTTCAAACACATTTGATTGATTAATAAATGGGTGAAAGTTACCTAATTTTTTTTTTTAATCAATGATAGCTATGAACATATTTTGATAGGTTATGCAAGACGTATCGATGTTTCTCTCTATGTATGAAATTTGTAATAAAAATACAAGTTTCATTCGGTAAACAGATAGGTAGGTGAAGGTCGATCTAGATTCGGTTCCCCTACTAGTATTAACGGACAAGAAAAATCAAAAGTCGTTTTGTTGGGCAGCAGGTCAGTAAAACAGAATTCTATCCTTGAAATAAAAACTATATATGCGTCTGATTCTTCATATTTAATAAAATATTTTGGTGTTTATTACCCAGGGGTTCGCGACCGCCTAACTCTAATGCTTTCGATTATGACATCAACTTGTCAGTTTCGTACCGCATAACTTTTTCCCGAAAGTGTTTTCGTCCGCAGGTATATACTTCAGAGCGAAATGTTTTAATAGGCGGTACGAAACTGACAAGATAACGTCTTAAACGAAAGCGTTAGAGTTCGGCCCCCTGAACTGAGTTCGCTGCGTGGTTTGCACTTTACTCTAATTTCCTAATTCATGTGATTACACTTAGTGTTAACAACTGATACAAATAACAGCAATACTGATAATACTCCAATAGTACAATTATTATACTGTAATATTCATTATATATTATTATAAATACATTTAACTCTCGCTAAGATATAGTTAGTGTTTTCCGCTTTTATATTTTACCACAATTCAAATACGGTGTTCGAAAGATCGTTTAATTTTAACCTTATAAAATGAATAGTGATAAAGCTAGGATCACATTATAGCAGAGCTGGAGGCCGACCGCCTAAGTCTAATAATTTTGTTTCGTTTAGCTTTCGATTATGACACCATCTTGTCAGTTTCGTACCGCCTAACTTTTTCCCGGAAGTTCGTCCGCAGGTATAAGAGCAAAACGTTCAAAAGATTCAAAACTGACAAGATAACGGAACGAAAGCATTAGTGTTAGGCGATCGCGAACCTCCTGCTGTGTGATGCTGGTCT
The DNA here is from genome assembly GCA_036365455.1 of Macrosoma leucophasiata. Lineage (NCBI taxonomy): Eukaryota > Metazoa > Arthropoda > Insecta > Lepidoptera > Hedylidae > Macrosoma > Macrosoma leucophasiata. Next base: position 1,958,052 of record JAWQUS010000010.1, read on the forward strand.
AATAAACGGTCTTGGTGGCAAATGTGTTCATGATCTGAACTTGAATTGCTACTATAGCATAGTGGTAGTAGATCAATAGAACTAGACTTGTGATTCCGATACGGGAAGTTAGCGGTATTGTCAGTGGCACTAAGGATGAGCTTCACAGACCGCACTACGACTTCATTTCAGCAAAGTACGCTCAGAACTGTCAAATCTCATATGGTTTAAGAGCTAGTGAACCCTTCGAGCATCGGAAACAGGCGTTCCGTTCCTTGCCAGGCGATGGTTATCGTACTTAGCATATTATGACACATCCCTACAAAATTTTCTAGCCTAACAGGGCCAACGTTACTCGGAGGGTTCAGTATTTCTCCTACTAATACTTTACTGACAGTTCGGATCATTTGCACTGCATACTGATGCAGTGGTAGCAAAGTACTGACTTTGCTGAAAGTAAAGTCGTAGTGCGATCTGTGAATCTTGCCCTAAGCGTTTGGATATGTTCCTGATAGATGTCAATAAGCTCATCATTAGAACTTATGTGACAAATCATGGGTGAATTGCATGATCATAGTTCTTCGGGCACGTGAAGGTTTCGTCATTAGTTAATGTGGGAAATAGTATAAATAGTAATGCTAGCTAGTTAGTAGAAGTTACTTAGTACCATTCCGATTAACGATTCAAGTTCACTATAAACATTTGCTACTTGTCACGTTCGTTATAATATTGCAACTTTAGATTATTTGCCAGAATCTTGTGAAATTGTTATCTCGTGTTCTGTTTAAATTTTAAACTGAGTTGCTTTAATTTTGACAAATCTGTCACCACTGTTAACTTTAAGCCTGAGTTGCACCATGATATTTGTTAAAGGTTAAGTAATTGTAACATTTCACATCCTTCTCTAACTTAAAAAATCTGTTGAAGTTAGAGAGGGATGTGCAATGTTACAATAACTTCAACAAATATCGTGGTGCAACCCAGGCTAAACTACGACAAAAAATACGCAGGGGCAACGCATTTCGTAACGCTAACCGTGAGTTTGCATCGATGAAACATTCACATAGAAACATGTTAAAATGATAGGTTTGACAGCAGTGCGAACGCTTGCACCAACAAGATATTCATAGCAATACATACTTTATGCGACGAGTTGCGAAACATCATCATGTTTAATGTTTTTAGTGCAAACTAGGGGTAACGTATGTTATTGTGTAAAATCAGAGGCGGCTTAACCTATAGTGCTGGGTGTGCAGTGCACACGGGCGCCGCCGTGTCGGGGGGCGCCGCGGGGGAGGCTCAGGCCTGGCGGGCGCCAGGGTTGCATTGCACACGGGCGCTACACGAGCTAGAGCCGCCCCTGTGTAAAATGGACATTATATAACAAATATTTTGATGCAACCGAAGCTAAGTCTAGCCTGATATATTTTTAAGGTTGAAAATATCACGATCTTTCGAATATCGTCATGGTCAAACATAATGTTTAAGGAATCCGATAGTGCACTTATTAATTAAATAGTTTGAAGCTTAAACATGAATTTATAGATCATAGATTTACGAACGGAGGCTATTTGACATTGCTCATGGATTAATGCGTGGACAAAAACTTATTAAAGTGCAATAAACAAGTTTTTTTTTTAATTAAATTAAATGTAATAAAAAAAAGTAGTAGTGAAGAAGTGTACCTAGTAAAGAAAACAAAAGCCAAATAAGATTATTTTTAAATCTTTAAATCTCCGATTTAATACTTTTTCGAGATATCACAATTCAAAATAGGTAACTAATTGACCAAAACACGAAATTTAAAAGTTCTTTTCTTGTAATTTTATAGTTTTGAAGATAACAATTAACTGCATCCATAGGTTTGTGTCCACGTATTCTTTGAAGATGGCTAATACGCGATAGCGATTTCGATGTTATCATGATTGTAATTCATATACAAATATTGATATTGTTTTAGCGAGTGAATGGACATCATTGCGAATATTCATTTGAAATAAAACTATTTTTACGGATTTATCTCGCGTGTATTAAACTAAAATATTTTTTTTGTGAATATTATTTTTTAATGTGCTTGGGTTTTCTCGTCGTCGTCAGATTGTACCTTGTTCTGAATAGTACCAAGATGTATTGTATAAAAACCTATTTTTTACTTTTTAGGGTTTCGTAGCTTACAAGGAACCTAATGAAACGCTTGGATGGTTGAACGGAAGTGCATTTTATTACTTTTCACAGATAGCATATAGGTACCTAAACATAATCAGTAGACTACACATTTATACAGATAATCAAGACATAGACACAATAACTTATTTTGATATCCAATATTAACAGAACCCTTACCTTTAGTTTCGCCATGTCCGGACGGATGTTCGCAGCTATGCTCTTAGTGCGAGATTCACAGACCGCACTACGACTTTACTTTGAGCAAAGTACGCTTAGAACTGTCAAAACCCATACTGTACTGACAGTTCTTAGGGCGAGATTCACAGACCGCACTACGACTTTACTTCGAGCAAAGTACGCTTCGAACTGTCAAAATCCATTCAATTCTGACAGTTCTAAGCGTACTTGGCTCAAAGTAAAGTCGTAGTGCGGTCTGTGAATCTCACCATTAGTATACTTTGCTCAAAGTAAAGTCGTAGTGCGGTCTGTGAATCTCGCCATCAGCCTTAGACTTGCTAGAAAGCTATAATTTGGCAGGAATGCGGAGAAAATCGGGACAATACAATCTTGTAACATTTGATACCTACACGTAAAGACGGAATGCATTTTTTATTTCACGCCCATCTCATCCTGTGATGTGTCGTTGGATAGATCTTTGAAAAATATTGAGAATTTATGGAGACCGTTTTTCGGACCAACGCTCCGTTTGTAAAATATTTAGCTTTAAATTGCAAATGTTTGTTAATTCAGTATTTCCAATGGTGTCCATGATATTGATCGTAAGAGATACACAATTTACCAGCTATTTCAAATAAATAGTTATTAGTATTGTGATTCACATAGTGTAATATAGTGTTATAAAATATTTTTATTCTTGTTAATGCACGTTTATTGTAGTTTTTATGGACCAAGATTTTTGTAGTTTTCGCATTTCGATGTCGCTATGAGCTCTTGTGTAAGTAGGTACTAAGTTCTGTTTCACGATTTTGTCGAAGTCCTAGTTTCAGCCAATACTATCTGTTCGTAGCATAGAGCAACACGGGCCACCGGCCGCGGCGGCCCGGCGGGGAGTATCCATAAGCAGGCTTTCCTCTCTGTCAAAGTACAAGACCAAATGGTCCTATGCCTGTCGCCCAGATATTTAAATGTGTGCGTGAAATTGTTTATTTATTTTGATAAAGTTGTTTATGTATTTTGGTAATTAATAGACGATCAGTAATAGAAGATTATTGTAGTGTGAGTTTGTGTCACACGTATTGCCAACCGCAAAAAAATGAGAGACTGTTTTGCATCGGTAATAAACGCTATGGTTACTCCCCTCCAGTCTGCCGCGACCGGTAGGCTGAGTTGCTCTATGGTTCGTAGTATGTTAAATAGGCTTGTGTTTTAAAAATCAGTTTAATTTATATTGCTTAACTTATTCTTTAACTATCCTTGATTAAGAAATGTTGTTTATGTACCAAATAAATTAGTCAATATCAATCAATCAAAAATATTTATTTCGAGTAAATCGGTACCGATTAATTAGACGAGTCTGTATTCAAAATGAAAAAAAAACGTAACTTCACCTCGCCGGTTACGTTTCGGGCCATGAAACGAGGCAAGCCTGTTGACATCTCCGGGCATATTACTAACAAACTCCGAGGTGCTGGGAAACTTCCAGAAAATGGTAAAATACCAAAAGAAACAGAGATAAAGGATTTCACACCATTATCTGATAGTCCCGACCCGCGAATCTAATCCAGGATTCCAGCGTAGTGGTAGTGGCCTGCTACTAGACCTGAAGCGGTAACTGTTAAATACATAGAGCAACACGAGCCACCGGCCGCGACGGACCGGAGGGGAGTAGCCATATGCAGGCTTTCCCTCTGTCAAAGTACAAGCACAAGTGTGCCTATGCCTGTCGCCTGGATGTTTAAATGTGTGCGTGAAATTGTTAATATATTTTGTTAAAATCAAGGTGTGAGTTTCGTAGTAAGACAATTTTTGTAGTGTGTGTATGTCACACGTATTTCGCAAATCCTCGCAAAAAATGACAGACAGTTTTGCATCGGCCATAAACGTTATGGCTACTCCCCTCCGGTCCGCCGCGCCGCGGTGGCCCGTGTTGCTCTATGATTAAATAATAATATGACCTACAGTAAATATAATAACTATCATTTAAAGGAATCAAAATAAATAATATGCTGTTATGACAACACCAAAAGAAAAACAGTAAATGGTTTAAATTAGGAGTAAGACTATAAGACATGGAATGTGTTCAAACTATAATAGTTTGAACACATTCCATGTCTTATAGTGACATAGCATTAGACGTATCTGGTGATTCAAAAACATTGCAAATTAGGAATGTATGGCTATACAATTATGGCATCGACGTGATTCACCGAACATTGATGAAACGTTTATCTTTGAACGTAATCAAAACAGTTCCTATATTATAATCTTCTTACGAAGTTTCCATTTATCGAGCATTTGTGATTATAAACAAATATATCTTTAGGCTTGTTTATTTCAAAATAACACAGAACAGATAATATTGGCGAGCGACGACTATGAATATATTATTTTTATAGATGCACATTTTTATCTATATTGTATATAAGTTGTCAAGACATTTTAACTAGTGTGGCCGGATTGTGTGCGACAAAACATGGATTTTCTAGAACATTTCATTAATTTTTAAGGATTGTACTAGTCAGGTATATCTTGAAACACACACACAAACATTAAACTAAGGGCTCAGTAAAATAAAAAATAATTATTTTAAGAAATTAAAGAAAAGTTTTCAAGATTTATTCCTTTTTTGTCGCAGACCCGGCTTAATCTTATTTTCAGTGTGGGCAACATTTGATGAATACAGGTTGTGATTTAAACACTAACCCTGGGTTGCACCACAATATTTGTTAGTTATTGTAACATTTCACATCCTTCTCTAACTTAAAGAAATCTGTTAGCTAGAGAAGGATGTGAAATGTATATATAATAACTATAAGTTAAACATATATCGTGGTGCAACCCAGGCTAACTAGTAAATTTTAAATAGGTATTATTGATTTTTTTCAGTCGAAATTCCTTAAGGCGAAATATTTGGAATGATGAAAGGCCTACGTTGTGTCACATCATTATCCTCTGAACGCTACTAAAACTTAAAAACATAACAAGCTGTTGTGTTTAATTTTTTATTAACTTTTGGACCCCAGCGACTGCTTTCTCTTTTTTGCAAATTCGCAAAGTTTTACAACTGTCGCAATGTTTTTGCGAAGTATGTATATATTTGTTATCTAGATAAAATTAGGTTTATTATTATTAATTTTAACTGCCTCGGTAGCCTAGTGCTAGCAGGCCACTACTGCTACGCTGAGGTCCTGGGTTCGATTCCCGGGTAGGGGGTTATCAGAGATAATGGTGTGAAGTCCTTTATACTGGTTCTATTGGGAATTTTCCATTTTCTGTAAATTTCCCATTACCTCGAAGTTTGCTAATGTGCCCGGAGATGTCAACAGGCTCGCCACCTGTTACATGGGTCATAACGTAACCGGCGAATCGTGGGTGTTTGCATGTATGCTTGAATGCATGCATTTACCTCTGCCTACCCGTTTGAGGATTACAGGCGTGAAATTACGTTTTATATTATTATTCTGAAAATATCACAGATAATGTTCGACAGTCAAACATAGAACCACCTTCGTGATTACCACAATTATCGGATTAATAAACTAAACCTTAGATTAGTAAATTAAACCTTTGTTACCCAAATCATTCGCCCATCAAATGCTGCTCGGTTTTTATCGAAGTTATTGCTAAAAATTGTATTTTCATATTTATTTATAGTTTTACGGTAATTTTATATTTCGACTGTATAACAATAATGTAACTTTTTTTCATTAATATCAATTAACTTCTTGAAATACAATTACGAACTAATAACTTTAATATTTATAATTACAGTTGTTTTAATGAATCCTCGATATTATAAGCATTGTCATAGACATAGATTCCTGCTGAAATAAAATAATATTTAAAATAAACTGTTTTATTTGAATATCACATCTTCATTTGAACAACATAACATCTTTTACTTTAACAATTTCTTAATTCTTATGGTTTATAGGGTTCCGGAACTTAACACATCGCGCGCACGACCAGCGCTGAGTTGAAAGTATTTTAATTTAGGGTTTGTCCATTTAGCTGGTGGTAGAGCGCCAGTGACGGAGCTCGCGGGCGTAGGCACCACCGCATTACCTAATATACTTGCCGCTAAATGGTAGTGTTCAACACTATCGTGTTCCGGTCAGGTGGTAATGTACGGCCCTGTAATTTCCGGCACAGAGGCATAAGACCTTAGGCCTCGGGAGTGTTGGCGCATCTGCATATTGACCTTGGTCTTTGTGTGGGTGTCTATAGGCTGCAGTCATCACTTAACATCAATGTGAACTGCATGCTTGTTTACCACTTCCATAACATAAAAAAAAAAAAAAAAAAAAAATTAGCACGATAGCACAGTATAACAATCATTCGTCGTCCTTAAATTGTGACGCGAGGATCAAGAAATGGGGACGCGAGACACTCTAAAAAAGGGGGGAGTGGGGTTGAAGGGAGGATATAGAGAGATGTATGTTTTCGTTGAAAACTTGATTTAACAACTGAAAAGTAGCGCGTGATCTAGTCCCGAAGAGTCCGAATGAAACTGCTCAAAGATCTCGCTACGTATCATCACGGAGAACTAGGATGTTCGTTATCAGTTTGTATAAAGAAATATACAACATTCTACTGATATACATAGGTATTCAGACTATAAAGGAACGACTTATACAAAAGATTTGTAATAAGTGGTACCTTATTCAATATAATTTTTGTTTGTTATGCATCATAAGAGGTGCTTGCTACCCTTGGTGAATAAAAAAAATTCTGATTTTGAAGGGGGAAGAGTGAACTCTCCCCCTGAAAGATTGTTAATAAATGGTTTTGTTTAAAGGATCCCTTATCTATAACCAACAATGAAATATCAATCGGCCGATGTATCAAGATCCATAGTGGAACGTTCGTGCAACAGGGTGGAGTGTTGTGTGATGGTCATGCGGAATCTGAGCTCGTCGTCCCCAACCAGGTGTTCCTTCTGCACCGCCTCCCGGTTGCCACAGCCAACCACTGAAATTAGTAATTTGAGAAGAGCAACATCAGACACAGTCCCAGGTGGGGAGGGCCAAAGAAATCTTTTAGGACAAAATGTTGGTGTTGAAATTACATTTTTTTAATGTGATGAAGGTAGCAAACAAGCATGCAGTTCCCATCGATATTAAATGATGAATGCAGCCTAAAGACACCTACACAAAGACCAAGGAGGGGCCGACCGCTTAACTGAAATGCTTTCGTTTAGGACGTTATCTTGTCCGTTTCGTACCGCCTATTAAAACATTTTGCTCTTAAGTTGCTGCTGTTTATATACCTGCGGACGAAAACACTTCCAGAAAAAAGTTAGGTGGTACGAAACTGACAAGATGTCATAATCGAAAGCTAAACGAAAGCATTTCAGTTAGGCGGTCGGATCCCAGAGGTCAAAATGCAAATGCAAATGCCTCTGTCTGCGTTTCCCTAAACTGAAACTCCACTTGTACTTACCAGGGCATTTGACTCTGTTCCTCATATTGATGAGATTAATTATTGATTCTTGCTCATAAATGTGACCACACATTGTGTTCCTCACTGGATTCTGTATAGGCCTCTTTGTTATTGGATCAATCTGGAAAATACATGCAAGTCATTTTAATTTTGGCCTTTGTCAGTGTGAAACAAAGCAGTGGTGGACAAAAGGGAGAGCTCCCCCTCTCCCTTTTGTCCACCACTGCTTTGTTTCGGACGAAGGGGCATTAGTACTAGATACATCCTGAAATTGTTTTTTTGATGATTTGTTTATTTATTTATTTATATAAGCTTTAATACACAATGTAAGAACATAAGGAGGACTTAATGCCATAAGGCATTCTCTACCAGTCGACCTTAGGGTAGTGAGACAAGATGATGAGAGTGCAAATAAAAAACCTTGGAGAGAATGTATTTAAAATAGAAAGATGAAAACCTTAATCTAGATGTTATTAATAATTATAATTATATAATTTAATAAAATACTATATTATCAAATAACAATAATAATAAATAATGTATAATAAATATAAATAAATCTGTGCATATATATATATATATATATATATATATATATTTATTTTACATTTATATATAACCCGCGACTTTGTCTACGTGAGAAAAAATATGATTGTTCAGTATCTACCTGGACGAAGTCGTGGGCGCAGCTAGTATAAAAGTAGCGTAAGTTACTCCTTATTACATTAGCTATCTGCCAGTGAAAGTCCCGTCAAAATCGGAGACACTCAAATTCTGTTTATTTGTATGTAGTTATGTATGTATGTATGGTAGTATGGAGATAAAAGTAGCTCAGTATACTCCTTATCACATCAGCTATCTGCCTGTGAAAGTCCCGTCAAAATCGGAGACACTCAACGACGGACGGACAGACAGACATACAGCGGAGGATTAGTTATCCGTAGGGTCGGTTTTTACCTATTAGGTACGAAACTCCTTAAAAGATAGAATTAAGATACAGAATAACTTAAAAATATTCGATACGATTCTTTAAATTGACATAACTTTTTCATTTCTGAACCGATTCACATGAAACAAACACTAAACGTTAAGTGAAACTTACCACAATATATAAATGAAACCCGCAAATCGAATAAGCCGTTTCTGATATTAGCGTGCACAAACACACAGACAAACAGTTTTTTTCCGGGATAAAAAGTACCCAGTGTTGTGCGCCAAAGGTTAAAGTATAATCATACCAAGTTTCATTGTAATCGGACAGGTAGTTTTTATGTGATGCTTGAACAAACAGACAGACAGACAGACAAAAAATTTTCTAATCACATATTTGTGTTCGGTATCGATCTAATAACATCCCCTGGTATTTATTTTTTCATTATTTTTAATGTACAGAATTAACTCTTCTACAGATTTATTATAAGTATAGATAATAAATGCATATAAATGTATAATACCATAAATAACAATAAAAATTAAAACAATACGTAAATAAATATGATATGATGAAGAGCCAACATTAAGACAATGATTGCAGAAAGTATTTGTTATACATAATACTTACATACTGATCTTGTGATTCAGTAATAGCTAAATCTGATTCATCCAAGTTATCTGAAACAAAGTTACAAGTTCTATATATATCAGTACGACGGCTCGGTTAGTCCAGCGGTGTGAGATGACCGTTTGATTAGAAGGGTCGCGGGTTCGATCCCCGCACTGGGACAAATGTTTGTATGGCGTACAGATATTTGTTTCGGGGCTGGGTGTTTGTGTATGTGTTGTATGTGTACAACGGCACCCACGACACAGGTTTATACCTACTGTGGGGCTGTGAGTGTAAGCATATTTCATTTATCATCACTCCAAACCCTGATACTGTATGATTTTATTTTAAACTAGCTTTTGCCTGCGTCGATGTTGTTTTATAAATATTTTTTCCTAAATTTTCTTTGCTATTAACCACACGGAGCATGAGACTTTTCCTATGAATGCAAAACCGTGGAAATTGGTTCATGTGTTCTGGAGTTATAGCGTTTTATATCATAGAAGACTAACAAGCATACAGGAGCCTAATTCTGCTTATGTGATTGGTCATTATTTCCAATGGATTGAATCACTTCTCTGTCTTTCTTCAACCAATGCATATGTTACTATGTTAGAGCAAGACAGCGAACCAATTCAATCGTGTTCCAATAACAATTCGACTAATTATGCTAGCAAAATTAGGCCTCAGATCTTCTGCCTAAATACATTTACATGAATAAAACTTTGGCAATAAAATGTGAATGCATTTATGAAGTCAGATTAGACTGGGAAAAATTAAATGGCATGGAAAGAATCCACAGTAAATTATTAATCTATCAGGCCAGGAGAAAATATGACAGTTGATTCCTGATTGTTTGTGTACTGATGTCGGTCCAACTGCAACCAAATGAGTTAACTTACTTTGAGTTCTCTGTTGGCTCCTATCATAGCGTTTCTTCAGCTCCAGCATATATGGGTGGTTGCTGACATTTAGTCGCTTGCCCGTCAGGCTGCTCAGGTTTGTTTCAAACCTATCCTTGAGTGTTTCTACATTTGATGCATCTGTCTCTCTCTAAAACATTAAAAGAAGCATGTCAAGACATGTTCATAAAAAATGAAAAATAAGTAAGTCTTTGAAATATTTAAAAACTATAGAACTTTTCCTGATGTTGAAAATATTTTGACACATGCCCCCTGGGTGGTGCTTAATGGACAGGAACACAGAATAGTAGGCAGCGTTTAAGTTACCTACAAAACAGTGAGCCTAACAGCCTGCTAATATAGTCAAAACCAATCTTCTCACAATGGAAATCTTTTGGGGGAAAAGCATGGAACACTATCTACAAATCCGGGATTGTATTGATGTGTCAAACAATTACAATTATGTCAAATTTTAGTCATAAGTTTGAGTTTGTGTTATCAAATTAGTGTTGAAACTGTTGAAAGTACTGGAAAGGTTGAACATTGGAGCTACCTGTGAATCTTTCCCTAAATAAAAGTAAGTAAAATAGGTGTCTGAAGTCTATGAAATAATGTGTGATTGTGGTTGGACTTTCATTCAAAATTGAATCTGTGTATGACCTATGTAACCAGTCTATATTTTATTTATATATATATTCGAAACAGGTACTTTAGTTCTTTCCAAGGCTTGTATCGCCACTTCTTGCTGAGCTTCCATCAAGCAATATTCTTGAACGTAGGACTTCAGTTTCGTGAACTCCGCGTCTTTTTCATTGTCCAAATATTTTAGTACATTGTCCGTGCACAAATACAAACTTGTTATACATTGTTTACGTAGATCCGCTAAGTCGGAATCTGCCATAATAACTATTTCTAAATCAGCTTGAATCAAAATCAAGACACAGGATTAGAAAAGTAAATAAATAAAACAAACAAAAAACAACAGATTTCCGCCGAAATTAAAATTTGTTGATTTCGTTTGACATTGACAGATTGACACTTCAACTTCATCACATTTTTTTTTTGGCAATCGCCAGGACGCGTAACTGCCAGCATCACGTTTAAATGATTGAAAATAGGTGGTGCATAAATCAGTCACACATCACACACATTCACATTCATCACATTTTTTAAATATTTTTACGGCTCTGGCATCTCAGCAATTCATACCTACGCACGACTTCGAGTGATATAATTATTAATAAGCTGTCAGTTATTATTGTCAGGGATAAAACGCATGCAATTTGAATCAGTTTGACTCATAATTATTGATGATTTTACATTCTCAGGAGAAAAAGACCTTGGAGGATGCAGCCAAGGTCAGTATAGACATGGACCGTTGAAATTAATAATATTGTTGGACCTTTCCGGCTGCATCTTGTATATTTAAGCTAAATAATGATGCTAAATTCATATTTCTACGATGAATGGTTTCCTCAAGACGATAAAGACCAATTCGTGACAGTCCGGTTTAATAGCTCAATGGTTTAATGCCATGCCATGCCATGGTACCGTGTATGGTATCGATTTTAAAATAATTCACCTCAAAAAGGCATGCCCCGATGGTTCGGGGCATATAGAAAGAAAGTCGAATGAGCGAATAACTAAACAGAGTGCCTAGTGCGAGATTTTATTTACTCTTACGCGAATTCGATCGCGTAAGAGTAAACGCAGATTTGTATGGAATTGAAGGAGCGTCATCGATTCACCGCTAGATGACGCTCCTTCAATTCCATATAAATCTGCGTTCTCTTACGCGATCGCGATCGGAAATCTCGCACTAGGCACTCTGTTAAACAATGCGAATGTGGATGGTTGCAGGAAGACCAAGACTAAATAGGTGCCTGCTTTCATGTGTTCAGCAGTGATTCCGTCATCACACGTCGCCCTGTTTTGGAGCTGTTTGAAAGCCGTGCTAATATCGTCTCCATGCATCGATACTGAATACCTACTATGTCCGATTTTCAATTGTTTATCTTAAGAAAGGGATTAGGAAAACAAAATTTTGTAATTTATTTTTTATTTATAAATAGCTCATGATGACATTATGAATAATTTAATTTTTGTATATATTAGACGTACTTTACATAATTTCAATAATACACGCCTCTTACATAATAAAATAAAAAATATATTGTTAACAACAATAACTTTATCTAAGATAATCATAAAACTAAGATGTTGAACGTAATGTAAACAATAGTGTTTTAATTTAACGACGTATTGCATTGGTAGGTATTTTATTAACTACCGCGTATCGAATCACGCACAATATAGATTTATATTTCTCAAAGTACATTTATTCAGTTGGTCGAGTATTACTCGTAAACTGGTAAAGCTGTGATAGTTATCTTTTTACCTTCGATAAATATACTACTACCGTTTTTGTTTTCACACCTCCCAATAAAACTATTTAGCTGGTAGGGGGTGGGGACACTTAAGAGATTAAGCCTGGTTTGCACCACGATATTAGTTGAAGTTATTGTAACATTTCACATCCTTCTCTAACTTTAACAGATTTCTTTAAGTTAGAGAACAATGTGAAACATTAGAATAACTTTAACAAATATCGTGTTGCAACCTAGGCTAAGGGTCATGGCTCACTAGAGCCACCCGGCACCCGACCAGCGCCCGACCGCCTCGAGCGGTCTCATTACATAACTCCGCTCCGTATCGACACCGGATCGCCTCGACCGCATGCCGTCAACGCGCAGACCGAGAGTGGACCACTAGCTTGTCTTGCGTTGACTTTGCATTACCAACTCGCTGTCACACCGCGGACACTCCGCCAAAATTCTGTACAAACGCTTAATTTGGTCTCTATTACACAAGACATCAATCAGTGACTTGGGTGTACTTACACGTGCACCTGTGTGCCTAGCACGTAGAGAGTACCAAACGTAGCCCATAAGAGGGGAGGAGGTTGGGTGAGGCGCGGAAATCGGGCGGGACGTCGAAGTGTCCATTCTATACGTAGTATTATTACATATTCTCTGTCGCTGTTCCCAAGTGGACAGCGCGCTGTCTGTGTTGGCTAAATAAATGTGTCTATCTACTTTATGCGTAATGACATATCCTGCATTTTGATTCCTGCGTCACACCCGGACACTTATTATGAAAACGCTTATTCTGGTTACCTATTACACAGACATCAATCAGTGACATGTTTTTACACGTGCACACAGAAATGTAGGACGTAGGACGCACTGAATATGGGACCAAATTAACTGAAAATAGACCGCTCGCTTGCCCGCTCGCAAACTCACTGTTGACGTTTATCCAACTGCCTCTCAAGGGAGAGTGAGGGATGAGGAGGGAAAACAAGGCGGGATGTCGAAGTGTCCGTTCTTTACGTAGCATTTATACACATTCTCTGCTATTGTTAAGGGCGCGGGCCCACCGCCACGCATGCTATGCACGGACACGCGCATTTTAGCTGCGTGTATTAATTTGTTTGACTACGTGGGTCAATGTTTCCACTGGAGTACATGAAGACCCACGAATAATGTATAGCTTGGCGTGGCACGGAGGCAACGCACGTACCACAAGGTGTATGACTAAAAACTGCGATGAGATAAGCGAGCTGGACATAGTCGCGGGCCATATTCGTGTACTCCCAGTGGAAACGTAACCGCCTGTTCGAGCTAGCCACGCGTGTATCAATGACGTCAACTCATGTGTAGCCTCTTCGTGGGTTGCAGTGGACACTACCACATACAATCCCTACTAATATTATAAATGCGAAAGTAACTCTGTCTGTCTGTCTGTTACCTTTTCACGTCTAAACGACTGAAGCCATTTCAATGAAATTTGGTACAGAGATAGAGCTGACTTTGAGAAAGAACATAGGCTACTTAGTTATTTATTAAACGACATCCGGGAGTTTTGGCGGGCACCTTGAAAGTGGCGTGTGGTGCTCTTATTTTATTTCATTTTTTTGGTGTATTTTTAAGTTATATTGAATAAATTTGGTGGCATTTTGTTTGATATAGGTTTATTACAGTGCCCGTGTATAGTGAAATAGAATAACAGTGCGAAAACACGACCTCTCAGGTTGCCTCCAAAACTTCATTTTAAATGTTCCGGTAAAGTAGCCATCGCTTTACTCGAATAACTTGACCGTAACTCACTCGACTGACATATAATACTTGATAACTCATATACTTGATACTTACATATTATACTTGATGACTATATCATACTAACTTTTACGCTGCTGCTATATAAATATGAAATATCGTTTTACTTGACTCTGGCAATATGTGTAACAGAGATGCCATAATAACAAAAAAAAAAAATGTTAGTCGTGCAAATATAAATTCAAACGGAGTTTTGGCGGGAACCTTGAAAGAGGCGTATGGTGCTCTTATTTTATTTAATTTTCTTGGTGTATTTTTAAGTTATATTGAATACAGTTGGTGGCATTTTGTTTGATATAAGTTTATTACAGTGCCCGTGTATAGTGAAATAGAATAACAGTGTGAAAACACGACCTTTCATGTTGCCTCCAAAACTTCATTGTAAACGTTCTGGTAAAGTAGCCATCGCTTTACTTGAATAACTTGACTGTAACTCACTCGACTGACATATTATACTTTATACTTACATATTATACTTGATGACTATATTATACTAACTTTTACGCTGCTGCTATATAAATATGAAATATCGTTTTACTTGACACTGGCAATATGCGTAACAGAGATGCCATAATAACAAAAAAAAAAAAAAATTTGTCGTGCAAATATAAATTCAAACAGTGACCCCGACGTGCCCCAGCGCGGCCGCCAGCTGCTGCAGGTGCGCGCGCATGTCGGGGGGCGGCAGGCCGCGGCGGGCGCCGATCACCTTGAAGGCGTTCAGGTACTCCAGCTCCGAGAACTGAGGACCTTTCTCGCGGACCGAACTTATTATTTCCTGCGAAATAAACAGTTTAATATTTATTTATTTATTTACCAGTAATTACAGAACCATTACAGAAGATCCAATGCGATACTGCAATTCAATTATACATACATAAACAACTCAATAACAATACTAAAAACAAAAGTCATAACAATAAATTACTTTCCATATAGTTACAGTAAACAACGAGAAATATTGCACATCGACGTAAGGAAGGCGACTGCGGCTTATTTTTTTTTAATTCTTTTTTTTTATGTTATGGAATTGGGAAACAAGCATGCGGTTCACATTGATGTTAAGTGATGACTGCAGCCTATAGACACCCACACAAAGACCGAGGTCAAAATGCAGATGCGTTACCACTCCTGAGGGCCAAGGTGTTATGCCTCTGTGCCGGTAATTACAGGGCCGTACATTACCGGACCACCTGACCGGAACACGATAGTGCTGAACAGTACCATTTAGCGGCAAGTATATTAGGTAATGCGGTGGTGCCTACACCCGCGAGCTCCGCCACTGGAGCTCTACCACCAGTAGTAGAACCAGTATTGTTACAGTATCCAACGAGAAATATTGCACATCGACCTAAGGAAGGAGACTTCGATTGGAAGAGCGGCTGGACTAAATTCCCAGTAAGTCGCGAGTTCGAGCCTCGCCTGAAGTCAAATTTTTCTTTCCATTTTTCTTTAAAAATAAAATATATTTCACAAGCATGTGTTAATGCGAAATAATATAAAACAATTATTAAGGGTAAAAGCGACTTCTTTACGATATTCAATAAACTGAAAAGTCTATTATATCGGTTGCCTAACTAGCATAGTTGGCAATAGATGGCGCTGCTGCTACCATAAAGCAATGCAATAGATGTGAAGGAAAGATTTGACAAATCGGGCAGGGCTTCAGTAGCTCAATTGGAAAAGCGGCTGGACTAGATTCCCAGTAGGTCGCGAGTTCGAGCCTCGCCTGAAGTCAAATTTTTCTTTGAAAATAAAATATATTTTACAAGCATCTGTTAATGCGAAATAATATAAAACAATTAAGGAGACTTCGACTTATTTAGAGTCTGTAGAGCGTTATTCCCTTCGCATGTTACCTATCTGACGTTTGTCGACTATTTTGATCAAGTTTTGACCAATACCGGACTACGGATGCTTACGTAGGCAGTGTGTAGCAGAGTAAACGCTCTACGTAGTGCTTAGCTCGATGTGCAATATTTATTGATGAGCACTGTAGTTAAGTTAATGTAATATTTGAAAGTAGGTATTTTCTGCTATTTTCGAGATATTATTATGTAAATATATAAAAAATAACTCAGCCACAAAAGAAAATTGATATAAAGATCGTGTTATAGGCACAAGACAATTTGCGTGCGCGTTGGTTTAGTTTAGTTACTCGCAGAGTTTAATTGCTTAAGCTGTACTGAATAGATTACATTTTATATTCTGATCATGTAAAGCTTTTAGCCAAAACGATTATTCGCAATGTTTCAAATAAAAAAAGGGTGCAAGGTAGGGGAATGTAAAGAACATAGATCTGGCTATTTAAAAAATAAATAATGGTCTTTCCTAAGAACTTTACATCTATATCAAAAAAAGTTACAAGGTACAAAGGTAGGGAATCCAAAAAACATATCTGGTTATTTAAAAAAGAAATAATGGTCTTTCCTAAGAACTTTACACGTATAAACTTCAATTTTAAACTTTTTATTCCGGAATGTTAGAAATATTTCAATAATCCGTCGAAAGCAGTTCTACACCTTTTTAAATTTTTTTTTCTTTATAAATCTTCCAATGATTCTTTGTGCCAGACAAAATGTGTGGAATTTCACGTTTATAAGGCATGTATACATTACCTGCGGGGTACAAGACAGCAGCTGCAGGTAGGCGGTGGCGGCGTGCAGCCCGTCGTGCGGCAGCTGCAGCGCCGCCAGGCAGTGCCGCAGCGTGGCCAGCGCCCCCTCCGCCCCGCCCCCCGCGCCACCCGCACCCGGCCCCGCCGCGCCACCCGCGCCCCCCGCGCCCGCGCGCCACCGCCACACCACCGCCGCCGACATCATCTCGCCCAGCCCGTTCATTATGTACTGGGGAATTCAAAATCACATCATCGAACCTACCGCCCGTCTATTGAAAATCTATTACATAATATCTTTTTTACATACATTACTATTTTGCGGGGGAAATACGTGCGACACACACACTATAAAAATTGTCTATTACTACGAAACTCACACCTTGACTAACAAAATAGATAAACAATTTCACGCACACATTTAAACATCTAGGCGATAGGCATATGCCCACTTGTGCTTGTACTTTGACAGAGAGGAAAGCCTGCATATGGCTACTCCCCTCCGTTCCGCGTCCACCGCGGCCCGTGGCCCGTGTCGCTCCATGCGGCGCAGCGACGGAGTAGGCGCCTCCCGATCGCGGTAAACAGAACACAGACAAGAGGGCAGCGAGCTCGCAGTGACCCATCGAGTGGACGGTATCAATGCGAACACAAAGGCGTCTCGCAGTCTGCTCGTCAGGGTGTATGATCTTAGTACTAATGCGATGACAATCATATCAATGTAAGGGCAAGTGAACGTTGCTAACACGTACCAATAGATGGCGCGCATATTTGTTGCAATAATGTTCAGAGTTCATTCATTCGTAATGTTGTCAGACGTGATACATGTCATGCTGCAATTGCGTCGTATGTAATATTGCTTAAATGGAGTGTTTTTTGAGCGTTCTCCGTGATTTTTTCATGTAATGCACGTCACAGATAGATATAAAGAAAGCAGCCCAAAATACTGTTTTTATAATGGAATCGCAGTGAATAGCTACGCACGGGCTATTGGCCTTAGGTCGTAGTTCCAAAACGAGTCGCAGACTTGCCAGATGGCGTAAGTGAGCTGTTGCTTTCTTTGATATTGAAAATTGGTCTCTATTTCAGTATGTATTATAGTACTCTGTGGTGTTCGTGGACGGCGACACGACCGCTCGTGTAATGAATACGTACGAATATGAACGCGGCACTAGCCACCATTCGTGACACGCTGTCGGCGTGCCGTCGTCGCGAGCACTGCGGATCCGGCGGCTCGAGGCTAGATACGCTGTGGACCGCGGGCGGGCCGTACCCACTTGCAGGTCGATACAGTATCCGTTACGTTACGCGCTACACGGTTAGGTGAATACCCAGCTCATAGAGTAACACGGACCACCGGCCGCGGCGGTGGAGAGGAGTAGCCATAGCGTTTATTACCGATGCAAACGTGTCTGCCATTTGTTGCGGGGGGAAATGCGTGCGACACGCACGCACACTACAAAAATCGTCTATTACTACGAAAATCAGACCTTGACTTTAACAAAATACAGAAACAATTTCACGTACACATTTAAACATCTAGGCAACAGGTATAGGCCTATTTGGGCTTGTACTTTGACAGAGGGGAAAGCCTGCATATGGCTAGTCCCCTCCGGTGTTGCTCTACGACCCGGCTTAAGAAGCGGTGCGATACTCACGGCGAGCCTGTTGGGCGCCAGCACGGCGGAGGCCTGCTCGTGGAACGTCAGCAGGGCGTGCGCCAGGCTGGCCGCGCCCCCCGCGCTCTCCCCCTCCGCCCCCCCGGCCCCACCGCCGGCCCCCCCGCCGGCCTCCGCCCCCGCCGCGCGCTCCTCCTGCCCCAGGTAGTGGAAGCACGAGATCCGCATCTGTAACGCGTCGCTTACGTTAAGTAGGACCGAACCAGAGAATATGTAATAATACTACGTATAGAATAGACACTTCGACGTCCCGCCCGATTTGCACACATACACAACACCTTCCACTTTCGATAATCGTTTACAAGCATGACAAATATATCATTTTGTTGTTATTTTAACACTAATAATTGTACACTTATACAAACCCGTCTAAAACTTGTAGTTTCTGAGTAAATCTAAAAAAACAGTAATGATTTACTGATTTAAATTCGATTATACCATATCGATTTATGACACATCTAATCTTTTTTTACAAAGGCCCATACCTACTTAATCTATTCCATCGAACTAATGTCCATTTAATGGTGTTCGGTACCAGTGTTCTCTAACTGGGAGATGCCTATAAGACCATAGTAATACATATGGTAATTATTTTAAGCCAGGATACAATTTAATGTTTTCATAAACATACCAAATAACTTCACGGTTGTGCCTTTACCTCTTAAGCGATAGGCACTTAAGACTCCCTATCCTATGAATTATTTATAATCCCTATATTCCTAGGTAGGTAAGGTACCTCCATCTACCTAAATATAATTAATTTCTGTAGTCTCCTAACATTCATCTAGCACTATTTCAAGCCTTCCCATTGAATAGTCGTGGTAGGTTTCCATCAATTCTGGAAAACATTGTTTGGCGTCTATTTAAATTATAATGTTGAATAAATTGAGCCAAATTATTTGGTTCGTTTAATTAATGTAAGGCACGTGAAACAATGGCCGAAGCATCTGGTCGGTTTTGTATCAGAGGATAACAGCGATTAATTAAAGCCACTGCAATCAAAAAATCTTCGACTAAATGTGACGAAGCCCTATTAAAGTTGGTCAGGTAGGCAGGAACAAATCCGTTCGGAATAGCAAAAGTCAACGTAGAGAAAAGAAAATAGACGTAAGCGCGCGCGCATACACCTCAAACACCAGAAATGAAGTGACGTAACGTGACGACATTTATGATTTGCAATTTTGACTTTTTGACAGATGACGGATAAACGAACGCGAGCTTACACAATCCCAAATTACACGAAGCCAGAAGTGTTTTAAATAAAATATTGTAATGTAAACAGATATTTTCCTCCCTAAAGTAACGTAAATAGTCGCCATATTATAACAGGAAAAGACGTGAAAATAGAACTGGTGTTATCTATTACTTTTATTTTCATTATTAAAAACCTCAACTTTTACAACTAAAGAAAAATTCCATTGAGCTTATAATTCATGAAACGTTTTTTAATCAATTTATTGTTCGTGTAAATGCTGGGGCACGATCTGTCGTTTTCATTTAATTTAAAAAACACTTTTTTATTATAATATACAGTATATTTACTAAATTAGTAATGTGAAAATAATAATTATGTTCTGCCGAATTCTGGCAAGGAAAACCAGCCAAAATATTAAATAAAAATGCACAATTATCAAACTTATTTAATTTAATACGTAAAATGATAAGTGACAATTAATATTTATCTAATCACCCGAAAACAGTTGTAACAATGGAAAGAAATCAACATTGAATGCAGCGAATAAGTAACGTTTAAGATATATTGAGAACGGAACACGATTGAATCAAGTTAAACTCGTTCAATGTGCTTAACTGACTTCAACTACACTTTTTAAGTTTAACCGGCGAAAATTGATCACAATTAAAGTTTTACGTGATTAATATTCTGAACGGTTGATTAATGGCTATTTAAACGCATCCAAGGTTACTGACAAACAATGTTGTTTTGACTATTTTACTTTGCCACTTATCACATAGTTTTTTGTATTTTTTGTTTAATTACAAAAGCTGTGGAAACGAAGAAAGTGAGAAAATATGGGGTTTGATCGCGTTCAAATGCAAGTTTCGAACTCGATGAAGCTTAAACTAGTTTTATCACGCTCAGTTCGCCGAACAAACTGTAAAATGCATTTTAGAGCCGATTTCACCTCTTTTTCTGAGAACTGAGCTTAATAAAACACGGTTTAACTTAAAATCCGCATTTAATTTCAACCTTATCAAGAACAATTTTCGCCGGCGATATCCAAATATTGTTATCAAACTCGATTAAGAACGTAAAACGCGTTTTATTACTACGGACGAATCGGCCCTTAATCATTATAGGTCGCGCCACGTAAAAAGAACGCTGGAAGAAAGTAGAAGGGATGTGTTCGCGCATCGGTACACTCGCGCACGAAAGTACTAGCCCTATCGGTTTATTTTTGATCTAGCTTTCGCTTGCGGTTTCGTGTATCGGTAGGCAGATTGAAAACGCCGCACCTCATACCACCAAATAGATCGATAAATCGTCTACTGCGCAGCTTGACCGCCAGCGTTCTTTTTACCTGGCGCGACCTATAACTGTCGATCGATCAATTTAGACTCACCTCGAGATGCAAGAAGAGGAGGCACTTGAGCGATATCTCGTCGAAGACGGCGGCGGCGGCGGCCATGTCCCCGAGGAACTTGTCGCCCGGCTTGAGGCCGCCCCACGCCGCCGGCGCGCTGACGCCGCCCGGGATCGCCTTGATGCTGACGCTGACCCAATCCTGTTCATTTTTTTGTCACATATTAAAAGCGGCAAACAAGCATGCAGTTCACATTGATGTTAAGTGATTCTAGTGATGCTGACTGCAGCCCATAGACATCTACACGTTTTTACATTTTCACTGGTGGTAGAACTCCAGTGACGGAGCTCGCGAGCGTAGGCACCACCGCATTACCTAATATACTTGCCGCTAAATGGTAGTGTTCAGCACTATCGTGTTCCGGTCGGGTGGTAATGTACGGCCCTGTAATTGCCGGCACAGATGCATAACACCACTAGGTATTAAGTCCGCCTTATGTACATTTCTTATGTGCTAAAAGAATAAATAAATAAATAATACCTTAGGCCTCAGGAGTGGTAACGCATCTGCATTTTGACCTCGGTCTTTGTGTGGGTGTCTATAGGCTGCAGTCATCACTTAACATCAATGTGAAATGCATGCTTATTTGCCACTTCCAATACATTAAAAAAAAAAATCTCTGACTAAGGTCAAAATACACATGCGTTGCCGGTCCTGAGGCCTAAGGTGTTATGCCTATGTGCCGGAAATTACGGGGCCCTTATCACTCGACCGGAACACGATAGTACTGAACACTAACATTTAGCGGCAAGTATATTTGAAGCGCGCATGGCCCAGCGGCTGGTCTAGATCGTAAGCGATCTGCTCGGTTAAGCACTACGGGCGCGGTCGGGTAGTGTGATGGGTGACCGCTAGTGGCAAATTAAATGCGCGTTTCCGTGCTTCGGAGGGCACGTTAAGCCGTCGGTCCCGGTTGCTATCGATGGATAGCAGTCGTTAAACCTTGTCGGAGGCCTTATGGCCGGAGGGTTTGAAAACATCCGACAGTGGGTTGGCCACTAACCCACCCACCTCCACCAATCCGCATTGGAGCAGCGTGGTGGAGTAAGCTCCAGGCCTCCCAAAAAGGGGAGAGACTCGTGTCCAGCAGTGGGACGTATAATGGGTTGCCATTATTATTATTATATATTAGGTAATGCGGCGGTGCCCACGCCCGCGAGCTCAATCACTGAAGGTCTTAAAACTAAAATTAAGTCAGAGAATATGTAATAATATTACGTATAGAATGGACACTTCGCTCGATTGCCCCGCCTCACCCAACCTCCTCCCCTCTTATAGCCGACGTTTGATATTCTCTACGTGCTACGCACACAGGTGCACGTGTAAATACACGCCACCGATTGATGTCTGTGTAATAAAGACTGAGAAGAAAATTAAGCGTTTTTATGGGATCTTGGCGGAGTGTCCGCATATATACAGTAAGTAAACAACATCCACCATGGTCTCGGCGAGCACGGCCAGGTCGACGAGCGTGTTGGTGTCGGCCACGGTCTCCCGGCGGCTCACCTCCCCGTCCCCCAGGCTGCTGCCCAGGATCTCCGCCTCGCGCTCGTACGCTTGTTTCAGTTCCTGTCAGCATCAACAATTCGTTACATTTTATAATGTTTTGTTTCAAATCTATAATATTATGCAGGAAAATTATTTGAAGGAATGAAGAAAAATATACATTGTGAGCTGAGAGTTAATTTTTACAGGACAATGCACGTACCGCGGGCGTGTGGTGGGCCAGGCCGGAGACGACGGAGCGGTAGTTGGGCAGGGTCTGCAGGAAGCGCACGATGTCGTCGTCGGCCAGCCGCGAGCGGGGGTGTGGGGGATGTGGGGGGTGGGGGCGGGGCACGTACCGCGGGCGTGTGGTGGGCCAGGCCGGAGACGACGGAGCGGTAGTTGGGCAGGGTCTGCAGGAAGCGCACGATGTCGTCGTCAGCCAGCCGCGAGCGGGGGTGTGGGGGATGTGGGGGGTGGGGGCGGGGCACGTACCGCGGGCGTGTGGTGGGCCAGGCCGGAGACGACGGAGCGGTAGTTGGGCAGGGTCTGCAGGAAGCGCACGATGTCGTCGTCGGCCAGCCGCGAGCGGGGGTGTGGGGGGTGGGGGGGGTGGGGGCGGGGCACGTACCGCGGGCGTGTGGTGGGCCAGGCCGGAGACGACGGAGCGGTAGTTGGGCAGGGTCTGCAGGAAGCGCACGATGTCGTCGTCGGCCAGCCGCGAGCGGGGGTGTGGGGGGTGGGGGGGTGGGGGCGGGGCACGTACCGCGGGCGTGTGGTGGGCCAGGCCGGAGACGACGGAGCGGTAGTTGGGCAGGGTCTGCAGGAAGCGCACGATGTCGTCGTCGGCCAGCCGCGAGCGGGGGTGTGGGGGGTGGGGGGGGTGGGGGCGGGGCACGTACCGCGGGCGTGTGGTGGGCCAGGCCGGAGACGACGGAGCGGTAGTTGGGCAGGGTCTGCAGGAAGCGCACGATGTCGTCGTCGGCCAGCCGCGAGCGGGGGTGTGGGGGGTGGGGGGGGTGGGGGCGGGGCACGTACCGCGGGCGTGTGGTGGGCCAGGCCGGAGACGACGGAGCGGTAGTTGGGCAGGGTCTGCAGGAAGCGCACGATGTCGTCGTCGGCCAGCCAGCGTGCGGCCCGCGCGGCCCCGCCCGGCGTCAGGCGGCCCGCCGCCGCGCGGCTGTGGATCTGGAAATCACATTAAATCTATAAAATCTATACAAATAAATCAAATTGGAGTGTCTGTTTGTAATATTAAGATAACCGCTTTTTATTAAATGCATATGTATGTATACATGGTATATATACCAAAACAACATTTTACAATTTTGTCTGTCTGTCTGTCTGTTTGGCGGGGCTAAACTTGGGAACGGCTGGACCGATTTTGACGGGACTTTCACTGGCAGATAGCTGATGTGACAAGGAGTAACTTAGGCTACTTTTATCTCCATACATCCATACATACATACATACATACATACCTACATACAAATAAGTAAATTGGAGTGTACCCGACTTTGACGGGACTAACACGGGTAGGTAGCTGATGTAATAAGGAGTAAATTAGGCTACTTTTATCTCCATACATCCATACATACATACCTACACACAAATAAGTAGAATTGGAGTGTGTCCGACTTTGACGGGACTTCTACGGGTAGGTAGCTGATGTAATAAGGAGTAAATTAGGCTACTTTTATCTCCATACATCCATACATACATACCTACACACAAATAAGTAGAATTGGAGTGTGTCCGACTTTGACGGGACTTCTACGGGTAGGTAGCTGATATAATAAGGAGTTACTTAGGCTACTTTTATCTCCATATAACCGATCATACATACATACCTACATACAAATAAATAGAATTTGGTCTCCGATTTTGACGGGACTTTCACTGGCAGATAGCTGATGTGATAAGGAGTAACTTAGGCTACTTTTATACTAGCTGCGCCCACGACTTCGTCCGGGTAGATACTGAACAATCATATTTTTTCTCACGTGGACGAAGTCGCGGGCACAGCTAGTCTACTATATACATGTTTCAGCGTCGTGATAGTGGAAGGTTATTAATGATCACAGCACAGAACATTACAGTGTAGATGTATATGGTAAGGTGTGTAGGTATATAGTGCAGCTAGCGCGCTGCCAGTAGCGCAGTATGCGACGTGTGTTCAGGCAAGTTAAAAGAAAAGGGACACGATCGTGGCGATAGCGCGAAGAGGAGTAAATTGGTATGATGTACATGTGTATGTTGCACATGTACACTACCGCAAGGGTGGCGAACGCGTTTTCAGTAGCGCAGAGTGCGACGTTTTAGAACGAATTAAGCGAGGTGGTGGTATGATGTTTATGAAGAGTTTTTTTTGTGGGAACGCGGGCAGAGCCGTGTCGCAGCGTGACATTATTTTCAAGAATTGTGTATGATCATGTTTTTATGTAGGACTATTTTATTATAATGCATTCGATAACGTGCAAGGGCGGAGGAAAGTGATACTATGCAATAAAAAGTGATTTTTCGTGTTAATAACTCCTAGTAAAGTCCAGTAAAGAGCCATCTCATTATATACCAAATGGAACCACCCAATCATCGTCATCCTACATATGGATATTCATATAAAAATGACTGAAGATTGGCTGTAAAGGACTGGAATCCATGGCCGTAAAACAAGTAAAAAAGCGATGTATATGAAGCTAGGGTACATTATCGCGAGGGCGGCGAGCGCGCAGTCGGTAGCGCATTGTGCGATGTGTGTAAAAGCAAGTTAAAGGAAAAGGGACACGATCGTGGCAATAGCGCGAGGAGAAGTATATTGGTATGATGTATATGTGAGGGTATATTACCGCGAGGGCGGCGAGCGCGCTCTCAGTAGCGCGGAGGGCGGCCAGGCCGCCGCACGCGCCGCAGCGACGCGCGGCCGCCGCGCACTCCTCCACGGCCGCCCAGGCCTCCACGCAGCACGCGAACACCACGCGGTGCTCTTCGCTGAATGCATCACGACAAATTTCATATATTTTTTCTATATAATGACATCGCTGTTCCGCATATTGTCAGTGTCAAGTAAAACAATATTTCGTATTCGTAATAAGTAGCGTAAAAGTCAGTCACGGTCAGTAATTCGAGTTAAGAGATGACTCCTTTATCAGAACATTAACAATGAAGTTTTGGAGGCAACCTGAAAGGCCGTCTTTTCGTACTACGAGGGTGGAACCAAAAGTTCGTGGCCCAAACTACAAGGAGATAAAATATCTATTTAAATTTACCGTCATTTGTTAGTGTGTCTCATATTAATTTATTGTGTGCAGTTTCATTCCGATACTGCACAATATAAATTTTCTGTGATTATTTGTTTGAAACATTCTGACGCGATTTTCAATAATGGAAAAAATTGAACATCGTGCAGTCATTAAGTACCTCAATAAAAAAGGCCTGTCACCAAAAGACATCCATCAAGATATGGTGGGCACTTTGGGGGAGTCTGCTCCATCGTATTCCAGTGTCAAGAAGTGGGTAGCTGAGTTTAAGCGCGGTCGTGAGAGCATTGAAGATGATCCTAGGAGTGGACGGCCTACAACCTCTACCACGAAAGAAAACATCGATAAAATTTGTGATCTCGTACTGGGTGATCGACGTTTGACCATCGGTAAGATAGCTGAGACAACAGACATTAGTTATGGCCGGGTGCAACACATAATAACGAAAGAATTGGGTTTCCATAAGGTTTCTGCTCGCTGGGTCCCGAGATTGCTTTCAGCTGAACAAAAACGAGTTCGATTCACAATTTCGCGAGACTGTTTAGAACTTTTTGAGACTGATCCCGAGGACTTTTTGTCTAGATTTGTTACCATGGATGAAAGCTGGGTTCACCACCATATACCTGAATCAAAGCAACAATCCAAACAGTGGAAAAGATCTGACTCACCTACACCGAAAAAGGCTAAAGTCGTTTTGTCGACTAACAAAGTCATGGCTTCTGTTTTTTGGGATGCGAAGGGCACTATTTTTGTAGATTATTTACCGAAAGGTCAAACTATTAATTCTAGTTATTATTGTAACCTTTTATGAAGACTACGAGAAGAAATAAAAGAAAAAAGGCCGGGAATGTTGCGTAAGAAAGTTTTTTCCATCAAGACAATGCACGTGTTCACACTTCGGTTGAAACAATGTCTGTAATCCATGATTGTGGCTACGAATTGCTGCCCCACCCACCTTATTCGCCGGATTTAGCCCCCTCAGATTATCATTTATTTCCAAATTTAAAAAAACATTTGGGTGGCTCGAAATTTTCGACCAAAGATGAGGTCGGAGTAAACGAGTATTTCGCCGACCTTCCGGAATCTTTTTTTTTCGAGGAGATAAACAAGTTGCAGTTCAGGTGGAAGAAGTGCGTTGAGCTAGATGGAGACTATGTCGAAAAATAAAAATAAAATTAGACCCACTTTTCTTTCATTTTCTTGGTCGGGCTTTGAACTTTTGGATCCACCCTCGTATTATTCTCTTTCATTATACACGAACACTGTAATAAAGCTATCAAACAAAATACCACCAATATAATTTATTATTTATTTTATTTTATGTCATATAACAAAAAAAGCACAAAGAAAACAAAATACCACACGCCTCATTCAAAGTTGCCAAAACCCCTGTTATATATTCAATGTTGAAAAAACTGCAGAACAAAATTCATATCCTCTCTTCTATTAGACTCGCCGCTATTGCGTACCTTACATCTTCTAAGCGAATCTTTTGATAGCGAATAGAGCGAATCATGGAAAATCAAGAAACACATAATAACAAGGTAGACGAGGCACGAGAGGTTTGTCAGAACCGGGATGTCTGGCGCTCTACACTCTCTGCCTACCCCGTTAGGGACCTGGCGTGAAGATACATACATACATACATAATAACAATTATTTATTTAAATATGACACACAATACAGTTGTGGGCCTTTGGGGAAGGCTTTGTCCATCAGTGGATGTTTTTCGTCTGATGAAACGGATCATGCCAACAATGTGCTAAAAGTGCACTTAGCAATGTGGCTGTATAAATACATAGTTAACATACCCGCTGGGCAAGGCCGCGCGCTCCCGCCAGGCGGCGGCCGCCTTCATAGCCACGTCTATGGCCGCCCGGGCCGCCGCCGCCAGGCGTTCACTCTCGCCCCACCGCACGTAGTCCGAGATGAAGGCGCGGAGTGAACATTCGCCGCCCCTGTGGGTACATACAACATATTTCTTGGAAAATAACGTATTTGAAAGTACTTTCATCTCTTTTTACTGTCGTTTTCTATCTCATTTTCTCCCACGTAAAATCTTACAAATTCATGTATCTGTTTCTTTTTACTGTCGCTTTTTCGTTTCAGCGACTTTTAAATCGCAACGATGCTAATTGCTCGCCACAGTTGCTAACTTTCCTGTGTTAACAATCTGGTTATTTATTGTCTTTCGTAATTCGGACGCACCCTCAGATTTTCGATTTGTATTACTTGTGAGCCGCGGGATCGCATAATATTGAGAGTCGATAAAAGATCGGAAGTGTTCAGTTCAACATTTTCATTCTTTCTTTGGTCCAGCGGTGAACGTGTTTCAGGTCGTGTTACGTCCAGTAGGGCGGGCTGCACGGGACACACCTGGACACATACCCGGGACGCTCCAGGTGGGCGCAGAGCGAGTGCAGGGCGGGCAGCGCGGCGTGCAGTAGGGCGGGCTGCACGGGACACACCTGGACACATACCCGGGACGCTCCAGGTGGGCGCAGAGCGAGTGCAGGGCGGGCAGCGCGGCGTGCAGTAGGGCGGGCTGCACGGGACACACCTGGACACATACCCGGGACGCTCCAGGTGGGCGCAGAGCGAGTGCAGGGCGGGCAGCGCGGCGTGCAGTAGGGCGGGCTGCACGGGACACACCTGGACACATACCCGGGACGCTCCAGGTGGGCGCAGAGCGAGTGCAGGGCGGGCAGCGCGGCGTGCAGTAGGGCGGGCTGCACGGGACACACCTGGACACATACCCGGGACGCTCCAGGTGGGCGCAGAGCGAGTGCAGGGCGGGCAGCGCGGCGTGCAGTAGGGCGGGCTGCACGGGACACACCTGGACACATACCCGGGACGCTCCAGGTGGGCGCAGAGCGAGTGCAGGGCGGGCAGCGCGGCGTGCAGTAGGGCGGGCTGCACGGGACACACCTGGACACATACCCGGGACGCTCCAGGTGGGCGCAGAGCGAGTGCAGGGCGGGCAGCGCGGCGTGCAGTAGGGCGGGCTGCACGGGACACACCTGGACACATACCCGGGACGCTCCAGGTGGGCGCAGAGCGAGTGCAGGGCGGGCAGCGCGGCGTGCAGTAGGGCGGGCTGCACGGGACACACCTGGACACATACCCGGGACGCTCCAGGTGGGCGCAGAGCGAGTGCAGGGCGGGCAGCGCGGCGTGCAGTAGGGCGGGCTGCACGGGACACACCTGGACACATACCCGGGACGCTCCAGGTGGGCGCAGAGCGAGTGCAGGGCGGGCAGCGCGGCGTGCAGTAGGGCGGGCTGCACGGGACACACCTGGACACATACCCGGGACGCTCCAGGTGGGCGCAGAGCGAGTGCAGGGCGGGCAGCGCGGCGTGCAGTAGGGCGGGCTGCACGGGACACACCTGGACACATACCCGGGACGCTCCAGGTGGGCGCAGAGCGAGTGCAGGGCGGGCAGCGCGGCGTGCAGTAGGGCGGGCTGCACGGGACACACCTGGACACATACCCGGGACGCTCCAGGTGGGCGCAGAGCGAGTGCAGGGCGGGCAGCGCGGCGTGCAGTAGGGCGGGCTGCACGGGACACACCTGGACACATACCCGGGACGCTCCAGGTGGGCGCAGAGCGAGTGCAGGGCGGGCAGCGCGGCGTGCAGTAGGGCGGGCTGCACGGGACACACCTGGACACATACCCGGGACGCTCCAGGTGGGCGCAGAGCGAGTGCAGGGCGGGCAGCGCGGCGTGCAGTAGGGCGGGCTGCACGGGACACACCTGGACACATACCCGGGACGCTCCAGGTGGGCGCAGAGCGAGTGCAGGGCGGGCAGCGCGGCGTGCAGTAGGGCGGGCTGCACGGGACACACCTGGACACATACCCGGGACGCTCCAGGTGGGCGCAGAGCGAGTGCAGGGCGGGCAGCGCGGCGTGCAGTAGGGCGGGCTGCACGGGACACACCTGGACACATACCCGGGACGCTCCAGGTGGGCGCAGAGCGAGTGCAGGGCGGGCAGCGCGGCGTGCAGTAGGGCGGGCTGCACGGGACACACCTGGACACATACCCGGGACGCTCCAGGTGGGCGCAGAGCGAGTGCAGGGCGGGCAGCGCGGCGTGCAGTAGGGCGGGCTGCACGGGACACACCTGGACACATACCCGGGACGCTCCAGGTGGGCGCAGAGCGAGTGCAGGGCGGGCAGCGCGGCGTGCAGTAGGGCGGGCTGCACGGGACACACCTGGACACATACCCGGGACGCTCCAGGTGGGCGCAGAGCGAGTGCAGGGCGGGCAGCGCGGCGTGCAGTAGGGCGGGCTGCACGGGACACACCTGGACACATACCCGGGACGCTCCAGGTGGGCGCAGAGCGAGTGCAGGGCGGGCAGCGCGGCGTGCAGTAGGGCGGGCTGCACGGGACACACCTGGACACATACCCGGGACGCTCCAGGTGGGCGCAGAGCGAGTGCAGGGCGGGCAGCGCGGCGTGCAGTAGGGCGGGCTGCACGGGACACACCTGGACACATACCCGGGACGCTCCAGGTGGGCGCAGAGCGAGTGCAGGGCGGGCAGCGCGGCGTGCAGTAGGGCGGGCTGCACGGGACACACCTGGACACATACCCGGGACGCTCCAGGTGGGCGCAGAGCGAGTGCAGGGCGGGCAGCGCGGCGTGCAGTAGGGCGGGCTGCACGGGACACACCTGGACACATACCCGGGACGCTCCAGGTGGGCGCAGAGCGAGTGCAGGGCGGGCAGCGCGGCGTGCAGTAGGGCGGGCTGCACGGGACACACCTGGACACATACCCGGGACGCTCCAGGTGGGCGCAGAGCGAGTGCAGGGCGGGCAGCGCGGCGTGCAGTAGGGCGGGCTGCACGGGACACACCTGGACACATACCCGGGACGCTCCAGGTGGGCGCAGAGCGAGTGCAGGGCGGGCAGCGCGGCGTGCAGTAGGGCGGGCTGCACGGGACACACCAGCGGGTACCGTTGACGCCGGACACGCCGCCCCACGTGCGCCGGACTAGATGCCGCTGCATAAACAAATTTTATACTGGTGGTAAAGCTACAGTGACGGAGTCCGCGGGCGTAGGGCCCCACCGCAATTGCCCTGTCGCCCAAATGTTTAAATATGTGCGTTAAATTGTTAACGTATTTTGTTAAAGTCAAGGTATGAGTTTCGTAGTAATAGATGATTTTTGTTGTGAGTGCGTAATACACTTTTTTTCAATTAACCAGTAATTGTGTAATTGGTTGACCAGTAACGATTTTGCAGGCCCAAAATTGCTTGTCTCCTTTAAAACCTCACTTTATTAGAAGTTGAAATAAAATTTTCCGAGTATAACCAAAGAATTTGAAAGAATGGCAACTGACTACGTTAAGAATCTTACTTGTCAGCTTGAAGAGCTTATCCCTTCGTCTCTGTGGTCGTTTCTTAGCGAAATAGTCCGCTAGCCGCAGCTCGGTGCCCGCACTTTCTGGTACGGCGGTACGCTGAGCCGCCAAGTTCACGCTCTCAATCTCGAGGTATTCCGTTAGAAGGAGCTGCATCTGCAAATAAAAGTACGCTTTAATGGTAAGTTACTTGAGGCAGAATTGGAGAGTTTGAGGCGCTACTAATAAACCCTCAATGTTAACTGTATGGTTGCTTGTCATCAAAACGCGATTTTTTATAAAAATATTGAATTAAGCGACATTTGCAAGCGACATTGAAGCGCGCATGACTTTGCGGCTAGTGAAGTTCACTGGTGGTAGAACTCCAGTGACGGAGCTCGCGGGCGTAAGCAACACCGCATTACCTTAAATACTTGCCGCTAAATGGTAGTGTTCAGCACTATCGTGTTCCGGTCAGGTGGTAATGTACGGCCCTGTAATTTCCGGCACACAGGCGTAACACCTTAGGCCTCAGGAGTGGTAACGCATTTGCACTTTGACCTTGGTCTTTGTGTAAGTGTCTATAGGCTGCAGTCATCACTTAACATCAATGTGAACTGCATGCTTGTTTTCACTTACATTACAGTAAAAAAAGCGATCTACTCCGTTGTGCGATACGGGCGCGGTCGGGTGTGTGATAAGTGATCCCGGAGGCCTTATGGGCGGTTTCAAAACATCCGACAGCGGGTTGGCCACCGTATCTGCACCAACCCGCATTGGAGTAGCGTGGTGGAGTAAGCTCCCCCCAAAACGGGGAGGGACTCGGGTCCAGCACTGGGACATTTGTCAGGGATGCGACACTTGTGTACACAGTCGTGTTGCTAGTGTGAGGTTGGAGCGAGAGGAGCGACTTACGACTTGTTGCACGGCGCCCCAGTAGTGGCGCTCGGTGTGCAGCCAGGTGTCGGGGATGCGACACTTGTGTACACAGTCGTGTCGCTAGTGTGAGGTTGGAGCGAGAGGAGCGACTTACGACTTGTTGCACGGCGCCCCAGTAGTGGCGCTCGGTGTGCAGCCAGGTGTCGGGGATGCGACACTTGTGTACACAGTCGTGTCGCTAGTGTGAGGTTGGAGCGAGAGGAGCGACTTACGACTTGTTGCACGGCGCCCCAGTAGTGGCGCTCGGTGTGCAGCCAGGTGTCGGGGATGCGATACTTCTGTAGCGCGGCGCGCCATAGTTGTATTAACCTGTAAGAATATTACTGTTTGTTTAGCAAAAGTGAAACATTTGCTAGAGTTCTTGTTCATAATTTTAAATTATCACCTCAGCGTACTCGGTAGTAGCTGGATTTGAAAAGATTTTGAGATAAATGTCTATAAATCGTTAATTGCTATTTATACGACTCTTAAAGTCATATCCCGCGTAATCAATTTCTTCAATTTCAAAGCGTGTAAATCGACAATTATTAAGCCCGTATTCTAAAAATTGCTAACCTACGAATAATAATAATGGTAATAGACACTAGGGTTGTTGAGGAAGTGATTATGAGGAAGAGGAGGAGGAAGAGGAATTGTGACGCGCAAATTTAGAGGATGCGGATGAGGAAGCGGAAGAGGAAGAACGTACGTAACTTCACGTAAATGCATGCATTCAAGCATACATGCAAACACCCACGACTCGCCGGTTACGTTTTGGCCCATGTAACAGGTGGCGAACCTGTTGCCATCTCTGGGCACATTGCCAAACTCCGAGGTACCTACTGGGAAACTTCCAGAAAATGGATAAATCCCAATACAACCAAAGATAAAGGATTTTTAACCGTTATCTCTGATAGTCCCCGACCCGGAAATCAAACCCAGGACCCCCAGCGTAGTAGTAGTGGCCTGCTACCACTCTACGCTACTGAGGCAATTAATGATATAATAATAATAATAATGGGAACCGTTGAAACGTCCCACTGCTGGGCACGAGCCTCTCCCCTTCTTGAGGGGAGGCCTGGAGCTTACTCCACCACGCTGCTCAAATGCGGGTTGGTGGAGATAACGGTTAGTGGCCAACCCGCTGTCGGATGTTTTCAAACCGCCCATACATATGGCCTGCGAAGGTTTAACGACTGCTTTTTATCTCCGAAGCACGGAAACGTGCCTTTTAATTTGCCATCAGTGGTCACCCGTCACATACTTGACCGCACCCGTATCGCTAAATCGAGTAGATCGCTTGCGTTCTACCCCAGAGAGGATGATACGAAATTATAAATACTTGCGGACCCATAATGTACGGCCCTGTAATTTCCGGCACAGAGGCATAACACCTTAGGCCTCAGGAGTGGTAACGCATTTGCATTTTGACCTTGGTCTTTGTGTGGGTGTCTATAGGCTGCAGTCATCACTTAACATCAATGTGAACTGCATGCTTGTTTGCCACTTCAATTACATTAAAAAAAAAAAAAAAAAAAAACCAACCCAAAATCCGCTGTCCTGTCTCTATGTACATAACTAAGTACATACATACAAAAAAAATAATTAAATTAAATAATAAAAATATAAAATAGTTAATAATAAAAAATAGTTAATTAGGTACCTACTTATGTCGAATATTATTAATAAAAATAAAAGAATTGAATACTATTAATCAAAATTAATTATAGAGAGGTTAATTTTTATATAAATTAATTTGGAAGCTGTTTCCCGTGACAACCGGTTTCTTAGCTTATCATCAAAGACATTAAATATCTTTGCTCATCATATTATTATACCAATCCAGCATTGCTAAAAAGTCGTTCGCTAGGACATTTGATGGAAGAGAAGATAGGTATTGCCGTAGATACAGTTTTGTAAAGCCCCGAATATTTCGAGTTTTTTAGTTGCGTACGCGTATAAACATAATATTGTATGTAATGTGCCAAAGAGATTCGACGACGAGTCCAAATGGCTAAGAATGCAATGAGAAAACTCTCAAAAATTTGGCAGAATAGAAACGTGTCCAATGCTATCATAATGAGACTAGTACGAACTCTTGTGTTCTCTATTTTCTTATATGCGTCTGAGTCATGGACGATCCGCGCTGTGGATAGAAAGAAGATCGATGCATTGGAAATGTGGTGCTGGAGGAGGGTGTTGCGCATACCGTGGACAGCAAAAAAAAACAAACAAATCTATCCTCGACTAGCTAAAAATCCGAACTAGGCTCTCGACAATTTGTTACCAGCGCATTCTCACCTACTTTGGCCACATAGTTCGCAGACAACCAGAAAACTTCGACAAACTGGTTGTGGTGGGTAATGTAGACGGAAAAAGACCCAGAGGCCGATCACCTAGCCTGACGCCATAAAAGAAATCACTGGACTGCCGGTGACTGCGGCTCTCAGAAAAGCTGAAGATAGAGCGGCCTGGAAGCAACTCGTCAGCTCCTCCACCTATACTTACCAAAACGGCCACGACCTTCAGTAATGAAGAATACGACAAAGAAGAAGTATGTAATGTTTGTCAATAAAATTAAAACAAACAAGCAAGGAACAGCGCCGGTGGCGGAAGGGGAGGTCTCGATCGCTTGTTCAGCCCGGCATCGCGCTGCGGCGTGTGTGCGGTGCCATGGATACGCGACGCGCATGCGCAATGAAATTCCTTATAAATTCCTCTTCAATTTTGAGGAAGCGATAGCGGAAGAGGATTTTTTTATTTTTATTTATGAGGATGCGGTTACTAACGGATGAGGAACCCAAAATATTGCGGAACTTCCTCATAATGAGGAAGAGGAATCCTCAACAACCCTAATAGACACACCGTGGTCACAATAAGGACACACCGTAGCGCGTAAAGTTGTTGCACGTTTCCTTTCCGCTCGGCGAAATGACCTTATCGTAACCAATCAAATGCAAGTATTGGCTATATTGCAAGTGTGTGTGTTAGTCATGATCAATTTTTTTTTTTGCGTTTTTTGGTTGATTTCTGTGATGGACATTTTTATTCGATTATTTTCCTCATACTGGTTTTTCCATAATTGTATCACAACAAATAACTTTTTTTTATATTACGAAGGTAGTCCGCTATCGGTCGAAACTTGATCATAATGGTAGACAAACGTGATTTAAGTTGCGTGCGAAAGAGATAACGCTCTAGCCGAAGTTACCCGAAGTCCCTTTCCTGGTCGATGTGCAATATATCTTGTTGCATACTGCAATACATTAGTATGAACGTACCTTTTGTTCCTCATGCCGCAAGCCTTGAACTCGTGTGTGAGGCAGGCGACGAGCCGGGCTAGCGGCCTGCCCCCCTCCACCCCCACGCTCGCCCCCTCCCCCTCCCCCGCCCCCGCCCCTTCGGCCAGCTCGGGCTCGTCGTCGGCGTCGGGCGCGTCTCCGTCGCCCTCCTCTATGATGCGCCGGGACACTGAGTCTATCACTTCAAGCAGCTCGTTTTGTATTTGCACCTTGAATTTCTGGAAGGAGGAAGCCTCTTTGAACTGCCTCAGTAGCCCAGCAGGTCCCTATTACCACACTCGGGGTGCGACCGACCTGTCGACATTGCTATTGTCGTTGTCATTGCTGTCAAAATTTTCATGTCGATTTGTAGCTCCTTTAAAAGCAGTAGTGATAATCTGATTGTTTTTAAAGAAAAATGGAAAGAAAAATTTGACTTCAGGCGAGACTCGAACTCGCAGCCACTGGGAAGTCCAGCCGCTCTTCCTACTGAGCTACCGAAGTCCTGCCCGATTTTTTTTCTTTAAAAATATATTTCACAAGCATGTTTTAATGCGAAATAATATAACAAACAATTATTAAGAGTAAAAGCGACTTCTGTATATTATATGTATATAGAATGCTTTGTCTTTGTCAGGTGCATTGTCAAATGTGCAGGATAGAAAAAGACAAACGAGAGATTAGCAACACCAGCTAAAATATGTTTACCACTGGAGCTCGCAGGCGTAGGCAACACCGCATTACCTAATATACTTGCCGCTAAATGGTAGTGTTCAGCACTATCGTGTTCCGGTCAGGTGGTAATGTACGGCCCTATAATTTCCGGCACAGAGGCATAACACCTAATGCCTCAGGAGTGGCAGCGCATCTGCATTTTGACCTCTGGTCATTGTGTGGGTGTCTATAGGCTGCAGTCATCACTTAACATCAATGTGAACTGCATGCTTGTTTGCCACTTTTATTACATTAAAAAAAAATTATAAGGGAGGAAATGTTTACCTCAGTGGCCTCTTTCAGCTGCTCCAAGACGCCGAGAGCCTCGAGCGATATGATGATGGTGGTCTCGAAGGTCTTGTCCTCGTCCGTGAGCGACGCCTCGAACTCCGGCGTGATGTCCTGCAGGTACGAGTCCGTCACGTCCTCGTTTTTCGTCAGCTCTGCGAGAATTTCAACTTTTGACAATTTTTGTTACATTTTTGAAAGACCTATATAACGATATTCCACACTTTTTAGAAAACGAAAAATAAAACATTTATCCCCGCTTTACAGTAAATGAGGTACCTTAAACATTTTTTCATGTTTTTATTCTACCACTTTGTTGGCGTGATTAAGGTGTATACTTGTTGTTCGGTACAGTTGCTAACTACTCTGTGTTAACACTCTCGTTATTTATTATCTGTTTCGAAATTCGAACGTACCCTTTAGATTTTGGATTTGTGTGAGCCGTGCGACCGCATGTTAGGAAAATCAAAAAGTAAAAAAGCGCGGGTTCGAGATCGAACACGTAATCGCGCGGTGTGAATAAAGTATGCAATGAAGCGCGCATGGCCCCGCGGCTGGTGTAGATCGGAAGCGATCTACTTGGTTAAGCGAATACGGGCGCGGTCGGGTGTGTGATGGGTGATTGCTAGTGGCAAATAAAAATGCGCGTTTCCGTGCTTCGGAGGACACGTTAAGCCATCGGTCCCGGTTGCTATCGATAGATGACAGTCGTTAAATCTTGTCGGAGGCCTAATGGGCGGTTTGAAAAAAATCCGACAGCGGGTCGGCCACTAACCCTTATCTCTACCAACCCGCATTGGAGCAGCGTGGTGGAGTAAGCTCCAGGCCTCCCCCCAAAAAGGGGAGAGACTCGCGCCCAGCAGTGGGACGTATAATGGGTTGCCATCATTATATTTATTACTAGCGGCCCGCCCCGGCTTCGCCCGCGCTGCTCTGCTCCTATTAGTCATAGCGTAATGTAAGCTATCCTATCTCTCAAGTTGAATCAAACTGCACATGGTGTGCGAATTTTATTACAATCGGTTAAGTGGTTTAGGAGTCCATTGAGGACAAACATTGTGACACGAGATTTATATATATTAAGATTAATCGAGCCATCCGCCATCGGGAATGTGTGTTTTGATAATTGTCCTGATCGGATTGAGGACTTGCAAAGTGAACGACGTGAAGTTTACCAGCCAGCAGCAGCGCGGTGCGGCGGCGCGCGGACGGGCGCCGCGTGAGGGGCGCGCGCTCGTCGCGGTACACGGCGTCGCTCATGCGCCGCACGATCGTGTCCACTAGCTCCAGCTTCTTCGTCTGCAACCATCACGTTAAATGTACACGGTTCGTCTTTATTAGCACATCATCTCTCACAGGCTGCCTCTCTAGATCGATCCCCATTGACAGGCTCGAACATCTGAACCTGCGCAGGGACATTGGGAGTCTGCGCGTGTTGTACCGTCTTTACAATTGTGAGTGCTCTGTCGAACTGTTCGACGTGGTGCCACCGTCTCTTATCCTAGACCGTCCTACCCGCCGAAAAGAGAAATTTCACCCACACCGACTAGACATCTGATAGTGCTCAACGGTGCGGTTTTCTCGTTCGTTTCTGTCCAGAACGTGTAAATTGTGGAACGAACTTCCCTTTGAGGTATTCACTCGGTGCTGCAATATGGGATTCTTCAAAAATGGCGTCAAAGAGTCCTTCAGGGATGGCAGCGCGTTGGCAACTCTCCTGGTGTTACAAATGTTCGTAGGCAGCGTAGGTTACCTGCAGGTGCACGGTGGTGATGTCAAGCGCGTGCAGGCCCCCGCCCCCCCCCGGTTACCTGCAGGTGCGCGGTGGTGATGTCAAGCGCGTGCAGGCCCCCCCGGTTACCTGCAGGTGCACGGTGGTGATGTCAAGCGCATGCAGACCCCCTCCCCCCCCGGTTACCTGCAGGTGCGCGGTGGTGATGTCGAGCGCGTGCAGCCCCCCCCCCCGGTTACCTGCAGGTGCGCGGTGGTGATGTCGAGCGCGTGCAGCCCCCCCCCCCGGTTACCTGCAGGTGCGCGGTGGTGATGTCAAGCGCGTGCAGGCCCCTCCCCCCCCGGTTACCTGCAGGTGCGCGGTGGTGATGTCAAGCGCGTGCAGGCCCCTCCCCCCCCCCGGTTACCTGCAGGTGCGCGGTGGTGATGTCGAGCGCGTGCAGCCCCCCCCCCCGGTTACCTGCAGGTGCGCGGTGGTGATGTCAAGCGCGTGCAGGCCCCTCCCCCCCCCGGTTACCTGCAGGTGCGCGGTGGTGATGTCGAGCGCGTGCAGCCCCCCCCCCCCCCCCCCCCCCCGGTTACCTGCAGGTGCGCGGTGGTGATGTCAAGCGCGTGCAGGCCCCTCCCCCCCCCGGTTACCTGCAGGTGCGCGGTGGTGATGTCGAGCGCGTGCAGCCCCCCCCCCCGGTTACCTGCAGGTGCGCGGTGGTGATGTCAAGCGCGTGCAGGCCCCTCCCCCCCCCGGTTACCTGCAGGTGCGCGGTGGTGATGTCGAGCGCGTGCAGGCGCGGCAGCTGCGTGCGCGCCGTCAGCAGCGCGGCGTGCAGCGCGTGTGCCGCGCCCAGTACGCGCCCCGCACCGCTCAGTTCACGCGCTTCTCGCTCGCACACCGCCACACGCTCACTGAGAAAAACAGATAATATCATTTGCAATTTCATCAATGTAACGAGTATTATTACTGTCCTACTGTCGAGGTATAACTACGAACATCAATCTATAAAACTTATTGTACCCCTTTCTGTGACCCGACTACGAAACATAATATAATTATTCATACACGTAGTAAACTTTTATGTGTGTCTGGGATAGTGTTAAGCCTCTCCGATTGGTCTGGCTGCTTGCAAAAAATATTGGATTAGTTCCCTGCGAATTATATGCAAAAACTAAGACTGATATTATAAGTTACATTATTGTTTTGACAGCTTTAAAGCGTCTGGTAAAAATTATGGCCAGTCAGTATATATCAGTCTGGCAGTAGTAAATTATGAATTCTCTATAATATACATAAAAATCAGCACTGAGACTATTCTTATCTACATTCAGCACCTGGTACCTTTAAATTGGCAGTCGACTCAAGCTAGCTGGTATAGGTACACTCATACTAACATTATGTCATATAATTTATTTCTAAGAAAATAAGTAACGTCTGAGGGCCCTGGGATCTTTGAGCATTAGATCTATATATTTCTGTCCATTTTAGAATTAGCAGCAAGCAATATAGAAGTTCTTGAGCTTCGAGAGGATGCTATCGTCTGCATAAAAATAGAAAATCAATTGTCATATTTTTCTCGTGGCTCAACTGGTTAAACACAGGTTTAAGCGTACAAATTATAGATGCACATACATATCGGTCAGCATGCGCAGCGCGTGGTGATGCGTGCGCGCGTCGGCCCACAGGCGGCGCAGGTCGGCCCGCCGCAGCCGCAGCAGCGCGCGGCAGGCCGCCAGCCGCGCCTCGGCCGCCGCGCAGTGCGCCCCCCACGCGCCCAGCGCCGCGCCCACCGCACTGAACTTCTGAACATCCCAAAACATTCTAATGTACCCACCGGTAACTCCAGTGACGAAGCTCTCGAGTGTTGGCAGCACCGCATTATTAAATCTACCTGCCGCTAAATGGTAGTGTTCATCACCATCATATTCCAATCAGATGGTGATGAACAACCATGTCATTTCTGGCATAGAGGCATATCAAAAATCTCAGGAGTGACAAAATATCTAAGATCTCTCCCAAATAAGACGTGCGCGTTCTTCAAGCGTGCGAGTAGCGCAAGGGTGCTTCGTGAGCGTCGCGTTTTGATGCCTTACGTCGCTCACACGCTCGAGGAACGCGCACGCCTACTGTGGTGAAGGCCTAGATCAAAATATCAGTTTTTGTAGATGTTTATGGCCTACAGTATTTGCCACATTGTGGCTTACAAAAAGAGACTACTTACATCTGGTGGACTTTTTAGAGAAGTGCTAAGACATCCGCAAGCCAAAGAACTTCTAGATCACCAAATGGTAACAATTAGTATAGTTCTAAGAGAATTATAAACAAAGCTTATATTTAAAAAATGCTCAATATTTAAAGGTAGGCGACACAAACAAAGAAAAGAACAGGCCACCAAATAACATACATATCGAACATCTAACCCTATAATATTCAATGAAATATGAAAAGAAAATATGAGACTGACAATCTATATAGCTGAAAAGATTTTTAAGGAAACCATAATATTAGAGTCCACACCCAACACTTGTCACAAAGGAAAAGGATGACATTGCTTCACAATGTCAGAAAAAACACTTTTCTGATACAAACAGGAGAAACAGTATTAACAAATCAATGTATAAAAACACAATATACAAACCTGCATAACATCTGTGATCTCCTGAGCATGAGCAGCCACCAGCTCATCAAGTCTTGCATCACTCTTCTTGTACTCCTTCTCCAGTTTAGCTCTCTCTTTTTCCCTCTGCTCATTTGTCTCACTCGCTGATAGTGTGCGGATCACTGACATCAAGAGGCCACTCTGTAATAAATAATTTTAGTGTTAATATTTTTTTCTTATAACTGTATCAGCAATCCGTACAATGTTTCTCTAGACAATTTTAAAAATTTTAACATTTTTACATGTCATTCTTCTACGATAATATCAACAAATGTTGTTCAAATTTAATCATGGATTGGTTCATTGATTCCCAAAGTAGTTCAGGTGGACCCTTTCGTGTCCATGGGACTCGATCGGGGTCTATGTAGGCATGAATAAAAATTGGAAATATGGGAATGTGATATAAATGTAGCAAGTGGGGGTCCACCGAAACCAGACAAAATTGAAAGGGGTCTAGAAGAAAAAATAGTTTGGGAACCTCTGGATTGAATCTTTATTAAATAAAGATCACAGAAACTTTTTAAGTAAGAGGTATGGGTGTGAAGTTTTAATTAGCTCCACAAGATGTATGTATGCTCCAGCACCTGTGATAATGGAATCATATTTACGGACAATACATACAGACTTAGGGAACTGTCTCCTGACCACAATGGCACCTAATGGTATAAAATAAGTACATATTTGATAGGTTCAGGTTAAGCAGAGATCCCTGACTGTAATAACTATTACAGAGACATAACAACTAAGGTCTCAGGGGTGGCGGCACATCTGTATTTTGACCTCTGGTCTTTATGTGGGTGTCTATAGGCTGCAGTCATCACTCATTAATGTAAACTGCATGCTTATTTGCCACTTTATTTACATAAAAAAGCACATTATCACAATATCAGATTGGATAATTAGAGCGTGGGTACTCGTCCGGCTCTAGACCCCATTCCTAGGAATAGACTAGAACCTTAGATTTAAGGTTTCACCGGACCAAATCATTCGCAATTTCTAAAAAAGTAAAACTTACAGTTTCTTTCCCTTGTTTCACCCCGCGAGGAGGTTTCGTTGGTGGTGGTGAAGACATAATTGTTTGCTTTTTATAATTTACGTTAAAGCAAAACTAATAATTTCAAGAGAAATCTATTAAAAAACGCCCCTGCTGCTGTAAATCGGAAACAAAACAGAAACTACAAAGAGAGAGAGATCAG
Organism: Macrosoma leucophasiata; assembly: GCA_036365455.1. Taxonomy (NCBI): domain Eukaryota; kingdom Metazoa; phylum Arthropoda; class Insecta; order Lepidoptera; family Hedylidae; genus Macrosoma; species Macrosoma leucophasiata. The sequence continues at coordinate 2,000,207 of JAWQUS010000010.1, forward strand.
CCAAAAGCCAAATTGTGGTTGAATAATTGACATTGACAGTGACAATTGTGACAAGTGCATTTTTTTAATGTTATGGCATCGCTATCACGCATATTGGCAGTGTCAAGTAAAACGATATTTCGTATTCGTAATAAACAGCGTAAAAAAGTCAAAGTAAGTCAGTCAATTTATCAGTCCGTCAGTCAGAGTCGCAGTAATTCGAATAAAGCGATGGCTAGTATGGCTACTTTACCAGAACATTTAGAATGAAGTTTTGGAGGCAACCCCAAAAGGACGTGTTTTCGCACTGTTATTCTATTTCACTATACAAGTATACACGGACAAACAAAATGCCACCTACTTTATTTAACTCAAAAATACACCAAGAAAATGAATTATTAATTAATGTACCCATTGTGATATGTTCCGAAAAACACTGCGGCTACTGCAAAGCACCGTTCCTTAAAGTTGACTATACTGGTTACCACTAATTTAATGGTTTAAAACGGATCGCTGACCAGTATGATGGATGGATGGACGATTAAATTACTTTCTTTTCATATTATAAATTCACACTCTACATCACCTTTTGAATTTTCCATTTCCATTTGTTCTATATCGATGTATGTACGTACCTTTCAATTTATTTAATTTCAATGGCAATCATTTTGAGTTTGACGTTTGACTTTACGTTTTTTTGAAATTTTGATTTGAAATTGAGCAAAAGTCCGAAACTATTATTTCAGTTTTTATAAATTTTGTCAAATATAACAATTAATTTAAAACAATATTTTTACTTACACTATTTATAAATTGTTATGTTATAGTCTCATTAACATGGATTACTCAACAATAAGTAATAAGACTGGTTTAACCGAGGCGGAGGAATTTACTGGCGGCGATGTGAGTGAGAAATATTATTTACTACGAAAACAATATGATAACCTATCGAGCAGTTACGACGCGATGAAACAGGAACTTCACGATACCAAACGCAGCTACCAGACCGCTTTGGACGTCCAAAGTCATTTAACTGCTGAGTTAGAAACATATCAGGCAGAAGAAGGAAAACGAAGAAGCGAGTTGAATTCGCGTATAGCAGCATTGCAAGAAGATATTGCGTTATTGCGGACTGAACGTTCAGAAACATCGGATCGACATGATAAAGAAATAAAAAAGTTTGAGGCCGAAGTTCGAAATTTGAAAGAGGAGAATGCGTTTGCCGCGTCGAGGCAGTCACCGGTGCGGGATTCTGCAGAGCTGGATGAAGCGCGGGCTGCCTTAGCGACTTTGACGACTGAGGTGACTGTAGCGAAGGCAGGTCTTGAAGAAGCTCAAGCTGAAATTGCATCATGGCGGTTGAAAGTGGAGGAATTGGTGAATGAAGTCGGTGAAATGAGAGCAGCGGCTGAAATACGAAGGGAAGAGCTTAGATCTGCTGGGGAGAGGGAAGCGGTGGCTCTTGCTGAGTTAGCTGAAGCTAGAGCTATGCTACATCAGGCTGACTCACAAGATTTACAACCACATGGTGAGATACCTTATGCATTTTGTAACTCCATAACATAAAGATATTCCATTGTTATAATAATAAATATAATATTTTTGTTTTATGTTTCAGCTGCCAAAGGAAATTCAATATTTGCAGAGGTTGAGGACAAAAGACAAGAAATGGCCAAAAATCTGATTCAGATGAAACAGACTAATTCTAGGGTAATTACTTTTTTTCATCTTATAATAATATCAACCTAAATAGGGTATATAGATTAAATATGCCAGTGCTTGAAGAGGCAGCTATAATCAAATTTTTGGTCAGCGGATCAGAAGGGTGGTGAATAATTTGGTATTCTAGTAATTATTTAGCATTAACTGCCTGAGTAGCCTAGTGTTAGCAGGCCACTACTACTACGCTGGAGGTCCTGGGTTCGATTCCCTGGTCAGGGGTTAGCAGAGATAACGGTTTATAATGCTTTATATCTGTTTCTATTGGGATTTTTCCATTTCTGGAAGTTCCCCAGTACCTCAGAGTTTGGTAATGTGCCCGGAGATGGCAACAGGATCACCATCTGTTACATGGGTCAAAAATGTAACTGGTGAATCGTGGGTGTTTGCATGTATGCTTGAATGCATGCATTTACCTCTGCCTACCCCTACGGAGATTACAGGCGTAAAGTAACGTTCGTATTTAGCATTTAGGCAAAAAATTAGTTAAAAGACCGTAAATTAAGAATAAACACCAGCTTGAGTCACCACCCACAGCAAAAAATAGAAAATGATAGTTATACCTAGTCACAATTTTATTTTAACAAATCTGTATTTGTTTTTCAGTTGAGAAGGGATTTAGCGAATAAGCAAGCGGAGTTAGAAGCATTACTGCATGAGAAGCAAACTGTATGGGAGCAACAATCTGGTGCATCTGCACATTATGACCAGGAACTTATTGGTGAGATACATTTAATTTGTGTACAATTCATACAATAAACGTGTGAAGCATTTTTTTTTATATTGGAAGTGGCAAACAAGCATGCAGTTCACATTGATGTTAAGTGATGACTGCAGCCTACAGACACCCACACAAATACCAAGGTCAAAATTCAGATGCGTTACCACTCCTGAGGCCTAATGCGGTGGTGCTTACGCCCGCGAGCTCCGTCACTGGAGCTCTACCACCAGTAAGCATCATGGTTTGTCCAAGTGTTTGTCCTGAAATGTATGTAAAAGCTCCCTTATGTTTACGGGCGGCTTAATCTATAGTGCAGGGTGTGCAATGCACACAGGCGCCGCTACAGCTAAGAGCATCATCTTGGACCATCATGGTACAACAATTATATGACATAGCGGCCAGCCAGTGCGGTGTGTGCAGTTATCAAACACAGAAAAGCCGTAACTAATACCATACTATAAGCTATACCTACTTATAAAATAGCTTGTTGGAATATGAAAAACTTTCAGCCCTAGGGGGCCAAGGTTCATTGCATACGGGTGCTACACGAGCTAGAGCCGCCCCTGCTTATGTTAATCACTATATGTATGTATTCACTCCTTAACAGTGTGCATCAAGTTCTGTCCATTTTTATGCAATTTATATTTATACTATTGTTTCGTTATCATATTATTCAATTCTTAACGATGCAACACGTATCTACGGCGGTGGCAAACCAGGCTCAAAAAACTGGAATGCACACCGTACTCGTCAAACATTGGAGCTGACTGTCAAGTGTCAGATTCGAAACCAAACGAGTTCACTTGTCATCGTAGTCGCGCGCGCATCGCACATAACGCGAAATTCGTTTTTCTACCTACGACACGAATCCCTGTATAAGCTGGTGGAGGATCATCGAGTGCAGTCAGCAGTCCAAGGTACGTGTGTGCATTGTATTTGCTGCTGCCTATTTACGAAAGCATCGTTAAATCGTCTGACTACCTGTCTGTCCCCTGTAGTGACCAGCCACCTCGGTGCGGGTTCCTACATTTTTTGGTGCCGAAACCCGGGATTTCCACCACTTTTGACCTCTCGACAAACGAATGTTCATGGTATTTCTGGTTAATCTTATTGTTACAGTTTAGATAGTGAATAATAAGTGTGTTCAATCTAACAAACTTTTTTCCGTACAGAAGTACCTAACTACCTACATACATATTAACATTACAATTTTAAACAGTAAATCGTAACGAACAGGGAGTTCGTGTTTATTATCGTTCTTTCTTATAATTATTGATTTATTGTGGGATCAAATAAACAATCTCATCTAATTATCGGTGTTTATTTAATTACTTATCGGCTTACAATAATTCAGTTCTTAAAGTATTTGTATTGTTTTGTTTTCATATAAGTATTCGTAAACAGAAATAATAATTTCTCTATTAAATGGTGTATGAAAATTGACCATTTAAAACGTTTCAATCGAAATCGCATTCATTAGCTAACAATAAAAAAATCATCAACAACTTTGAGGTATATTGCAATCATCGCAAGATTGCAACTGTAACCAACCGACCGACGCTCGACTCGTTACTCGCCCGTATTGTTGATTCATATCGACCTTATTGTTAAAGAAATAAGGATTGGCTTTGTGTGTTCGTTTTGTAAACAACAAGAATCACTTCTTTAATTACCTAACTTTGTTTCTCGTATATTATCAAACGTATTAAAGTTCGTGAAATTGTAAACTTAAATATATTTTTTAATTGTAACGTTTACTAATAACTTTACATAGGTGATTTAAACCCATATTGTTAATTTAAACGATTTAATTTGGTAGGTATGTCTCTTTTGAGAAGGCATTCATCTCGTAAACTTAGTACTTCAAAAAAATCGAAACTAAAGTCAATTGACATTGAATATTCTGTACAGGATTTACCGTCTTTACGAAGAAAACGTACGATCGCTTATAAACGGTTAAGCAGGGCTTTAGAGATCGGTGTTTCCGCTACTAACGATGATTCTCAAAAGGAGTTGTTTTTTTCGTATCATCAAGAAGTAAAGAATATAGCGGCTAATTTCGAAGATGCGCATTTTGCTATCTTAGAAATTTTGGATGACGCTGAAAGCGAAGATACTGAAATCCAGGAGCGTTTTGATGAAATGTATTATAGAATTTTATCGATTTTTCGTAGTTTAAATAAATCCGAATCATTCGATTCTCACGGTAGTACTTCGGGTATGAATATTCGGTTACCGAAAATATCACTTCCGAGTTTTTCCGGTAATATTAAACAGTGGCCGGAGTATTTCGATACGTTTAATGAGTTGATTAATAAATCAAAGACTCTTACTGATACTGAGAAGTTTCACTATTTGATATCTTCTCTCAGCGGCGATGCGTTATCGGTAGTTAAGGCATTCCCTATTTCTCATGAACATTATCGTGACGCTTTCGACGCTCTCATTTCCCGTTATAAAAACAAACGTGATTTAGCCTTTACCTGTTGGCGAGATATTTTAAATATTAATTTCAAATGTAATAATGCTCACGAGTTCCGAAAGTCTCTTGACTTGTTCGAGGAAAACTTAACTATATTGAAAACAATTAATTTACCGGTATCGCAATGGGATTTTATTCTAACATATCATATTTTATCGAAACTAGACTCCGGATTGCGCCGTAATTTTGAAGAAAAATATTCACACACAGAATTACCGTCGTATGACCAACTAAAAGATTTTTTGCAATCAAAGTGTGAGGCTTTATTACGAGATAATCATTTTTCCGAACAAGTCAAATCTATCGGAAGCTCTGTGCCGATTCACTCTAAGCGTACGCAGGTACTTGTAGCCGCAACCGATAAACCCACTGAATCTACTTTTACTAAAACCGTCTTAAATCCTAGCAAGTGTTCTTATTGTGCAGAACATCACACTATATCCTCTTGTCCTATATTTTCGAAGAAAACGGTGGACGAACGTATGAACATCGCAACAGAAAGAAACTGGTGCTTTAATTGTCTAAAGCCTTCTCACCAATTAAAACATTGTAATTCTGTTTTTTCATGTCGCATCTGCAAACGTAAACATCACACCTTACTTCACCGAGATAAAACTAACGAATCAAATAATATTGTATCGAGTTTGGTTTCTAGATCTCAATCGAATACAACTGTGTTGCTAGCTACTGCAATAGTGCAAATTAAGGATGCATCAGGTCAAATGCAGTCCTTCCGTGCTTTGTTTGACACTGGTAGTCAAAGCAATTTTATAACCGAATCAGCTGTTAAACGTTTAAATTTAAAACCAGAGCCGGCTGTTGACAGTGTTAGTGGACTTGGAGAAGCAGTAGCTCCCATTTCAGGTGAGGTTTCTTGCTGTGTAGGTACTAATGGTAGGATTGTTTTTAATTTAAATCTACACGTTATTTCTAAAATATGTGGTGATCAGCCTGTGGCAAACTTAAAAACATCAGGATGGTCACATATTAATTCATTACCGTTAGCCGATCCTGGTTTCGATATTCCAGGGCCGATCGATATTCTGTTTGCAGCAGACGTATTTGCTGAATCTTTGCTTAGTGAACGTATTAAGGGAAATTCAAACCAACCTACCGCTTTCAATTCTATATTTGGTTGGCTTCTATTAGGCAAAACTTATTTAACGTCTCATACCTTGTTGCATACGTCATCCGATGTCAATAATGAGCTTAATTCAATGGTTCAGCGTTTTTGGGAATTAGAATCGTTACCTGATGCTGAGCTCCTAACTCCAGAGGAAACACTCTGCGAACAAAAGTTTATCTCAGAGCACAGTCGTGACGACAATGGTCGTTATGTGCTGTGCTTACCCTTCAAAAATAATTGCGAACCTGAGTTCATCGGATCTCGAGATGTTGCATTGCGCCGTTTTTACGCCATTGAACGCAGACTATCGCGTGATTTGAATTTACGTAGTCAATACGTCGATTTTATGTCGGACTACGTAGAAACTGGTCACATGACATTAGTGCCTTCAAAAGAAATGGGAAAGGGAAAGTACTACATACCACACCATTGTGTTCTGCGTCCTGATTCTGCCACTACGCGTCTTCGTGTGGTATTTGACGCCTCGGCTAAGGATACTAACTCTTTGTCTTTAAACGATACTCAACTTGTAGGTCCTAAACTTCAAGCTAACATATTTCAGATTCTTTTACGTTTTCGAAGGCACAGTATCGTCTTTATGGCAGATGTTCGCCAAATGTACCGCCAAATCTTAATTATTTCAGATCATCGTGAATATCAGCGTATAATTTGGAGGGACTCACCTGACGCACCTCTTAAAGAATATTATTTGAACACCGTCACATATGGCGTCGCTTCTTCACCATATCTTGCATGTCGTTGTTTGAAACAGCTCGCTGATGATCATGGTGATTTGTATCCAATAGCCAAAGAAATAATTAAGTCCGATGTTTATATCGACGATGTGATAACTGGATGTGACTCTTTGGAAGGCGCTCAACAAGCTAAGCATCAGCTTATAAATATTTTTCAGCGAGGTGGATTTCAACTCCGAAAGTGGGTCAGTAACTTTCCTCAGCTTTTATCGGACCTTATTCCAGAAGATTTGTTGTCGGGCTCGGTAACGCTGGATAATTCAGAACCTTCCGTTTTGAAAGTTCTCGGTCTAAAGTGGGATCCAGTAGACGATAGTTTTGTTTTCGAAATTAAACCTTCAGACCAGCCTTGTACAAAGCGTTCCATTCTGAGTGAGATTGCTAAAATATTCGATCCGCTTGGGTTTTTATCCGCCCTTACCATACTAGCCAAGTGTTTGATCCAGAAACTTTGGATTCTTGGACTTGATTGGGATGAAACTCCCCCAAGCGATATCGTTCGTATATGGGACACATATCGCAATCAACTGCCTCAACTAAAAGAACTTAAAATTCCTCGTAAGCTTACCGGTAGTGAAGCAAAATCATATGAGTTACACGGTTTTTCTGATAGTTCCGAAGTTGCCTACGGTGCGGTGTTTTATTTGCGTGTTACACACGGGGATGGCAGCTGTCAAGTTTTCTTTGTATGCTCGAAAGCTCGCGTTGTTCCTTTAAAACGTATTTCATTGCCTCGATTGGAGCTTTGCGCTGCCGTTCTCCTCGCAGATTTGTACAAGATTGTGTGTGACATTTACCTCCCCCACATATCGTTTGACGCTGTATACCTGTGGTCCGACTCAATGGTTGTACTGTCATGGTTGCGCTCCCCTTCATCACGTTGGGCTACATTTGTTGCTAATCGTGTAAGTCACATACAAGACATTGTACCAACAAAATGTTGGCACCACGTAATATCGGGAGATAACCCCGCTGATATTTGTTCGCGTGGTCAGTTTCCATGTGAAGTGCTTCACAATTCGTTTTGGTGGGCGGGGCCTAACTGGCTATCTCAGGAACACGCTGTCTGGCCTATAAATCAGGTGGAAGCGTCAGAAGTGGACAAGGAATTTATAGAAGCTGAATCTCGTAGGCCCGTAGCTTTAATTTCTGAAAGTTTACGAGATAAGCCACCATCAATATTTGATGATCTGTTAACTCGCTACTCTTCTTTACAACGGATAGTCATAATTTTATCGTATATTTATCGGTTTTTTAACAATGCCCGAAATTCAAATCAAGCGAATCGTAATCGGGTGCTTACTAATGTTGAGAAACATAACGCGTTATTACAAATTATTAAGCACGTACAGAATCAAGTTTTTAAAGTAGAGATATCTAACCTTAAATCTGAAAAACCGTTGCTAAAGCAGTTTCAAAAACTTAATCCTTTTTTGGATAGTGGAGGCATCCTCAGGGTGGGCGGTAGAATTTCTAGGTCAGGATTAGAATACGAACAGAAACACCCTGCTTTCCTACCATCTGATCATCCATTAACCTATCTAATTATTGATCATATTCATCGCAGCTATTGTCACCCCGGGTTAAATACCACACATTTTTTACTATTGCAACAATTTTGGATTATATCAGCTAAACGTACTATTCGCCGACATCTCTCAAAGTGTATGCAGTGTTATCGTACCCGACCGCAGCCTTTGCAGCCGTTTATGAGCGATCTTCCTTCATATCGTGTCAATCAGGTGAAGGCCTTTTCAACTGTAGGAGTCGATTTTGGCGGACCGTTCCGCATTAAATTAGGTCCACATCGAGGTGCTAAAATTGACAAGGCATATTTGTGTTTATTCATATGTCTTGCTACCAAAGCGGTTCACCTCGAAGTCGTTTCAACGTTATCAACAGACGGTTTTATTGCGGCTCTAAGGCGCTTCGTTGGTCGCCGTGGTCGTTGTAATATTATACATGCAGATTGTGGAACGAACTTTATCGGTGCTAGAAATCGACTGTCCGAAATTCAATCTTTAATGCAACAAGCTTCTGATGCAGAGAGGATTGAATTTAAATTTAACCCGCCATCAGCTCCACACTTTGGAGGCGTTTGGGAGATCCAAATCAAAGCTGCCAAGTCACATTTGTACCGAATTGTTGGCAACCAGGTGCTGACATTCGAGGAGCTCTCCACATTATTTATTCAGATTGAGGCAGTTTTGAATTCACGGCCGTTGTATCCTTTGAGCGCGGATCCAAACGACTTCAATGTTTTAACTCCTGGTCATTTTTTGACCTTAGAACCGCTTACAGCTGTTCCCGATGAGGATCTCTCGAATATAAACATAAATCGGCTTCATCGGTGGCAGTTGCTACAATCATTTCATCAAAATTTTTGGTCAAGATGGAAAAATGAATATCTTCATTCTCTTACTCAACGAGCCAAATGGACCAAGGATTCTAAGCCCTTAAAGATAGGTACATTAGTGCTGATCAAAGACGATAATCGAACACCGCTGCATTGGCCATTAGGAAGAGTCACGAATCTTATTTCCGGAATTGATGGTGTGGCTCGAATCGCGATAGTCATGACAGCAAATCGTCATGAAATTCAACGACCTTTGGTTAAATTATGCCCTCTTCCTACGGAGGACTAATTTAAATCATTATTAGTTTTATTCTATCGTATCGCTAGTATTTCGTTTTATTTATATCATTAGTATATCGTATAGTTATTAAGTTGAGTTCCGTAGCATCTTCGTCTTTTTAACCAGAAAATACCATAGGCATTTTGGTGGGCGGGATGTTTCGTTATCATATTATTCAATTCTTAACGATGCAACACGTATCTACGGCGGTGGCAAACCAGGCTCAAAAAACTGGAATGCACACCGTACTCGTCAAACATTGGAGCTGACTGTCAAGTGTCAGATTCGAAACCAAACGAGTTCACTTGTCATCGTAGTCGCGCGCGCATCGCACATAACGCGAAATTCGTTTTTCTACCTACGACACGAATCCCTGTATAAGCTGGTGGAGGATCATCGAGTGCAGTCAGCAGTCCAAGGTACGTGTGTGCATTGTATTTGCTGCTGCCTATTTACGAAAGCATCGTTAAATCGTCTGACTACCTGTCTGTCCCCTGTAGTGACCAGCCACCTCGGTGCGGGTTCCTACAACTATTGTCTCATAATAAATGCACACCCTGAAAGTAGTTTGTTCAGAATCGATAACTGAATTTAATATAGGCAATATTTTATCCCAAAATATATTACAAGTTCAAAGTACCTACTTTAACAAAAGAAATCTCTGGACGTATCAGTTGTTATTCGCTTTAATTTTATATTTGTAATTTGACTACAAGACCTATCACAAGCAAATATTATTATTCCAAGTGATTCAATAATTTTTTGAGTTTGAGTTATTGGTGATTGTTAGTTTTTGCCACACACAGACAGAGACGGCAGGGGACTTGTTTTATTATATGTATACATTTCTTCTCCTTATCTATATATATAAAAATCAATTGCTGTTCGTTAGTCTCGCTAAAACTCGAGAACCGGTGGACCGATTTGGCTAATTTTGGGTTTAAATGATTTTTGGAAGTGCAGGGAAGGTTTAAAAGGTGAGAAAACATGAAGAAATCGAAGGGAAAGAGTAAAAACCACAATTTAATTTTCCCATACAAATAGTCCGTATCTATCAAATCTTTGACACATTATTTCATTCTTAGGCAATACGAAGTTTGCCGGGCCAGCTAGTAGATTATATAAATGTTGATGATCTAAATCAGAACACTCAAAACCAAAAACCTTCCTTTCTCTTGCAAACTCGAATATGAAAAAACGTCATATTGGTTCACCAGTGATGTTCTATAATACGTGGTCGACAGAGAGCTACGAGGAGCGCATCAGCCAGCTAGAAGATATCTGCGAGCGGCAACGTCGCGAACTGCTGCGTTGGTTCGGCAAGCTCGGCGAGCCCGGCGCCGCGGGCTGGCTGCCGGCCGTGCTCGAACATTTCAAGTTAGTACACTGCTATATCTGCACTTACTACCTACTACTACTCTACCAATTCAACAATATGTGAGGTACAATAATTAAAAACCTGAGATATCATCACATATTCATATAAAATACACCTAAACTCAAATTACATACCTAATCTTCACCGGTGGTAGAGCTACAGTGACGGAGCTCGCGGGCGTAGACATCACCGCATTACCTAATATACGTGCCGCTAAATGGTAGTGTTCAGCACTATCGTGTTCCGGTCAGGTGGTAATGTACAGCCCTGTAATTTCCGACACAGAGGCATAACACCTTAGGCCTCAGGAGTGGTAACGCATCTGCATTTTGACCTCTGATCTTTGTGTGGGTGTCTATAGGCTGCAGTCATCACTTAACATCAATGTGAACTGCATGCTTATTTGCCACTTTCATTACATAAAAAAATGTACACACGTTAGAAATTATACTTAGTTCTTTAGCGTAACAATCCAATATACCAGAAATAAAACGACAAAAAGAGTTCAACTAACTTAACTTCAGACTGTCGCCTTTATCTGTCGGTGTGCGCGCGCATGTCAAAAATTCACTTATCAGTTTTTCCAATCCTGGGAGGATTGGAAAGTTTAATAAAAACTTCAAAAAAATATAAATATTTAACATATTACAGTCGTAGTTGCTAATTTCTCTTTAGTCTTTTTCTACAACTTGCAAAGACAGAGCATTACATTTTATAGCTAAAACGTGTCTAATGTACATTAATGAATAAACCGGTGAAATGCGTGTCGGGCCATGTGCAGTGTAGGGATCCGTAGTTTTTAGCTTTGATTAATTGTAATGTTGTAATGAAAAAAAAATTTTTTTTTATGGAGTTAGTTGTTCAAAACTTTCGAGTAAAATACATTTGGTCGACTAGTACTCGCAGACTTGTATAAGTGTGATGGTTTTCCTTTAATTTCGTTATCAAAGCTAAAAGGGTTCCTCGTTTACTACGGAACCCTAAAAAGGGTGTGTTACTATGTTTTGCTGGGTATTTAATAATTTTACCGTCTATATACATGAGATGAATTCTCAAAAATAGTTTCATTTCATCGAGTGTAGCTCGCGAATACTTAAGAACATATATTGTTTTTTTCAGAACGGAATGTGAACAACTTCGTGCAGAGGTGTTGTCTCGCGGCGCCGCCCAGCTGGCCGGGGCCGCCCGGGTGCGGGAACTTCGCAGGAAACTGGCGCTCCTCTCTGCGCCCAAACATTCGCCTAAGAACGAAATCGACGTATCTATCCAAGAGCCGGTCAAGATGACGCACAAGTTTAGGCCTATCTTAGACGACGTGAAGAAGAAAGTGTCGTTTAATTAAGTTTTGTTGTGAAAATGGTGAAACGAGACTGAAAAGGGCTGTTGGATGAAAGTGTCCGAGCATAGAGCAACACGGGCCACAATGAACGGCTATGGCTACTCCCCTCCGGTCCGCCACAGCCGTTCATTACCGATACAAAATAGTCTGTAATTTTTTGCGGGGGAAAATGCATGTGACACACACACCTACACACCACAAAAATCGTCTATTACTACGAAAGTCACACCTTGACTTAAACAAAATACATAAACAATTTCATGCACACATTTAAACATCTAGGCGACAAGCATAGGCCCACTTATGCTTGTACTTTGACAGAGGGGAAAGCCTGCATATGGATACTCCCCTCCGTGTTGCTCTATGTAACCGAGTGTAGATGGAGAATTATCCGGTCTTTCTAAATCAAATATAGATTTTAATACCGCTGCATAGAGTGCCCGTTTGTACTACCGGTTTTTTCCCTGATACCTATTACTTACATTGTTAACACTTAAGTGATGAGAATTCTGGGTCACAGATGAGACCGAGATGTTAGTTTTAAGAAAATAAAACTATCGATTTTATTTAAGAAATTTTTCATTGTTTTGTAATATTTGTCCTATCTCTAGACCAATACGTTTTTGGTCGAGCTATACCTTGTTACAGAACTGGCAACAATGATGTTATGTTAAGCTCATTGACTGGCAACAATGCTTCTGCCAATAACACTAATCTTCAGCCTGCACAATAAACTATTGAATAATAATAACCTGGGAATCAAAATCATTCTGCAATAAAATATCAAAATCGATTTCGTGTTAATTCAATACTTATCCGAATTTATTAATACATAAACTAAACAACATTACTATTGAACGATACAAATATTACATCTGACCAATTATACATGTGATCAATCGATAACAATCTTTTTCGTCTTAGGCTAAGTAAGCGAACAGTATCCAACAAAAAATATTGCACATCGACCTTAGGAAGGAAACTTCGGCTTATTTCGGGTCTGTAGAGCGTCATATCTTCCGCATCTTACCTGTCGACCATTTTGATCAAGTTTTGACCAATACTGGACTATTGGTGATTACGTTAGCAGTGTGCAGCAGAGATAACGCTCTACGAAGTCGAAACTAACCGATTGTCTCTTTCGTAGGTTCGATGTGCAATATTTCTTGCTGCGTACTGTACAAAAACGAGCTGTCAAACAATCGCGGTTTTATTTACACAGCAGTTGCTTCCAACTGCGGCGAGAGATCCTTCAGTGCGTGTTCGCGGGCGAGCGCAACGTGCCGCGAACGTCTCTCCGCGTCACGGGTTTCGCGTTCGCTGCGCGCGCGCAATCGGGACGCCCCCACTTCTTGAACGCATTGAGAGAATTCTCCTGAAATTGAATTAATTTTTTGTACGTCTAAGCATCCATTCATGATAAAGCTGGTGGTAGAGTTCCGAGGAGCTCGAAGGCGTAGGCACCACCGCATTAGCAGATCTGCTGCTAATTGGTGATGTTCAGCACTATCGTGTTCCGATTAGGTGGTAATGTAATAACAATATAACTAACATAACACCTTAAGCACCCCTGACACTCCGCCAAAATTCCATACAAATGTTTAATTTGGTTTCTATTACACACATCAGTGACGTGTATTTACACGTGCTCTTGTGTGCGAAAATACCAAGCGTCGCCCATAAGAGGGGGCGAGGTTGGGTGAGGCGGGGCAAACGGGCGGGACGTCGAATTGTCCATTCTATACGTAGTATTATTACATATTCTCTGCCTTAGGTCTCAGGGTGGCAACACAGCTGGTTTCTGAAAAGATGTCTGTAGGCTGCAGTCATCACTATCATCTATGTGAACTCCCATCGTTCCCTTCGTTACATGCTAAAAAAATCACCTGAGTTACAAAGGGACGTCGAAGAGTCCATTCTAAACGTAGTAATATTACATATACTCTGCCTAAACGGTATCTTACACTCAACAAAATGGTCAAAGATAAAAGGAGACCTACCAACAGCCTCCCAGCACTCCGCAGCGTCGGCTGGCAGTGCATTGTTAGCGTAGCACTGTATGACTCTCTCCTTGCATTCCTCACACACCGGCTCCACGCTCGCCATGCTTGTTCGTCGGTCGATGCGAGCTGCCAGTGCGTTCAGACCCTCCACTGTTAAGCTGTGGAATTAATTCATCATTATCACTTCAGCCGTAAGACGTTTACTGCAAGCCTTGCCCAATGATGCTCATACCCAGAAAAAATGATAATAATAGTATGTATGTATCCTCACGCCGGGTCCCTTACGGGGTAGGCAGAGAGTGTACAACGCCAGATATCCCGGTCCTGACATACCTCTTGTGCCTCGTCTACCTTCATCATTCTCTTCATACATGCACGCCGATTCCTAAGACTTTTTACCGCACCATCAGACAGAACTCGACCTATTTGTTCATGGTAGGTCAGTCTCGGTCTTCCTGGGCCTCTGCAACCATCCACACTCGCATTGCATATCTGTTTAGTCATTCGCTCATTCGACATTCTTTCTATATGTCCGAACCATCGCAGCATGCCTTTTTTTCATTTTTACACCGATACTCTCATTCACACAAAGCCTCTTTCTTACATCTTCATTACGAACGCGATCGGTGAGCGATACACCGCAGATCTTGCGCAAAGATCTTATCTCGACCGCGTTTAATTTACTTTCATGCTCTTTGCCTGCATACACAGCTCTCGCTTCCATATAAAAGCGTTGGAGTAAGTACAGCATTATGTACGGCTCGTGGAGCCCGCTGGCTGAGATGTTTTGATTCTAGCAGCATATCCAACGCTCCATTTATGCAATTCCCAGCAAGCACTCTTCTTTCTATGTGGAATTGGTTGTATTATGTGGTGTACCTACAATCCTCGCTAAAAGCTTATCCATAATAGTATGATGCTTAATCTTTTAACGAAAATTAAAAACGTAAACTTAAAACGTCTTCGCCATAAAAATACGTAAGTATACCTGGTTATTAAAGATCGTGTCTGGCAAGGAATAGGTATTTTATTTTTAGTACTTGTAGGTTACTAGGATGTTGTAGCTTGTCATGTGAGTGACCGCTGTATTGCCTATTAGGTAGATGTTTCCTTATTATTAAATCGAGTAGTATTAAATAGAGTAAGTATTATTGGTTAGGTATTGACCTGGCATCATAGGGTCACCACATTATACTTTACGGAATTTGTTAGCGTGGAATAGAGCTCCAGCAGTAGGTACCTACCACAAGTCTATAACTAATAGTATTGAGATATCACCATTACATTCGAAAGTCGCAAGTTATGAAATGATCTCAAACGGCTCACACAAAATGTTTACCTACTGTTGACGTCAATCACTTATGTTGTACCTATGAAATCAGTGATGAATTCAAGAAATCTTTCAATATCTTCGTTAATATTGCGTTTTTGTAAATAATTTGCTTAGTAAAATTTTATCATTATATAGATTCCTCGTAATTTGTAACTAATACTGTTATAAATCTTAAGGGAAGTAAATCAAAATTTATTAACAAATTAGCACACGTACCTTACCAACACACATACATACAGTTCTGCCGGACACAAAAAAATTATCTGTTTAGTTCATAAGTTTCTCATTTTAAGTGACCAATGTATGTCTTATGAGAAATAAAGATTCTTTAAACCCAATATCCTACCCAGCCATAGGAAGAGTTAAAGACTCTTGACTCTTATCTGTAAAACTATGTACCTTCGCTATTACCTATCGCTATATATACCATGAAAAAAAGGTTTTCAACCTTTTTTTTCATGGTATATAAGCAAAGGGTTTAATTACGTTGACGAGTTATTGTGGTACAAAACAATTATTTTAATAAGTATGGGTAGTGTCAGGACGTTCACCTTCGTATAATTTTGCTGTTAACAAACTTATACGAGACATTCAATGAATAATTAGGGAGTAATGTACGTAAATAAAGGCTTCTACATACAATTTTTCTAGGAAGCAACTTAATTGATTGATATTATATCCCGGATCGCCTTGAACAAGGATTATTATAAACAAAAATTCAGATGGTTTTTTTGATACCTGTGCAACGATGCTTTGCTAAATTACTTGTATGAAGTACATAAACCTACCGAATGTTTTAAATTCGTCTATCTTACGTTATTTTACGAGTGATTATGTGTTTATGATTTTGATTGTGGTTATTGACCCAAATGCGATTGTGGTTTGAAACGAATGCGAACCTCAACCAAACATGTGGTTCAATTTCGCCCCGCTTTTTCTTTTTTCGCTGTCCACAGATTACAAATAGGTATGTAGTCCAATTATGTTCTGTTACATATTTAAAGATTAACCCGTTCGTATGTCCAGCGTTATGTGGAACGCAATGATATTAATTCAGTTGAACAGTATATCATATTGAATTAGACCAGTTCGGCGAACTGGCTTCTCTCGGGCAGTTGACCCCAAGTTACTAACGTTTACTAATGTCTATTTTTACTGGTGGTAGAGCTCCAGTGACTGAGCTCTCAGGCGTAGGCACCACCGCATTATCTAATATACTTGCCGCTAAACGGTAGTGTTCTGCACTATTGTGTTCCTGTCAGCTGTTAATGTACGGCCGTGTAATTTGCGGCACAGAGGCGTAACACCTTAGGCCTCAGAAGTGGTAACGCATCTGCACTTTGACCTCTGGTCTTTGTGTAAGTGTCTATAGGCTGCAGTCATCACGTAACATCAATGTGAACTGCATGCTTGTTTGCCACGTTCATTACATAAAAAATGTCAATTTAGTGAAAATTTAAACATATGATGCTGTAGAAACGTTCGTAATTTAAATTTAAGAATTTAAATTTGTTCATTCGTTGATGAAGGTAGACGAGGCACGAGAGGTTTGTCAGAACCGGGATGTCTGGCGCTCTACACTCTCTGCCTACCCCGTTAGGGACCTGGCGTGAAGATACATACATACATACATTCGAAAAATTTAAAAAGAAACTCACCCGCATCTCTCAGAGTGGCTGTCGTCCATACATTTGAGTTTCTCCATGTATATCTTATCCTTGTACTCAGCGCGGGAGGAGGGAGCGGTGCTGGGTACTGAGCTGATCAGAGTCGCGTCTTCCACCAGTCTTTCTACCTGCAGTTAAAACAATATTTATCTCACATACAAAGTAAGTACCTACTATACAACGTGCAACAGGATTGAATGTACAACCCGAAACTAGTTTGTTCAGAATCGATTACCGAATCGATTTCAGGCATTTTTGACATAAGTAATATTTTGTCCCAAAATTAATTACAATTTAGGAAATTATGGTCACCCATTTGGTGAAAAGTTAATACAAAGGAAAATGAGACTTACGTCTACGCAAAATAAAATACTAGTCTCAACAAGTTTATTAGAACTCTTTGGACGTGCTATTTATTATAAATAATAATTTAAGAAATAAAATAGTTGAAATTAATCTTATTACTAGCGAGTGTGAAATAAGACTACGCAAGTTATGCTACATCACATTGCAACAGTGTGCGTGTGTGAGTAGGTTCGTGTTTTAAGTGCGGCCATAGGTAGAGATAGGTAATTATGCATAGGGTGTGCATACTATTCGTACAAATTGAGGACAACTTAAAAAATATTAAATACATAAACATGTCATTTTAGTTACATATATGAGGGTTACTCCATTCATACAAACTCCAATGAAGTTGATAGATAACGTGGAGCAAATGCGTAAAAATTTGGCAAACAAGCATGCAGTTCACATTGATGTTAAGTAATGACTGCAGCCTAAAGACCAGCCACACAAAGACCAAGGTCAAAATGCAGATGCGTTATCACTCCTGAGGCCTAAGGTGTTATTCCTGTGCCGGAAATTACAGGGCCGTACATTACCATCTGACCAGAACACGATAGTGCTGAACACAACCATTCAGAGGCAAGTATATTAGGTAATGTGGTGGTGCCTACGCCCGCGAGATCCGTCACTAGAGCTCTACTACCAGTAAAAAAAGTTTACTTGTTACCATTTTGTTGGAGATGCTAATGTGGTGCTCTTCCACGTCTTCCTCCATGGGATCCGCGGCGCTCGTCTCCGGTCTGTTGAAGTGTGTGGCTCGGACTGATTGTCCACTTCCCATTATTCGTAAATCCTATAATATATTCAATAGGAACAATTATTTTAAGTGTTCTATTTAATGTAATAAGCAGTATAAGTTAAGAAGCGCGCATGGCCCCGCGGCTGGTGTAGATCGTAAGCGATCTACTCGGTTAAGCGGTACGGGCGCAGTCGGGTGTGTGATGGGTGACCGCTGCTAGTGGCAAATTAAAATGCGCGTTTCCGTGCTGCGGAGGGCACGTTAAGCCGTCGGTCCCGGTTGCTAACGATAGATAGCAGTCGTTAAACCTTGTCGGAGGCCTAATAGGCGGTTTGAAAACATCCGACAGCGGGTTGACCATTAGCCCGTATCTCCACCATTGGAGCAGCGTGGTTGAGTAAGCTCCAGGCCTCCCCCAAGAAGGGGAGAGACTCGTGCCCAGCAGTGGGGCGTATAATGGGTTGCCATTATTATACATAATAGGTCCGCTGATAGAATCAGCCCATTGATACCATATCTATGACTTTAATGATGGTAGAGCTCCAGTGACGGAGCTCGTGGGCGTGTAGGCACCATCGCATTACCTAATCTGCTTGCTGCTGAATGGTTCACAACGTGTTCCGATCAGGTGGTAATTAATGTACGGCTCTGTAATTTCCGGCACAGAGGCATAAGAGCTTAGACCTCAGAAGTGGCAATGTATCTACATTGGTTTTAATGTAGATTTTTATATGCTACACAATTCGCTGACCATCAATGTGAACTGCATCTACTTATAGTTTTATCATTCCATAGCATTAAAAACATATTTAAGTACCAGGCATTTTCAAATATCTTGTGATACTTCAAAAAAGGTTCAATATCAGTTATACTCGTACTTAACGTGACCATACGTCACGTTTTCATATAGCCCGTCCCAGAGTCCCAGGAAAACTTTTGGAAAGCGAAACTGTCCCTTTTTTTGGTAATCTCAGCAAAAATGTATTCCTAGGTAGAAAATTAGCGTAGCCGACTGAAGTTTATCTAAACGTCAATCCGAAATTTTTATTTTTTAATCTTCATCTATCTTATCTTAGACATATAAAAATCAATTGCTGTTCGTTAGTCTCGCTAAAACTCGAGAACGGCTGGACCGATTTGGCTAATTTTGGTTTTGAATGATTTTTGGAAGGTTTAAAAGGTAAGAAAATATGAAGAAAATGAAGGGAAATAGTAAAAACCACAATTTCATTTTTCCATACAAATAGTCCGTATCAATCAAACCTTTGACACATTAATTCATTCTGAGGCAATACGAAGTTTGCCGGGTCAGCTAGTAATTTATAATAATCTCAAAAGCAATCAATAGCGATACCTTTAATAAATAAAACGCTTAAAACGATAGGTACTTAAAGAAGGGCGTTATAGCTGGGCGTTCGTAAGTAGGCCTAATACTTAGTCCTAAACTAGCTATTAACCAGTGCAGTCGGGGCTATTATACCTACACACACACTCACACACACACACGAATATATACTTCTTAGCAGTTACCAGAACTTTGGCAATGCAAGAATGAAAGGCAATAAATATTTCGTTTTTATATTATGTGCCACGCAAAAATTGAACTCTACGCCTTGAGGGAAATAAACGTGAACAAAATCGACAGCCCCTGGTATGTTGAAAGGTTCAGTTTGGGAATGTCCCGTTTTGAGTGACGATAAAAAAGGTGACGTAGGAACTCCAAGATAAAGCCCGGTCTTTTACGTCCACTTCGAAAGATCTACTACGATTAATCCACCAATAAAATTGATATTATTTAAAGTCAATTGTACTCCTAAGTCTATTTCTACCCTATGAGTAATGCAGACGCAGCCAGTTAGCAAGATTGATAGATCACGCTCCTCGGTTGCGATCTGGCGTGTTTTTTATGTTTTATATGTAAATTAAATCTCAGAAGGATGTACTTCTGTAGGTATATCAGGTAAGATGCTACTGGAAAACCCGTGTAAAAAAAAGCTTTGTCACGAACGTAAAAAAATAACATTTAATAGCTGGTAGACTATAAAACCTGCCTTACTGTGTCATGAACCAAGGAATATATTATTGGTAGTTTTTTTATGTAGGTACCTACTTACGTGAATTAAGCATCTTTTACTTTATAAATGACATGCTTGTTATTTTTAATTTAGTAATTAAATATATGCTATTAAGCAACTATTAATATTTTTTATTCTGACCAAGAAACTTGAGATTTTTTTTCCTTACTCGGGGAAATCTAACACAGAGTGTCACAGAGACATAACAACTAAGGTCTCAGGGGTGGCAACGCATCTGAATTTTGACTTCTGGGGTGCGACCACGGAATAGATAAATGTGCGACCGCCTAACGACATTGCTATTGTCGTTGTCATTGTTATCAAATTTTCATGTCGATTTTTAGCTCCTTTGGAGTAGTGATAATCTGATCGTTATTCTTGCTTTCGTTATTTAGTTAAAGCAAAAATCGACATGAAAATTTGACAGCACTGACTACGACAATAGCAATATGGATAGGTGGTCGCACCCTTGGTCTTTGTGTGGTTGTCTGTAGACTGCAGTCATCACTTAATATCAGTGCTTGTTGGCCACCTTCATTACATTAAAAAAGTCTTGGAGACCCGTTGCCTAAGGAGCAGACGGCTGAGGCGGGTAGTGTGACACTCATACTCACTAAACCCCATTATTAACAACTGCTGTCTCTAGCCAGAAGCTATAAAGCTTGGGAAATGTAGCCAGATCTCCAGATTTTGTAATCCAAAAAAAGTAGGTAGAAGTAGCCGATAAGGTACCTACTAGCCAACTTTTTGGAACTTCATGTGTGACATTTTGTAAAGGGAGAAAAGGAGGGGGTGTGCTGGACTAATGGTGAGATTCACAGACCGCATTACGACTTTACTTTGAGCAAAGTATGCTTAGAACTGTTAGAACTGTAGCGACAGTTCTAAGTATTCGAACTTCGAAGCGTACTTTGCTTGAATGTAAAGTCGTAGTGCGGTCTGTGAATCTCGCCCTAAGATTGCAGTGTTTTAATTTGCGATCGACGCGCCACCACACAATTGCGTTATAATGTTTGCATATTATTATTATGATGTTTTTTATTTACTTTGGTATTCATTTACTTATTATAGTTTGTACCTTCTAGTATGTATTACATTTATCGTTTTATTAAGTATGTTATTTTAATGGCTTATTACCTATCTGTATTATATTTGTATGTATGTACCTTGTATAAGTATTAGTACAATTATACTTAATCATAAATTTGACATCCGTGGTTCACTCACTAAGGGTCCTGTTGAAAACCAGCGTCAGGTACCTTGTATATGAAGGTACCTGACATTTGCTGAACAAGGACACCTTTTTGGCAGCCGTGAGACACTTAAGTATTACGTGTAGGTATACCTATGTATTAATTTTTCGAAATTGTGTTGTCTTTTCTCTGTTACCTGTTACGTTTTATGCCTGTTTTATGTCTTGCTGTGTGTCAAATAAATGTTTCTTCTTCTTCTTCATTTCTCTAGTTTTTTCTTTTTTGCCCAATATCCCTGGTAAGTATCTACCTAAAATCGAAAATCTGTTTTTTAGTTTGAATGTTGTGGTATATTTATGGCAAAAAGTAAGTATGAAGGTACCTACTGCAAACAACGAAAATTAATATGATCTTTAAAACGTATTATATATAATAGATATTTATTTAGGTACCTTAGAAACTAAATAATAATTATTATAGCGTAAGAGCTGGGTTTTACTTATGTTTCATTTTGCAAATAACATCGGTCAAGGTTCAATTTATTAGTCCATCCATTTTTAAGTGGATCATCATTCTTCGAAATAAAAACCAAACATCATTTACATATGTAAGCATAAAGTGTATACTTAATCTCGGCGGATTGCTTTTGATTACAAGTCGTGAGTGTTCTCAAAGGCGGTGTCGCTACGTGACTGAGGATTTAAAGAAATAATTCTGTTTATCTGTTCCCTTTGTTTTATGTCAGACTTAAACAATTGTTTCCATATTCGGCTAAGGGCGGATTTGCTATGAGAACTAAGTTTAATAAAGCGCGTTTTAGCTTAAAAATGGCATCCAATTTCAACCTTATCACGGACAATTTTCGTTGATGAAATCCAAGTAGTGTTATTGCACTCGTTGAAGATTATAAAACGTGGTTTATTACGACGGTGAAATTGGCCCTAAAACTACATGAAGCCACATTGGAGATCCCTAAGACTGTATGAAGCCACAATCATTTGGCGAATCTTCAGATATTTCAGCAGCTTTGTGGGAAGTGATAATTATAAGCTGCTCAAATAGGTATCTCCTGTATATTCAGATAATAGCAACTTTTACACAGAAGAAATACATAAAAGTTTAATATTTACAAACAGATCCCTTAATCAAATAAATTGGTTTGAGAACACCATTTTCAAGATTTTTAATTGTTATATTGGTGACAATGTAGTTCACAATGATGGTTAAATGATGCGGTGCCACCCCTGACGGTTAAGTTGTTTTACCTCTGCGCTCTGTTATTCTCTGTTATTAATTTCTGTGACTTGTTATTGTTATCTAACCGGACCACGATAGCGCTGAACACTACCATTTGAAGGCAAATAAGGTAATACCTACGGTTGTACCCAAGTCCTCTAGCTCCTACACTAGACCTCTACCACAAGTAAAAGGTAGGTGCATATAGAAAAAATATAAAAGAGTGTCATCAAAAATTTAATCAGCTAGAATTAAACAGATGTAAATGTTATTGGTTTTATTTCACTTATTATTCAGATCCGATGGCACGGATGAGTCTCGGAACCCAAAGTTCAAGGTTGCTAACGTGGCGTAACCGTCCGGACATACCGGACGGTTTTCGTATGCCCGCGGTCAGGATAGTGACGTCACTATAATGTAGTAACAATAGTAAGATATTTAAAAAATAAATAGTTATGAAATTTTAACTGGTGGTAGAGTTCCAATGCAGGAGCTCGAGGGCATAGGGACCACCGCATTACCCATTTATCTGCCACTAAATGGTAGTGTTCAGCACTATCGTGTTTTAGTTAGATGGCAATGTATGGCCCCGTAATAACTATCGCAGAGACATGACAACTTAGGTCTCAGGGGTGGCAATGCATCTACCTTTTTTACTTCTGGTTTTTGTGTAGATGTCTATAGGCTGCAGTCATCATTTAACATACTGCATGCTTGTATGTCACCTTGGTAACATAAAAAAAACAAATAAGCCTGCAGTTCACAGTTATATAAATGAACACTGTAAAGATTGTAGCATAGAGCAAGGGCGTCGCCAGACGTCGATATAGAGGGGGCGGTTTGGCTCTAGGGGAGAGGAGAGGGCAGGTTGTCACACTATCCTATAAATTAGCGATAATTATTCTCTAAGGAGGGGCAACTGCCCCCTCCTGCCACCACTTGGCGACATCAATATAAAAGCCAGAGATTTCAATGTAGATTCGTTGCTACGCCTGATTTCTGAGATGTTTTGCTTTAGTGATAGAAATTACGGAGCAATACATCACACGAACACGATGAGAATATGTAATATGAGCACAGTGCTGAACACTACGATTTGACGGTAGATAGATTAGGTAATGAGGTGGTGCCTACGCCCTCGATCTCCATCACTAGAACCCTAAACCTGGAACCGCAATTATATCTATATTAATAAAAAATAATCGCTCAATGTGTTGCGCGAGCGCAAAACTTGAGAACGGCTGGTCAGATTTCGCGAAGTAATTCTTTTTGTGTTGTAGGTCTGTTGGATAATAATTGTCTGGAGAAGGTTTATATGACAAAAGAGAATAGATTGTTGCGCGGAAAATCAGAAATTTTATGAAACCTAAGGACCATATTAGACCATAACTTCTTTCTTTCTTTTCTAACCTTATGGCGTTTGACATAATGGCCAGTCATTAATTAATGTTTTAAATAGATGAATAGGTAGGAATTGCATTATTACCGATGCAAAAGAGTTTGTAATTTTTTCGGGGGGAAATGCGTGCGACACACACGCATACTACAAATATCGTCTAATACTACGAAACTTACACCTTGACTTTAACAAAATACAGAAACAATTTCACGCACACATTTAAACATCTAAGTGACTGGTAAAGGCCCATTTGGGCTTGTACTTTGACAGAGGGGAAAGCCTGCATATGGCTGAGTAGCCATATGCAGGCTTTCCCCTCTGGTGTTGCTCTATGGTTTATGTTATCTGTTTCTATGAGCAATTAGCCCACAGAGTACTATAATACATACTGAAACATTAAACACTAGACGCGCACCCTAAGAACAATAGAGTCAATGATCTATAAGACATCACGTAATGGCCATGACTCTATGATAATATAAAACTGTCCCAAATATAAATAATGCAGTGAAACTAATCAATTAGATGGATCTGTATCAAAACAGATATATTAATCAAAGACGTGGTCAATGATCAGGCAATTCTGGCGGTGTACTTTTTTCGTTGTTGTCAGTACCTACTGTAATCTATTATATTCAAACTTCAAAATAAATACGTTGCAAAACAAAAAACATGAGGTTAAACCTATTTAAATTATTATGATGGACCAACGATGATAGGATGGACCCATTAGTCAATCAATCAGCAGTTCAAATCTTTATTTTTATGTAGTTGTATAAGGCTACAGTATTCACACACTGTGTGTGTGTATGTACACTACAATATTTCAAAATTATTAAAAAAAAGTATATTTCAAATTATATTTTTTTTTATATTATGGACGTGGCAAACACGCTTGCAGTTCACATTGATGTTAAGTGATGACTGCAGCCTATAGACACCTACATGAAGACCAAGGTCAAAATGCAGATGCGTTACCACTCCTGAGGCCTAAGGTGTTATGCTTCTGTGCCGGAAATTACAGGGCCGTACATTACCACCTGACCGAAACACGATAGTGCTGAACAATACCATTTAGCGGCAAGTATATTAGGTAATGCGGTGGTGCATACGCCCGCGAGCTCCGTCACTGAAGCTCTACCACCAGTAAAAAACCAGTAAAAATAGTAGGTACGACCTTAAATTTGATATGTACAACACACTTTGACCACCCTTTTGTAGATTTAACCTATATTCGTTGCACATCTTTGTTTGGGACAGTGATTTACTTAAGTATTATGTGTACCAAATTTCAATTAAATCGGCTTAATACTTTCCGGTATCGGCTGTGACAGACGGACAGATAAACGCACGGGCGATCTTATAAAGGTTCCGTCTTTTCCGTTTAAGGTACGGAATCCTAAAAATCTATACTATCCGGGTCATATAGTTAATTTACACACAAACAGACGTAAACTTTAGAAAACCTGCTGTTATTTTGTAGTCACGGATACCTAAACATGTAATTAAGTTCACGCTACTAGATCGAACCAGCGTATTGTTTGGCGAAAAAAAAAATCATAATCAGTTTAAAGGCCCAATACACTACACGATTTTTCGAGCCCTTCACAGGGTACAGGGTGATATTATAAGAATGAGGGTCATTTTTTTGGACGAACTTATGTATCTGCGGCACCTCCTGAGACGTCACTAGTCTACTCCACCGGGCAATCAGCGAGCGCAGAAGGCGCTCTTGTCTAAATAAACATTGAAATTCAATTGATTGGTTTTGATTTCTCCAGCTCTAGGTTTAAGCTCTACTACTTTAGTAAAAGAGCTCGAAGGCGTAGGCCTTGTCGCTAAATTCAGTAATTCGATAATTGCCGACACTGAGGCATAACAGCTTAGGTCTCATCAGTGGCAGGGCAGCGCATCTACATTGGAATCTCAAATTGTAGACACGGGAAATAGCGTATTGTATAGGAGACAGCCTAATAAGGGAGACAGGGTGCCTAAGAGGCAGTTGTGTAGTTTATAAGCGGCATTCCAGATAGGGAGACAGGGCGCCCGAGAAGCAAGACACGAGAAATCGTGAAGTGTAAAGGGCCTTTTAGTATTCTATTTGTGTATTAAATAGTCATTTAGGTGTGTTTTGTTGTTACTCTATGATATCACTTCTCTATTTTTTTTTAATTATTACGCTTTTCTTCAAAATAACAATATAGGATATTTATAAAAATAGATGTTGTTTACAAACAGCAAAACAATGGGAATTCAAATTAAATGATTTTTAATACGAATTTAGTCAATAAATATAAAGAGGCAAACAAAATCAAAAGGTAGTCTGTAGTAGGGATTATACCATGATTATACATACAGATATGGAATTTTGGATCTGTACACCAGAATCGCATGAAAATTATAAAATACAATCAGAGAACCTTTTGTTAAAAGTCGTACCTAAGTTCAAAATAATGAACTACAACTGCAATGCTATTTTTATGTCTCAAAATAGCATTGCAGTATATATTACCTAATATACTTGCTGCTAAATGGTAGTGTTCAGCACTATCGTGTTCCGGTCAGGTGGTAATGTACGCCCCTGCATCTTCATTTTGACCTCTGGTCATTGTGTAAGTGCCTATAGGCTGCAGTCATAACTTTACATCAATGTAAACTGCATGCTTGCTTACCACTTTTTTAACAAAAAAAAATAGATAAAGTTAAATTACTGATATTCAAAAATTTGCAGTAACTGTGTGTGACAAACTGCTATTACTGGAACTGTTGTACCCGTCCATAATCGCATATATCTTATGTGTCCCCCCACAACGCCCTAAGCAGTGGATCTGACCCGCAGGGGTCTCCCTTAGGTAGTTGTGTATTATCTTTAGTGAAATGTAAGTAAACATGTCGAAGTTCATTATCGTCATCGCTACTCAAAACCTTTATTTATAGGGTTGACATGTCGTAAAGTTACGATTTTGATGAGTAAGCGGCAGGATGAATAAAATTTCTGACTCCTTATTTCCGTATACTACGACATTGATGTATTAACACTATTTATGTTACGATTGAAACCGGAAATTTGGTTATTTTAACGAATGTCTAGTTATTTGTGTAACATTTGTTACATATACTTATTAACATTCCCATTCTTAGCTTTTTTTTACATACATTCCGATACACATAATCATTATTATTATTTTTTTTATGTAACGGAAGTGGCAAACAAGCATGCAGTTCACATTGATGTTAAGTGATGACTGCAGCCTATAGGCACCTACATAAAGATCAAGGTCAAAATGTAGATGCGTTAGCACTCCTGAGGCCTAAGGTGTGATGCCTCTGTGCCGGAAATTACATTATTATGATCTAGATACAAATATTGCCATCTGTAAGTCGTTCAGGATTTAAGATTTTACAGATTTCATTCCCAGTTCAGAATCTGAAGTTGACCCTATCTTCAGATTCTGAACTTGGAGTCAAAAATCTTTGGCGTCGGCGTGCATGTATAAAGAAAATGATGTATGTATGAATGATGTATGAATGTAGAAAAAGCGTGAGAGGGGTTTAACTAAATCATTCACTTCACACTGTTTTCGATAAATCGTCAGACCAGAACATATTTTCAATGTGACTTATAAAATTTCGGCATATCTTTTTTAAATTCTATTTAATATACCGCTGCAAATAAGTAATTAAGTATTTAACGTATTTAATAAAGTATTTAACACGTACGTTTACCTACATGACCTAAATACTATTATATATAATAACAAAAGCAGGGAATACCAGTTTACGCGTCCTCCAAAACAAGTTTAGGTGTGAGGTGCTGAAAATCTGTATTTATGCGAAAGCCGCTGAAATATATTTTTGTCAAGAAAATTGAGGATTTTAGAATAACGTAGGCATTAGGATCACTACTCAAGATATGTTAAGTCATAAGAAATAATTGTTATATTTTTTCTATAGCAGAAAATTGTTGTCTACGTCTCTGTCCAAATGTAAAAAAACATAGGTATTTTATTAAAGGGCGAGCATTATATTTTTTATTTTATGTCATGAAAGTGCAAGCATTCAGTTCACATTGTTGGTAAGAATAAGCCTATAAACATCTACATGAAACCAGATATTTCAGAGAAGGCCTGAAAATGAAATTACAGGGCCGTACATTACCACCTGACCGGAACTCGATAGTGCTGAACACTATTTTAGCAGCAAGTAGATTAAGTAATGCGGTAGTTCTTACGCCCGCGAGCTCCGTCACTGAAGCTCTACCGCCAGTAAAAACAATGGTGTTTAATTCTATAAATAAATAAGTATGAAGATGCGCATTGTTAAAAGATTAATTAATGTTTCACAACCGCCTCAATTTTTTTAAAGTTCTGCGAACTAAAGGTAGACATTTCCCACAATACCCAATAAACTTCTTCATCCACAACCAGCAGTATTGTTAATGAAAATCACAAACGCTGTCGCAGTTTCCGATACATTTCTGCTCCGTTTTAAAATAACCGACGAAGTCCATACAACAATGACATTGGATGGTACACAAAGGTCAAGAGTCGTGAAGATGATAAACTGGTTTGGGGGGCGAGGGGTTGACGTCATAGAGGCTGCGACGGTATATAGGGGAGACGCATGCGCATCTCTTGACTGTGTTATCGATAGTTAGTGCACAATTTAACAATGCTACGATACGGAATTATTTTCGCTGTTGCGGTGAGTGACTTTTTTTACTGAGCGTGAAAGTGTTTTGAAGTAATTATGAATAATCAAATAGATTTTAATTTTATAAGTCAAGGTTTCCTATGTTCTTGTATTTTGTAGAATTTTCTCGAGGTTTAAGGAAAATTGTCACTAATATATTATTATTCTAATAACGTCAACGCAGCAGGTTTTGTTTTTTTTTATTGAAAAACTTTAATGTACCTTATGATTTTTTTACTTTTTGATGTTAATATTTTATTATTATAGCATAGCAAGTGTATAATATTTTGTTATAAGTTTAAATTCAGTCATTTTAAACACATGTCTAATTAAATCGCATTTCTGAATTGCGTTACGACTTTTGAGTTTGAATTTAATAATGTTCATTTAATTTAAGAAGGCATATTTAAAGCAATATATTTTTAAAATAGTGGAAATTTAATTTACATAATATTATTCATTTTATTACGCTTCGACCTTACAAATTTAATCATTTCATCAAATTAAATTCTTGTTTTTATATGCTTGTTATTATTTTAAGTGTCACTAAAGTAGTTCTTGAGAGCTTTATTTATTTTTTCTTTTCAAATGTATTAATGACTACTGATCGATATAATAGCAAGAGAAGGAGATATACTGAACCCTCCGACTACCGTTGGCCCTGTAAGGCTAGAAATGTTTATAGGGGATGAATAAATACGACTCATCGAAATCGCCTCAATTCTTTTTCAAACTTCACTTGAAATAAACAAAATCATATAAAAAATTCAAGCTTACAGTGACATGTGTATTTATTTTTACAATTTCAAAAATATGGGTTGATGACGTGACGTGTTGATCCTTGCCAGGCGATGGTTTTTATACTTAACATGTTATGATTCATCCCTACAAAAATCTAGCCTTATAGGGCCAACGGTACTCGGAAGGTTCAGTATCTCTTGGACCGTAAGTAGGTACATAAGACTATTTTACACAATAATAATGTGTAACTATGAGAATATAACCTATTACATCACTCCAGTCGAAAGATATCCACTGCTGCACAATATCTTCCCAAAAGAATCTTCCCACAAGTGTTTTTGCAACATTAGTGGAGAATATACCATAATCGCCACGCTTGGAATGCGGATTGGCGATCACAGTGGCGGTGGGTTTTTATCGCGGGACGCTACTGCCCATCCCGCGTTATTATATTTACTATCACCCTTATTGCAATAGTTCGACCGCCATTGTTCGGTTGACTGACTAGTGGAAGAATTATCCTCCAGTATAAGAAGAGAAATTCTTCCGCTTGTGTGGTGGGGTCGTCACGTCCCGACGCTAGTTGCCAGGTAGTAATATATGGACATTTTATTTTCGACACAGATACATAACAGCTAAGCCGCAAGAGTCGCAAATGCATTGAAATCAAAATCAAAGTCAATTGTTTATTTTTTTACCTGTACTGGGCAGTCAAAGACTACTCTTATATCTTTGCTCGCAGTAGGTATTCGTTGATAATGCGGTATCAATGCCCTCGACTGCCATAGTAAAAGAACTGAAGCCTTCAATTATAGCAATTGATAACAATCCTCATAAGTAAAAGCTTTGGTAACTTTTAATTATATACCCGTGTTAATTTATCTTATTTTATAGCCTTAGGGATAATATGGACGGTGGATCTTAGCCGATAATAAAAACAGAAAGCTATTTTTTTGTGAATGATGGTGGCACCATAGAACAACACTGGAGGGGAGTAGCCATATGCAGGCTTTCCCCTCTGTCAAAGTACAAGCCCAAATGGGCCTATACCTATCGCCTAGACGTTTAAATGTGTGCGTGAAATTGTTTCTGTATTTTGTTAAAGTTAAGGTGTGAGTTTCGTAGTAAAAGACGATTTTTGTAGTGTGCGTGTGTGTCGCAAGTATTTCCCCCCGCAAAAAAAGACAGACTGTTTCGCATCGGTAATACACGCTATGGCTACTCCCCTCCGGTCCGCCGCGACCGGTGGCCCGTGTTGCTCTATGGGTGGCACACAAGCACGCAGTTAACATACGCTCTTGGCCGCTTTATCACTATGACTACATATTATAAAGTCACTACACACCTATTGTAAAGTGTCCGTATTTTGTCTCTCTGTATGTATGCGCCAATCTCGGAAAGTAAGGAACGGATTTTGTTCCTGTTTAGAATGTACCTAATTTACTTGCCGCTAAATGGTAGTGTTCAGCATTATCGTGTACCGGGTAGATGGTGATGTATGGCCCCGTAGTAACTGTCACAGAAAGCCACTATAGTCTCAGAAGTGACAACAGATCTGCATTTTGCGTTCTGATTTTTTTTTGTAGATGGCCATAGCAAGCATACAGTTCTTATGGACGTTAAGTGATGACTCTTAAAATCCATATGAACAGCATGCTTGATTGCTACCTTCGTTACATTAAAAAAGCTATAAACAAGGTTAAAAAAATTGGTAGTAAAAATTTTGAAGAACACTATTTTTCGATTAAAGCATTTCTCTGTAACCAGCCAAATAAATCAATATACCAAGGTTAAGAAACACAATTCATAAAGTTAACTCACTCGAATGCAGTATAAACGAAAGATCATTGATTGATAGATATAATAAAGATTTTAATAAACTATACAATAATATTGCTTTTAAAGTGTGTTATATAATGGTCAATTTAATGGACTTTGTGACATTATGTTACTGTACGAAGGTCTCGGACGAAGACATTGTAATTTGTAATGTGTTTTTTTTATGCAATGGAAGAGGCAAACAAGCATGCAGTTCACTTTTTTTATGTAATGGAAGTGGCAAACAAGCATGCAGTTCACATTGATGTTAAGTGATGACTGCAGCCTATTGACACCCTCACAAAGGCCAAGGTCAAAATGCAGATGCGTTACCACTCCTGAGGCCTAAGGTGTTATGCCTCTGTGCCGGAAATGACAGGGAATGTTTGTTATCGGATTACTAAGTACCTGTTTTATTTACAACCATGCGGCTGGTATTTTGCAGGTTATTAACTGATTCTACTGAGGGTCATAATGCATCTGCATTATTACCTTTGTATTTAATGCAGATTCTGAAAAAAATACAGCAAATTACCACAGTAAGGCATTGGGGCGTGTCGACCACATTGCTATCCAGTTGAGGGGAATTCTTTCGCTAGTGTAGTGGGTCCACCGAACAATGGCATTCAAA
This sequence comes from Macrosoma leucophasiata, assembly GCA_036365455.1. Taxonomy (NCBI): domain Eukaryota; kingdom Metazoa; phylum Arthropoda; class Insecta; order Lepidoptera; family Hedylidae; genus Macrosoma; species Macrosoma leucophasiata. The sequence goes on from JAWQUS010000010.1 coordinate 2,032,217, forward strand.
CCATTTAATTAGATGGTAGTAAATATAATAACGTGCGATGGGCAGCAGCATCCCGCGATAAATCTATCGCCACTGCGATCGTCAATCCTCCTGCCAAGCGTGGCGACACAAAACACTGTTATGCGAGTCTTTGGGAAGGTTTCCAAGAGTAGACGTCTTTCCAGGAGTGATGATGAAGATAGAATCCGCGACAAGTCTATCGGCCAAATACTCAAATGTCACTTAAATCTAAGTGGGACTTAAAAGCCTTCTGTCTTTATAAAACACATTCAAACGATAGAGATAGCGCATATATGAGGGATGCTTAAACTTGAGTGACATTTGAGTATTCGGCCATATGAAATACAAAACCAATTAATACCTTGCTCGCTTGTATAGATTTACTGGAGATAAATTTCACTGTAATTTTGTGCTATCGTTCGTCATTTTCATGTTATGACTTATGACAGATTTACTGACACAACTTGAATATTAAAAGCTGTGTTGTGCGGTTAAAGTAAAAAGGCTACATATATGCTGAGATAGGTCATAGTATTTTATTTTCTTATTGTTATATTACGTAGGTATATTGTTATTTATTTTTTAAGTATAAAGGTAAATATGTATATGTATACATAGACTATATTCACATATCAATTACCGAAGCGATTTTTATATTGAATACTAGCTGACCCGGTAAACTTCGTATTGCCTCACAATGAAATCAACAGCAATTGATTTTTATATATATAGATAAGATATAAGATACGATGTATACGCTGTATTCACATAATATATAAATTACCTAAGCAATTTTTTTTATTGAATAATAGTGACCAAATAGTGACTGAAAATTTTATTTCTGCAAAAACGTGGGCGGGCGTTATTAGCAAAATTATATCAAATCAAAACCTACGCAATATCTAAACTTTGAGAAAAATACGCCACAATTTATAAAATCACCATATTTGCATTGTAATTTGGATTGATAGGAAGTAGTGAGGAAGTTATCAAAATAATCGTATGAATTATTTACATAAATTAGTGAGAACTGAGAAGAGATCGTGAATAGGAAACAGACTGCATCGTATTAAGACGGCACAGTCACGAAATAATAATGAAAATGTGTGGTACGGTAAAATGAAATGGTATGTATGTATCTTCACACCAGGTCCCTAACGGGGTAGGCAGAGAGTGCGCCAGATATCCCGGTTCAGACAAACCTCTCGTGCCTCGTCTACCTTCATCATTCTCTTCATACATGCACGCCGATTCCTAAGACTTTTGACCCCACCATCAGACAGAACTCGACCTATTTGGTCATGGTAGGTCAGCCTTGGTCTTCCTGGGCCTCTGCAACCATCCACATTCGCATTGGAATGAAATGGTTCCCTTATAAATGTATGTTATTTCCTTAGGTATAATGTTATCTACTGTACTGCCTCAGTAGGTAACAGGGGTGCGTCCAAATATCGAAATTGCTATCATCATTGTCATTGCTGTCAATTTCTTATGTCAATTTTTACTTTAAGAGCAATAATAATAATCTAAATAATCTAACATTACCAATTGTGTATCACCTACTAGTAGGAGAGATACTGAACCCTCCGAGTAACGTTGGCCCTGTAAGGCTAGAAATTTTTGTAGGGATGAATCATAACATGCTTAGTACAAAAACTATCGCCTGGCAAGGATCAACCCGTCACGTCATCTGGATTTCTGATGAGAAAAGATACTTCCATATTTTAGATTTGCCTCGATTGCGACCATTTATTTTCCGTCTTAATGTTTAATTTTTGTGTGTTCGAATATTTAAAGAAAAGCCCGATTTATTTCTATCCCGATCTAAAATATGGAAGTAACTTTTCTCATCAGAAATCCAGATGACGTGCAGGGCTGATCCTTGCCATGCGACTACGTACTTAGCATATTATGACTCATGCCTACAACATTTTCTAGGCTTGCAGGCGTTCCGATACTCGAAGGGTTCACTAGCTCTTGGACCATACGAAAGCAAGAACATCAGTTTGATCACTACTGCTTTTAAGGAGCTACAAATCGACATTAAAAATTGACAGACAATGACGTCAGCAATTTCGATGAGCGGATGGCCCCCAGGCCGCTACTGTTACGCTGGGGTCCTGGGACCGAACCCCGAGTCGGGGTTGTGACAACCCCTTTTTCTTGGAGATAAAAGTGTATTATGATTATTTGAAACGCGCATGGCCACGCGGCTGGTGTAGATCGGAAGCGATCTACTCGGTTAAGGGGCCGTTCAAGTATTACGTGAGCACTATGGAGGGGCGAGGGAGTCTTTTCTCTGCTTATTTTGGATGACATGGGGGGTAGGGGAGTCTAGATGATGATTACGTCATCGGTAGTTATTTACTTTTTTACACGAATGGCAACCCTCACATTGTCTTTGCTTGAAAACGAAACGCTTTTTCGGGGATTCCCGCAAATAATGCACTCGCTTTAGAACCGAGTAGAGGAACTACCGCACGCTGGGGGTTACGTTAAAAATACCCAAAAATTCACATATAAAAATCATATAAAAAAAATAAAACGATAAAAAAAAACAATACATTAATTGAAAAATGCTTACGTAAGCATGGGGGGAGGGGGTAAGAGCTTTGCTTACTTTTACTGACAAGGGGGATGGGGGGGGTATAGAATCGTAATAAATCTGCTTACGTAATACTTGAACGGCCCCTAAGCGAATACGGGCGCGGTCGGGTGTGTGATGGGTGACCGCTAGTGGCAAATTAAAATGCGCGTTTTCGTACTTCGGAGGGCACGTTAAGCCGTCGGTCCCGGTTGCTATCGATAGACAGCTGTCGTTAAACCTTGTCGGAGGCCTTATCGGCGGTTTGAAAACATCCGACAGCGGGTTGGCCACTAACCCGTATCTCCACCAAGCCGCATTGGAGCAGCGTGGTGGAGTACGCTCCAGGCCTCCCCCCAAAAAGGGAAGAGACTCGTGCCGAGCAGTGGGACGTATAATGGGTTTCCATTATTATTATGATTATTCCATTTTTTGAAAGTTTACCAGTACCATCCTTAGAATTTGGTGACGTGCCCGGAGATATTAGAATAGCCTCGCCGCATGTTACATGGGCTAAAATGTAACCAGTGAACCGACTGCAAATCAATTGAAATTTTAGGTTGTCTGGCAGAGATCGCTTTGAGCGATAAGACCGCCTATTGTTCTTTTTATTACTTTGTTTTTTGTAATTGAATCCTTTTATGTGTACAATAAAGAGTATTCTTATCTTCTTATTTTGAAAGGATATAGCAAGGATTTAAAAATAAAATTGTTATCCTTAGTTATGTTAGTTAAAATTGTTATATAAATGGTAAGTTTGTAGTGATGATAACAAAATAAAATATATTTTTTAAAACTTTGTTATGTTATATCTACTGTTGTATTTTTACAGATCATTTATAATCTGTCCAATTATCACAATATAACAAGGTCAAAGAAAAAAAAAACATGTTATTCCGGGCTTTAAGGAAAACAAAAAAAAAGTAAATTTTTGATCATACCTACTTGTTATTCTGTTTAGTATACTTAATAAGAAAAAAATTCTTTTGTTGAGGTGCTTTAACAATATTTTTTCTAATAAATTGATTATTCATTCAATTATTGATAAATTGGCAGTATAATTACCAGATCCATTTATCAATGTTATACATATAGGATATAAATAAATCTACATTCGCAAAAAATCTCGTTGTTGTGTTTTATGCAGACTGAGAGGTGCGAATATTTGATATATTATTTTTCTCTTGGGTAGAGTTTCTGGTAGAGTCATAGATTTCGACGGCACAATGGCATTCTAACACGAGGTTGGATTTATTGCCAAGTGGTAGTATTTACCTCTTTTGAAAAAAAAATGCTAATACTTTAATTTAATTTCATTATTTCTAGAATATAATATTTTTTTAAAATAAAGTGATATACTTCAAGTATCGTAGTCTATACGAATCTAGGTCGACCTTCACCTATCTGTTTTCCGAATTAAACATGTTTTTATCAAATTTCATACATAAACAAACACGTCTTGCTATCAAATAACGTCCATAGAATAAAAAGAAAATATTTGTTTTAATCAAGAATTTGTAAACCAAATAAAATGTGTTTGAAAGTAAAAGATTTACCCCCTTATTCATAAAGCTACATTAGATACGTTTTAGCTATAGAATGCTTTGTCTTTGTCAGTTGCATTGTCAAATGTGAATGATAGAAAAAGACAAAGCAGAGATTAGCAACACTTTAGCTAAAATACGTTTATGAATAAGGGGGTTAATATATAGGTATGACAAGAAAATAGTAACTATACCGAATCAACATCCCCATTATGGTTACAAATTCTTATTTGCAATTTACGACAGACCCACGATTTGAGTCCGGGATGCTAATGTGTCTCGTAAACGGTCATCGTTGGATTAGTGTCAAGGTCAGATGACTGTATTCGTAAATTTAGGTGCGGTCCGTTGATACCTGGAATTTACGCGCTCAATTTGTTCTAGATTTGTACTGCGCAGCTAACATCTTCATCATAATTGTATTTATCAATAACTGTTACCAAATCGAAATTCGCTATAAATTATTTCAAAATGCCAACTGCCTTGGTAGCCTAATGGTAGCAGGCCACTACTACTACGCTGGGGTCCTGGGTTCGATTCCCAGGTCGGGGTCTATTAGAGATAAAAGTGTAAAATCCTTTATCTCTGGTTCTATTGGGATTTTTTCGGGAAGTTTTCCAGTACCTCTAAGTTTGGCAATGTGCTCGGAGATGTCAATAGGCTCACCACCTGTTACATGGGCCCAAAAAGTAACCGGCGAATCGTGGGTTTGCATGTATGCTTGAATGCATGCATTTACCTCTGCCTTGGGGATTACAGGCGTGAAGTTACGTGATTTCAAAATAGGGCTAGATTGGTGTAATTTTTTACGCTCATGAGTCATCATCATCGAACTGGTGGTAGGGTCTCAGTGTAGGTGTGGTAGGCACCAACGCATTACCTAATTACCTAAACTCTGCATTTTGTCCTTTGGTATTTGTGTAAATCTCTTTAGGCTGCAATCATCACTTAACATCCATGCGATCTGCATACTTGTTTGCCTTCGTTCGTTACATAAAATACAAACAAAAAAGACCATTATCATCACTTCAGCTAAACTTCTGCTGGGCAAAAGCTTTCCCAAAGATGCCACAACAGGGTTGAGAGTCATAAGGGGAGAATATACCACTATCGAATACCTACTGAAGAGCGCATGGCCCCGCGGCTGGTGCGGAAGCCATCTACTCGGATATGGGCGCGGTCGGGTGTGTGATGGGTGACCGCTAGTGGAAAATTAAAATTTCGTGCTTTGAATTTTTTTTTCGGGCAGTTCCGTGATTCGGAGGGCACGTTAAGCCGTCGGTCCCGGTTGCTATCGATAGATAGCAGTCGTTTAACCTTGTCGGAGGCCTTATGGGCGGTTTGAAAACATCCGACAACGGGTTGGCCACTAACCGTTATCTCCACCAACCCGCAATGGAGCAGTATGGTGGAGTCAGCTCCAGGCCTTCTCCCAAGAAGGAGAGAGACTCGTGCCCAGCAGTGGGACGTTTCAAAGTTTGCCATTATTATAGAACATTATCGGCGCGCTTGGCATGCGGATCGCTGATCGCACTAGCGGTAGTTTTATTACGGGCTGTTGTTATTGCAGCTGTTGTTATTGCATTGTTATTATTATGCTCAAATGAAAGTTCCAAATACTCCGTATGGACTACAGTCCATTCGCTTTGGTCCGTTCAGCCGTACCCAAAACTTTGTTCCACTATGTTACAGAAAATAAAGTTGTTTATTTTTTTATTTTATCATATACTAGGTACTTGAATTGACTACTTGTTCTATTTGAATGGTTTAACGGCCATTGTCAGATTGAGTGTATTAGTGGAAGAATTCCCCTCCGTTGTTACTTCCCGACGTCTCATTTATGCACTTTGGGTATTTTATATGAATTAAGTAATAAGTAGGACGTTGTCCGTAGAATGAATCATCACCTGGTGGTAGAGCTCCAGTGACGGAGCTCGCGGGCGTAGGCACCACTGCATTACCTAATATACTTGCCGCTAATTGGTAGTGTTCAGCACTATCCTGTTCCGGTCAGGTGGTAATGTACACCCTGTAATTTCCGGCACATATGCATAACACCTTATTCCTCAGGTGTGGTAACGCATCTGCATCTTGACCTTGGTCTTTGTGTGGGTGTCTATAGGCTGCAGTCATCACTTAACATGAATGTGAACTGCATGCTTGTTTGCCAACTACTACACAAAAAAAAAAAAGTTTCCTTTGTTTGCTCATACAAAACAAACAAACAAACATACATAACTTTTGATATGTTACTAAGGAGTACGCCTCTCAGGTAGGTACGCGGCCTCAACGTTGACCGCGAAGGTCGTACGGAAGAAGTTGTTTACAGACATAAAGGTGTCATGTTATCGCATCTGAATATTACGTTACTGGTCAACTTTATTACAATTGTATACTTAAGCAACTTAAGGTTTTATTTTCTATCAAGAAACTTAGTCATCCATGAACAATGAAATATAATCTCTTAAAAAAGTTAAGTTTCTCAGTGTCTCTATATCTTGAGAACGGCGCGACCGGTTCGGCTAATTTTACTTTTAAATATTTATAGAAGTCCAAGGAAAGTTTAAAGGTTGAGAAAATACGAAGAAATTCCAATGAAAATAGTAAAAACAACAATAACGTTTCCCCAAATAACAGTTCGTCATTCATTTTTTGCGGGGGGAAATGCGTGCGACACACACGCTTCACACGCACACTACAAAAATCGTCTATTACTACGAAACTCACACCTTGAATTTAACAAAATACAGAAACAATTTCACGCACACATTTAAACATCTAGGCGACAGGTATAGGCCCATTTGGGCTTGAACTTTGATAGAGGGGAAAGCCTGCTTATGGCTACTCCCCTCCGGTGTTGCTCTATGGCTTGAACGCGCTAATCTCAGGGACTGCTGGTCCGATTTGAAAAATTATTTCAGTGTTAGATAGCCCATTTATAGAGGAAGGCTATAGGCAATATAACATCACGTTGAGATGAATAGGACAGGGTAGGTACCATTGCAACCGCGCGAAGCCGGGGCGGGCCGCTAGTCAGTGATATACGAGATAAATAAAAATGAATATTTATCTCGGTAGCCTAGTGGTAGCAGGCCACTACTACTACGCTGAGGTCCTGGGTTCAATTCCCGGGTAGGGGGTTATCAGAGATAATGGTGAAAAAGCCTTTATCTATGGTTCTATTGGGATTTTTCCATTTTCTGGAAATTTCCCAGTACCTCAAAGTTTGGTAATGTGCCCGGAGATGTCAACAGGCTCGCCACCTGTTACATGGGCCAAAACGTAACCGGCGAATCGTGGGTGTTTGCATGTATGCTTGAATGCATGCATTTACCTCTGCCTACCCCTTCGGGGATTACAGGCGTGAAGTTACGAAGTTACGAATATTTATAAAGTATGTGCCTGTTATTCATAGTATTATTATATTAACAAAAAACACTTTTGTGATTTTTCTTAGAACATCGATATTATTAATAATAGACATTATTACCATACAATATTTACTTTTAGCTAATTTGCATATATTTTATGGTTGTTAATAAAACAAATGTCCTCGGTCCACAGTATTTTTCTTGTAATGTAATAGAGGAAAATCGAATGTTTAGTGGTCATAGAGCTCCAGTGGTAATGATAGAGCCTTGAGACCTGGGTTCTCAAGTTTACAAGTACCTCACACCACCTAATGCCTCAGGAGTGGCAACGCATCTGCATATTGTCCTCTGGTCATTGTGTGGGTGTCTATAGGCTGCAGTCATCACTTAACATCAATGTAAACTGCATGCTTGTTTGCCACTTTTATTTATTTTATACCACCAGTAAAATAATAATGTTTGGCCCCTTAACAACTATCACAGAGACAACAACTCAGATCTCAGGAGTGGCGACGCATCTGTATCTTGACCTGGTTTTTGTGTAGGTGTCATGGATGTTATCACTTAACATCCATGTGAACTTCATGCCTGTTTGCCACCATCATCACATAAAATAAAAGTTACTTTTTATTTTTTTAATGCCCTGTTAGTTGTCGTGTCGGACGGATATAAACTTTTTATTTATTATGCCCAGAATGCAAAATTTATACGGCTTAGCATAAAAGATCGCAAATTGCAAATAAATTATGTGGGAAAAAAAATGTTTTATGCCAAGCGATCGGCGAAATTTATAGATGGTAGGGTTGTCAATTTGCGAAATTATGTTGCATGCTTATTTTAAAGTAACTACCCAGTAGTTTCGACTTTGTAGAACGTGCTGCACACTGTCTTCGTAAGCGAAGCACTGACAGTCCGGAATTGGTCATTTGTTTAATTTTCCAGTTTCTTTGTTATACAGTATATAGTTATAGCTCTGTTACTATCAATACTTAAATTTAATTCAACGCATGACCGATAATATAAGATTGTTTAATTATTTAACTCTGAAGCAATAATTGTGTTTTTTAGTTTTGCCAACCTTGAACTGAGAGATGTTCCTGGAAATGAATTATTTTAAAGAAATAAAACGAATAATTTAAACATAATGCTATCTAATTTAAGAACTTATTTTAAATAGTGACGACGGTTTTAGCCAAGGCTCACGGGTTCGATTCCCGCACTGGGACAAATATTTGTATGGCCTACAGATTTTTGTTTCGGGCCTGGGTGATTGTGTATGTGTTGTGTGTGTACAACGGCAACATAGCGCATAAAAAAATGAATTTCTGATTTTAGATAAATCGTAAATAGTAATTATTGGTCATTCGTTATATTGTAAATCAGGAAAAAAAAAAGGTTTTTTTTGCCTTAAAAACATAAGGAAATCGAAATAGTGGAAAAAATAGGCACCCAAAAGGTTATTCAACGTTTGACGGTATTATAATTAAACTATTGAACCAGGATACAATAAACAACCTCCAATTGTAATATTATACGTTTCGGTTTTCCTTTTTTGTCTAGCATCATATTACAAGGTATTAATATTACATGACATAACGGACAACCTGTTTTTCTATAATTTTACTTTCGATTGAGGTAATTTTCTGTTTTTAACACGTTTTTAGAAGGCTATTACACGACACGGTCTTCAGGGTCCGGCAGAAAAGGCGGGCGTGGCCTCGCGCCGGGTTGCCGCTTATTACACTATCCGATCGACAGCGCCCTAACTCAATCACAGTATAAATACACGGGCCGCTCCGGTCGCCCTAATTAGGGCCCTAACTCCCTAAATGTTATTACACTACTCTGACCCTTGCTATCGTACCCTGAATACCGTGCCGTGTAATCCTTTAATAGGTCGATCTTTGGAAATACGCAGTGGAATCTGCTACTCGATTTTGGAAATTACACTTCTTTTGGCGCGATGGGAAAAAAACATTTGAATGAAGTTTTACGATGCGTGCGCACACCGACAGATAACGGCAGTCTGAAGTTAGTTCCTAAACGTATAACTTCTTACGTGCGTACATTTTTTTTTATGTAATGTTAGTGGTAAACAAGAATGTAGTTCACATTGATGTTAAGTGATGACTGCAGCCCACAGACAGACAAAAAGACCAAGGTCAAAATGCAGATGCGTTACCACTCCTGAGGCCTAAGGTGTTATGCCTCTGTGCCGGAAATTACAGGACCGTAAATTACCACCTGACTGGAACACGGTTGCGGCAAAGTAATGAGGTGGTGCTCCATCACTGGATCTCTGCAACCAGTAAAACAATATCAAAACTTACCGGAAAAAAAAATCAAAACGTTGTGGAAGCTGCGGGATACAGCTAGTAAATTATATATTTAAATGAGTTTAAAATAAACCGAGTCCAGTATAATTCGAGATCCGCAACCAAAATATCGGTGACAATATAACTAAGCGCGTCGTGACTCTAGCATCACATTTATCTTACGGACTATGTATTCAAATAATCTTAATATATATAAATCTCGTGTCACAATGTTTGTCCTCAATGGACTCCTAAACCACTTAACCGATTATAATAAAATTCGCACACCATGTGCAGTTCGATCCAACTTGAGAGATAGGATAGCTTACATTACGCTATGACTAATAGGAGCAGAGCAGCGCGGGCGAAGCCGGGGCGGGCCGCTAGTTTACATATAAAATTAAGTGCTATTACATCACTGGTGGTAGAGCTCCAGTGACGGAGCTCGCGGGCGTAGGCACCACCGCATTACCTAATATACTTGCCGCTAAATGGTAGTGTTCAGCACTATCGTGTCCCGGTCAGGTGGTAATGTACGGCCCTGTAATTTCCGACACAGAGGCATAACACCTTAGGCCTCAGGAGTGGTAACGCATCTGCATTTTGACCTCGGTCTTTGTGTGGGTGTCTATAGGCTGCAGTCATCACTTAACATCAATGTGAACTGCATGCTTGTTTGCCACTTCCTTTACATAAAAAAAAATAAATCTTGTGGTAACGGTTCACTATAAGGTATGTTACCACTAAAGCCTTACCTAGCCTATAGTATTGAAAAGATAACGAATATCTATTTTGTTATGGAAATTGGCAAACAATAGTAACTTACTTAGATATCTCATCATCATTCCAACAGAGAGATGTCCATGGCTGGACAAAGCCTGCCCCAAAGATGCTTAAAACAGTATTGTGTATCATTGCAGAATATTTAAAAAAGTAACTACTCCATAGAAATTTTGTTTTTCATTATCTACATTATGTAAGCCTAAAAACTACGGAACCCTACACTGCGCGTGGCTCGACACGCACTTGACCCGTTTTTTTTTATTCCAAAGTAATTTAATACGTAAATAATACACGGGCGTTTTTACGTCTGTAACCTTTGATGTTTAATTTTAAACGATACAACCATTTATTCGCGAATTTGTTATATAAAAAATCCCTTTACGATGGAACTACGGGGTTCCATCGTGGTGTACGGTAACACGGTAACACGGTCCACAAAAGGTGTACGGTACTGAATACTACTGAACACTACTGCTTGGTGGAAATCGAAGATTGTCTAATGTGATGGCGTCTATTGTCATGGCCTCGGGTACTATGCTTCATTCTTTCAGAACTCATTCTTCCAGAACTCTGCAATAATTTATCATGCTTAGGTATATAGCTCATTGACGCATCAATATAGGTACCACTGCTTTTTGTGATTAAAAATATTAGAAAAACCATCCGCGCATTAGCGGCTAGACGCAAAAACTACCACAATAATTTTTCACAGTGCTTAAAGTAGAATGAATATTATAGTCTATAACAAAGATATTGGGCTATAAGTATAAATCAGGGACTTCGTACTACGTAAACGAGCCTCACTCAGGATAATCTTGAATTAATCTTAAATTTATTAATTAATCAGTGAATGACAAATAAAGCCTCTTTTTCTTATCCAAAGCTTTTCTATCAGTTCGTAATAGGGAAAAGAAACCCGTTTCTGATATACATAAATTACCTAGTCACGATAATTTATCTTATACCAATATTTCATAGGCGGTGCATAACTATCCTTATTGAATAAATGCATTTCAGATTCTGATTCTATGGGTTAGTAGTGATTAAAAGTCCAAATAATAGTTGTTCGAATTACCTTTCATGTACTCAAACATTTTTCCGGCAATCCATGCCTTAAGAGACGATTGTAGGCTTAGGAGTAGGTAATTTTGATCTTATTTTCTCGAAATATAATATGTCTGAAAATCCTTTTCAATCTTGGGATCAAAACTGTGCGGGCGAGTTTAAGTTTTCATTTTTGAACATTTGAACATTTTTGAATTTTGAACATTTCTAGATTATTTTAGAGTTATGATTGCAACTCATTGCTTACCTATACCTATCGTTTGTTGATTTAGTTTGTTGTTTTAATTCTCTGTAGTTTTGTCGGCCTAATGTTCAATACGTTAATTTCTTAATAATACGCGGTAGGTATATTAGTCTTGTATATGACGAAGAAATTTTAAAATAGAATTGATTAATTAAATATAATAAATTAATATAAACAAACAAAACCTGTATGATTTGCGTTATATACTTGCTGTCGCAGTAGTTATAGAAGCATGTTCCATGTGTTAGTCATTAATTGGAAGTACGTCATGGTGTCATCATTTAATTTTATTTATTATACGAATCGAAGACAAATAACTTATTTAAATTAATGAATAATTTCATCATTCATCCGCTTTCGATCGTATTATGTTTACTGATGAAAATGTTACTTGATAGTTGAGTTAATAGATGCAAAGCGAATTATATCCCTAAGGTAAATAATAATAACACATAGTAGACAGATAAAAACAAACATTTAAAAGCTACATAAGAAGGTTACTAATAAAATATTTTGGTTATTAAATAAAGAACAATAAACAAACCAAGGAAACCTACCAATGGAAACGAGAGAGAAAAACAACAGAACTGGACTTAAATGTATTAAAATTAAATATTCAGGAGACTGTATTTTAATTTAGGTTCACGGTTTCTTAAACTTGGGAGGTTGCCAGTATACAAAGAATATATAGAAGATTAATTAAAACTTAAAGTAAAATGAGTGCTATACATTATCAATGGTCTTTTACACATTTGAACTACAATATAAGACAAATATGTACGTTCTTTTGACTGTGTTTGAACTGTATGTTTTTATATTTGTGTAAATAATTTTCACATTTCTCACGATGTACTGTTAGTTAACATCAACTGTTGGCAAACCAAGTATGTTATATTTTTTTACGAAATTATTATACTGTAAAGTTTTACACTGATGACTGATCAATATTCAGAAGCTATGACTTTATATCTATCGAAAAAAGGTATGTGTGAAAATTAAATTTAAGAATAATTGGTTTTTAATCAATAAACGCTAGCTAATAAATAATTTTGCCATAAATCTGATGTAACACGATTCAATTCTCAAAACGTAAGATAAATCTCCAAACCCCAAGAACTGGTCAAGAATTTATGAAACAAAATACAAGAATATAAATTTAAATACGGCAATGCCCCTTAACCGAAATTAAAGTCTGGAACAGGAAACCTTCCAACGGTTTCGAAAATGTATTTATATTGCGAACATTTCATTTGAAAGAACTACCTACAGACAGCCTTTAAGGTTTTCTTGACTTATCCCCGATTACTTATTATCACACTGATCTTTTTCCTGGTACTTTGGAAGACGACCCACTTTTATTCGATATATTATGCAGAGCTCTGTACAGCTTTTGTATGGAACAACAAACAATCGTGTTCACAAGATTATTGTACTCATTCGTTACGGATAATATCTTAGATTTAAACAGATTAGTCATAATTTCGTTCTTAACTATTACTGTAGTTTCAAGTACTAGTTATTTTAATAATGCATTAAATATTTTTCTTTCTACAAATATGTTTATTGCTTGCATTACGAATAAAAAAATATCCATACCTCCTTATTTTTAATTTGATATCATGATGTGCATGCATGCGTGCATTATTACACACATTACTTCTATGTGTTTATGCATTAGGTACGAAGTTGCTCTTTATGGTAACTTCTTTGATTTTTCTATGTCAGTTATATTAATTGTGTTATCACTTTATTCATTGAACCTTAGATTAATTATTGGGTTCTATGATCGTGTTTAATTTATATTTATTGCTTGTAATTTGAATTTATAAAATTTGGATAAAATAAGCTTTATTAGTTTTTCCTACGAACAACATTTTTTGTTGCAGTCTTGTTCTAATGCCCGTGAACGTTATTTTTTTTTCTATTTTGTATTGAAGTGTGGATGGACTAATATTTGTGATCATACAGTTATTTGTCTATATGGAATAATTGTTAATTAGTTTACCTCATCTGCATACATTCGTCGATGGTTTCATATGTTTAAACTGCTCAACATATTTCTATTTGAAGTAAATCATCATGTTTATAGGACGTGATATTTCGTAACTCTAATTAATGAACTGTATTTGGCTTTAAGTTTACATCCGTCATATTTGGAATTATTAGCATGATTCTATACTTGTTTATTTAGGAATGACACATATGACTACGACATTCATATCATAGACATGTTTGTACAAATAATACTACCACCACTAATAGAACTCAAGTGTTATTTGTAGGTAGGTATAGTAGGTATATATAAGTTAACATATCATGCGTTGTAACACATATCTTCTAAATATATAATGTACATAAAAGAGTAAACTGAATCATCTATATTATTTGTTTTAACTATTTTTAACTTACGTAGATCTAAATCCATAAATAGAAGACTATATATCAATATGGCTATTATTAATTAGTTGGAATGCATTATGTATCTACATGTTAAAATAAGAGGACGTCAATATTAATACAATTATGGCACTATGTTAACAGAGAAGTCATTTCAAGTTAAAATCCGGTTAGCTATGAATGAACTGCGGTTTTAATTATGGCCTGCGATAAACTTGCTAACTTATATTTGAATATTTCGTAATGGGTACATGACGTAACGTACGTTAGTTGTTTTCCTTTGTGATAGATATTTTGGAGCCATACATTACCACAGACAGTTTAGGTAATGTGGTGGTCCCCTAGATTTAAGATCTCATTTAAAAGGGCTCTTACTGAGTTTGTTGGGAGCGGAGTTCTTCTCAGTAGTGACTGCACTTGGAACTCTGCTATGTGAATAACTTTGATCTTGACGAATAAGTTTTTCTTTTTCTTCATTTATCATCATTGAAGGAATTGAAATATTTTGTGATAATTAAATTTTAACTAAGTACTTTAAATTCTAATTTTAATTTACTATTAGTACATGTTTTTGCTTTAACTTTAAGTAATGGTTATTCACTCTAGGTAATTTATGATTTCTTGACGTTTTGAAAGTATCTCTAAAGATCTATTCGAAATAAAAATATTTCCTTTCTTTCTTCTTTCCTACTGGACCTCTACTCTCCGTGAAAATGTGTATTGTATATATATTATATGTTATTTTCAATATGTATGGCCCCGTAATAACGATCACAGATACATAAAAACTAAGGTCTCAGGGATGGCAACGCATCTGTATTTTAACCTCTGGTCGTTGTGTGGGTGTCTATAGGCTGCAGTCATCACTTAACATCAATGTGAACTGCTTGCTTGTTTGCCACCTTCATTACATTAAAAAATACGTATGGTTTCTTCTTTTCCTTAATTTTGATTATATCTGTCACCAGTTCGCGCTGGCCACAGCGGTTCCCGCAAACATCTTCAAGCTGGACCTGTCACCGGAGGAGGCTCAGCAGTACCTGAACAGCCCGCCGTTCACAGAACCACAGCTATCAGGGCGGACTGCTGTTTTACCATTGGTAAATATATGAAAAAATAGTAACACACACCTATTCACTTTCCAACCATGTTAGTTGCCTCTTTGCCCTCATGAACAAGGTACAATTAATTGTTTGTTTGTTCACTATTCAGAAAAAGCTTTATGGACTTATTACACGGCACGGTATTCAGTACTTGCCGCTTAATGGTAGTGTTCAGTACTGTGGTATTCTACGGCCCTAATTTCTGGCACAGAGGCATAACACCTTAGGCCTCAGAAGTGGTAATGCATCTGAATTTTGACCTCTGGTCTTTGTGTAAGTGTTATAGACACTTACACAAAGACCAGAGGTTATTAGGTAATGTGGTGGTGCCTACGCCCGCGAGCTCCGTCATTGGAGCTCTACCACCAGTAAATGTTATGTATGTTAGTTGGAATGTAAAAATTGAAATTGTTGTATTTCAGATCAAATACAACGACCCTAGGTTTCGTGCGGCCGAAGCTGGCCCTTCTCTCGGCCACTACTGGCGCAACGGACACGAAATTGAAAATCCCGAGGACTATGTTGACGAGGTAAGATTGTATCATCATCATCATTTCAGCCAAAAGACATCCACTGCTGAACAAAGGCCTCCCCCAAAGAATGCCACAACGAACGGTCCTGGGCCGCCCTCATCCAGCGATTGCCCGTGACCTTCACCAGGTCGTCGGTCCATCTTGTGGGAGGCCTGCCCACGCTTCGCTTTCCGGTACGCGGTCGCCACTCGAGAACTGCTCTGCCCCAACGGCCGTCAGTTCGTCGAGCTATGTGCCGAGATTGTATTATATAGATGAATTCATTATTCATTTCGATAAAATTAATTCCTTTTCTCAGTTTATTTTTGAAATGGGGAAATGGAGGAATTTGTAAATAATTACTTAATTCTTTCCATATTGAAATTGTTTCGTTTGTTTTTAATATATTTTGTTCTTGATTATTTTTTTTTATTCTCCGTTTAAAGAGCTTGGTCAAAGACCATGACGCTCTATTCTTGATTATTATTAGTGGTTATTCGATCTAACTGGTTTAAAAAAATGACGATGTAAAGGTGCTCTCCAGGAGCCTATATGAATAAACTGAATATTATATGAATAATTTCATGATAATGAACGAGTAGGACTCGCATTGTAGGGACTGGAGATAACGACAAATGGACAGAGGCAGAGAATATGTAATAGTACTACGTATTGAATGAACACTTCGATGTCCCACCTGATTCCACTTCTCACCCATCACCCCCCTTTGAGAGGCAGTTGGATAAACTTCAACAGTGAGGTTGCGTGCGGGCGAGCGAGCGGTCTATTTTGAGTTAATTTGGTCATGTAGTCAGTGCGACGATTTATTTCACGATTGTTTTAGGTCATAACCCTACGTGCTACATTTGTGTGCGCGTGTAAAAAAACGTCACTGATTGATGTCTAAGCAAAATAGCGTTTGTATAGAATTTTATCCGAGTGTCTGGGGTGTGACAGAGGTCAGTGGAAGGACGGACGGCTATTTCGCTGCAGTGGGATAGCATGGGTTAAAAATAAATGATAAGATAACTGATAACGGCCTCACTGTAACATGCCACTTCTGCTGGGGTCTTGAGATCAATCCCCGGGTCGGGGAACTATCAGAGTTAAATCTGAATACCACCTAGGTACTACCATCTTCTGGAAGTTTCCCAGTAATTCCTCTCAAAGTTTGGTAATGTACTCGTATGCATGATTTTTATCTCAATCTATTGGTAATAAATACCGAAAGCTTCATGGATACCTTTACCCATAAGACTGTACTGACAAGCTGAATAAGTTTAAGTATTCCTTTAGTTAGAGTTATAATAATATGTGGATATAGCAAGATGGACGTAAACAGTGATTTGCAAAAAGATTACAATAGAAAATAAATTTGAATCCAATACAGCGAAGACAACATTAATTAGTTGATTAATGATGATGACCGCGATGAAAATATAGTCAGTTATCAAAGTATAAAAACTGAAGTAAGTGCCAAATCATGGTCACTGGACTGTATATCCTTCGTTTTATACGAAAATAATATCGACAATTTATGTAATCATTTTACTTCGTATGAAAGTAAAAAATGTTTAGGTACCTAAGTATAAAAATGTACTTAATGATACTTTTGTTTAACGTGATAAAGTTTTACAAATCGATGAACGCCGGCTGCACGCTTTTAAAAGTGTCACGTTCTGCATGAGGGAAGAAGCGATAGAGAGGTACGATCGGCCTTAGTGTTCGGCTTTTAACGCATGATTTCTTACGATGTTGTCACGTATAATTGTCGTCCGTAAACCGCCTTTACATGTTCTTTTCATCCTATGTTTTTTTACGTATTAGAACCAGATGCAATGTATTGAAAAAGAAAGAAGTATCTTATAAATGAATGATTGATCTTCAGACCTTTTTGTGGTGGCAGAAAGTGACATAAGTTCACAGTGACTATGAAGAATGCTACTAACTTTAATCTACCAGCAAAATAGTTGATACAATCTTGAGAAGTTTTAGAATAAGATTCACAGACCGCACCACGTCTTTACTTTCAACAAAATAGGTACGCTTAGAATTGTCAAAACTCATACTTTACTGACAGTCCTAAGCACACTTTGCTAAAGTAAAGTCATAAAAAGTGAAGTCGTAGTGCGGTCTGTGAATCTCATCTTGAGAACTTTTGATCTCTGTGGCAAAACGTGTGTGTATAAATGAAACGAAAGAAACATATAATTATTAAATGTATTCATATTAAACTTTGTAACGCTTGCAAATCTTCTTCATTAGATCAATTAAAGTTAGTTTGTGTTGATTTATATTTATTTAATTTCCGTGTACTACCTTGTTTTATTCTATTGTTAACATTGTCTTGCTCAGATTATGTGTAATTAATTCCATTGGACATAATTTAGTGATCAAATTGTTTGCTTTTAAAGATCCAACCGGTTTGTTAAGTATTTTAATTGAATAAACCACCTGTTTCTTTTGTTATAACGTACCTATTTTATTAACTCGTTAGTCAACATTGAAAAAACTTTAAAGGATGCTTAATAAAAATTAAAACATAATGATTTATAATTGACTTTGCAACGTTACGAGTATAATATAAGTTTTGTTTGAGATGCTATTATGTTTTATAGTAATGTCAAAGATTATTTAAATAAAGATGTTGTTAAGTGAATAAATAAGCGCAGTAAAAAATACAAACGTGGCCACGTGATTATTGCAGGTAATATTTTTAATGTAGAGGCTTGTTTAAAAGAGTATTAAGTTGCTGGGGCCAAAAGGGTTATATTTCTGTTTATTATGTTTTTATTGCTGGTATACTATTTATACCTATAGGATAGAATTTTGTTGTACGATCGTTAACTTTTAATTTTAATTCGTTTACTGGCAGAAGAGCTACTTGCAACTAAATGGTAGTATTGTAGGTAATACAGCCCAATACATGTACATTGAAATCTTATTAAATCTATACATCCTGTAAAATAATGAAGATATTAATCTCAAGATGGTTATTGTTTCCGCAGTGTTTTATAAAGTAGTGCTATTTTTTTTTATTTATTGATAAAATTATGGTTTAGGAGAAAATCTGAGTCAAAGTTGTCCTCAAAAGTTTTAAGTTTTGAGGACAACTTTGACCTATTTTGACGACACAGTTCTCTACCTACATCTTGCCGAGTCGACGCGACTCCGCCGCCGCTAGTCCGTTTTTGTTTAGGGACTATATACAACCCACATAATTATGTAAAACGTATAAATTAAAATTGTATGGAAATTAATTGTAAATACGATGTTTTTAAATACCCTTAAATATTATTTCTTCATCGCTTTACACATGATACATATTTTTTATCTTAATTTATGAGAAAATTTATGAAAAAAGAAGATTTTAAAAAATTACACTTAAAATTTTTCTTCAGGTCTACGTAGCTTCGCAATTCCACGGCCAAGATGGACTCGGCGCGTACAGCTATGGGTACGAAACTCCCGAATCAGCTAAAGTTGAGAACAAGGTCAGGTCCGGTGACGTCACTGGATCCTACACCTACAGAGTTCCTGGCAGCCCCGAGTTAATCAAGGTATGTTTGGAAAGAGCTCACCATATTCATCATCATCATTATTAATTAAAAAGTCCACTGCTAGACAAAAGCCTTCCCAAAAGATGTCTACAACAGGGTTCTGCGTCACTAGAAGAGATTTTTTTTATGTAATGGAAGTGGCAAACAAGTATGCAGCTCACATCGATGTTAAGTGATGACTGCAGCCTTCAGACACTTACACAAAGACCAAGGTCAAAATGCAGATTCGCTACCACTCCTGAGGCCTAAGGTGTTATGCCTCTGTGCCGGAAATTACAGGGCCGTACAATACCAACTGACCGATACACGATAGTGCTGCGCCTACGCCCGCGAGCTCCGTCACTGGAGCTCTACCATCAGTATTTTTTTTGTTATCGTTCCCGCGGCGCTACAATATGGGGTTCTTCAAAACTAGCGTCATTAGAGTTTTCAGGGCTGGCAGCGCGTTGGCAACTCCCCTGGGGTTGCAAATGTTCATAGGCGACGGTAACCACTATCCATCAGGTGGCCCGTCTGCTAGTCTGTCAATCATTTGACATAAAAAAAATTACAGGTACGCTACTGGGCCGACAGCCAAGGTTTCCACCAAGAAGACAACCTGCCCAAGGTGGTGCTGAAGCCTATCGAGGAGGACGAAGATGTGAAACAGGCGCGCATTGCTCACGAGAAGGCATGGCAGGAGGCCGCCGCTGCATCTCGCCAGCAACCAGACCCTCAGTGAGTTTCATCATATTACTAATATAATAAATACGAAAGTTTGTGAGTACGGATGTTTGTTACTCTTTCACGAAAAAACTACTACTACTACTAAAAAATACCACACCGCGGACACTCCGCCAAAATTCCATACAAATGCTTAATTTGGTTTCTATTACAAGACAGACAGACTATCACACACAGACAGCAATCAGTGACGTGTATTTACACGCGCACCTGTGTGCGTAGCACGTACAAAATACCAACCGTTGCCCATAAGAGGGGAATGGGTTGAGTTATGCGAGCACATCGGGCGGGGACGTCAAAGTGTCCATTCTATACGTAGTATTATTACATATTCTCTGGTTATACACTGGAATAGCATGTATGCTACAATTTGTAGTGATTGACATGCGGACGAAGTCGCGGGAAAAACCTAGTTCACTAAAACTTGCACGTTGTAGGGTTCTAAATAGTGGTGATCCTAGGAGATATTCAATGGAGTAATGACCTTCCCCAAAATAACATAAAAAAGTATCAAACTACACCTTTGCGAGCCATCTATCTGTTTTTTTTGTAGAAATACGGCCGTGAATGTACAATAAATAAGGAATGATGGCAAGTTCCACACATTGATTTGTACAGAAAAAAAATTAATAAGAAAGGTACAAGGTAAAACAGCTTTGAAATTTTATGTAGAGAACACAAAGAACATTTGCTAGTATTTTTTTTTATTTAGCTAACCGGAATAAAATCGCATACATCTTTCCTTCCAACAGTAGCAACCCTCCATACCAAACTTTAATTTATTTTTTTTTACTCCGGAGAGGTAAAAATATTTTAAACATCGGAAAATGTATTGTATGTTCCCAAAATAATACTTCAAAGCTGTTACAAATTGCAGCTTTATTTTATTTTTTTCTAAAAATATTTATCCTGAGTTGAGTAACATTGTATAATGTATGTTTACAGGGGTGAATACTACAACCGTTACGACTACCAACCTTCGGCATCTGAGCAGCAAAGTTCAGTGGTCGCTGCACCTGGTCAACAAGCTCAGGCTCGTGAAGGAAAGGCCTATTTCGGTGCCCAACAGAATTACTACCAAAACCAACCAACTCCTACGCCGTACTACCCAGACAGAACCTCTACTGAACCTGAGCCTACAGTAAGTATGATTGTTTTCTCATAATAAACTCTTCGTAAATAACGATGGAACAATTCTGATAAAAATTCACATAACGCATTACCAATTCTAGACACTGAAAACCACGTTATATGATTTTTTTTCATTATCGGAGTCGAAGTGTATTTTAAAAGAGTAACAATGATTAAAGATATTTGATTAAAGAAATATAACTTTTAAAACACTCGCGTTTAACACTCATTTCACTCATTTTACGAACCGGGTCGTGACGCGATTTAGATATTGGGTAAAAACACTTTTTACCT
This sequence comes from Macrosoma leucophasiata, assembly GCA_036365455.1. NCBI lineage: Eukaryota > Metazoa > Arthropoda > Insecta > Lepidoptera > Hedylidae > Macrosoma > Macrosoma leucophasiata. The sequence continues at coordinate 2,053,843 of JAWQUS010000010.1, forward strand.
TTATTCCGACGTTTCGACTCGGTTGCACAAGCCGTGGTCGCGGACAGACTGTTGTAACAGCAAAATGTCAAATTGCGGGTGGCTTGATGTTCTTCTACCTACAAGTTGCGTGATTATTGTGGAGGCTGGCACACAACGCTCACTGTATCCGACGATAGGTCCGATGTTACATCGCGCGATCCTAAATTGTTTATGACCGGTGTCCAGGTCGGAAACAATTTAACAATTTGTATCCATCTTCACGATTGAAATTCTTTTGTACTTATATATTTCAATCGCCTCTCGTATTATCCTGGGATAATAATAACGTTCAGTGGAGAGGACTTTTGGATTGTGAAGATTGATCCAATGATTAGTCTCCGAGGTTAAAAGGTGTTCCGCGATCGCCGATTTTTGCATCTGTCGGTTTTTTAGAGCTGCGATGTGTTCTTTGATCCTTTCCTGGACGCTGCGTTTTGTCTGTCCAATGTACACCTTACCACAACTGCACTGTACTTTATACACCCCTGGATTCTGATACGGAATCACGTCTTTCGGGCTTCGTAGATGTGTAGCTAATTTAGATAACGTGTTTTTACCCAATATGTATATCGCGTCACGACCCGGTTCGTAAAATGAGTGAAATGAATTAAAGAAAGTTCAGGACTAGTACGAACATGGCATAACCTTAGCCTTAGTGTCTTGGGTCTGTGCTTAAGTGCGCCATCTGAAAGGCAATTAATAGATTGAAATCAACGGTCTCATATAACAATAATAACAGACAGACACAATTGCCTCTAGTGTAGTAGTAGCCCATAACTGCTTTCATTAACTGGGTTCGAATACTCGAATGCTGCTGGGATTTTTTCGTTTTCTGGAAGTTTCCCAGTGCCGCTCTAGGGGTTTGGTAATGTGCCCGGAGATGATAATGTGCTCACCACAAGGGATACTTCGTAACTGGTGAATCGTGGTAGTTTGCATATGCTTGTACTCACCTCTGTCTGTAGGCTTGAAATTAAATTCATGTGGCATCGGATCTGCATTGAAACTTTAGATTTCGTGTAGATGTTAATAGGCTTTGTATTCATTTACTGCCTATACGAACTGCATGCTTGTTCCCTAAATCCATTACATAAAAAGTAGGATTATGTATACTTCTCTTGTAATAATTAAAAACAAAAAAAATCTAATTGATTTCTTTTATTGCAGTACCCTCCTCGTGGTTTCTTCTACAAATTCGACTACCCAGTCAACATCATCGTCCCGAAGAGCAGCCTTAATCAAGGAAATCCTCTCGACCATGACACTGTCTCTGTTAACTCTCAACGCTCTTAATTGTGATGATAAAACCTTTATGGTACCATTATGACATCCGATGTAATAAAAAAAGAAAATTGATACAGCTAGATCTCTTCGATTGAATTGGATTTAGGATATTATCAAGTAATGTTTAATATTTATATAATTTATGGGTAAATGTTTTTCTTAAATAAAGAGTTAAATATCAACTTGTGGATGTTAATAAAGATTATATTTGTAAAAATATACACTGACTCGTTCACATTCAAGTAGCTTATGAATATATATAAAGTATATCATATATGGATGACTTAATGGTACATAATTAGGTTTGTCAATAGTTTTCTAATGGATTCATTGACAATGTTAGGGTAATCGTCGTTGCCATTTTAGTTATGAAGTAGGTTAAGTTATAGATTAATAATCCGTCTCTATAACCGTTAGTCTTCAGCGAAAGTGATATTGAATATGAAATAATATTTTTTAGTAAAACTATAATAAATATCGAAGGTAATTCCATTGCTATCCATTTTAAAAGTTGTATTCATTTCGCTTCGGTTTAGAATTTTTGAAGAGAATTAAATGTTGAACCAAAATATATTTGTCTTTTCAATTTCTATTTGAGATTGGAGTTTGAAAGTGTAACATTAAAATAATGAAAATATTATTTCAAATACATTTTACCACACACTTAAAAAGTAATTGGAAATCAAAAATTACTTCAAACGTAACATTACAACAGATGTTAATCGTAAATTCTCTATATGTGAATTCGTAAAAAAAAACAAGTCAAATAAGTTTTTTTTAATTTATAAATGACTAATTATATTTATTTTTTGTCAAAATTGAGAACCGTTTCTTGAAAAATATTTTGTAATTTACAAAATTTGAAATTCAGTTAATATCGGTTACACTCTTGAACCTATTCTCGTATTAGAATATAGCATATTTTTTTTAATTACAGTTTTCTTTTTGATATAGTGCTTTGTACCAGTGAATATTGATATACCTATTTTGTAGTAAAATAAAACTGCTTGCAATACTTATTTCAGTTTGCATTTCAACTTTCTCTCCCTTGAAATAGTTTCTCTTTAAAAACATTTTCAAATGGTCTTCTAAACATTGTTCCTATTATTTCTTATTAAAAAGCGACTCTTATAAGATTAAATATGCCAAAGATTTATTATCTACTTCGAAATCTATGAAATATGCCATGTTATTGATGACCTTTAGCTTGAGATAATAAAGTGTTATAATGATTAATATTAGGTTGGGGAAAAAGTTACTTCGGATTTTTTAAGATAATTCAAAACATTTTTTAATATAGATTATTTAAATTTAACTAAAGTATGTATATACCATTTTGTTCGATAACCTTTTGCCATCTTGTAAGTAGGGACATGATCCCATTGCTATAAAAATTTTGGGACTTCTCATCAAAATACCGCGACTAGTGGATTTGGCAGTCCTCTCGTGATGTTAACCTAACATTGCATAAAGAATTCTGAAGAGACCGAAACAGGTGGAAATCTGAAGGTGCAAGGTCAGGACTATACGGCGGATGCATTAACAGCTCCCAGCCAAACTCTCTTAATTTTTGCTGATTGGCTATAGATGTGTGAGGTCTAGCGTTATCATGATGAAACACCACACCCCTTCTGTTCATCTTCCACACCCATTCTGATCAATTCCGGCCGCTTTCTCTCAACTTCTTGCTTTAATCTCATCAGTTGTTCGCAGTAGAGTTCAGAATCGATAGTCCTGCCTGGTAGTAATAGCTCATAATGAATAATGCCCTTCCAATCCCACCACACACACAACATCACCTTATTGCGAGTTAACCCGGGTTTCGCCACAGTCTGTGAAGCCTGACCGGCCTTTGACCACGACCTTTTTCGCACGTTGTTGTCGTACGTGATCCACTTTTCATCACCAGTTATCAGCTTCTTCAAAAATGATTCGGTTTCATTACGTCGTAATAAAGAATCACAAATGAGTACACGGTTCATTAGGTTTCTTTCAGTGAGCTCGTGAGGTACCCAAATATCGAGCTTTTTTTTGTACCCAGCTTTTTTCAAATGCGCCAAAACTGTTTTGTGATCAATTCTCAGTTCTTCAGCTACGTCGTAACTACTGATATGTCGATCTTGCTCCACTTTTTCAAAAATGGCATCCATTTTATCCGTAAAAGGGCGACCAGAGCGTGGTGCATCTTTGACATCAAAATTTCGGGATTGAAAACGCTTAAACCAAATTTGCGCTACTCTCATAGACACTGCACTAGGTCCATAAACATCGCAATTTTTTTTTCGCGGCTTGCGTTGCATTTTTACCTTTTTTGTAGTAAAATTTTAAAATGTATCGAATTTCTTCATTAGATTCACTCATCTTGACAGTATGAAAAACAAATGAAAATCACACATTTGCCTAATTTGAATTTTGAATTATGTTCTTTAAAATTTTAACTTTCAATGATACCAAACCAGCCAGATACAAATACTACAGCCAAAGAGATTTTATTACAAGTTCATACATACTATAATACGAAAAGACTTTTTCCCCAACCTTTTATATTCTGTTCTAAATTGAATGCAATTTTATTCAGGCCACATACACAGCTGAATATATTCGTGAATTGCACTAAATCTAGACGTTAGAAAACAGTTACATCAAGATTTTTACATTGTCTCGTGCATTCAAATTGCTTAATCCGATACGCTCAACTTAACCTGAATTTGATATGCGAAATTCCCGTTTCAACTTATTTTCTGATGCACCACGGATTACAGAATGTTGTGGTTACATTTAAGTCAACTTTAAAGTTATATTCTAGTTTTATGTGATCAATAGACTCATAAGTTTGAATTAATAGTGTAGTAAAAACGATACACAAAATTTTTATTAAGTATTTCATTTTAATTTCTACAGTTTTTTAGACCTAATTATCGAGTTAAATGTATGTCGCGAAGTGGCAGCTTACAATCCTTCAGATTGATTTCTATCGCCATTTATAAATATAGGTGTTACAAAATTTTAATGGCTATCAAATAGCTACAATAAAAGTAATGGCTTATAATATAACACATAATTTATTTACTGTGTTATTGCATTTGGTGACATTCTTGTCTTATTTTTTAGATTGCAATATACAAATATTTATGTTTCATTAGAGATTCCTGTAATCCTAAGCGATAAAATAAACTTCTGAATCTGATTCCAAAATGTAGGCGTCAGCGTGTTCTTCACCTTTCTTTAGTTGACTAGTCTATCATCCACTATGCATACTCATAGGATCTTGTTATTTATATTATAACTAGCGGCCCGCCCCGGCTTCGTGCGGTGCAATGTTGCCTACCCTCTCCTATTCGTCTTAGCGTGATGATTATACATAGATATAGTCTAAAGTCTTCCTCGATATCTTTTATAGTTTAGGCAGCGTACGCAAAATAAGTAACTTTTCTGGTTGATTTTTTACACCTTGTGTCTGAAAAACCCAAATATCTTACGGAACCCTATTTTTTCCAAAATAAAATATAGCCTGTGTTACCCGTGGATAATGTAGCTTTCGAATAGTGAAATAATTTTTTAAATCGGTCCAGTAGTTATTGAGCCTATTCATTACAAACAAACAAACTAACAAAAAATATTACCTCTTTATAATATTAGTTGAGATAGAGAGACAATCAATATTTGGTAAGAGTAGCAACGGTTTCATATACACATATATAGATTGCAGTTTAATATTTTAAATGTATTTACTATACCGTATATTTATTCGTTAGCCAGTTTCTCGTCGCAACTTTCGTGTAATAAAAAAGAACAATGAAAATTAATTAACATATTTAATTTAAACTTGTATTGGTAATCTTAATCCGTTTAAAGGCATTATTATTATTGGCGATACCATATTTTGATTCTTAACTCTTAAATGATTCAATACATTTTTCAAATTTATTCTATTCGACATATTTGAATCTTGAGTTCGAAAAGGTAACCTCTGTCCTATAATAGAAATGATACCAGCAATTCCATTGGATATACCGTTGTATGCCCAAGAAATTGTATCTGGTACATTTATTTCGATTGGTAAAAATGGAATGTAAGAAATTATTTCTCCTATAGACAGTCTGGCAGCTGGTATAAATATCGGCTCAGTGTCAGCAGTTGTGACATCATCAGCAGCATCAACGACTTCTGAATCATTTTCAGCGTTTTGGTCTATTTCCTTAATTTTGGTGTCGTTTTCTTCAAGTTCATTCGTATTTTGCTCGTTTGGTAGAATAATCATGACCGCCTGTTGTATGGTGTTCCTGTAAGGTAAAAGTTTCAATGAGATAATGGTAACCAAATGTCAACAGACTGCGTTCTCTGAAGGGACAAACAGAGAGGAATGTACGCATTCATGTCAATTACTGGTGGTAGAGCTCCAGTAAAGGAGTTCGTGGGCGTAGACACCACTGCATTACCTAATCTACTTGCCGCTAAATGGTAATGTTCTGTACTATCGTGTTCCGGTCAGGTGGTCCGGTAAAAATAATGTACGGCACTGTAATTCTTTGTGTGAGTGTCTATAGGATGCAGTCATCACTTAACATCAATGTGAACTGCATGTTCACATTGATGTTAAAGTTATTTCATTCATTCATTACATTAAAAAAAATTCTAATATTATAAATGCGAGAGTTGGTATGTTTGTTTGTTACTCCTTCACGCAGAAACTGCTGGACTAATTTTCATGAATTTTGGCACACACATAAACGGCAACTTGGATTAACACATAGTTCTTATCCCGAGAAAATGATCCTGTGGGACGCCATGAGTTTCACAGGTTACGCGAAAAGCGACCTTCACGCAGGTGGAGCCGCGGGCAACAGCTATTACATTTTAAAGTGAATATTGAGTATTAAAAGTTGCATTTCCGTAAGCAATGTGCCTGATAATTTGCACATAATGAGGCACATTGCTTACGGTATGATTATTGAAAAGGATTGTCACTACATAGTATAAAACAAATTTGATCTCTGTTTCTATGATTTTATTTCGGAACGGATTTTTATTAATACGTTAAGTATTTATAAGGTAAGTGTGGTTATGGTAGCAAAGGCCCAGGAAGACCAAGACTGACCTATCTTACCAAATAGGTCGAGTACTGTCTGAGGTAAGGAGTCTTAGATACCGGCGTGCATATTTGAAGAGAATGATGAATGTAGAAAAAGCAAGGGATCTCTGGCGCTTTACACTGCGTAAGGGACTTGGCGTGAAAATAGATACATACCTACAAATTAAGTATTTGTATAATAAATAACTTCCTCAGTAGCGTCGTGGTAGCAGGCCACTACTACTACGCTAGGGATCCTGGGTTCGATTCCCGGGTCGGGGACTATCAGAGATAACGGTTTAAATTTTTTTTTTTTTTTTTTTTTTATGTCTGAAGATTGACAGACAAGCAAACGGGCCACCTGATGGAAAGTGGTCACCGTCGCCTATGAACATTTGCAACACCAGGGGAGTTGCCAACGCGCTGCCAGCCCTGAAGGACTCTTTTGACGCCATTTTTGAAGAACCCCATATTGTAGCACCTAGGGAACACCTCAGAGGGAAGTTCGTTCCACAATTTACACGTTCTGGGCAGGAACGAACGTGAAAACCGCACCGTTGAGCACTGCCAGGTGTCCAGTCGGTGTGGGTGGAACTTCTCTCTTCGGCGGGTAGTACGGTGTAGGAAAAGAGACGGTGGCACCATGTCAAACAGTTCCGCAGAGCACTCACCATTGTAGAGACGGTACAACACGCACAGACTCCCAATGTCTCTGCGCAGGCTCAGATGTTCGAGCCTGTCGGTAAGTCCTGGATCGTTAACAATACGAACGGCGCGTTTTTGTAGGGAGTCAAGTGGACCAAGCTGGTATTTGGGGGCTCCCGCCCACAAATGAGAGCAGTATTCCAGATGGGGCCGCACTTGGGCCTTATAAAGCTGTAGTAGCTGCCCCGATGTGAAATACTGCCTCGCTTTGTTAAGCACCCCCAACTTTTTGGATGCCAACTTGGTCTTACACTCAATGTGACTCCCGAATTGCACTTCGTTCGATATGTCAACGCCCAGGATACCGATACTCTTACCAATGGCAAGCGGAGTGCCCTGGAACTGTGGTGCTACAATGAATGGGGTTTTTTTAGCGGTGAACGCGCAGACTTGTGTCTTCGAGGGGTTGAACTGCACTAAATTGAGTCGACCCCAATCTGAGACCCGCTCCAGAGAGTGCTCGACTTCAGACACAAGTCTAGTCCTGCTTTCTTCGATAAGTGTCCGAGAGGCATTTGCACGGCTTGTATAGTGTGCATCTCCCGTGCTATCATCCGCATAGCAATGAAAATTGGAGTTTTGCTCCAACATTTCATTGATATGCAGAAGAAAAAGCGTGGGAGATAGCACAGAGCCTTGCGGCACACCAGCGTTGATAGGTAGTCTGTCTGAGCGCTGACCGTCAACTAAGACTTGTTAAAGGTTTAAAATCCTTTATCTCTGGTTCTATTAGGATTTTTTTTCTATTTTTTGGAAGTTTCCCAGTACCTCGGAGTTTGGTAATGTGCCCGGAGATGGCAACAGGTTCGCCACCTGTTACATGGGCCAAAACGTAACCGGCGAGTCGTGGATGTTTGCATGTATGCTTGAATGCATGCATTTACCTCTGCCTACCCCTTCGGGGATTACAGGCGTGAAGTTACGTATAATAGATTAAATTCATAATAGATGCATCAAAATTATGTACTACGGAATTGTAAATCTATCAACAAAGGTCTACAAAAGTCCGTGACCTGAAACCATTCTTATCTTTAAGTAATTATTCAAACAATTGTTAATTCTTATCCTAATAAGTATATCTCCTTGGCCATTTAATGTAGATCGGAATTGTCCTTTACCTAATTTCATTAAGCCCTAGATCATTATTATAACTTTTATACCCGTTAATTAATACTAATGATCGCACCATTCAGATTGGTCCCCGAACAAAAAATAATTAAGTTATTCAAAAAAACCTAAAACCAATTACGATCGCTTTGTACTCGTTTGAAGTAAATTTTGAAATATTTATAAGAACATATTATCTTATAATAGTATAGTAATTTACATTCTGATTTTTTTAAACAATTACAAAAATCAGAAGCAGCTGCAGAAACGACTTCAACGCGTCCACTTTCGGGTTCGAAGGTATATTCAGGGTAGCACTGAAACAATGGTATTGAACGGACGTGAGATAGAAAACATGTGCCAAATATCGTAAATCTAAGGGTCAGATTCACAGACTGCACTATAACTTTACTTTCGAGCAAAGTACGCTTCGAACTGTCAAAACCCATACATTTCTGACAGTTCTAAGCATACTTTGATCAAAGTAAAGTCGTAGTGCGGTCTGTGAATCTCACCATTAGACTCAGTAACGTTTGGTTTTGGTACGGTTGTTGTAGAATTCAATTACCACCAATGTGAACTTCATGCATGTTTTCCTCATTTACTCCATACGTAATTTCATCGAACATGATTTTACTACTAATCTGATTCAAATATTGCTTAACTGTGCTTGTATAATGTATATGTTTTTTAAGCAAGCATGCAGCTGCAGTTCACATGTATGCTTAATGAATACTACAGCCTAGGCACAAAAACCGGCAGTCAAAATGTAGATATGGGTCAAAAGGGTTTTGCTATACTATTACTATTTTAACCGGAACTCGATAGTAATGAAAACCACCACAAATTGGCGGCAGAAACTGGAACTCAACCACAAATAAAAAAAAAGGTATAAAGATACTTACAGTCCAGACATCGTTTGCGTTTGTAACATCGCTTGTAACTCCGTAAGTTGTTGCTGTAACACTTGTTGTTGCACTAGTCGAGCATAAGGCATTATCTGTACAGGCAGAGCATAGAGTGAGGATATTTGAAGACATAACACTAATAAGTTAATCATGTTGACCGTTCACTTGTAGATACTTCTTAACGGTGGCAATGAGCTTATTTCATTGTTGCCGAAAATTATGCAAAGGAATTCAAAAGCATGCCGTTTGCTGACGGTGCTTGCTTCTGATTTATTTTCTTCGTTTCTTTGCCAATGGTTAGTTATTATTTTATTATCACTCTATTCTTATGATTTGTGAACAATAATTGACTGTATTTCTTCGTGACTGTATCTTTTTATTTCTTCTTTCTTGTCAAGAAGCCGAAACGTTCGCTTATTCCTAAATGACTGTTTTTAAATCACAAAAAAATATTGATATTAAAGGGAACTAATCACCGTGCAGTCGACTTCGATATAAACTGTCGTTTAGTTCACTCGACAACTAACAAATGCGCAATGCTCACTGTTTATTATTATGCACGAGTTGATGTCACATGGCCTACTCGTCCTGACCTTGTCCCTGGCTTTCTTTTTTGGGGTTCGTTGTGCTATTGTGATGTGTGATTTATCATAGTTTTACTTTTTAATGACTGTCGCCGTTGGAAAGTGGATGTGCCTATGATTTATTAGGTATAGGAATAGAGAATTTCAAATTTCAATACACAGACATTTCTATGCGTATGTTGAAGGTTCAGTGGGTTGTAATTGTTTTTAGGTGCGTGTGTGTAATGTTAAGTTATCATATCTATATATAAATCAATTGCTGTTCGTTAGTCTCGCTAAAACTCGAGAGCGGCTGGACTTGGCTAGGCGTAGGCACTTGACCTACAAAGCGAATTTGCAGATGTATAGAATTAGAGCGAAGAGACAAAACAGAATAGATATGTAAACTCAGATGACTAGAATAATGTACTCAATAGTACAATGAATGTGTTGAATATTACGGCCTCTAGAATATATTGCTATGCAATCATAGCAATATATTCTAGAGGCCGTAATATTCAAGTATGGCCTCGTAATAATTATAACAACTAAGGTCTCAGGGATGGTAACCCAACTGCATTTTGACCTCTGGTCTTTATGTGGGTAGTTAGTATCTATAGGCTTCAGTCATCTCCAAACATCAGTGTGAACTGTATGCTTGTTTGCCACCTTCATTAGATAAAAAAACCATTGCATTAGTAGGTAATAATAAAAAGTATCTAAACTTTCCTTCACATTTATTGCATTGCCTTATGGTGGCAGTATATCGGTTGCCTAACTAGTAGTGTGGCAATAGATGGCGCTACTGTCACCATAAGACAATGCAATAAATGTGAAGGAAAGATTTGACAAATCGGGCAGGACTTCGGTAGCTCAGTTGGAAGCGCGGCTGGACTAGATTCCCAGTGGTCGCTAGTTCGAGTCACGCCTGAAGTCAAATTTTTCTTTCCATTTTTCTTTAAAATATTTTTCACAAGCATATATTAATGCGAAAAATAATATAAAACAAGTATCTAAACTCTAAGACGCCGTAATATTCGTACTTCGTACGCTCGGTACTCGATTTCCGATTTGCTTGGTTCTCAAACTATGATTAGGTTCGCTTATGTTGCTCGCCTGTCGGAAAAAAAAATAGAACATACTTCACGCCTATACTGCCTGATGAAGGTATACAGAGACGTTATTGATACTTAACTGACGCTCTATCTCCTCTTCTCTATATTATATATACTTATATAAAATTCTCGTGTCACAATGTTAGTTACCATACTCCTTCGAAAGTAGTCCTATTGAGTAGGTTCGAGAATCGGCTAACATCTATTTTTCATACCCATAAGTGATAAAGGTGGTTCTCAGTAGTTCTCAAAACATCTCTTCTCTCTATATATAAAAATTTTGTGCCACAATGTTAGTTACCATACTCCTCCGAAACGGCTGAAACGATTCTCTGAGAATCGGCCAACATTTATTTTTCATACCGCTAAGTGATTCATCCCAAATATTGGTTGGGGAAAAAGTTTTTTAAGATAATTCAAAACATTTTTTAATATAGTTTATTTCAATTTAACTAAAGTATGTATGTACCATTTTGTTCGATAACCTTTTGCCATCTTGTAGGTAGGGACATGATCCCATTGCTATAAAAATTTTGGGACTTCTCATCAAAATACCGCGACAAGTGGATTTGGCAGTCCTCTCGTGATGTTAACCTAACATTGCATAAAGAATTCTGAAGAGACCGAAACAAGTGGAAATCTGAAGGTGCAAGGTCAGGACTATACGGCGGATGTATTAACACCTCCCAGCCAAACTCTTAATTTTTGCTGAGTGGCTATAGATGTGTGAGGTCTAGCGTTATCACGATGAAACACCACACCCCTTCTGTTGATCAATTCCGGCCGCTTTCTCTCAACTTCTTGCTTTAATCTCATCAGTTGTTCGCAGTAGAGTTCAGAATCGATAGTCCTGCCTGGTGGTAATAGCTCATAATGAATAATGCCCTTCCAATCCCACCACACACACAACATCACCTTATTGCGAGTTAACCCGGGTTTCGCCACAGTCTGTGAAGCCTGACCGGCCTTTGACCACGACCTTTTTCGCACGTTGTTGTCGTACGTGATCCACTTTTCATCACCAGTTATCAGCTTCTTCAAAAATGATTCGGTTTCATTACGTCGTAATAAAGAATCACAAATGAGTACACGGTTCATTAGGTTTCTTTCAGTGAGCTCGTGAGGTACCCATATATCGAGCTTTTTTTTGTACCCAGCTTTTTTCAAATGCGCTAAAACTGTTTTGTGATCAATTCTCAGTTCTTCAGCTACGTCGTAACTACTGATATGTCGATCTTGCTCCACTTTTTCAGAAATGGCATCCATTTTATTCGTAATAGGGCGACCAGAGCGAGGTGCATCTTTGACATCAAAATTGCCGGATTGAAAACGCTTAAACCAAATTTGTGCTACTCTCACAGACACTGCACTAGGTCCATAAACATAGAAAATTTTTTTCGCGGCTTGCGTTGCATTTTTACCTTTTTTGTAGTAAAATTTTAAAATGTATCGAATTTCTTCATTAGATTCACTCATCTTGACAGTACGAAAAATAAATGAAAATCACACATTTGCCAAATTTGAATTTGGAATTATGTTCTTTAAAATTTTAACTTTCAATGATACCAAAACCAGCCAGATACAAATACTACAGCCAAAGAGATTTTATTACAAGTTCATACATACTATAATGCGAAAAGACTTTTTCCCCAACCTATTATTTACCTCTAAGGCGATACGAAGTTCGTCAGGGCAGCTAATTTTCACATAAATATGAAAGTAACAAGTCAGTAGGTACCTCGTCAAGTCCCGCATCAGTAGTGTTAGCACAGAACTAAATGCATACTTCATTATATGCAGTTGGGTTAATAGATTAACGAGGTACTTAGCCTAGAAGCAAAGGCAATAAAACCCGGTTTTAACGTAAGCGTTCAATGTCACAATAAACTGTGCGTAGTGCAGAGTTTGGCATTGTTTTTATCTGAATTTATAAACATATTTATTACCATATCATGTATCTTGAGGTTATATTCGTTAAGTCTTATATTATGGGGCTTCATGCCTGTATGAAGGAGAAGGTTTTACCAGTGTTGTGGTGCCAGTGATGATATACGAAACTGAATCGTGGTCGCTCACCGTGGGGAGCAATGGAGGGAGCTGTGCTTGGATTTTCCTTGGGAAATCGAATTAGAAATGAGGAGATACGGATCTCCGTATCCGTATATCCTTTACTAAAGTAAACGACATAGCCCACCGAATAGCGAAACTCAAGTGGAAGTGGGCAGGGCGGCACAAAGGTAGAAGAACTGACGGCCGGGTAGAAAAGTTCTCGAATGGCGATCGCTTACTGGAAGACGAAGAATTGTTTCTATTCAAATCATACCGTGATTTTTAATCTTGTAATCTTGTAAACATTTTTTATTTTTTACATGTGCCAAAGCAATGAAAACATTCGCTGCTTTTTTGCGATCTGAAGTCAGACCGAAGATCATCATCTCCTACCTTTAATAACATATTTAAAAATGGGTTCGCACTCGTAAATTAAACAGGACAAATCAAGCTAAACTTTAAGGAAATCTATATGGAAACTGAAAGATGGTCGTTGGTATAGAGGAGTTCTCGACTAACGAAGGAAAACAGGATGCGCTTCAGCGCATTCTATTTTTCCACGAGGTACACCGACGACTTTCGATTCGCAGGGATTACCTGCGACCTCCATCAAGCAGCAGCCGAAGGCTGTTGATTGTAACAACCATTGGGGAAGGCTTTTGTCCATCTGTGGACGTCTTTCGGCTGAAACGATGGTAAAATCCAAGCTGTCTCTGTCGTTTGTTGATGTTTTATAGAAACAAATTGACTGGTAAGTCCCCTTCGGAATTAATTGAGGTTTAAATTTCAGCTGTTAGTTTATCTTTTATGTGATTTATGCCAAACAAGCTTGCAGTTCACATGGATGTTGAGTAATGACTTTAGTCATTTAGACATTTATACAAAAACCAGAGGTCAGAATACACATGCGTTGCCTCCCCTGAGGCATTCGTTGTTACGTTTCTGTGATAGTTATTATGGGGCCATACATTACCCTCTAACCAGATCACGATAGTGCCGAACACAACGATTGGGCAGCAGATACATTAGGTAATGCGGTGGTGCCTACTGCCTCGTGTTCCTACACTAGGACACTCTCCTACCAGTTAAATATCATCTCGCGAAAACCTAAGAACATATCAAATATCATTCACTTACGACAATTGTGAACTGTATGCTTATCACGTTAAAAATATCTTTTATCAGTGCGAACCCACGATATAAATGCAAAAAACACGTCTCAGGCGCACGATGCGGGTTCGCGGAGCAATTTTCTCGGTAATTTGTAACGGACCGATGTAATAGGTAAGTGGTTAAGTCGCTCCGGGGGAATGTGTACGCTCAGCTTAACTGTTACTATGATTTAGTAGAAATACATTTTGGCGCGTGTTGACTTCGATCCCGTAATCTGATAATAAACGGTACTGCACGCCTTTATTCTTCAAAAGGATAGGTAGAGGCGAATGCGTAGCTTCAATCATACATGCAAACACCCACGATTCGCTAGTAACTAAGTGGTGATAGAGTTTCAGTGAAGGGACACGAGGGTGAAGTTAGGTTACTTAATCTATCTGCCGCCAAGTGGTAGTGTTCAGCACTATCGTGTACCGGTTAGATGGTAATGCATGGCCCTGTTATAACTATCACACCACACATCACACACACACATCACTTTAATGGGTTGTTAGTAAGCTACCACCCTATTAGAATGGTGTAACCACCCATCTTGCGTTTTTTTTTTAAACAATCATGCATTTCACATTAATGTTAAGTAATGACTGCAGCCTATAGACACCCACACAAAGACCAAGGTCAAAATGCAGATGCGTCACCACTCCTGAGGCCTAAGGTGTATGCCTCTGTGCCGGAAGTTACAGGATCGCACATTACCACCTGACCGGAACACGGTAGTGCTGAGCACTACCATTAAGCGGCAAGTATATTAGGTAAAGCGGTGGTACCTACGCCCGCGAGCTCCGTCACTAGAGCTCTGCCACCAATGAAAAATTATTACATTTTTGCACTTACACGATTACAGCCTTCTACGATAAAACTACCGCCGATCGCTTATAACCATGCCACTCTTGGCATTTGGATTGGCGATCGCAGTGGCGGCAGTTTTACCGTAGGACACTGCTGCCCATCTTACGTTATTGCACTTACTACCACCTAGCTAGCACTACGCTAGCTATCATCATAACATAAAAAAACATACCTCCGAAATAGATATCTATTCCAGCCCTCTTTGCTTGCTACTTACTGAGGCAATTCAAGTATTTTATTGCAAAGGAGGCATAGCGACGATTCGGCAAAAAAGTTTTCTACCATTAATGCAGGCATGCCTATTGTTGCCTATGCTTAAAGTATTATTGGATAAATATATAATTATGCTCCTTAAACCTAGACGTGGTAAATATCCCAAAAATGATGTACGGCCCTGTAACATTTTTTATAATAAAGTAACCAATCGAGGTATCAAACAAGCACGCAGTTCACATGGATGTTAAGTGATGACTGCAGCCTATAGACATCTACACAAAAACCAGAGTTCGAAATACAGATGCGTTGCCACCCATGAGACCTTCGGTGTTATATCTTTGTCACAGTTATTACGGGGCTATACAATACAATAATAATAATGACAACCCATTATACGTCCCACTGCTAGGCACGAGTCTCTCCCCTTTTTGGGGGAGGCCTGGAGCTTACTCCACTACGCTGCTCCAAAGCGGATTGGTGGAGGTGGGTGGGTTATTGGCCAACCCGCTGTGCAATACAATACAATACAAATTACAATATAAAACATGTATCACAGGTGCAACACAACTTGGGACGTAACTTGACCTATCTGCCTTAGAATTGAATGGAATTGTTAATATTGCGAAAATATTCAAAATAGCAGCACTATATCGTACACGGTATACAATTGACGTCGTTGACCAGCTACTAGTGGTGATACGCGATGTGTGCATTGCAAATCACCACTGAGATATCTCAAAAATCAAACCAACATAAATAATGAGACAACAATAAATAATTTATTTAACTTAACAATATGGCAAGAATAAATAAATGCGTCACTGACGGTATACATACACACTTGCGTATTTAAACAGACCACCAAAACGGATCTAGTTAAAATCACTCCGGTTTCTTAACGTCCGGCTGTCCATCGTCCACTACCACATCGATTTCCACTTCATACGTCCCAGGTTTGGTGCGGGAAGGCCGTACAACCACACCAGGCATCCTTGACTCTTGGATCCCATCCACCTCATTCTCCGAAGCATCAGCGACCGGCACTTCATTTGAGAGTTCATATTTATTCGCAACCTCCGGCGGCAGCTTGACCGACATCAACCCTTGCACCCGCTGCACCAAATACTCCAATATAGGGCCAAATCTAGACACGCCATCCGCCGTCGCAAGAATAGACCGATCCGGGGCGTCCTGCCTCGGCTTCAGCACAAACATATTGAAGTTGAGTGTCCTACGCACCGGCTTGGCCACTGCCGGCGACACGCAGGCTATAGCGACCAAGATGACCAACGTGCGGGGTGACATATTCATTGTCTAGTCAGAATTATAGGCAGCGTCCGCCCCGTGCGGTTCCAGCCTCCAGACTGCGCTCGCTGCGTTTTTGCCCCGCATCTAAGCCAAGATAACGGGTCTTCGGCAAAAAGATCATAATTGCCCGCCGTGTTACGGACGCATAATTGCAGCGATCTCTCGACACCTTTCGCTTGGAAAGTGCTTCCATCTTAATTTGAGTGAGTCATCATTATTGCGAACCATTGCACGTTGGTCTCTTGCAATTGAATTCGTGTATTCATTTTTCGTTGATGGTTGATCGTAGACAATGGGTGTAGTGGGTCCGTTGATGTTGGTCGCTGTCTGCAATTACGTTGTTAGTAAAAAGCTTAACGTCGTTTTCGCGAGGTGAACATAGATGTAGTTGCAGTTGTTAGTGTCTTGTGTCTTTGATTTAGAGGCTGTTGTCGTATGGCAGCTTATAACATCGATGCGTTTGGACCTGTAATCATATTTACAGCTAGCATAATATGTGATTGTTGATAACATAATGATGCAGTAACAAGGTCACATTTGCATCGTTGTGAAGCAAAACGGGGTCAACGACAGATTTATTGTTTTTCAATTATATAATTGGTTGTAGTTGAAAATGAATACGTATGTTATTAGAGAGGATTTGCCAAATTGGCAGGAACGAATTGTAAATTATTATATTTGAAGAAAGAAAGGTGGTTTGGGTAAAGAGAGATTTAGCACTTTCATCTTGATTAAAATACGTTTTAATGAGGTTCTGGGTCCATATGCATTATTTGAAGTTAAAAAAAGAGAATGTTGAATAACGACAGTGAGTGAGATTAATAAAATAGAAAATATTTACGGCTGTGAAATTTCCGGCACAGAGGCATAACACCTTAGGTCTCAGGGGTGGTAATGCATGTGCATTTTGACCTTGGTGTTGACCTGCAGTCATCACTCAACATCAACGTGAACTGCATGCTTGTTTGCCACTTCCATTACATAAATTAAAAAATAATGAATCTCCTTATCTTAAGGAAAGAAAGAAAAGAAAAGAAAAGAAACATATAGATGCGTTGCCACTCCAGGAGCCTAAGCTGTTATGCCTCAGTGACAGAAATTACAGGTCCGAACATTACCACTTCTTGGCGTTGGGACATGACGACCCCATCGCCTTCTAGTGGAGGAGAATTCTTTCATTGTTCGGTTGACTGACTGCACCAGCGGCAGTTTTTTTGGTAGCTAGGTGCAAATGCACGGCCCTGTAATTTCCGGCACAGAGGCATAACACCTTAGGCCTCAGGAGTGGTAACGTATCTGCATTTTGACCTCTGGTCTTTGTGTGGGTGTCTATAGGCTGCAGTCATCACTTAACATCACTGTGAACTGCATGTTTGTTTACCACTTTCATAACATTAAAAAAAGTATGGTGTTCAACGCTATTTCATAATTTTTTTCTGCTCGAAAAATCAATTGAATATAGGTAATTTCCAATTAGGTAACCGATTTAAGATTGACATTCCTACATTGGATAATGGATTCAATCAATGTGTGACAGAATTGTTAAATTATTCCACAATTTCTCTGTATTATCCTATTTAACCAAGACTGACCTACCATGACCAAATAGGTCGAGTTCTGTCTGATTGTGGGGTCAAAAGTCTTAGGAATCGGCGTGCATGTACGAAGAGAATGATGAAGGTAGACGAGGCACGAGAGGTATGTCAGGACCGGGATATCTGGCGCTCTACCCTCTCTGTCTACCCCGTTAAGGACCTGGCGTGAAGATACATATATTCTCTGTTTATTAACTTTTGAGCTTTATTTGTTTTAATATCGAAAAAAGTAGTTATTCATAACTTAGAAAAAAAAGATCCGGACGAATTGAGAACTTTCTCCTTTTTTTGAAGTCGGTTAAAAAACAAGTTATCACTTATCATACTACCTTCCTATTTAATTATCTTGTCACATAAGCATACTGTAATTATTCATCCCTGTCAATTGATAAGTATAAAGTAGGCGAAAGTAATTACGACATTCAATTTCCCATCGAGATATTCTCAGATAAATCTAAATGCAATTTGTTAGTGAATAGTAAATTAGAAATTGTAGTCAAAGCTAGGTTTATTACTAGAAAAGCGGTCGATAAGCTTTAAGTGGCCTTCAGTACTGGTGAAAACTTGTTTTTAGCGTTGGAGATGCAAGTTTGCTACTCATTTTATAGGGTTGACACCTTTTCCTCGCTCACCGATCGCGTTCGTAATGAAGATGTAAGAAAGAGGCTTTGTGTGAATGAGAGTATCGGTCTAAAAATGAAAAAAGGCATGCTCCGATGGTTCGGGAATATAGAAAGAATGTCGAATGAGCGAATGACTAAACAGATATACAATGCGAATGTGGATGGTTGCAGTAATTTAGTCAGTTTTACTGGTGGTAGAGCTCCAGTGACGGAGCTCGCGGCGTAAGCACCACCGCATTACCTAATATACTTGCCGCTAAATGGTATTGTTCAGCACTATCGTGTTCCGGTCAGGTGGTAATGTACGGCTCTGTAATTTCCAACACAGAGGCATAACACCTTAGACCTCAGGAGTGGCAACGCATACGCAATTTGACATTGTGTGGGTGTCTATAGGCTGCATTCATCACTTAACATCAATGTGAACTGCATGCTTGTTTGCCACTTTCATAACATAAAAAAGGTTTATCATTGGGAATAAAGGAAAAATAAACTACTTTTACTGGTGGTAGAGATCTAGTGACGGAGCTCGCTGGCGTAGGCACCACCGCATTATCTCTATCTCCCGCCAAATTGTAGTGTTCAGCACTTTTGTGTTTCGGTTAGATGGTAATAACTATCACAGAGACATATCAATTTAGGTCTCAATCTAGGTGGCAAAGCATCTGCACTTTGACCTCTGGTTCTGGTATTCGCTTCAGTCATTACTTAACATCAAGGTGTTTTCCACCTTACTTACATAAAAATAACAAAAAGTTGAGCCTTTAATTACTTTTTTAAAAGTAGGAGTAATGCAACCCTAATCTATTCATTTTTATACTTCTGAGCATCTGGCAACGCTAGTATAATTAATCGAGGCTGCCGATCGCAGGAAGTGTGGCCGTTACGAACCATTTAAGGCGGTAAGCCAATGGGTCTAGTAATGACGATTTTATCACATGCAAAAAACGGGGAATACGTATCAGAATCGGAATCAGAAACTCATATACTCATTCAGAGTGACAGGCACCTCTTATGACACGTCAAAAACAAACAAAATAAATTAAAGTGCAATCGATATACATGTCAAACAAGATAAGAAATATATGTAAAGTCAAGAATATCACTAAGATAAAACTAAATGTGATAAACGAATGTAAAAAGTATATCAGTAGAATGTCTCATTTCCCCTTTACAAACTGATAACAAAGAGTAAAAAGAAAAGAAAAAGAGTCATTCTTTGTCATTCACCGGCAAAGTTCCAAAGGCCAATATGATCTGAGAAAAACGTGCCGGAAAAAACTCAGTCGGCTCTTTTAAAAATATCTCTTAGGCATATTTTTACAATTTTCCATAATTTAAACAAGCTTAAAATTAACAATATAATATCAACATTACACTTTGATACATTTAACACCCTTGTGGAGCTAGATCAGCATTTAGCCAAACATTTCTATCCTTGAGATAGTCCTCGAGTTTATAGTAAGCCTTTTTACATAGAGTGCGCTTAATTAATGCTTTGAATTTACCATCAGTGAGTTCAGCAATCCCGGATGGGATCTTGTTATACAATTCTACACTACATTTTAGGAAAGATGTATTAGTTTTCGTCAGTCGAAAACTTGGCAGAGACAACTTGTTCTTATTCCTCGTATTATGACTATGCCTATCGGAGATTTTATCAAACTGATGTAAATTTTTCCTCGCGAGAAGTATATTTTCATAGATGTAATGGCAAGGGACTGTCATTATATTTATTTCTTTAAATAGTTGTTTCAAAGAATCACGACTACGTAAGTTATACATCGCTCTAATGGCCCTCTTCTGTAATACAAAAATTGATTGTATGTCAGCCGCTCGACCCCACAATAAAATACACTAGGACATGACACTGTGAAAATAGCTAAAATAAACAAGTCTTGCAGTGTCTATATCAGTTAATTGCCTAATTTTTCGAACAACATAAGCTGCGGCACTCAGACGTTTCGCTAACTGCCTAATAAGTGGTCCCCATTGTAATTTCGAGTCAAGCGTTATTCCCAAGAAGGTAGCGTCATCAACAAATTGCATTTTGTCATTGTTTATAAAAATGTCTCCTTCTTTACTTTTTATATTAGGGGGGGTAAAACGGATACATTTGGTTTTTTACTATTTAGTGCAAGATTATTGACTAAACCATTTATGTACTTCTCCTGTGACCTTATTTACAGTGTCGTAATCTGGATTTTGTCTGTTCATTTTAAAAACTATTGAAGTATCTGCAAATAAAATTGTTTTGGGCATACTGTTAGGCATCAAATGAAGTAAATCATTAGCGTAGACTAAAAACAGAAATAGTCCTAATATTGAGCCCTGTGGGACACCCATTCCTGCCTTTGCACCTTGAGATTTTACTCCATTCACTTGAACTACTTGTTCCCGATCCTTAAGGTAAGATTGAACAAGTTGAAGAGCTTTATTTTCAAGTCCATAATGATCAAGTTTGCCAATTAATGTATTGTGGTCCACGCAGTCAAACGCCTTTGAAAGGTCGCAAAATATACCTATAGAATCTTGTGAATCCTCCCAAGCTTCAAAAATATGTTTTAATATATCGGGTCCATCCCACTGATATTGTAATCAAATTAGAACCTATCAGTCTCGGGACTTGTTCATCTTCCTATGCATAATAATCTACGACAAACTGTCATCTGTTCTTGTTATGCAGCGCCAAACAAACTTTCTGCCTATCCCGTATAAAAATTGGGCGTGAAGCAGCGTTGCCAGACGCTCCGGTTTTGGCGGGACGACCCAATTTTTTAAGACTAAATTTAATGTCCCGCGTGGGACATCCTTAGTCCCGCTTTCGGTGATAAATCGAACGTCGGAGCTAGCTAAGGAACTGCGTTCGTAATTTTAAAAAAATCCTGATTGTAGAATTTAAAATGTCAATTTTATATTGATATACATTTCTATGGCTATTTTTGCTATATTTTTGTCACGTAAATGTAATTGAAAATCAAGTACTTACCTAAATAAAAAAATATTTAAATACATATATAAATAAATATTTAAATACATCTGATTATAATAAAGAATTTTTACTAGGTATGTCCCGCTTTTTTTAAACTGCTGTCAGACAAATGTCAACTCAGTCTGGCCGGGACCACGAAAGATAATAAGCGAGCGAAACGTCTGGTTGATTTTAAAAATAGTTTAATATACGCGAGATAAATCCGTAATAATAGTTTTTTTTTTTTTATGTAATTGAAGTGGCAAACAAGCATGCAGTTCACATTGATGTTAAGTGATGACTGCAGCCTATAGACACCCACACAAAGACCAAGGCCAAAATGCAAATGCGTTACCACTCCTGAGGCCTAAGGTGTTATGCCTCTGTGCCGGAAATTACAGGGCCGTACATTACCACCTGACCGGAACACGATAGTGCTGAACACTACCATTTAGCGGCAAGTACATCAGGTAATGCGGTGGTACCCGCGAGCTCCGTCACTGGAGCTCTACCACCAGTAGATCAATGTATCATCTTGATAGTCTAATTTGGTACATCCGCCGCTCGCCGTGTAGGGCATAGAAAGTCGCATCGGTCGGTGCACTATTGCTCTATATCGCGGACATACTCGTACGAAGTGATACGTTTCAAGTTTCTTGCACTTATCAATTTCTCTAATATTACAAGAAAGTAGGTGAACCAAAGAGCCTAGATCAAATAGTCTATATACCTACTGTATGGGTTAACCTACTTTACAATGTACAATTTTCGAAAAAAAAAAAAGATAATATTAGAAGTGATTTTTTTATGTAGATAATGATAAATGTAATATTTTTATTTTTTGCAAAAGATTTTTTGGAATTAATGGTGGTAGAGCTCTAGTGACAAAGTTCGCAGGCGTAGGAATCACCGCTTTACCTCTATCTGCCGCCAAATGGTAGTGTTCACCACTATCGTGTTCCATTTAGATGGTAATGTCATCATCATTCATCATCATTTCAGCCAAAAGACGTCCACTGCTGAACAAAGGCCTCCCCCAAAGAATGCCACAACGAACGGTCCCGGGCCGGCCTCATCCAGCGATTGCCCGCGACCTTCACCAGGTCGTCGGTCCACCTCGCCCTGCCTACGCTTTTTCTTCCGGTACGTGGTCGCCACTCCAGAACTCTTCTGCCCCAACGGCCGTCGGTTCTGCGAGCTATGTGCCCTGCCCACTGCCACTTCAGTTTCGCTATTCGGTGGGCTATGTCGGTCTCATGCGGATCTCCTCATTTCTGATTCGATCTCGCAGGAAAACTCCGAGCATTGCCCTCTCCATTGCTCTCTGAGTGACCTTGAGCGTTCTTATGAGGCCCATAGTGAGCGACCACGTTTCAGTTCCGTATGTCATCACTGGCAACACACACTGGTCAAAGACCTTCTTCTTCAGACACTGCGGTAAATTGGACGAGAAGATATAACGCAGCTTCCCGAACGCTGCCCATCCGAGTTGGATTCGGCGTTTGACCTCTTTCTCGAAGTTGGACCTACCTAACTGGACAGTTTGTCCCAGGTATACATAATCGTCAACAACTTCGAGTGTAGTACCCTCGACCATAACAGGAGTGGGCGTAACAAGGACATTCGACATAATCTTCGTCTTGTCCATGTTCATTTTAAGGCCTACTCGTTGAGAGGCCCTACTGAGGCCATTGAGCATTGTGCCAAGGTCTTCCAGGGTCTCAACCATGAGTACAATATCATCCGCAAATCGGAGGTGGGAGATGTACTCGCCGTTAATGTTGATGCCGAGTCCGTTCCAGTCCAGATTCTTGAAGACATCTTCCAACGCAGCGGTGAACAGTTTCGGAGATATGACATCTCCCTGTCTCACACCTCGCTGCAGTTGGATAGGTTTCGAGTTCTGGTCCTGAAGGCGAACCGACATAGTGGCGTTTTCGTTCAAGCTCCTTAGCACCTCGATGTATTGGTACTCGACTTGGCACTTCTGGAGTGACTGTAGCACAGCCCAAATCTCGACCGAATCGAAGGCTTTCTCATAGTCCACAAACGCTAGACATAGGGGCTGGTTATACTCTTCTGTCTTCTGTATAACCTGCCGCAGCGTGTGTATGTGGTCTATGGTGCTAAAACCTTTACCTTTTTGATGGTAATGTATGGCCCCGTAATAACTATCAAAGTGACATAACAACTTAGGTATCAGGGATGGTAACGCATCTCCATTTTGACCTCTGGTTTTTGTGTAGACGTCTATAGGCTATATATAATTTTGATAGGCAACCTAGTGGATATAATATTCTCTAGATTATAAATAAGCGTAAAGATTAGGTTTGCACCATATCTGGATGAACGAAATGATTCTGCAGTGGGAGCCTAACCTATGTTTATTACCTATGTTTTTGTGTGCATACAATTTTTTTTAATAAGAAAAATAAAACATTTACGTACTTCTCATAAAACTTTACTTATATTTCACTTTTATACATACATCAGGTACAAAAATATCTATTTATTATAAAAATCAATTGCTGTTCGTTAGTCTCGCTAAAACTTGAGGACGGCTGGACCGATTTGCTAGTATCTGAATATAGAAGAGATATTTGAGCAGTTTATACAGATTTGGCTAATTTTGGTTTTGAATGATTTTTGCAAGTCCAGGGAAGGATTAAAAGGTAAGAAAATATGAAGAAATTGAAGGAAAATAGTAAAAGCCACAATTTCATTTTCCCATACAAATAGTCCGTATCTATCAAAACTTTGACATTATTTCATTGTGAGGCAATACGTAGTTTGCCGGGTCAGCCAGAATTAAAATAAATTGATAATCACAGCGAGACGATTAGCGATGCTGAAGTTAAGTATCTCAGTTATGAAAGTTGTTTGAAATTTTATAGAAAGTATGAATATTTTTACAATTTTAGATACTAATTTTTAATCATAGAAAAAAATTAATAGAAGATAAGTCATATAACGTGACCATACGTCCCGTTTTGAACGGGACAGTCCCGTTTTTATGCAGTTCGAAGACATCTGCAGTGTCCCCGCGAAGTAAAGTTTGTTCCACTGTTTCACAAATAAATTTCAGAAATCAAAGAAACTATTGGAACATAAATATAATTAAACTTACAATTTAGCTTTGGTTTAAGTTTTATCTAAGGTGTTCTCGCTTGAGCGTGTGGTGGTGTAGGTCTGGAGTTACGTTGAGGTTCCTCAGCATTCTCTTTGGACTCATTGTTCAATTGCTCCGATCTCTTTTCGTTGGGTTGCGCTTCTGGAAGAAAGGATCATTGTTTAATGTTATTGAATTTATTTTATCGCAAAAACACGTCAGTTTAATAAAAAAAATGGAAAGAAAAATAAATTATCGCCACTTCAAGGCGATGTTATAAAACATGAAAGAAAACTACGTTATATGTTCTTAGGTTTTAAAAATCATTTTAGTTTAATATACGCGAGATAAATCCGTAAAAATAGTTTTATTTCAATAAGAAAACTACGACTGCTCGTTAGCTTAGTGGTCGCAAACTTGAAGTTGAAATTTGAGGTACTGGGTTTGATCCCCAGGTTTTATTTTTATGTAATGGATGTGGCAAACAAGCATGCAGTTCACATTGATGTTAAGTGATGACTGCAGACTATAGACACTCACAAAAAGACCAAGGTCAAAATGCAGATGCGTTACCACTCCGGAGGTGTTATGCCTCTGTGCCGGAAATTACAGGGCCGTACATTACCACCTGACCGGAACACGATAGTGCTGAACACTACCATTTAGTGACAAGTATATTGGGTAATGCGGTGGTGCCTACGCCCGCGAGCTCCGTCGCTGGAGCTCTACCCAGGTTGGGAAAATCTGTTATTGGGTCGTTATAGGGTCTTTTCTATGAGGAAATTCCCAGTAGTAGCCCGGAGTCTGGTCGTGCCTCGGAGCAGTCGTGTCGGATTGTCGTTCCACCGGGCTATGAGAGTAAGGGATATATGCCCTGTAATTTCCGATACAGAGGCGTAACACCTTAGGCCTCAGGAGTGGTAACGCATCTGTATTTTGACTTTGGTCTTTGTGTGGGTGTCTAGAGGCTGCAATCATCACTTAACATCAATGTTTTTTTTTATGTTATGGAAGTGGTAAACAAGCATGCAGTTCACATTGATGGTAAGTGATGACTGCAGCCTATAGACACCCACACAAAGACCAAGGTCAAAATGCAGATGCGTTACCACTCCTGAGGCCTAAGGTCTTATGCCTCTGTGCCGGAAATTACAGGGCGGTACATTACCACCTGACCGGAACACGATAGTGTTGAACACTACCATTTAGCGGCAAGTATATTAGGTAATGCGGTGGTGCCTACGCCCGCGAGCTCCGTCACTGGAGCTCTACCACCAGTAAAATGTGAACTGCACACTTGTTTGCCACTTCCATTACGTATAAAAAAAAGGGAATAGAGAGTGCAACTGAATTACAGTTGTGCACTATAATAGGTATTTCCCGCGCAGTTGGCTAGTTTCCGTTAGATTGGCGCAATTTGACTGTCAGAGAATACCTAGTGGCATTCCGCCATATGTACAATGTGCATAAAAGTATAAATAAATAAAAAATTGAGTTAGGCTGTTGGCTCCCAGTTCGCGCAAGTTTTCTGTTGGATCTCTACCACCAGTGATTTAGATAAGCATAACGGTGACACAAAAATGAGAATCCTACCCTCTCTGGGCTGGGCGGGAGCTGGCTGCGCCTGAAGTGCCACCAGCTGGTTCAAGCGGATTGCCTGTCTGAAACCTTCCACCCTTGGGTTACCTTGTCTGTAACAATGTTCTGAGTCAAGTTTACCTACACAATTTCTAATAAGCATCACACCTTAAACTGATTAATTAGCCTCTGCTAAAACGGCAATAAACGGTTCGGAGTGCGGCTCTGGGCGAAATATTAGCAAGCCGTCTGGACACGAGAAGTGTCGACCAAACGCTTCTCAAAATAGGAGACAAGAACTGTGGCCACATGAATCTAGACTCGACTCCAAAGAGGACATATAGGGAGATGCATCTTTGAAAAACTACATAAATGCTGCCAGCGTTCTTGGAACATTGCCGCAGAACGACGGCCATGTGGATTTTTATATTAGATTCATGTCGCATTTATATTATATTATTTTAAGATTATTATTAGGATTTTCGATACTTTTTTTACTACCCAAAATGCAACAAAATATAAAATTATTTTGTATGTATGTCTAATTTAGGGTGATCAAAAAAATTGTAAAAACTTACTGGTAACCAGGATCCTGGAAAACATTGTACGGTCGGTTGACCAGTGGTGCTCCGAAGACATAGTTGGGGTTGACAGCGTTGACTCCCGCGTAGCCTGGCCTCGGGTAGGCCACGGGAGATACGACCGGTTGACCAGATGGATCCAGGAGAATGGCGTTTTGGTAACCTGTTTGGAAGGGTGTTTATAATTTTATGGCTTTTGGGTATATACCTATATGGTAACTCTACTTAATGATGAAGGTGGACGAGGTACGAGAGGTATGTCAGGGATATCTGGCGCTCTACACTCTCTACCTGCCCCGTTAGGGACCTGATACCGTAAAGATACATACTCTACCACCAGTAGAAGTTCTTATTTTAAACGTATTATAAAATTACCATTCGCAGGATATCCATTATAGTTGTTCCCTTGAGGTGCGGCTGCTACAATGTACACTGGCTGATATCCTCCAATCGATCCAGGCCTGTAAAAAAATAAATGAAATAACAGAAATTGCACAACTGTTTTTAATAATCGAATGGGGAGGCACGCTACAATACGCTTTATGTGCTCTTTGGGTTTTTCTATTTTAAATCGCTGTCGTAATCGGTAGAATTGATATTGGACCTTTGTAGTCTGGTGGTAGCAGGCCACTACTACTAAGCTGAGGTCCTGGGCTCGATTTCCAGGTCGGAAGCTATCAAAAATAATGCTGTTTAATCATTACTCTTTGGTTGTATTGGGATTTTTCCATGTTCTGGGAGTTTTCCCAGTATTTCGGAGTTTGGTAATGTGTCCGGATATGTCAACAGACTCGTTACGTGGTACATGAATCGTGGGTGTTTGCATGTATGCTTAAATGCATGTAATTACCTCTGCCTACCCCTTCAGGGATTACAAGCATGATGTTACGTTACAGAAACGAAACAACTAGTTAAACTCCAAAAACAAAAAATGCCAATAAAATGAATAAATTATTACTTCTCCCAAGTTTCTAACAAAAAATGATTCC
Organism: Macrosoma leucophasiata; assembly: GCA_036365455.1. Classification (NCBI taxonomy): domain Eukaryota; kingdom Metazoa; phylum Arthropoda; class Insecta; order Lepidoptera; family Hedylidae; genus Macrosoma; species Macrosoma leucophasiata. The sequence continues at coordinate 2,081,658 of JAWQUS010000010.1, forward strand.
CACTTGTGGCTTGTGTCTTCATTCCACAAAGCCGTTTATGGACGGAAAATAATTGAGTGGTCTGAAGTTTCTCGGAGATGCTTTATTAGGGTGTAAGTCCGTGTAAGCATCAGTAATTGGTGTGATGGTTTTTGTTTTATTACAATAATGGCAAACCTCTTTGCAGGTGGAAGAGTTCCAGTGCAGAGACTCTAGGACGTAGGCATCACCGCATTACCTAATTTATCTGCCGCCAAATGGTAGTGTTAAGCACTATCGTGTTTCGGTTAGATGTTAATGTATGGCCCTGTTATAACTATCACACAGACATTACAACTAAGGTCTGAGGGTGGTCAAGCTTCTGCATTTTGACATCTGTCTATAGATTGTAATCATCACTTAACATCCATGTGAACTGCGTGCTTATTTGTCACCATCGTTCCAAACAAAAACGAATCATACTGAACCGGAAAAGCCCGGGTGACTTGGTGGCTTACACGTCCCGGGACCTAAGAAGACGCTTGCGGCAAGCGCCGCTAGACACCCATGACTCCCCATGGGAAGACTTTGAGGCAACCATTTCTTTGTTAACTGAACCGAGAAATGGTTTTCTCAAATTTACCATCTTTTTCCAAGACCTATCCAATGCGCAAAAATTAGGCTGTAGCAGGGAACCTAGAAATCTACATACCGCTTCTTTACAAGAATAATGTGACATTTCATCTAAATCGTTCTTTATGAAATGCAACATTATTCTTACAAGAATAACGTGACATTTCATCTAAATCGTTCTATATGAAATGTCACATTATTCTTGTAAAGAGGCGATACATACATACACCCGAAAAACATAACCATCCTTCTGTTGCAGTCGGGTAATAAAATAAAACGTTTTTTTCTTTCCAGTACTAAGAGTGACGGACTGCTTCCTTTCCAGTACTAAGCGAATAGATTGACGGACGGACGGACACGTTGATACTATAAGGAGTCCTTGTAGCAAATTTGGCAAAACCCGCACCCTTGGCCATTACAGTTCAATCGAAGGCTTTGGACATATTTATATTAGATGCGTAGAAGTAGATATCAGGAAGAATTTAGTATTAAATACCTATATCCCGGAACAGGCATGTGCACGATGAACACTCGTTGTCCCGGTATCAGGCCGGGGATATTTGGGGAAACAGGGGTCTGAAAAACAGTAAAGAAAAATAAGTTATGGAAATTTAAAATTTTAAGGGCGGTAATATCAAGTAATTTAACTGAACGTCCCTATTTATAAACATATACCTACTGGGTGATATTATATACACAGGCATAATTTTATAGGGTCATTTAACTCTTCATAAGTAGAAGTAAATCTATGAATTCATGCATAAGTATATGTAGGCTTTTGATTGGTCAATCCTTTTCACATCACTAGGACGCGTTACCAAACTCCGAGGTTTGGCAGTGGGAATATTGCATTAAATAATAGCAGATACTCTGGGAGCAGATTATGTATAGTTAAATATATGTGAATAAATTCCTTTCCCAAAATCACTATGATGTGGAACAATCCGGATGATGAGAGATTTGGTGGGAACCTTGAAAGAGGCGTGTGGTGCTCTTATTTTATTTCATTTTCTTAGTGTATTTTTGAGTTATATTAAATGAAGTTGGTGGCATTTTGTTTGATATAGGCTTATTACAGTACCCGTGTATAGTCAAATAGAATAACAGTGCGAAAACACGGCTTTTCAGTTTGCCTCCAAAACTTCATTTGAAATGTTCTGGTAAAGCAGCCATCGCTTTACTCGAATTACTGACTGTGACTCTGACTGACTGACATATAATTGACCGACTGACTTACTTTATAAGTACGAAGAAGCGAAGACGAATACAAAATATCATTTTACTTGACACTGGCAATATGCATAATAGCGATGCCATTATAAAAAAAAATCCGGATGATCATTTTTATTATCATAGGAAGTAACTTTAGCGTGGAGTTTTTTTTGGCGGGAACCTTGAAAGAGGCGTATGGTGCTCTTATTTTATTTCACTTTCTTGGTGTATTTTTAAGATATATTGAATAAAATTGGTGGCATTTTGTTTGATATAGGTTTATTACAGTGCCCGTGTATGGTGAAATAGAATAACAGTGCGAAAATACGACCTTTCAGGTTGCCTCCAAAACTACATTGTAAATGTTCTGGTAAAGTAGCCATCGCTTTACTCGAATAACTTGATTGTAACTCACTTGACTGACATATTATACTTGATAACTTATATACTTGATACTTACATATTATACTTGATGACTATATTATACTAACTTTTACGCTGCATAAATATGAAATATCGTTTTACTTGACACTGGCAATATGCGTAATAGCGATGCCAAATCCAAAAAAAAATAAAAAAACTTTAGCGTGAGCAAGGTTTCGGAACACAATTTTGCCTTGGTTACAGACGCAGGCACTTGCATATTTTATGTTTAGGGGGAAGTAACAAACAAACAAACAACTTCAATTCTGACAAGTAGTATATGTACCAGTATTTTGCAGTCTCAATAGAATCTCGGGAGCCTTGCCTAATTTCCGGCACAGAGGCACAACACCTTAGGCCTCAGGAGTGGTAACGCATCTGCATTTTGACCTCGGTCTTTGTGCAGGTGTTTATAGGCTCCTGTCATCACTTAACATCAATGTGAACTGCATGCTTGCTTGCCACTTGCATTGCATAAAAATGGTCAGAGGTTAAATGCTCCACTCACATTGGCTCCTCCACAAAGGACTTAGCGCGAAGATACATTAGGTACACAAGTGCTGTACTATATGAATAACGTGGTGGTAGAGCTTCAGTGACGGAGCTCGCGGGCGTAGGCACCACCGCATTACCTAATATACTTGCCGCTAAATGGTAGTGTTCAGCACTATCGTGTTCCGGTCAGGTGGTAATGTACGGCCCTGTAATTTCCGGCACAGAGGCATAGCACCTTGGGCCTCAGGAGTGGTAGCGCGTCTGCATTTTGACCTTGGTCTTCATGTGGGTGTCTATAGGCTGCAGTCATCACTTAACATCAATGTGAACTGCATGCTTGTTTGCCACGCCCATTACATAAAAAAAAAAAAAAAAAAAACGTGGTTACCCACGGAACAAAAAAAACTCTTTTCTGTGTGGTTACCTGTTGCGGAGGCTGTTGTGGTTGCTGGGCTCCGGGGATGAGCTCCACCTCGCTGTCTGGTTCCAATGTTTCCAATCGTGATGGTGCACCGTTTGGAGAGGTGTTTGCATTAGCTGAAAATAAATTATATTTTTTATTTACATAACCAAAACGGCAAACGGGTATGAAGTTCACATGGATGTTAAGTGATAACACGGACAGCAGCGTTCTGCGGTAAAACAACCGCCTTAGCGATCGCTTACTCGCATACCAATTGAGGTGATTTGGCTGAACGTCGTTTGACTGACACTGTTTTGTCGCTCGACTTTGAGTGACCCTGCTTACATAGATCAGATTTCAAGGAAGTGAAGCATTACCTAAAAGGCTTCCCCATACAGGAGCGATTATAATAGGTCGATAATATCGCATGCGTTACTGCGATATATACATATATGAATAAATATAGATATTACAATATATAAATAACTATTATAATAACGATAACGATGTGTGAAACCTAAATCATAAATAAATAAGAATATCTTTAGTTCTCCGCTTGAAGATAAATTTGCTGGCATATTGTCGAATGTCAAGGGGTAGCATGTTCCAGAGTTTAATTGCAGGATATTATCCTTGTGGAGGGTCACCAATTGTGAGGGATAGATGATTTATTGTCTATCACAAACTTATTTAACGTAATAGTAATCCTTTATTCGTTATCTTAATAAACAACTCTTCGATCAATTGCACCGTTAACAGTCTCTCTCTATCTATCTCTCTGTCTGACGTCTTTAACCGCGGCAAAACACACCTTGACTCCTTCCTGTCATTGATGACGTTTTTGCGTTAGGCTGTCGCCACACTTGTTTTCAGTACATTTTGTATTGGGATGGCCATGTTACACACTGCTGCGATAATAACAACGCAATGGAAGTAGGACGTTGCGTTTCTCCGTCCTGCGATATGCCGATATGAGTTCTAGAATGTTTTCTATCAGGATGCAAACGACCGTACACACATCATAATAACGTTAGTACTTGTAGGACGTTTGGTTTCGAATTATCGGACGATAAAAACGAAGCTGTGTGCAAGGAATGTAAAAGGAATCGGGACGCATTATCGCAATACCGCATGCGATATTATCGACCTCTAAAACGCGCCTGTGTGGGGGAGGCTAAAAGCAGTTTTTTATCTGTATAATACAAACCTTGCTTTTGCTGAGTTGGACTGTAATACTGAGCGACATCTGGACTGTCCACATAATAGTCAAGTCTGAAACAACGTAAATACTTTTAGGTTTTCCTTTTTCACTTCGTTTTTTTTTCAACACCAGTTGGCAAACAAGCATGCAGCTCACATTGATGTTAAGTGATGACTGTAGGCTATAGACACACACAGAAAGACCAAGGTCAAAATGCAAATGCGTTACCATCCCTGAGGCCTAAGGTGGAATGCCTCTGTGCCGGAAATTACAGGGCATTACATTACCACCAGACCGGAACACGATAGTGCTGAATACGGCCATTTAGCGGCAAGTATATTAGGTAATGCGATGGTGCCTACGCCCGCGAGCTTCGTCACTGAAGCTCTACCACCAGTAAAAAATTATGTTATTTTTTGATTAATGTCATTGTATTTACTGCCTCTTGGAATGGCTTTAACGCCATTGTTCGGTTGACTGACTGCACTAGCTGAAGAATTCAGTTCAGCAGCATGCAGTTCACATTAATGTTAAGTGATGACTGCAGCCTATAGACACCCACATCAATGCCAAGGTCAAAATGCATATGCGTTACCCCTCCTATACCTCTGTGCCAGAGAATATGTAGTAATGTCTGTGTCGTCTTAATGGCCTGTAAGCCCTTATGACGCACAATATTATTGTGGGTATCTATGGGAATGACTTTTGTCAAGCCGTGGACGTCTTTCGGTTGAAGTGATGATGATCATCGTCATGAGGGTTCCATACCTCAAATTATTTTAATTTCAAAAAGATTTTTACAGATAACTAAAAACCTCTTGAAATCACAATTTGTGCTTACGGATACTCACGGGTTAATTTGTTGCAATTGTCCCGGATTTTGATAGAGCTGTGGCGAGTTGGGGGGTGCGGCGCTTGCGCACGCTAATGCTGTTAAAATCTGTAAAGCAAAGCATAATTATAAAAAAAAACATCTTCTTTGTTATAATCTTTCTATCCTAAATATTGGACGTGTCCACAGATATTCCGAGGGGGGTGTGGTAACGCATTAGGTATATGTATAGAGATAATGTTTAATTTTAGCGTAGTCCTACAAGACCCGGACTATGAGACCACGTTGGCCATCGCCGCTATGCAATCATATTTATAGCACTCCACATCAACCGCCAATACAACGCGCCCGGTGAAGTAGACTAGTGCCGTCTCGAGACAGGACGCCCACATAAGTCGGATCGAAAAAAAAAAAGCGTTAATTTATAGTTCGTAAAAAATCTTCAGAAATCGTTTCTATCCCAAACAATTCATTCACAGTCTTTCCCTACACATAGAACGTAATCGGTAGCAGCTATTTCTATACTTTCACTAGAACTGACATCTGCATGACTACTGATGCCGTGTATAGTGTTTCCACGAGCGATTTGTATCAAAGGATTATCGTTAGCCCTGATAACATCCCAATGGGTCAACTTCAACTTCATTAGGATGCAAGCGGGCGCTGTATCCTTCGCCGCGGTCCCAATGAGGCCGTCGTGCCGGAAAAATGTTCAATTACACAACACTATGCGAATATCTCTGTAAGAAACCAGAAGGCGGTGACAATCAATTTGAAAAGGCACTTAGCATTAGGTAGATTGATGTTTTCTTAAAATGATGGTAATTATCACGTTACGCCAAAACAACAATGTACTGTAAAGTGGCTATCGAAATTTTGTCAATTGAATCTCCAGACACATAACCGAATTCCGAGCGCTGGGAAGCTTCTAGAGAATGGTAAAATATACCAATGTCACGAGAAGTAAAGAATCATCACTTTATTTCGAGTGGGTATTGTTACGAACACTGTGACATGACACGAGAATACTGTATTATTAGATATTCCAAATTCAATTATAATCTTAGACTAAGTACCTATTATAACTTTTTTTTAATGGCAACCGCCTTGTATCTTATCTGCCAGCATCGCGTTTGATCTTTTTTATCTACCGCCAACACAGATTGCTTGTTGTCAGTGCTTCCGTGTTACAACTGCACAGTAATGTATGGTTCCGTAATTACCGTCACAGGCGCATTAATTTAGTCTAGAATAAGAACTAGTATATCTAGAGAGAGCTTTTCGCCCATGTCGATGACCTGCAGTTGATTGCACACTAGTTACTTTCTGTACTCTTATCCTTAAAAATGTATTAACAGTTATAGAATTTATAGAATTATCATTATTATAGAAATTTTCTGGTGTTAGAGTTCCAAGTGAAAGAGCTCGAGGGCGCAGGCACTACCGCATTACCTAACCTATCTGCTCTAAATAGTAGTGTTCGGCACTATCGTGTTCCGGTTAGATGGTAATGTATGGCCCTGTAATAACTATCACAAAGACTTGTCACCTTAGGTCTCAGGGGTGGCAACATACCTGCATTTGACCTCTGGTTTTTGTGTAGAAGCCTATAGGCAGCAGTCATCACTTAACATCAATGTGAGCTACAAGCTTGTGTGCCACCTTCTTTCAATAAAAATAAAACATGAATCGATTGTGCGTGAAATAATTTCAGAGATGAGTTCATAACTATTGCTTATTAAGTATCTTCAGAACTTCAAAAATATTTATTGCGCGGTATTTACAATTAGCCAACTCATCGAAATAAAAATGTTGTTTTCTTCTTACAGAAATAGACTAAATAAAAACAGATCACATTAAATTTGAGCTATTGAACAAAATAATATTTTTACGAAACGTTGCTTCGCATGTATTCTCCAAGTAGGAAGGCAGAGGTAAATGCGTGCATTCAAGCATACATGTAAAAAAGGTGGTGAGCCTATTGACATTTTTCGGGCACATTACAAAGATGGCACTGGAAAACTTCCAGAAAATGGACGAAATCCCAATAGCATCAGAGATGAAAGAAAATCTATAAATATTTTTGTACAAATCCTGAACTGAGCATTTATTTTTTAGGTCGGACTACCTAATAAGTAGGCGGCACATCTAGAGACGGCATTAGTCTACTGCACCGGGCAATCGGCCAGCGCAGAAGGCGCTCCAGCCTAAGGGTCATAGCTCACTAGAGCCACCCGGCACCCGACTAGCGTCCGACCGCCTCGAGCGGTCTGCGCTCATTACATCAACTCCGCTCCGTATCGACGCCGGATCACCTCGACCGCAAGCCGTCAACGCGTGAACGGTGAGTAGACCACTCAGTAACGACTAGAATTGAATTGTTGAATTTCCATTCCCAACGCACTGTTCCCAAGTGAATCAGAATCAGAATCAGAATCAGAAACTCATTTATTCATTTAGGGTGACAGGCACCTCTTATGACACGTCAAAAACAAACAAAATAAATTAAAGCGAATAACAATTGATATACATGTCAAACAAGATAAAAAATATATGTAAAGTCAAGAATATCACTAAGATAAAACTAAATGTCATAAACTAATGTAAAAAGTATATCAGTAAAATGTCTCTTTTCCCCTTTACAAACTGATAACAAAGAGTAAAAAGAAAAGAAAAAGAGTCATTCTTTGTCATTCACCGGCAAAGTTCCAAAGGCCAATATGATCTGAGAAAAACTTGCCGGAAAAAAAGTGGACCGCGCACTGCCGCGAGTGGTTCACAAGTAACCTCGCGTCATTCATCGACGCCGTAAAACGAGGCGGTGCTGGTCGGGTCCCGGGTAGCTGTAGTAAGCTATGCCCATAAACCATGAGCATAATAGAGCTTAAAATTAGCTCTTAAAAGCTGTCTCAATTAGCAAAGCTAATTGAGACAGCTTTTAAGAAGAAGATAATTATAATATGAAGAAGATACAAGTTACATCATATCAGTACAATTACCTACCTGAGTCACTGCTCATCACATATCAACGGCGCCTTTACACTAATTATATAAAAATGTGGTGTAATCAACGATCATACACTAAAAGCGATACAAACAAATAACAATTGCAAATGTATGCGGACGGACGGACGGAATGCGTATGGTAATTAAAACTAAACTTACAATATCTGTCATCGATACGTGACACATCGGAATGATTCCAACATTACATTGGCATTGTGGGGAAATACTATTTGTTCCCTGCTGTGTTATGCAGTGCAAACATTTGTTTGAGGCCCTTTTCAAGGGTCAAACACACGCACGAGCAAAAAGAAAACATCTTTGGCCCTACGTGGAATCTTTTTTTTCTTTTTTTTTTTATGTCTTGAAAGTAGCAAGCAAGCATGCAGTTCACATTGATGTTAAGCGATGACTGCAGCCTATAGACACCCACACAAAGACCAAGGTCAAAATGCAGATGTGTTACCACTCCTGAGGCCTAAGGTGTTATGCCTCTGTGCCGGAAATTGCAGGGCCGTACATAACCACCTGACCAGAACACGGTAGTGCTGAACACTACCATTTAGCGGCAATGCGGTGGTGCCCACGCCCGCGAGCTCCGTCACTGGAGCTGTACCACCAGTATAATCTCTTCCATTCATTCAACCACTTGGTCCAAATACACCTTCAGAAGGACACGCGAGCAAAATAAAAGGGACTTTTTCCTTCCTAGCCTCTAATTATATGGCCTGTCAACCACTGAGAGACTGGAGTTCGATTCCGAATTCAATTAATACAAAATGGTATAATGTCGATTTCAGGAATTTAGTTACAATTTCATGTATGGATAGAAAACAAAGGAATTGACAAATTATTTTAAAAATCATTAATTTTGATCTCGCATGGTCTGCCCACGGAAGCTGAAACCATATGTCGTTGACTTTAAAAATAATATATCCGTAAAATCCGTAAAAAAAGTTTTATTTCAACAAGTCATAAAAAAAAAAAAATTGCAAACACTGGGACTCAAGAATTTCTAATTAGATCATTTATAAAAATGTATTTTTGTAAGCCAACCGTGTAGATTATAAATACACGTACGTAACTTCACGCCTGTAATCCCCGAAGGGGTAGGCTTAGGTAAATGCATGCATTCAATCATACATGCAAACACCCACGACTCGCCGGTTACGTTTTGGCCCATGTAACAGGTGGCGAACCTGTTGCCATCTCCGGGCACATTACCAAACTCCGGGGTACTGGGAAACTTCCAGAAAATGGATTAATCCCAATAGAAGCAGAGATAAAGGATTTTAAACCATTATCTCTGATAGTCCCCGACCCGGGAATCGAACCCAGGACCTCCAGCGTAATAGTAGTGGCCTGCTACCACTACGCTACTGAGGCAGTTTTATAAATTAATTAAATAAGTACTAGTTCATAATATGTAATTTTTAATAAAGTACAAACTATTAATTCACAGTAATAATGCACCGGACATCCTACAAACATAATGAAGTATAATTTAGTTATATAACAAAGGAAGGAAGTTTGGCGAACAATCTTTTCCTTCCTCGGTCCAAGGCGGATATTTAGGCTGATATGTAGACCATAAAGCCTATTATCACATGCATATTATTATGTGACAAAGGATTTTACCAAGCTACTAATTTTAAAAAAATCCGGTCTAGTGCGTGTCGGACCACGCGCAGTGTAGGATTCTGTAGTTACAGAGTAAGAGATGTAATGAAAAAAATAAATATAGGTATATTTTGTATGGAGTTGTTCGAAATTTTCGAGTAAAGTACATTTGGTCGACTATTACCTACTCGAAAACTTGTAAGGCCAACTTAGTTTGATACATTTCCTTTTAATTTCCTTATATGTAGCTACTATTGCCGTAACGTTTGAATTTCTAACAACAACCGTTTAGTTGGTAGAGGGGGGGGGGGACACTTGACTCGACGTTTACCGAAAATTTGCACTAAAGCTTAATAAGTCACGAACAGTTAAGTAAATCGAGAAATGATGTTCGGACATCCATAATATTTTAGAGAACCTATGGCATGGCTCGCGGCTGGTGTAGATCGGAAGCGATCTACCCGATTAAGCGATACGGGAGCGGTCGGGTGTGTGATGGGTGACCGCTAGTGGCAAATTAAAATGCGCGTTTCCGTGCTTCGGAGGGCTCGTAAAGCCGTCGGTCCTGGTTGCTATTGATAGATAGCAGTCCTTAAATCTTGTCGGAGGCCTTATGGGCAGTTTGAGAACATCCGACAGCGGGTTGACCACTAACCCTTATCTCCACGAACCCACATTGGAGCAGCGTGGGGAAGTAAGCTCCAGGCCTCCTTCCAAGAAGGAGAGAGACTCGTGCCCAGCAGTGGGACGTATCAAGGATGGCTCTTATTATTAGGCCGGCTTCAGACGTTGGCTCCAATGTACGTCCCAACGCTACACGTCCAAAACTGGCATAATAAACAACGTGTGTATATCTCACGAAATTAACAGACCAACGTTGAAGCCATCATTGGGGCCAACCTGTCAACTGGCTCGTAAAATTAGGCCTCAAGTTTGATCTCAACGAGCCATAATTCGGCTTTCCCATCGGAAGGAAATCTGTATTGTTATGAGACAGACGTAGGAACAAGACCTTCGCCTACTTGAGTTACGTTGACTGTGACATAATCGTAGTGTTGTCATAGAGCGCTAACGCATTGGAGGTCAGGTAGTGTAATCTTCAATTAAATTAGTTTTAAAAACTACCTGAGTAACCTAGTAGTAGGCAGGCCACTCCTTCTACGCTAAGGTTCTGGGTTCGATTCGCGGGCTATTAGTGATAACGGTGTAAAATCCTTTGTCTCTGGTTCTGTGCCGTGGGCCAAAATGTAACCGGCGAATTGTGGGTGTTTGCATGTATGCTTGAACGCATGCATTAACCTCTGCAGGCGTGAAGTTACATTTTAATTTAAGGGTTCTGTCGTTCTACTGTATACTGTGAGGGATGCCAAATGCACCGCGTTATGTCGCATACTCGCATACTTTACTGTGAGTACGTACTCGCGGTCACATTTGCTGTGCAACATTGTTTTTAAACGAAACAAAATACAGGCTTCACAACCACTCCAAAAATAATGATTGTTTATTGGAACGATTAATATAGAAGGTCAAAGATTCACATTAGCTAGATTATTGATACACAGACTTTTACAGATAAAAGCAACAGTCTGAAGTTAGTTGCTAAACTTTTTTGTCGTTTAATTTTATTTCTGGTATATTGGATTGTTACGCTAAAGATGTATAACTTCTTACGTCTGTACATAAGAACACACACTCTTTTTTTCAATTTGACCGACAATGCTGTCTCTGTCAAAACTCTAGCAGATTCTTTGAAGGAGAACTCTCGGAACACGACAGCGTTGAACATTATCCCTACTTTTCTACTTTATTAATATTATAAATGCGGAAGTAACTCTGTCTGTCTGTTACCTTTTCACGTCCAAACAACTTAACCGATTTTAATGGAAATTGGTACAGAGATAATCTGACTTTGAGAAAGAACAAAGGCTGCTTAGTTATTTATCCACGCGGGCGAAGTCGTGAGCAACAGCTAGTCATAAAATAGAGCGGCAAGTAGATGAGACAGTGCCTCAGTCAGAATCAGAATCAGAATCAGAAACTCATTTATTCATTTAGGGTGACAGGCACCTCTTATGACACGTCAAAAACAAACAAAATAAATTAAAGCGAATAACAATTGATATACATGTCAAACAAGATAAAAAATATATGTAAAGTCAAGAATATCACTAAGATAAAACTAAATGTCATAAACTAATGTAAAAAGTATATCAGTGAAATGTCTCTTTTCCCCTTTACAAACTGATAACAAAGAGTAAAAAGAAAAGAAAAAGAGTCATTCTTTGTCATTCACCGGCAAAGTTCCAAAGGCCAATATGATCTGAGAAAAACTTGCCGGAAAAAACTCAGTCGGCTCTTTTAAAAATCCTCAAGCTCCATCGCTGAAGCTCTTGTTGTTTCCAGAAGTTTCTTGTTGTCCCATGTATAATGCCGTATTGGGAGGAAAGGGAATGGAGGACCTGCTAGTAGGTCAATAGTCTCTAAGCATGAATTACTGGTGGTAGAGCTCCAGTGACGGCCCTGTAATTTCCGGCACAGAGGCATAACACCTTAGGCCTCAGGAGTGGTAACGCATCTGCATTTTGAACTTGGTCTTTGTGTGGGTGTCTATAGGCTGCAGTCATCACTTAACACTACTATTACATAAAAAAACTGTAGATGTCTGTAGGTCACAATATTTATGAGAAAAACACACGAGTCAGTCAACTCTAGAGCAAATTACCGGTTAGCGATTACATCTGAACGCTTCTTGAAATTCAAAGTGCTTATATTTCTGTTTACGTAGGACGTGGGACTTGACTTCACAAGCGTTGATTTTTTTCTAAAGCTATTATATATTTTGCTACAGATTGTTAAACTATTTTCAATTAAATTGAATTTGTAGGGTACTTTACTTAAAAAGAAAAAAAATGGGATACTTATAAGATAAATCGTGTGTCTGTCAGTCCATCTATTAAATCCGAGTATCTCTGAAAGTACCTTGCCCATTAAGATGAAATTTGGCACAAATGTGTGAATTAGTGTCGTAAACATGATCATACGTACAACGAAAATAAGTTAATCTATGTATACATACATACAAATAAATAAAATTGGAGTGTCTGTTTGTAATATTAAAATATTCGCTTTTTACTTTTTTTATCTATGTATGTATACACGATACATATACCAAACCTAAATTCTTTACAATTTTTGTCTGTCTGTCTGCCTGTTTGGAGGGGCTAATCTTGGGAACGGCTGGACCGATTTTGACGGGACTTTCACTGGCAGATAGCTGATGTAATAAGAAGACTTTAATACTAGCTGCGCCCACGACTACGTCGGGGTAAATACTAAACAATCATAAATTCTCACGCGGACGAAGTTGCGGGCACAGCTAGTTTTAAATATGAACCTAATTTACCTGCCACCAAATGGTAGTTTTCAGCACTATCATATTCCGATAGTATGGTATCGTACGGCCCTGTTATAACTATCACACAGACATAAACATAACAGCATTTGTCTCGGGGGTCGCATCTGAATTTTGACCTCTGGTTTTGTGAAATGTCTTTAAGCTGTAATCATCAATCAACGTCCATGTGATCTGCAAGTTTGTTTGCCATCTTTAAAGCCATCAAGCTTGTTTGCCACCCATAAAAAAATTGTAATACGCACTATGTTGACGAATTTCTATACGGAACCCAAATAAATCATGTTCCCGATACAATCATACTTGTGCTTATCTCCGTCAGTCTTAGTGCAAGTTGTTCACTTCCTTCGAATGGCCACAAGAACAATGGATGTGTCACATTCTTGGTCCGATGCTCACTATATCGTGATATTATTATGTTAAATTGTTACACATTTGTTTCTGTTTGTCTTGTGTAATGTATAATTTATTTGAAACTACACGGAAGACTCTTCGATCCAAAGTAAAACTTACTTTGGATCGAACCGTTTATGGAAATGTACCGCACCGATACACAGTACTACGTGGATTACCTTCTAGTAACAATCTTTAATGTTAATCTATTGGAAACTTACTCGATTCTATACAAAAAATATCAGGTTTGTTTAACCAACCCAATCATTGTTAAACTTGGACGTAGGACAAAAAATTAAGAAAAATTAAAGATATTAGTTGGGGTCAGAATTAAATGTGTTTTTTGTAATAAGACATGCTAGTGAATTAATGTAATTTTCTTCAAAGATATTCTCACATTTATTATTCATATTGCATTTTTTTTGTCTAGCGTCGGGACGCTAGACAAAAAAAATGCAATATGAATTTTTTTTCTGTGTCCACTGCTGGACCAAAGTCTCCCCGTGAGGGATCTCTCTTTATGGGGAGGCTTTCGGCTTTAGTAGCGTTTAGTGCATATTCTACCATAATCGCCACGCTTGGCCTGCGGATTGGCGATCGCAGTAGCGGTAGTTTTATCGCAGGACGCTGTTACCCATCTTGCGTTATTGCACTTACCTACTACCGCCCCATTGGCATGGTTTGACCGCAATTGTTGGGTTGACATTTTTTTTTCTATTGGAAGAGAATTTTTCCACTAGTGCAGTCAACCGAACCATCGCACTTACCGGTAGTAAGTGCAATGGCAGCAGCATAATGCGATAAAACTACTGCCACTGCGATCGCCAATCCGCATGCCAAGCGTGGCGATTATGGCATATCCCCCTTATGGAGAGCCTTTGGTACAGCTGTGGACATCTTTCAGCTGAAATGATGATGAAATGATTTCAATTTTAATAGCCTCGTTGGCAATAATTTCAAGTTACAAACATTATTTTTATATGACTGGAAACATCTTCAATACTACAAATGATCAAGAAGCTCTATAATTCATTTGCCACTGAAGAGTAGACAACAGACGCGGAAACAGAGTAGATACAGACAACGGAAAATCCCAGAGATGCTTTCTACACTACGATTAGTAGTTCTCTGTGTCGACAACATAGAACAAAGAATATAAAAGATACGTCAAGTCTTTACAAAAGTGCGTAGCGTGTAATCTAGTATTGCGTAAACTACCGTAATTGTACGTTTGACAACCCACTTGATGAAATTCTTGCTCTACACTGGAACTAACGAACGCCCATCCCCATGAAACACTTTTGGTTTCACAACCATTTGGTCTCCATGACAATTTGTTGCAAAACAGTGTGACGCGGAATGAAATGCGATCCCGAAAGGAAGTAGACCGCAATCTAATGACAAAAAAACATTAAAAAAAATATAATCTATATCTTTCTTCTTAATATATATAAATCTCGTGTAATAAAATTCGCACACCATGTGCAGTTCGATCCAACTTGAGAGATAGGATAGCTTACATTACGCTATGATTAATAGGAGCAGAGAAGCGCGGGCGAAGCCGGGGCGGGCCGCTAGTATATATATCAAAATCAATTGCTGTTCGTTAGTCTCGCTAAAACTCGAGAACGGCTTGACCGATTTGGCTAATTTTGGTGTTGAAATATTTTTGGTAGTCCAGAGAAGGTTTAAAAGGTAAGAAAATATGAAGAAATTGAAGGGGAAAAGTAAAAACACAATTTCATTTTCCCATTAAAATAGTTCGTATACATCAAACCTTTAACACTTTATTTCATTCTGAGTCAATAAATACGAAGTTTGCCTGGTCAGCTAGTAAGTAATAATAATAATGGTAACCCATTATACGTCACACTGCTGGGCACGACTCTCTCCCCTTTTCGGAGGGAGGCCTGGATCTTACTCCATCACGCTGCTCCAATGCGGGTTGGTGGAGATACGGGTTAGTGGCCAATCCGCTGTCGGATGTTTTCAAACCGCCCATAAGGCCTCCGACAAGGTCTAACGACTGCTATCTATCGATAGCAACCGTGTTAGTTTTATCTGTCTGTCTGTTTTTTACGTGTCGTCCGAAGCATGGAAACGCGCATTTTAATTTACCACTAGCGGTCACCCATCACACACCCGACCGCGCCCGTGTCGCTTAACCGAGTAAATTGTTTACGATCTACACCAGCTGAGGAGCCACGCTTGCTTCTTATATAAAAAAAAGATATTTTTTCACGCTTCTTTAAAAATATTTCATTCGCATGTGTTGCATTGCGAATCTATACATATAATAAAACTGTATTATTTCTGTTTTGTGATTCTGTTGAGTGTACAATAAAGTTATTAATAAAACAGTAAAATCCGCGTGTCTGTACATTGTATATATTTACGAAACACCAATTGGGGGCGATGTTATAATAGTACTAGAACACTTTTCATGATTTTTAAATTTTTTGTGTGTCTGTTTGTCCTTTTGTCCAGGCTAATCGCCGAAGATACTGGACGGACTCGAATGAAACTTTTTGTGGTGTATAAATATTAAGCCTGTCCAACATTAAGGCTACTTTTTACTGCGGGAAAATCACTCATTCCCACGGGAATTTCTACATTTAATTTTATTTTCATGTACAAATAGTCCGTATCTATCAAACATTTGACACATTATTTCATTGTGAGGCAATACGAAGTTTGCCGGGACATCTAGTAATACAATAAAATAATGATGAAGAGTAAAACGACTTCAACACTTCACAAGGCAATGCAATTAATGTGAAGGAATAATTTGACAGTCGGATTTCATTAGCTCAGTTGGGAGAGCGGCTGGACTAGAGAACCCAGTGGTGGCGGGTTCAAGTCCCGTCTGAAGACAAATTTTGCTTTCCATTTTTCTTTAAAAATTTAGGTGACATTATATTGCCAGCTGCTTGTGAATAAATCATAATAGCTAAGTTTTCAATTTTTATTTTTTTTAATTAATGAAATCAAACCACTATGTTGATAGAATTATTTTTTTATTTTAGGTATATAAAGAAACTAAAAAAAAGTAATAGTCCAGGGTATTATTTTATTATTTTTTTATATCATTGGGATGGTGTTTAATTTCTGAAAACTTGTTTTAAACGATAGATTTAGGTCAATTTTCACCTCCTTCCGAGATTGCACTTTATCTCGCATCACTCTGGTTTAAACGAACAGCGCCCGTAACCATTACCTATTGCTATTCAGCCTAGGAACTGCCAAAGAATTGTTTAATTTTTTTATAATAATTATGATAACGTGAATGAAAAAAACTGACCATACAGACGGACAGCTAACTCTTGCTTAATGTAAATGTTTACTGCTTTTGTACTCTGGTAATGGCAATTAATTCTGCAAATTTTTTTGCTTTAGAAATTCCTTTCTCTTTTCATGTTTATAATGAAATTATTGTTGTTATTAAAAGTTATTTATGAAAGAATATTGCATTATAATTTTATGAATACAATGTATTAATAACACTTTTTTTTTAATGAAGGAAAAACATTTTTACAAAATTTCATTTGAGAGTTATTTAATTCACTATTATTATATAAAAATAATAAAAAAACCAAAATTTATCATTTTTGATCATTAATTTAATTAAGTAAAAAAATAATAAACACAATATACTCACCAACACCGCCAACATTTTTCCTCGCACACACGGAAAACGCAAACACGAGAGTGTCTCAAGAAATGCGTGGCGGCGCGTGCGCACCGCTTTATATGAACACAATCGCGCGAGAGATACTTGACAAGCATTTACTAGTCATGTGTTTAGGGGAGTAGCAAATTATTGAAAAACGGTGTCCAGCATATTATTATTTGCAAATTATTGGCAATAAATACACTTGACGTAAAACCACCGGATTTTATACCGCGAAAGTGGCAAGCTACCTTGCAGCACTTAAAGTCGCATTGATGGTTATCGGCTAGCTAATGATATCTGATTGTCTCAATGAGTGGTCGCAATCGCTGAGCTTGAAATCCCACTTTCAATTTGCGAGAGATTGGGGTTTTGGGTAAGGAAATTACCTTAAGTAGTCCGGAGTCTGGTACTCGTACTTCGAAGAGCATCTCGATCTCTCTCTGGTCGTGTCGGATTACCATCCCTTTGGGTTATGAGAGTAAGGGAGCAGGAATTATGAGCATACACTTTTGCACTATAATATATCCTGCGCAATTGGCTAGTCTCCGTTGAAATTGGTTCTTTAATGGAATTCCCGTCGTGACCGCAATTCAGTCTGAAGGACATAATTATTGGCTAGCTTTGAATGCTTTATTGGCCTAGTGACCCCAAGGGGGGTTTGATGAGACGCGACTTTGATCCTTATTTTGAAAAATATTTTTGTCTTTCTTTTTTTTTTTTTTCTTTTAATGGAATTCCCAGTAGTAGTCGGGAGATCCATCATCAGCTCTGTGCCTCGTCTCTCACCGGTCGCGTTGGATTAACATTCTACCGGACTAATGAGGGTATTTAGAGTGTACCTGAGTTTTCTTACACTTGTAAAAATGAAAACAGTTGAAGGATTAGTTAATCATACGAGGAAATAAATATTTTATAAATAAAGTTATAAATCTTCACGTGTCAATTCCGCATTTCTTTAGGTTTCCATTGTTTATAGTCGATTAGATGGCGTTGTGCCAAATATTGACAGCACAGCAATATCTTGAATTTTTTTTTTTAATTTATCGAGTTAATTCTGACTGACGGACTGATAAATTGACTGACTGACTCTGACTTTTACGTTGCAACGAATACGAAATATCGTTTTACTTGACACTGGCAATAAGTATAAAAAGCGATACCATAAATAAAAAAAAAAGGTGAATTGTAATTAGCTTTTGGTATTTTTTAATTTTTTGGCAGTCTGTGCCAGAGTTCGGTAACGTTAACGTAAATATTTTTTTTTTCAGTAAAATGTACACTGGTGCAACGTATTTCACAGTTGCGGTGAAATAGAATGTTACTATTATTGTTAAACAAACAAATACTTTCATGCCACCGAACCTAAACATAGCCCTTGACATAATAATATAGTATAGAAAAAAAGAAAAAACGGAAAGAAAAAATTGACTTCGGGCAGGAATCGAACCTGCGACCTCAGGATAACCAGTCCAGCCGCTTTACCACTAAGCTACGTAAGTACTTCGGCAGCTTAGTGGTGACTTTATTTCTAAAGTTCACTCGCATGTGTTATTGGGAAAACTAAATATTACAATAATAATATATAATATAATCTCTCGATTTCGGTCTGTTGCTTGGACGGAACATTTTAGCTCTTGTAGTTGAAAACCTAGAGTTATTCGGATGAGTCGCAGACCGGTGTTTTCAAAACATTTAGACACATAAAGCATTATTGCAACTGTTTAACTTTTAGTATGTTTTGGGCAAAAAATATATTTAGTACAGTGTTTGCTCTACGCTTTTTACTACTACGAGGAACATGCAGCGGATGTGATGGTAGATTTATCTCGAGACTCTACTGGTCCATCCCACCGTATTATACCTATTTACGTAGGCTAATTTGCCACTTTACGACATTTAAAAAAACTGTCTGCAGGACATTTTTAAAGGCTGTTAGTTAGTCATAACAAAAATGTTAAAAATTTTTTAAAGGCTGTTAGTTAGTCATAACAAAAATGTTAAAGCATTTCTCTTTACAAGGAACAAACTATATTATGTTCAGTCAGGAGTTCCCTGACGCGGTTTATTAAAAATCAATCAAATGTATGCTTTATTATGACTGTAAAAGGTGCCCACGTAGTTAAACTGCCAGTTCCCTGTTAGTACATATGACTGTCGGTCACCAGTGAGTAACAAGTTCAAGGAAAGTACAATGTTTGTAGATTTACTTCCGAGAATGCCGACGAACGCGTTTACTTTGTTTTCGAGAAATATGCAAAATGTTAAAATACCATGACACGCAAAACTCCTCTAATACTCGTATCTTTGCAAAATTGTATGAATTTATTAATTGTTAGGTACTAAAGGAGCCTTGAAATAAAGTAAACAAGTATGTAGTTACTTAGTATAGTATTCATTTAGTATACGTGCTACAATATGGGGTTCTTCAAAAATGGCGTTAAAAGAGTCCTTCACGGCTGGCAGCGCGTTGGTAACTCCCCTGGTGTCCTGGTGTTGCAAATTTTCATAGGCGACGGTGACCACTTTCCATCAGGTGGCCCGTTTGCTTGTCTGTCAAACTCCAGACATTAAAAAAAAAATTGAATTGTACGTAATAATTCCAAAAATAAATTTAAACTTAACTGAAATTGTATATCTAAAATGATTTTAAAATAAAATTTACTCAATGTTTCGGTCCTTTTCAGGTCAGTTTATTTTTTTCATTCCGTGGCGCGGAAATATGGAAGCCGATGATTGTCACGGAAGACGAGTATAAACTACTAAGTAAACGGATTTTGATTATCCTTGCTTAGAGATAAATAGGCCTGTGAAGCTAAGCTACTTCCCTTTTTTACTATAACTGGCGGATATAAAACTTACCTATTATAAAATCGAAATTAAGTGCCTAGTTGACTAACTAAAATTTATTAAAAAGGTACCTAATTTCGGATTTATAATGTAATTAAATTAGGTATATTATATGTAAATTAATTGTTTAAATTCTCGTAATAGTATTAACAGAAATGTAAGCAGTTTACATTGTTGTACAAATTATTCAAGAAAGCGACGCAGTTGTTTGAGATCCCTTCAAAAAAGGAATGTTAAAAAGAAGCCAAGCTGTTGATAAACAGGTTGGCTAGTAAAAGAAGTAAACTGCAATTATCTGAAATGTACTCAAAAAAGGTTTAACTTTGTCAAAAACATTCCTAAAAATTCCTTTAGTTATAGGTATTTACAGTTTGCATGACATGAAAAAAAAATCCATTATTTTAGTAGTTTTGAAAATACTTAGATAATCTGTTTAACCTATGTTCAATAAAAAGTGCGGTTTAAAAAATCTTCCAAGGTAACTATAGTAGGAAGGAAGGTACCAAATAGATGTAAAATTGCAATAAAATACTCGGATCGAACCGTACTGAAAACAAAACAAAAAACAATTCAGCTGGATGTGGTTCGCTCGCGTAACATTTGCGTCCTTTTGTATTACGAACTTGGCTAACACACTGCAGTGTCTAGATAAATTAAAGATGGTAATTCTTACACGTGGTATATTAAGTATTATTAAGTATACTAATAACTTGTTATGGATATGGATCACGCCTTTTGCGCATCTATACTAAACTTAATAACTAGCATTATAATTAAATATATCATAAACATAAAATAACTTCACACGCAATCATACCTAATGGGCAGAAACGTTTTATTCATACCACGCTTATAGAACAAAATATATGATGCTTAGGCTAGGTTGCATCATCTTACTTTAACAAAGGAGTTTTCTGTTCAGCTAACATTACAAATCTTCCACAATGAATGCCTCATCAAGGAATCTCAAATCTTTTCAATGTCAAAACTGGAGTTCAGAAATTATCATGTATTGTTGGCGACGTGATGCGCGGCTTATTGGCAGGCAGTTGTCCCCGGAATTTGCGGAACACGACTCTCTGCGGCCAGAACTCTACCTTCAAAAAAGTCGGTAGATGTAGTCGGTATTCTTACCACAAAGAAATTAAAGTTCAATTAATGGCGACATTCCAATCGCTCGACTCTAAGCGTGAAGCTGGTCTTTATTTGTATGTTGTACACCATGTCCAACTTTTGTCGACCCATGCAACCGGGACACGTACAACAGCGTCGATGTTGTAGCTGGACTCCGCAAATGTTTCGCCCCAGTCGGTGCCGTACCACAAAGATTGCGGTTGACGGGCTTTCTCTTCTTGCACCACCGTGAACCCTTCCTCGTCACACCGATCCTTACGAGAACTCAAGGCTGCAGCAGGCTTCTTCTTCTCGAAAGCTACAGGCCGCTTAGATGAAAGTGCGGCAGTAGCAGCGGCAGCAGCATATCCTCGCCGAGGAGTCGACCTGCAGCCGTGCGACGGCGGGGGGACAGGCGCAGCGGAGGCGGCGGCAGGGGCCCCCTGGTTTTTGTATAGATGTCTATAGGCTGCAGTCTTCATTTAACATCAATGTGAACTGCATGCTTGTTTGCCACCTTTATAACATAAAAAAGTAAAGAAAAAATTATTTCTTTTCCCGTCAAAATTAAGCATACAAATAAACCAGTGCCAGACAACCTCAAATCACAATACAATCTAAGTTAGCAAATTACGTTTAGGTACACAAATCGTCAATAGGAAAGAAATTTTCATAATAATAAAGTGACACTTGAATCACTATTTCACCACATTCCTGGTATGGATCAGATGTTATCGCTTAGTTCATTGTTCTTTGGGAAATTTTGTCGATTTTTGCGGTATCACCATTAAATATGAGTCATTGTGTCAATTTGTCAGGAATCCTACAATGACGAGGCAAGCAATCAAATCTTTTGCGGCACAACACTTTAACCTTTACCAGTCAACCTCAAGAGTTGCAATACTTCTACATTGAAATTTATGATTTGTAGATGTTTATTTATAGGCTACAGTATTGGCTTACCATAATTGTGAACTGTATAACAAACAAGCATAAAATGCTTTCAGAGAAGTACCAATACTTCTTGCACGAGTTCAATTATACTGACATAACTCCATTTACACAATTTGATGAGTTTATACCAAGAAACTTAAATTAATTGAAAATTTAGTCCATGTTGCGTCATTTACTCCAATCTCCGTTTAAGCTATCTCAATAGAATATTAACATAAACCGGTACATCTAGTTCAGAAAAAAATACTGTTAAAACAAAATGCATATTTATTGCAAATGCTTATTTTTCTGATCACGTATCTATCTTGACTTAGGTGTACGTTACACGAGGAAATGTTTAAAGCATTTATTTATTGGGTTCTAGGAAAATTTTGTCACCATCCATCTCTTAAACCGTATTACCGTTCGGTGGTATATACATATGGGGCCGGTGGCCCGTGTTGCTCTATAATCATATGATAGGCTATATCCTATATAGGCTATAGGCACCATATGCAGGCTTCCCCTGTGTCAAAATACAAGCCCACTGTTTAAATGTGTGCGTGAAATTGTGTATGTAATTTGTTAAAGTCAAGATGTTAGTTTCGTAGTAATAGAGATTTTTGTAGTGTGTATGTGTTACGCGCATTTCTCCCCGCAAAAAATGACAGACTGTTTTGCATCGGTAATAAACGCTATGGCTAATCCGAGCCGAGCTTAAGCTAGTGCTAATGTCAATAGCACTAGTTTAAGCTCGGCCCACTAGTGAGAATAACGATCGGTTTTTAGTTTATTGCTACCGAGCATTTATAGTGGCGGTACCAGTTACGCTCCTTGGGATACTTCTTAACATCTAAACATAATGAGCTCCCCATATCAAAATTACTGACCCTTCATTAGTGTTGGCAACTTTATAGCTGGCGAACTGGTTATTGACTCCAAGTAAGTTGAATACATCGACGACAAAAAACAGCTTCTTGCCGATGGTTGAATAACATTAAATGACATATTTTGAAAAGACCCTACTGAGTTTTGTTTTGTCAGATTTTCTCAGTAATGTGGGCTGTGGAACTCTGCCAGTGAATGACAAAGACAAAGAATGTCCCATATTCTTTTGTTTAGTCTTATCTTGCCTTTTGTAAAAGAGGGTATGGAACATTCTGTTGATACATATTTTAATTATTAGATAAGTATATTTGGACCATTATTTATTTTATTTTTGTTTACTTTGACATATTAATCAACGTATCAGTTGTTATTCGCTTTAATTTTATATTTGTAATTTGACATATCACAAGCAAATTCTATTCTTTCCAAGTGATTAAATATTTTTTTTAGTTTTTGAGTTTGACATGTGCGTCAAATAAAACAAAAGAAGTTAAAATACTTTCTTTTATCACTTTTGTAGCTTGAACGTCGTCGGATATTCAAGGAGCTACTTCCTACAAATCATTCTGCATAATTTATATCGTAATGTTTAATCATAACCACGAATGTGTTAATTACTACAATATGATATAATTTAAAAATGCCAAAAGGGTATTTTAGGACTGGCAAAGCGTTAACTACTAAAAACTATAATGTCGACCAGTTTGCAGGTAGCCTTAAGTAACTGATGCTATCGAAGCTGCCAACTCGATATCTTTTCCTAGAAACGCATCTCACAGTTGATTTTATTTTACGATTAAAGCTATTGCGGCACTTAAAGGTGTCTGACTGCTTTGTTATATTGCGTAAAAGAATTATTATAACATGCCTACACGTATTGTTCTTGGTAGAATGACTCATAATTATCAGTGATTAGCTACGTCTGAAAGTTTTCGGTTTGCAGACACATTTTGTATCATTTTATTCGAGGTCAGTTACTGGAAATCCATTATGAGTATCTATCTATAACAGCTCTTAAAATGGTAGTGTTAAACGAATACCTAGAACGATCAAGAGCGGTTGAATTTTGCCTGAACCGGTGTTTATAATATACTGCATAATAATCTAGAACTAAAACTGCGGACTGGAGGACTGCCGTACATAATGCTTGCGGACCCTGTGGACCACAGGAGAACCTAGGTCGACGTATCTTACATCGACCTAGGTTTTATATGGAAAACAGTACGATACTTATATTAAAATCGTTTTGCCTTATTGAATTTGTTACATATCCAAGTAGAGTTGCTTTATAAAATGTAACAGGCGTTGTACAGATGTTACTTATTTATTTTTTATTTAAGTGTAATGGATGTGGTAAACAAGCATGCAGTTCATATTGATGTTAAGTGATGACTGCAGCCTATAGACACCTACACAAAGACCAAGGTCAAAATGCAGATGCGTTACCAGCCCTGAGGCCTAAGATGTTATACGTTGAGGTACTGATTTTCAATGATATGCTTGTGAGTTTTCCCGCAGAATATCTTCCATTAGTGCTGTCTTACTCTCGGCAAGCAGACTGGTGTATTTCGAACCAGAAATATGGCACGGACAGGGGTGAAAGCAACTCAAAAAACATTTTTTAAACTGTTTGTTTTTAATTCTCCAAACCCATAGGATACACGAATATAAAAGAAGTGCAATATAGTTTAGTTTCATTTTATTCATAGTTCAGAGTAATAAAAAAAATTGGCAATCTTTTTTTTTATAAGTTATTGAAAATTAAAATGTCAAAATTGACGGTTTGTTGCGATAATGATATGCAACTTTACATTCGAATATCTTATGAATCCCTTAATTATTTTGTGTCATTTCAGCAGTGTTTTACTAATATTATGACTCTTGTACGAATTGGGCTTATGTTACTATTTGGCATTTGCCGGCTTCTTTTCAACTTTTTTTGACCAGTTGTTTTGGCTATGCTTTATGCTTTGTCTGTCAGTCACTTATTAATAATGTTGCTATTGTCAATTGCGGCATCGCTATGTCTCTAGTGTTGCATTCTTGAAAATATGGCAGATGTATATCAATAGTCTCGCTGCCTATTTATTGTATGGGAGTAAAACATGACACATACATTATATTAATTTTTATTCATACATTTTAGATCATTTTTGTAAAGCGTAATTAGAATTTATTTTGTCTCAAAGATTTTGTCTTAACTAATTGTTGTTAATAGTCTTACATTTTGTTTTGTCATGATAAAAATATTGAGTATAATGCCAAATCAGTGCCAAAAAGTAATTATAAAGAAGTACAATTTTATTGACCTTTTAATTTAAACTTAATTGTCAAATGCGTTTCCACCCCTGAGACCTAAATTATTTTGCCTAACTGATAGGTATTACAGGACCATACATCTTTTAGCATTCATATCAAGTGAAAGCACTCTATTAAAGTTTGTATTTATTTTTATTTTTAAAGTCTTTTAAAGACAACATTATCACATTCACTTAAATTCACTCATTTTTATACATAAAGAATTTGTTTTAATCTAGGTACTTACAATAATACATAGTTATTTCTAGTCGATAATATATTTTACATGCTGTTATTGTGGGTATGACATTGCAATAAACTATTTCTTAAAGTTAAAGTTTTAGTAAAAATTTTTTTTTGCTCTTCATCACTTTAACTTTGCTTAAGTTAGAGGTTGATGTAAAATTTTACATTATCAATAACTTTGATAAATGTCCGGCGGGTCCCGTCTGAAATAAAATTTCGTATTTAAACATTTTCAAATGGTGCAAATATTTTTTGTTTAACCGGTACTTTAACAAACTTGTTAAACTTAAGGTAGTAGCAACCTAACTTTAGAGTTATTTTTTTCTTTATAAATAATGAAGGTGGCAAACAAGCATGCAGTTCAAATTGATGTTAAGTAATCACTGCAGCCTATAGATACCCACTTACCCACCCACACATAGACCAGAGATCAAAATGGAGATGCGTTTGCCACCCCTGAGACCTAATTGTTAAGTCTCTGTGATATGTTTAGTACCTATTACGGCGACATACTTTAAATGAGAATACATACTTTATTAATTAACTGAGCAAAGGAATGCATATATAATAGTTAAAAATATGTTTATCCTAGATTAAATCGATGTAAAACTATAACTGAAGCGCGCATGGCCCGGCGGCTGGTGTAGATTGTAAGCGATCTACTCGGTTAAGCACTACGGGCGCGATCGGTTAGTGTGATGGGTGACCGCTAGTGGCAAATTAAATGCGCGTTTCCGTACTTCGGAGGGCACGTTAAGCCGTCGGTCCCGGTTGCTATCGATAGATAGCAGTCGTTAGACCTTGTCGGAGGCCTTATGGCTACCGACACCGGGTTGGCCACTAACCCGTTTCTCCACCAATCCTCATTGGAGCAGCGTGGTGGAGTAAGCTCCAGGCCTCCCCCCAAAGAGGGTAGAGACTCGTGCCCAGCAGTGGGACGTATACCCATTATTATTTTTAATACTATAATACTAAACTATACAATTTCTGTTGGAGATCTGTTAAACAGGTTTTCATAACTTTGTTTCAGGCTCAAGTCTCCACAATAAATTACATGATCCAACAGAATGTTTCGTATATATTTATTTATTTATTCAATAACAATTTACATTGTGTTTGAAATGACAGCTAGGTATAAAATAATTAATTACAAATGTACTATTCCATTAAGTCCATTATACAAACTGTTTAAAGTGTACGATGTCGTATATGATGTAACTTACATGGGCAATGTCGATATAATAACGTATAATCAGATCAGTAATTATGAATTATTGACAATTATTCGATGTCGTTTTATAAATTAATTTAGGCATGTCAAGTGTAAAATGAAATAGTAAAACTATATACGTATTCAGTCAAAATCATCATAATCATTCCAAAAATATTTCATAATTTTACACTGTCCCCAAGTCTAGTATTGCAATGAGTCAAGTATGAGCATAATTTTGTACTGTTAATGTTATTGTGGTGAGAATAAATACGTTTATTATCTATTATTATTGTTCTATAGGACACTTTATAATACTTACATATATTATCACTTATAAATAAATATAAATTCTATATTAAGAACATTATTATATTAGGCAATTAGTGGCACAACTTATCAAAAGTTAGTTATTCCTCGTCCTTTTTCCGGTCTTCTGTGAGTAGTTGACTTGAAAGTCTATACCAAGTAAAGAAGGGTCGATGCCAGCTATGGCTGTAGCTATCGGTCTGGCTAAAGCTACTCCTGTTGTTGCAACAGCAGTAGCCATCGGTCGGCTAGCGGCCAAACCATTTTCACCAATGACTGCTAGGCCTGTTAAAAAATAATTATTATTTAATAATACATCCTTTTCTTTATGAAACAGTCATCAGATGTAGTTTACATTTGGTGTGACTGGTTGGTTTGATTAAGAAAAAGAAACATACTAAAACATTCATACAGAACGTGGTGAGAAATGTAGGAACTATAATTGTATTATTATTCACAGGATTTTCTTTATGCTTTTGTGTCAGTTATAATATAATGTACTGTGAGTTACTATATAAGAGTTATAGTTCTACAATATATTATTGTATATAATATAGAGCTATATTAAACCTGTAACAAGAAGCGCCTTACAGCATTTAGTACAGTTTCGACGTTCGAGGTGATTGCTTTAGCGTAAGATGTAAGTAAGTAGTCGTATTAAATTATGTATATCAATTAGTTATATTGTAATTTTATTGATGATTTACACAATTTAGGGACACTTTTTATATTTACTGTGTTTTTTTGGAAGACATCTTCAGTCTCAATAAATATTGCTAATTACAAACCTATGGCTAGCGATTAGCATTCAGTCAGCATAGCGAAAAACTATTGATGATAACACTAATAATTGTAAGGTTTGATTTCTATATTTTTTTAATGTGCGACAAAATTAGATAATTAAATAATGTCATTCATATTTCTAAGGCGATAATTACCTACGTATAATGATGATAACTATTTGCTTGTAAAGAGCTTTTTCGCTAGTGCAACATAAATCTCATTTACCACCTAAGGTACCACCTATAGTAAAAGTGGACTAGTCATGTTTATATACAAAATGGTGTGTATTATACAAAAAACGCTACTTTCTTTTTTTTTCATTAGAAATATAGCAGTAGGTAAATAGACTCTGAAGCTCTATCGGTAATATCAAAATTTATCTCCTTTTGAGGAGACAATGGGACATTCTATTCATATAATTTACTGTATTTTCATTTTAGATTAATTTTTTAAATACCTG
Organism: Macrosoma leucophasiata; assembly: GCA_036365455.1. Taxonomy (NCBI): domain Eukaryota; kingdom Metazoa; phylum Arthropoda; class Insecta; order Lepidoptera; family Hedylidae; genus Macrosoma; species Macrosoma leucophasiata. The sequence continues at coordinate 2,110,003 of JAWQUS010000010.1, forward strand.
TGTAATATATATTTTTTGTAGTTTGACGATAATAAGTATTTTGGCAAGTTATAGTACATTATTTTTATTAAACACATTTTCATTGAATTCATTATTCTCACCAACAGGTTTTGCTTCTGCAATTAATGTACTACCCAGTATTTCACCAGATTCGTTGTCTGTTGAAGCATCGATACCAACTCCTTCTTCGCCCACCTGAAATTTATTTTCAAATGATTAAACCCTTTGTAATATTTAGGTAATATTTTTATGTGTTACTTGTCATATGTGAGTTACAAAGCTTACAGCTTTCATTTCATGTTGAGGGTAAGCGGAATACTGTATGTGCATTTACATGTGACCTGCCATTCATTTCCTGTTGTTTAAGTAATAATAGCGTTATACATAATCAACTTACTGTGACCCTTATTTAATTGGACGTATGTAGAAACTTTAACTCGATACAGCTCGAGACAATCAAGTAATCGCTCACTAATAAAATAAGGCAGATACTACCGCCATATATAGGAAATAGATTATGTAATATACGGTGGACCATCATGCTTTGCCACTGGAACACCTAGAGTGACTAGTGTCATTATTACAAGTTTACTAAGTCTACTTTTCAACTTGGAAAGATGATCAATTGACTCGCTCTTCATTACAAACATAACTGGCAAGTCGTGAGTCAAGTAAAGAGAGAATATTAGCAATCAGCTAATATTCTCTCTTTACTTTTCAGAGCTGTAGTACCCTATTCTTTCCAGAAGTGATTTTTACTGTTATCTTATTTACTATACTTACATCTTCTTCATCTTCATATCTTCGCAGCGAAGCGTTACTCTTGAACAGCATATCAATATTGTCACCGATTTCATCAATCAGTTTTATAGTATTTGAGGCAGCTTCACCAAGAGATAGCAACTGACTCTTAAATCTAGCCTTCTCAGTCGCACCTAAGTAACCAGTCTTTCTGCCAAGGTTTTTTAGCTTCAGCAAATTATTTGAAGTTGTCCTTAGATTTTGTAGATTCGCTGTTAACACTCGAGATATGAGATTCTCGTCGCTGTTCTTGATTATATTATCACTGCTTATACTTTCTTCGGCGACTATTTTTTCACTTACAACAACACCTTTGGTGTCTTTCTTCACTTCTAAATATTGTCCTTTAGCGCCGCCGTAGAATGGTAGGTATTGTGTTGACGCCCTAAAATAAGAATTGATATTATAAAAGTGATGAATAACTGAATAAATATTCAGATTTAGTAATTTTTAACATGAGCTAGCTTACATCACTCTTTTATATTTATTTATACCGTGAAAGTGTGCAAATAAGCATACTAACAAGCATTTTAGGCCTATTTTTTAGCCCAAAGATATATTTATGTAATCTGAAGGTCTCAATGTGAATACGTTGCTACTTTCAAGTCAGGAGATTTTTTGTCTTTGTATCATTAAAACCGAGGTAAGTACAATGTAGCATTAACAGGCACTAAATAAGGCATATAGGCATGTCTTTATTTGCTGTCAAAGTAGTTAAGTAAGTTATAGCAGACGCAGATATTGATTGGTCTGAGATCCTTGTTTTGTTGAATAAATGATATTGATTTTTTCCATTACTGAAGTTTCCTAGTGGAACCCTCGTAGTGTCCGATGCATGATACTTAGTTCGATTATTAGGTCCTAAACGAGTTTTTAGAATATCAATAGTGCATTCAGTTGTGTTATGATTTCAGGCTGTCACGTCACTTTTTAATTCTGTTGAGGGAAGTTTATTTCTTTTTATTTACCTAAAGTATCAAATGATGACAATTGAAGATGATGACATTAAAATAATACCTTATTTTTAAACAGTCAAATATTAGAAATATCAATAAGACGAATTGTTAATCTAAATTGAATTGAAATTTATAAAATCGATTGGAATGTAATGTATTAATTATTAAATACTAGAATTTCACTAGTTGCATTGCCTGGAAAAGGCAATGCTTTTTAATTTCATCACCTATAAAGTATAAGAATAGCAAATAATTTATAATTATGTTTAAATTAGAACATCTTAACAACTTAGACTTCATCTTGACTGCTCATAATCAGTGTTTGTTGTATCACAAAACGTTTTATAATTTTTGCAATTTTTATTGTATAAAAGTTACAACAATTATTTTTAAGGTTGTGCCAAATTTTGTTACTTTAGATAAAATGCGAAGGATGCAATTGGTGCTTTAGTGTGATTTAGGTAATGACTAATATGATTCTGTGGTATTTCTGACTCATAATGTTGAAGTTGAAGTAAATGTCAATTAAGGTATAATATTGACGATTTCAGACTAAAATAGAATAGAGCGTTGGAGGTGAATTTACATACTGCGTTAAAATAATGAGGACATCATCCCACACGATGTAGTTTTGGATATAATACAGTCTCTAAATGGATTTTTAGACTTATCACCTGAACAAACAGGATTATAGTTAACGGTGTTATGCATTCTGCTTTATGTTCATGGTCATGATGTAATTTTTGGTGTTCATGACCTTTGTATTGGTGAATGATATGTAAATGATACTTCTATTCGAAGGACTATGTCAGCTATATGTTAAATATCTTGAAATTAGCAATTATCTATGTTTGTATTCAGTTTCGTGTTCTTAATAATGTAACTGGGTATAATTATTTTTAAATGGCTGTTGGATTAGAAAAAGAAAATCAAAAGTATATGTAATTTAGAAATGAGAGTCTCATATAATTATCATATTGTACCCAAGCATGGACAACACTATTTTGGTCAACAAATAATAACTGAATTATTATTCTAGTGTCATAAAAGTGTAAAGACAGAATTCAATTTCAATGCTACAGCCATTTAAAATACTTATTAAATTGTATAGGGTATGTATTATATTATATATGTATCTTCACGCCAGGTCCCTAACGGGGTAGGCAGAGAGTGTAGAGCGCCAGATATCCCGGTTCTGACAAACCTCTCGTGCCTCGTCTACTATTACGTATTATATTGTTATCAATAATTACTAATTGTTCTCCGCTTTGCTTGCAACTTGGTTTTGCTTCCTTATTTTTGTTTTAATGTGTGTTGTGATTATTGACAACAAATGTTTTTACGTGTAAACTGAGATTTTTGCGCTTTATACTTACGCCTATTTCATAGGTTGGTTACTTTCTTTACATCTAAATTGACTAATACTTCTAAAGACATGTTTAAAGTTTTCAAGTTTAGTATTAGCATTTTTTTAGCCAAATAATTATTAAAAATGCATAGATCTAGCTGTAGCGAAAGCGGAGGCCAATCTAAGGTTGTGAGGTACATTGTAATAAAACCAACTGGTTTTGTATTAAATAGTTTTATTTCCTTAAATTATTCTAAAACGTATTATTATAATTTAGTTAAGCTACGTTATTTTGTATTCGAATCGAAAAATAATTTCAAAGTATCGTCGAAAGTATTTTTCGATAAAATCAGCCTTTTGTTATTCTGGTTTGTATTCGTATAAATACAGGTGAGCTTCTGCATGCGCAATGCCACCAGGCCCAACCACTGCTGTTGCTTTTGGACTATGGATTACAGATGCTGTCTTCCCTCGACCAATCTTTACGTGTGATATTGGGTTAGCCAACGCCACACCTCCCATACCGCTAAGAGCATACGCATCCGGACTCAACTTAATCACAAATCTCGGTTCGTTCTCTAGCTTCTTCACAAATTTCATGCCGTCGAATAGATAGGTGTCTGACTCGAACCCGAACTCGCTATCGAAGTCTCTCCACTCTCGTTCGTATCTAGCAGGTGAAAAGAAAGAAACAGTTAATTATGGAGTAGAACTTAGAAGCAAGATGAGTTTTTTTTATGAAAATTATTTGATTAGTTTTCATATCACGTTTGTTCAGCTGGTTCGTTAGGGTGGTAGTAAATGGCGGGGCCAGTAGCTACAAGTTTTCCTTCTCTAATTGGCTCGCGGGAAAGGGGTAGGTTTGTGCTGTTTTCTATTAGTCGTGTTATGAAGGCGTTAAGATCGGTATTGGGAGATAAGGCGACAACACGTGCTTGAGGTCCAGCCACTGCTAGTCCTCCTGGTTGAGTGTACGCCAACCCACCGGGCCCGACGATGGCAGTGCCTCCTCTCCCTGCTGTAGCCACGCCGCCCGGTCCAGCAATAGCTACACCTCCTTTTCTTACTCTCAATCTATTAATAAAAAAACCCGGACTCGGTGCAACCGCTTTCTTTTCACCGAGCCAATTGAAACTTGAACCAAATGGGAAACGCAAATCGCCTTCTATTGTATCACTCTTGAGATCATCGTTCGCCTCTGTGTATGGTTTCTTTACAGTTGTACGCGTCGGTTTTGTTGCATAAACCTTTTTTGACTTAGCTGCATCCTCTATTGTTTGTTTTGGAGCTGATTCAGATATAGTTCGCTTTTTAAGCGCGCGACTTTGTCTCGACTTGTATGTCTGAATAGTATCAATTACATTAGGCACGTTATCTAGTCTGTTTGTCAATGATTCATCAGTACTGCTTGCATGGGCATTTTTCTGTCTTCTTGAACATACATCTGCACTTTGTCCGTATTCGAAAATGTTATTCCAACCTCCTCCTTGTGAAAGTGCCAAGAACGGATCTTTCATTATTATTGGGAAAATATTGGCAAATGGCCAAAATTGGAATGGATTCTGGAATGGATTCTGGAATGGAAATGATGATGACCCTTCTGCCCTAGTCATATAACTCTGAGGCATTGGATTCAAATTATTATCAACTGGAAATTGTCCACTGCCTGATGGCATTACTATTACTGGCATACTCGTCATGTATGGATACGGCATGTATGATGCTGGTGATATAGCTGGGTTAAATTGATTTGATACTATAGGTAAAGCTCTGCTTCGAGAGTAATCGTTTCTAATATTATTATCGTCGTTGTTCAGAGCATTGGTGTCTTCGTGTCGTTTAGTTTCAGGACGAAGTGTGCCTGAGGCGATAAATTGCTGGATCTTTTCTAGCGTCTCTTTATCAAGAACAAATTCTCCACCAGTTTGCGGTTGATTATTCAATTTAATCTGATCTCGCTGAGGTTTGGTTATACCATCGTTGATTGCCTTTATTTTATCAACTATTTCTTTGGTATTGTAATTGTGTGTTGTATCTATTTGGTAGTGGATTGATCTTTGATCTTTGTTTTCATCTGGCGGTTCCATTTCAATTTTTAGGGGTGTTGGCGACCTGAAAATTATTAAAAAGGAATTAGTAACCTTATTTTTTATTTCATAATACCATGACCTAGCGAATTATTTTAGCGTGTGAGTATATAAAAAGCAATTGCGTGAAGCTTAAAATACAGGAGATCTCCATACCTTAACTACGTTTGCCCATTGACGAAAGTAGTCCAGTCTTGAAGGCAGAAAGTCTACGTGTTAGTGGTGTGAAAGTGCTTTTCTCTTGAGCTTTGCGAAGCATAAGTGATTATTAATATGCATTCACTTTGAACATTGCGATGTTTTGTATTGGTAGTGAATTAGCCTACTTAAAATATGTTATAATTTATTACGTTTTTATCCGATACCACGTTAAACATTTAGTTATAATCTATGTGAATTTAAGGGAGTTTGATACTTACTCATTATTTGAAGGTCGGCAGGAGACTTCCAATAGAATACACCCCAGCAGCATCTGAAATTGAGTAAAATACAATAATAAATAAGGGATAAATTTAATGTGTGTTTTAGGACAATGTGAATTTTTAGAACTCGTATAATTTTTTAGATAAGCGCAGGCGCATACGGCCACATATTCTACCTGCTGCTTAATGGTGTTCCTATTGTGTATACGGTTAGGTGGTTATGTACCATTCAGTAATATCTGCTTTTAACATTTCTCCTTTGGTTATTATCTATCTACTACTACAGTATATATTTGCTATAACATATGGAATATATTCTTTTGCCTCTTTCATAACATTAAAAACATATGAATAAATTGCTTGAGAGAAATCCAGTCTCTGCCAAATAATTCTCATCAATATTTTCTAATCTTACGTTATGGACCATCTAATAAATTATTAATAATACAATAATGTTAGATAAGTTGGCACTCGTCTGACCGCGGTGTTTTTTTTGTCTCTCAAGTCGTCAGTCACGTCTCAAGAGAGACATGTATAGCTCTGTTATAACTATCGTAGCGTCAAAACAACTTAAGCTTCAGGGATGCCAACGCATTTTATTTTTGAGCTCCAGTTTTAGTTATAGGCTGCAGTATTCGTTCATAATCATCGTCAACTACACGCATGTATATCACCATGTTATAAAGCACGAGCATCAATTAGGCAGTAAGTTGGTCTAGATTTCAATGACAAATACTATGAGTTCATTAGCGTAATGGCATTGTGTATGAGGTAGCAAAAAATTTTGTCGTCAGACAACTGTCCCAGTCATAGTTGTATGATTAAGCTGTCAAATGAAATAATGTTTTTGGACCAGTCTTGATAAATTATTATGCAAGTTCTATTTGCGGTTACCGGAGTGTTATGCTGATTTATTTGTATAATAAATATTGGTGTGTTGTTTTGTCTACAAATCGTCGTTGTCGATTATAATGACATTAAATTAATTAAAAAGTGTATTGTTATTATTATTTAAACCATAAACCTATCTATACACAATATAATAAAAAGGTAAAGTTAGTAACTTTGTTTGTGTGTAAGGGCTAATCTTCGGAAATACTGGACCGATTATAAAAATTCTTTCACAACCAGAAAGTTACACTATTCAGGAGTGCTATAGGCTATATGTTATTATGATAGTAGTGTAGGTAGGTAATGTTGGACCCGTGCGAAGGCCCTAGTAATTTATAAATTCCGTTTTCAAAATTCAATTGTCTATCAGTAATTTTATCAATATATTATTACTATTTAAATTATATACGTTATGTTTAGACAACTTTAATTATATATTTTATTTTAAAGAAAAGTTTGACTTCAGGCGAGACTCGAACTCGTAATAGATGGCGCTACTGCTACCATAAAGCAATGCAATAAATGTGAAGGAAAGATTTGACAAGTCGGGCAGGACTTCAGTAGCTCAATTGGAAGAGCGGCTGGACTAGATTCCCAGTAGGCCGCGAGTTCGAGTCTCGCCTGAAGTCAAATTTTTCTTTCCATTTTTCTTTAAAATAAAATATATTTCACAAGCATGTGTTAATGCGAAATAATATAAAACAATTAACTTCAATTATAAATATATTTTTTTATATAATTTTATAATTTATAAGTAGTATTTTTAATTGTAATGATATACGTTTTTATTTGATTAGAATTTATATATGAGTATTTTTTTATGTTAATGAAAGTGGCAAGCAAGCATGCAGTTCACATTGTTGTTAAGTGATAACTGCATCCTATAGACACCCACACAAAGACTAGAGGTCAAAATGCAGATGTGTTACCACTCCTGAGGCCTCAGGTGTTATGCTTCTGTGCCGGAAATTACAGGGCCGTACATTACCACCTGACCGGAACACGATAGTGCTGAACACTACTATTTAGCGGCAAGTATATTACGTAATGCGGTGGTGCCTACGCCCGCGAGCTCCATCACTGGAACTCTACCACCAGTGAAAATATATTAATATATAAGTATTATTTATAGTATTCATAAAATTTTGGAAATCCTTGGTTTAAGATAGGAATTGTTGATTACAGAGCGGTATATATACGAATATTAGGAGCAGAAACGCGTTCTTGGCATTGGCAATGAATGGGTTAATACACCGTGCTTACATAATTTGATCTCAACAAAGTCGTAACTTTTTATAGAGCATTCTATTTGCTGGTCATACTAAGTTAATGTGACAAGTTATTTATTTAAATAGTCATATATTTTGTAGGATAAGTATTGTAATTCATAGTTTCCTTAAAATATTTTTATATGAAGAGATTATCTTGGATTTTTGTTTGACCAATTTTTAATAAAGATAAAAATTAAAAATTACCAATGTAAGTTCCGTCGAAATCGGTCCAGCCGTTCCCGAGATTAGCCGGAACAAACAGACAAAAATTTAAAAAAATGTTGTTTTGTTATATGTACCATATATAGACACATGCATTTAATAAAAATCGGTTATTTTAATATTACAAATAGACACTCCAATTTTATTTATTTGTATAGATGTATTTATTTATTTTTAGGCTACAGTTTTCACTTACCATCAATGTTAGCTACAAGCTAGTTCGTCACTTTCGTCACATTAAAAATATATATGTAACAAAATGATAACCTACTTTAAGAAAAAAAAATCAAAATAGTCGGCAACATCTATTGTTAAAATGGGGTCACTTAAAAAGTACTATGTACGGTGAGAGTTTGGTCTACTTCCACCATCGGGTCAGCAATCAGTTGATATCTAAACACCTCGCGACTGAGTTATACAAATAACGGCACTTTGTATGATACGCCAGTTACGCTGTCTATTATGGTTGTTTTATATTTCTTTGTTTGTTCGAAGCTTCAATAAATTTGGTCATGAGGTGGTCAGCAATATCCTACTTAGTTTACAAATGTGAAAGTTCGTTTGATCTTTGCTTCGGCTTACTATAACAGTTGAACGGATTTCGATGATATTTGGCACTAAAATAGTTTAAGACATGCACTGACAAACAAACTTTTCTATGTAAGGAAGCTGGCAAATAAACATGCAGCTCACATAGATGTTAAGTGATGGCTGCAGCCTGTTTTTTTTTTTTTTTTTTTTTCTCCTTTGTATAATTAAACAAGAGGAGTAAGTAATGTTGTGGATGACTTGACAGAAGTCCTCGCTACGGTTTACGGGCGACTTAAGTCAATATCAAGATGAAAGGTGTGTATAGAGTGGGTTAGATATGTATTTTGAGTTTAGTTATTATGTGATGATATCTCATGTATTGTTGAACTGCTTTAAGGTGTTGACAATGTGTTTAGTGAACTGATTGAATGTTTTTCTTGTACTTTCTTTTTGTAGGATGCTTTCTAATTTGAATGGGTCTATATTGAACAGATTGCATGTGTTTATGTGAGTGTAGCGAGCGTTACTGTAGCGAGGACAATCTGAGGCTGCAGCCTGTAGACATCTACACAAATATATACGCAGATGCGTTGCCACCCCTGAGACCTAAGATGTTGTCTCTGTGGTATTTATTACGGGGCCATACATTACCATCTAACCGGAACACGATAGTGCTGAACACTACCATTCTACCCACACGTTAGGGTATGGCGAAAAAACTTGTTCTTTGTTACAGTTCCAATGCAGCCATTGTTGCAGCATTAGGCAGTTGCTTAAATAAGACTATAAAATAAAATTCACTGTTAGTAGAGCTCCAGTGATGGAGCTCGCGGGTATAGGCACCACCGCATTACCTAATATGCTTGCCGCTAAATGGTAGTGTTCAGCACTATAGTGTTCCGGTTAGGTGGTAATGTAGGGCCCTGTAATTTCCAGCACAGAGGCATAACACCGGGGAACAGAACAGGAGTGGTAACGCATCTGCATTTTTACCTTGGTTTTTTGTGGGTGTCTATAGGCTGCAGTCATTACTGATATACTTTTACATTAGTTTATAACATTTAGTTTTATCTTAGTGATATTCTTGACTTTACATATATTTTTTTTATCTTGTTTGACATGTATATCAATTGTTATTCACTTTAATTTATTTTGTTTGTTTTTGACGTGTCAAAAGAGGTGCCTGTCACCCTAAATGAATATGAGTTTCTGATTCTGATTCACTTGTAAACTGCATGCTTGTTTGCCTCTTCCATTAAAAAAAAAAAAATATTGCTGTTTTGAAGTTAGACTTACGTTACATGTAAGAAAATATGTATAATAAATAATAATGGCAGCCCATTATACGTCCCACTGCTGGGCACGAGTCTCTCCCCTTTTTGGGAGGAGGCCTAGAGCTTACTCCACCACGCTGCTCCAATGCGGATTGGTGGAGGTGGGTGGGTTAGTGGCCAGCCCGCTGTCGGATGTTTTCAAACCGCCCATAAGGCCTCCGACAAGGTTTAACGACTGCTATCTATCGATAGCAACCGGGACCGACGGCTTAACGTGCCCTCCGAAGCACGGAAACGGGCATTTAATTTGCCACTTGCGGTCACCCATCACACTACCCGACCGCGCCCGTAGTGCTTAACCGAGCAGATCGCTTATGATCCACACCAGCCGCCGGGCCATGCGCACTTCAGAAAATGTATGTAGAACATTTTAAATACAATATGATCGAAATAATTTGCTTGCTTTCCTTCCATTAACCAACAGCATTCATGATCTAAAACTGGTTTACTTTTTAAAAAATAAAATAGATGTCGATCAACCTTGATACTAGATTGGTCATAAAAACTATTGTTCACCTCGCCATCTTTGTATTTAGTGTTTTATTTCTGTGAGACATCATCGTGTTCATTTTTTAAATTCATGATCATATCTATACTAAAATTTGGGACCTCAATATAGGTATAAGTAAAAAGATAGGTTATTTTTACTAGTAAAAGTTTGCTCTACTAGTAGAATGCCGGCTTCTTAGCGTGACTGAGATTCATAGAGAGCGAATGACCTGCGGCTTGTGTAGAACGCAAGTGATCTACTCGCTAAGCGATATGGGCGCGGTCGGGTGTGTGATGGGTGACCGCTAGTGGCAAATTAAAAATGCGCGTTTCCGTGCTTCGGTGGGCACGTCAAGCCGTTGGTCCCGGTTGCTATCTATAGATAGCAGTCGTTGAACCTTGTCGGTCGGGTTGGCCACTAACACTTATCTCCACTAACCCGTATTGGAGCAGCGTGGTGGAGTAAGCTCCAGGCCTGTCCCCGAGTAGGGGAGAGACTCGTGGCCAGCAGTGGGACGTTTCAAGGGTTGCCATTATTATTCCACTTATGTATTTATTTTTAACTTATTAAATATTTTCTTACACATATTAATATAAAAAGAATCAAAATATCCCAAAAAAAAAATGTGTGTGCCGCCGGCAGCGGGAGCAGGGTCCAAGCTATGATTATGGACACAATAGAATAGAATAGAAAATGTTTTTATTTCGAATAGATCTTTACAGATACCTACTTTCAAAATGACGGTAAACGAAAAACGAAACGAATGTAAAGCGGTGGTGCCTACTCCCTCGAGTCCCTATGCTGGAACTATACCACCAGTAACTAAAGAGGCGGTCACTACAAATAATACTGGATTTAATATTGACCTTCGATCAGTGACTCCCAAACTGTTCCAGATGGACCCGTTGGGATCCATGGGAGACTCGGTGGGCTCTACGTAGGCGTGAATAAAATGGAAATATGTGAATGTGATATAATGCAATGCAGTATCTCCACCGAAACCAAAAAAAAATTGAAAGGAGACCAGTTTGGAAATAGTGGAAATAGTTTGGGAACCGCTGGGCTAGATTTTATCTATTTTAACGTTCGCTTCCGCAGTATCCACAGCTTTTATATGTCAAGGTATCCGTATCGTATTTAAATGAACAAAAAATGGCGAATCGAATGAAAACTACATCAAATATGAAATGTCAGCGGTGTCGGGAGCTGTTTTACGATCGAAAATTGTATGTTACAAGGAGTAATGAGGGACGGGTCGATTTAAATATGTACTGAACAAAAACCGGGTTTTCGATATAACAAGTTTATAAAATTGAGCTGATTTAAATTATTTTTGCCGTTCAAACCTATTTTTTACTGCTCAGACTTAACGATCTTGATTATTCCGTAAGTCGCGATTGATCGCAACCGCGCGCGGCCAGCCATAGTCGTAGGGCGCGCGTCAATAGATGCAATGTGAAAATGTATGGCAAAGCTTCCGTGGCCCGCGACAGAGGCGTGCGGCTCACGATAGTCGTGGGCCGCGCGCGTCTTTCACGGGCCGTGTTAGGTTAGGATCCCACTGCAGAATCATTTCGTTTTCATTACGTCTCTGTGATAATTATAACGGGGCCATACATTAGGATCTAACCGGAACACGATAGTGCTTAACACTACCATTTGGCGGCAGATAAATTAAAACCAGTTATATGACCGGAACACGATAGTGCTGAACACTACCATTTAGCGGCAAGTAGATTAGGTTATACAGTGTCTACGCCCACGAGCTCCGTCACTGGAGCTCTACCACCAGTAAAAACGTAAACGTGTAACATTGACATGTTCTGCCTGACCCATGTACCTACTAAGAACAGTTTAATTTTATTATTCGTAAACAAGGTTTCACTTTCAGTGGAGAATGGTGAAAGTATTATTATTCGAATCCGGCTTTTATCATTTAGTTGATACTTGGAAGTAATAATTAAAAGCTTTTAACAAATACGATTGAGCCCTTTTAAGCCTTATAAAAATAAAGTCGGGTTAGAGCTTCGGAAGCTTAATGGACTGGCTTAACTGGACTTAACCAATCCTGGAGGTCGCAAGTGCAATTCCTGCCCGAAGCCAAATTTTTCTTTATTTTTTTTTATAAAATGTACTTCGAAATCCAAAACCCCTTTATTACGCATGGCCCGACACGCTCTAGGCCATTTTTTTATATGTGATGGCAACAAACCCAAAATACAGATGCGTTTAAGTCAAGTCTCTAGAACTCTACTAGTGATATCACGTGTTTTTGTAGTCAATTTTAGTTTTTCTAACAAACCACATTATGTAAAACATTTAAACAAAAAACCAGAGATTTCTGTCTGCGTTGCCACTCTTGCGGTCTAAGTTGTTGTACTTCTATGCCATAAATTACAGGGCCGTAGCTTACCTAGCACCCGACCGGAACACAGCTGAAGTTTTACCACAAGTTAAATACGTTGCAGTATTCTTGGCATTTATTTATTTGTTGAAAATTTTACATCGTGTGGAAACCAGTTTGTCGTGATAGGCGGCGAACCAAAAGCTGTAATTTTAACCACAAACGAGGTAAAAGTTTTCTAGACTTGATTATCGGACGCCTAGTTTGATAACAGAGAATAAATCGTATACACCACGCATGCAGAACGTGTTTATTAAGTAAAACCGAATTTCGATTCCATGTTTTCGAATGCTTGCCACTTATCAGCATTTCTTTATGTTTTGAAAGTTGAAAATGAGCATGCGTTTTATATTTATGGTAAGTAAATAAAGTAGGTACTGTCTACATCGACATTGATACTATGACCGGGTTCAATTCAGAATCTCGATTCTGGCCCAAATATTGTTTCTTAAGTTTGTACGACAAATCGGACATGGTACTCTGTTGCCATAAACAAGCAATCTATTAGCTTTATAACAATAATTCTGCTTTTTAAAGAAAAATGGAAAGAAAAATTTGACTTCAGGCGAGACTCGAACTCGCGACCTACTGGGAATCTAGTCTAATATATCTAATCTAATAGTTGGTGATAGATGGCGCTGCTGCTACCATAAAGCAATGCAATAGATGTGAAGGAAAGATTTGACAAATCGGGCAGGGCTTCAGTAGCTCAATTGGAAGAGCGGCTGGACTAGATTCCCAGTAGGTCGCGAGTTCGAGTCTCGCCTGTCAAATTTTTCTTTCCATTTTTCTTTAAAAATAAAATATATTTCACAAGCATGTGTTAATGCGAAATAATATAAAACAATTATTCTGCTTATTGCCTGTCTTTAAACAGGATTATATAGCCGCAATCATCAATTGCTACCGAACCAACTGTTTAAAACGATAATTGACGACTGACCGTTATGTTAAGTGTCATAAGGTTTACATTAGGAAAATTGATATGGTCGTTAAGTTTTCTGAAAATTACTAATTTTTTGCACAACTAACACCCATATTCATAGACGTTCCTCGAAACATTCCTTGACTCATACTCAGCTGAGGATACTTTATGAGGACGCATCTTGGTTGTATTTTGACAGTTACTCATGTGTACGGATTATCATATAGATCATTTGCACAGTCTTGAAAATCCATTTTTATAGAAAAAATAGCTGACCCGGAAACTTCGTATTGCCTCACAATGAAATCAAAGTGTCAAAGGATTGATAGATACGGACTGTTTGTATGGGAAAATAAAATTGTGGATTTTACTATATCCCTTCAGTTTCTTCATATTTTCTTACCTTTCAAACCTACCCTGGACTTCCAAAAATTATATATATATAAATCAATTGCTGTTCGTTAGTCTCGCTAAAACTCGAGAACGGCTGGATCGATTTGGCTTATTTTGGTTTTAATGATTTTTGGAAGTCCAGGGAAGGTTTGAAAGGTAAGAAAATATGAAGAAACTTATTAAGCGCAAGATTTTTTTAATTTTTTTTTTAAGAAAACAAACAGTTGTCATATTTTTGTAAAAAAATTCCTAAAAACGAACAACCATTAATATGTTTCTGCATTAATATATCTACTAACACGTTTTGTTCTCTTAAAACTGAAAGTTAACCTATACCTAAGAAAGAACCTATACATAAATATGTTATATGTTATGTATAAGAATATATACACACATCACAAGCATTTGTATGCAAGATAAAAAAAAGTAAAAAAAAACTGAAATGCAAGCAAAATAAACAGCAAATAAATTGCACAGTTGAAATAAATGATTCAACAATCGGTTTCAGAACCATCAAAGTTCAAAGTTCAAAGCTTTATTGCTTTCATGTACATGGTTTAGGTGTTATTTTAGGTAATTTGTATGGACATGATACCCGTCGGGCGTAGCAACTAACATAGTTATATATTATTATTCTATATTATCTTAATCATAATACTTAGGCATTTCAATTATGAGTGAACGTGAAACAGAAAAATGAGTAAGTATGTGTATTTCGTCCATTTTAATGAGTACGGTTGTCACTGAAAAAATCACTCAGGCTGTAATACGATTTTTCTAGAGATGAATAATTCATCACCTTCTCACTAAAGAAAGTTAAAATTAATTAAACTCAACAAAATATGAATAAATTACTCTAAATAACTTATCTATGAAACCCATTAGTAACCCATGTGGAAAATTTCTCTTAAAAGCCCTTTTAAACGAGTTATTTAGATGTCCGGGACCCTATTACCGTACTACAACGCTCTGGTGCCCGCATTCCCAGGAATAACTAGTTTGTAACCAGTACTACTCGGGTTTACACTCTCTCTAATTATTGTACTTGCGAGTATATGTAGTGTACCTACTTTGCGTAAGACATGTCTATGAGACATTAAAGTGACATGTTTGGATAATTAAGGCAATAAAACTGATCAATTACGAATCTCTTACGAATCTCCCAATACAATTTATTGAACAATTTGAAAACTATTTTTATTTCTTACTAGCGACCCAGGTTTCTTATTAATTGCTCGGATTTTAATAATTAATATATATCTATAGTTAATATTCGCAAGTACAATAATTGGAATTATTGTACTGGCGAATATTAATGTGTATAATGTGTAGTGTGCTTTACTTGAGAAAACTCTTTGAGATATTAAGGATTGGATATAAAAGAAATAAAGCTGGTCAATGACTCTACGAATCTCCTTATAAATATTACTAGCGGCCCGCCCCGGCTCCGCAGGAGTACAATTAACTTTAGCTGCTAGGCTACCTATATCACAGATTATATTATACGAGTATATACCATAGAGCCTTCCTCGATGAAGGTCGATCTTACACTAAAATATTTTTTCAAATCGTTTCCAGTAGTTCCTGAGATTAGCGCGTTCAAACAAACAGACTTTTCAGCTTCATGTTATTAGTATAGAAGTATAGATTAAACAACTTAATTTGATTAAAATTTTTGTTACGCCGTGTTGGTGAACTGGCGTCTATTGCCTTCGTGCAAGGCAATAGACGCCAGTTCACCAGCCCATTAAAAAATATCTAAAATTATGATATTCTTTTATCAACCTCATGTCTATCAGAGTGGAGCTCCATTTTACTTGTTCAATGTCAGAGAAAACGTTACATGTTATCTTTTTGGACCTCAATAAACTATGCGTTCCAAATGCATTAAGAATATAACATATTAAAATTAAGGTCTTACAGTTAGTGCGGCTTCTATTTTTAATACAATTAACGATGAGAAGTGTGTTAATTATATAAATTAAATTGAATATGTAGTGTAAATTATCAAAATTTGTATCATGTCGTGAAAGCGAGTTCTAAGCAAACAAGACGTACCTACCTACCGCATAATAAAATATATCATTACTAGCTGTTGCCCGCGGCTTCGCCCGCGTGGATGTCGTTTTATGAATATTTTTTCCTGAATTTTCTTTGCTATAAACCTCACGGAGCCCGAACCCTTTCCAACGAATGCAATACCGTGGAAATCGGTTCTTGCGTTCTGGAGTTATAGCGTCAGGAAGGAAAACCCGACTTATTTTTATATTATAGATGACAAGTGAATCTCAACTCAAGGTAAATAGACATCACATTACTCATTACCACGGAATAGATAAATAAAGTTATCTATTCTGTGCTCATTACCAACGCATTAGCAGTTCACATTGATGTTAATTTTATACTGGTGGTAAAGCTCCAGTGACGGAGCTCGCGGGCGTAGGCACCAACGTATTACCTAATTTACTTGCCGCTAAATGGTAGTGTTCAGCACTATCGTGTCCCGGTCAGGTGGTAATGTACGGCCCTGTAATTTCCGGCACAGAGGCATACCACCTTAGGCCTGAGGAGTGGTAACGCATCTGCATTTTGACCTTGGTCTTCGTGTGGGTGTCTATAGGTTGCAGTCATCACTTAACATCAATGTGAACTGCAGGCTTGTTTGCCACTTCCATTACATTAAAAAATATATATAAGTGATGACTGCAGCCTATAGACATCTACAGAAAAACCAGAGGTCAAAAAGCAGATGTCTTGCCACCTCTAACACCTAAGTTGTTATGTCTCTGTTATAGTTATTACGGGTCCATTATCATATAACCGGAACACGATAGTGCTGAACACTACCATTTGGCGGCAGAAATTAGGTAATGCGGTGCTGCCTATGCCCTCGAGCACCTACATTGAAACTCTACCACGAGTGAATTGGAATGAAAGAAAACATATTTGGAGTTTATGTAATCAAGGTGTCTAATAAGCTTACAGTGAGCGTTTACACAAACACCGGTCAATAGCGTGTCGGACCACGCGCAGTGTAGGGTTCCGTATTTTTTAGGTTTTTTAATGTTATGAAAAAATATATATATCTGTGGAGTTTTTTTTTTTTTTTTTTTTTTTTTATGTTATGGAAGTGGCAAACAAGCATGCAGTTCACATTGATGTTAAGTGATGACTGCAGCCTATAGACACCCACACAAAGACCAAGGTCAAAATGCAGATGCGTTACCACTCCTGAGGCCTAAGGGTGTTATGCCTCTGTGCCGGAAATTACAGGGCCGTACATTACCACCTGACCGGAACACGATAGTGCTGAACACTACCATTTAGCGGCAAGTATATTAGGTAATGCGGTGGTGCCTACGCCCGCGAGCTCCGTCACTGGAGCTCTACCACCAGTAAAAATTGTTGTTGTTCAAAAATTTCGAGTAATATAATATACATTTGGTTGACTAATGGCCAAATACTCAAACATCACAATTTTAAGCAACGCTCAAATGTGCGCTATATCTGTCGTTTGAACGTGTTTTATAAATGCAGAAGACTTTTAAGTCCATACATTTGGTCGACTATTACTCACAAACTTGTAACGCCAACTTAAGTGTGATAGTTTTCCTTTCAATTTCTTTATATGTAGCTACTATTGCCGTAATGTTTCAATTTCTAACAACAACCGTTTAGTTTTTAGAGGGGGAGGACACTTGACTCTAACGAAAATTGACACTTTAAAGCTTAATAAATCACGAACAGTTAACTAAATTGAAAAATCATGTTTGCATACCCCTAACATTTACAAAAAAACTGGTTGCCTGTAAAGTCGGTTTTACGGGCGAAGATTTTACGTGACGTCTTTTTCTCGGTAGAAAGGCATTCGCCGGTCCGGCAGGCCTCTCTCTCGTTCGGTGACTCATCGTTACGTTACCGGGCGTTACACTTTTTCATGAGTGACTCCGAGCCGCAACCTAATTTAAGACGTTGTCACGTCAAAACCTATCCAACGATATATAGAAAACGAAAAATAAAAGAAACATCCACGCGTTGCATGTAGGGGAAGTACTCTATATATTTTTTTTAATTTGTTTTTATTCTACCACTTTGTTGTCGTGATTAAGGTGTATACTCGTGTCAAATTTCAAGTCTCTAGTACCAATAGTTTTTACGCTAAACCGCGGACGGACAGACAGACAGACAGACGGACATGGTGAAACTATCAGGGTTCCTTGTTTACTACGAAACCCTAAAAACTAAAGCTCTGGTTATAATGATTATCAAAGGGCTATACTTACATTACCTTTACCTATATTTTTTATCTTGTTTGACATGTATATCAATTGTTATTCGCTTTAATTTATTTTGTTTGTTTTTGACGTGTCATAAGAGGTGCCTGTCACCCTAAATGAATAAATGAGTTTCTGATTCTGATTCTGACCTAAGGCTAATAAAATTAAGTGTAAAAATAAGAAGAGTAAAAATATGTTGTAATTTTATTTCCCATTATCTTATAAGCTTGAACCGGCAATCGTAATTGTGTTTCAGAAAAAGTTTTAAGGTTGAGGCTACATTAATCAGCGACGCGACCTGCGTATTGCGACATATGAGCGATTAAAATAAATATATTGTCGCGTAGGTATATTGCTAGACTGTACATCAAATGGTATAGTCTAGGAATGACTGATTCGTGAAATGACTACATAGTCTAGGATTGACCGATTCTTGAATGAGCGGTCTTTTTTAGGGTTCCGTACCTTAAAAGGAAAAAAGGAACCCTTATAGGATCACTCGTGCGTCTGTCTGTCTGTCTGTCCGTCTGTCACAGCCAATTTGCACCGAAACTTCTCGACCGATTGAGTTGAAATTTGATGTATATATGTAAATTAATTATCCAAAGATGAACACGTCAAGTAAAATAATAAATTTTAAACAGGGGGGCCACTTTCGGGGGATAAATCAGAAAATTAAAAAAAAATAATTCGTAAACTGTATTGTGTGACATATCAAATGAAAGAAGTTGTTGTCAGAATTTCACATATATTTTTTTTATAATTTTTGCATATACTAATTTGGAGTTATTTAAGAAAAACGACGAAAATTGACCATTGCCCCGCCCATCCGAAACTACTGAACTTCAAATTTTGAAAAAAATGTGGAAAATAGTTCTTTGCCTATAGATTACTGGGAAACCTATAAGAAGTATGTACGGATCCTTCAACACGCGAGTCGAACTCGCACTTGTCCGGTTTTTTAAGCATTAGAAATAACGGTCCCGTCATCACGGCATTAGTAACACCAACATAGCAGTGAAGTTGAAGGGGATTTATTAGATTTTTTTTCACTGGCGCGACTAGTTCAATAGTGCTATTAAATAAGTGTTAGTTTATTCATTTATTTCATATAATTAGGCTCCTGGAGAGCACTTTGACATCGTATTTTTTTTAAACAAACCTAGAGTGAATAACCACTAATAATAATCAAAAACACATAATAAATTAAATAGAAACTAAACAATTTTGTATGTAAAATATGGAACGCATAAATTATTTATTTATTTATTTAGTAGTAGTGTGTATTGTATATACACCGTGAAATATTAGTGGTTGATTTGTGGCAGCAAAATGATCTTGCCTATATAATCGATCTATTATATTCTTTTACATTTTTTTTACAATTTTAAAATATTAACTCCTATGTTTCGATAACACTATTAAATTGTTCTGCCGCGGGAAAACAACCTAAACTTTAACCAAAACTTTTCACCGTGTATAATAATATACATTTATCATAAAATTAACTGCGATTATTGGTTTGTTCGCATTCTAAGAAAATGTGTAACCATGCCATTTCCGAATTTTCGATTGATAATGTAGTCGCGCCATGTTTATCTTGTTTCGCTCATTACAGTCGCATCGCAGATCGCTCCTAATGTAGCCTCAGCCTTCGAAATAAAGCTTATTTTAATTATTAAAAGCTTATCTTAATAAAGAGTTTTTAACTCTTCTGTCGTGACATTAATTATAATAGATGTCTAAATAAATAACATTGAGCAATATTATGCATGTCTACCTTGATTTTTTTTTAATATTTTATTTTCTTTTCATGTTTAAGATCATTAACATACATAAAATAAACTAAATTTGATGTTAATTAGTATTATAATCAATTGATCTTGAATTACTATACGTTAAGCGCAAAAAATAAGTTGAATATCTTTATTTTTTAATGTTTTTCTCATGAATATACAATTAGAGCTTTTATGTCCACTAAAAAGTTAATTTTAGTGTGTAATTGTATAATCTACATATAAGCTTTTATTAGGTTGATTTTTATTGCTACGTTTTTTTGAAACACGTTTTTACCCAAAGATGTATTAGTGCCAGCTCTTGGAGATAATGAGTTATTACAGCCAGTAAGAATACAAGTATTACTTCAAAATACTAATGGTAGAGTTTCAGTATGGGGATTCGAAGGCATGACCGCATTAAACACGAAACTGCTAGGTATTGAACATCGCCGTAAAGTGGCATGTCTCTCAATTTTCTATAGGATCCATTTCGGCGAATGTGCGAACGATTTACACAATCTAATTCCCTCTTCACCTTTTTACAATAGGACGAGTAGGAGAATAGCGAAATATCATTCCTACACAGTAATACAAATTAGACCCGGCAAACTTCGCCTCAGAATGAATTAATGTGGTCAAAGGTTTGATAGATACGGACTATTTGTATTAGAAAATAAAATTGTGGTTTTTACTATTTCCCTTTAATTTCTTCATATTTTCTTACCTTTTAAACCTTCACTGGACTTTCAATTACTTTTCAATTGCTGTTCGTTAGTCTCGCTAAAACTCAAGAACGGCTGGACTGATTTGGCTAATTTTGGTTTTGTGTGATTTTTGGAAGTTCAAGAAACGTTTAAAAGGTAAGAAAATATGAAGAAATTGACGGGAAGTAGTAAAAACCACAATTTTATGTTTCCATACAAATACTCCGTATCTATCAAATCTTTGACACATTATTTCATTGTGAGGCTATACGAAGTTTGCCGGGTCAGCTAGTATAGATTTATAGATATAGATCTGGACTACTTATGAACTGTATGCGTTTGTTGAAAGTTTTCATAAAGATTGACAAACAAAATATTTAAAAAATGTGAAACGTGGTTGTATCCATGAATGTATGTTTACACACTCATTTTAGCCATTTTAGTCGTAATACTTTACGACTGTTTTATCGAATGGCTAAAATGTATTTGTTAGTCACTAAAATGTTTCTAAATTTCGAATCAGAAAAGTGCACTGACTCACAAACAAGCTATAAAAGCTGTGGAATCATTAAAATTCGAGCTGTTGATGAAGATCGATGGGATCAATCAAGTGAGACTAATTATTATATTTTACACTAGCTGTGCCCACGACTTTGACCGCGTGAGAATTTATGCTTGTCATATGCAAGTCATGGGCGCAGCTAGTATAAAAGTAGCCTAAGTTACTCCTTATTACATAATCTATCTGCCAATGAAAGTATCGTCAAAATCGGTCGAGCCGTTTCCGAGATTAGCGGGAACAAACAGACAGACAGGCAGACAGCCAGATAAAAATTGTAAAAAATGCATACACAATCATGCATTTAGTAAAAAACGGTTATTTTTATATTACAAACAGACACTCCAATTTTATTTATTTGCATAGATTATTTTGTAACAATCTCGTATGTTGAATATTTATATAGAAACCTATCGAATTAAAATGAATATGCATTGAATTTAATTTGTTTATATGTTATGTAAGTGGTAAACAAGCATACAGTTCACATTGATGTTAAGTGATGACTGCAGCCTATAAACACTCACACAAAGACGAAGGCCAAAATGCAGATGCGTTACCACTTCTGAGGCCTAAGGTGTTATGTCCCTGTGCCGGAAAATACAGGGCCGTACGTTAACACCTGACCTGAACACGATATTGCTGGACACTACCATTTAGCAACAAAAAAATAAAATTAGTATTTATTGTTTTTTTTCATGTAAGGAAGGTGGCAATCAATCATGCAGCTCACATTGATATTAAGTGATGACTGCAGCCTATAGATATCTACATAAAAACTCGACGCCCTTCGAGTCCCTACACTCTATCACCATTAAAAGTATAATAATATGTCATTCATACTAAACTTATCGTCTGTATTCCCTGTAGAAGTATGCGGCGATAATGCTGCATGCATTGTACCCACGATACCCTAATATCTTTTTTGGGACGGTCTTATGTAGGCGGCACGTCTCCAGACGGCACTAGCACCAATAGGTATAGGTCGCGCCAGGTAATAAGAACGCTGGCGGTCAAGCTGCGCAGTAGACGATTTATCGATCTATTTGGTGGTATGAGGTGCGGCGTTTTCAATCTGCCTACCAATACACGAAACCGCAAGCGAAAGCTAGATCAAAAATAAACCAATAGGGCTAGTACTTTCGTGCGCGAGTGTACCGATGCGCGAACACATCCCTTCTACTTTCTTCCAGCGTTCTTTTTACGTGGCGCGACCTATACTTCGCCAGGTAATCGGCGAGTCCAGTAGGCGCTCCTTGGTCTTTTGGGTGTCTATAGGCTGCAGTCATCACTTAACATCAGTGTGAACTGCATGCTGGTTTGCCACTTCCATTACATAAAAAAAAAAACATTAAAGTCCAATGTTTAATCTATTTATAAGTACCTACATGAATATTACCGATAAGCAGTGGAGACAGATAAATAAAATATATTAACATTTTTCATTAATAAATATAATAAATAAAACTATAATGTTTTTACGGATTTATCTCACGTTTATTAAACTAAAATGATATCATATTTAGACAAAATTGTGGTATGTCTATGGGTGAAAGAAGATGAAAAGCCTTTGGAGTTTTTCACTAAACTGAAGAAGTGGAGTTCAGAGGCGGATTGATCTTAAAATGTTATTTGATTTTTTACTTTTACATACGTATTTTTTTTAACTGATTCTGGCACTTATTTTAATATCTAAGTACATAAAAGATAAGGCTGCGTTTTTTTTTCAAAATTAGTTAAAAATTTGAACTTAATGACACTATTTAATTTATGGAGCTCCCATAAAAAAGTAATCATCTATTCTACTTCGAAAATAAAGGTGAATAAAAAAAGATTAAATATACAACGTGAAAAAACGTTATGTATTTTACATAATCGAATTATGCTATAAAATAACGTAATAATTATGCATGTTATAATTTAACCGGTCACGCCTATCGATTAAAATCCAAACTTTCTTATTTTTTTGCAATCCGACAAACAATAAATCAAAACTTACCGTAATTCCAAACAGGTGTTGAAATGTCCTCTCCATGATTGAAATTAGGAACAATAATAAATATAAAAATTATATACACGTGTGCACAAGACGACGGTCAGTTCGCGAGTTTGATGGGAGACAGGGATCGGTTGGTTTTTGCTAAGTGTTTGGGTCAGACCCCTACCACCAGTCCGTATTTGTTTCTCGGGAAACTTGTGAATTATGCGATGATAGTTGTGCTTCAGATCTATATTTTAAAACATAAACTCTCTTCAGAAATTCAATAGCTTCGCAGTTTTATTACATACAACGTAATTTCATGCATGCTTCATAAACATATTTTTGAATATTACACAGGATTCGTTATTCTTTCGATGTGTTCCGTGTTTACAATGGCACCCATGACACAGGTTTGTATTTAATGTAGGGCTGTGAGAGAGAGCGTAATTTTTCAATAGTTTTAAAACATATTGTATCACTTCTTTGTTATCAGTTTGTAAAAGAGGAAATGAGGCATTCTACTAATATACCTACATAAGTGTATATTCATTCTCAGTGACATTCTTGATTCTCATTTTTTACAGTTATAATCCGTCATGTGTATTAATTGTTATTCACCTTAGTTTAACATAATTATTAATTTCTGACATATCATAAGAGATGCTTGAAATCCTAATTGAAAAATAAACAGTTTGACTATGACTTTATCGAAGCTTGTTTCTGAAAAAAAAACCGCCACGCATTCCTGATCATTACGCTTCCAAAAATGTCAATTATTAGTATAGAGTATATCAGACATAATCAAGTGTAACACATAACTATTATTTGGAAAAAATGTAAGTACTTACATGTATACACTAACCCCCTTATTCATAAACGTATTTTAGCTAAAGTGTTGCTAATCTCTCCTTTGTCTTTTTCTATCCTGCACAATTGGCAATGCAACTGACAAAGACAAAGCATTCTATAGCTAAAACTTATCTAATGTACGTTTATGAATAAGGGGGTTAGTATATTACTGCTAAATTTACAATCAAATATTTTCTCCTTGACATTGTAATAATTTGTTATCCAAAATTAT
Organism: Macrosoma leucophasiata; assembly: GCA_036365455.1. NCBI lineage: Eukaryota > Metazoa > Arthropoda > Insecta > Lepidoptera > Hedylidae > Macrosoma > Macrosoma leucophasiata. The sequence goes on from JAWQUS010000010.1 coordinate 2,134,458, forward strand.
GCTATGCTTTTAGAAGTAATATTGATACATATATGTGTAACATATATCTTTCATAAACCTATATATCTTTCAAATACCTGTTTTTGTCTGTATCTTATACGTATAGTATTCCTTCTAGATAACAGTTTCGTGTCAAGTTTATCCTTGATCATATTAGATCAACTCGGAATCGAGTTCTCATAGTAAAGCCGCAGTGATGTGAAATGTGAAAGTCACTCGCCAAAGTCGCTAATATATCGCCTTCACATTTTATTACTGTTCAAATTTTATCTATTGACATTTAATCAGTTTAAAGGTAAACCATTTTAATAGATTAGTTTCAATCATTCAACTAAATAAGGCCAATATTGTACAAAATGGTTGATACAAGAATATTTAAAGTGATTAATTGGATGTTTTCTTATTCATTAACAAAAATAGAGATTTACACATATTTCTACATATTTATATTCTACTGGTGGTAGAGCTCCAGTGACGGAGCTCGCGGGCGTAGGCACCACCGCATTACCTAATATACTTGCCGCTAAATGGTAGTGTTCAGCACTATTGTGTTCCGGTCAGGTGGTAATGTACGGCCCTGTAATTTCTGGCACAGAGGCATAACACCTTAGGCCTCAGGAGTGGCAAAGTATCTGCATTTGACCTCTGGTCATTGTGTAAGTGTCTATAGGCTGCAGTAATCACTTAACATCAATGTGAACTGCAGGGTTGTTTGCCACTACCCAAACATAAAAAAAAATCATTGTAAGGGCCAGTAACGGCATCGCTATTACGCATATTGCTAGTGTCAAGTAAAACGATATTTCATATTCCTAATAAACAGCGTAAAATTCAGAGTCTGTCAGCCAATTACCAGATTTAACAGTCAGTCAGTCAAAATCACAGTCAGAAATTCGAGTAAAGTTACCAGAACATTTACAATGAAGTCTTGGAGGCAACCTGAAAGGCCGTGTTTTCGCACTGTTATTCTATTTCACTATACAAGGGCACTGTAATAAACCTGTATCAAACAAAATGTCACTAACTTTATTTAATGTAACTCAAAAATGCACCGGGAAAATGAAATAAAATTAGAGCACCACGTCTCTTTCAAGGTTAGCCAAAACCCCGATTTATATACTATTAATCTGTTCTGCTTCTTAAAATAAGTATATGATCATAATGATTTCACATTTCTTTCAATGTTTAACAAATTGCCACATTAGTCTAAAAGATAATGGTGATTGTGAAAATGAAGCTCCTATACTGTTACTTAGTCTAGTCTTATAACAGGAAATAAATATAATTTTGTAATTATATATGTATTTTCATTTAACTGGTGGTAGAGTTCTAATGTCGGTACTTGAGGGTACCACCGCATCACCTTTTTTATTTTTTAAATCTCCGTCAAAAGAGCACCAGCTCGCGGGTGGGTACTACGTCTGAACGGACCAAAAAGAATGGACCGTAGTCCATTCAGCCGTAATCAAAAATCGTCTACGTCTCAACGGACCGGTCATAAAATATTGTTAACACATTTATACGTGGAGTACATTCGAGTGCAAAAGTTATAAATTGAAATACTTAAGTGATTTTTTTTTCTTAAATTTGTATTATTTTCTTTTTAAAAACAATGCTCTACGCCTAGCGCGAAGATACATATTTATATACTTATATAAAAACAATCAACCACTCAAACAAATTGACAAAAAAAACCGGTCAAGTGCGTGTTGGGCCACGCGCAGTGTAGTGTTCCGTAATTTTTAGGTTTGATTAAAGTAATGAAAAAATATATAAATATTTTCTACAGAGTTGTTCGAAAAATTTTGAGTATTATATTTGGTGGACTATTAATCGCAAACTTGTAAACCAAACTTAGGTGTGATAATTTTCCTTTTAATTTCGTTATATGTAGCTTCTATTGCCGCAACGTTTGAATTTCTAACAATAACCATTTAGTTGGTAGAGGGTGGGTGGGAGACACTTGACTCTAACGAAAATTGGCACTTTAAAGCTTAATAAGTCACGAACAGTTAACTAAATCCAATAATGATCCAATCCAAAAATGTTAGAGGTGTGCTTACACCCTAACATTTTTGAAAGACCTATCCAACGATATCCCACACTACATTGAAAACGAAAAAAAAAAAATAATCCGCGCCTTACATGTAGGGGACGTATTCTAAATAATTTTATTTTTCATATTTTTAATATTACCACTTTGTCGGCGTAATTAAGGTTTACACTTGTGCCAAATTTCATGTCTCTAGTAGCAATAGTTTTTGCACTAAACCGCAGACGGACAAACAGACAGACAGACGGACATGGCGAAATTATAAGGGTTCCTTGTTTACTACAGAACCCTAAATGAACTTTCTTTTGCCACTCCTCTGACGTAACAAATAAACTGCCTGCTTGTGATTGGTTGATAAGAAAGGGTCATTGTTGAGTTAGGTACCTGAAGTCATGACAACTAGAAACGAAGATGTTAAAGATTTTAGTGTACTTAGATTACAACTATTAGATTAAATACTACTTTAAGTAAGTAAATATTTAGTTGTGAAAATTTATAAACCATACGACTGTTACGCTTGTATGCGACTGTACTTTAAAATTATTTTATGACCGGGCCGTTGGGACGTAGAAGTTTTTGGATTACGGCCGAATGGACTACGGTCCATTCTTTTTGGTCCGTTCAGACTAAGTACACCGCGGGCGTAGGCACAACCGTATTACCTAATTTACTTTCCGCTAAATGGTAGTGTTCAGCACTATCGTGTTCCGGTCAGGTGGTAATGTACGGCCCTGTAATTTCCGGCACAGAGGCATAACACCTCCTCCTCAGGGCCTCAGGGGTGGTAACGCATCTCCATTTTGACCTTGTTTTTGTGTGGGTGTCTATAGGCTGCAATCATACTTAACATCAATGCAGTTCAGCATGCTTATTTGCCACTTCCATTACTACAAAAAAATAAAATAAGAGTTGAAATGTGATTGTAAATCAATATATATTTTAATTGGGTAACAAAAACGAGTGAAGGGTGATTTTTTAATGTGTGAACCCTACCTTTAACGAGTGATCGTGTTAATTTTTTTTGGTTTCACGTAATTACCTACTTGGAAATTCCTTTAAATCTCGTTTATATACAAGGCCCATAGGTTACCTTAAAGTATACATTAATTTCTTCACTGATAAATAGCTTTAAAATTAATGTATGTATGTATGTATCTTCACGCCAGGTCCCTAACGGGGTAGGCAGAGAGTGTAGAGCGCCAGACATCCCGGTTCTGACAAACCTCTCGTGCCTCGTCTACCTTCATCATTCTCTTCATACATGCACGCCGATTCCTAAGACTTTTGACCCCACCATCAGACAGAACTCGACCTATTTGGTCATGGTAGGTCAGCCTTGGTCTTCCTGGGCCTCTGCAACCATCCACATTCGCAAAATTAATGTATACTTACTTTAATTTGAAAGCTAATACTTATACCTATGTACCTACCATGAAAGCATCGCCACGATAACGGTAACATTAACTAACTAATTTTCAGCATATTATATTTAGAAAAAGTTTTTTATAATACTTTGTTTAATCTGAAAATAATCACAACGAATATTTCATTGTTGCGGAATCTTGAATTTATTTTTATATTTTCACTTTTCAACTCTATCAAAATCTTGCGGATCTGAAATAATCAATTAAACAAAACAAAATTACGAGTGGTAGAGCTCCAGTGACGGAGCTCGCGGGCGTAGGCACCACCGCATTACCTAATATACTTGCCGCTAAATGGTAGTGTTCAGCACTATCGTGTTCCGGTCAGGTGGTAATGTACGGCCCTGCCATTTCCGGCACAGAGGCATAACACTGGTCCACTGCGGTCATCACTTAACATCAATGTGAACTGTATGCTTGTTTGCCACTACCATTACATAAAAAAAAAAAATACAAATGAGAGCTAACTCTTCACACACTGCTTTCAAAGTGCATTACGAAATAAACAATGTAATTAGTTTTAACTACCAGCGTCATGACTTATTAGATACGATAAATAATCGTAGCGGGCACATCACTTATTAACACACGGGCGGTGTTTACCGTGACCGCTAACCGGTGATGTGGTGATGGGATGACCGACTTTTTATAATAAACCTTTTTTTTTTTTTTTTATGTAATCGAAGTGGCCAACAAGCATGCAGTTCATATTGATGTTAAGTGATGACTGCAGCCTATAGACACCCACACAAAGACCACTATCAAAATGTAGATGCGTTACCACTCCTGAGGCCTAAGGTGTTATGCCTCTGTGCCGGAAATTACAGGGCCGTACATTACCACCTGACCGGAACACGATAGTCCTGAACACTACCATTTAGCGGCAAGTATATTAGGTAATGCGGTGGTGCTAACGCCCGCGAGCTCCGTCACTGGAGCTCTACCACCAGTAAAAACTATCGTGCACTATCGTGTTCCGACCAGGTAGTCATATACAGCCCTGTAATTTCCGGCACAGAGGCATAACACCTTAGGTCTCAGGAGTGGCAACACATCTACTGGGTCTCTGGTTTTGTGTAACATCTACCTATGTTGATAGGCAATATTGTTTCAATTACCATCAATGTAAACTGTATGCTGGTTTCCCATCTTCGTGACATAAAAAAATATGATTAAGCTGATGGCAGTACTAGTTCAAGGCTATAGTGAAATTGATTTATGACGTACCCAATTTTTTTAATTTACAAACCATTTGTCTAAAAGACAAATACAGTAATTAGTTGCTATTTTCATATTTAAATCGAAAATGTTCCTTTTAATTTTTTTTAATTTATAAAGCATCATGGCAAGATCATGACAGAAAAAATGAAAAAAAGGTACACGGTAAATCAGCCTTAAAATATTATTCAGTGAACCTAAACAACATTTGCTGATACTTAAAATATTTTTGACTCTCCGGAATAAAAAGTTTGAAATTGAACTTTAGCATGGAGTGCTTCTACTGTTGTAAGGAAAGACGATTTTTATTCCGGTGATTTAAAACTATTTTAAATACCAGGAAATCTTCTTTAGATTCCCTAGATAATATTTCTAATTCGTTTTACCTTGTACCTTTTTCTAACTTTTTTGTACAAATCGATGTATGAAACTTGCCATGATTCTAAAATGAAGTGCTCATAACACTGACATTAAATTTCACAATTTTTCATAAACTTTAAATATCACAAGGTTCATAACCTTTTCAATCTTGAGTCCGTATCTAATTTGTCGATAGCACTGTACCAAAATAGACAGCAAAATTAATAAGTTCCATTCATGGCTACAGAATCCTTAAAAAAACCGTTATCTTTGAAAATGGATCCAAATATCAACACTTGAACGGAAATGGTTGTAAATAAAAAAAGCTGGCAAGTACGACTCATAGCGAGGGTTCTGTACAATTGAGAGGTTTTCTATGTTATTTGAAATATCATAGACTTCTTATATATTTTTTCTACAATTTGTAGATAAGAAATCTATTTGCCGAATTTATCACATTTTTAGGCTTAGTTGTTGCAACGTTAAAGGGGAATGGTAGGGAAATTTTGTTTTTGTTTGTTTTTCAGAAATTGAGAAAGTTTTTGAAAAGAGCTCTAAAATATTTTGTATTAAAATCCCTACTATATTATAAATGCGTAAGTAACTCTGTCTGTCTGTCTGTCTGTCTGTTACCTTTTCGCGTCCAAACGACTGAACCGATTTTAATTAAATTTGATACAGAGATAGACTTTGAGAAAGAACATGCTACTTTTTAAACGACATCTACGCGGCCGAAGTCGTGGCCTCCAGCTTGTATATTATATATTATTTTTGTATCTATCCTCTTTAAGATTCATAACACTCGTATCTATATCTATCACATGATATACCTACTTTGAAAAACTTTTTTTATTTGCCTAATTTAATCCTCAAAAAGCCCTCAAGTTTGAAATTCGTTTGTCTGTTTTTATCAAAAAGAAATTTTTAATTTTGAAGAAAATTACCTGTGATTCACGGACATACAGGCGTACGAGTAATCCTACAAGCTGCCTAACAAGCATTGTTAGCAATAGATATCGCTACTGCCTTAACAGTCTCGTAAGAATTTCAAGTCCTAACTGATTACCTTCAGGTGGGATTTTTCTTTAAATAATTTCACTCGCATCTCGCGAAAAATCCTACAAAAAAAAACAATCCTACAAAGGTTCCATTTTGCCTTTAGATGTACGGAACCCTAAAAAACCCGACAAGCCAACAATTGGAGAGAATCCAAATATAAGCTGTTAAACATATTTGGGCATTCAACAATGACAGCAGGTCGTTGGCCTTATCTTTTTTCCTTTTACGCGATGCGCAAAAAACATTAGTGACTCTTGAATACTAAATTATCAATCGGGATCCCTTCATTAGGTTACTGATCTTGTAATGTCGAAGCTTAACATTTTTAGGATTCTGTACTGTTGAATCATATACAAGGTTAATTCAAATTAGCCCATCATCTCTTACAGGCTGCCTATCTACATCAATCCCAACAACATTTATTATTTTTTTTTATTCAAGAACATACAATATTTAAGTAAATTCAAAATATAACTACTTTAAGAAAAACCGTTAGGTTTGAAGTCGGTGCCAAACCTTAAACAAATAATTATATTTTAATCACTTAAATATGAATATGAGCAAATTAATACACTGAACAAAACGTAACCGGCGAATCGTGGGTGTTTGCATGTATGCAACAACAAAAGCGAGTTACAGTTTGTTTTCAATAAACATTTGGGTGTGTTTTGTTGTTCGCTCGAGAGCGCTTGTAGGTGAGTGAATGGGTGAGTGTGCGTGTGTATGTGTGTCTGAGAGTATTGGTAAGTAATAGTGGTCATAGGTAAGTTTTGCGTTATTTTATCACTACGTTTATTTATAGATATGTATAATAAGTATTTAAATTATCTGCATTTTAGATTATAAAATATATTTAAATTATATGCATTTTAGATTATAATTATTATATTATTATAAAAAAATATATAATATTCCAAAGTTGTATACAATCTTATTTTAAAGTAAGTATGACTTTTTCTGTAGTGTCATAATCCAAAGTTTTTAAATATTTTGTAACTAATCGTTTGCAATACGTTTTACGTTGGGGATATATGTTGAGAATAGTATTCAGTTTATTATACAGAAAGGGCCCAAGAAATGGTAGAAATTCTGTGAGAAGGAAGTATTGAGAGTTGGTAGGGTACAGACTGCTCTATTCCGACGTTTGTTCTTTAAGAAGACTGGATCGTAGAATAGCTCAGAGTGTTTTTTTTTAAATGATCTTCATGACGAATTGTTGTCTCACTGTGAGGAGATCCCACTTTTTGTACAGTTCGACTGTAGGGAAACGATAAGGAAGTCCAGCTGCAACCTTAAGAAGCACACGCTGTGCTCTCTCTACAGGTAGCAGGTGGAGTGCAGAAAATTATTACACGACTATACGAAACGAATGAAAAAAAAATAATTACGAAGGAGTAAATAAGCTGTGTTGTGTCATCGATTAGTAAATGTGTCATTGTCACTTGTTGTCATGCGCATTAGGACTATCTAGGACGTTAGTGGATTCAACGCACTGTATGACAACTCGCCGTCTATTCTTATTCAAAGGACTAAAGAGTCTGAGGTGAAAGTAAGTAGAAAAATGCTCATAAAATAAAAACTGATGGGCCTATCTGAATCAAATTTTTATGGGATCAATTCGAAACTATTCCGCATCAAACAAAAAAATATATCGTAAATCGGTATAGTAAACTCGGTGAAATTCGAGTATGAATGTACTCGAAAAAAAAAAATATATATACCGGCCGAATTGAGAACCTTCTCGTTTTTTGAACTCGGTTAAAAATAGTTGGACGCAACATAAACTCGTTCGAGTTTTACCGTGCGTCAGTGTCATGTCATAACGTATTATTTATAACAATAAATACCTACCTACAAAGCATATTTATTTAGACAAGGCATGTGTATTATAATCATATAGGTAAGTAGATAACATAATGGTGAGCGCGAGCACTCCGTCGATCCTGAGCGCTGCACCAACCCACCTGACTTTTTGTTCTACGACTTTTTACAAATTTTAATAAATAACCCAAAAAATCTTTTTCACTGGTGGTAGAGCTCCAATGACGGAGCTCGCGGGCGTATGCACCACCGCGTTACCTAATATGCTTGTACTACCTAATATGCCTACACAGAGGCATATCACCTTAGGCCTCAGGAGTGGTAACGCATCAGCATTTCGATCTTGGTCTTTATGCTGCACCCATCACTTAACATCAATATGAACTGCATGTTGTTTGCCACTTCCATTACATATTACTTTGGAGTTTCGGAGTACATAAAAAAAGTATGTGTTTGTTCCTTTGGACTTCATTGGAAGATAGCTTATGTACCTAATAAAGAGCAACTTTTTTTTTAAATGTAATGGAAGTGGCAAACAAGCATGCAGTTCACAATGATATCAAGTGATGATTGCAGCCTATAAACACTTACACAAATACCGAGGTGAAAATGTAAATGCTTATGCCCCTCCTTAGGTCTAAGGTGTTATGCCCCTGTGTCGGAAAACACAGGGGCCGTACATACTTTTATTTAAGAATGAAATTCTATGCGGACAAAGTCGCGGGCACAGCTAGTATAATCAAACACTGAGTATGATTACTATTAAGGAGCACCGTAGCATCCATTCTGACGAATATTAATAAGGATCAAACAGATAATTTATATAACAGTCTCATAATAATTACAGTTAGATATCATTGTTTTATATTATTTCGCATTAACACATGCTTGTGAAATATATTTTTATTTTAAAGAAAAATGGAAAGAAAATTTGACTTCAGACGAGACTCGAACTCGCGGCCTACTGGGAATCTAGTCCAGCCGCTCTTCCAATTGAGCTACTGAAGTCCTGCCCGATTTGTCAAATCTTTCCTTCACATTTATTGCATTGCTTTATGGTAGCAGCAGCGCCATCTATTACCAACTATGCTAGTTAGGCACCCGGTATAATACACTTTGCAGTTTATTGAATATCGTAAAGAAGTCGCTTTTACCCTTAATAATTGTTTTATATTATTTCGCATTAACACACGCTTGTGAAATATATTTTTATTTTAAAGAAAAATTGAAAGAAAATTAGACTTCAGGCGAGACTCGAACTTGCGGCCTACTGGGAATCTAGTCCAGCCGCTCTTCCAATTGAGCTACTGAAGTCCTGCCCGATTTGTCAAATATTTCCTTCACATTTATTGCATTGCTTTATGGTAGCAGCAGCGCCATCTATTACCGTAGTTAGATATCACTTTAGTGAAATAATATAGCTTCTTGGCGAGTTATAGCAAATTATAGTTGTATAATTATCTTTCATGTAGACCGACTAAAATATGATTAAGCGACAAACTGCTCAATAGTTATATTGAAGTGCCATGGGTATAAGTAAAATCAAGTAAAATTTTAATTGTTAGTATGTCTGTTTGTGTTTGTGAATGCATTTGAATGTTATAATGTGTGTGTTGTGTCTGTGTGAATGTGAAAAATTTATTCGGTATATCAGGATGTGCGGAGAGAAACGGAGCGCTGTAGCATCCATTCTGACGAATATTAATTAATAAGGATCAAACGGATAATTTATACAACAGTCTCAATAGAATTACAGTTAGATATCACTTTAGTGAAATAATATGGCTTCTTGACGAGTTATAGCAAATTATAATTGTCTTTTATGGATGTAGAGCGACCGCCGACAGCACGTTTGATTGGCTGTTATGCTTGATTGATGGGTTCTTGTATTTATAGGATACTAAGCAACCGTCTCAGATATTTTTATGGTTCAATATTTTGAATAAACGGGTAATTATTTCAGATACTGCCTCAGATTCTATTTATAGTTCAATATCTTGAAAAAAACTGGAAATTGTTGCAGATACTTTTTAGAGCTTCAGCTTGTATAAAAACCTATTAATAAAAATAAAAAAGAAAAGTATATGGCCCTGCAATAATTATCACATAACAACTTTGGTCTCAGGGGTGGAATGCATTTGCATTTTGACCTCTGGTTTTTGTGTATAATATTATGTTTATAGGCTGCTGTCATCACTAAACATCCATGTGAACTGCATGCTTGTTTGCCACTGTCGTCATATAAAAAACAATATGCCATGGAAGAAGCCAAGAAAATAAAATTAAGATCATTTGTTTTTTTTTGTAGCACTCGCGATGGCCGTATTGCCGTAGCACACCCTCTACACCACTGCATTAACTAATCTATCAGCCACCAATTTCGTTCAATAATGTTATTGGTTAGTGTTCAGAACTATCGTGTTCCGGTCAGGCAGTGTATGGCCCTGAATTTCCAACATAGAGGCAAAACACAATAGGCCTCAGGAGTAGCAACGCATCTACAGCAGTTGTACTTAACTTTTGGTACCACCTGGTTGCTGTATTAAAAACTGTTTGCAGGACCTGGTGACCTGTAGCACAGGTTTTAACCAGAAACGTATTTCAGGCACCAGTCCCTTACAAAACTAGGATTTAAGAGCAAACAATGTATTGAAAATATGAATGCGCCTAATTTTGTAAAGGAAAATATGATCGATCTACATTGAATCTCTGGCAGAGAATATTATGTATTGTAATAATACTACGTCTTGGTATTTCATGTAGATGTTGATAGGCTTCAGTATAAACTGTATGGCCTTGTCAATTTATGACAAACAAAGATTCTTTTTTGCACCATTAAAATAATCAAGCAGAAACTTCGTCGTAAACTTAATTAAACAACAGTTATAATTAAAAACATCAGATAATTATGTTGTAGTATTGTGCTGAATACAACATTAAAAGGTCATGGTAAACACTAAGCGGGCAATTGTTGAGAAACCCGAAGCAAGAATGGAGGCTTTTATGGGGCTAATGCGCGTTATTCTATAATCAAAATGATGAAAACAAACATAGCATATTTCTATAAAATTCCATCATAATAGATCGTGGAGTAGATATTTATTACGGGAAACCACACAAAATCAAAACCACCCCTCACAGACGAAGTGGAAATCTTTTTTACTCTTTCAGCTGTAAGTATGGCGATATCTTAGGAATGGAAATAATTTTGTGATTAACTTCTTGTTTCCTAAAAGTTTGTTAAACGTTATAGCTTTTGGTACAATAAACCTTTTCTAAGGCGTCCATAACGATAGTCTTTGCTGTCAGTTTAACCACAGTCACGGCTGTGCTTGACGGATAACATACCGTGTAGGTATGTTATCTGTTATGGTCTATGACTATCGTTATGGACGCCTTAGAAAAGGTTTCTCCACGCTTCTATTGTACCAAAAGCTATAACGTTTAACAAACTTTTAGGAAACAAGCGTGACTGTGGTTAAACTGCCACGTAATGAAGTAAAATACAAAAAAGACGCTTACACTCACAGCCCCACAGTAGGTATAAACCTAAGTCAACTGTCGTGGGAACCATTGTACACATACAACACATACACAAACACCCAGACGCGAAACAAATATCTGTAAGCCATACAAATATTGGTCCCGGTGCGGGGATCGAACCCGCGACCCTTTGAATCAAACGGTCTTCTCACACCGCTGGACTAACCGGGTCGTCCAAGTAACTGATGGATGCCTAAAGTTATAATATATAATTATTTTATTTAGTAACCATAAATTCTACCATCATGACTAATGGAACTGAATGACGCTGTTATGAGTGTGTACCTAATGGACGCCCTAGATCTTATAAGAAAACGCTCGCAATGTGACGTTGGTCTTAGTAGTTTATTTTAAAAGGGCATTAACGGCATAGAACCATAAGGAAATCTAAAAAGGCAATCATCAGATAGCCTTGGACTTTCACGTTTTATGTTCTTTGCCCATATTTGAATAGATATTATGAACCAGGTAATTTTAGAAAAGAAGGCGTTTGAACTTGATGGTATTCTTAAAACATAAATACAGGTTCGCGTCTCTTTGTATTTAAACCAAAGATACAAAGTGTGATAATTAATTCATACATCCACAATTTGCCAATTACCACCACCACTTTAACACATATTTTAACACGACTATACACAAGTTTTGAAAATAATATCACGCTGCGACATGGCTCTTTTCTGCGTTCTCGCCAAAACTCATTGAGAGCAAACATTGCCTAGTGAGGGGTTAAAATATAGTACTGAGAACATTCCTTTGAGTAAAACATATTATAACATATATATATAGAGAATAAAACATGTTAAAACATATACTATTAATTACCCAAAAAGTGTCCACATGTAAGTAGTTTATGAGAACGAGGTTAATAAAGCGCCGAAATACTAACGGATACGCTTATCTGTGGTAGTATAAATAGAAACACGAACAGTAACAAGTAAATAGTTAATATCACCCGTAATTAACATTGACCGTCAAAGACCGGTGATACAAATATGTATGATTTCGCGTCAAATTGGGATGTTGACAATGTATTTTTAATTGGTTTCCCAAAAAGTTGGAGGCAGATAGATGTAATGTGGTCTACGCCCGCGAGCTCCATCACTAGAGCTCTACCACCAGTAATATTAAAAAAGTGAACAAATGTGCCGAATACCGAATAGTTGCCGAATATTCGTGGCATAACACTCTACATCCAAAAAAACTTGTAAACCAATCACGTTGGACTCGCAGCTGCACATAACTGTAAATGACGTATAAGACCACAACCTAGTGTCATTTGCCACACATCGAAAACTTTGGTTCAATTAACATATATTATGGAATTAAAATAATCGGATTCGAACTCATACAAAATAATCTCACCAACAAAACATCGATCGGTGTAATTTTCACAAATAAAACCATAATAATAATTATTGAAAACAAGCGATTTCCTTTGATAGTTATGATAAATAAGTCAATCTAGCAATTATTTAATTCGGTTCATAATTTACTTATGCTAATGTATTAATTCTTGGAAAATATCAAAGAAAGCGACTAAATTAGTTTGATGGTGCCCAACAAATTAGTGAACTCCCACACTGTTTATTATGACCTATGTCATCATTGTCGTATTTGGATAGTTTATCGCTCGAGAGCCAGTAGAAGATTTTTCTACAACGGTAATGGCAAACAAGCGTGCAGTTGACATTGATGTTTTTTTGAATAATCCGCTGTTATGGCTCAGAGTAGAGCTGTTTGGCCATTGTGGTGGAAGGTTTTTTTTTTTTTTTATGTAGCCGAAGTGGCAAACAAGCATGCAGATCACATTGATGTTAAGTGATAACTGCAGCCTATAGACACCTACACAAAGACCAAGGTCAAAATGCAGATGCGTTACCACTCCTGAGGCCTAAGGTATTACGCCTCTGTGCCGGAAATTACAGGGCCGTACATTTTCACGTCGGATTAGTCACGTCGCTCCAATATCGGCTTCGTTGAGCCGAGCTTGGAGCGAGGTGTCCAGGGTGCGCCGGACGCTTATGCATACTTACTTGTCGTGCGTATTACAATATTCGTCACTCGGGGAGGCTCCTTCCTCGCACCCCTCGCAATTTTTAATAATAATAATAATGTATTTGTTTTTTATTTTTAAAGAAAAATGGAAAGAAAAATTTGACTTCAGGCGAGGCTCGAACTCGCGACCTACTGGGAATCTAGTCCAGCCGCTCTTCCAATTGAGCTACTGAAGCCCTGCCCGATTTGTCAAATCTTTCCTTCACATCTATTGCATTGCTTTATGGTAGCAGTAGCGCCATCTATTACCAACTATGCTAGTTAGGCAAGTAGCTTCAGTAGCTCAATTGGAAGAGCGGCTGGACTAGATTCCCAGTAGGTCGCGAGTTCGAGCCTCGCCTGAAGTCAAATTTTTCTTTCCATTTTTCTTTACAAATAAAATATATTTCACAAGCATGTGTTAATGCGAAATAATATCAAACAATGTATTTGTTTGCTTATTACAGTTTACAATTGTACAGTAAACACAGTTATACATAAAGATAGCATTAATGCATATTTCATCAATTTCATGTGTGTTGCAACTAGAACTATTGCTATGTTAAGTGACGATTGCAGCCTATAGACACCCACACAAAGACCAAGGTCAAAATGCAGATGCGTTACCACTCCTGAGGCCTAAGGTGTTATGCCTTTGTGCTGGAAACTACAGGGCCGTACATTACCACCTGACCGGAACACGATAGTGCCGAACACTACCATTTAGCGGCAAGTATATTAGGTAATGCGGTGGTGCCTACGCCCGCGAGCTCCGTCCCTGGAGCTCTACCACCAGTAAAATTTCTCTGTCATTCGTGATAGGAAGGACAGAGAAAAGACTAGTTCGTTTTATTCCTGATAGAGTTCCAGTGCAAGAGCTCGAAGGCGTAGGCACCACCGCATTGCATTACTGATCTATCTGCCGCTAAATGGTAGTTTTCCGGTTAGATGGTAATGTGTGCTATCATAGAGACATAACATCTTAGGGATCAGATGTGGTACAGAACACGTCTGAATTTTACTTTTTGGATTTTGTGTAAATGTTTATAAGCCTGCGGATTTTCTCGCGTATACAACACTCCCAAACTTCTTACACCCGACGTTTCGGTCGCTTTCCAGCTACCGTGGTCACGGGGGACACAGAAGTTTGGGAGTGTTGTATACGCGAGAAAATCCGCAAGTTTAATTTCTACAATGTATGAAGCTCGCGAAAACCTACGAAAACGTTATTTATAAGCCGTGAAAGAAGCGGTGATATAATTATTATAATTCGTATCTATAATTATATTAAGCCTGGGTTGCACTTCGATCTTTGTTAAAGTTAAAGTTATTGTAACATTTCACATCCTGCTATAACTTTAACAGATTTCTATAAGTTAGAGAAGGATGTGAAATGTTACAATTACTTAAACTTTAACAAATATCGTGGTGCAATCCAGGCTTAGATTAATGATGCACATAAGATGAAATTACCCATACTATGTCCGAACTATGTCGGTTATACTGAAAGAAGCTAATGATATGAAACGCAACGTAAGGTCTTACAAGTCCTATGCCCGCGAGCTCCGTCACTACCACCAGTAAAACCTATGCTTATACCTGTACCTATGTTTTTTTTCTGTATGAACTGTATGTGAACTGGATGCTCGTTTGCTACCTTGGTAACATAAAAAAACTATAACATAAAATAAATTGTTTTCAAATTCTTGAATTATCCTATTTCAAAAACAAATGAAGCAAAATAAAGAATTTATTCGCCATCATAAAGGCCATTTACTTAGTAGAGTTCCAAATGCAGTCAATACAGAGAAGAAAAACAAATTCGCTGCAAAACAAATTCAGTTCACAGCTTTTATATTATTTTACTAGCTGGCCCGGCAAACTTCGTATTGCTTTAAAAAATAATAAAAATAAAGATAAAAAAATACACTACAGTTTTAGCGAAGCTAACAAACAGTCATTGATTTTTAAAAATTGCCTATCCTGTCCAGTTTCGGTAATTATTTAATGACATGTATTAAAAATGAAATGTGTACGTCATAATGGCGGGCTTTGACATTTGAATTTATGAAATTATTGATTTTAATTAACGAATTATCAAAAAATATGAATTTCGCGGATACATGTTCTCGACTCAGAACAATTATTTTTTACGATCTTTAATTGAAAATAGGTTTCGATCGAGTCTACCGTAGATCTGTGGCAGAAAATATGACATGTAATGTCTGTGCTTAGGTTCATAATGGCGGATGTGTAATATTGAATATTAACGTTGTGCATTTTTAACCACTAATGCCACCAATACTACCACTACCATTACCACCATCGTCACCACCACCACCATCACGACCACCACTATCACCACTACCTTATTTACCTTATTTCTGAACCGATTCACATGAAATAAACACTAAATGTTAAGTGAACCTTAGCATAATATATGAGTGAAAACCGCAGATCGAATAAGCCGTTTCTGAAATTAGCGTGCGCAAACACACAGACCAACAGACATTTTCCGGGATAAAAAGTACCCAGTGTTGTGCGCCAAAGGTTAAAGTATAATCATGTTCGTTTTCCTTAGACTGTGATATAATCATACCAAGTTTCATTGTGATCGGACCGGTAGTTTTTCTGTGATGCTTGAACAAACAGACAGACAAAAAAAAATTTCTGATCACATATTTTGGTTCGGTATCGATCTAGTAACATCCCCTGGTATTTATTTTTTCAATATTTTTAATGTACAGAATTAACACTTCTACAGTTTTATTATAAGTATAGATAAAGATTAGGTTTTACTTCTGTAGAAACTTAAGTAAATTTACTATTTTCAGTTAGAGTTACACTAGAAACGGTAGATTAAACCATATTTTTCCTACTGGGTTCTTCTTTTAAATTGGTTTGCTCCTCCGATACGCCATTGTTCGTAGTTCTCGGTTCAACTTTAACTCTATATCCATGAATATGTCTCAATATAACATCAAATTTAACTTTCAGGGGTTTGCTCAGATCTTCGTTGGGTGACGTCATTACTGGTAGTATTCGATACTTTCGAAGGATATTCGCGAGCACTATTTTGATAGACATCATTGCGTATTTCTGACCTATAAAAAAAGAAAAAAAAACATCAAACGCCAGTCAGACTCACGTGTGCGCAGAAAACGACAAATTTTCTGTTTCTTTGCTTACATACTGCTTCTTAAATGATTATGCAAAGATCTGTTTTACATTTTTCTTTAAAAGATGGATCGTAAGTAACCTAGTTTTAGATATAAATTATGGTCAATTTCTTAACGTGTTATTAACGTAATTATGTTACACGTTTGTTGGATATTACAAACTCAATCGGCCGAGAAATGTTGACTTAGGTAACAACTCATCCAGGAGGGCTTGACATCGAGCGGCCGCCGGTGGGGTCGCGGATATGTGCGATAGCGTTCCCGTGACCCCGCCACTGATGGCGGACGAGTCGGAATACCCAGGGCCATAACCCACCCCTCTCCCCAAGGGTGGGTATGCGTAACGCTTTTGCCCCTAATAAAAAATAAATTAAAAAAAAACCGGTCAATTCGTGTCGGGCCACGCGCGGTGTAGGGTTCCGTATTTAGTATTACAGAGTAAGAAATTAATGAAAAAAAATGCAGGGACATAGCGGTTACGGTGGTACCGGCAGGGGGGTTATATTATTAAGAATTTTCAATTTAATTTGAATACTCAAACTTCTTATAGGTTTTCCAGTAATCTATGGGCAAAGAACTATTTTCCACATTTTTTTCAAAATTTTAAGTTCAGTAGGTTCGGAGATCGGAGGAGGGGGATGGTCAATTTTCGTCGTTTTTCTTAAATAACTTCAAATTTGTTTATGCAAAAATTATAAAAATTTATATCTGAGATGCTGACAACAACCTCTTTCATTTGACATGTCACACGGCACAGTTTACAATTATTTTTTTTCTTATTTACCCCCCGAAAGTGGCCCCCTGCTTAAAATTTATTATTTTACTTGACGTGTTCATCTTTGGGTCACCAATTTAAGGTTGGGGAAAAAGTTTCTTCGCATTTTTTAAGATAATTCAAAACATTTTTTAATACAGTTTATTTAAATTTAACTAAAGTATGTATGTACCATTTTGTTCGATAACCTTTTGCCGTCTTGTAGGTAGGGACATGATCCCATTGCTATAAAAATTTGGGACTTCTCATCAAAATACCGGGACAAGTGGATTTGGCAGTCCTCTCGTGATGTTAACCTAACATTGCATAAAGAATTCTGAAGAGACCGAAACAGGTGGCAGTCTGAAGGTGCAAGGTCAGGACTATACGGCGGATGCATTAATACCTCCCAGCCAAACTCTCTTAATTTTTGCTGAGTGGCTTTAGATGTGTGAGGTCTAGCGTTATCATGATGAAACACCACACCCCTTCTGTTGATCAATTCCGGCCGCTTTCTCTCAACTTCTTGCTTTAATCTCATCAGTTGTTCGCAGTAGAGTTCAGAATCGATAGTCCTGCCTGGTAGTAATAGCTCATAATGAATAATGCCCTTCCAATCCCACCACACACACAACATCACCTTATTGCGAGTTAACCCGGGTTTCGCCACAGTCTGTGAAGCCTGACCGGCCTTTGACCACGACCTTTTTCGCACGTTCTTGTCGTACGTGATCCACTTTTCATCACCAGTTATCAGCTTCTTCAAAAATGATTCGGTTTCATTACGTCGTAATAAAGAATCACAAAGGTTTCTTTCAGTGAGCTCGTGAGGTACCCAAATATCGAACATTTTTTTGTACCCAGCTTTTTTCAAATGCGCCAAAACTGTTTTGTGATGAATTCGCAGTTCTTCAGCTACGTCGTAACTACTGATATGTCGATCTTGCTCCACTTTTTCAAAAATGGCATCCATTTCATCCGTAATAGGGCGACCAGAGCGAGGTGCATCTTTGACATCAAAATTTCCGGATTGAAAACGCTTAAACCAAATTTGTGCTACTCTCGCAGACACTGCACTAGGTCCATAAACATCGCAAATTTTTTTCGCGGCTTGCGTTGCATTTTTACCTTTTTTGTAGTAAAATTTTAAAATGTATCGAATTTCTTCATTAGATTCATTCATCTTGACAGTACGAAAAACAAATAAAAATCACACATTTGCCTAATTTGAATTTGGAATTATGTTCTTTAAAATTTTAACTTTCAATGATACCAAAACCAGCCAGATACAAATACTACAGCCAAAGAACAAGTTCATACATACTATAATGCGAAAAGACTTTTTCCCCAACCTATTATACTCATCAAATTTCAACTCAATCGGTCGAGTAGTTTCGGAGCAAATTGGCTGTGACAGACGGACAGACAGACAGCACGAGTGATCCTATAAGGGTTCCTTTTTTCCTTTTAAGGTACGGAACCCTAAAAAAGGCGACAACTCGTCCGGAAATGTATCTTACCCGAAAATGTTGACGCAAATATGACAGTCGGACAGAAAACAGACACACCGGTGATTATACGTGTCCTAAACAGGAAATAATTATAACAGTTTTAATATATTGTGTGTGACGATACAACAATTGATAGCACGTTATCGGATATTTAAAAGTAAAATTCTTCTAACACTCAGAGCGGAGTTCACCGACATTCAATAACGCGCTTAATGCTGAACTTGATTTTAAACAAATGTATTTTAAGCAAGTTAAACAAATTTTGCTATTCACAACTATAAAGTATGGCTACCTGAATCGCATCGCAGCAATTCGCATCGCAAGTTTCTGCTATGCGGCGTCGAATCTCATCGCAGTTTTGTGAGGGCACCCTAAACGGGGTCTGATTTTTGTTTCTTCTTTATTTAATGGAAGTGGCAAACAAGCATGGAGTTCACATTGATGGTGCCAACATCAAAATGCAGATGTGTTACCACTCCTCAGGCCTAAGGTGTTATGCCTCTGTGCCGGAAATTACAGAGCCGTACATCGGAACACGATAGTGCTGAACACTAAGTACCATTTAGCGGCAAGTATATTAGGTAATGCGGTGGTGCCTACGCCCACGAGCTCCGTCACTGGAGCTCTACCACAAGTAAAATGCCTGATGTATTTGATATGACAATATCAATTAATATCGGCCACGAACAACATGAAATCAGTTGTCGTATTTTTCTCGTGGGCTGACGGGTTAACTCGAACCCATAGAGCAACACCGGAGGGGAGTAGCCATATGCAGGGTTTACCCTCTGTCAAAGTACAAGCCCAAATGGGCCTATACCTGTCGCCTCGATGTTTAAATGTGTGCATGAAATTGTTTCTGTATTTTGTTAAAGTCAAGGTGTGAGTTGCGTAGTAATAGATTTAATACAATTTTTGTAGTGTGCGTGTGTGTCGCAAGCATTTCCCCCCGCAAAAAATTACAGACTGTTTTGCATCGGTAATACACGCTATGGTTACTCCCCTCCGGTCCGCCGCGACCGGTGGGCCGCGTTGCTCTTTGCTCGAACCTAAAGGTGGTACACCGAATTTAAATTAAATGAAATTTCTGATTAACGTGACTGGCACTAATCTAGTTTAGCTGGTCGTTCAATAATTAACTGTTAAAACTTACCAATACAATTTCTGGGTCCACTACTGAAGGATCTTAAAGTGGAAGGTTTCATAGATCCCATGAATCGGTCAGGATTGAATGATTCGGCATCAGGACCCCAGTGTCGTGGATCTCGATTAGCTCCCCATATACTTATTACGGCTCCAGTATTCTTTGGAAGAGTCAAACCGGAGGCTGTAGTGAAATTAATATTTAGTTTGTTGATTTCTTTCACATGTTAAAAATAAAGTAAATAAAAGTCAATGGTTTATACAAATAGAAGACACACGACACGACCTTAAAAAAATGGTTACTATAATATTCTTAAGAAGGAAGCTCGCATGGCCTCTCGGCTGGTGTAGATCGTAAGTGATCAACTCGGTTAGGCGATCGGTTAAGCTATCCCTGAGACTTAAGTTGTTTTGTCTCTGTGATAGTTATTACGGGGCTTTACATTACCATCTAACCGGAACAAGATAATGCTGAATATAATAATAGCTGGGTACGAGTATCAATCTTTTTTTGGGGGGAGGCCTGGAGTTTACTCCACCACGCTGCTCCAATGCGGGTTGGTGGAGATACGGGTTAGTGGCCACGCCGCTGTCGGATGTTTCCAAACCATAAGGCCTCCGACAAAGTTTAACGGCTGCTATATATCGATAGCAACCGGGATCGACGGCTTAACGTGCCCTCCGAAGCACGGAAACCGGCACCCATCTCACATCCCATCTGTATCGCTTAACCGAGTAGATCGCTTACGATATACACCAGCCGAAGCTCGAATGGCCCCGCGCCATTCGCGCTTCATAGTGCTGAATACCTACAACCATTTGGCGGCAGATAGATAAGGTAA
This sequence comes from Macrosoma leucophasiata, assembly GCA_036365455.1. NCBI lineage: Eukaryota > Metazoa > Arthropoda > Insecta > Lepidoptera > Hedylidae > Macrosoma > Macrosoma leucophasiata. The sequence goes on from JAWQUS010000010.1 coordinate 2,155,402, forward strand.
TGCGGTGGTGCCTACGCCCTCGACCTCCTGCACTGGAACTCTACCACCAGTAAATGGTCGCCTTGATCAAAATTCGGTCTGGAGGACATTAATATTATAATTTAATAACTATGTGAATCTTTTTATACTTACGTAAATATAAATCTTTGTCAATATTTCTTACTATGTAGGGCGCCGGCGGATAAAGTCTTAAAGTCTCCATAATAACAGCATCCAAATATTTCATCTTCGGTAAATCATCTCCAGCTATTGGTCTATTAGAGTCTCCGAAAATTTCATACAACCTGTAACATAAAGATGTGGCCAAACAGTCGGCGTGGCGTGGTGGGACGGGACGGCATTGCGATGTTTAGCAGTTGTAATACTAAATATTAAGGAAGAAGCCTAATTGACGTTCCGTCCCGTCTAGCCGGGCCGTCTTTGTGGCCAGACCTTGGCTTGTTACATTAATTTGCCTTCAAGGAAAGCCGTAATGAAGCTAATAAATAGTCCTTGGTCAGATTTTTGTGCTTTTCTTTATAACGAAAGTGGGAAATTCAGAGGACAATAATAATAATAATAGGGGGGGAGGGGGCAGAGCAGCTAGTGGCGAGCTGTTGGTGAGTAGCGACACCTCTCGACACCCCCAGCCTCTCACGCCAATGTTGCCCCCCGTCGACCATCTGGTTGGCTGTTTGGGGGGGCGACCAAGGAGAGGCGAGTCACAACCTGCCTAAAGAAGGATTCAATAATATGAGATGTTGAATATAGGCAGGTGCAGGATCTCACTCCATAGGCCCAGCCAGCTAGTCCCCCCAGTTCACCCACATAGCCCAAAGTTTGGCGAATCACTTATCATTACAATAGTCCCATATATTCTGCGGGGCCTGTCTGCGGGGCCTGTCTGTGTCTGTATTAACTATTGATGCAGTCAGAGAGAGATCCCGCCGAATATAACCCATTACAAAGTAGATCAAAATTCTTGAAAGCCTGACAAAGGTCCGGGATCCAAATTGGACCTCGTGCTGACGAGAGACATAATAATAGAAATTATACTGTATTATGTGTCAATAGTGCAGTCCACGTGCAGTCTATCATGTACTAACCTTAATCTGAGAGCCCCTTGCGTTTCGACATGAGCCGTCTTTAAGAGTCCAATAAAAAAGGGTTTCGTATAATTTAAGAATTGCTTACAATACCTTAAATACTTCTGAGATATTCCTATAATTTTTATGACATAAACAATAACGAGCGTACAGTTCACATTGATGGTAAGTAACGTACACCTATAGACATCTACATCAAACAAGACATTTTAATGTAGATGCATTGTTGCTCGTGAGTGAAGTTGTTATGCCTTTGTCCTGGAAAATGCTGGCCGCACATAATCATCTGACCGGAACCATTTAGGCAAGAAGATTGAAAGAAGACTGGAGCTATGGCACCACTTGGGATTCGACCCTCAAGATAGGTAAGATTTATTTTTCACAAACGAACTTCGGAATTAAAACGTAGTTCTCAAAACACCTTCACATTCTATGTCAAAGTGATATGACATGACATGGCATCTATGCAAAAAGATGGCACTTTCCTTTCAAGGGGCACTGATGAACAAAAAGACCTTTCACCTTTGCGCTCAATCAAGGCCAAAGCACTTCACGGACAAAAAATGCCTCTACAATTTTAAAGTCTCATTCATGTACGCTTGCAAATGCTTTTGTAGGGTTCCTTAGCCTATAAAGAATCCTCACATTACAGAATACAGATTTAATTCCAGAGAGCCTTGCGCGTCATTCTTTTGTAATATTTAGAAGTCGGGACTTCGACTACAGATCTATATCTCTAGCTAGTAATTAGCGGGCCGATATCTCCCAGTCAAACTTAGAACCTCCTCATTTTTTGAAGTTGGTTAAATTTATAAAAAAGTATTGCACTTGCACATGACACATTTAATCCTATACTTACTTCAGGATATCTAGTAAGCGTCACGGTAACTGTTTATTTAACCGACAAACGTTTCATAACTCTTCATTACCAAACCAACGTTACGCAACGATTTATAGTTCAGTTGCGAAATGATACATTTCCGGAATTATATATTATATTTGTGAAATACGCACGTGTTAAGCTTCGCTTTATATGAAATTGTATGTGGTAGTGTCCACTGCAACCCAAGAAGAGGCTACACATGAATTGACGTCATTTAAACATGCGTGGCTAGCTCGAATAGGCGGTTACATAGCTCAACGCTATCAACATGGGTCTACGTTCACTGGAAGTACACGAATATGGCCCACTACTATATACAGCTCGCTTATCTATCCTTGGATTACAGTGGGACGTGCGTAGCCTCCGTGCACCATGCTACGCCACGCCTTACATTATTCGTGTGTTTTCATATACTCCAGTGGAAACATTGACTCACGTTGTCAAACAAATTAATACAAGCAGCTAAAATGCGCCGCGTGTCCGTGCACAGCGTGCGTCGCGGTGGGGCCGCACCTTTATAGTGTACAAAAAGTTGGTTCTGAAATGAAGATTTGCGTAACGTTTGTCAGTGAAAGCTTATAGCCGCTCGTCCACAAGACCCTTATATGACCTCACAAGACCCTTATAATGACCCTTATAACTATATTCAGAAGACATGATCATATCTCCTGAGTTATCAACAATACCAACGTACTGCCAGCTCTAAAGGACTCTTTTAATGGCAGTCGTAGTCTATTGAGCGGCAACAGTTCCACCCCTAATTTCTCCGGTGGTGTCACCATACATTTTGCAGGAAAAAATAAAACTGGCAAATCGTGGATATTTGCATGTATGTATGCATGAATACATGCGTTTACCTCTGCCTAACCCTACAAGAATACAGCCTTTTTAATCAAAACTAGTTAAATAGGTAACAAAACCAACAGTATAATTCTCATGGCCCAATTATGTTAAAGAACCCAATATTGTAGAGTCTCTTCACATCGCTTCATCTTTGGCATCAGATCAAACAGTTCGGCGAGCACTCACCACTGTAAAGGCGGTAGAAAATGCACAGACAACCAATGTCTCTGGTCAGATCCAGATTTGTCAGTCTATCTGTAAGTCCAGTGTCGTCGATTCGAAAAACATGTTTTTGTATGGGATGAAGTGGAGCAAGCTGGTATTTTGGAGCGCCCACCGATTGATCAGAAATAAATCGGAATGGGGCTCTCATTTGAGCTATAAAACATTTTCGAAGCAAAAGTATTCCTGTGGTGTTTCACAGAATAAAGATATGTAAAAACTTTGCACTTACTCTTGATAAACCTTATCCTGAATCGCAGGCAACCTAGAAAGCATTACAGTTGCGAAAGATGACGTAGCCGATGGTGTGTCTGAACCAGCAAATATTAGGACCAAAGCCTCCTCCAGCAGTTCCTTATAACTATATTCAGAACACATCGTCATATCTGCTGTGCTGTTATCTAAAATAAACATGCATGTAGGAATTCACATCCCAACAATGGCGGTAAATCCATTTGGCATTGGGTAAATACAATATCACGGGATGGGCAGCAGTGTCACGCGATAAAAAATGTCGCCACTGAGATTACCCATCCGCACTCCAAGCGTGGCAATAATGCCATATTCTCTCCAGATGACGCATAACACTATTATATGAATATCTTCGGGAAGGATTTTTTTTTAATATAACGGAAGTGGCAAGTCAGCATGCAGTTCACATTGATGTTAAGTGATAACTGCAGCCTATAGACACCCACACAAAGACCAAGGTCAAAATGCAGATGCGCTACCACTCCTGAGGCCTAAGGTGTTATGCCTCTGTGCCGGGAATTTCAGGGCCGTACATTATCACCTGACCGGTACACGATAGTGCTGAACACTACCATTTAGCGGCAAGTAATGCGGTGGTGGTGGTGGTACGCCCGCGAGCTCCATCACTGGAGCTCTACCACCAGTAAAAGCTTTTGTCGAGCACTGGACGTCTTTCGGCTTATGTGATGATGCAATACAGAATCATATTATTATTTTAAATTACAGTATAATAATAATGGAGACAATCGTTGAAGGAACGTTTCTTTGGTCGCCTGACAAAAGTACTGAAAAGTCTTTTGTCGGGAGGTAATAGGGTGCGCGCCTTCAACGGTTGGGTCATGCCGGTCTTGCTGTACTCCTTCGGCATACTCAAGTGGACTCAGACCGAACTGGATGCCCTTGACAGGCGAGTCCACTCTTTACTGACAGCGCACCGCATGCATCACCCACGGTCTTCGGTGATGAGATTATACATCCCACGGAGATGTGGGGGTCGTGGCGTTCTAAGCGCTAAGACCCTACACAACCGTGAGGTGTGTAATCTCCGAGAATACTTCCTGACCGCCGGCGGAGAGATGCATCGGGATGTGGTGGCGGTCGATAGCGGACTCACACCACTCTCTTTGGCTAAAAAGAACTGGCGCAAACCTGAGGTGCTCACGACTAGCGACCGCAGGATTGTATGGCAAGGCAAGGAGATACACGGCCGTTTTTACCGGGCCCTCCATGGGCCCGATGTAGATTTCTTAGCTTCTGTGGCCTGGCTACGATTCGGTGACCTCTTTGGGGAAACCAAAGGATTTGTTTGTGCAATTATGGACGAAGTGGTAATGACCAACAACTACCGGAAGTTTATCCTGAAGGATGGAACGGTCGACATATGTCGGGCATGCCATCGACCGGGTGAATCAATCAGGCATATTGTTTCCGGCTGTTTGAGTCTTGCCAACGGCGAATATTTGCACAGACACAACCAAGTAGCCAGGATAATCCATCAGCAACTTGCCTTGAAATACGATCTTGTAGCCGCGGAGGTGCCGTACTACAGGTATGTGCCCGACCCAGTTCTAGAAAATGACCATGTCACGATGTATTGGGACCGATCTATCATCACTGATAGGACTATTGTTGCCAATAAGCCTGATATAGTGGTGATAGATCGCTCGGAGCGCCGCGTAATGATGATCGACATCACCGTCCCGCATGATGAGAATCTCGCAAATTCCGGGGACAACTGCCTGCCGATAAGCCGCGCATCACGTCGCCGACAATATTATATAATATGTATGTTAGTCTTTAAGGTATATATTTTATATGGGCCTACTGTTTATTTTAAGCATTGTTGCCTGAAAATAAATAAAAAAATATACTTATATATTAAGAAAAATATTTAATAAGTTTAAAAATAAATGAGTGGAATAATAATGGTAATCCATTATACGTCCCACTGCTGGGCACGAGTCTCTCCCCTTTTTGGGGGGAGGCCTGGAGCTTACTCCACCACGCTGCTCCAATGCGGATTGGTGGATGGGGTTAGTGGCCAACCCGCTGTCGTATGTTTTCAAACCGCCCATAAGGCCTCTGACAAGGTTTAATGACTGCTATCTATCGATAGCAACCGGGACCGACGGCTTAACGTGCCCTCCAAAGCACGGAAACGCGCATTTAAAATGCCACTAGCGGTCACACATCTCATTATCCGACCGCGCCCGTAGCGCCCCGAGTAAATCGCCTATGATCTACAATAGCCGCGGGGCCATGTGCGCTCCAAAAAAAAAAAGCAAATTACAGTGGCTAAAGGTAAATCATTTGAAACTTAACTTTGCATCATCATTTTTATCACCTGTATTCTCCGAAGAGGGAGACAGAGGTAAATGCATACAGCAGGATTGCATAACAAACGGCTATGATTCAAAGCTATCGAGTAAATTCATAAATCGCAACTTAGGGGCTATTTGGTGGTAGAGCTCCAGTGATGGAGCTCTAGAGCGTAGGCACCACCGCATTACCTAATCTAGCTGACGCCGAATGGTAGTGTTCAGCACTCGTGTACCGGTTACATGGTTAAAGGGGTGGCAACGCATCTGTACTTTGACCTCTGGTTATTGTGTAGATGTCTATAGGCTGCAGTTGTCACTTAACATCCATGTGAACTGCATGCTTGTTTGCCACCACTATTATCACCTTATTTGTAATCAGTTATTAATTTATTCATTACTAACTTACGTTTGTTATTTTCTTCCTTTTCTTTAGTTTCTGTTGCTTTCAATTTATTATGTAAAAGCTGAAACATAGTAGCAATAATGAAATTTATACGTTCAGTGACTAGAATGGAATAGAATAGAAAATATTTTTATTTCAAATAGATCTTTACAGATACTTTCAAAACGTCAACAAATCATATAAATATAACTACGTTAAGAAAAACCGACTTCAAAACTGAAAAGTAAAAAATTATAAAAATGTAATTGTAATTATATACTACCCTATTATTTATATGTGCTATTTACTTATAGGTTTGAAGTCGGTGCCAAGCCTTAAAAAAATAATTATATTTTAATCACTTAAATATGAATACGAGCAAATTAATACACTGAACTAAACGTAACCGGGGAATCGTGGGTGGTTGCATGTATGCTTGAATTCATGCATTTACCTCTGCCTACCCTTTCGGGGATTACACGCGTGAAGTTACGTTTTAATACAATGAAATGCCTACTTTAGTGATTTTGGCTTGGCACCGACTTCAAACCTATTAGTAAATAGCACATATAATAATAGGTAGTACCTATATAATTACAATTAAATTTTTATTATTTTTTACTTTTCAGTTTTGAAGTCGGTTTTTCTTAACGTAGTTATATTTATTTAATACTTTTTAGTTTATTGCTGCATTGCCAATTAGATCAATGTTTACATCTGCTAAATTTGTAAGATCTGACTTCTGAGCTTCGTGACAATCAGATACCTTATTTAAATTGTTTAAGTGTGTCGATACAAAATTATTACACGACTATACGAAATCAATGAAAAAAAATATCCACGAAGGAGCAAATAACCTGTGTTGTGTCGTTGATGAGTAAATGTGTCATTGTCACTTGACTTGTTGTCATCTTGTTGTCGTGCGCATTAGGACTACGTCAGTGGATTCAACGCACTGTATGACAACTTGCCGTCTATTCTTATTCCTTTAGTGTGAGGTGAAAGTAAGTATAAAAATTCTCATAAAATAAAAACTGATGGGCCTATCTGAATAAAATTTATATGGGACCAATTCGAAACTATTCCGCATCAAACATCAACAGAATTACGTAAATCGATTACGCATGCGATTTTCGCGAAATCGCGTACATACATAAAAAAAATATATATATACCGGCCGAATTGAGAACCTTCTCGTTTTTTGAACTCGGTTAAAAATACCTAGAGTGAATAATCATTACATATTAGTAAAAGCAAAAAAAATATGTATAACTAGTAAATTAAAAATTAGAATTTAAACTACTTTGTTAAAACATAATGATCACAAAATTTTTCAATTCCTTCAATGATGATAAATGAAGAAAAAGAAAAAAATATTCGTCAAGTTCAAAGTTATTCACTTAGCAGAGTTCCAAGTGCAGTCACTACTGAGAAGAACTCCGCTACCCAACAAACTCAGTAAGAGCTCTTGTTGACTAGTTTGGAAATTGTGATTTCATCTTTTTGAACAATAATTATGATGAAATCTGTTCTTAATTTTTTGATGGGACTTTCACTGCCAGATAGCTGATGTAATAGATGCAGATGCAGGCAGATGGCGGCGTGTGACGGGTTGCTCACTTCCCTACAAAATGGTTGAGGAGAACAATGGCTGCCACATGCGTAATACTCGTGAATGGGTGCTGATTGTGGGGACTGGTCTGTTGTGATTTCAGGGTGTTATTTTCTATCACGGTCAGTGGTGGATTCACAAATTTGCCGCCGGTAGGCTACTCAATTTTCGCCGCCCCTATATTTTGATATCGTAGTCCACAATCATATCAATTAGGTATATTTTCTATCAAGAAAATTCCAATTTTCTTTATGTTTTATGCTTCATTATCCTCCTTACATCAACTTTTTTTTCTATGGTTAGAATCATTGGGAACTATGGTCTGAGCCTTGATAACTTTAACAGTAATTTTGTAAATAGACATAAAAAAAACATGACCTAATTCTGCCGCCCCTTAAAATTTGCCGCCCTAGGCACTCCAGCCTACTTAGCCTGCTGGTAAATCCACCACTGAGCACGGTGTTAAGCTGTTAATGGGTATTTGCGTAGGTACGATATGTGTTTATATGCAAATATTTATATGCCATGGGCGTTCACATTATCTATATTCTGTTTTAATTTTAATTCTATTTACTAAGGCTTTAACAAAAGAGCAACACGCTGAGTTTGTTCGGTAGCGGAGTTCTTCTCAGTAGTGCTTGCACTTGGAACTCTGCTAAGTGAATTATTATTGTAAGTCATTCACTATAGGTAGCTTGGAACCCGACAATGCAAAAAAAGTGTAATGTATATGTAAATATGTAAAGTCATTATGGCTACTCTTAAAATTTTACTAGCCGTGCTTCGTCCAATAACTTTTTTGTGTATCCTACGCTTACGAAATCGCGGGCACAGCTTATAGGTTATAAATAATAGTAAACAGAAGAACTGTTAACAAAAAACTAACAAACCTCATTCATACCATTAAATATAACATTCAAATTATCATTCTGTATTTTGTAAGCGGGTAGCAATCTGAACACGAAGTCAATTTGACGCCATGGCAGTAATAGCTTGCTGAATAGTAATTGGAGATATTCATCGAAAGACTCGAGGAGTTTCCGATGCTGATCATTTTGATGGTCCAGTGATATACCTAAGTATATTTCTAAAACAATAATAACATTATTAATGTGGTAGAAAAATGGATAAAAATAGCAACATAATAATATTGGATCCCGGATACTCGGTGGTAACGAGGTCAACCTCGGAAACGCTGGCGAGACATTTTCTATCGCTTCGAACTCAATTGGCTCCAAGTTGCAAAATACCTCGATAGATGGAAGAAAATAGGGGAGGCTTTTGCCCAGCAGTGGGACAGTTAAAGCTATTGAAAAACTAGCGGCTCCGGCTCCCGAGTTCGCACGGATGCAATGAATTGTAGCCTATGACACTCAGTGAAGATGCAGCTTAAGGGTACGATTCCGAACTCCGCTACACGCATTAATGCTGCCGCTGCAGTGCTGCCGCAGCACCATATTTCTCGATTTTCTATTGCGTTGCTGCCGCGACATAGTCGCGTGGCTCGGAATGTAATCTCATATAAACTCATAGAGAATATGAGACTAGTAGTGCAGCGGCAGCACTGCTGCGGAGTTCGAAATCGTACCTTTATAATGCTGATTTTTTTTTTTAATCGGCGCAATATTTTTTCTGTAAACTTTACAATCACACGTACAAAACACAAATGTTTCCTCTTTTTTTATAATATTCGTGCCGGTATGATTTTGCTAATGTGGTCTTACATACAAAAATTGCGAGGGTACAATCAATATAATATTAATTTCTTTTTTAACAACCCGATATGCATTAAACGGGGGATTTGTCTATTTTTTTATTATTATTTTTGTGACAAGCGTTTGCTAAATTGGCGGTAGCTGTCCAGTTTTTTTTAATGTAATGGCCGTGGCCAACAAGCATGCAGTTCACATTGATATTAAGTTATGACTGCAGCCTATAGACACCCACATGAAGACCAAGGTCAAAATGCAGATGCGTTACCACTCCTGAGGCCTAAGGTGTTATGCCTCTGTGCCGGAAATTACAGGGCCGTACATTACCACCTGACCGGAACACGATAGTGCTGAACACTACCATTTAGAGGAAAGTATATTAGGTAATGCGGTGGTGCCTACGATTTGATTGTATGTATCTTCTCACCAATTCTCTTGCAGGCTAGGTACAGAACTTGGAGCGTCACTTGACCTTTATACACCCTATGGTCCTGTGCCTATATTACTACCACCAGTCCCGCTTATAAAATCAATTTCAAAATGGGACCGGCTGTTTATTTTTAGTGTCTTCCTAAGCGATACAAAAATTGTCACAGAAAAAAATTGCTTAAAAATGAAAAAATGATTGCAATTGACCAATATTTATAGTAATAATAAATGAAAATAATATATGAAATAAGATAATGTAGTTTTATTCTAATCAAGTGCAATAGCATTAAAAAAAATCATACATCCATAACGCTTACACTCAGACCGCACCTTCAACAGGCTGCGGCCAAAAACTATGGCCAAATATATTGCGTGTTTTTTGTGACGTTCTTAAACATCCTACCGAGGTAAGTAGGCGATGGATACGATAATTATGTCAGTTCTTGTCACTTCCTAGCGTAGGTATACTCCGAGTATATTGCGTGATCCATTTGTGTGAGTAGAAAACGTCGTATGTGTTTGTCAAAAATAAATTCCCACGCTCGAAGACTGCCCTCTTAATATATTAACATCTTTATATGATTAAATATGTTCTTGCGCGATTAGATGGTAAAATACACAGATGTATAATTACCGTTTTAATATAGTTTTCTTTAATTATCTTTAATTTGATTTATGCTGAACTGGAATCTATTTGGTGCAGCCGTGAGAAACTGCTTCTTACAATACTTCTTAATGCTTCCTACTTCTTCTTGTAATTTACATCTTATGTGCTTTTGTTTTTTTTAGGTATGTTCTTTTTATTTATACATAGTGTTTAGTTTAGGAATAGGTACCTGTATCGTTTAATTTAATCAGTAGGTAGGTACCTTCTGTCTTAAAAAATTTAATAATAAGAGTTATCTAAGTAGTTATTGTGTCCCAGGTTCTCACGACTGCACTATTTTTTTATTTCTTTTTATATATATTTATCGCAATCTGTTCTGTATGGAACATTCAGCAAACGGTTATGAAATTTAGTAGTTGTCATGGAGGGCGATCCGAGTCCAGCGACGTGTGCCCTTATTTGTTAATTAGTTTAATATTACCGCTGGTAGAGCTCCAGTGACGGAGCTCGCGGGCGTAGGCACTACCGCATTACCTAATATACTTGCCGCTAAATGGTAGTGTTCAGCAGTGTTCCGGTCAAGTGGTAATGTACGGCCCTGTAATTTCCGGCACAGAGGCATAACACCTTAGGCCTCAGGAGTGGTAACGCATCTGTATTTTGACCTCGGTCTTTGTGTGGGTGTCTATAGGCTGCAGTCATCACTTAACATCAATGTGAACTGCATGCTTGTTTGCCACTTCCATTACATAAAAAAAATATTATACATTATTGTTTTTTTCTGCACTAATAAAGTATTTTTTCTTTCTTTCAAATACTTACCGAAAACTGAAGCCAGAAAGTAAGCAGCGAAATAATACCAGATGGAAAACGGTTGACCAATTTCAAGTGTTTCCAATTTATTCGTAGTTATTGAACTTTTAGCCACGAAGACGTCAATGCATTTATGGATGCTCTTCGTAGAGAAACCGGGATTCAAGATTTTACGAAGTTTACGCCATTTTGGTACTGAAAAAATTGCATAGTATTTCTGTAGGTCGTCAAAATTTCAGGCTTACTAGTTTCTAAAATGAGAAGAGAGGGATTGTGGTAGAGTTCAAGTGTATGGACTTGAAGGCTTAGGCACCCCCGCATTATCCAATCTATCTGTTACCAAATGGCAATGTTCAGCACTAGGTATATTCTTCCATTTAGAGTTTAGCTGGTAGTGCATGGCCCCATAATAATCACAGAGACATAACAACAAAGGTCTCAGGTCAACGCATCTGCATTATGACCTGTGGTTTTCGTGTAGATGTATATAAGCTGGAGTCCTCACTTAACATCCATGTGTATTGCTGATATACGTTTGCCGCCATGGTTAAGGCAAGAACAGTCTTCTTACGAACTTGAGCTGACCACCACCACAAAAGAGCGAAGACACTTACCAGGAGCTATTATAATTCCTGTACCTAATAGGTTTCTGCTTAACACTGTCATTATGTCATGTTTCTCCAAACATTCCTTAAGAACGATGTCGATAACTTGTATATCTGTCATCACTGAAAAGAATCATATTATTTACTAGCTGTGCCCGCGACTTCGTCTACGTGAGAAAAAATATGATTGTTCAGTATCAGCTAGTATAAAAGTAGCCTAAGTTACTCCTTATTACATCAGCTATCTGCCAGTGAAAGTCCCGTCAAAATCGGAGACACTCAAATTCTGTTTATTTATATGTAGGTATGTATGTATGTATGGTTGTATGGAGATAAAAGTAGCCTAAGTTACTCCTTGCTACATCAGCTACCTACCCATGGAAGTCCCGTCAAAGTCGGATACAGTCCAATTCTACTTATTTGTATGTAGGTATGTATGTATGTATGGTTGTATGGAGATAAAAGTAGCCTAAGTTACTCCTTATCACATTAGCTATCTGCCAGTGAAAGTCCCGTCAAAGTCGAAGACACTCCAATTCTTCTTATTTGTATGTAGGTATGTATGTATGGATGGATGCATGGAGATAAAAGTAGCCTAAGTTACTCTTTGTTACATCAGCTACCTACCCATGTAAGTCCCGTCAAAGTCGGATACACTCCAATTCTACTTATTAGTATGTAGGTTTGTATGGATGTACGGAGATAAAAGTAGCCTAAGTTACTCCTTATCACATCAGCTATCTACCAGTGAAAGTCCCGTCAAAGTCGAAGACAATCCAATTCTTCTTATTTGTATGTAGGTATGTATGTATGTATGGTTGTATGGAGATAAAAGTAGCCTAAGTTACTCCTTATCACATTAGCTATCTGCCAGTGAAAGTCCCGTCAAAGTCGAAGACACTCCAATTCTTCTTATTTGTATGTAGGTATGTATGTATGGATGGATGCATGGAGATAAAAGTAGCCTAAGTTACTCTTTGTTACATCAGCTACCTACCCATGTAAGTCCCGTCAAAGTCGGATACACTCCAATTCTACTTATTTGTATGTAGGTTTGTATGGATGTATGGAGATAAAAGTAGCCTAAGTTACTCCTTATCACATCAGCTATCTACCAGTGAAAGTCCCGTCAAAATCGGTCAAGCCGTTCCCAAGATTAGCCCCGCCAAACAGACAGATAGAATAGAAACAGACAGACAGACAGACAAAAAATGTTGTTTTGGTATATGTACCGTGTATACATACATATGCATTTAGTAAAAAGCGGTTATTTTAATATTACAAACAGACACTCCAATTTTATTTATTTGTATCTATATAACAGTAGCGTAGTGGTGGCAGGCCACTACAATTACGCTGGAGGTCCTGGGTTCGATTCCCGGGTCGGGGGATATTAGAGATAACGGTTTAAAATCCTTTATCTCTGCTTCTATTGGGATTTTTCCATTTTCTGGAAGTTTCCCAGTACCCCGGAGTTTGGTAACGTGCCCGGAGATGGCAACAGGTTCGCCACCTGTTACATGGGCCAAAAACGTAACCGGCGAGTCGTGGGTGTTTGCATGTATGATTGAATGTATGCATTTACCTCTGCCTATCCCTTCGGGGATTACAGGCGTGAAGTTACGTTGTATCTATATAGATTTATTATGGAAGCTACAATACAACATAAGACCTAAAAATTATGTAAAAAATTTAAGCGTCTACATTATAGCGGTAACAGAAATACATAATTTGTGAAAATGTTAGCTTTCTAGCTATCACTATTTATGAGATACAGCCTGGTGACAGACTGACGGACAGACGGACAGACAGACAGACAGCGGAGGATTAGTTATCTGTAGGACCCGTTTTTCGGAACTTTTAGGTACAAAACCCCCTAAAAGATAGAACTAAGATACAGAATAGCTTAAAAATATTCGATACGATTCTTTAAATTGGCATAACTTTTTTCTTTCTGAACCGATTCACATGAAACAAACACTGAATGTTAAGTGAAACTTACCACAATATATTAATGAAAACCGCAAATCGAATAAGCCGTTTCTGATTTAGCGTGCACAAACACACAGACAAACAGACATTTTTCCGGGATAAAAAGTACCCAGTGTTGTGCGCCAAACGCTAAAGTATAATCATAACAAGTTTTTCATTGTAATCGGACCGGTAGTTTTTATGTGATTCTTGAACAAACAGACAGACAGACAGACAGACAAAAAAAAATCTAATCACATATTTGTGTTCGGTATCGATTTAATAACATCCCCTGGTATTTATTTTTTCAATATTTTTAATGTACAGAATTTACACTTCTACAGATTTATTATAAGTATAGATTAGGTATATTATTATAGATAATTTTTATTTAAACACCTCAGACTAAAATCCGAATTTTACACCACAGAAAGACTTTTCTTTTAATTACGTATTTACCTTCCCACATTATGCAAAAACTTAAATGCAACTGAGTGTAATTGCGCAAACTTTTCAACCACAAACCACACAAACGAAAAAGCAACCCTGCCGACGGCTGCTTGCTCTGAGCCCTCCACAGTCCGAGCCCTTTTTACCACACTAGTGCCAGTATTGTTGTAAAAGGGAGCACAAGCATGCCAACCAGCTCGGAACCTGTCTATATTCGGGGACGGATAGTTAGTTCGACGCCTGTAGGAACCTGTTAGGGCTTCACCGTTGTGGGGACCTCCCCCGCCACGACAAGGCGGAAACCCTCGGGGAAATCTTCGGAATCGCCGTAAGATAAGATAAGATAAGAATTTATTTATTTTCTCCACAATGTTTTCTTATGGTAAATACATCATATGAAACTTATTTTATTTTAAAAAATTATACTGAATTATTTTTTTTAAATCGGAATCGCCGTGCATGTGTGAAGAGAATGATGAATGACGCACGGGAGGTATGTCAGGACCGGGATGTCTGGCGCTTTACACTCTCTGCCTACTCCATTAGGGACATGGCGTGAAGATACATACGTACATACAGTACATACTATTAATTTTTTTACATGCATTTTTTCTAGATTCAGATCGTTTTAAACTACAATTTACCTGTATATAAGTGCTTGCCTATCCATAAGCAAGATGTCCCGCGTCCATTGTTTAGAGCTCTATAATAGGGTAGTCGCAGTAAATTCATGTGATCTGAAATTAGATGAAAGGAGAAACTGATTTATGAAAATTTTTGGGGTTCCATACTTAAGAACGAAAATGCGGAACCAAAATCAAAATTTTATATTAGTAGTTTCGGAGACAAGGCAATCTCGACCGGATTATCTCCAAAACTACTGGGTATAATATTAAAAAAAAAAAGTGAAAATTGTTGAGGTTCTTCAAATTGCAGATTACATACATTTAAAAATATAATAATTAAAATGTACGAGCGAGCCATTACCAAAATTATGATACATCTTTATTACGAGTATTAGTGTAGATAAACAGTAAAACTTACCTTTTGTCTGTTCATTATACACAAGATAATGTCCAATAACGGGAAAACCCCACAAACCATTGTTAAAAATATAAATCAGCTTCTTAATATTACCATCCAACCATATTTTGAAAATTAATAAATTTAAAGATAACACCAAAAGTAAAACGAATAACATGGCTATGATATTTCTGTGAACTTTCAACCGTTATTAAACAACAAGAAACTTGTGTTATGTATAAGGGCCTGTTGATGAATCCATCATTATAACTTTAAATATACAAGGTGTAGCCGGAAAGGTACCTTCAACAATATTTCAACAGTCCAATCCTATATTATTATTGATGTTGACTTCATCTCCCAAGGTCAGTTATTACGAGTCAAACTTTGATTCAAATTATGTGCGTCTCAGCCCTGACAACAACAGCTGACAGCCTATATAGCTATATCAGTCGAAGGCAAACGCTATGCACCTGTGCGTTGCTCGATAGGCGGACCGTCTTAATCAAAATTACGTGACGTGGCAGGCCCCTTTCTGGGTGGTCTCCACTTAAAGGGTGTCGGTTTCATTATCACCAAAATCTCGCAAGTTTTAAAGAGATTATGCATGTTACGTATGTCTACTTGTTCGTAATGAAATAAACTAGCTGTTTTTTAAATAATAGGACTGTAAAAATATTGTATTTTATTATTGTAAGGTTAATTACTTTTTCCCATTTTTTTGTATAAAAAATCAAATAAAACGATTCCTGTAATATGTATTTCTTTTGCTTAAAAGCTTTCACCCTAAATATCATAAATAAGTAAGAATAAAAGATGTCTTCATACAATATTTTTACACATTAGGCTAAAATATACTGGAACATAAATCGCCGGACCTCGAGGACAGCAAAAAAAAGGGCCTCTTTGTTAGCATTATCAGAATGGCGCTAGATGCCATCAGCACTTGATGATTGTGATAATTTACAGCTTGTTTTGTGTACATTATACTGACATTGTTTCAATGATTACATTTTTCGGCCCTGTAATTTCAGGCATAGAGGCCATAACACCTTAGGCCTCAGGAGTGGCAGCGCATCTGCATTAAGACCTCTAGTATTTGTGTGGGTGTCTATAGGCTGCAGTCATCACTTAACATCAATGTGAACTGCATGCTTGTTTGCCACTTTTATTACATAAAAAAAAAAAAGCTTGGTTAAGATTTTATAACTAAAAACTTAGAGCAATAAAAAATAGTATGAAAATAGCATTATTCTTTGTATGAAAGTAGCTATAAAGATGTAATTTTCGATGAAATAATCCTTAAATTTTACAACTACAGTATATTTTTGAGTGGATAAACAACAAAAACATGATGCGTTCATTAAAAAACATTAAAATAAACAATATCAAAATAGGTTAATTTTGAACACTAACGGCCTAAACTAGCGCCATGGAACATTTCATGAATGGATGGCGGATGGAAAAAAGATGGCGATACCGACGTGAACAGTGAGACGTCTATAAACAAAATTCGCGCCCAAACTACACTTGAAAAGTTATCTTGAAATGCACCATCATTGCGCATGGTTCAAGCGACTGCGCGCCACTCGTATTTTCGGTTTTTGGTGATAAAAAGTGTTATTTTCCTGTCGGAGAGATGAGTGGGTAAGAAATTAACTATTTTTCTATGTTATTTTGCATTGTGTTCAGGATTTTAACAAGTTTTTACTATAACTTTGCCAGCTTTTATCGTCGCACTGAGGTAGCAGTCGTTGCATTCGCTTTTGTTTAGTGATTAAGTTACATAAATTATGCATAATTGTTAATAATATAATTTGATACCGCACTTATCACTGATTAAAGTAATAACGTACGTAATTTAAGTATGAATTGTTGAGATGCTGCATTTCATACGCATACAAGTGTACCGTTCGCCTCACCGTCACCATGCACGGTGTGTTCTTGTATGTACGAAAAAATGTAAAAAAATAACAAAATTAAGTAATTAATTTTTAAGCTTTGTATGAAAAGAAAGATCTCATTTCATTGTTATTGTTTACGTTAAATGATTTGAAACTTGATTTAGATGAACACCTGCCAATATTGTTGGACCTTTCCGGCTACACCTTGTATAAGTCATGATCGTCATTATCCATTTTATTATACATTTTATGAAAAATATTTTTATTGACCTGTTTATTAGACCTCGTCTTGATGAAGATAATTAAGAAGATTTTGCTTAACAATGTATGCCTAATTACAACGTCAACGTTTTTATATGTATGTATCTTTAAGCCAAGTCCCTTATGCTGTAATTCCGTGCATCGCGATCGATCGCGGCCGCGCGCGGCCTGCGACGTCGTTGGCCGCTTTAGTCAGTCCGCTCAGTCTTTATGTATTAAATTACCATGAGACAATATTTATTTTAACATGTTATTGAAAAAGCAAAAAAAAAAATTGATTCCCAAAGAAAATATAAAAAAATACTTGCGGCCTTTTTTTGATACGCAACCTAGTGGATATATAATATATTCTCTAGATTATAAAGTTGAGTAAACATGAGGTTTGCAGCATATCTGTATATATCTTATGATGTTTCTGATGTCAATATCATAGTATTTGTATACTCTTTGGTCAATATACGCACGGCCGCGTGCGGCTCACGACAGTCGTTGGCCGCGCGCGTCTGTCGCGGGCCACGGAAGCGGTGCCATACATTTTCATACTGTATCTATTGTCGCGCGCGACGACAGTCGTAGGCCGCGTGCGGCTAGTATTTTATACTCTTTGCGTGCGGCCGCGATCGATCGCAATCCACGGAATTTAACCTTTACGGGTTAGACGGAGAGTGTGGAGCGCCATAGATCCCGGTCCTGACACATCTTCCGTGCTTCTTTTACATTCATCATTCTCTTCATACATGCACGACAATTCCGAAGACTCTAAACACCATCCTTTCATTAGGTTCACTGTCCGATAAAATAAAAACAACTGTGTTGTTTTAACTTTTAAACAGACCCTATAACGGCTGTGGGACTGTGAAACGGTTAACTTTACAATTCTACTGATGCCCTGATGACGTAGTGAGATAAATAATAATACCGTCATGATGGAATCAAATTGTGTACTAACATACTTATAATATAAATGGGAAGATATCTGTCTGTCAGTTAATCTTCCACGCATAAACCACTTAGGAACCTGATTTTATGAAGTTTGGAAAAACAGAGTGGACACCATATCCGTGGCACGAATATACATTTTACGAACGTAACACAACTTCACGCCTGTAATTCCCAAAGGGGTAAAATAAAATTTCCAGAAAATTAAAAAGTACCAATAGAACCAGAGATAAGCGCCCGACCCGGGTATCAAACCCAAGAAACAGCGTAGTAGTAGTGGCCTGCTACCACTAGGCTACTGAGGCAGTTGTGCATTTTCGTAATATCATTATAGCAATTTATATAGTTATCATTTGCTATTATATAATAATAGGTGCGTGCAGAAATTGAAGATGTTCTGACAAAAGCAGAGAATATGTTAATACAAAGGTCTGCCATGAAACTGTTTTTTTTTTATGTAATTGAAGTGGCAAACAAGCATACAGTTCACATTGATGTTAAGTGATGACTGCAGCCTATAGACACCCACACAAAGACCATGGTCAAAATGCAAATGCGTTACCACTCCTGAGGTCTAAGGTGTTATGCCTCTGTGCCGGAAATTACAGGGCCGTACATTACCACCTGACCGGAACACGATAGTGCTGAACACTACCATTTAGCGGCAAGTAAATCAGGTAATGACTAGATGTAGGTAAATGATCTATATATATATAAAAATCAATTGCTGTTCGTTAGTCTCGCTTAAACTCGAGAACGGTTTTACCTATTTGGCTAATTTTGGTTTTGAATGATTTTTGGAAGTCCAGGGAAGGCTTAAAAGGTAAGAAAATATAAAGAAATTGACGGGAAATATTAAAAACAACAATTTTATTTTTCCATACAAATAGTCCGCGTATCTATCAAAAGTTTGACACATTATTTCATTGTGAGGCAAAACGAAGTTTGCTGGGTCAGCTGGTGTTACATAAAAATTAAATACCATTTTGGTAGTCTATTAAATGAATTGCAATGGCACGTCTTGGCACAAGTCCAGTATACCACTGGATATTTTTCGTCCTCTGCAAGTAGAATTAAGAAGGAGCGTTATCTATACATATAATAAAACAGTAAGATCCGCGTGTCTGTACATTGTTTAAATTTACGAAAAACCAATTGAGGGCAGAATCAGAATCAGAATCAGAAACTCATTTATTAATTTAGGGTGACAGGCACCTCTTATGACACGTCAAAAACAAACAAAATAAATTAAAGCGAATAACAATTGATATACATGTCAAACAACATAAAAAATATATGTAAAGTCAAGAATATCACTAAGATAAAACTAAATGTAATAAACTAATGTAAAAGTATATCAGTAGAATGTCTCTTTTCCCCTTTACAAACTGATAACAAAGAGTAAAAAGAAAAGAAAAAGAGTCATTCTTTGTCATTCACCGGCAAAGTTCCAAAGGCCAATATGATCTGAGAAAAACGTGCCGGAAAAAACTCAGTCGGCTCTTTTAAAAATATCTCTTAGGCATATTTTTACAATTTTCCATAATTTAAACAAGCTTAAAATTAACAATATAATATCAACATTACTCTTTGATTATTACATTTAACACCTTTGTGGAGCTAGATCAGCATTTAGCCAAACATTTCTATCCTTGAGATAGTCCTCGAGTTTATAGTAAGCCTTTTTACATAGAGTGCGTTTAATTAATGCTTTGAACTTACTATCGATGAGTTCAGCAATCCCGGATGGGATCTTGTTATAAAATTCTACACTATATTTTAGGAAAGATGTATTAGTTTTCGTCAGTCGAAAACTTGGCAGAGATAACTTGTTCTTATTCCTCGTATTATAACTAGGCGATGTTACAATAGTATTAGAACGATTTTTAAATTTTTTGTCTGTCTGTTTGTCCCTTTGTCCAGGCTAATCTCCGAAGATACTGGACGGATTCGAATGAAACTTTTTGTGGAGTATAGATACTAAGCCTGGCCAACATTTAGGCTACTTTTAACTGCGGGAAAATCACTAATTCCCACGGGAATCTCTACATTTAATTTCATTTTCCTATAAAAATAGTCCGTATCTATCAAACCTTTGACACATTATTTCATTGTGAGGCAATACGAAGTTTGCCGGGTCAGCTAGTATGATAATATGAAGAAAAACTGAAAAAAGTGTTCAGCGTGTGCAAATAAAGTTTCTTGTACAATAGTGCTGGCGTCTGTAAAACTACGATATGAACTTGTATTAATCAGCTGGTGTGTTTAGTGATTGAAGTGTGCTGTGTTCAAAATTTAAAATATTTTATTTTTTTTGGAAGTGGCAAACAAGCATGCAGTTCACATTGATTTTAAGTGATGACTGCAGCCTATAGACACCCACACGAATACCAAGGTCAAAATGCAGATGCGTTACCACTCCTGAGGCCTAAGGTGTTATACCTCTGTGCCGGAAATTACAGGGCATTACATTACCACCTGACCGGAATACGATAGTGTTGAACACTATCATTTAGCGGCAAGTATTTTAGGTAATGCGGTGGTGCCTACGCCTGCGAGCTCCGTCACTGGAGCTCTACCACCAGTAAAAAAATATGATTGACATCACTAAAGTAGCTAATTACATACCTCAATTATTTTCGTAGTCTCAAATAATCATAAATCGTTTAAAAATATTATAATAATTTATAATCATAATAAAAAACACTTATTGCTGACGTGAGATATCTATTATATAAAAATAAGTCGGGTTTTCCTTCCTGACGCTATAACTCCAGAACGCACGTACCGATTTCCACAGTTTTGCATTCGTTGGAAAGGTCTCGGGGTCCGTGAGGTTTATAGCAAAGAAAATTCAGGAACAAATATTTATAAAACGACGTCCACGCGGGCGAAGCCGCGGGCAACAGCTAGTATATTATAAATGAGGAAGTTTGTGTGTTTGTTTGTTACTCCTTCACGTAAAAACTGCTGAACCGATTTTCATGAAATTTGGCATGCCCATAGAGGGTGACTTGGATTAACACATAGGAGTTTTTATCCCGCAAAAATGTTCCTGTAGTATGTCATGGGATGAATTCATGAGTTTCCACAGGTTACGCGAAAAGCGACCTACACGCAGGCGGAGCCGCGGGCAACAGCTAGTAAATAATAATTAAATAATACTAACAAAAAGCGCGCATGGCCCGGCGGCTGGTGTAGATCGTAAACGATCTACTCGGTTAAGCACTACGGGCGCGGTCGGGTAGTGTGATGGGTGACCGCTAGTGGCAAATTAAATGCGCGTTTCCGTGCTTCGGAGGGCACGTTAAGCCGTCGGTCCCGGTTGCTATCGATAGATAGCAGTCGTTAAACCATGTCGGAGGCCTTATGGGCGGTTTGAAAACATCCGACAGCGGGTTGGCCACTAACCCCAACACCTCCACCAATCGGCATTGGAGCAGCGTGGTGGAGTAAGCTCCAGGCCTGCCCCCAAAAAGGGGAGAGACTCGTGCCCAGCAGTGGGACGTATGATGGGTTGCCATTATTTATTATTTTATTACTAACAAAAAAATACTACTAAGAAGGTGAAGAGTGATATATTTTTACTAAGTGAACTCGTGAACACAGGGCTCCTTTTATTTGCCGTGTTTTGATTGACACTTTTTAATTAGTAGTTCCGTGGACACAACAAAATAAAACTAAAAATAATGTTAAGATATAAAATTTTATAATTTGTGTCTAGGAGTGATTCGAATTGGGAAGTCTTCGGCGTGCCTCATCATCAGATCAAATTTCACTCGCAAGGGTTTGCTGAGATCATCACCGGGTGAGAGAACTGGCTGAAGATGGTAGCTTCGGACGATTGTACCTAATAATGTCTTCATTGACATCAATGCATACAGGTAACCTGTAAAAACACGTACGTAAATTCACGCCTGTAATCCACGA
Organism: Macrosoma leucophasiata; assembly: GCA_036365455.1. Taxonomy (NCBI): domain Eukaryota; kingdom Metazoa; phylum Arthropoda; class Insecta; order Lepidoptera; family Hedylidae; genus Macrosoma; species Macrosoma leucophasiata. The sequence goes on from JAWQUS010000010.1 coordinate 2,177,646, forward strand.
AGGGGTAGGCAGAGGTAAATGCATACAAGCATACATGCAAACACCCACGATCCGCCGGTTACCAGCCCATGTAACAGGTGGCGAGCCTGTTTACATCTCCGGGCACATTACCAAATTTCGAGGTACTGGGTAATTTCTAGAAAATGAAAAAAGTCCACTAGAACTAGAGATAAAGGACTTTACATTATTATCTTTGGTAGCCCCCCACCCGGGAATCGAACCGAGGACCCCAGCGTAGTAGTAGTGGCCTGCTACCACTAGGTTTATTATACATTTTTAGGGTTCCGTAGTAAACAAGGAACCCTTATAGTTTCACCATGTCCGTCTGTCTGTCTGTCCGCGGTTTAGCGCAAAAACTATTGGTAATAGAGACTTGAAATTTAGCACAAATATGAAACTTAATTACGCCGACAAAGGGGTAGAATAATTTTCTTTTTTTCGTTTTCTTTATAGTGTTGGATAGGTTTTTCAAAAATGTTAGGGGTGTGTAAACATCATTTCTCGATTCACTTCACTGTTCGTGACTTATTGAGCTTTAAAGGGCCAATTTTCGTTAGAGTCAAGTGTCCCCTCCCCCTACCGGGTAAACGGTCGTAGTTAGAAATTCAAACGTAGCGATATATAATGAAATTAAAAGGAAAGCTATCACACTTAAGATGGCTTTACAAGTTTGCGAGTAATAGGCGACCAAATGTATTTTACTCGGAAATTTCGGACAACCCCATAGAAATGCCGCAATAGATTGCGCCAGGCGTCATTTACATCGCACTCTATTGTTTATGTTTCGAAATTATATATATTATTTGGTTCTGCACGACTGTTCCTGACTTTTTTTTGTTCATTGAAAATAAATTATGTCGCTTAATTGGGGTGAGGTGTCCGTTGGTGTTAGAAGCGGACTAGCAGAAGTAGCGGACAGTTCTGTCAGAGAATACGATTCGCACTTAGCTGATGATGTAAAACCTAATAAATAACGACGGAACCCTACACTGCGCGTGGCCCGACACGCACTTGACCGGTTTTTATTGTTAAAGAATTCTGCAGCCCATTGATATTTACTCAAAACCAGTGTGTGTAAGTATGTAATTAGTAATTAAGTATACTCTTGATTGTACACCAGAGATATTTAGAGTTACTTTTTGACATAATATTCGTCAGAGAGTGGCAATACTGGCTGCAGTATTTACTAACTTAGTTTAAGTCCCTTTTCAAAGTACTTCAAAAAAAGAGTCCATTCCATGTTCCACACATATGTATCCATTGTGTTTTTTTTCTTGTCGGTGTGTTAATCGATTCCACCGTCAATTCTGAACTGATCATAAAAATTCTAGTCTAGGTTGTAGTGGTAGTTTTATCAAAATTAATACACTTCCAAGTTGATCTTAGATCAGAGATAAATATACACTTACATTCACAGCCCCACACTAGATGTAAATCTGTATCGTGGGTCCCGTTGTACACACACACTACACATACACAAATCCCAGACCCGAAACAAATATCAGTAGGCCATACAAATATTTGTCCCGGTGCAAGGATCGAATCCGACACTTCGAATCAACCGGTTGTCTCATATTCGACTCGATAAAAAATCTTTATCTTCTTTACAATAAAGAAGATAAAGATTTTCTATTCTGTAATTGTATACATATGAAGCACTACAAAAAACTCACCAGGGCAATTTCTAGGTCCAAAACTGAAGCATAAATATGATGAAGGATATCGTGATGGCCCGTTTAAGAAGCGGTCAGGGCGGAACTCTTGGGCATCAGGACCCCAACACCTAGGATCTCTGTGCACTGCCCAAACGTTGATCATAGCTGAACTGTTTTTGGGTATAATTAGACCAGATACTGTAAAAGGTAATGGGTTTGATGTTGAATTGAAGATTCATAAATTATAAACTTTCAAAGGTTTTTGTCGAGTTAGAAACATTTGGAAAAAATAAATGGCTGCATTTTGATCTTGGTCTTTGTGTGGGTGTCTATAGGTTGCAGTCATCACTTAACATCAATGTGAACTGCATGCTTGTTTGCCACTCCCATAACATAAAAAAACACATCAGGCTACTTCTTTACCACTAGGCGCAATTTTTTTTATGTAACTTGAAGGAGGCAAGCAAGCATGTGATTCACGTGGATGTTAAGTGATGCCTGCAGTCTGCACCTACACTACAGCCAGAGGTCAAAATGTACATGCGTTACTAGCCATAGTTGTATATTGTGTCATATGTCTTTGTGATAGTTATAACGGGGCCATACTTTACCATCAAACCGGAAGACGTTAGTGCTGAACACTACCATTTGGCGGCAGATGCTACAAACCTTGTCGCAGCCAATAAAATGCAAGCATTAGATATTTAACTGGTGGTAGAGCTCCAGTGACGGAGCTCGCGGGCGTAGGCACCACCGCATTACCTAATATACTTTTTTTTTCTTCTTTTTTTTTATGTTATTGAAGTGGCAAACAAACATGCAGTTCACATTGATGTTAAGTGATGACTGCAGCCTATAGACACCCACACAAAGACCAAGGTCAAAATGCAGCTGCGTTACCACTCCTGAGACCTAAGGTGTTATGTCTCTGTTCCGGAAATTACAGGACTGTACATTACCACCTGACCGGAACACGATAGTGCTGAACACTACTATTTAGCGGCAAGTTACCTAATATACTTGCCGCTAAATGGTAGTGTTAAAAAAAAAAGAAAAAATGGAAAGAAAAATTTGACTTCTGGGTAGGAACCAGTCTCGCCTCTTTACCACTAAGGTACTGAAGAATACAAGCATTGTCATAATATGCTTTCGTATAATATGACAATGCTTGTCCGTCCGTACCGTTTCTGTGTCCTTAGGATCCAATAAGACATCATAATCGAGTCCAGGCTTCACATTAAAATACAATACTTACTCCTGATAAACTTTCTCTTGTATATCAGGGTGCCTTGACAGCATAACGGCAACAAATGAAGCACCGATGGCAGATGTATCAGTGCCAGCGAGCATCATCACCAGCATTTCTTCCCGGAGCTCATCATCAGTGTAACCCTCCTCGCCTCCGGAAGATTCGATCAACAGTTCAAAGAACGACTTGGCGTTGGTCCCTGCGGAATGGTATTCAGTTGTGAATCGCTTTCCTAAATATTATTCGATAATTCAGAGAAGTATACGAAAGTTTCCTAGTTTCCTGTCATAACAATAGCAATATACAAAGCACATTTTAGCTGAAGTGAGAAAACAAAAATTGATCTAAAGCTTTTATTATATATTCTTAGATATTTAAGTTATATTATTGGCCGTCCCCTGTAGCTTGACCTGGTTTTTATAATTATTTGTTAACAAGATTATTATATCACTTCTGCAGCGTAAACCTATTCATTTTAAATCTACTTCTAGAGATTATCGTTTCTTATGAATGTAACATGAATAAACAAAAACAGTGAAAAATTTCGAGAATATAGAAAGAACGTCGAATGAGCGAATGACTAAACAGATATACAATGCGAATGTGGATGGTTGCAGCGGCCTAGGAAGACCAAGACTGACCTACCATGACCAAATAGGTCGAGTTCTGTCTGATGGTGGGGTCAAAAGTCTTAGGAATCGGCGTGCATGCATGAAGAGAATGATCAAGGTAGACGAGGCACGAGAGGTTTGTCAGGACCGGGATATCTGGCGCTCACCACTCTCTCCCTACCCCGTTAGGGACCTGGCGTGAAGACACATACATACATACATACTACTTTATTGAATAATGCCTTATTTTGTTGAAAAGTTACTGTTTTTGTTTACAAGATAACTTTTAAATATTTACGGTCGTCGTTGTCTTCAATACGTTTTTTTTGTTTCCACTCAATTCGTTTCGCTTTGATTGCCTGAAAATAAAGAATAGTGTACATCAATATAAATGTAATAGTTGTAAAACTCATCATCATCATCATCATTTCAGCCAAAAGACGTCCACTGCTGGACAAAGGCCTCCCCCAAAGAATGCCACAACGAACGGTCCTGGGCCGCCCTCATCCAACGATTGCCCGCGATCTTCACCAGGTCGTCGGTCCACCTCGTGGGGGGCCTGCCCACGCTTCGTCTTCCGGTACGCGGTCGCCACTCTAGAACTCTTCTGCCCCAACGGCCGTCAGTTCTGCGAGCTATGTGCCCTTATTATTGTAAAACTCTTCGACTCGGAAATAAGTCTTATTTAGGTATACACTAATGAAGAATGCACTAAGAATGCTTTGTATTTGTCAGTTGTATTGTCAAATGTGCGGGATTTACTGGTGGTAGAGCTCCAGTGACGGAGCTCGCGGGCGTGGGCACCACCGCATTACCTAATATTTGCCGTCCTGCTACCTTGCCGCTAAATGGTAGTGTTCAGCACAATCGTGTTCCGGTCAGGTGGTAATATACCGCCCTGTTATTTCCGACACAGAGGCACAACACCTTAGGCCTCAGGAGTGATAACGCATCTGCATTTTGACTTTGGTCTTTCTGTGGGTCACTTATCATCAATGTGAACTGCATGCTTGTTTGCCACTTCCATTATATAAAAAAAGCATAGAAAAAGACAAAGCAGAGATTAGCAACACTTTAGCTAAAATACGTTTATGATTAAGGGTGAAAACATACCGTATTAAAGAAATCATGTAAAATGTGTATACTTTTAGACATTTTCGTGTATTGAGGCATCATTTTGTACACGAAATCGCTGTAAAACCACGGCTGGAACAATCGTTCTGAAGTCAGCTGAAGATACTGAATGAAAGCCATCGGAACAGGGTCGTTAGGTAAGTTTAATGCCTGCACGTGTATACCAAGAGATGTTTCTGGAATTAAATAAGACTTATTACTTATTTAGATTACTACACTCTCTGCCTACCCCGTTAGGGACCTGGCGTGAAGATACATACATACTTATTTAGATTATTAAGATATATATATATTTTGAAAAAGGGCAGAACACATGCGTCATAAATAAATCATTTTTGCTGCAACCCTTTTCAGCTGCATCATAATTGATGACAGGTAACCAAATACTGTAGCCTGTAGACCTATACATACATACAAAAACAATATACCAACCGAATTGAGAACCTTCTTCTTTTGAATTGAAGTTGGTTTAAAATGCGCACAGAAGACCCAACAAATTATACATTGAAGCTACAGTTTTAAGGGTAGGTAGTCAAACTCAAACTCAAATATTAATAATATTTTATTTCGAATTGGTCACACACTTTTGCTTTATCAGTTTACAAGCTACCTATAGCGAATGACTTACGATAATTATTATTATTCAATAGGTATTAATAATAATCAACTTAAAATTTTCAAATTTAATTAAATTAAAATTTAACCGATTTTACACATCAAATCTTTGAATTTCTTAAAAGAAGAAAAATCAATTCGTCATATACATAGTCATTCCCTTAGCAGAGATCCAAGGTCAGGCACTACTGAGAAGAACTCCGCTACTGAACGAACTCAAAGTGTTGCTCTTTTAGTCAAAATCCTTAGATCTAATACAAATAGGAATTAAAGTAGAATACAGATAAAGTGAACGTCCATGGCATATGCATTTATTATTATAAATACACACATGAAAATATTAATATAACCATAATATCGTGATAGAAAATAACACTCACAAACCACCACAGACCAGTCCCCACAATCAGCAGGTCGCAGTAGCTATTTACAATGTAAATTAATTTGAACTTCTTTTGATACTTACCACAAACGGAATCTAAAGTGTACATGACGAAGAAATGACAAATATGAACAGGTTGATCACATTTCAATTTCAACTTATCGACAACCATCTGGCTCTGTCTGGCGAATATTTCCACAAACTTGTTCAGATGTTTCAATGCAAAAACTGGCGACAACATCCTGCGTCGTCTTCGCCATATTGACACTGAAAATGGCAGCACCAACTTTGACATATCTAACAGACGTATTAATAATTGTTTTATATTATTTCGCATTAACACATGCTTGTGAAATATATTTTATTTTAAAGAAAAAAGTCTCGCCTGAAGTCAAATTTATCTCTCCATTTTTATTTAAAATAAAATAGACGTATTAATTTTACATTAAGTGTAGTCAGTAAGGAAACAGCGACCGTAGCGGCCCTGTAGGTGATTTCCGGCACAAAGGCATAACACTTTAGGCCTCAGGAGTAGTAACGCATCTGCATTTTGACCTCTGATCTTTGCGTGGGTGTCTATAGGCTGCCGTCATCGCTTAATATCAATGTGAACTGCGTGCTTGTTTGGCACCTTCATATTATAAAAAAACATAAATTTTACAATATTATATTGAAGCGAATGATCGCCCAAAATTATTCAAATAATGATCAGATTTTTACAAAATTGTTCAAATTCCTTTTTACTTGGTAGATAGGATCGGATCGGATCGGAGCTCAGTATCGGAGCTCGAAGGCGTATTATTATGAATTATGAATTATTTAGATGGTACCTAGTGAATGGGCCCGTAATAAAATCAGGTGAAAACAGTGTAGGCTTCATGTATGGTGGCACTGGCCTTTTGGCAGTTCTTAAATTAAATCATGGCATGGAACCTGTGCAGATTTGTTGATACATCGTAGGCCAAGAAGACGAAATGGCTACAGTACCGTTTTGTTGTACCTAACATCTAACCGGGATTATTCAACGTGTAACAGGGTTGAATGTACAACCCGAAACTAGTTTGTTCAGAATCGATAACCAAATCGATTTTAGGCATTTTTGATATAGGTAAAATTTTGTCCCAAATTTAATTACAATAAAGGAAATTATGGTCACCCATTTAGTGAACAGTCAATACAAACGAAAATGTGACTAACATCTATCTAAAATAAAATGCTAGTCTCAACAAGTTTATTAGAACTCGTTGAGACGTGCATTTTATTATTAATAATAATTTAAGAAATAAAATATTCAGTTTATTCAGTTTATTCATTTATTTCATATAATTAGGCTCCTGGAGAGCACTTTTACATCGTCCTTTTTTTAAAACTAACCTAGAATGAATAACCACTAATAATAATCAAAAACACATAATAAATTAAATAGACACTGAACAATTTTGTATAATATGGCAAGCATCAATTATTTACAAATCCTCCATATAATAGTGAAAATGAATCTGATTACTAGCGTGTGTTAGGTAAATAGAGGCACGCAGGTAACGCTACATCACATTGCGACAGTGTACGTGTGTGATTTGGTTTGTGTTTTATGTGCGGTCGTAAGTAGAGGTAGGGTAAGTACGCATAGGGTGTGCATACTTTTCGTACAAATTGAGGACGACTTGTTTCTTAAATAAAAAATATTAAATACTTAAAACATGCTATTTCAGTTCATGTTTTATGATATATGTCGATTTTTTAACCGAGGGGTTTAAATATTCTTATTGTGTATTTCTTAGTTTTTAATTATTCCCGTTACATGTTGTATACAGGCACTTTATACGAATAAAATGAAATGTTAATAAATTAGTAGGTGTACGGTACGGCTACAATTCAAAAATATTTATTTACCTTCGTTTAAAGTACAAATTCTTAATTTGCACTTGTATCAATTTTTTCTGTCTCAGTTTTTTATCTGTGTTAATAAAATTAAATTTTAATAAATTAGTAGGTGTACGGTATGGCTACAATTCAAAAATATATATTTACCTTCGTTTAAAGTAAAAATTGTTAATTTGCACTTGTATCAATTTTTTCTCTATTACAGTTTTTTATCCGCGTAAAAACGAGTTAAATTTATTGACTGCTTATAATTTAATTTGAAATTACGTGTGCAGTTTTGCTACTAAAAATAGACTACTTTAAAAAAGTAGCCGCTATGAATGATCACTTATAGAAACACTCTACACAAACGGCCAATTCAACGCGACGACGCTTTTCGCGCCGCGCCCGCCCCTGATCCCGACCATATCCCCGGCCCCGCGAGGCCGATGACATTCCGGCTATCGCCAACCGAATGGAGTAGAGCGAAAGTTGCACTGCCCATAATCGCATATGTCTCATATGTCTCTCCGCAACGTCCTAAGCCGAGGCACGGACCCGCATGAGTTAGCGCAACTGCCTAAGGGTAGGCAGTTGCGCTAACTTTTTGCTTAGGCTGGAGCGTCTTCTGCGCTCGCTGATTTCCTGGTGAAGTAGACTAGTGCCGTCTCAAGACAAGCCGCCTACACAAAGCCCGACCTAAAAAAAACCTTAAAAAAAATAAGAAGTGCATTTGGTGAGAGATCTATTATAATGTGGTGGTGCCGATGCCCTCAAGCTCCAACACTGGAACTCATACCTCCGGTAAAAAAGTGGAACTTACATGGTGCAAACAAGTTTCCATTTCCGATGAGATTGTAAGCAAACCTTCTCAAGTTTTGTTTATCCAAGCACATCTTTAGGACCAATTCCGCAATTTCCGCATTCGAGATAACTGTAAAAATTCCATTACTTTTTATGACACTGCTTACTTTCACTCTACTTGTCACTTTCGTGTGTTGATGAACCCCAACACACGAAAGTGACACTGGGATCACATTGCGGACACGCCGCCAAAATTCCATACAAACGCTTATTTTGGTCAACTATTACACAGACATCAATCAGTGACGTGTAGTCACACGTGCACGCGCACAGCGTAGCACGTAGGGTAATGAGGTTATGACTTTAGGCCTCGGACCGACAATATAGAAATAAAATAATACTATGTAGATATTTTTTTCTTTGTTTCTATTCTTTAACTAGGTTTACACTATGCACCCCATCAGGCCACGAGAAAAATATGACAGTTGATTTCTAATTTTATTGTTCTTTGCCAATATCGGCCAACTGCGGCTCAACAGTAAGGCATATTTCTATTTAACAGTTTCACCCAGTTTACCGGTGCATTTTAAAAACATACAAACATAAATGCTACCTCAACAAATAGCACAAGTATTGGAAAATAACGCTCCCTACCATTACGTCGACAAGTCACTTCAATTCAATATACTGAAATACTTGTTACTAATGCAATGCAATCACATAGCGTAAAGTTAAGAAATTATAATATTAAAAAAGTTTTTAGTTAAATAAAAAAGGTTTTGTAAATGTAAACATAATTATTTTAATTTAGGTTTTTTTTCCTTCGGGAAACTGAAAAATGATCTTTTTTGTCACGACTTGTTGACATACAGCACAGCCATACACTGCACAATAAAGCACCATCTTAATGTTAATAAATAAAATATTCGATTGCAAATTAATCAAAACTACGCCGCTCGCAACCTCGCTGTAGAGTACCAACCGTCGCCCATAAGAGGGGAAGAGATTAGGTGAAGCGCGGCAAAGGGGTGGGACGTCGAAGTGTCCATTCTATAAGTAGTATTATTACATATTCTCTGCTGGGATGAACCAACCAACAAGCATGACCCACAATCGTGTTTAAAGCTGTTAACACTACTAGGTACTACAACGCTGGAGGTCCTAGGTTCGATTCCGTTGGGCGCTATCAGAGAGAACGGTTTAAAATCCTTTATCTCTGGTTCTATTGGGAATTTTCCATTTTCTTGATTCCCCAGTACCTCGGAGTTAGGTAATGTGTGAGATGGCAACCGGCTCGCCACCTGTTACATTGGCCAAAAACGTAACCAGCGAATCGTGGGTGTTTGCATGTATGCTTGAATGCATGCATTTACCTCTGCCTACCCCTTCAGAGATAACAGGCGTGAAGTAACGTAACACTACTAGATTTACCAGCTGTGAAAAATGATCCAAGCCATAAGCCCGTGATGCCATGCCGATTGTTTAACGCAGAACGAGCGAATTTCTGGATAGACTGCATGCGACCTGAAAATTGAAATAGGATATGAGTTATTGCCTATTAAACAGAAAGTGCTTTATGGCTTTGGTAAGTCGTACTGCAGCCTATAGACTTCTACACGTTACCAAGCCCCGAAAAGGTTTAGTTTTTTTACTGGTAGTAGAGCTCCATTGACGGAGCTTGCGGGCGTAGGCACCACTGCATTACTTAATATACTTGCCGCTAAATGATAGTGTTCAGCACTATCGTGTGCCGGTCAGGTGGTAATGTACGGCCCTGTAATTTCCGGCACAGAGGCATAACACCTTAGGCCTCAGGAGTGTTAACGCATCTGCATTTTGACCTTGGTCTTTGTGTAGGTGTCTATAGGCTGCAATCATCACTTAACAACAATGTGAACTGCATGATTCTTTACTACTTCCACTACATAACAAAAAGGTCAAAGATAACGTTTTGGCAGATTTTCGCGAGCTTCATACATTGTAGAAATTAAATTTGCGGATTTTCTCGCGTATAAAAGACTCCCAAACTTCTTCTTATACCGCCCGTCTGCTTGTCTGTCAACTTAATGACATAAAAAAAATAAAAACACTTTTCCTGTGTAATAGTTACTATGCAGCCATACCTTACCATTCAATTCAGAATCAGAAACTCATTTATTCATTTAGGCACCTCTCATTAATTAATTGCAACATGACTGTGCTGAATACTTCCATTTAGCAGCAGATAGATTAGGCAAAGTGGTGGTGAATACACGCTCAAGCTCTGACGCTGGAACTTTACCACCAGTACAAACACACACATACATTAAAATGTAAACAGTTTTTTTGCCATAAAAACGAGAACGATAATGACCATGAAAATAATTGTTATTCGTGTGTATTGTTTTGTACCTAAGTCAATGGATTTTTTTTATAAATTAGTGTCCATTTTTATTCAAAGCTGCAATATTTTGTTGTTCACGCGTAAAACAAAAGATCATTATTAATATAAATAACAATAGGCACACAAAATCCGAAGGAAATAATAAAGAAGTTCTCAAAGAAAGGTTCTTTAATAGATCTATGTATCTAAAGATACCGATGACAAAACACATACATCTCTATGAGTTAGATTTAAAGAGAACAAAGGAAAATCTCTGAATTTAAACCATTCTGGACGCCTAAATCATTTTACATAAAGTGGAAAGAAAGAAGAAGAAAATGTTTATTCGGACAAGCCTATCCACACTTAAAAGGAAAAGAGAACATTTGTGACAAAAATAATAAAAAATAACAAGGAAAACAAAAACTAATGTAGAAGAAATAAGAATAATTTAGAATAAGAATATTTTTATTGGCTTATAAGTACAGACAATCGGAACAATAGAAGATTAGCTTAATAAGTATTTTACGCATGCATTTTCGCGATTTTAGTGTTTAATTACTAAATAAAAAGTCAATTCAATCAATAGAAAGATAGAAAACGTATCAAACATTTTCACAAATCTACACTATCACGAAAAATATGCGAAAAATTGTTAGGTAGGGCGCTATTCACAGCGCCAGACCCGCGCTTCAAACTCCGTGAGTATAAATAACTAGGCGATTGAAGGGGCAGGGCACCCAAAGCGGCACGAATCCCACCCGGGGGTCGTCGCCCAATTCCACCCAGAGCGGCCCCTCAATTCGAGAGGACCCCCAACCCCATCCTGGCCCCCGCATGGAGGACCGGTCCTCCGCCCTCTCTAATGGGTACCACTCATTACCCCCCTCTTAAGGGAGCAATCCCGCCGCCCACGACCTTCCCGGTCGCTCAGGCACCCGCGGTGGCCCCTCAGGCCACCCCTACACCGGCCCCAGCCCTGGCCCCGGCTCGCGCCCCGGCCCCGGCTCCGGCCCCTGCGCCAACCCCCATTAGGCCCCCGCTGGCCGCCACTGCCGCACCTCGCCGCAAACCCACCCAGGCCCCTCAGGCTCCCCCCATGGCCCATCAGGCTCCCGCCCCCGGCCCCCCTCAGGCGCCGCTCGACCTCATCAGCGAGGTACTCTCTTTCTCGCTCATGTTCGACATGAGCAAACTCCAGCCCCTGCTGGACAGATACTCTTATTTTAAATCTAATCCCCACCTTCCCAACGCCATGGTAGAAATGGTCCTGGCCGCAGCCGACGTCAACCGGCTGATAAACAACACCCCCCGGTAAACCCAAAATGGCCATACGGCCTTTAAATAATTTATCGAGCAGGACAAAACCCTATTCACTTAGAATAGGGTTTTTTAACGCCAATGGCATGTCAGGCCTCCGCGATGAGCTGGGAGAATTTCTCCGCGACAAAAATATTGATGTCTTTCTCATCCAGGAGACATTTTTAAAACCCGCCCGCCGAAACCCAAGCTTGGCCAATTATAGGTTAGTACGAAACGATCGTACAGACGGTGCCCTCGGGGGCACCCTTATATATTACAAGAGGACGCTGCATTGCACGCCTCTATCCCCCCCCGACGACCTGGAGAACATTGAAGTCTCAGTTTGCCTACTAGCGATGACCGGTCATCAGCCGATCACTATAGTGTCGGCGTATCTATCCCCCCAACGCGATCTCTTAGTAGGCGACCTAGATCGTCTATTTAAGCTAGGCGACTCCGTCATAGTGGCAGGAGATCTCAACGCCAAACACATAATGTGGAGCTGTAACTCGTCTAACGCACGAGGGACAGTTCTAGAACGTTATCTTGACAGAGCACCTATAGACATTCTAGTGCCACTCGAACCCACCCACTATTGTTATGACGATAACATGGGACGACCCGACATACTCGATCTAGCACTTGTAAAGAATGTAAACTTGCGTCTACACTCTATACGTGTGCTACACGAGTTAGACTCTGACCATAGACCTGTTATCATAGAATTTATCCCCCATAGCGGTCCCACTGATACAGGTCGTAGCGACATCCCGATGAGAGTGGTGACCGACTGGTCTCAAGTGAGATCCAAGTTGGCCACCACCACATCCGCAGATTTAGATTCGATCCCCTCCCTGATAGAGACCACTGACGAAGTCAATAGTGCGATCCTTACTCTCACTAATCACGTACAATCTGTCGTAGACGGATGTTCAGAGGAAAAACCGGCGACTGTACCCAGTCACGCCGTTATCCCTGAACACGTACGGGAGATAGTGAGGGAAAGGAATGCAACTACCAGAGCTTACTACTCTGCCCCAACGGCCGATAGAAAATCCACCATGCGATACTGGCAACGTCAGGCCAAGAAATGCAAGGTGGAAGTCTATAACGGTCGCTGGGAGCAAAAGCTCACTGACCTTGATCCCTCTCATACAGAATACTGGAGGCTTTTCAAATGCTTCAAATCCCCTAACGAGGCATCCATGCCTCCCCTCATTCGTCCTAACCAACCGCCAGCCTTCGATGACTTCGAAAAGTCCGAATGCCTGGCGAGCGAACTCGAGATTCAATGCTCTCCAAGTACGATGCCGATAGCTGCCGATCATTTAGACAAGATTAACTTTGAAGTCGAAAGTAGGAACGCGAGACCGCCAACCCCCCCGCGCGAAAACGGTCCCATTCCCGACACGCCAGTCGATGAAAACGCTAACGGTAATAGCGAAAATAACGATGATCCCCTCAGACCTGTGACAGTCGCAGAGGTGTCAGACCTGATCAAGCGTCTAAAAGTGCGGAAAGCGCCGGGTGCGGACGGCATTTCCAATCGCACAGTTAGAAATTTTCCCCCTTTGCTCATTGCCCTTTTGGCTGCGATACTCAACGCAGCGTTCAAAAATAGTATGTTTCCACCCGCGTGGAAAGAGGCCACAGTTATCGGGTTTAAAAAACCCGGTAAGCCGAGCAACCAGGCCTCGTCATACAGGCCGATAAGTCTGCTCAGTTCTCTAAGTAAACTTTACGAGCGCGTCGTGTACGCTCGACTCTTAGATTTCACCCGAGTGCGGCACTTGATCCCGGACGAACAGTTCGGGTTCCGTGCTCACCACTCCTGTGTCCATCAAGTACATCGAATCACTGAGCATATACTCAGTAAATTCGATAGAAAGATTATGACGGGAGCCCTCTTCTTCGATATCGCTAAAGCGTTCGACCGCGTGTGGCACAACGGCTTATTATATAAGCTGTACACTCTCGGAGTGCCCACCCAAATCGTGCACATCATTCGCGATTTTCTGTCGGACAGAGGCTTTCGATATCGAGTCGAGGGTACCCTTTCGAACCGTCACACCATAACAGCCGGTGTGCCCCAAGGATCCGTACTCTCCCCCCTCCTGTTCACGCTATACACTAGCGATATCCCTGTCCGCCACGGCGTTCAGGTGGCAATGTACGCTGACGACACTGCTATTTACGTCTCTGGCAGAAAGCCAGAGATCATAAGGAAAGCCCTGCAAGCGGCGGCCAAAGACCTTGAGTCTTGGTTCCGCCGCTGGCGTATAGAGGTAAATCCTAGCAAGAGCGCTGCCATACTCTTTATACGGGACCGCGCTCCCAGACCTAACGTAGCCCCAGTCCAAATGTTTGACGAGCCCATCCCCTGGATGGACAAAATCAAATACTTAGGAGTGACGCTTGATCGGCATCTGACCTTCGCTGCACATGTAAAAGCAGCGCGCGCAAAGGCTGCATTCGTGTTGTCCCAATTACATTGTTTATTAAACAAAAAGAGCAAGCTATCGACCCGGAACAAACTCCGTGCCTATACGTCCTGCATAAGGCCCATATTATGTTACGCGTCCCCGGTATTCGCCCACGCGAAAAACACAACATTACGCAAGCTTCAAACTTTGCAGAATCGATTCTTACGTAGAGCCGTAGGCGCGCCTTGGTACGTACGTAATAAAAACTTGCACATTGACGCAAACCTGCCTACCATCCGGCAGTTTATGAAGCGAGCTTCAGCTCGCTATTTCGATCGGGCGAGTCACCACCCGAATCCGCTGGTCAGAGCGGCCGCGATTTACACTCCTTTTGATCGCGCCAAAAGGAGACGTCCAAGGCACGTCTTAAAAGATCCGGACGATGAGACCACGTTGGCCATCGCCGCTATGAACAATCATTTACAGAATCACACTGCACAGACCGCTAACAATACAACGCGCCGACGCGTTTCGCGCCGCGCCCGCCCCTGATCCCGACCCTATCTCCGGCCCCGCGAGGCCGATGACATTCCGGTTATCACCAACCGAATGGAGTAGAGCGAAAGTTGCACCGCCCATAATCGCATATGTCTCATATGTCTCTCCGCAACGTCCTAAGCCGAGGCACGGACCCGCATGGGTCACCCTTAGGCAGTTGCGCTAACTATTTTAGGCTGGAGCGCCTTCTGCGCTCGCCGATTGCCCGGTGAAGTAGACTAGTGCCGTCTCGAGACAGGCCGCCTACACAAAGACCGACCAAAAAAAAAAAAAAAAAAAAAAAAAAAAAAAAAAAAAAAAAAAAAAAAAAAAAAAAAAAAAAAAAAAAGGGGCAGGGCGCAGGCGGCGAACGACTTTGTATGGACTCTGCATGCGCTGGCAGAAGCGCATCGCTCGCCTCGGCCGCGTTCCTCGCGACGACATCGCGAGTTGCGTTCGTAATAGAAAAATGCAATTATTTATTGTACCTAGGTCTAAATAATTAAGTTGGAAATATATGATTATTTACATTTTAATGCTTAATTAAAAAATATTATGGTATGGCGGCGCCATACGCGCCATCTTGGAGAAATCGCCACTGCTATTACCAGTAAAAAATAACCATGCCTAACTTGCAGGCGGTCTAAATTATTAACTAACTATGTACTCACTCTCTTCGGATCCCACAAACATGTACGCATGTCCAATGATTGGTAGAGACACAAACTCATTTTTCAATTCCTTCCGCACTATATCAAATCGTCTAGATTTCCATCTTTTTGATATAAGCAACAAAGTGAAAATGATTATTAATATTCCGAACAGCATTTCAAGAAATGTAAAAAAATTAAGTTACAAGACAATTAATTTTAAATTTAACCGATCGTTAATTTGGAATATTTTATATTCCTTTTATCACGAAAGACGATGTCACAATTCAAAATTAAAGCTAATACTAGGAATCGATGGAAGTGGTACACACGCATAGAGCAACACGGGCCACCGGTCGCGGCGGACTGGAGGGGAGTAGCCATAGCATTAATAAGCGATTCAAAACAGTCTGTCATTTTTTGCGGGGGGAAATGCGTGTGACACACACGCATACTACAAAAATCGTCTATTACTACGAAACTCACACCTTCACTTTACAACAAAATACAGAAACAATTTCGCGCAACAACGCACACATTTAAACATCTAGGCGACAGGTATAGGCCCATTTGGGCCTGTACTTTGACAGAGGGGAAAGCCTGCATATGGCTACTCCCCTCCGGTGTTGCTCTATGTTCACACGTATTATTGTTTTGCTTTGCCGGTCCGCCGAGGTCGGTGGCCCGTGTTGCTCTATGTAGTAGGGGAGTAGAATCTAGGTCGACCTTCACTTATTTGTTTAACGAATTAAACATTGTTTTTATCAAAGGGCAAGTTCCACGTTGAGCCCGCGCTTTGTACACTTTATAAAAAAATAGAGAAAGTACGTAGAATCATGTAAAAGTACTCAGAAACCAATTTGGACCATTGATTTTTTTTTGTCGGAAATATTTATTTTGTGTATTTTTTTGTATGAGAACACTGTTACCATAGTGCTACTTTAAAAATGTTCACCTTGGATGCCTTTATTATATAAATTTGTTCGTCATGGTAGGACAATGCAACTGATATTACTTAGGGTAAAACCGGGTAATACGCCCCATTTTTTTTTAAACTGAAATTAAACAAAAATATATAAAGACAGATTTGAGATTTTGACAGAACAACATTTAGTACTGTGATAATATTATATCAAAAGTTTAATGTAGGTAATATAAGCAAAGGTTATTACGCCCCACCTAAAAGTACCCATCAGCTAAAATGCCCCAGTGTATGAAAAAGTATAGTACAGTCCATACAGTACAAAACTCATGCAACCACCCTGAACAAACAGTGCACTTTAGTTTAGTAATAGTTTTCGATGTCTGAGAGTTCTTAGAGTTCGAGACGGAATGATGAAGTTTCTTGAAACCTCATTTACTCCCATTTTTGCTTCTTACACATTACATTCTTTCTTTCTTAGCATTGCTTTTTCTAAATCCTCTGCACTCCAAGAAGCTCGGAGAGTTGTCCGTTAATATTTGCGAGATATTGTCTGTAATATAAACGATTTGAAGAGCTGAAAATGATTAAGTATTTTTGCTTTTTCTTTCAATACAGCGTACAAGATGCGGGTTTAGGCTCCATACATTTTAAGAACGTCTCCTTTCATACACGAACAAACACATCTTGCATGTAGTCTACAAAATATGATCATAGAATAAAAAAAAAAACATTCATTGGCAGAGAATTCTTCTACTAAAGACCGACCGTTTTACTCGCGTATCGCCTGCGCGGTACTAGGGGAGCGGGGGCGGGTAACGCTACACACGGACTCAATAATCCAAATACTTATCTCGAGATATTTTGTTGGAAACTTGTCTGTATTTTTTAAGTAAAAAATTAACTTATAATTTTTCAAATATTTTAATAAAGGCTTCTAAGGTACAAAATAATAAAATAACAATAACTCCTTTCTCGAATTGTAACCCCAAATAAAAGTTATATAGGATTAGGACTATTCATCACTAATATAGGTACATATCGCTTGAATCGTCTTCACTGTATGAGCAGCTTGAGGAGTCAGAATCTTGCAAATTAATAATAAAGCTGTCCATCTCTTCATCTTCTCTCAAGTTATCGGCTTTGAAGATAATCCGCAGAAGTATAATCTAGTGTTCTGGCTTTAAAAAAGGAATAAACGTAGTACGCTATTTGTATTTTTTTTTTGCAAAACAGGAAAAGCGATTCATCTTGAGATTAATCTTGGTAAGTTTTTACCTTGTGCGTCAATGTCAAAGCGTCCGATGCAAAATACAAACCGCGCGCTGCGAGCACCGACAGCGTACCACAGATCACTATATACTAGCAGCGTACTGCCAAACTGCCATGCTTTGACGTGGCTCTCTGCTCCGCGCACCCCTTTCACCCACCCGGTGACATCGCCCCTCGCTCTCTTTGTACCCCGCAGGCGATACGCGAGTTAAGGTGAACGCACATTGGGCGGAGGCGAACGCGCCGAAGGAGCCGAAGTCAAATAAGCCTCGCACACTTGTCCGCGCCGCCGGAGCCAAGTCAGCCGCATCTGTCAAGTCGGTCTCAAGGTCAATGCATTCTGACAGTTGTGTATGACAGTGACGCATTCCCCCGACACACACGACACGGAGTGTAGCTCCCGCAATAATGAGAAATAAGACTTACTATGTGGTGGAAGGCTGTCACAATGCTTCACAAAACCATAATAATGACTCGTAGATCACACTTCATCCATAAGAATTACTTGATATCGTTTATTTTTGCTTAAAAGCCAATCGAAGTGCTCAGATGATTGAAATGTTGCCAGCGAAGGAAAAACTTTTTACCCCACAATTGTTTTTTTTAATGTAATGGATGTGGTAAACAAGCATGCAGTTCACATTGAGGTTAAGTGATGACTGCAGCCTATAGACACCTACACAAAGACCAAGGTCAAAATGCAGATGCGTTACCTCTCCTGAGGCCTAAGGTGTTATGCCTCTGATATTACAGGGCCGTACATCACCAAATGATCGGAACACGATAGTGCTGAACACATTTAGCGATTTTCATGTATATTAGGTAATGCGGTGGTGCCTACTCAGTGATCAGTAACTGACAATTTTTTCTAATATGCCATCTAGAATGGCAGTAACTTATTTTTTCTTATAAAAATCCTATTGAACGATGGTAGGTACCTAGTGGCTACGTAATATTGTGAGACAAACGGTTTTGTAATATTTTTGTTGGTAAAAATGGGATAGTACTTAAAAATATTTTCTAAGCAATGAGGTCCATATAGGGTTACGTTTAATATCGCGCAATGTCATAGGAATAGACATGTTATTTTTATTTATTTATTAGAAGTAACGAAAAAAAAACGATTGCGGGGTAAAAAGTTTTTCCTTTGCTGGCAACATTTTAATCATCTGAGTACTTCGATTGCAACGATTATTTTTTTTTGGCTTTTAAGCAAAAATAAACGATATAAAGTAATTCTTATGGATGAAATGTGATCTTCGAGTCCTTATTACGCTTTTGTGAAGCATTGTGAAAGCCTTTCACCACAAAGTAAGTCATATTTCTTAATATTCCGGGAGCTACACTCCGTGTCATGTGTGTCGTGGGAATGAACGGCCGGCGGAGTCGGCCGCATCTGCCACCGGAATTCTTGGATTCTGACAAGTCGGCCGGAATCGGCGCGGACAAGTGTGCGAGGTTTCATACGATTTCATACAAAGAATTCTAAAATTCGCTTCCGGCGGCTCCTTCGGCGCGTTCGCCTACGCTAAATGTGCGTTCACCATTAAACGGTCGGCCTATAGTGCAGTTAGTAATCCGAACAATGGCAGTCCAATTCCACTGGAAGATAATTTCTTCCAATATGGCTATTGTCTAGTTATGGCAACGGTGTTGTAGAACGCACTATGAATTATTATAATTTAAACTAACAATATCTTCTGCCATTCCTATTTTAATACACTTGTAGTAAATTGGTATTTTGTCACCAAAATATTCACGGGATTTTTTTTGTGTAGCTATTAATCAGTTATCAATGGATGTCGTTCACCGACAATAAATCGGTTAAAAATCAAAAAGGGAAAGTAAAATTTGACGCATCGGTGTGGGACTTCGGTTGCTTAGTGGTAAAGTGGCTCGACTGGTTATCCTGAGGTCGCAGGTTCGATTCCTGCCCGAAGTCAAATTTTTCTTTACGTTTTTCTTTAATTTCTAAAGTTCACTCGCATGTGCTATTGCAAAAAATAAATAGTACAAGAACATTAACGTATATTACCACCTGACTGAAACACGATAATGCTGAACACTATAATTTAGCGGCAAGTAAAATAGGTAATGCGGTGGTGCCTACGCCCGCGATATCCGTCACTGGTCCTCTATCACTAGTAAGAAGATTAGGTAAAACGAAGTAGATTAGGTACCTAATACGGAGTGGATTAGGTAAAAATTTTGTAATACAAGTTTCATGAATGGTAAGGTAAGTGACTACTGCAGTCTATGAGCATCTACAAAAAAAACAGGCTTCAGAGGTCAAAATGTAGCTGAGGGCAAAAGTTGTTGTCTCCGTGACAGATTTTTTTGGCATAATTGTGTTGCTGATTGATTGATCTTGAAGTCGGTATATTTTTAAGCTGCAATTCCGTGCATCGCGATCGATCGCGGTGTGGCCGTGCGTATATTGACATAACAAACATCATGGATTTCATGTTGCAAACATGAAGAACCTCTATAGTGAAACCATTTTATCACTGGCTAGTAACACAGCACATATAATATGTTTGACATTCTGACGGACAACACCGACTAATTTCGAAATTCTCATGTGTTCTCATGACACGACCGCGCGCGGCTCACTACAGTCGTTGGCCGCGCGCGTCTGTCGCGGGCTACAGAAGCGGTCCCATACATTTTCATATTGTGTTAGTCGCGAGCGGCCGACGACAGTCGTCACAGATCACTATATACTAGACAGTCGTAGGCCGCGCGCGGACGCGATCGATCGCGATGCACGGCATTGTAAGAAATGTTTAGAAATGTTTTTTGTTTGACGTACCTACAAAATAAAAAAGAGTTCAATAAGGAAGAGTTTCCTTTCTAGTGTAACCGTAATTAATTAACTTAATTTTATTGCACAAATACAATGTTGTATAAAAACCGGACTCAATACATCTAAAAGGCATTATCTACCAGTCAACCTTCTATTAGAGTCGAAATGTTAGGTAGATATATTAAAAATAAACTATGAATAGAAGTATGAAATGGAAGTTTTTATTTATTTATCAAATACATTTCAAAAAGATATTAAAGTAAAGTTATTCTACTAATTATTTCCAAATTTTCAAAAAAAATTTCTATTTGAAAAAAAATAAGGAAAACAAGAAGTATTTCCACTTATTTAGCCAATTTAAATTTTTCTAGTAACATCAAAACACTTTAAACGCACACATTTTCTTCGTCTTCTACAATCTTCGATTCTTTATTCACTTTTCTATTTTTGGAAAATAGCGATAAAATATACTCTTTGGTAACATTTCGAATTGGGGCTTCGATTAACAGATGGAAAGGCAGTGCTAGTAAGAATGATAATGCCATGATTCCAATCGCGTTAGCAACCTGGAAATAAAATACAATATGAAGTTGATTTGTCAAACAAAATGGTCTATTATTTTTGTGCAATAATAGTGGAAAAGAAGCTTGCGGTTCACATCGATAGAAAAAACTAAGAAGAAGTAGAAAGGAACTACTTTTTTTTTATTACGTCTTAACAGACAATTTCGAAAAGAAGAATTTTGCAGGAGACGGCTTGGTAGTCTTTTGTTAGTACGTAAAAACTATCTGCGGTGACATTTTGCAGTTGAGATCGTTTTTAAGTACTTACAAAAGATTTTAGCTGGACATATAATTATATATTATTTATTCGGTCACTGGCAGAAAAGTCACTTCGTTTTTACTGCTTTGTCGCGCGCACATTAAACTAAAATAATGTTTATTATCAACTTAATGGTTCGGTCGCTCTACGTCTTTCGCCGTCTCGGACCTACTGTGAAATTATGTCTGTCCTGATTTCGTAAATATGTTTTGAAGTTTTCAGCTACACTAACATTTATGTTTCTAAACAATGTGTTAAGAAAAGTAATAAAAAAACTGTTTACCATGGGAAATATTTTGAACTCCAACAAAAAAGTGCTAGTGCCGAACAAACTTAGCATAACCAAGACATGAATTATATAAGCGCAGTAGGAAATTCGGGATAGTGGCTGCCATCCTCGCCACTCGAAGAAAGGACGGTATGTATCTGTCAAAGAGCAAATTATCATGCTGACACAAACATGGTAGTTAAAACCAGAAATTAAAACTAATACTTTTCAAACTAAGCTGAATCTTTTGACTTAAACTGGGATTTTTAGCTACATTTTTATTTTATGTAATGAAGGTGGCAAACAAGCATGCAGTTCACATTTATGTTAAGTGATGACTACAGCCACGGAATAGATTCTGTGACCTATAGACACACAAAGACCAGGGGGCCGTCGGCCTATCGAAATTGCTGTCGTCATAGTCATTTCTGACAATTTTTCATGTCTATTTGTAGCTCCCTTAAAAGCAGAAGTGATAATTTGACTGATGTTCTTGCTTTCGTAGGTGATAAACTAGCTGACCCGGCAAACTTCGTATTGCCTCAGAATGAAATAATGTGTCAAAGGTTTGATAGATACGGACTATTTGTATGGGAAAATAAAATTGTGGTTTTTATTATTTCCCTTCAATTTCTTCATATTTTATTACATTTTAAACCTTCCCTGGACTTCCAAAAATCATTCAAAATTGAAATTAGTTAAATCGGTCCAGCCGTTATCGAGTTTTAGCGAGACTAACGGACAGCAATTGATTTAATATACAACGTGTAACAGGATTAAGTGTACAACCCGAAACTAGTTTGTTTTGAATCGATAACCGAACCAATTTCAGGCATTTTTGATATAGGTAATATTTTGTACCAAAATTTATTACAATTATGGAAATTATGGTCATCCATTTGGTAAACAGTCAATACAAACGAAAATGAGACTAACGTGTCTTTCCAAAATAAAATTCTAGTCTCAACAAGTTCATTAGAACTCGTCGAGACGTGCTTTTTATAATAAATAATAATTTAAGAAATAAAATAGTGGAAATTAATCTTATTACTAGCGAGTGTTAAAAAGGGTACGCAATACGCAAGGTACGCTACATCACATTACAACAGGGTGAGTGTGTGAGTAGGTTCGTGTTTTATATGCGGCCATAGGTAGAGGCAGGGTAAGTAGGCATAGGGTGTGCAGTGCATACTGTTTGTAGAAATTGAGGACAACTTATTTCTTAAATAAAAAATATTAAATACATAAACACGTGAGTTCAGTTCGTGTATTATGATCATAACTCGATTTCCTAATCGGGGTGTTAGAGTTACATGTAGTATATAGATAGACATGAAAAATTTACTGCAATGACAATGACGACAATAATTTCAATAAGCGGACGCATCCTAGCGATCAAAATGCATTTGCATTTTTAAATGGGCTTGATTGATTCGACTCAACACGCATCACGTTTCATTGAGTCGCGTCGCGTGTTAATAATGTGATTCCGTATTAAATAAGTGTCACTTACTGTCAATCTTTACAATAATTGCAAACGTCATCAGGGAAAATAGTAAACAAAATGTTGGTTTCACGAGTGCGGCATATACTGCTCTAAAATGTATTGAATATTTTTGACCGTCTATATAGAAGATTTGAGCAAGTGATGTCAATCCAAGGCATACTGGAAACAGGCAGGGGAAGACAAAGTTGTATTTCTGAAAACGTGTGAAAAATTAAATAAATATTGCAATATAAACCGGCCAAGTGCGAGTCGGCCTCACGCACGAAGGGTTCCGTACCATCATGTATAAAATTTAATTGCTTATGTAATCTGTAGTTCTGAGCGGTAGCAACAATAAAAAAACCGTTAATATTTAAAGTTTTGAAATTTTTAGTAGGTATTCGTTGTTACAGCGGCAACGGAAATACATAATTTGTGACAATTTCAGCTTTCTAGCTATCACGCTTTATGAGATACAGCCTGTTGACAGACAGACAGACAGACAGCGGAGGCTTAGTAATAGCACAGTGTAAGTACATACGGTAGTTTATCGCCTTTGAAGTTTTGCAATAGGTATGCATAAAGGTTGTCACGTTTTTGGTTTTTATAATATGTTTGTAACGCGTCAGTTTACGTTGAACATTTAAATCCTAAAAACATCACACCTGTAATCCCTGAAGGGGTAGGCAGAGGTAAATGCATACCTACATGCAAACATCCTCCATTCGCCGGTCACGTTTTGGCCCATGTAACAGGTGGTGAGTCTGTTGACATCTTCGGACACATTAACAAACTCCGTGGTACTGGGAAGTCTTCCAGAAAATGGAAAAATCTATCTAACTATAAATATCTCAACCTATCAACAGATTCCCCTGAAATCTGTCAATCTACCAACCTAGCAATTTGTTAATCTATCATCAATCTACCAGTATTCCAATTGGGCGGTCTATCAGTACGCCAAAATTCTAACAATTATAATGTACCGATCCAAATATTTAATAAATGAAAATTTGAATAAATATTAACTTTTGATTTTAATAAACATTTTCAATATCTTCTTTCCGAAAACTTAGTAAAAGAAATTTTAAATCTCGCACCCCTTATCGCTCAGTACCAAGTAGTTGACAGTTCTTGTATGGGGTACTTGGTACCGCCCCCTCCGTCTCTCGCGTTGCCCCGCACTATTGTTCTGACATTACACGTTCGTTGGAAGACTGTATGTAATTAACACGTTCGTTTTCATCAGACTGTGGTAATGGGGTCCCTTTTTATTTACGGAACCCTAAAAAGACATCTATATTGATACCTGTCTAAACTGATTTACCTTCAACTTATCCAAGTTGATCTTTTGCGTAAGGATCTTATGTACAGCAAATCCCATGAAAATACCAATCGCGAATGCCATTAAATTGTTATGGCCTTGCCTGTGTATGATGTTGAAATTGGGGTCAAAAACGAAATAGTTTCGGATTATCCTAGAAACAGACAAAACAAAGCATTTAAAATATGTCAATAAAGTAATTACTATCACGATATTCAGGGTCCGGCGGAAAGGGTGGGCGTGGCCGCCGGGTTGCCGCTTATTACACTATCCGGTCGACAGCGCCCTAACTCAATCACAGTACAAAATACACGGGCCGCTCCGGTCGCCCTTATTAGGGCCCTAACTCTCTAAATATTATTAAACTGCCCTGACCCTTGCTATCGTACCCTGAATACTTGAATACCGTGCCGTGTAATAAGTCCTTTATGAAAACAAATCTACAGTTTCTAACAAGGGAGGAGACTTCGGCTTATTTCGGATCTGTAGAGCGTTATCTCTTTCGCACCTTTTTACTACGTTCCGTAGTTTTAGGTTTGATTTATGTAACGAAAAAAAAAAAAATTTCTATGGAGTTCTTCAAAATTTTCGAGTAAAATACATTTGGTCGCTATTACTCGCAAACTTGTAAAGCCAACTTATGTGTGATAGTTTTCCTTTTAATTTCGTTATACGTAGCTACTATTGCCGTAATCGTTTTAATTTCTACAACAACCTTTTAGTTGGTAGAGGGAGAAATACAGTTGACTCTAACGAAAATTGACACTTTAAAGCTTAATAAGTCACGAACAGTTAACTAAATCGAAAAATGATGCTAGCGCACCCCTAACATTTTTGACTTACTTTACTATATACCTATAGAAAACGAAAATAAAAATAAATAAATAAAATACGCTTACACTCACAGCCCCATAGTAGGTATAAACCTGTGTCGTGGGTGCCGTTGTACACATACAACACATACACAAACACCCAGACCCGAAACAAATATCTGCAGGCCATACAAATATTTGTCCCAGTGCGGGGATCGAACCCGCGACCCTTCGAATCAAACGGTCATCTCACACCGCTGGACTAACCGGGTCGTCTAAAATAAAAAAATATCCGCGCGTTACCCGTAGAGGACCTATCCTAAATTTTTTTTTCATGTTTTAATTCAACCACTTTATTGGGGTAATTAAGATGTATACTTGTGCCAAATTTCAAGTCTCTAATACCAATAGTTTTTGTGCTAAACCACGGACGGACAGTCAGACGGACATGGCGAAACTATAAGGGTTCCTAGTTTACTACGGAATCCTAAAAAAGATCATGCTAATAACATAAGAAGCAAGTTACCAAAATGTTGGGAAGTTGATATGAAAAACATAGCTCACCCTGAATTTGTGCAAACTGCAAAAGACACGACAAAATAGAAAGCTTTATAGGAGGCCTTAGTCGAAGTCCTTTAAACTTTGCACAATTGTGCAGTCCCTACCAAAAAATATTGCGCAAGCCCACGAAGGAGACAATCGTCTAGACAAAGTTTCGACTTCATAAAGCGTTATCTCTGCTGCACACTGCCTAGGTAAGCACTGATAGATAGTCCGTTAATGGTCAAAACTAGATCAAAATGGTCGACAAATGTCACATAGGCAGAGAATATGTAATAATACTTCGTATAGCATGGACACTTCGACGTCCCGCCCGATTTGCACGCATCACTCAACCCCTTCCCCTCTTATCGGCGACGGTTGGCATTTTGTACGTGCTACGCACACAGGTGCACGTGTAAATACACGTCACTGATTGATGTCTGTGTAATAGAAACCAAATTATGCTTTTGTATGGAATTTTGGCGGAGTGTCCGCGATGTGACATAGGTAAGGTGCAAAAAAGATAACGCTCTACAGATCCGAAATAAGCCGAAATCGCCTTCGTAATGTCGACTTGCAATATTTCTTGTTGGATACTGTACTTAATAGTGAACTAGCAATGGCTTCGCTTCAGTGCAGTAGAGGTTAGTACCGGCGGCTTTACTACCGTTACTCTACTTCAGCAGACAAGCGGAGAGTGGACAGCTCATCTGAACTTTCGAAACTTTTTTGTTCGAATTTTATTTGTTCGAAAATGGTATGATGACGTTTTAAATACCAAAATGTTCTTATCACATAACTAAATTTGTTAGACCATCAACTCATATTACGTATATTTTATTTGTCAGAAAAAGTACAACAGATTATCAAAACACTTTTTTCTTTTCACAAATATTTTGCTTACAAAATTTTCAAAAAATATCACAAAGGAGTGTACGGAAAATGAAAAGGTAATCATTTTTATTACTTACTCTGGTGTAATTAATACTACTCCATTGAGATCCTGAAGGTATGTGTGTAGAACTGGTAAAATTACACCTACTATAAAACTGACTCCACAAACCACATTACGCGCGCGGGAGCCTCGCACCAGCGCAAATACGATCAAACCAAAGACATAGAGCTGAAAATCTGCAGCCACATACCTGAAAAAAATCAGATTTTAGAAGAAGAAGAAGAGAAGAAGCCTCCCCATAAGGGGAGTATGCCTTAATCGCCACACTTGGCATGCGAATTGGCGATCACGATGGTGGTAGTTTTGTCGCAGGACGCTGATGCCCATCTTGCAATATTACACTTAGAGTAGTTTGCCAGCCATTTTTCGGTTGATTGACTGCACTAGTGGAAGAATTTTCTCCCAGTGGAAAAAAAATCTTCCGCTAGTGGGCGGAGGGGTCGTCATGTCCCGACGCCACCATTTTTTGTATAAGTACATTTTTATTATTAAAATATGTCATGAAATGGCAAACAAGTACACAGTTCTCTTTGATGGATGGTGGCCTACAATTTTTTACAGTCAGGGAACTCGCCCCTTGTCCAAATCATTCAAATATAGCTTTTCTACCAGCGTAGGGACTCGACGGCGTAGGCACCACCGCATTACCTAATCTATCTGCCGCCAAATAGCAGTGTTCAGCACAATTGTTCGGATAGATGGTAGTATACAACTGCGAAATAACTATCATGGAGACATAACAACTTCACCTAACATTTTTGATAAAGTTATAGTTTAGGAGAAAGACAAGGTTTTGTTCGAAAATTTTAAGTAATAGTACTCTGATGAGTCTGATCTGTACTTTTCGCCACGCCGACGCGAACCACCGGCAGAGAACATGACTTCGCGCAGGTCGTCTTTGTTTAGGGTTGTACAAATTTTCCACATTAAACTAATAAATAAAAACTGCATGGAAAATAAATATAACGCTGTGGATGTCAATATTTTTCCATTTGATTGTAAATACGATGTTTAATATTACCCTTAACTATTATTTTTTAACTCAATAAACCCACCCTCATTGAACCATCTTGTTGGGTATTTTTCCTCATATTCCATCAAAGACGATCTCGAATTTTAACTAATGTGATGGTATTGATGAAAGATAAGTAAATTAAAACTAAAAAATACCACAATTCCGTCATACACCGCGTGCCCGTCGAATAGTTGTCAATATACAACAGATTTTTCCAATAAGTACTGCGACAATCATCGACTTCACTACCTACAGCAATCTGAAATATGCACGCAAATTAAATATATAATTATTTATTGATTGAATGATAAATAAATTAATAAAGGTGTATTCATTACCTACATTTAGTTCTATTCCCACAAAAAATAGAAAAATTGGCAGATTATAAAAGTATTTGTCCCAGTTCGGGGATCGAACATTTGCAACAGTGGAGGAGTCGCCCACGCGCTGCCAGCCCCGAAGGACTCTTTTGAGGCCATTTTAGAAGAACCCCATATTGTAGCACCCAGGAAACACTTCAGAGGGAAGTTCGTTGGAGATAGCACAGAGCCTTGCGGCACACCAGCGTTGAGGTAGTCTGTCTGAGCGCTGACCGTCAACTAAGACCTGTATAAAACGCTCAGATAGAAAGCTGGCTGTCCAGTTGCAAAGCCTCCCGGGAAGACCGTAAGATGGAAGTTTCGCGAGAACCACTTTCCATCAGCTTGTCTGACAAGCTTATGACTTAAAAAAAGATAAAAATCAATTATTCGTAAGCTTTAGTTTAGAATATTTGATCCATACCTGCCACATTGGACCATTTCCATAGAATCTAAACCAAGTGGCCCTTATTGCCAACATCATCACGTATACTGGTGTTAACCTGAAATCGGTGAAAATATTACAATTAGCACGCGTATTTTTTTAACTGCATCAGTATTATTGTTCCTGACGCGTTTCTATTTCTACACGACCTAACTTCACAAACTTTTTGACTACTCCTTGTTCTCTAAAAACTAACCTTTTTAACATTAAAAAAGAAAACTAGCAGGTATTGAGATTTAATGTTTTTTTTTGCGTTTCCGCTACAGAGTTCTCTTTATGTTCTCTTTATTTATGCTATCGTCTACATTTTCTTGAACGTTAAAAATAACAGTGCACATTAACCGTTCATTATCAGCTACCTTTTAAATATTCTTCCTGTTCAGATTTGATTCGTCGATGAGAAAGAATTAGGATTAACATAAATATTGAACAATAAATAACTGAATTGCAATTAGTGTAGCACAATCCAAAAAGTTATAGTTTTACCACATTCACCTTAACCACCTCACCAACAGCAACCATGGTATTGATTTCCAGTTCAAATCATGTTGTTCTGAGTACATTTTCAAGCCAAATGCTAGCAGAAATGCAGTTATCACGAAAAACCACTGTATTATTATATGCCCGTTTAAAAATACGTGAAACAGCGTGACCTCGTATATCTGAAAATAGAAACAGTATTACTTATTGCAGACGTATGCTCAGAATACCATGGGTCCAAAAAGTTACTAATGTTTAGGTAATGCGACGAATGAATACCTAAAAAGGTTTAATTACTCAGTACTATCAAGGAGAGAAAGCTACAGTATTTCTGACATATAATGAGAGGTGACAAATACCGAATACTCCAATTGATATTGCAAGGCAAGATTCAGGGCAAAAGGAGACCTGGTAGAAGACGAAAATCTGGTTGAAAAATTGAGAGAATGGTTCAACTTAAGGACTCGTTCTCTATTCCGTGCTGCAGCATAAAAAAATAGGATTGCCGTGATAGTCACCAACCTTCGTAGAGAAGTGGCACTTTAAGAAGAAGAAAAGAAGAGAATCAGTACCGTAGCTTCGAAGAAGAGAATCAGGACTAGATATCCCCGTGGTTAAATAACGTTTGTATAAATGTAAGTGAAAGATTTAATGTAAAATCGTTTTATTTAATTTGAGAATTTTAATTTGATTATTATTAATTAATGCCTATTAATTATTACATATTGAATAATAATTATTATTGTAAGTCATTCGCTATAGGTAGCTTGTAAATTGACAATGCAAAAGTGTCCTTGCACACCAATTTGAATTAAAATATTTGAGTTTGAGTTTGAATCCCGAAAATGTTGCTTATATTGTGGTTTCGGCATAGTTACACATGAATAAATTTCCGATAGTACAAGTATATTGTTATACATTTATTAAACCTATAGAAAAATCCACCAGTTACATAAAAAAATATTTGGTCACCAAATGGGCGATTGAAACCACCACTTTTAGTGGAAAATCCACGAAGTGCCAACTTAAACTGTGGATTTATGATTCACCATTGACGATCAAATTTTGGTTTTACGTCAGTCCAACTGATCAGTTCAACTTATCATCATATGTGCCCATACTGTGCATGGGCACATAATATATGAGCGATCGATATTTACAAAATGTTATCCTTGTTGTTCTTGGCCAATCTTGCAATTAAAGTCCGGAATATCCCTTTAATTTTGATTCAACCAAAAATCTTTTTAATAATTATTTGAAATAAATTTTACTTACATTTTCAGCGTCGTGTGGATTGTTAATATACGTAAAAGAATATATAGAATGGTACATAATTACAGCAATTATTAAAACGGTTCTGAAAAAAAAAAGTATTTGCAAGGATTATTTTATCATCTTTAATCATTATCTAATTATTGAGTTATAACTATTGAATTGAATTGAATATCAATTTGTATGTAGTTGACTTATCAGTGGAACATCTTGCGGAAATATCTTGTGTTGAGCTGGAGAAGCATATAATAGTGTGCGTTTACAGACCACCAAATTACCAAAACATTAACGTATTTGACTCCACTATGGAGGATGTATTGAAAAAAGCTTGTTATAGTAAAAAAAATGTTATTGTATGTGGAGATTTCAACATTAATATTTTAGAAAATATCTATAATAGTTGTAGACTATTGAATCTTTTTATGTCATTCAATCTAAGTAATGTTTTTTTGGAACCCACCCGAGTGAGTCCAACCTAAGCAACTTGTATTGATAATATATTTTGTGATCTTAAATATTTCGATAAAAATATTGTTAACTGCATGCCTTCGGATCATAGCGGGCTAATAATGACTTTTGCCACTGATAATAGTCAAAATATAACACAAAAAACATACAGACAAATAACTTCTGCTAAATTAAACAATCTTAATGACATGTTAATTAAAGAGTTATATGCCCAAAAGTTTGATTTAAATAGTGCAAATAATTGTTATGAGCAAATTTTTAAGGTACTTGATATACAATTTAATAAAACATTTAAAATTAAAACTAAGTCTACCAAATATAAATTAAGTTTCTGTGATTGGGCTACAACTGGCATTCGTAGAAGTAGGGAGAGATTATTCGAATTATATGGTCTTAAGAATTGTATGCATCATGAAAAACTTAATAAATATATTGCTATATATTCAAAAAATTTCAAAAATATGTGTCAAAAGGCAAAGTCTATATATTTGAGTAGGAAAATAATAAATGCAGACGATAAGATGAAGGCTACGTGGATAGTAATAAATAGTGAAGCAGGCAAAAATAAACGGAGTGATGTTCGCGTGATTTTGGAGACATCTCAGGGTACTGTAAGTTCGAATCCTGACATTGCTCAGCACTTTGTAGAATACTTTGCAAATATTCCCTTTGAAATTACAAGACCCTTAAACTCATCCTCTTTATTATCCATTGATATTCTGAAAACTAACGTAGAAGTTTGTACTATTCAATTTAGGTTTAAGCATGTAAGCCCGCAGTCTGTAAGATCAGCTTTTCATCAACTTAAAATAAAAGCTACCGAAGATGTTTATGGCATGTCTGTTATGGTGTGTAAGTTGATTATAGATACCTTAGCTCCTTACTTAGCATCAATTATTAACTTATGTATTGAGCAGGGAGTCTTTCCAGATTTATTAAAATTTAGTAAAATTATACCGTTATTTATATCAGATGACAATAAAAACCCTAATAATTATAGACCGGTATCTATTATGTCCGTTCTCAGTAAACGTGTTCGAAAAACTAATGCTTACTCAATTGCTGCAACATTTCAATACAAATAACATCTTACACGAACAGCAATTTGGTTTTACAAAAGGACGTTGTACAACCGATGCCGGTGTTGCTTTATTAAAACATATTTTTGAAGCTTGGGAGGATTCACAAGATGCTATAGGTATATTTTGCGACCTTTCAAAGGCGTTTGACTGCGTGGACCACAATACATTAATTGGAAAACTTGATCACTATGGACTTGAAAATAAAGCCCTTCAACTTGTTCAGTCTTACCTGAAGGATCGGGAACAAGTAGTTCAAGTGAATGGAGTAAAATCTCATGGTGCAAAGACAGGAATGGGTGTCCCACAGGGCTCAATATTAGGGCCATTTCTGTTTTTAGTCTACGTTAATGATTTACTTCATTTGATACCTAACAGTGTTTCCAAAACAGTTTTATTTGCAGACGATACTTCAATAGTTTTAAAAATGAATAGACGAGATCTAGATTACGAAACTATAAATGAGGTCATAGGAGAAATACATAAATGGTTTACTGTCAATAATCTTGCACTAAATAGTGAAAAAACCAAATGTATCCGTTTTACCCTCCCTAATGTAAAAAGTAAAGACGGAGACATTTTTATAAAGAATTACAAAATTCAATTTGTTGATGACGCTACTTTCTTGGGAATAACGCTTGACTCGAAGTTACAATGGGGACCACATATTAGGCAGTTAGTGAAACGTTTGAGTTCCGCAGCTTATGCTGTTAGGAAAATTAGGCAATTAACTGATATAGACACTGCAAGACTTGTATATTTTAGCTATTTTCACAGTGTCATGTCCTATTATGGTATTTTATTGTGGGGTCGAGCGGCTGACATACAATCAATTTTTGTATTACAGAATAGGGCCATTAGAGCGATGTATAACTTGTGTAATCGTGATTCTTTGAAAGAACTATTTAAAGAAATAAATATAATGACAGTCCTTTGCCATTACATCTATGAAAATATACTTTTCGAGAGGAAAAATTTACACCTGTTTGATAAAATCTCCGATAGGCATAGTTATAACACAAGGAATAAGAACAAGTTGTCTCTGCCAAGTTTTCGACTGACGAAAACTAATACATCTTTCCTAAAATATAGTTATATAAATTTTATAACAAGATCCCATCCGGGATTGCTGAACTAATCGATAGTAAGTTCAAAGCATTAATTCAACGCACTCTATATAAAAAGGCTTACTATAAACTCGAGGACTATCTCAAGGATAGAAATGTTTGGCTAAATGCTGATCTAGCTCCACAAGGTTGATAAATGTAATAATCAAAGTGTATTGTTTATATTATATTGTTAATTTTAATAAAGTCTGTTTAAATTATGCAAAATAGTAAAATTATGCCTAAGAAATATTTTTAAAAGAGCCGACTGAGTTTTTTTGGGCAGGTTTTTCTCAGATCATATTGGCCTTTGGAACTCTGCCGGTGAATGACAAAGAATGACTCTATTTCTTTTCTTTTTACTCTTTGTTATCAGTTTGTAAAGGGGAAATGAGACATTCTACTGATATACTTTTTACATTAGTTTATTATATTTAATTTTATCTTAGTGATATTCTTGACTATACATATATTTTTTATCTTGTTTGACATGTATATCAATTGTAATTTACTTTAATTTAATTTATTTTGTTTGTTTTTGACGTGTCATAAGAGGTGCCTGTCACCCTAAATGAATAAATGAGTTTTTGATTCTGATTCTGATTCTGACCAGTAACATCTTACAAGAATCTACTGGAAATACACCCGCGAAGTGCAGTTGTTTCTGAAGACATAACTGTGCACAGTGGGGTAACATGGAGAGGTTAAGTCTAGGAAAGACTGATTCGCGAAATGACTACATTGTCTAGGATTGACCGATTCTTGAAATGTAAAATTCTACAAATGACTGATTCTAGAAAGAAGATTACACATAAGATTAACCGAACAATTAGATGACCTAGACTACGTTGATCAACTGTGCCTGATCAGCCATAAACACATCAACATGCTAGCCAAACAGGACAATCTAAGGGCCAAAAATACACTTATGGAAGACACAAGAATTACGCATTGAAAGACTCTTGGCCACTATTTCTAGGTTTGGTGTCGATTAAGCGGAAACGGAAACCGGATTTCGATGAATTTAATGTGTTTCTTAATCGCTGTAGCAACAATGGCCCCGATCGAGTCCGAGAACAAAAAGAAATCAATTGTCATATTTTTCTGGTGTACATATTTTATATAAATATTAGCGTTCTGCACTCCTTTGTTATGTAAACTTATACTACCTAACTTCATACTCTTCCAGTCGTCGGTGAAAGGGGTGAAAAGTTTTTACTTCACATATTTAATGATATAATATAAAAGTCTAGTTACCTTATACCATGAAAACCTTTCAATCGTTGAATACGTTGATCTTGTGTTTGATTAAGACTAGCTAATTGTGACCAATTTTTTATCACAGAAAAACTTAATAAAATCGTATTCCCTACACCTGAAATGCAAGAAGAGCACCATCAATACATAATACATATAAAATTGATGGTGGTAAACAAACATATAGTTCACATAGATGGTAATTGAACAGCAGCCTATAGACTATAATATCTTTGGACTATAATGTGCGAAAACCGTCGGTCAAAATGCAGATGCGTTGCCACGGGTGGCTACTCTATTTTGTATGTTTTCAGACAAAAACAGCGTCGGCAGAATCATCGCCAAACACTGCGTTTATTATATTTTATTTAATTTATCAGGTTTTGTTGGATAAAATTATAAGAAAAATTTAAAAAATGACCTCTATCCTTAGCATACGTGTTTAAAACTAACGTTCAAGTTCAGCAGCGCATCTTAAATGCTCAGAAAATTTTAACACGTTTTCGGACAAAAAATACATATCATAAAATTAATTAATAAGTAATTTGTAAGTACCTTTTTTGTTTTTATTTCTGATCCAGTGCAAATGATAAAGCGATCCGATTATGTTCATCGTCAAAAGTGTAAAAAATATCACAGCTACAATAATATCACAGATATCTATCTCTACAAATCGGTCTTTTGTATAACAATAAAGTTTGTCAGTAATTTTAGTTTTCAATCTGTAATCGGCCCACATGGTTTCGTTAAGGCATTTCTCAAAGATCGAACTACGGTCCGTTATGTTATCTTCCATATAATATCTGCAAGTCTGAGTTAAACAAAGCCCATACTGAAGACGTGAATGATTGTAATGTTTTAAGTTGGCTTTTGAATATTCCTGAAATGAATCATTAAAATGTTTTAAGAAAACGACATACAAAAAACATCCCGACTCATTTATTAAGACTTGGATCACCAGCAAACTCCAAGTGACGCTGCATTTCGAAGTCAACATAATAAGCACTTCAATGCAATTTTTGTTGTTATGTTCAATATCGAGTCAAATGTATCTGATAGTTCTACTCTCTTGAAATACACTCGCATTGCAAAAAATAAAAATATTACGATTCTACATTCCTTCATTAGAGGAGAGAGTTTCGCTTCTTTTTTTATTATCAATTTAGAAACTACTGGGGTTAGAAAGGTACAGGAATATGCTATCGCTCAATGTACGCCAAAATTACCCTCTTATTCATCCTCATTCCAAAGCAATTGTCTTACCTTTATCATATCCAATAATTCACTACGTGTATCTGATACCAGATCAAATTCTGCAGTACAATAAATACCACCCGGTTTATCAACACATATGTCAAAGTTGTCCAAATAAAACATTGGGGGCATCAAAGCGTACATGGAATCTGTAAACAAAGGAACACTTAAACATTTACTTAGGGCAGCGCACCTGTACCGTTAAATACCTATACCGTTACCACTTATTTCAACCGACTTGAAATGGAGGAGACTATGTGTATGATTTTTATGTATACAGGGTTACAGGTTAAGTCAACCTATTCCCGTTAAGGGCGTGTAGTTTACATTGTTTCTGACTGATTTGTCTATGAAACACCCTATCCCAAATCTAACCGTTTTCGAGATATTTAAATTTTATTGTTTTTCATAAAAAATGCCCGATTTTTGGTTATCTCCTTAGTTATTTTGAAATTTATAAGTCTTATTATTACTGTTAGTCGATTTTTGCATGTAAAATAAGATACTTTATAACCTTAATACCAAAATGTTACATAAAACGAATAAATAATTCGTTGCAGACGTTCTTAACTTTTAAAAAGGAACATAAAATTCGAAAGTTATTTTTTCTTTCAAGGATATTAAAAAATAATAATATGGCGCCTGTCTTGCAGATGTGCTTAATAATATGCACGTTTTGTCAGCTATCCAACAAGGTATAACAATAATGGGGTGTTAATAAAAATTCTTAGAAAAAACTAAGTTACGTGCCCTCAAGTAGCATTTCTAACGCTCTCGCCAATTGTCCTTTAGGGTTAATGCGGTGTGTGCGAGCGAGACACTTTACGATTTATGCAGGTGTGAGTGAGTAAATATAATAATGTGCAGGTAAAACAAAACATGTTACTAGATAAAGTTAGTCTGCTTATGTGATTCGTCCGTAGTAGATGCGATATTATTTTGTTCTCTGTTTCTTACTCAACTTGGCTGTGTTTCTGGACTGTTTCTTCTAAT
The DNA here is from genome assembly GCA_036365455.1 of Macrosoma leucophasiata. NCBI lineage: Eukaryota > Metazoa > Arthropoda > Insecta > Lepidoptera > Hedylidae > Macrosoma > Macrosoma leucophasiata. The sequence goes on from JAWQUS010000010.1 coordinate 2,214,168, forward strand.
TCCTGACTGCTGTGCTTGTAAACTGGACACCGATTTGTGCTTGTGATACGGAACTGTGAAAGATGACGACCTACAGGAATGAGGAATATGCTGACATGTTAATTTGCTACGGATACTGCAATTCGGTGTCCAGTTTACAAGCACAGCAGTCAGGAATTAGAAGAAACAGTCCAGAACAAATGCAAAGATAAGTTCTAAAATGGCTAGCAGTCTTTTTAAAAGTGTTGGTTTTTTTTTCTACTATAGATTTTTTTTTTCATATTATCATAAGTGGCTGAATTAAAGATAAAGTTGGCTTCAGGCAGGGATCAAACCTGCCAGTACTGGATTCTACGCTTAATCACTAAGCTACTAAAGACCTACCTTTTCTTGATGTGTATTTTAGAATCTATCGTATGATATGGAACCCCGTATGATTGATGGTCCGCATGTTGACGACGTATGGAACTAATGGAACGACATCCATTGATACCGAGAGGCTATGCTAACTGGACAGCCAGCTTTCTATGAGAGCGTTTCATACAAGTCATAGTTGACGGTCAGCGCTCAGACAGACTACCTATCAACGCTGCTACAAGGCTCTGTGCTATCTCCCACGCTTTTTCTTCTGCATATCAATGTTGAAGCAAAACTCCAATTTCCATTGCTATGCTGGCCGTGCAAATGCCTCTCGGACACTTATCGAAGAAAGCAGGACCAGACTTGTGTCTGAAATCGAGCACTCTCTAGATCGGGTCTCGGATTGTGGTCGACTCGAGTGCAGTTTAACCCCTCGAAGACCGAAGTCTGCGCATTCACCGCTTTAAAAAAATCCCATTCATTGTAGCACCACAGTTCCAGGGCACTCAGCTCGCCGTTGGTAAGAATATCGGTATCCTGGGCGTTGACATATCGAACGAAGTGCAATTCGGGAGTCACATTCAGTGTAAGACCAAGTTGGCATCCAAAAAGCTAGGGGCGCTTAACAAAATGAGGCAGTATTTTACTTCGGGGCAGCTGGTGTGGACAGTGGCCCCATCTGGAATACTGCTCTCATTTGTGGGCGAGAGCCCCCGTTTGTATTGTTAACGATCCAGGACTTTCTGTCAGGCTCGAACATCTGCGCCTGCGCAGAGATATTGGGAGTCTGTGCGTGTTGTACCGTCTCTACAATGGTGAGTGCTCTGCTGAACTGTTCAACATGGTGCCACCGTCTCTTTTCCTACACCGTTCTACCTGCCGAAGAGCGAGGTGCCACCCTCACCGTCTGGACACCTGGTAGTGCTCAACGGTGCGGTTTTCACGTTCGTTCCTGGCCAGAACATGTAAATTGTAGAACGAACTTCCCTCTTCCCCGGTGATCCCTAGGTGCTACAATATGGGGTTCGTCAAAAATGGCGTCAAAAGAGTCCTCCAGGGCTGGCAGCGCGTTGGCAACTCCTCTGGTGTTGCAAATCTTTATAGGCGACGGTGACCACTTTCTATCAGGTGGCCCGTCTGCTTGTCTGTCAACGTTCAGATATAAAAAAAACATGATAACCAATTAATGGACCGACCAACCGATGTAATGAATCTTGCATTTATACAGACGTCACAAGTTCGATTCCTGCTTGAAGTCTTTTACCTTAAGTTTTAATTTAATTTCTATTTATTTAAACCTACTTAGTTGTCTATTTCATAAAGCACTCACCATTTAAACTATAAATCACACCATAACACTTATCCATTACCATGATATTTAACAAAATTATCCAGATAAACATTTTAAAAACACAATTAAATTATAATAAAATGCAAATTTTCTTAATAATTTCAAGTGCACTGGCTGCTGAATACGATCACAAATTAAATTATTGTACAACTAGCATGTAGCCGGTCAATTAAAATTAGGGATGTTATGAATATGAAATTTCGGATACGGATATAGGAATGATTGTTATGGCGGATACGGATACGGATATGAAATTATTTCGGATTATCCGTTAGTTTCGGATAATTTTGGCTACGGATATAATATTTTTAAGGTATTTCAAAAGTAAAATACAAACTTCCTGAATGTAAAATTCCTCTCAGGTTAGTTAGTTACGAGTATAATAAGGCGATAACAGTAGTTTACAAATTATGCAAAAGATCACGCGCGACACGGGCCACCGGCCGCGGCGGATAGGAGGGGAGTAGGCATATGCAGGCTTTCCCCTCTGTCAAAGTACTAGACCAAATGATCCTATGCCTGTCGCCCAGATATTTAAATGTCTGCTTTAAATTGTTTATGTATTTTGTTAAAGTCAAAGTGAGTTTCGTAGTAATAGACGTGTGTTTTGTGAATTTTTGTAGTGTGAGTGTATGTCACATGTATTTCCCCCCGCAAAAAATGACAGACTGTTTTGCATCGGTAATAAACGCTATGGCTGCTTCCCTCCGCGGCGGACCGGTGGGCCGAATTGCTCTATGCCTCTATCCGATACTACCGAAACTTTTATTTGAAAGAAAGAAAGAAACATTTATTTGACACACCGCGAGATAGATAAAACAGACATAAAACGTTGATAACAATAATGAAAGAAAAAATAACACAATTTCTGAAATTATTATATACCTACACGTAATATGTGTCTCACGGCTGCCAAAAAGGTGTTTAGCAAATGTCAGGTAACTTCAAAAATATAATAGAATACAATATACCAGAGTAAATAAAAAATAAGTATAAAAGATAATCCTATAATCGTAGGTACTTCAGTTTCGATTACGGTTACGGATATTTTTTAATCGGATATCCGATAGTTCCGTTTACGGCTACGGAACTCCCTAACATCCCTGATTAAAATTACAATGTCAGTCAGGTTATGTAGATAATTATATGTTTTTAAGTACCTTATATGACGATCCGGTTAGTCCAGCGATGTAAGATGACCGTTTGATTCGAAGGGTCGCGGGTTCGATCCCCGCACCGGGACAAATACCTATTTGTATGGCCTACAGATATTTGTTTCGGGTCTGGGTGTTTGTATATGTGTTGTATATTATTATGTACAACGGCACCCACGACACAAGTTTATACCTACTGTGGGGCCGTGACTGAAAGCGTTTTTTAATATGTTACCGGCAGTTTCTCTACAAGGTTGTCATATGTAATAATCAAAGCGTAATGTTGATATTATATTGTTAACTTTAAATTTGTTTAAATTATGGAAAATTGTAAGAATATGCCTTAGAGATATTTTTAAAAGAGCCGACTGAGTTTTTATGGGCCGGTTTTTTTCAGATCATATTGGTCTTTCGAACTCTGCCGGTGAATGACAAAGAATGACTCTTTTTCTTTTCTTTTTACTCTTTGTTATCAGTTTGTAAAGGGGAAATGAGACGTTCTACTGATATACTTTTTACATAAGCATATTATATTTAGTTTTATCTTAGTGATATTCTTGACTTTACATATATTTTTTATCTTGTTTGACATGTATATCAATTGTTATTCACTTTAATTTATTTTGTTTGTTTTTGACGTGTCATAAGAGGTGCTTAAATGAATAAATGAGTTTCTGATTCTGGTTCTTATGTAATCCGGTATTCTATAGGTTACCTTTATTTTATACACAGTGTATTTTTTTGTGCTTTTTAGGGTTCCATACCTTAAAAGGAAAACAGGAACCCTTATAGGATCACTCGTGCGTCTGTCTGTCTGTCTGTCCGTCTGTCACAGCCAATTTGCTCCGAAACTACTGGACCGATTGAGTTGAAATTTGATGAATATATGTAAATTGGTGACCCAAAGATGAACACGTCAAGTAAAATAATAAGTTTTAAACAGGGAGCCACTTTCGGTGGGTAAATCAGAAAAAAAAAAAAAAAATGTAAACTGTGTCGTGTGACATATCAAATGAAAGAAGTTATTGTCAGCATCTCAGAGATATTTTTTTATAATTTTTGCATATACAAATTTGAAGTTATTTAAGAAAAACGACGAAAATTGACCATTCCCCCCCTTGTCTCCGAAACTACTAAATTTGAAATTTTGAAAAAAATGTGGAAAATAGTTCTTTGCCTATAGATTACTGAAAAACCTATAAAAAGTTTGAGTATTTGAATTAAATCGAAAATTAACCGTAAATTAAAACCGTAACCGCTATGTCCCTGCATTTTAAATCTGTAATATTTTCGAAAACATTTATTTAAATTACGGAACCCTCACCACGCGAGTCGAACTCACACTTGTCCGGTTTTTTCCCATGGGTATCGCTAGGGGGTGGCAGGGCAGCTGCCCCTCTCTAGAGTAGAGATAGAATCCGGTCAAGTGCATGTGAGGCCACGCGCAGTGTTGGGTTAGGTAGTTTTTAGCTTTGATTAATGTAGTGAAAAAATATGTAAATATTTTATATGGAGTTGTTCAAAAATTTCGAGTATTACATTTGGTCGACTATTATTCGCAAACTTGTAAAGTTAACTTAGGTGTGATAGTTTTCCTTTTAATTTCGTTATATGTGGCTACTATTGCCGTAACGTTTGAATTTCTAACCATTACATTTTTTTTTTATTACAGTATACTAAATCCAAAAATGATGTATTATATGTAATGGATGTGGCTAACAAACATGAGGTCCACATTGATGTTAAGTGATGACTGCTGCCTATAGACACCCACACAAAGACCAAGGTCAAAATGCAGATGCGTTACCACTCCTGAGGCCTAAGGTGTTATGCCTCTGTGCTGGAAATTACAGGGACCACCTGACCGGAACACGATAATGCTGAACACTACCATTTAGCGGCAAGTATATTAGGTAACGCGGTGGTGCCTACGCCCGCGAGCTCCGTCACTGGAGCTCTACCGGTTAGATGGAAATGTACGGCCCTGTAATAACTTATCACAGAGACATGTCTTTGCCTTTGGCGGCGTCGTGTGGCGGGTTGCTCACTTCCCTCTAAAATGGTCGAGGAGGGCAATGGCTGTCACATGCGTCATACTCGTGAACGGGTGCTGTTGGTGGGGACTGGTCTGTTCTGGTTTGCAGGAGCTACATCACATTTAGTAGATAGCAGTTTATTTGCATCTATGCTATGGACGTTCACATATGTAATGGTTATTCACTCTAGGTATTTTATGATTTATTGACGTTTTAAAAGTATATGTAAAGATCTATTCTAAATAAAAATATTTTCTATTTCTATTTCTATTTCATAACAAGTAAGGTCTCAGGGTGGCAACGCATCTGCATTTTGAACTGTGGTCTTAGTGTAAGTGTGTATAGGCTGCAGTCATCACTTAACATCAATGTGAACTGCATGCTTGTTTGCCACCTGCATTACATAAAAAACAATAAAAAAAGTAATCTACTTACTGTAAGCGATGCTTATACTTTTCTAGCAACGTATACAAGTGAAATACCTAAATGTAAAACGTACATAACTTCATGTCTTTATTCTCCGAAGGAACAAGCAGTAGTTGTATGTATTAGGGGCCGTTCAAGTATTACGTGAGTACTATGGGGGGGGGGGGGTCATTGCTCTGCTTATTTTGGATGACATGGGGGGGTATCTTATCAGTAAAATCTAATCTCTATCCTAAATCTATTTTCTTATTTTAAAAAATACAACTATAACATTATAATTATAATTTAAAAAAAAAACAATACATTAATTGAAAAATGTTTACGTAAGCATGGGGGGGGGGGTAAGAGCTTTGCTTACTTTTGCTGACAAGGGGGATGGGGGGGGGGTAAAGAATTGTAATAAATCTGCTTACGTAATACTTGAACGGCCCCTTACACATCTATACCCATATGTGTACAAATCACTCGACACGAGCCTCACGAGCCGCGGCGGACCGGTGGGGAGTAGCCATAGCGTTTATTACCGATGCAGGGGGTAATGCGTGCGACACACACGCACACTACAAAAATCGTTTATTACTACAAAACTCATACCTTGACTGTAACAAAATACAGAAATTTCACGCACATATTTAAACATCTAGGCGCCAGGTATAGGCCCATTTGGGCTTGTACTTTGACAGAGAAAAGCCTGCATATGGCTACTCCCCTCCGGTGTTGCTTTATGAGTATCTTAAACTATCCACTTTTACAATGCACAGAACATCTCTACACTGTTATTTACTTTATGTTTTCAAACAAGCATACAGTTTACATTAATCATCATTTCAGCCAAAAGAGGTCCACTGCTGGACAAAGGCCTCCCCCAAAGATTGCAACAATGAACGGTCCTTCGCGATCTTCATCAGGTTGTCGGTCCACCTCGTGGGGGGCCTGCCTACGCTTCGTCTTCCGGTACGCGATCGCCACTCCATAACTCTTCTGCCCCAACGGCCGTCAGTTCTGCGAGCTATGTGCCCTGCCACATTATTGGTAAATAATAATGTAGCCGCCTATCAATAACTACATGAGACCAATTTCAATTTAGATGCGTTGCCACTCCTGAGGCCTAAGGTGTTATGCCTTTTTGCCAGAAAGAACATTAACCTATATTACCACCTGACTGACACACGATCGTGTTGAACATTATCATTAAGCGGCAATTAAATTAGGTAATGCGGTGGTGCCTACGCCCGCGAGCTCCGTCACTGGTGCTCTATCACTAGTAAGAAGATTAGGTAAAATGGAGTAGATTAGGTACCTAATACGGAGTGGATTAGGTAAAAATTTTGTTATGCAAGTTTCATGAATAGTTTTTTTTTATGTTATAGAAGTGGCAAACAAGCATGCAGTTCACATTGATGTTAAGTGATGACTGCGGCGTATAGGCACCCACACAAAGACCGAGGTCAAAATGCAGATGCGTAACCACTCCTGAGGCCTAAGCTGTTACGCCTCTGTGCCGGAAATTACAGGGCCGTACATTACCACCTGATCGGAACACGATAGTGCTGAACACTACCATTTAACGGCAAGTATATTAGGTTAGGTAGAAGGCGTTTGATAGGGTATTACGAAAGGAGCTGTGGGACATTTTGCCAGAGTATGGTATTGATGGCAGTCTGCTCCGTGCAATACAGTCCACGTATGTGGGCTGTCAAGCATGTGTGCGGGTAGATGGTAACATGTCACCCTGGTTTGATGTTAACATCGGTGTCAAACAGGGTTGCGTGCTTTCGTCTAGGCTGTTTATTATATATCTGGACAAATGCCTCCAGAGGGTGAAGTTGATGGATGTGGGAGTGCGTATGGGTGACTTAGTGGTGAACTGTCTGCTTTACGCAGATGATGCGGTAATTGTTAGCTTTACACCATCTGGGCTACAAGCACTAGTCACAGTCATGAAAGAGGATTGTATGGAGAAAGGCTTACAATTGAATGTGGATAAAACTAAAGTATTAGTATTTGAAAGAGATGAACAGAGAACAAATGCAAGGGTAGTAGTAGATGATGCAGTGTTAGAACAGGTTGATGAAATTGTATATCTTGGATGTGCTTTTAGCAAGGATGGTAGGTACACCACTGACATAGAAAGAAGAGTGCTTGCTGGGAATTGCGTGAATGGAGCGCTGGGTAAGCTACTAGACTCTAAACATCTCAGCCAGCGGGCTCGACTAGCCGTACATAATGCTGTACTTACTCCAACGCTTTTTATATGGAAGCGAGAGCTGGGTATGCAGGAAAGAGCATGAAAGTAAGTTGAACGCGGTCGAGATGAGATCTTTGCGCAAGATCGGCGGTGTATCACTCACCGATCGCGTTCGTAATGAAGATGTAAGAAAGAGACTTTGTGTGAATGATAGTATCAGTGTAAAAATGAAAAAAGGCATGCTCCGATGGTTCGGGCATATAGAAAGAATGTCGACTGAGCGAATGACTAAACAGATATACAATGCGAATGTGGATGGTTGCAGAGGCCCAGGAAGACCAAGGCTGACCTACCATGACCAAATAGGTCGAGTTCTGTCTGATGGTGGGGTCAAAAGTCTTAGGAATCGGCGTGCATGTATGAAGAGAATGATGAAGGTAGACGAGGCACGAGAGGTTTGTCTGAACCGGGATATCTGGCGCTCTACACTCTCTGCCTACCCCGTTAGGGACCTGGCGTGAAGATGCATACATACATATATTAGGTAATGCGGTGGTGCCTACGCCCGCGAGCTCCGTCACTGGAGCTTTACCACCAGTAAAAATGGAAGTGGAATGGTAAGTGAGTACTGCAGTCTATGGGCATGAAAATGAGAAGAGTTTCCTTTCTAGTGTAACAGTAATTTATTTATTTAATTTGATTGCACAAATACAATGTTGTACAAAAACCGGACTCAGTACAAGTAGGCACTAATAAATAAGCATTATCTACCAGTCAACCTTCTGGTAGAGTCGAAATGTTAGGTAGAAATATTAAAAATAAACTATAAATAGAAGTATGAAATGGAAGCTTTTATTAATTTATCAAATACATTTCAAAAATATACCAAAGTTTTTCTACTTTTAAAATTTCCAAATTTTTAAGATTTTTCCTTCTGAAATAATTTAAGGAAAACAGGAAATATTTTCACATAGTCAGCCAATTTCAATTTTCTGGTAACATCAAAACACTTTAAACGCACACATTTTCTTCATCTTCCACAATCTTCGATTCGATATTCGCTTTTCGATTTTTGGAAAAAAGCGATAAAATATACTCTTTGGTAACATTTCGAATTGGGGCTTCGATTAACAGATGGAAAGGCAGTGCTAGTAAGAATGATAATGCCATGATTCCAATCGCGTTAGCAATCTGGAAATAAAATACAATATGAAGTTGTTTTTGTCAAACAAGATGGACTATTATTTTTGTGCAATAATTGTGGCAAAGAAGCTTGCGGTTCATATTGATAGAAAAAACTAAGCTACTTCTTAGTTTTTTCTATCAATGTGAACTGCAAACTTCTTTGCCACTATTATTAAGAAGGGAGATATTTTTTTTGATTGCATTTTCACAGACAATTCCGAAAAGAAGAATTTTGCAGGAGACGGCTTGGTAGTCTTTTGTTAGTACGTAAAAACTATCTGCGGTGACATTTTGCAGTTGAGATCGTTTTTAAGTACTTACAAAAGATTTTAGCTGGACATATAATTATGTATTATTTATTCGGTCTCTGGCAGAATAGTCACTTCGTTTTTACTGCTTTGTCGCGCGCACATTAAACTAAAATGATGTTTATTATAAACTTAACGGTTCGGTCGCTCTACGTCATTCGCCGTCTCGGACCTACTGTGAAATTATGTCTGTCCAGATTTCGTAAATATCTTTAGAAGTTTTCAGGGTTAAAGCAAAACTCACTGACCTCATATTGAGGTCTCAGACTGTAGATGGTATTTAATTTAACCAATTCAAATTATTTTAATTTTAACTTTAACGGAGATGAATGCGTAAAACTTGTTAATATTTCAATGATTGTCACCATCACTTCAGCTAAAAGACGTCCACTGATGGACAAAGCCTTAACCAAAGACATGTGAGTCATTAAGAGGTCGTATGGTGGTGGTGATGGTGGTGGTTAAAAATGCACAATGTTAATATTCAAGTTTTCACTTCTGCCGGCACAGAAGTGCCAGTTGTTTTTATTTATCCATCCATATAGGTAGGTATTTATGTCCTTGTGCTTATTATTAATGTGCTTACATAAGGTGGATTTAATAGGTACCTCCTACTTGGTGAATACTTAACAAGCATCCTAACCCACTTTTGCATTGTTTCGTAGACCGTTTGTTAAGCCGCAGACCCACCGAAGCGCACGCTGTGCACGGGCACGCAACGCACAGGTTAATTTGTTTGACAACGTGGGTCACCGTTTACACTGCAGCACACAATACACACGAAACTCACGTGCCACGACTATGTACAGGCGTCGCTTCCTCGCCCCTCTCACACACCATGCGGCCCCGCTTACATACACCACCGTGGTCCATGTGTATAGCGTATCTGACGATGCCAGCATTGAGCTACTTGCTCGTATATTTAAGGAAGCCACAATTTTAATTCATGCGTAGCGTGTCCGTGAGTTACAGTGGACACAATTTCATACATTTACTTGAAAAGCGAAACTTGATCTACGTGCGTATGCTCTTCGCGTGCTGCGGTGGATCCGCGACTTTACTTTAATAGCGTACAGTACACTAACATTTATGTTTCCAAGCAATGTGTTAAGAAAAGAAATAAAAAAACTGTTTACCATGGGAAATATTTTGAACTCCAACAAAAAGGTGCTAGTGCCGAACAAACTTAGCATAACCAAGACATGAATTATATAAGCGCAGTAGGAAATTCGGGATAGTGGCTGCCATCCTCGCCACTCGAAGAAAGGACGGTATGTATCTGTCAAAGAGCAAATTATCATGCTGACACAAACATGGTAGTTAAAACCAGAAATTAAAACTAATACTTTTCAAATTAAGCTGAATCTTTTGACTGAAACTGAGATTTATAGCTACATTTTTATTTTATGTAATGAAGGTGGCAAACAAGCATGCAGTTCACATTCATGTTAAGTAATGACTACAGCCACGGAATAGATTCTGTGACCTATAGACACCCACACAAAGACCAGGGGGCCGTCGGCCTATCGAAATTGCTGTCGTCATAGTCATTTCTGTCAATTTTTCATGTCTATTTGTAGCTCCTTTAAAAGCAGAAGTGATAATTTGACTGATGTTCTTGCTTTCGTAGGTGATAAACTAACTGACCCGGCAAACTTCGTATTGCCTCAGAATGAAATAATGTGTCAAAGGTTTGATAGATACGGACTATTTGTATGGGAAAATAAAATCGTGGTTTTTATTATTTCCCTTCAATTCCTTCATATACCTTTTAAACCTTCCCTGGACTTCCAAAAATCATTTAAAACTGAAATTAGTTAAATCGGTCCAGCCGTTATCGAGTTTTAGCGAGACTAACGAACAGCAATTGATTTAATATACAACGTGTAACAGGATTAAATGTACAACCCGAAACTGGTTTGTTTAGAATCGATAACCGAATCAATTTCAGGCATTTTTGATATAGGTAATATTTTGTACCAAAATTAATTACAATTATGGAAATTATGGTCATCCATTTGGTGAACAGTCAATACAAACGAAAATGAGACTAACGTGTCTTTCCAAAATAAAATTCTAGTCTCAACAAGTTCATTAGAACTCGTCGAGACGTGCTTTTTATAATAAATAATAATTTAAGAAATAAAATAGTGGAAATTAATCTTATTACCAGCGAGTGTTAAAAAGGGTACGCAATACGCAAGCTACGCTACATCACATTACAACAGTGTGAGTGTGTGAGTAGGTTCGTGTTTTATATGCGGCCGTAGGTAGAGGTAGGGTAAGTAGGCATAGGGTGTGCAGTGCATACTGTTTGTACAAATTGAGGACAACTTATTTCTTAAATAAAAAATATTAAATACATAAACACGTGAGTTCAGTTCGTGTATTATGATCATAACTCGATTTCCTAATCGGGGTGTTAGAGAGTATATAGTAGTATATAGATAGACATGAAAAATTTACTGCAATGACAATGACGACAATAATTTCAATAAGCGGACGCATCCTAGCGATCAAAATGCATTTGCATTTTTAAATGGGCTTGATTGATTCGACTCAACACGCATCACGTTTCATTGAGTCGCGTCGCGTGTTAATAATCTGATTCCGTATTAAATAAGTGTCACTTACTGTCAATCTTTACAATCATTGCAAACGTCATCACGGAAAATAGTAAACAAAATGTTGGTTTCACGAGTGCGGCATATACTGCTCTAAAATGTATTGAATATTTTTGACCGTCTATATAGAAGATTTGAGCAAGTAATGTCAATCCAAGGCATACTGGAAACAGGCAGGGGAAGACAAAGTTGTATTTCTGAAAACGTGTGAAAAATTAAATAAATATTGCAATATAAACCGGCCAAGTGCGAGTCGGCCTCACGCACGAAGGGTTCCGTACCATCATGTATAAAATTTAATTGCTTATGTAATCTGTAGTTCTGAGCGGTAGCAACAATAAAAAAACCCTTAATATTTAATGTTTTGAAATTTTTAGTAGGTATTCGTTGTTACAGCGGCAACGGAAATACATAATTTGTGACAATTTCAGCTTTCTAGCTATCACGCTTTATGAGATACAGCCTGTTGACAGACAGACAGACAGACAGCGGAGGCTTAGTAATAGCACAGTGTAAGTACATACGGTAGATTATCGCCTTTGAAGTTTTGCAATAGGTATGCATAAAGGTTGTCACGTTTTTGGTTTTTATAATATGTTTGTAACGCGTCAGTTTACGTTGAACATTTAAATCCTAAAAACATCACACCTGTAATCCCTGAAGGGGTAGGCAGAGGTAAATGCATACCTACATGCAAACATCCTCCATTCGCCGGTCACGTTTTGGCCCATGTAGCAGGTGGTGAGTCTGTTGACATCTTCGGACACATTAACAAACTCCGTGGTACTGGGAAGTCTTCCAGAAAATGGAAAAATCTGTCTAACTATAAATATCTCAACCTATCAACAGATTCCCCTGAAATCTGTCAATCTACCAACCCAGCAATTTGTTAATCCATCATCAATCTACCAGTATTCCAATTGGGCGGTCTATCAGTACGCCAGAATTCTAACAATTATAATGTACCGATCCAAATATTTAATAAATGTAAATTAGAATAAATATTAACTTTTGATTTTAATAAACATTTTCAATATCTTCTTTCCGAAAACTTAGTAAAAGAAATTTTAAATCTCGCACCCCTTATCGCTCACTACCAAGTAGTTGACAGTTCTTGTATGGGCTACTTGGTACCACCCCCTCCGTCCCTCGCGTTGCCCCGCACTATTGCTCTGACATTACACGTTCGTTGGATGACTGTAGGTAATTAACACGTTCGTTTTCATCAGACTGTGGTAATAGGGTCCCTTTTTATTTACGGAACCCTAAAAAGACATCTATATTGATACCTGTCTAAACTGATTTACCTTCAACTTATCCAAGTTGATCTTTTGCGTAAGGATCCTATGTACAGCAAATCCCATGAAAATACCAATCGCGAATGCCATTAAATTGTTATGGCCTTGCCTGTGTAAGATGTTGAAATTGGGGTCAAAAACGAAATAGTTTCGGATTATCCTAGAAACAGACAAAACAAAGCATTTAAAATATGTCAATAAAGTAATTACTATCACGGTATTCAGGGTCCGGCGGAAAGGGTGGGCGTGGCCGCCGGGTTGCCGCTTATTACACTATCCGGTCGACAGCGCCCTAACTCAATCACAGTACAAAATACACGGGCCGCTCCGGTCGCCCTTATTAGGGCCCTAACTCTCTAAATATTATTAAACTGCCCTGACCCTTGCTATCGTACCCTGAATACTTGAATACCGTGCCGTGTAATAAGTCCTTTATGAAAACAAATCTACAGTTTCTAACAAGGGAGGAGACTTCGGTTTATTTCGGATCTGTAGAGCGTTATCTCTTTCGCACCTTTTTACTACGTTCCGTAGTTTTATGTTTGATTTATGTAACGAAAAAAAAATATTTTCTATGGAGTTCTTCAAAATTTTCGAGTAAAATACATTTGGTCGCTATTACTCGCAAACTTGTAAAGCCAACTTATGTGTGATAGTTTTCCTTTTAATTTCGTTATACGTAGCTACTATTGCCGTAATCATAGAGCAACGCAGGCCACCGGTCGCGGCGGACTCCAGTGGCCCGCGTTGCTCTATGGCCGTAATGTTTTAATTTCTACAACAACCTTTTAGTTGGTAGAGGGAGAAATACAGTTGACTCTAACGAAAATTGACACTTTAAAGCTTAATAAGTCACGAACAGTTAACTAAATCGAAAAATTATGTTAGCACACCCCTAACATTATTGACTTACTTTACTATATACCTATAGAAAACGAAAATAAAAATAAATAAATAAAATACGCTTACACTCACAGCCCCACAGTAGGTATAAACCTGTGTCGTGGGTGCCGTTGTACACATACAACACATACACAAACACCCAGAGCCGAAACAAATATCTGCAGGCCATACAAATATTTGTCCCAGTGCGGGGATCGAACCCGCGACCCTTCGAATCAAACGGTCATCTCACACCGCTGGACTAACCGGGTCGTCTAAAATAAAAAAATAACCGCGCGTTACCCGTAGAGGACGTATCCTAAATTTTTTTTTTCATGTTTTAATTCAACCACTTTATTGGGGTAATTAAGATGTATACTTGTGCCAAATTTCAAGTCTCTAATACCAATAGTTTTTGTGCTAAACCACGGACGGACAGTCAGACGGACATGGCGAAACTATAAGGGTTCCTAGTTTACTACGGAATCCTAAAAAAGCTCATGCTAATAACTTAAGAAGCAAGTTACCAAAATGTTGGGAAGTTGATATGAAAAACATAGCTCACCCTGAATTTGTGCAAACTGCAAAAGACACGACAAAATAGAAAGCTTTATAGGAGGCCTTAGTCGAAGTCCTTTAAACTTTGCACAATTGTGCAGTCCCTACCAAAAAATATTGCGCAAGCCCACGAAGGAGACAATCGGCTAGACAAAGTTTCGACTTCATAAGGCGTTATCTCTGCTGCACACTGCCTAGGTAAGCACTGATAGATAGTCCGTTAATGGTCAAAACTAGATCAAAATGGTCGACAAATGTCACATAGGCAGAGAATATGTAATAATACTACGTATAGCATGGACACTTCGACGTCCCGCCCGATTTGCACGCATCACTCAACCCCTTCCCCTCTTATGGGCGACGGTTGGCATTTTGTACGTGCTACGCACACAGGTGCACGTGTAAATACACGTCACTGATTGATGTCTGTGTAATAGAAACCAAATTATGCGTTTGTATGGAATTTTGGCGGAGTGTCCGCGATGTGACAAAGGTAAGTTGCAAAAAAGATAACGCTCTACAGATCCGAAATAAGCCGAAATCGCCTTCGTAATGTCGACTTGCAATATTTCTTGTTGAATACTGTACTTAATAGTGAACTAGCAATGGCTTCGCTTCAGTGCAGTAGAGGTTAGTACCGGCGGCTTTACTACCGTTACTCTACTTCAGCAGACAAGCGGAGAGTGGACAGCTCAGATGGCTCTTAACTTAACGTATATTTACGTAACTGCCTAAGGGCGTAAAGCATTGTACATAAGACATAATTAATGTGCGATTAGGGGCGGTGAAACTTTCACTCTTGTCTTCAGTTGGTGATAATCAGAAAAGCGACAGAGTGAGGCCGGGCGCTGTCCAATAAGCGGCGGTGGATCTTTCTTCAATGAACGCTCTTAATATTTTTATTGGTACCTAACCAATCATACTTTCGAATCTTTTTTGTTCGAATTTTATTTGTTCGAAAATGGTATGATGACGTTTTAAATACCAAAATGTTCTTATCACATAACTAAATTTGTTAGACCATCAACTCATATTACATATATTTTATTTGTCTGAAAAAGTACAACAGATTATCAAAACACTTTTTTCTTTTCACAAATATTTTTCTTACAAAATTTTCAAAAAATATCACAAAGGAGTGTACGGAAAATGAAAAGGTAATCATTTTCATTACTTACTCTGGTGTAATTAATACTACTCCATTGAGGTCCTGAAGGTATGTGTGTAGAACTGGTAAAATTACACCTACTATAAAACTGACTCCACAAACCACATTTCGCGCGCGGGAGCCTCGCACCAGCGCAAATACGATCAAACCAAAGACATAGAGCTGAAAATCTGCAGCCACATACCTGAAAAAAATCAGATTTTAGAACAAGAAGAAGAGAAGAAGCCTCCCCATAAGGGGAGTATGCCCTAATCGCCACACTTGGCATGCGAATTGGCGATCACGATGGTGGTAGTTTTGACGCAGGACGCTAACGCCCATCTTGCAATATTACACTTAGAGTAGTTTGCCAGCCATTTTTCGGTTGATTGACTGCACTAGTGGAAGAATTTTCTCCCAGTGAAAAAAAAAACTTCCGCTAGTGGGCGGAGGGGTCGTCATGTCCCGACGCCACCATTTTTTGTATAAGTACATTTTTATTATTAAAATATGTCATGAAATGGCAAACAAGTACACAGTTCTCTTTGATGGATGGTGGCCTACAATTTTTTACAGTCAGGGAACTCGCCCCTTATCCAAATCATTCAAATATAGCTTTTCTACCAGCGTAGGGACTCGACGGCGTAGGCACCACCGCATTACCTAATCTATCTGCCGCCAAATAGCAGTGTTCAGCACAATTGTGGTTCGGATAGATGGTATTATACAACCGCGAAATAACTATCATGGAGACATAACAACTTCACCTAACATTTTTGATAAAGTTATAGTTTAGGAGAAAGACAAAGTTTTGTTCGAAAATTTTAAGTAATAGTACTCTGATGAGTCTGATCTGTACTTTTCGCCACGCCGACGCAAACCACCGGCAGAGAATATGACTTCGCGCAGGTCGTCTTTGTTTAGGGTTGTACAAATTTTCCACATTAAACTAATAAATAAAAACTGCATGGAAAATAAATATAACGCTGTGGATGTCAATATTTTTCCATTTGATTGTGGATACGATGTTTAATATTACCCTTAACTATTATTTTTTAACTCAATAAACCCACCCTCATTGAACCATCTTGTTGGGTATTTTTCTTCATATTCCAACAAAGACGATCTCGAATTTTAACTAACGTGATGGTATTGATGAAAGATAAGTAAATTAAAACTAAAAAAATACCACAATTCCGTCATACACCGCGTGCCCGTCGAATAGTTGTCAATATACAACAGATTTTTCCAATAAGTACTGCGACAATCATCGACTTCACTACCTACAGCAATCTGAAATATGCACGCAAATTAAATATATAATTATTTATTGATTAAATGATACATAAATTAATAAAGGTGTATTCATTACCTACATTTAGTTCTATTCCCACAAAAAATGGAAAAAATGGCAGATTATAAAAGTATTTGTCCCAGTTCGGGGATCGAACATTTGCAACAGTAGAGGAGTCGCCCACGCGCTGCCAGCCCCGAAGGACTCTTTTGAGGCCATTTTAGAAGAACCCCATATTGTAGCACCCAGGAAACATTTCAGAGGGAAGTTCGTTGGAGATAGCACAGAGCCTTGCGGCACACCAGCGTTGAGGTAGTCTGTCTGAGCGCTGACCGTCAACTAAGACCTATATAAAACGCTCAGATAGAAAGCTGGCTGTCCAGTTGCAAAGCCTCCCGGGAAGACCGTAAGATGGAAGTTTCGCGAGAACCACTTTCCATCAGCTTGTCTGACAAGCTTATGACTTAAAAAAAAGATAAAAATCAATTATTCGTAAGCTTTAGTTTAGAATATTTGATCCATACCTGCCACATTGGACCGTTTCCATAGAATCTAAACCAAGTGGCCCTTATTGCCAACATCATCACGTATACTGGTGTTAACCTGAAATCGGTGAAAATATTACAATTAGCACGCGTATTTTTTTAACTGCATCAGTATTATTGTTCCTGACGCGTTTCTATTTCTACACGACTTAACTTCACAAACTTTTTAACTACTCCTTGTTCTCTAAAAACTAACCTTTTTAACATTGAAAAAGAAAACTAACAGGTATTGAGATTTAATGTTTTTTCTTGCGTTTCCGCTACAGAGTTCTCTTTATGTTCTCTTTATTTATGCTATCGTCTACATTTTCTTGAACGTTAAAAATGACAGTGCACATTAACCGTTCATTATCAGCTACCTTTTAAATATTCTTCCTGTTCAGATTTGATTCATCGATGAGAAAGAATTAGGATTAACATAAATATTGAACAATAAATAACTGAATTGCAATTAGTGTAGCACAATCCAAAAGTTATAGTTTTACCACATTCACCTTAACCACCTCGCCAACAGCAACCATGGTATTGATTTCCAGTTCAAATCATGTTTTTCTGAGTACATTTTCAAGCCAAATGCTAGCAGAAATGCAGTTATCACGAAAAACCACTGTATTATTATATGCCCGTTTAAAAATACGTGAAACAGCGTGACCTCGTATATCTGAAAATAGAAACAGTATTACTTATTGCACACGTATGCTCAGAATGCCATGGGTCCAAAAAGTTACTAATGTTTAGGTAATGCGACGAATGAATACCTAAAAAGGTTTAATTACTCAGTACTATCAAGGAGAGAAAGCTACAGTATTTCGGACATATAATGAGAGGTGACAAATACCGAATACTCCAATTGATATTGCAAGGCAAGATTCAGGGCAAAAGGAGACCTGGTAGAAGAAGAACATCTGGTTGAAAAATTGAGAGAATGGTTCAACTTAAGCACTCGTTCTCTATTCCGTGCTGCAGCATAAAAAATTAGGATTGCCGTGATGGTCACCAACCTTCGTAGAGAAGTGGCACTTTAAGAAGAAGAAAAGAAGAGAATCAGTACCGAAGCTTCGAAGAAGAGAATCAGGACTATCATCCCCGTGGTTAAATAACGTTTGTATAAATGTAATTGAAAGATTTAATGTAAAATCGGTCAAATTTTATTTAATTTAAGAATTTTAATTTGATTATTATTAATTAATACCTATTAATTATTACATATTGAATAATAATTATTATTGTAAGTCATTCGCTATAGGTAGCTTGTAAATTGACAATGCAAAAGTGTCCTTGCACACCAATTTGAACTAAAATATTTGAGTTTGAGTTTGAATCCCGAAAATGTTTCTTATATTGTGGTTTCGGCATAGTTACACATGAATAAATTTCCGATAGTACAAGAAGTATATTGTTATACATTTTACTAAACCTATAGAAAAATTCACCAGTCACATAAAAAAATATTTGGTCACCAAATGGGCGATTGAAACCACCACTTTTAGTGGAAAATCCACGAAGTGCCAACTTAAACTGTGAATTTATGATTCACCATCGACGATCAAATTTTGGTTTTACGTCAGTCCAACTGATCAGTTCAACTTATCATCATATGTGCCCATACTGTGCATGGGCACATATGAGCGATCGATATTTACAAAATGTTATCCTTGTTGTTCTTGGCCAATCTTGCAATCAATTAAGTCCGGAATATCCCTTTAATTTTGATTCAACCAAAAATCTTTTTAATAATTATTTGAAATAAATTTTACTTACATTTTCAGCGTCGTGTGGATTGTTAATATACGTAAAAGAATATATAGAATGGTACATAATTACAGCAATTATTAAAACGGTTCTGAAAAAAAAATGTATTTGCAAGGATTATTTTATCATCTTTAATCTATAATATAAAAATAAGTCGAGTTTTCCTTCCTGACGCTATAACTCCAGAACGCACGAACCGATTTCCACGGTTTTGCATTCGTTGGAAAGGTCTCGGGCTCCGTGAGGTTTATAGCATAGAAAATTCAGGAAAAATATTTATAAAACGACATCCACGCAGGCGAAGCCGCGGGCAACAGCTAGTCATTATCTAATTATTGAGTTATAACTATTGAATTGAATTGAATATCAATTTGTAGATTTTAACACTTAAAATTACTGTAGCCTAATTTGCAAGCTGAAATAGAAAATTGTCAGTTAGCTTCATTTTTAACGACCCGGTTAGTCCAGCGGTGCGAAACCACCGTTTGATTCGAAGGGTCGCGGGTTCGATCCCCGCACCGGAACAAATATTTGTATGGCCTACAGATATTTGTTTCAGGTCTGGGTATTTGTGTATGTGTTGTATGTGTACAACGGTACCCACGACACAGGTTTATACCTACTGTGGGGCTGTGAGTGTACGCGTATTTTATTTTATTTATTTATTATTTTATAAAAGATAATCTATATTACAGAAATCCCAAAACGTAACCGGCGAATTGTGGGTGTTTGCATGTATGCTTGAATGCATGCATTTACCTCTCCTCCTTCGGGGATTACAGGCGTGAAGTTACGTTTTTTTTTTACAGGAATCCCTTTCGAAAAGGCTTTCCACACGGTCCCACGGGAGAAATTTGGACCTGACTTGATGACCTGGGAGTCCCCTTATGAAGAAATACACACTGTATGGCCTCGCTGTCTAGTGGTGGTGATGGGGATGGAGGACAAACTCTGGATTATTATAATTTAAACTATATTTTAAGACAAAAGAAGTTACCAATAACAAACATTCAAATAAATCGGTATCTTCTGGCACTCCTATGTTACACAGAAGTAGTCATTTGGTATTATTTCACCAAAACATTCAAGGGTTCCCTTCTAAGATATTGCAATTAGAATTAGTATTAGAGAAACTTCAATTTGATATTATTTTTTTATCTGAGCATTGGTTGAAAGAAAACCAAGTGTTGATTAATTATAAAAATTACTCTATAGTAAGTTGTTATACCCGAAAAACTATGCATCATGGAGGTACTCTTATTATGATAAAGAATTCTATCAGTTCAAGGGAACGTAGGGACATAGTTGACTTATCAGTGGAACATGTTGCGGAAATATCTTGTGTTGAGCTGGAGAAGCATATAATAGTGTACGTTTACAGACCACCAAATTACCAAAACATTAACGTATTTGACTCTACTATGGAGGATGTATTGAAAAAAGCTTGTTCTAGTAAAAAAAATGTTATTGTATGTGGAGATTTCAACATTAATATTGTGGGGGACAAATGGCTTTTACACCAAAGTCAAACACAAATCTGCATCGATGTGCCAGAGTGGACTGTAACTGGGTTTTTATTTTCGTTTCTTCAATGGTTCATACTATTCTAACTTATTCACTAGCTTATTTCACTATACTATAACTAACTAGCGAACCAGGGGGTCTGGTACTATTCTAAACTTTCACTGGCAATACCTTCACGGTCTGGAAGCACTTTTCTTGCGGAGAATCGAACGAGGACAAACTAGCAACGAAATGTACCGAGTTATATACGCTTCCAAACCGTCTCCTTCCATGTCAAAATTCCGTGACACGCCCCAAAAATCGAACGTCACGAAGGTCCGGGTCAACAGAGATAGGACTCTAAAACATTACACATAAGGTCCAATTTCCCACGGTCGTCATACATCCCTGCTGACCCGCCCCCGCCTTGATACAATTCATACGCAATATCTCTTATTTTATTAAATTTTCTTATACAATTCTTATTAGATTTTTATTCTAATTCGATACACTTTCAAAGTTTTTACTTATTAGAAAAACATAATTTTTTAGGGGCTCTGTCATGCTCTATCACCTATGACACGATTGAATATCGCTAGCCAAACCTAAATACAATTAAAAACCGCAAACGGTATCTGCCTATCTCCTTTATCCTAAGCGTGAGAGACAATTTTATCTAACAAGTAAGATTAGGTACATTCGTTTTTTCCTTATTGTGAGTCTACTTACACTCTTTATACATACATTTCCCTGAGGGGGCAACAAAAATACATCTCGTACATAACTTTCAGCCTAGTATCTTTGCTATTTACGAAAATACAGCGACTTTCACCTCTCTCTCCATACAAAATGTTGAATTCAACATCAGCTGTGAACAAACTAATTGAATCTACCTACATACAAATTGATATTTCTAACCGGAACATTTTATACAATTTGTGTTATAATTTCTCAATTTCTTTACTTTCTACGCGCGCTACGTGGTCGTACCCTCGTGCATATCTCCGGGCCAGTGTGTGTGTGATAAGTATACAGCAAAATACCTAATTTACATTACAGTTTTCATCAATCATCTCATAATAGTGTCTACTACAGCGAACTTTGCCAGTCGATAACTACTGATCTGCCTATGCCATGCGTGGGGTTGGTCGTGAATATGAATTATTAGACATTCCTACGCCGAGCTATGCCACTGACTGAGCTCTAAAAAAGTGCGCTGCGTATTTACGCTTCCTCCGCGTCACTTCCCCGCACTTCACCCCCGCCGCCGCAGGCGGATCAGGTGCTCTGTCGGTCACCTCTCCGTGGACGACCCTTTCGACTAACCGAAAATACCTACACCTCCAAATTTAATATTTCCTATGGCAATCGCTAGACAACAACTCTTTTATCATCATACTCAAATATTACATGCCTACTATGAGAACCTAACGAGTTATATCGAATTAAAAACTGCCGCTGCATACAACCAACATACACCTAGCGGTCATTGCAAGCTTTACTAACTTTACATAATGAAATACGACGCTTATTGATTCTATCCTTTACAATTCTCCCCCCGGCGTAGACCTTCGAGCCTCATCATCTACCGGAAGGATAATCAATCTACATACTGGGCGTCTAAATATTCCACCTCGAGTACGAATCTCCGCACTACGTACCACGCCATCAGGTCCCGTGTATACCTTTTCTACTAAACCGCGGGGCCATACATTACGGGGCAACAACCCGTCTGCTATTATCACCAAGTCACCTATCTTAATGTTCTCTTTACCGTTATGACTATCACCTCGCGGGGCCAAGGTTGGCAAGTACTCATTTATCCATCGCTGCCAGAACATATCAGACAACGCCTGCGTAGCTCGCCACGCCCGCCTATCCGCTACCGCGCAGTTACCAACAAAGGGCAAGCCGACCGCTGATCCGATAAGAAAATGATTCGGAGTGAGAGCCTCAGGGTCGCTTGCATTAACTGATACGTGAGTCAACGGTCGCGAGTTCACCGTGTGTTCTACCTCAGCGGTGAACGTCGCAAGTACATCATCTTTTGGTGCACGTTCATTCAAAACTATTAATAAAGATTTCTTAACACTCTTTATTAACCGCTCCCAGGCGCCTCCCTGATTGGGAGCACCGGGATCTATAAAACACCATGACATTCCTTTTGTCGTGGCGAATTTTTCTAACTCAGGCAACCATTCTTTATACGCATTACATAATTCTACATCGGCGCCCCGAAAGTTAGTTCCATTATCGCTTACCATGGTATGGGGCGCACCGCGGCGCGCTCCCATTCGCCTAATTGCCATGATAGCCGCGTCTGTACTAAGACTCGAAATTATTTCTATGTGAATGGCACGCGTTATCAAACAGGTAAATAACATTCCCCAGCGTTTCTCCCTTCTCCTACCTACTGTGACGAGCATCGGACCGTAACAATCTACACCACAATATGCAAAAGGTCGCGTATACGATTCTAAACGGAGGGCCGGTAGGTCACCTTTGACTGGGTCACAGGGCCTCCCTATGCGCGTCCTACACCTGACACACCGCCCTACTATCGTTCTAACTGCCGGACGAAGCCGCGTTATCCAAAACTGATGTCTAATATTGTTAACTAGCGCCTCTCTTCCCATATGATTGTTACGTTCGTGCTCACGTTTTATATATAACTTAGCTAACAGGCTCCGCCCGTCCAAAATAGGTGGATTTTTACGCTGAGCTGGTATGTTTGCCGCATCTATCCTACCATTCAATCTCATAAGACCGTCCTCTCCTATGACGGGATCCAAATTATAAATTTTACTAGACCGATCAACCGTTTTACCTACTCTAAGTCTGTCTATTTCACACGGAAAGCTTGCGCGCTGCGCCTGCAAAATTATTAGCAATTCCGCACGTCGTGTGTATTTTGTATTTAAACTTGAAGGAATCTTTTTGCATCTATCTATGAATAATAACACGTAAGCCAGGGCACGGACAAGGCGGTCGTACGATGAAAATCGTTCCACTGCGATTAGGCATGGGCTACACCTCGTGTGTGTAACCAAAACCTCCTCCAGCGGCGCGACCAACTCCTTTCCGAACGCACTCGATGGTGGTTCCTCATTTCTTAAGAGAAACGAGGGGCCGGTGCACCATCTGGAGGAGGGGCCCAATCGCGAGTGGCCGACCCTCGTCGCATCGTCAGCTACATTCGATGCGGTGGGAACCCACCTCCACTGTTCGGTTTTCGTTAATTCTACTATCTCCGCTAGCCTATGTGCTACATACGGTTTATACCTAACCGTGTCATTCCTTATCCATTGCAATACGGTTGTCGAATCTGTCCAAAAACACACCCCTACATCTGACCAGGGATGTTTGTCTATGACGTCACTAGCTAAGCGCGCACCTATTAAAGCCGCCTGCAGTTCTAATCGCGGGATACTTTGAGTTTTTATTGGTGCTACCTTTGCTTTCCCGGCCACCAACGACACCCTCACTACCCCTGAGCTATCTACAAATCGCCAATACGCCACTGCCGCGTACGCTTGTTCGCTTGCATCGCAAAATACATGTAACTGCCTATCCACTATATCCTCACGCTTGTCATAACATCGCGGTATCTTAAGACGGTTAATGTATTCTAAATCTGCCTGCCAATCAGCGAAAGCTACTGCCTGCTCATGGGGAAGCGGTTCATCCCACCCTAGGTCCTGTCGCCACAGTTCCTGTAGGATAATTTTTGCCACTATAGTATATGGACTCAATAAACCTAGCGGATCGAAAACCGACATGACTGCACTCAATGCCTCGCGTTTCGTAGGTACCCGTGTTAAGTTCCGGACGTCCGTAGGTACCCTAGGCATGCTAGTATTGAAGCCTAACTCATCGCTTTTAGGTTGCCACAAAATACCTAAAGCCCTATCTTCAATGAACGCATTCCCCGCTATCTCCTTTGGTGCGTGAGCACGATCACTTTCCGGTACCTCAGATATTACAGAGTCGAGATTCGAACTCCAACCCGCTAAATCAAAACCCGCCTGCGCGTGCACGTGACGTACCTCGCCTACCGTGCGCCGGGCAGTCTCCTCAGAGTCAAAACTAACTATCCAATCATCCATATATGTACTAGTGGTAATGGTGTCAAACGCCAGCGGGTGTGAAGTTTTATAAACCGCTGCGTTTTCATCCCTCACACTATGTGCTAAAAACGGCGAACTGCGCGCTCCAAATATCATAGACGTCATTACATACTTTCTGGGGGGGCTCACACGATCCTCCCCCCGCCACAGAAACTGTTGTGCTACGCGGTCCTCCTCCCTAATTTTAATTCTTAAAAACATCTCGCGGATATCCGCGGTCAATGCTATCCTGCCTACCCTGAATCCGTATAAAACTTTATTCAGAGACTGTAATAAATCCGGACCTTCTAATAAGATGTCGTTTAAACATTTCCCATTCGATTTTGCCGCCGCATCGAATACCAAACGCACCTTTCCCGGCTTATTAGGGTTTGTAACTGCAAAATGAGGCAAATACCATTCCCTTTGATTGTAGGTATTTGCCTCTCCTAAGGGCTCCGCGTAGCCTTTCTCTATTAAACTATCTATTTGAGCCGTATAAGCCTCCCTAAACTCCTGAGACCTATCCATTTTACGTTCAATACCTACTAAACGGCTATGTGCCATGTTATAGCTAGGCGGAAGGGTTGCATCGTCACTGACCCATGGCAACCCCACTTCATAACGGCCATTTACTTTTGCTATAGTTCTTTTTACTATTTCCAATGCGCGCTCCTCCCCCGGGACTACCCTTGGTTCTCTGCCTATACCAAGAGAGTCAATTTCAAAATGGGACCGCACTATATCATTCAGATTCGCATCTGAGGGGCTCTGCGTGGTGTGCACATGCAACACCGACGCCCTATTAACAACAATGCTTTTAGGCATTGACCCATGTATGACCCATCCCAACTGGGTCAGTGACGCGGCCGGCTGCCTACGGCTACCGGTCACCAACTTCCGCGACACTATAAGATGCCAATTATCCGCACCTATGAGAATTTGAGGTCTCACTCCCTCATAACACACCGCATCCGGTGGTAAAGCTCTAAAATGCGACATTTGTAACAATTCTTTACTAACGGTCTGCCTACCTAAAGTGAGGTTCCGTACCGTACGCGCTTTAATCTTAAAGGGGCGTCCGCTCTGCCCGGCCAAGCTAATACCTACTAATCGGCTTTCCGACTCCTGCTGACTAGAATTAGCACCTATTATATTCAGGGCGCGGACTGGGCCCTGGGCCCCTATCGACTTTGCCAACTGCTCGTCGATCAAAGTGATAGTGGACCCCTCATCTAATAACGCGTAGGTCTGTACCCCCTTGCCCCTGCCACCCCCTATTGTGACAGGGCAGACCTTAAGAAGTACCTGCGTGCTATCAACTGGCGTATGCGCCGACGCCGTAATTACTGACTCTATTTGTACCTCTTTTACTTCCGGCCGCGGCTCGGAATGCAACAGCATGTGGTGTGATCGTGTGCAATCACCCTTACCACATCGCTTTGCCTTACATTGAAAACGTCTATGTTTCCCGTTTAAACACTGATAGCAAATTCGCGCTTCCCGTGCCCAGTTCCAGCGCTCCTGTACTGACATCGCTACAACCTTACCGCACGCATCGGTCCGGTGCCCACTACCACAACAGAGACATGTAATAGCCGCTTCTGTTGTGTTATACACCGGCCGGCGCGCGCGGTCTAACTTTTTAAACGTAGGCCGTGATGCCGGCGGCTGCACTGCGCGCGCGCTTGCTACCGTGCTTTTCTCGTATGAGAACTGAATAGCCCTATCAGCCTCCTTCATGAGAAAGTTCGCTAATCTAGTTAACTCGGATTCCGGCCCGTCCGCCCTATCGAAAGCATAGTCATACCACTTGTTTTTAAGGTGGGGACTAAGTTTCTCACTTAACATCCTAGGTAGCCGTGGATCCGTATTTCTACCTACCGGATCCACACTTTCAATTACAGTGACTACATTTTGTACTTTAACCGCAAAGATATTTAACTCATTTGCCGATGCCCCCACATTAGGTAGTCGCATTACCTCCCCTACTGCCTGGTCTATAATAGTGCCTGGGCGACCGAAACATTGTTCTAGGGTCTTCATAATTCTATCTGGGTCTGACGCCGAATATAAAAGGGCCGACACCGCCTGTCGTGCCGGACCCCGCAAGCACGCCCTCAACCTAGCCAAATTCTCTATGTCCGTGAGTCTATAATTCTGCGTAGAGTCCCTCATCGCTGCTTTGAATGGCAACCACTCCCTAGGGTCCCCATCAAATAAGGGTAACTCCTGGGCCTGTCGTGGTGGGGGTCGACCCCGCGACATATTCTCTAACGCGTACACTAAACGATCCAGGACTTCGTCTTTAGAGATATTGGTTTTGGCGGGCTCGTCTTGTTTACTATTATTCGGCGCCCTACCATCCCCTAGCCTATCCTCCCCCCGTAAAAATTCCCGCGGGGGATGACTATCCTGTAACCAATGTTCTACCCTTTCGTTCGCATCTATTTGCCCATTTACACTATCTCTATCAGTTTCTTCCGGCGGCGTTACCCTATCCTTAGCTATCTGCTTATCCACTAAACCGGCTTCTATTTCTAACTGCCTAATTCGTGCCTTTAACATGTCTGTTTCCGTATTAATTTGCTCCCGCCTAGCGCGCGCACTATCGGTTGACCGTCGCGAACAAACCGATGGCGGCCGCGTACCTAAAGTTTCCTGTTCGGTAACTACTTGCTCGGTCCTACTGGTCCCTGGCAATGGTACGTCCTGCGGAGCCTCGGAAGGAGACTCTGGATAGTCTGGTATGACCCTAAGCGCCGCGCGCTTCCTAGTGGTAGGTGGACTCCTTGGCATCATCACTGTTTAACTACCTCAACTACACTGAAATAGGTCCCTACCTCCCTAACTGAGATGGTCCCTACACAGTAACACAATTCAACAAAAATAAAAAAATTAAAAATTCCTAACGGCCTAACACACACACAAATACACTGGCCCGAAAATATACACGGATTACGACTCACTGTATATCCGTCCGTATCCGCGATCCGCGAAGTTGCAGGCGCCGCCGACGTCCCGATGCTCGGCCGCACCCGCCCGATGCCGCTGTGCTGAGCTGTGCAGACGCTGACGCTGCCACGAAGCCGCCGCCGCCGACGCCGTTGACCCGACGTCCCGGCTGCTCCGATGAAGGCGCCCAAGCTGCGATGCTCAGGGCGGTCCCGCCCGAGTTGCGTATGCGCTAGCGTACGAAACGCCGCGCCGTACGCCCCTGCTCAAGGCGGCTGCCCAAGCGGTGAAAACGCTGGCGTTCGAAACGCCCGCGCTGTGATGCTCGCCGACCCGGCCCGCTGCGGTCGCTGACGCTGGTAGAGCGCCCAAGCCGCACGGCCCGTGCTCAAGGCGGTCAAGCCCGAGTATCGCCCGTGCTCAAGGCCACAATGCTTGAGCGATGACGGTGCTGGCGTTCAAAACGCCGAAGCTGCGATGCCCGTCGACCTGGAGCTTGTGTGGTCGCTGGCGCTGGATAGCGCCCAAGCCACGATGCCCGTTGACCCCGAGGTGCAGCTGCTGACGCCTGCTTGGCGCCCTGGTCTCGCTGCACGTCGACCCTGTTCCCCGTCGTTCCCTGGCCTCGCCCTCAGACTGCGAGACCTGGAATGCACGTTCCGATCCGTTAATCAACGCGCCGGTATCCTACTCCGGCTCTTCCTTGCCGGTCGTTACCAGTACCCTTTTGTTTCCTTTCCCGGATGGCCGCTGGTGGCCTACTAATCCGGCGTCGATGGACCAGAACTTTGTGGGGGACAAATGGCTTTTACACCAAAGTCAAACACAAATCTGCATCGATGTGCCAGAGTGGACTGTAACTGGGTTTTTATTTTCGTTTCTTCAATGGTTCATACTATTCTAACTTATTCACTAGCTTATTTCACTATACTATAACTAACTAGCGAACCAGGGGGTCTGGTACTATTCTAAACTTTCACTGGCAATACCTTCACGGTCTGGAAGCACTTTTCTTGCGGAGAATCGAACGAGGACAAACTAGCAACGAAATGTACCGAGTTATATACGCTTCCAAACCGTCTCCTTCCATGTCAAAATTCCGTGACACGCCCCAAAAATCGAACGTCACGAAGGTCCGGGTCAACAGAGATAGGACTCTAAAACATTACACATAAGGTCCAATTTCCCACGGTCGTCATACATCCCTGCTGACCCGCCCCCGCCTTGATACAATTCATACGCAATATCTCTTATTTTATTAAATTTTCTTATACAATTCTTATTAGATTTTTATTCTAATTCGATACACTTTCAAAGTTTTTACTTATTAGAAAAACATAATTTTTTAGGGGCTCTGTCATGCTCTATCACCTATGACACGATTGAATATCGCTAGCCAAACCTAAATACAATTAAAAACCGCAAACGGTATCTGCCTATCTCCTTTATCCTAAGCGTGAGAGACAATTTTATCTAACAAGTAAGATTAGGTACATTCGTTTTTTCCTTATTGTGAGTCTACTTACACTCTTTATACATACATTTCCCTGAGGGGGCAACAAAAATACATCTCGTACATAACTTTCAGCCTAGTATCTTTGCTATTTACGAAAATACAGCGACTTTCACCTCTCTCTCCATACAAAATGTTGAATTCAACATCAGCTGTGAACAAACTAATTGAATCTACCTACATACAAATTGATATTTCTAACCGGAACATTTTATACAATTTGTGTTATAATTTCTCAATTTCTTTACTTTCTACGCGCGCTACGTGGTCGTACCCTCGTGCATATCTCCGGGCCAGTGTGTGTGTGATAAGTATACAGCAAAATACCTAATTTACATTACAGTTTTCATCAATCATCTCATAATAGTGTCTACTACAGCGAACTTTGCCAGTCGATAACTACTGATCTGCCTATGCCATGCGTGGGGTTGGTCGTGAATATGAATTATTAGACATTCCTACGCCGAGCTATGCCACTGACTGAGCTCTAAAAAAGTGCGCTGCGTATTTACGCTTCCTCCGCGTCACTTCCCCGCACTTCACCCCCGCCGCCGCAGGCGGATCAGGTGCTCTGTCGGTCACCTCTCCGTGGACGACCCTTTCGACTAACCGAAAATACCTACACCTCCAAATTTAATATTTCCTATGGCAATCGCTAGACAACAACTCTTTTATCATCATACTCAAATATTACATGCCTACTATGAGAACCTAACGAGTTATATCGAATTAAAAACTGCCGCTGCATACAACCAACATACACCTAGCGGTCATTGCAAGCTTTACTAACTTTACATAATGAAATACGACGCTTATTGATTCTATCCTTTACAAATATTTTAGAAAATATCTATAATAGTTGTAGACTATTGAATCTTTTTATGTCATTCAATCTAAGTAATGTTTTTTTGGAACCCACCCGAGTGAGTGCAACCTCAGCAACTTGTATTGATAATATATTTTGTGATCTTAAATATTTAGATAAAAATATTGTTAACTGCATGCCTTCGGATCATAGCGGGCTAATAATGACTTTTGCCACTGATAATAGTAAAAATATAACACAAAAAACATACAGACAAATAACTTCTGCTAAATTAAACAATTTTAATGACATGTTAACTAAAGAGTTATATGCCCAAAAGTTTGATTTAAATAGTGCAAATAATTGTTATGAGCAAATTTTTAAGGTACTTGATACACAATTTAATAAAACATTTAAAATTAAAACTAAGTCTACCAAATATAAATTAAGTTTCTGTGATTGGGCTACAACTGGCATTCGTAGAAGTAGGGAGAGATTATTCGAATTATATGGTCTTAAGAATTGTATGCATAATGAAAAACTTAATATATATATTTTGCTATATATTCAAAAAATTTCAAAAATGTGTGTCAAAAGGCAAAGTCTATATATTTGAGTAGGAAAATAATAAATGCAGACGATAAGATGAAGGCTACGTGGAAAGTAATAAATAGTGAAGCAGGCAAAATAAACGGAGTGATGTTCGCTTGATTTTGGAGACATCTCAGGGTACTGTAAGTTCGAATCCTGACATTGCTCAGCACTTTGTAGAATACTTTGCAAATATTCCCTTTGAAATTACAAAACCCTTAAACTCATCCTCTTTATTATCCATTGCTATTCTGAAAACTAACGTAGAAGTTTGTACTATTCAATTTAGGTTGTAGGCATGTAAGCCCACAGTCTGTAAGATCAGCTTTTCATCAACTTAAAATAAAAGCTACCGAAGATGTTTATGGCATGTCTGTTATGGTGTGTAAGTCGATTATAGATACCTTAGCTCCTTACTTAGCATCAATTTTTAACTTATGTATTGAGCAGGGAGTCTTTCCAGATTTATTAAAATTTAGTAAAGTTATACCGTTATTTAACTACTGGTGGTAGAGCTCCAGTGTCGGAGCTCGCGGGCGTAGGCACCACCGCATTACCTAATATACTTGCCGCTAAATGGTAGTGTTCAACACTATCGTGTTCCGGTCAGGTGGTAATGTACGGCCCTGTAATTTCCGGCACAGAGGCATAAGACCTTAGGCCCCAGGAGTGGTAACGCATCTGCATTTTGACCTTGGTCTTTGTGTGGGTGTCTATAGGCTGCAGTCATCACTTAACATCAATGTGAACTGCATGCTTGTTTACCACTTCCATAACATAAAAAAAAAAAAAAAAAAAAAAAAAATCAGGTGACAATAAAAACCCTAATAATTATAGACCGGTATCTATTCTGCCCGTTCTCAGTAAACGTGTTCGAAAAACTAATGCTTACTCAATTACTGCAACATTTCAATACAAATTACATCTTACACGAACAGCAATTTGGTTTTACAAAAGGACGTTGTACAACCGATGCCGGTGTTGCCTTATTAAAACATATTTTTGAAGCTTGGGAGGATTCACAAGATGCTATAGGTATATTTTGCGACATTTCAAAGGCATTTGACTGCGTGGACCACAATACATTAATTGGAAAACTTGATCACTATGGACTTGAAAATAAAGCCCTTCAACTTGTTTAGTCTTACCTGAAGGATCGGAAACAAGTAGTTCAAGTGAATGGAGTAAAATCTCAAGGTGCAAAGACAGGAATGGGTGTCCCACAGGGCTAAATATTAGGGCCATTTCTGTTTTTAGTCTACGTTAATGATTTACTTCATTTGATACCTAACAGTGTTTCCAAAACAATTTTATTTGCAGACGATACTTCAATAGTTTTAAAAGTGAATAGACGAGATCCAGATTACAAAACTATAAATGAGGTCATAGGAGAAATACATAAATGGTTTACTGTCAATAATCTTGCACTAAATAGTAAAAAAACCAAATATATCCGTTTTACCCTCCCTAATGTAAAAAGTAAAGACGGAGACTGAGCCGACTGAGTTT
This sequence comes from Macrosoma leucophasiata, assembly GCA_036365455.1. Taxonomy (NCBI): domain Eukaryota; kingdom Metazoa; phylum Arthropoda; class Insecta; order Lepidoptera; family Hedylidae; genus Macrosoma; species Macrosoma leucophasiata. The sequence continues at coordinate 2,246,237 of JAWQUS010000010.1, forward strand.
TTTTGGGCAGGTTTTTCTCAGATCATATTGGCCTTTGGAACTCTGCCGGTGAATGACAAAGAATGACTCTATTTCTTTTCTTTTTACTCTTTGTTATCAGTTTGTAAAGGGGAAATGTGACATTCTACTGATATACTTTTTACATTAGTTTATTATATTTAATTTTATCTTAGTGATATTCTTGACTATACATATATTTTTTATCTTGTTTGACATGTATATCAATTGTTATTCACTTTAATTTAATTTATTTAGTTTGTATTTGACGTATCATAAGAGGTGCCTGTCACCCTAAATGAATAAATGAGTTTCTGATTCTGATTCTGATTCTGACCAGTAACATCTTACAAGAATCTACTGGAAATACACCCGCGAAGTGCAGTTGTTTCTGAAGACATAACCGTGCACAGTGGGGTAACATGGAGAGGTTTAGTCTAGGAATGACTGATTCGCGAAATGACTACATTGTCTAGGATTGACCGATTCTTGAAATGTACAATTCTATAAATGACTGATTCTTGAAATGACCGATTCTACAAATGACTGATTCTAGAAAGAAGATTACACATAAGGATGTCTCTTTTCATCTTAGTTATTTCTATATATATATAGTGTTCTATATAAAGTGTACTGGATGATATAATACACAGAATAAACAATGATAAGCGTAGCGATATAGAGTAGAGATTAACCGAACAATTAGATGACCTAGACTACGTTGATCAACTGTGACTGATCAGCCATAAACACATCAACATGCTAGCCAAACAGGACAATCTAAGGGCCAAAAATACACTTATGGAAGACACAAGAATTATGCATTGAAAGACTCTTGGCCACTATTTCTAGGTTCGGTGTCGATTAAGCGGAAACGGAAACCGGATTTCATTGAATTTAATGTGTTTCTTAATCGCTGTAGCAACAATGGCCCCGATCGAGTCCGAGAACAAAAAGAAATCAATTGTCATATTTTCTGGTGTACATATTTTATATAAACATTAGCGTTCTGCACTCCTTTGTTATGTAAACTTATACTACCTAACTTCATACTCTTCCAGTCGTCGGTGAAAGGGGTGAAAAGTTTTTACTTCACATATTTAATGATATAATATAAAAGTCTTGTTACCTTATACCATGAAAACCTTTCAATCGTTGAATACGTTGATCTTGTGTTTGATTAAGACTAGCTAATTTTGACCAATTTTTTATCACAGAAAAACTTAATAAAATCGTATTCCCTACACCTGAAATGCAAGAAGAGCACCATCAATACATAATACATATAAAATTGATGGTGGTAAACAAACATATAGTTCACATAAATGGTAATTGAACAGCAGCCTATAGACTGTAATATCTTTGGACTATAATCTGCAAAAACCGTCGGTCAAAATGCAGATGCGTTGCCACGGGTGGCTACTCTATTTTGTATATTTTCAGACAAAAACAGCGTCGGCAAAATCATCGCCAAACACTGCGTTTGTTATATTTTATTTAATTTATCAGGTTTTGTTGGATAAAATTATAAGAAAAATTTAAAAAATGACCTCTATCCTTAGCATACGTGTTTAAAACTAACGTTCAAGTTCAGCAGCGCATCTTAAATGCTCAGAAAATTTTAACACGTTTTCGGACAAAAAATACATATTATAAAATTAATTAATAAGTAATTTGTAAGTACCTTTTTTGTTTTTATTTCTGATCCAGTATAAATGATAAAGCGATCCGATTATGTTCATCGTCAAAAGTGTAAAAAATATCACAGCTACAATAATATCACAGATATCTATCTCTACAAATCGGTCTTTTGTATAACAATATAGTTTGTCAGTAATTTTAGTTTTTAATCTGTAATCGGCCCACATGGTTTCGTTAAGGCATTTCTCAAAGATCAAACTACGGTCCGTCATGTTATCTTCCATATAATATCTGCAAGTCTGAGTTAAACAAAGCCCATACTGAAGACGTGAATGATTGTAATGTTTTAAGTTGGCTTTTGAATATTCCTGAAATGAATCATTAAAATGTTTTAAGAAAACGACATACTAAAAACATCCCGACTCATTTATTAAGACTTGGATCACCAGCAAACTCCAAGTGACGCTGCATTTCGAAGTCAACATAATAAGCACTTCAATGCAATTTTTGTTGTTATGTTCAATATCGAGTCAAATGTATCTGATAGTTCTACTCTCTTGAAATACACTCGCATTGCAAAAAATAAAAATATTACTATTCTACATTCCTTCATTAGAGGAGAGAGTTTCGCTTCTTTTTTTATTATCAATTTAGAAACTACTGGGGTTAGAAAGGTAGAGGAATATGCTATCGCTCAATGTACGCCAAAATTACCCTCTCATTCATCCTCAATCCAAAGCGATTGTCTTACCTTTATCATATCCAATAATTCACTACGTGTATCTGATACCAGATCAAATTCTGCAGTACAATAAATACCGCCCGGTTTATCAACACAAATGTCAAAGTTGTCCAAATAAAACATTGGGGGCATCAAAGCGTACATGGAATCTGTAAACAAAGGAACACTAAAACATTTACTTAGGGCAGCGCACCTGTACCGTTAAATACCTATACCGTTACCACTTATTTCAACCGACTTGAAATGGAGGAGACTATGTGTATGATTTTTATGTATACAGGGTTACAGGTTAAGTCAACCTATTCCCGTTAAGGGCGTGTAGTTTACATTGTTTCTGACTGATTTGTCTATGAAACACCCTATCCCAAATCTAACCGTTTTCGAGATATATAAATTTTATTGTTTTTCATAAAAAATGCCCGATTTCTCCTTAGTTTTTTTGAAATTTATAAGTCTTATTATTACTGTTAGTCGATTTTTGCATGTAAAATAAGATACTTTATAACCTCAATACCAAAATGTTACATAAAACGAATAAATAATTCGTTGCAGACGTTCTTAACTTATAAAAAGGAACATAAAATTCGAAAGTTATTTTTTCTTTCAAGGATATTAAAAAATAATAATATGGCGCCTGTCTTGCTGATGTGCTTAATAATATGCACGTTTTGTCAGCTATCCAACGAGGTATAACAATAATGGGGTGTTAATAAAAATTCTTAGAAAAAACTAAGTTACGTGCCCTCAAGTAGCATTTCTAACGCTCTCGCCAATTGTCCTTTAGGGTTAATGCGGTGTGTGCGAGCGAGACACTTTACGATTTATGCAGGTGTGAGTGAGTAAAATAATGTGCAGGTAAAACAAAACATGTTACTAGATAAAGTTAGTCTGCTTATGTGATTCGTCCGTAGTAGATGCGATATTATTTTGTTCTCTGTTTCTTACTCAACTTGGCTGTGTTTCTGGACTGTTTCTTCTAATTCCTGACTGCTGTGCTTGTAAACTGGACACCGATTTGTGCTTGCGATACGGAACTGTGAAAGATGACGACCTACAGGAATGAGGAATATGCTGACATGTTAATTTGCTACGGATACTGCAATTCGGTGTCCAGTTTACAAGCACAGCAGTCAGGAATTAGAAGAAACAGTCCAGAACAAATGCAAAGATAAGTTCTAAAATGGCTAGCAGTCTTTTTAAAAGTATTGGTTTTTTTTTCTACTATAGATTTTTTTTTTCATATTATCATAAGTGGGTGAATTAAAGATAAAGTTGGCTTCAGGCAGGGATCAAACCTGCCAGTACTGGATTCTACGCTTAATCACTAAGCTACTAAAGACCTACCTTTTCTTGATGTGTATTTTAGAATCTATCGTATGATATGGAACCCCGTATGATTGATGATCCGCATGTTGACGACGTATGGAACTAATGGAACGACATCCATTGATACCGAGAGGCTATGCTAACTGGACAGCCAGCTTTCTATGAGAGCGTTTCATACAAGTCATAGTTGACGGTCAGCGCTCAGACAGACTACCTATCAACGCTGCCACAAGGCTCTGTTCTATCTCCCACGCTTTTTCTTCTGCATATCAATGAAATGTTGAAGCAAAACTCCAATTTCCATTGCTATGCTGGCCGTGCAAATGCCTCTCGGACACTTATCGAAGAAAGCAGGACAGTGTCTGAAATCGAGCACTCTCTAGATCGGGTCTCGGATTGTGGTCGACTCGAGTGCAGTTTAACCCCTCGAAGACCGAAGTCTGCGCATTCACCGCTTTAAAAAAATCCCATTCATTGTAGCACCACAGTTCCAGGGCACTCAGCTCGCCGTTGGTAAGAATATCGGTATCCTGGGCGTTGACATATCGAACGAAGTGCAATTCGGGAGTCACATTCAGTGTAAGACCAAGTTGGCATCCAAAAAGCTAGGGGCGCTTAACAAAACGAGGCAGTATTTTACTTCGGGGCAGCTGGTGTGGACAGTGGCCCCATCTGGAATACTGCTCTCATTTGTGGGCGGGAGCCCCCGTTTGTATTGTTAACGATCCAGGACTTTCTGTCAGGCTCGAACATCTGCGCCTGCGCAGAGATATTGGGAGTTTGTGCGTGTTGTACCGTCTCTACAAAGGTGAGTGCTCTGCTGAACTGTTCAACATGGTGCCACCGTCTCTTTTCCTACACCGTTCTACCTGCCGAAGAGCGAGGTGCCACCCTCACCGTCTGGACACCTGGTAGTGCTCAACGGTGCGGTTTTCACGTTCGTTCCTGGCCAGAACATGTAAATTGTAGAACGAACTTCCCTCTTCCCCGGTGTTCCCTAGGTGCTACAATATGGGGTTCGTCAAAAATGGCGTCAAAAGAGTCCTCCAGGGCTGGCAGCGCGTTGGCAACTCCTCTGGTGTTGCAAATCTTTATAGGCGACGGTGACCACTTTCTATCAGGTGGCCCGTCTGCTTGTCTGTCAACGTTCAGATATAAAAAAAACATGATAACCAATTAATGGACCGACCAACCGATGTAATGAATCTTGCATTTATACAGACGTCACAAGTTCGATTCCTGCTTGAAGTCTTTTACCTTAAGTTTTAATTTAATTTCTATTTATTTAAACCTACTTAGTTGTCTATTTCATAAAGCACTCACCATTTAAACTATAAATCACACCATAACACTTATCCATTATCATGATATTTAACAAAATTATCCAGATAAACATTTTAAAAACACAATTAAATTATAATAAAATGCAAATTTTCTTAATAATTTCAAGTGCACTGGCTGCTGAATACGATCACAAATTAAATTATTGTACAACTAGCATATAGCCGGTCAATTAAAATTAGGGATGTTATGAATATGAAATTTCGGATACGGATACAGAAATGATTGTTATGGCGGATACGGATACGGATATGAAATTATTTCGGATTATCCGTTAGTTTCGGATAATTTTGGCTACGGATATAATATTTTTAAGGTATTTCAAAAGTAAAATACAAACTTCCTGAATGTAAAATTCCTCTCAGGTTAGTTAGTTACGAGTATAATAAGGCGATAACAGTAGTTTACAAATTATGCAAAAGGTCACGCGCGGCTTCTATCCATAGAACAACACGGGCCACGGGCCGCGGCGGATAGGAGGGGAGTAGGCATATGCAGGCTTTCCCCTCTGTCAAAGTACTAGATCAAATGATCCTATGCCTGTCGCCCAGATATTTAAATATCTGCTTGAAATTGTTTATGTATTTTGTTAAAGTCAAAGTGTGAGTTTCGTAGTAATAGATGTGTTTTGTGAATTGTGGATTTTTGTAGTGTGAATGTATGTCACATGTATTTCCCCCCGCAAAAAATGACAGACTGTTTTGCATCGGTAATAAACGCTATGGCTGCTTCCCTCCGCGGCGGACCGGTGGGCCGAATTGCTCTATGCCTCTATCCGATACTCCCGAAACTTTTATTTGAAAGAAAGAAAGAAACATTTATTTGACACACCGCGAGATAGATAAAACAGACATAAAACGTTGATAACAATAATGAAAGAAAAAATAACACAATTTCTGAAATTATTACATACCTACACGTAATATGTGTCTCACGGCTGCCAAAAAGGTGTTTAGCAAATGTCAGGTAACTTCAAAAATATAATAGAATACAATATACCAGAGTAAATAAAAAATAAGTATAAAAGATAATCCTATAATCGTAGGTATTTCAGTTTCGATTACGGTTACGGATATTTTTTTATCGGATATCCGATAGTTTCGTTTACGGCTACGGAACTCCCTAACATCCCTGATTAAAATTACAATGTCAGTCAGGTTATGTAGATAATTATATGTTTTTAAGTACCTTATTTGACGATCCGGTTAGTCCAGCGATGTAAGATGACCGTTTGATTCGAAGGGTCGCGGGTTCGATCCCCGCACCGGGACAAATACCTATTTGTATGGCCTACAGATATTTGTTTCGGGTCTGGGTGTTTGTATATGTGTTGTATATTATTATGTACAACGGCACCCACGACACAAGTTTATACCTACTGTGGGGCTGTGACTGAAAGCGTTTTTTTAATATGTTACCGGCAGTTTCCTACAAGGTTGTCAAATGTAATAATCAAAGTGTAATGTTGATATTACATTGTTAACTTTGAATTTGTTTAAATTATGGAAAATTGTAAAAATATGCCTAAGAGATATTTTTAAAAGAGACTGAGTTTTTATGGGCCGGTTTTTTTCAGATCATATTGGTCTTTCGAACTCTGCCGGTGAATGACAAAGAATGACTCTTTTTCTTTTCTTTTTACTCTTTGTTATCAGTTTGTAAAGGGGAAATGAGACGTTCTACTGATATACTTTTTACATAAGCATATTATATTTAGTTTTATCTTAGTGATATTCTTGACTTTACATATATTTTTTATCTTGTTTGACATGTATATCAATTGTTATTCACTTTAATTTATTTTGTTTGTTTTTGACGTGTCATAAGAGGTGCTTAAATGAATAAATGAGTTTCTGATTCTGATTCTTATGTAATCCGGTATTCTATAGGTTACCTTTATTTTATACACAGTGTATTTTTTTGTGCTTTTTAGGGTTCCATACCTTAAAAGGAAAACAGGAACCCTTATAGGATCACTCGTGCGTCTGTCTGTCTGTCTGTCCGTCTGTCACAGACAAGTTGCTCCGAAACTACTCCACCAATTGAGTTGAAATTTGATGAATATATGTAAATTGGTGACCTAAAGATGAACACGTCAAGTAAAATAATAAATTTTAAACAGGGAGCCACTTTCGGTGGGTAAATCAGAAAATAAAAAAATAAAAATTGTAAACTGTGTCGTGTGACATATCAAATGAAAGAAGTTGTTGTCAGCATCTCAGAGATATTTTTTTATAATTTTTGCATATACAAATTTGAAGTTATTTAAGAAAAACGACGAAAATTGACCATTCCCCCCCTTGTCTCCGAAACTACTAAACTTGAAATTTTGAAAAAAATGTGGAAAATAGTTCTTTGCCTATAGATTACTGAAAAACCTATAAGAAGTTTGAGTATTCAAATTAAATCGAAAATTCTTAATAATAATTTGCCCCTGCCGGTACCACCGTAACCGCTATGTCCCTGCATTTTAAATCTGTAATATTTTCGAAAATATTTATTTAAATTACAAGCAAACATGAGGTTCACATTGATGTTAAGTGATGACTGCTGCCTATAGACACCCACACAAAGACCAAGGTCAAAATGCAGATGCGTTACCACTCCTGAGGCCTAAGGTGTTATGCCTCTGTGCTGGAAATTACAGGGACCACCTGACCGGAACACGATAATGCTGAACACTACCATTTAGCGGCAAGTATATTAGGTAACGCGGTGGTGCCTACGCCCGCGAGCTCCGTCACTGGAGCTCTACCGGTTAGATGGTAATGTACGGCCCTGTAATAACTTATCATTGAGACATGTCTTTGCCTTTGGCCGCGTCGTGTGGCGGGTTGCTCACTTCCCTCTAAAATGGTCGAGGAGGGCAATGGGGGACTGGTCTGTTCTGGTTTGCAGGAGCTACATCACATTTAGTAGATAGCCGTTTATTTGCATCTATGCTATGGACGTTCACATATGTAATGGTTATTAACTCTAGGTATTTTATGATTTATTGACGTTTTAAAAGTATATGTAAAGATCTATTCGAAATAAAAATATTTTCTATTTCTATTTCTATTTCATAACAAGTAAGGTCTCAGGGTGGCAACGCATCTGCATTTTGAACTCTGGTCTTAGTGTAAGCGTGTATAGGCTGCAGTCATCACTTAACATCAATGTGAACTGCATGCTTGTTTGCCACCTGCATTACATAAAAAACAATAAAAAAGTTATCTACTTACTGTAAACGATGCTTATACTTTTCTAGCAACGTATACAAGTGAAATACCTAAATGTAAAACGTACATAACTTCATGTCTTTATTCTCCGAAGGAACAAGCAGTGGTTGTATGTATTAGGGGCCGTTCAAGTATTACGTGAATACTATGGGGGGGGGGGGGGGGAGGGGGGGGGGGGAGTCATTGCTCTGCTTATTTTGGATGACATGGGGGGTAGGGGAGCCTAGATGATGATTACGTCATCGGTAGTTATTTACTTATCAGTAAAATCTAATCTCTATCCTAAATCTATTTTCTTATTTTAAAAAATACAACTATAACATTATAATTATAATTAAAAAAAAAAACAATACATTAATTGAAGTATGTTTACGTAAGCATGGGGGAAGGGGGTAAGAGCTTTGCTTACTTTTGCTAACAAGGGGGATGGGGAGGTAAAGAATTGTAATAAATCTGCTTACGTAATACTTGAACGGCCCCTTACACATCTATACCCATATGTGTACAAATCACTCACTATTCGCAAGTTACGTATTGTCCCATGTACATATTAAGTAATTTTTAGTCGTCGGACATATGCAGGCACATTACCAAAATTTAAGGGCCTTAAGCTTAGGGGGCCTCATACCATAAAGCAACACGAGCCACCGGCCGCGGCGGACCGGTGGGGAGTAGCCATAGCGTTTATTACCTATGCAGGGGGAAATGCGTGCGACACACACGCACACTACAAAAATAGTTTATTACTACGAAACTCACATCTTGACTGTAACAAAATACAGAAAAAAATTCACGCACATATTTAAACATCTACGCGCCAGGTATAGGCCCATTTGGGCTTGTACTTTGACAGAGAAAAGCCTGCATATGGCTACTCCCCTCCGGTGTTGCTTTATGAGTATCTTAAACTATCCACATTTACAATGCACAGAACATCTCTACACTGTTATTTACTTTATGTTTGCAAACAAGCATACAGTTTACATTAATCATCATTTCAGCCAAAAGAGGTCCACTGCTGGACAAAGGCCTCCCCCAAAGATTGCAACAATGAACGGTCCTTCACGATCTTCATCAGGTTGTCGGTCCACCTCGTGGGGGGCCTGCCTACGCTTCGTCTTCCGGTACGCGATCGCCACTCCATAACTCTTCTGCCCCAACGGCCGTCAGTTCTGCGAGCTATGTGCCCTGCCACATTACTGGTAAATAATAATGTAGCCGCCTATCAATAACTACATGAGACCAATTTCAATTTAGATGCGTTGCCACTCCTGAGGCCTAAGGTGTTATGCCTCTGTGCCAGAAAGAACATTAACCTATATTACCACCTGACTGAAACACGATCGTGTTGAACACTATTATTTAGCGGCAATTAAATTAGGTAATGCGGTGGTGCCTACGCCCGCGAGCTCCGTCACTGGTGCTCTATCACTAGTAAGAAGATTAGGTAAAACGGAGTGGATTAGGTACCTAATACGGAGTGGATTAGGTAAAAATTTTGCTATGCAAGTTTCATGAATGGTTTTTTTTATGTTATAGAAGTGGCAAACAAGCATGCAGTTCACATTGATGTTAAGTGATGACTGCAGCCTATATGCACCCACACAAAGACCGAGGTCAAAATGCAGATGCGTAACCACTCCTGAGGCCTAAGCTGTTATGCCTCTGTGCCGGAAATTACAGGGCCGTACATTACCACCTGACCGGAACTCGATAGTGCTGAACACTACTATTTAACGGTAAGTATATTAGGTAATGCGGTGGTGCCTACGCCCGCGAGCTCCGTCACTGGAGCTTTACCACCAGTAAAAATGGAAGTGGAATGGTAAGTGAGTACTACAGTCTATGGGCTTCTGCAAAAAAAAACAGACTTCAGAGGTCAAAATGTGGCTACATTGCAACCCCTGAGGGCAAAAGTTGTTGCCTCCGTGACAGATTTTTTTGTCATAATTGTGTTGCGGTTGATTGATCTTGAAGTTGGTATATTTTTAAGCTGTAATTTCTTGCATCGCGATCGATCGCGGCCGCTCGCGGCCTACGACTGTCGGCGGCCGCTCGCGACAATAGATACAGTATGAAAATGTATGGCACCGCTGCCGTGGCCCGCGACAGACGCGCGCGGCCAACGACTGTCGTGAATCGCGTAACTGCCTCAGTAGCGTAGTGGTAGCAGGCTACTACTATTGCGCTGGAGGTCCTGGGTTCGATTCCCAGGTCGGGGACTATCAGAGATAACGGTTTAAAATCCTTTATCTCTGCTTCTATTGGGATTTTTCCATTTTTTGGAAGTTTCCCAGTACCCCGGAGTGTGGTAATGTTCCCGGAGATGGCAACAGGTTCGCCACCTGTTACATGGGCCAAAAACGTAACCGGCGAGTCGTGGGTGTTTGCATGTATGATTGAATGCATGCATTTACCTCTGCCTACCCCTTCGGGGATTACAGGCGTGAAGTTACGTCAACCTTCTGGTAGAGTCGAAATGTTAGGTAGAAATATTAAAAATAAACTATAAATAGAAGTATGAAATGGAGGCTTTTATTAATTTATCAAATACATTTCAAAAAGATACCAAAGTTTTTCTACTAATAAATTCCAAATTTTTAAGATTTTTCCTTCTGAAATAATTTAAGGAAAACAGGTAAGTATTTTCACATAGTCAGCCAATTTCAATTTTCTGGTAATATCAAAACACTTTAAACGCACACATTTTCTTCATCTTCCACAATCTTCGATTCGATATTCGCTTTTCGATTCTTGGAAAATAGCGATAAAATATACTCTTTGGTAACATTTCGAATTGGGGCTTCGATTAACAAATGGAAAGGCAATGCTAGTAAGAATGATAATGCCATGATTCCAATCGCGTTAGCAATCTGGAAATAAAATACAATATGAAATTGTTTTTGTCAAACAAGATGGACTATTATTTTTGTGCAATGTGCATAGTGGCAAAGAAGCTTGCGGTTCATATTGATAGAAAAAACTAAGCTACTTCTTAGTTTTTTCTATCAATGTGAACTGCAAACTTCTTTGCCACTATTATTAAGAAGGGAGATATTTTTTTTTGATTGCATTTTTACAGACAATTCCGAAAAGAAGAATTTTGCAGGAGACGGCTTGGTAGTCTTTTGTTAGTACGTAAAAACTATCTGCGGTGACATTTTGCAGTTGAGATCGTTTTTAAGTACTTACAAAATATTTTAGGTAGACGAGGCACGAGAGGTTTGTCAGAACCGGGATGTCTGGCGCTCTACACTCTCTGCCTACCCCGTTAGGGACCTGGCGTGAAGATACATACATACAAAAGATTTTAGCTGGACATATAATTATGTATTATTTATTCGGTCACTGGCAGATTAGTCACTTCGTTTTTACTGCTTTGTCGCGCGCACATTGAACTAAAATGTTGTTTATTAATTATCAACTTAATGGTTCGGTCGCTCTACGTCTTTCGCCGTCTCGGACTTACTGTGAAATTATGTCTGTCCTGATTTCGTAAATATGTTTAGAAGTTTTCAGGGTTAAAGCAAAACTCACTGACCTCATATTGAGGTCTCAGACTGTAGATGGTATTTAATTTAACCAATTCAATTTATTTTAATTTTAATTTTAACGGAGATGAATGCGTAAAACTTGTTAATATTTCAATGATTGTCACCATCACTTCAGCTAAAAGACGTCCACTGATGGACAAAGCCTTACCCAAAGACATGTAAGTCATTAAGAGGTCGTGTGGTGGTGGTGGTTAAAAATGCACAATGTTAATATTCAAGTTTTCACTTCTGCCGGCACAGGAGTGCACGTTGTTTTAATTTATCCATCCATATAGGTAGGTATTTATGTCCTTGTTCTTATTATTAATGTGCTTACATAAGGTGGACTTAATAGGTACCTCCTACTTGGTGAATACTTAACAAGCATCCTAACCCACTTTTGCATTGTTTCGTAGACCGTTTGTTAAGCCGCAGACCCACCGAAGCGCACGCTGTGCACGGGCACGCGACGCACGGGTTAATTTGTTTGAGAACGTGAGTCACCGTTTACACTGCAGCATACGATACACACAGAACTCACGTGCCACGACGTACAGGCGTCGCTTCCTCGCCCCTCTCACAAACCATGCGGGGGCCGCATGGTGTGTGAGCTTACATATACCACCGTGGTCCACGTGTATAGCGTATCTGACGATGCCAGCATTGAGCTACACGCTCGTATATTCGAGGAAGCCACGATTTTAATTCATGCGTAGCGTGTCCATGGGTTGCAGTGGACACAATTTCATACATTTACTAGAAAAGCGAAACTTGATCTACGTGCGTATGCTTTTCGCGTGCTGCGGTGGATCCGCGACTTTACTTTAATAGCGTACAGTACACTTACATTTATGTTTCCAAACAATGTGTTGAGAAAAGTAATAAAAAAACTGTTTACCATGGGAAATATTTTGAACTCCAACAAAAAAGTGCTAGTGCCGAACAAACTTAGCATAACCATGACATGAATTATATAAGCGCAGTAGGAAATTCGGGATAGTGGCTGCCATCCTCGCCACTCGAAGAAAGGACGGTATGTATCTGTCAAAGAGCAAATTATCATGCTGACATAAACATAGTAGTTAAAACCAGAAATTAAAACTAAAACTTCTCAAACTAAGTTGAAACTTTTGACTTAAACTGAGATTCTTAGCTACATTTTTATTTTATGTAATGAAGGTGGCAAACAAGCATGCAGTTCACATTTATGTTAAGTGATGACTACAGCCACGGAATAGATTCTGTGACCTATAGACACCCACACAAAGACCAGGGGGCCGTCGGCCTATCGAAATTGCTGTCGTCATAGTCATTTCTGTCGATTTTTCATGTCTATTTGTAGCTCCTTTAAAAGCAGAAGTGATAATTTGACTGATGTTCTTGCTTTCGTAGGTGATAAACTAGCTGATCCGGCAAACTTCGTATTGCCTCAGATTGAAATAATGTGTCAAAGGTTTGATAGATACGGACTATTTGTATAGGAAAATAAAATCGTGGTTTTTATTATTTCCCTTCAATTTCTTCACTTTTTATTACATTTTAAACCTTCCCTGGACTTCAAAAATCATTCAAAATTGAAATTAGTTAAATCGGTCCAGCCGTTATCGAGTTTTAGCGAGACTAACGGACAGCAATTGATTTAATATACAACGTGTAACAGGATTAAATGTACAACCCGAAACTAGTTTGTTTAGAATCGATAACCGAATTAATTTCAGGCATTTTTGATATAGGTAATATTTTGTACCAAAATTTATTACAATTATGGAAATTATGGTCACCCATTTGGTAAACAGTCAATACAAACGAAAATGAGACTAACGTGTCTTTCCAAAATAAAATTCTAGTCTCAACAAGTTCATTAGAACTCGTCGAGACGTGCTTTTTATAATAAATAATAATTTAAGAAATAAGATAGTGGAAATTAATCTTATTACTGGCAAGTGTTAAAAAGGGTACGCAATACGCAAGGTACGCTACATCACATTACAACAGTGTGAGTGTGTGAGTAGGTTCGTGTTTTATATGCGGCCGTAGGTAGAGGTAGGGTAAGTAGGCATAGGGTGTGCAGTGCATACTGTTTGTACAAATTGAGGACAACTTATTTCTTAAATAAAAAATATTAAATACATAAACACGTGAGTTCAGTTTGTGTATTATGATTATAACTCGATTTCCTAATCGGGGTGTTAGAGAGTGGCATTATTCCCGTTACATGTAGTATATAGATAGACATGAAAAATTTACTACAATGACAATGACGACAATAATTTCAATAAGCGGACGCATCCTAGCGATCAAAATGCATTTGCATTTTTAAATGGGCTTGATTGATTCGACTCAACACGCATCACGTTTCATTGAGTCGCGTCGCGTGTTAATAATGTGATTCCGTATTAAATAAGTGTCACTTACTGTCAATCTTTACAATAATTGCAAACGTCATCACGGAAAATAGTAAACAAAATGTTGGTTTCACGAGTGCGGCATATACTGCTCTAAAATGTATTGAATATTTTTGACCGTCTATATAGAAGATTTGAGCAAGTAATGTCAATCCAAGGCATACTGGAAACAGGCAGGGGAAGACAAAGTTGTATTTCTGAAAACGTGTGAAAAATTAAATAAATATTGCAAAATAAACCGGCCAAGTGCAAGTCGGCCTCACGCACGTAGGGTTCCGTACCATCATGTATAAAATTTAATTGCTTATGTAATCTGTAGTTCTGAGCGGTAGCAACTATAAAAAAACCGTTAATATTTAATGTTTTGAAATTTTTAGTAGGTATTCGTTGTTACAGCGGCAACGGAAATACATAATTTGTGACAATTTCAGCTTTCTAGCTATCACGCTTTATGAGATACAGCCTGTTGACAGACAGACAGACAGACAGCGGAGGCTTAGTAATAGCACAGTGTAAGTACGTACGGTAGTTTATCGCCTTTGAAGTTTTGCAATAGGTATGCATAAAGGTTGTCACGTTTTTGGTTTTTATAATATGTTTGTAACGCGTCAGTTTACGTTGAACATTTAAATCCTAAAAACACCACTTCTGTAATCCCTGAAGGGGTAGGCAGAGGTAAATGCATACCTACATGCAAACATCCTCCATTCGCCGGTCACGTTTTGGCCCATGTAGCAGGTGGTGAGTCTGTTGACATCTTCGGACACATTAACAAACTCCGTGATACTGGGAAGTCTTCCAGAAAATGGAAAAATCTATCTAACTATAAATATCTCAACCTATCAACAGATTCCCCTGAAATCTGTCAATCTACCAACCTAGCAATTTGTTAATCCATCATCAATCTACCAGTATTCCAATTGGGCGGTCTATCAGTACGCCAGAATTCTAACAATTATAATGTACCGATCCAAATATTTAATAAATGAAAATTAGAATAAATATTAACTTTTGATTTTAATAAACATTTTCAATATCTTCTTTCCGAAAACTTAGTAAAAGAAATTTTAAATCTCGCACCCCTTATCGCTCAGTACCAAGTAGTTGACAGTTCTTGTATGGGGTACTTGGTACCGCTCCCTCCGTCTCTCGCGTTGCACGCCCCGCACTATTGTTCTGACATTACACGTTCGTTGGATGACTGTATGTAATTAACACGTTCGTTTTCATTAGACTGTGGTAATAGGGTCCCTTTTTATTTACGGAACCCTAAAAAGACATCTATATTGATACCTGTCTAAACTGATTTACCTTCAACTTATCCAAGTTGATCTTCTGCGTAAGGATCCTATGTACAGCAAATCCCATGAAAATACCAATCGCGAATGCCATTAAATTGTTATGGCCTTGCCTGTGTATGATGTTGAAATTGGGGTCAAAAACGAAATAGTTTCGGATTATCCTAGAAACAGACAAAACAAAGAATTTAAAATATGTCAATAAAGTAATTACTATCACGATATTCAGGGTCCGGCGGAAAGGGTGGGCGTGGCCTCGCGCCGGGTTGCCGCTTATTACACTCGCTCGACAGCGCCCTAACTCAATCACAGTACAAAATACACGAGCCGCTCCGGTCGCCCTTATTAGGGCCCTAACTCTCTAAATATTATTAAACTGCCCTGACCCTTGCTATCGTACCCTGAATACTTGAATACCGTGCCGTGTAATAAGTCCTTTATGAAAACAAATCTACAGTTTCTAACAAGGGAGGAGACTTCGGCTTATTTCGGATCTGTAGAGCGTTATCTCTTTCGCACCTTTTTACTACGTTCCGTAGCTTTATGTTTGATTTATGTAACGAAAAAAAATTTTTTCTATGGAGTTCTTCAAAATTTTCGAGTAAAATACATTTGGTCGCTATTACTCGCAAACTTGTAAAGCCAACTTATGTGTGATAGTTTTCCTTTTAATTTCGTTATACGTAGCTACTATTGCCGTAATCATAGAGCAACGCAGGCCACCGGTCGCGGCGGACTCCAGTGGCCCGCGTTGCTCTATGGCCGTAATGTTTTAATTTCTACAACAACCTTTTAGTTGGTAGAGGGAGAAATACAGTTGACTCTAACGAAAATTGACACTTTAAAGCTTAATAAGTCACGAACAGTTAACTAAATCGAAAAATTATGTTAGCACACCCCTAACATTATTGACTTACTTTACTATATACCTATAGAAAACGAAAATAAAAATAAATAAATAAAATACGCTTACACTCACAGCCCCACAGTAGGTATAAACCTGTGTCGTGGGTGCCGTTGTACACATACAACACATACACAAACACCCAGAGCCGAAACAAATATCTGCAGGCCATACAAATATTTGTCCCAGTGCGGGGATCGAACCCGCGACCCTTCGAATCAAACGGTCATCTCACACCGCTGGACTAACCGGGTCGTCTAAAATAAAAAAATAACCGCGCGTTACCCGTAGAGGACGTATCCTAAATTTTTTTTTTCATGTTTTAATTCAACCACTTTATTGGGGTAATTAAGATGTATACTTGTGCCAAATTTCAAGTCTCTAATACCAATAGTTTTTGTGCTAAACCACGGACGGACAGTCAGACGGACATGGCGAAACTATAAGGGTTCCTAGTTTACTACGGAATCCTAAAAAAGCTCATGCTAATAACTTAAGAAGCAAGTTACCAAAATGTTGGGAAGTTGATATGAAAAACATAGCTCACCCTGAATTTGTGCAAACTGCAAAAGACACGACAAAATAGAAAGCTTTATAGGAGGCCTTAGTCGAAGTCCTTTAAACTTTGCACAATTGTGCAGTCCCTACCAAAAAATATTGCGCAAGCCCACGAAGGAGACAATCGGCTAGACAAAGTTTCGACTTCATAAGGCGTTATCTCTGCTGCACACTGCCTAGGTAAGCACTGATAGATAGTCCGTTAATGGTCAAAACTAGATCAAAATGGTCGACAAATGTCACATAGGCAGAGAATATGTAATAATACTACGTATAGCATGGACACTTCGACGTCCCGCCCGATTTGCACGCATCACTCAACCCCTTCCCCTCTTATGGGCGACGGTTGGCATTTTGTACGTGCTACGCACACAGGTGCACGTGTAAATACACGTCACTGATTGATGTCTGTGTAATAGAAACCAAATTATGCGTTTGTATGGAATTTTGGCGGAGTGTCCGCGATGTGACAAAGGTAAGTTGCAAAAAAGATAACGCTCTACAGATCCGAAATAAGCCGAAATCGCCTTCGTAATGTCGACTTGCAATATTTCTTGTTGAATACTGTACTTAATAGTGAACTAGCAATGGCTTCGCTTCAGTGCAGTAGAGGTTAGTACCGGCGGCTTTACTACCGTTACTCTACTTCAGCAGACAAGCGGAGAGTGGACAGCTCAGATGGCTCTTAACTTAACGTATATTTACGTAACTGCCTAAGGGCGTAAAGCATTGTACATAAGACATAATTAATGTGCGATTAGGGGCGGTGAAACTTTCACTCTTGTCTTCAGTTGGTGATAATCAGAAAAGCGACAGAGTGAGGCCGGGCGCTGTCCAATAAGCGGCGGTGGATCTTTCTTCAATGAACGCTCTTAATATTTTTATTGGTACCTAACCAATCATACTTTCGAATCTTTTTTGTTCGAATTTTATTTGTTCGAAAATGGTATGATGACGTTTTAAATACCAAAATGTTCTTATCACATAACTAAATTTGTTAGACCATCAACTCATATTACATATATTTTATTTGTCTGAAAAAGTACAACAGATTATCAAAACACTTTTTTCTTTTCACAAATATTTTTCTTACAAAATTTTCAAAAAATATCACAAAGGAGTGTACGGAAAATGAAAAGGTAATCATTTTCATTACTTACTCTGGTGTAATTAATACTACTCCATTGAGGTCCTGAAGGTATGTGTGTAGAACTGGTAAAATTACACCTACTATAAAACTGACTCCACAAACCACATTTCGCGCGCGGGAGCCTCGCACCAGCGCAAATACGATCAAACCAAAGACATAGAGCTGAAAATCTGCAGCCACATACCTGAAAAAAATCAGATTTTAGAACAAGAAGAAGAGAAGAAGCCTCCCCATAAGGGGAGTATGCCCTAATCGCCACACTTGGCATGCGAATTGGCGATCACGATGGTGGTAGTTTTGACGCAGGACGCTAACGCCCATCTTGCAATATTACACTTAGAGTAGTTTGCCAGCCATTTTTCGGTTGATTGACTGCACTAGTGGAAGAATTTTCTCCCAGTGAAAAAAAAAACTTCCGCTAGTGGGCGGAGGGGTCGTCATGTCCCGACGCCACCATTTTTTGTATAAGTACATTTTTATTATTAAAATATGTCATGAAATGGCAAACAAGTACACAGTTCTCTTTGATGGATGGTGGCCTACAATTTTTTACAGTCAGGGAACTCGCACCTTGTCCAAATCATTCAAATATAGCTTTTCTACCAGCGTAGGGACTCGACGGCGTAGGCACCACCGCATTACCTAATCTATCTGCCGCCAAATAGCAGTGTTCAGCACAATTGTGGTTCGGATAGATGGTAGTATACAACCGCGAAATAACTATCATGGAGACATAACAACTTCACCTAACATTTTTGATAAAGTTATAGTTTAGGAGAAAGACAAAGTTTTGTTCGAA
Source organism: Macrosoma leucophasiata (assembly GCA_036365455.1). Taxonomy (NCBI): domain Eukaryota; kingdom Metazoa; phylum Arthropoda; class Insecta; order Lepidoptera; family Hedylidae; genus Macrosoma; species Macrosoma leucophasiata. The sequence goes on from JAWQUS010000010.1 coordinate 2,265,152, forward strand.
AATTTTAAGTAATAGTACTCTGATGAGTCTGATCTGTACTTTTCGCCACGCCGACGCGAACCACCGGCAGAGAATATGACTTCGCGCAGGTCGTCTTTGTTTAGGGTTGTACAAATTTTCCACATTAAACTAATAAATAAAAACTGCATGGAAAATAAATATAACGCTGTGGATGTCAATATTTTTCCATTTGATTGTAAATACGATGTTTAATATTACCCTTAACTATTATTTTTTAACTCAATAAACCCACCCTCATTGAACCATCTTGTTGGGTATTTTTCCTCATATTCCATCAAAGACGATCTCGAATTTTAACTAATGTGATGGTATTGATGAAAGATAAGTAAATTAAAACTAAAAAATACCACAATTCCGTCATACACCGCGTGCCCGTCGAATAGTTGTCAATATACAACAGATTTTTCCAATAAGTACTGCGACAATCATCGACTTCACTACCTACAGCAATCTGAAATATGCACGCAAATTATTTATTGATTAAATGATAAATAAATTAATAAAGGTGTATTCATTACCTACATTTAGTTCTATTCCCACAAAAAAATGGAAAAATTGGCAGATTATAAAAGTATTTGTCCCAGTTCGGGGATCGAACATTTGCAACAGTGGAGGAGTCGCCCACGCGCTGCCAGCCCCGAAGGACTCTTTTGAGGCCATTTTAGAAGAACCCCATATTGTAGCACCCAGGAAACACTTCAGAGGGAAGTTCGTTGGAGATAGCACAGAGCCTTGCGGCACACCAGCGTTGAGGTAGTCTGTCTGAGCGCTGACCGTCAACTAAGACCTGTATAAAACGCTCAGATAGAAAGCTGGCTGTCCAGTTGCAAAGCCTCCCGGGAAGACCGTAAGATGGAAGTTTCGCGAGAACCACTTTCCATCAGCTTGTCTGACAAGCTTATGACTTAAAAAAAGATAAGAATCAATTATTCGTAAGCTTTAGTTTAGAATATTTGATCCATACCTGCCACATTGGACCATTTCCATAGAATCTAAACCAAGTGGCCCTTATTGCCAACATCATCACGTATACTGGTGTTAACCTGAAATCGGTGAAAATATTACAATTAGCACGCGTATTTTTTTAACTGCATCAGTATTATTGTTCCTGACGCGTTTCTATTTCTACACGACCTAACTTCACAAACTTTTTGACTACTCCTTGTTCTCTAAAACTAACCTTTTTAACATTAAAAAAGAAAACTAGCAGGTATTGAGATTTAATGTTTTTTTTTGCGTTTCCGCTACAGAGTTCTCTTTATGTTCTCTTTATTTATGCTATCGTCTACATTTTCTTGAACGTTAAAAATAACAGTGCACATTAACCGTTCATTATCAGCTACCTTTTAAATATTCTTCCTGTTCAGATTTGATTCGTCGATGAGAAAGAATTAGGATTAACATAAATATTGAACAATAAATAACTGAATTGCAATTAGTGTAGCACAATCCAAAAAGTTATAGTTTTACCACATTCACCTTAACCACCTCACCAACAGCAACCATGGTATTGATTTCCAGTTCAAATCATGTTGTTCTGAGTACATTTTCAAGCCAAATGCTAGCAGAAATGCAGTTATCACGAAAAACCACTGTATTATTATATGCCCGTTTAAAAATACGTGAAACAGCGTGACCTCGTATATCTGAAAATAGAAACAGTATTACTTATTGCAGACGTATGCTCAGAATACCATGGGTCCAAAAAGTTACTAATGTTTAGGTAATGCGACGAATGAATACCTAAAAAGGTTTAATTACTCAGTACTATCAAGGAGAGAAAGCTACAGTATTTCTGACATATAATGAGAGGTGACAAATACCGAATACTCCAATTGATATTGCAAGGCAAGATTCAGGGCAAAAGGAGACCTGGTAGAAGAAGAAAATCTGGTTGAAAAATTGAGAGAATGGTTCAACTTAAGGACTCGTTCTCTATTCCGTGCTGCAGCATAAAAAAATAGGATTGCCGTGATGGTCACCAACCTTCGTAGAGAAGTGGCACTTTAAGAAGAAGAAAAGAAGAGAATCAGTACCGTAGCTTCGAAGAAGAGAATCAGGACTAGATATCCCCGTGGTTAAATAACGTTTGTATAAATGTAAGTGAAAGATTTAATGTAAAATCGTTTTATTTAATTTGAGAATTTTAATTTGATTATTATTAATTAATGCCTATTAATTATTACATATTGAATAATAATTATTATTGTAAGTCATTCGCTATAGGTAGCTTGTAAATTGACAATGCAAAAGTGTCCTTGCACACCAATTTGAATTAAAATATTTGAGTTTGTGTTTGAATCCCGAAAATGTTGCTTATATTGTGGTTTCGGCATAGTTACACATGAATAAATTTCCGATAGTACAAGTATATTGTTATACATTTACTAAACCTATAGAAAAATCCACCAGTCACATAAAAAAATATTTGGTCACCAAATGGGCGATTGAAACCACCACTTTTAGTGGAAAATCCACGAAGTGCCAACTTAAACTGTGGATTTATGATTCACCATTGACGATCAAATTTTGGTTTTACGTCAGTCCAACTGATCAGTTCAACTTATCATCATATGTGCCCATACTGTGCATGGGCACATAATATATGAGCGATCGATATTTACAAAATGTTATCCTTGTTGTTCTTGGCCAATCTTGCAATTAAAGTCCGGAATATCCCTTTAATTTTGATTCAACCAAAAATCTTTTTAATAATTATTTGAAATAAATTTTACTTACATTTTCAGCGTCGTGTGGATTGTTAATATACGTAAAAGAATATATAGAATGGTACATAATTACAGCAATTATTAAAACGGTTCTGAAAAAAAAATGTATTTGCAAGGATTATTTTATCATCTTTAATCATTATCTAATTATTGAGTTATAACTATTGAATTGAATTGAATATCAATTTGTATGTAGTTGACTTATCAGTGGAACATGTTGCGGAAATATCTTGTGTTGAGCTGGAGAAGCATATAATAGTGTGCGTTTACAGACCACCAAATTACCAAAACATTAACGTATTTGACTCCACTATGGAGGATGTATTGAAAAAAGCTTGTTCTAGTAAAAAAATTGTTATTGTATGTGGAGATTTCAACATTAATATTTTAGAAAATATCTATAATAGTTGTAGACTATTGAATCTTTTTATGTCATTCAATCTAAGTAATGTTTTTTTGGAACCCACCCGAGTGAGTCCAACCTAAGCAACTTGTATTGATAATATATTTTGTGATCTTAAATATTTCGATAAAAATATTGTTAACTGCATGCCTTCGGATCATAGCGGGCTAATAATGACTTTTGCCACTGATAATAGTCAAAATATAACACAAAACCATACAGACAAATAACTTCTGCTAAATTAAACAATCTTAATGACATGTTAATTAAAGAGTTATATGCCCAAAAGTTTGATTTAAATAGTGCAAATAATTGTTATGAGCAAATTTTTAAGGTACTTGATATACAATTTAATAAAACATTTAAAATTAAAACTAAGTCTACCAAATATAAATTAAGTTTCTGTGATTGGGCTACAACTGGCATTCGTAGAAGTAGGGAGAGATTATTCGAATTATATGGTCTTAAGAATTGTATGCATCATGAAAAACTTAATAAATATATTGCTATATATTCAAAAAATTTCAAAAATGTGTGTCAAAAGACAAAGTCTATATATTTGAGTAGGAAAATAATAAATGCAGACGATAAGATGAAGGCTACGTGGATAGTAATAAATAGTGAAGCAGGCAAAAATAAACGGAGTGATGTTCGCGTGATTTTGGAGACATCTCAGGGTACTGTAAGTTCGAATCCTGACATTGCTCAGCACTTTGTAGAATACTTTGCAAATATTCCCTTTGAAATTACAAGACCCTTAAACTCATCCTCTTTATTATCCATTGCTATTCTGAAAACTAACGTAGAAGTTTGTACTATTCAATTTAGGTTTAAGCATGTAAGCCCGCAGTCTGTAAGATCAGCTTTTCATCAACTTAAAATAAAAGCTACCGAAGATGTTTATGGCATGTCTGTTATGGTGTGTAAGTTGATTATAGATACCTTAGCTCCTTACTTAGCATCAATTTTTAACTTATGTATTGAGCAGGGAGTCTTTCCAGATTTATTAAAATTTAGTAAAATTATACCGTTATTTAAATCAGATGACAATAAAAACCCTAATAATTATAGACCGGTATCTATTATGTCCGTTCTCAGTAAACGTGTTCGAAAAACTAATGCTTACTCAATTGCTCCAACATTTCAATACAAATAACATCTTACACGAACAGCAATTTGGTTTTACAAAAGGACGTTGTACAACCGATGCCGGTGTTGCTTTATTAAAACATATTTTTGAAGCTTGGGAGGATTCACAAGATGCTATAGGTATATTTTGCGACCTTTCAAAGGCGTTTGACTGCGTGGACCACAATACATTAATTGGAAAACTTGATCACTATGGACTTGAAAATAAAGCCCTTCAACTTGTTCAGTCTTACCTGAAGGATCGGGAACAAGTAGTTCAAGTGAATGGAGTAAAATCTCATGGTGCAAAGACAGGAATGGGTGTCCCACAGGGCTCAATATTAGGGCCATTTCTGTTTTTAGTCTACGTTAATGATTTACTTCATTTGATACCTAACAGTGTTTCCAAAACAATTTTATTTGCAGACGATACTTCAATAGTTTTAAAAATGAATAGACGAGATCTAGATTACGAAACTATAAATGAGGTCATAGGAGAAATACATAAATGGTTTACTGTCAATAATCTTGCACTAAATAGTAAAAAAACCAAATGTATCCGTTTTACCCTCCCTAATGTAAAAAGTAAAGACGGAGACATTTTTATAAAGAATTACAAAATTCAATTTGTTGATGACGCTACTTTCTTGGGAATAACGCTTGACTCGAAGTTACAATGGGGACCACATATTAGACAGTTAGTGAAACGTTTGAGTTCCGCAGCTTATGCTGTTAGGAAAATTAGGCAATTAACTGATATAGACACTGCAAGACTTGTATATTTTAGCTATTTTTACAGTGTCATGTCCTATGGTATTTTATTGTGGGGTCGAGCGGCTGACATACAATCAATTTTTGTATTACAGAATAGGGCCATTAGAGCGATGTATAACTTGCGTAATCGTGATTCTTTGAAAGAACTATTTAAAGAAATAAATATAATGACAGTCCCTTGCCATTACATCTACGAAAATATACTTTTCGCGAGGAAAAATGTACACCTGTTTGATAAAATCTCCGATAGGCATAGTTATAACACAAGGAATAAGAACAAGTTGTCTCTGCCAAGTTTTCAACTGACGAAAACTAATACATCTTTCCTAAAATATAGTTATATAAATTTTATAACAAGATCCCATCCGGGATTGCTGAACTAATCGATAGTAAGTTCAAAGCATTAATTCAACGCACTCTATATAAAAAGGCTTACTATAAACTCGAGGACTATCTCAAGGATAGAAATGTTTGGCTAAATGCTGATCTAGCTCCACAAGGTTGATAAATGTAATAATCAAAGTGTATTGTTTATATTATATTGTTAATTTTAATAAAGTCTGTTAAAATTATGCAAAATAGTAAAATTATGCCTAAGAAATATTTTTAAAAGAGCCGATTGAGTTTTTTTGGGCAGGTTTTTCTCAGATCATATTGGCCTTTGAAACTCTGCCGGTGAATGACAAAGAATAACTCTATTTCTTTTCTTTTTACTCTTTGTTATCAGTTTGTAAAGGGGAAATGAGACATTCTACTGATATACTTTTTACATTAGTTTATTATATTTAATTTTATCTTAGTGATATTCTTGACTATACATATATTTTTTATCTTGTTTGACATGTATATCAATTGTTATTCACTTTAATTTAATTTATTTTGTTTGTTTTTGACGTGTCATAAGAAGTGCCTGTCACCCTAAATGAATAAATGAGTTTCTGATTCTGATTCTGACCAGTAACATCTTACAAGAATCTACTGGAAATACACCCGCGAAGTGCAGTTGTTTCTGAAGACATAACTGTGCACAGTGGGGTTACATGGAGAGGTTTAGTCTAGGAATGACTGATTCGCGAAATGACTACATTGTCTAGGATTGACCGATTCTTGAAATGTACAATTCTATAAATGACTGATTCTTGAAATGACCGATTCTACAAATGACTGATTCTAGAAAGAAGATTACACATAAGGATGTGTCTTTTCATCTTAGTTATTTCTCAATGTACTGGATGATATAATACACAGAATAAACGATGACAAGCGTAGCGATATAGAGTAGAGATTAACCGAACAATTAGATGACCTAGACTACGTTGATCAACTGTGCCTGATCAGCCATAAACACATCAACATGCTAGCCAAACAGGACAATCTAAGGGCCAAAAATACACTTATGGAAGACACAAGAATTATGCATTGAAAGACTCTTGGCCACTATTTCTAGGTTCGGTGTCGATTAAGCGGAAACGGAAACCGGATTTCATTGAATATAATGTGTTTCTTAATCGCTGTAGCAACAATGGCCCTGATCGAGTCCGAGAACAAAAAGAAATCAATTGTCATATTTTCTGGTGTACATATTTTATATAAATATTAGCGTTCTGCACTCCTTTGTTATGTAAACTTATACTACCTAACTTCATACTCTTCCAGTCGTCGGTGAAAGGGGTGAAAAGTTTTTACTTCACATATTTAATGATATAATATAAAAGTCTAGTTACCTTATACCATGAAAACCTTTCAATCGTTGAATACGTTGATCTTGTGTTTGATTAAGACTAGCTAATTGTGACCAATTTTTTATCACAGAAAAACTTAATAAAATCGTATTCCCTACACCTGAAATGCAAGAAGAGCACCATCAATACATAATACATATAAAATTGATGGTGGTAAACAAACATATAATTCACATAGATGGTAATTGAACAGCAGCCTATAGACTATAATATCTTTGGACTATAATCTGCAGAAACCGTCGGTCAAAATGCAGATGCGTTGCCACGGGTGGCTACTCTATTTTGTATGTTTTCAGACAAAAACAGCGTCGGCAGAATCATCGCAAACACTGAGTTTGTTATATTTTATTTAATTTATCAGGTTTTGTTGGATAAAATTATAAGAAAAATTTAAAAAATGACCTCTATCCTTAGCATACGTGTTTAAAACTAACGTTCAAGTTCAGCAGCGCATCTTAAATGCTCAGAAAATTTTAACACGTTTTCGGACAAAAAATACATATCATAAAATTAATTAATAAGTAATTTGTAAGTACCTTTTTTGTTTTTATTTCTGATCCAGTATAAATGATAAAGCGATCCGATTATGTTCATCGTCAAAAGTGTAAAAAATATCACAGCTACAATAATATCACAGATATCTATCTCTACAAATCGGTCTTTTGTATAACAATATAGTTTGTCAGTAATTTTAGTTTTCAATCTGTAATCGGCCCACATGGTTTCGTTAAGGCATTTCTCAAAGATCAAACTACGGTCCGTCATGTTATCTTCCATATAATATCTGCAAGTCTGAGTTAAACAAAGCCCATACTGAAGACGTGAATGATTGTAATGTTTTAAGTTGGCTTTTGAATATTCCTGAAATGAATCATTAAAATGTTTTAAGAAAACGACATACTAAAAACATCCCGACTCATTTATTAAGACTTGGATCACCAGCAAACTCCAAGTGACGCTGCATTTCGAAGTCAACATAATGAGCACTTCAATGCAATTTTTGTTGTTATGTTCAATATCGAGTCAAATGTATCTGATAGTTCTACTCTCGTGAAATTCACTCGCATTGCAAAAAATAAAAATATTACTATTCTACATTCCTTCACTAGGAGAGAGTTTCGCTTCTTTTTTTATTATCAATTTAGAAACTACTGGGGTTAGAAAGGTAGAGGAATATGCTATCGCTCAATGTACGCCAAAATTACCCTCTCATTCATCCTCAATCCAAAGCAATTGTCTTACCTTTATCATATCCAATAATTCACTACGTGTATCTGATACCAGATCAAATTCTGCAGTACAATAAATACCGCCCGGTTTATCAACACAAATGTCAAAGTTGTCCAAATAAAACATTGGGGGCATCAAAGCGTACATGGAATCTGTAAACAAAGGAACACTAAAACATTTACTTAGGGCAGCGCACCTGTACCGTTAAATACCTATACCGTTACCACTTATTTCAACCGACTTGAAATGGAGGAGACTATGTGTATGATTTTTATGTATACAGGGTTACAGGTTAAGTCAACCTATTCCCGTTAAGGGCGTGTAGTTTACATTGTTTCTGACTGATTTGTCTATGAAACACCCTATCCCAAATCTAACCGTTTTCGAGATATTTAAATTTTATTGTTTTTCATAAAAAATGCCCGATTTCTCCTTAGTTTTTTTGAAATTTATAAGTCTTATTATTACTGTTTGTCGATTTTTGCATGTCAAATAAGATGTTTTATAACCTGAATAACCAAAATTTTACATAAAACGACTAAATAATTCGTTGCAGACGTTCTTAACTTATAAAAAGGAACATAAAATTCGAAAGTTATCTTTTCTTTCCAGGATATTAAAAAATAATAATATGGCGCCTATCTTGCAGATGTGCTCAATAATATGCACGTTTTGTCAGCTATCCAACGAGGTATAACAATAATAGGGTGTTAATAAAAAATCTTAGAAAAAACTAAGTTGCGTGCCCTCAGGTAGCATTTCTAACGCTCTCGCCAATTGTCCTTTAGGGTTAATGCGGTGTGTGCGAGCGAGACACTTTACGATTTATGCAGGTGTGAGTGAGTAAAATAATGTGCAGGTACTGCACTTTGGGAATGCAACATGTTTTGCGCAAAACAAAACATGTTACTAGATAAAGTTAGTCTGCTTATGTGATTGGTCCGTAGTAAATGCGATATTATTTTGTTCTCTGTTTCTTACTTAACTTGGCTGTGTTTCTGGACTGTTTCTTCTAATTCCTGACTGCTGTGCTTGTAAACTGGACACCGATTTGTGCTTGTGATACGGAACTGTGAAAGATGACGACCTACAGGAATGAGGAATATGCTGACATGTTAATTTGCTACGGATACTGCAATTCGGTGTCCAGTTTACAAGCACAGCAGTCAGGCATTAGAAGAAACAGTCCAGAACAAATGCAAAGATAAGTTCTAAAATGGCTAGCAGTATTTTTAAAAGTATTGGTTTTTTTTTCTACTATAGATTTTTTTTTCATATTATCATAAGTGAGTGAATTAAAGATAAAGTTGGCTTCAGGCAGGGATCAAACCTGCCAGTACTGGATTCTACGCTTAATCACTAAGCTACTAAAGACCTACCTTTTCTTGATGTGTATTTTAGAATCTATCGTATGATATGGAACCCCGTATGATTGATGATCCGCATGTTGACGACGTATGGAACTAATGGAACGACATCCATTGATACCGAGAGGCTATGCAACTGGACAGCCAGCTTTCTATGAGAGCGTTTCATACAAGTCATAGTTGACGGTCAGCGCCCAGACAAACTACCTATCAACGCTGCCACAAGGCTCTGTGCTATCTCCCACGCTTTTTCTTCTGCATATCAATGAAATGTTGAAGCAAAACTCCAATTTCCATTGCTATGCCGGCCGTGCAAATGCCTCTCGGACACTTATCGAAGAAAGCAGCACCAGACTTGTGTCTGAAATCGAGCACTCTCTAGATCGGGTCTCGGATTGTGGTCGACTCGAGTGCAGTTTAACCCCTCGAAGACCGAAGTCTGCGCGTTCACCGCTTTAAAAAAATCCCATTCATTGTAGCACCACAGTTCCAGGGCACTCAGCTCGCCGTTGGTAAGAATATCGGTATCCTGGGCGTTGACATATCGAACGAAGTGCAATTCGGGAGTCACATTCAGTGTAAGACCAAGTTGGCATCCAAAAAGCTAGAGGTACGCTTAACAAAACGAGGCAGTATTTTACTTCGAGGCAGCTGGTGTGGACAGTGGCCCCATCTAGAATACTGCTCTCATTTGTGGGCGGGAGTCCCCGTTTGTATTGTTAACGATCCAGGACTTTCTGTCAGGCTCGAACATCTGCCCCTGCGCAGAGATATTGGGAGTCTGTGCGTGTTGTACCGTCTCTACAATGGTGAGTGCTCTGCTGAACTGTTCAACATGGTGCCACCGTCTCTTTTCCTACGCCGTTCTACCTGCCGAAGAGCGAGGTGCCACCCTCACCGTCTGGACACCTGGTAGTGCTCAACGGTGCGGTTTTCACGTTCGTTCCTGGCCAGAACATGTAAATTGTAGAACGAACTTCCCTCTTCCCCGGTGTTCCCTAGGTGCTACAATAATGGCGGCCTGGTTCGTCAAAAATGGCGTCAAAAGAGTCCTCCAGGGCTGGCAGCGCGTTGGCAACTCCTCTGGTGTTGCAAATCTTTATAGGCGACGGTGACCACTTTCTATCAGGTGGCCCGTCTGCTTGTCTGTCAACCTTCAGATATAAAAAAAACATAATAACCAATTAATGGACCGACCAACCGATGTAATGAATCTTGCATTTATACAGACGTCACAAGTTCGATTCCTGCTTGAAGTCTTTTACCTTAAGTTTTAATTTAATTTCTATTTATTTAAACCTACTTAGTTGTCTATTTCATAAAGCACTCACCATTTAAACTATAAATCACACCATAACACTTATCCATTACCATGATATTTAACAAAATTATCCAGATAAACATTTTAAAAACACATTTAAATTATAATAAAATGCAAATTTTCTTAATAATTTCAAGTGCACTGGCTGCTGAATACGATCACAAATTAAATTATTGTACAACTAGCATATAGCCGGTCAATTAAAATTAGGGATGTTATGAATATGAAATTTCGGATACGGATATAGGAATGATTGTTATGGCGGATACGGATACGGATATGAAATTATTTCGGATTATCCGTTAGTTTCGGATAATTTTGGCTATGGATTTTTAAGGTATTTCAAAAGTAAAATACAAACTTCCTGAATGTAAAATTCCTCTCAGGTTAGTTAGTTACGAGAATAATAAGGCCATAACAGTAGTTTACAAATTATGCAAAAGGTCACGCGCGGCTTGTGTTACGCTTCTATCCATAGAGCAACACGGGCCACGGGCCGCGGCGGATAGGAGAGGAGTAGGCATATGCAGGCTTTCCCCTCTGTCAAAGTACTAGACCAAATGATCCTATGCCTGTCGCCCAGATATTTAAATATCTGCTTTAAATTGTTTATGTATTTTGTTAAAGACAAAGTGTGAGTTTCGTAGAAATAGACGTGTGTTTTGTGAATTGTGAATTTTTGTAGTGTGAGTGTATGTCACATGTATTTCCCCCCGCAAAAAATGACAGACTGTTTTGCATCGGTAATAAACGCTATGGCTGCTTCCCTCCGCGGCGGACCGGTGGGCCGAATTGCTCTATGCCTCTATCCGATACTACCGAAACTTTTATTTGAAAGAAAGAAAGAAACATTTATTTGACACACCGCGAGATAGGTAAAACAGACATAAAACGTTGATAACAATAATGAAAGAAAAAATAACACAATTTCTGAAATTATTACATACCTACACGTAATATGTGTCTCACGGCTGCCAAAAAGGTGTTTAGCAAATGTCAGGTAACTTCAAAAATATAATAGAATACAATATACCAGAGTAAATAAGAAATAAGTATAAAAGATAATCCTATAATCGTAGGTATTTCAGTTTCGATTACGGTTACGGATATTTTTTAATCGGATATCCGATAGTTTCGTTTACGGCTACGGAACTCCCTAACATCCCTGATTAAAATTACAATGTCAGTCAGGTTATGTAGATAATTATATGTTTTTAAGTACCTTATTTGACGATCCGGTTAGTCCAGCAATGTAACGTGACCGTTTGATTCGAAGGGTCGCGGGTTCGATCCCCGCACCGGGACAAATACCTATTTGTATGGCCTACAGATATTTGTTTCGGGTCTGGGTGTTTGTATATGTGTTGTATATTATTATGTACAACGGCACCCACGACACAAGCTTATACCTACTGTGGGGCTGTGACTGAAAGCGTTTTTTTAATATGTTACCGGCAGTTTCTCTACAAGGTTGTCATATGTAATAATCAAAGCGTAATGTTGATATTATATTGTTAACTTTAAATTTGTTTAAATTATGGAAAATTGTAAGAATATGCCTAAGAGATATTTTTAAAAGAGCCGGCTGAGTTTTTATGGGCCGGTTTTTTTCAGATCATATTGGTCTTTCGAACTCTGCCGGTGAATGACAAAGAATGACTCTTTTTCTTTTCTTTTTACTCTTTGTTATCAGTTTGTAAAGGGGAAATGAGACGTTCTACTGATATACTTTTTACATAAGTATATTATATTTAGTTTTATCTTAGTGATATTCTTGACTTTACATATATTTTTTATCTTGTTTGACATGTATATCAATTGTTATTCACTTTAATTTATTTTGTTTGTTTTTGACGTGTCATAAGAGGTGCTTAAATTAATAAATGAGTTCCTGATTCTGATTCTTATGTAATCCGGTATTCTATAGGTTATCTTTATTTCATACACAGTGTATATTTTTGTGCTTTTTAGGGTTCCGTACCTTAAAAGAAAAAAAGGAACCCTTATAGGATCACTCGTGCATCTGTCTGTCTGTCTGTCTGTCCGTCTGTCACAGCCAATTAGCTCCAAAACTACTGGACCGATTGAGTTGAAATTTGATGAATATATGTAAATTGGTGACCCAAAGATGAACACGTCAAAGTAAAATAATAAATTTTAAACAGGGGAGCCACTATCGGGGGGTAAATCTGAAAATTAAAAAAAAAGAATCGTAAACTGTGTCGTGTGACATATCAAATGAAAGAGGTTGTTGTCAGCATCTCAGATATATATTTTTATGATTTTTGCATAAACAAATTTGAAGTTGAAATAAAACTATTTTTACGGATTTATCTCGCGTATATTAAACTAAAATGATTTTTAAAATCATTTTAGTTTAATCAACATGAAGTTATTTAAGAAAAACGACGAAAATTGACCATTTCCCCCTCTATCTCCGAAACTACTAAACTTAACATTTTGAAAAAAATGTGGAAAATAGTTCTTTGCCTATAGATTACTGAAAAACCTATAAAAAGTTTGAGTATTCGAATTAAATCGAAAATTAACCGTAAATTAAAACCGTAACCGCTATGTCCCGGCATTTTAAATCTGTAATATTTTCGAAAATATTTATTTAAATTACGGAACCCTCACCACGCGAGTCGAACTCACACTTGTCCGGTTTTTTCCCATGGGTATCGCTAGGGGGTGGCAGGGCAGCTGCCCCTCTCTAGAGTAGAGGTAGAATCCGGTCAAGTGCATGTGAGGCCACGCGCAGTGTTGGGTTAGGTAGTTTTTAGGTTTGATTAATGCAGTGAAATAATGCAGTGAAATAAAAATATATAAATATTTTATATGGAGTTGTTCAAAAATTTCGAGTATCACATTTGGTCGACTATTATTCGCAAACTTGTAAAGTTAACTTAGGTGTGATAGTTTTCCTTTTAATTTCGTTATATGTGGCTACTATTGCCGTAACGTTTGAATTTCTAACCATTACATTTTTTTTTATTACAGTATACTAAATCCAAAAATGATGTATTATATGTAATGGATGTGGCTAACAAACATGAGGTTCACATTGATGTTAAGTGATGACTGCTGCCTATAGACACTTACACAAAGACCAAGGTCAAAATGCAGATGCGTTACCACTCCTGAGGCCTAAGGTGTTATGCCTCTGTGCTGGAAATTACAGGGACCACCTGACCGGAACACGATAATGCTGAACACTACCATTTAGCGGCAAGTATATTAGGGAACGCGGTGGTGCCTACGCCCGCGAACTCCATCACTGGAGCTCTACCGGTTAGATGGAAATGTACGGCCCTGTAATAACTTATCACAGAGACATGTCTTTGCCTTTGGCGGCGTCGTGTGGCGGGTTGCTCACTTCCCTCTAAAATGGTCGAGGAGAGCAATGGCTGTCACATGCGTCATACTCGTGAACGGGTGCTGTTGGTGGGGACTGGTCTGTTCTGGTTTGCAGGAGCTACATCACATTTAGTAGATAGCAGTTAATTTGCATCTATGCTATGGACGTTCACATATGTAATGGTTATTCACTCTAGGTATTTTATGATTTATTGACGTTTTAAAAGTATATGTAAAGATCTATTCGAAATAAAAATATTTTCTATTTCATAACAAGTAAGGTCTCAGGGTGGCAACGCATCTGCATTTTGAACTCTGGTCTTAGTGTAAGTGTGTATAGGCTGCAGTCATCACTTAACATCAATGTGAACTGCATGCTTGTTTGCCACCTGCATTTCATAAAAAACAATAAAAAAAGTTATCTACTTACTGTAAACGATGCTTATACTTTTCTAGCAACGTATACAAGTGAAATACCTAAATGTAAAACGTACATAACTTCATGTCTTTATTCTCCGAAGGAACAAGCAGTAGTTGTATGTATTAGAGGCCGTTCAAGTATTACGTGAGTACTATGGGGGGGAGGGGGGGGGGGTCATTGCTCTGCTTATTTTGGATGACATGGGGGGGTAGGGGAGCCTAGATGATGATTACGTCATCGGTAGTTATTTACTTATCAGTAAAATCTAATCTCTATCCGAAATCTATTTTCTTATTTTAAAAAATACAACTATAACATTAAAATTATAATTAAAAAAAAAAACAATACATTAATTGAAAAATGTTTACGTAAGCATGGGGGGAGGGGGTAAGAGCTTTGCTTACTTTTGCTGACAAGGGGGATGGGGGGGGTATACATGGGTATAGATGTGTAAGGGGCCGTTCAAGTATTACGTAAGCAGATTTATTACAATTCTTTAATTCGCACGCATTACCCCCTGCATCGGTAATAAACGCTATGGCTACTCCCCACCGGTCCGCCGCGGCCGGTGGCTCGTGTTGCTTTATGGTATGAGGCCCCCTAAGCTTGCGGCCCTTAAATTTTGGTAATGTGCCTGCATATGTCCGACGACTAAAAATTACTTAATATGTACATGGGACAATACGTAACTTGCGAATAGTGAGTGATTTGTACACATATGGGTATAGATGTGTAAGGGGCCGTTCAAGTATTACGTAAGCAGATTTATTACAATTTTAATTGTAATAAATCTGCTTACGTAATACTTGAACGGATAAGATTTATTACAATTTTAATTGTAATAAATCTGCTTACGTAATACTTGAACGGCCCCTTACACATCTATACCCATATGTGTACAAATCACTCACTATTCGCAAGTTACGTATTGTCCCATGTACATATTAAGTAATTTTTAGTCGTCGGACATATGCAGGCACATTACCAAAATTTAAGGGCCGCAAGCTTAGGGGGCCTCATACCATAAAGCAACACGAGCCACCGGCCGCGGCGGACCGGTGGGGAGTAGCCATAGCGTTTATTACCGATGCAGGGGGTAATGCGTGCGACACACACGCACACTACAAAAATCGTTTATTACTACAAAACTCATACCTTGACTGTAACAAAATACAGAAATTTCACGCACATATTTAAACATCTACGCGCCAGGTATAGACCCATTTGGGCTTGTACTTTGACAGAGAAAACCCTGCATATGGCTACTCCCCTCCGGTGTTGCTTTATGGGTATCTTAAACTATCCACTTTACAATGCACAGAACATCTCTACACTGTTATTTACTTTATGTTTGCAAACAAGCATACAGTTTATATTAATCATCATTTCAGCCAAAAGAGGTCCACTGCTGGACAAAGGCCTCCCCCAAAGATTGCAACAATGAACGGTCCTTCGCGACCTTCATCAGGTTGTCGGTACACCTCGTGGGGGGCCTGCCTACGCTTCGTCTTCCGGTACGCGATCGCCACTCCATAACTCTTCTGCCCCAACGGCCGTCAGTTCTGCGAGCTATGTGCCCTGCCACATTATTGGTAAATAATAATGTAGCCGCCTATCAATAACTACATGAGACCAATTTCAATTTAGATTCGTTGCCACTCCTGAGGCCTAAGGTGTTATGCCTCTGTGCCAGAAAGAACATTAACCTATATAACCACCTGACTGAAACACGATCGTGTTGAACACTATCATTTAGCGGCAATTAAATTAGGTAATGCGGTGGTGCCTACGCCCGCGAGCTCCGTCACTGGTGCTCTATCACTAGTAAGAAGATTAGGTAAAACGGAGTAGATTAGGTACCTAATACGGAGTGGATTAGGTAAAAAATTTGTGAATGGTTTTTTATGTTATGGAAGTGGCAAACAAGCATGCAATTCACATTGATGTTAAGTGATGACTGCAGCCTATAGGCACCCACACAAAGACCGAGGTCAAAATGCAGATGCGTAACCACTCCTGAGGCCTAAGCTGTTATGCCTCTGTGCCGGAAATTACAGGGCCGTACATTACCACCTGACCGGAACTCGATAGTGCTGAACACTACTATTTAACGGCAAGTATATTAGGTAATGCGGTGGTGCCTACGCCCGCGAGCTCCGTCACTGGAGCTTTACCACCAGTAAAAATGGAAGTGGAATGGTAAGTGAGTACTGCAGTCTATGGACATCTGCAAAAACAAACAGACTTCAGAGATCAAAATGTGGCTACATTGCAACCCCTGAGGGCAAAAGTTGTTGCCTCCGTGACAGATTTTTTTGTCATAATTGTGTTGCGGTTGATTGATCGTGAAGTTGGTATATTTTTAAGCAGTAATTTCGTGCATCGCGATCGATCGCGGCCGCTCGCGGCCTACGACTGTCGGCGGCCGCTCGCGACAATAGATACAGTATGAAAATGAATGGCACCACTGCCGTGGCCCGCGACAGACGCGCGCGGCCAACGACTGTCGTGAACCGCGCGCGGCCTTGCGTATCTTGACATCAGAAACATCATGAATTTCATGGCGCAAACATGACGAACCTCTATGGTGAAAACATTTTACCACTGGCTTGTTACACAGCACATATAATATGTATGACATTTTGACGAAAAACACCGACTACTTTCGAAATTCTGAAGACACGGCAGCGCGCGGCTCACGACACTCGTTGACCGCGCGCGTCTGTCGCGGGCCACAGAACCGGTCCCATACATTTTCATATTGTGTCTATTGTCGCGAGCGGCCGACGACAGTCATAGGCCGCGCGCGGACGCAATCGATCGCGATGCACGGAATTGTACCTTAAGAAATGTTTTTTTTTGACGTACCTACAGAATAAAAATGAGAAGTCGTTCTAGAGAAGAGTTTCCTTTCTAGTGTAACAGTAATTTATTTATTTAATTTTATTGCACAAATACAATGTTGTACAAAAACCGGACTCAGTACAAGTAGGCACTAAAAAAAAAGCATTATCTACCAGTCAACCTTCTGGTAGAGTCGAAATGTTAGGTAGAAATATTAAAAATAAACTATAAATAGAAGTATGAAATGGAAGCTTCTATTAATTTATCAAATACATTTCAAAAAGATACCAAAGTTTTTCTACTAATAAATTCCAAATTTTTAAGATTTTTCCTTCTGAAATAATTTAAGGAAAACAGGTAAGTATTTTCACATAGTCAGCCAATTTCAATTTTCTGGTAACATCAAAACACTTTAAACGCACACATTTTCTTCATCTTCCACAATCTTCGATTCGATATTCGCTTTTCGATTTTTGGAAAAAAGGGATAAAATATACTCTTTGGTAACATTTCGAATTGGGGCTTCGATTAACAAATGGAAAGGCAATGCTAGTAAGAATGATAATGCCATGATTCCAATCGCGTTAGCAATCTGGAAATAAAATACAATATGAAATTGTTTTTGTCAAACAAGATGGATGGATATTTTTGTGCAATAATTGTGGCAAAGAAGCTTGCGGTTCATATTGATAGAAAAAACTAAGCTACTTCTTAGTTTTTTCTATCAATGTGAACTGCATACTTCTTTGCCACTATTATTAAGAAGGGAGATATTTTTTTTGATTGCATTTTTACAGACAATTCCGAAAAGAATAATTTTGCAGGAGACGGCTTGGTAGTCTTTTGTTAGTACGTAAAAACTATCTGCGGTGACATTTTGCAGTTGAGATCGTTTTTAAGTACTTATAAAAGATTTTAGCTGGACATATAATTATATATTATTTATTCGGTCACTGGCAGAATAGTCACTTCGTTTTTACTGCTTTGTCGCGCGCACATTAAACTAAAATGATGTTTATTATCAACTGAACGGTTCGATCGCTCTACGTCTTTCGCCGTCTCGGACCTACTGTGAAGGATATATAATGATAAGTCTGTCCTGATTCCGTAAATACCTTTAGAAGTTTTCAGGGTTAAAGCAAAACTCACTGACCTCATATTGAGGTCTCAGACTGTAGATGGTATTTAATTTAACCAATTCAAATTATTTTAATTTTAACTTTAACGGAGATGAATGCGTAAAACTTGTTAATATTTCAATGATTGTCACCATCACTTCAGCTAAAAGACGTCCACTGATGGACAAAGCCTTACCCAAAGACATGTGTGTCCATTAAGAGGTCGTGTGGTGGTGGTGATGGTGGTGGTTCAAAATGCACAATGTTAATATTCAAGTTTTCACTTCTGCCGGCACAGAAGTGCCAGTTGTTTTTATTTATCCATCCATATAGGTAGGTATTTATGTCCTTGTTCTTATTATTAATGTGCTTACATAAGGTGGATTTAATACCTCCTCCTTGGTGAATACTTAACGAGCATCCTAACCCACTTTTGCATTGTTTCGTAGACCGTTTGTTAAGCCGCAGACCCACCGAAGCGCACGCTGTGCACGGGCACGCGACGCACGGGTTAATTTGTTTGAGAACGTGAGTCACCGTTTACACTGCAGCACACGATACACACAGAACTCACGTGCCACGACTATGTACAGGCGTCGCTTCCTCGCCCCTCTCACAAACCATGCGGCCCCGCTTACATACACCACAGTGGTCCACGTGTATAGCGTATCTGACGATGCCAGCATTGAGCTACTTGCTCGTATATTTGAAGAAGCCACGATTTTAATTCATGCGTAGCGTGTCCGTGGGTTACAGTGGACACAATTTCATACATTTACTTGAAAAGCGAAACTTGATCTACGTGCGTATGCTCTTCGCGTGCTGCGGTGGATCCGCGACTTTACTTTAATAGCGTACAGTACACTAACATTTATGTTTCCAAACAATGTGTTGAGAGAAGTAATAAAAAAACTGTTTACCATGGGAAATATTTTGAACTCCAACAGAAAAGTGCTAGTGCCGATCAAACTTAGCATAACCAAGACATGAATTATATAAGCGCAGTAGGAAATTCGGGATAGTGGCTGCCATCCTCGCCACTCGAAGAAAGGACGGTATGTATCTGTCAAAGAGCAAATTATCATGCTGACACAAACATGGTAGTTAAAACAAGAAATTAAAACTAAAACTTTTCAAACTAAGCTGTATCTTTTGACTTAAACTGAGATTTTTAGCTACATTTTTATTTTATGTAATGAAGGTGGCAAACAAGCATGCAGTTCACATTCATGTTAAGTGATGACTACAGCCACGGAATAGATTCTGTGACCTATAGACACCCACACAAAGACCAGGGGGCCGTCGACCTATGGAAATTGCTGTCGTCATAGTCATTTCTGTCAATTTTTCATGTCTATTTGTAGCTCCTTTAAAAGCAGAAGTGATAATTTGACTGATGTTCTTGCTTTCGTAGGTGATAAACTAACTGACCCGGCAAACTTCGTATTGCCTCAGAATGAAATAATGTGTGAAAGGTTTGATAGATACGGACTAATTGTATGGGAAAATAAAATCGTGGTTTTTATTATTTCCCCTCAATTCCTTCATATTTTATTACCTTTTAAACCTTCCCTGGACTTCCAAAAATCATTCAAAACTGAAATTAGTTAAATCGGTCTAGCCGTTATTGAGTTTCAGCGAGACTAACGGACAGCAATTGATTTAATATACAACGTGTAACAGGATTAAGTGTACAACCCGAAACTAGTTTGTTTAGAATCGATAACCGAATCAATTTCAGGCATTTTTGATATAGGTAATATTTTGTTCCAAAATTAATTACAATTATGGAAATTATGGTCATCCATTTGGTGAACAGTCAATACAAACGAAAATGAGACTAACGTGTCTTTCCAAAATAAAATTCTTTAGTTTAGTAGTAATAAAGTTCATTAGAACTCGTCGAGACGTGCTTTTTATAATAAATAATAATTTAAGAAATAAGATAGTGGAAATTAATCTTATTACTGGCAAGTGTTAAAAAGGGTACGCAATACGCAAGGTACGCTACATCACATTACAACAGTGTGAGTGTGTGAGTAGGTTCGTGTTTTATATGCGGCCGTAGGTAGAGGTAGGGTAAGTAGGCATAGGGTGTGCAGTGCATACTGTTTGTACAAATTGAGGACAACTTATTTCTTAAATAAAAAATATTAAATACATAAACACGTGAGTTCAGTTTGTGTATTATGATTATAACTCGATTTCCTAATCGGGGTGTTAGAGAGTGGCATTATTCCCGTTACATGTAGTATATAGATAGACATGAAAAATTTACTACAATGACAATGACGACAATAATTTCAATAAGCGGACGCATCCTAGCGATCAAAATGCATTTGCATTTTTAAATGGGCTTGATTGATTCGACTCAACACGCATCACGTTTCATTGAGTCGCGTCGCGTGTTAATAATCTGATTCCGTATTAAATAAGTGTCACTTACTGTCAATCTTTACAATCATTGCAAACGTCATCACAGCAAAAAGTAAACAAAATGTTGGTTTCACGAGTGCGGCATATACTGCTCTAACATGTATTGAATATTTTTGACCGTCTATAAAGAAGATTTCAGCAAGTAATATCAATCCAAGGCATACTGGAAACAGGCAGGGGAAGACAAAGTTGTATTTCTGAAAACGTGTGAAAAATTAAATAAATATTGCAATATAAACCGGCCAAGTGCGAGTCGGCCTCACGCACGAAGGGTTCCGTACCATCATGTATAAAATTTAATTGCTTATGTAATCTGTAGTTCTGAGCGGTAGCAACAATAAAAAAACCGTTAATATTTAATGTTTTGAAATTTTTAGTAGGTATTCGTTGTTATAGCGGCAACGGAAATACATAATTGCCTGCTTAAAGTTACTGAAGACGTGAGAAACGGTATGGAAAACTCGCGGTTGACGGTATTAGTTCTTATCGATTTCTCCAACGCATTTAATACCGTTGACCATGATGTTTTGATTGCTATCCTTTGACAAGCTGGCGCCTCATCATTAGTTCAGGACTGGTTTTCATCCTACCTTCGTGGTCGCCAGCAAGCTGTTCGCGTTGATCGGGATTTATCTCTATATGGTGTGATTTAAGCTCTGGTGTTCCACAGGGCGCTATACTAACTCCTTTACTCTTTTCGTTATTTATAAATTCTCTTACCGGTAGACTCAACTGCTCTTACCATCTGTATGCTGACGACTTACAACTATATGCTCAAACGGATTCAGATAACTTTGCTCACTGTATCTCTATCATCAACAAAAATTTGCAAGTAATATCACAGTGGAGCCAGGAATTTGGAGTTACGGTTAATTCTCGTAAGTGTCAAGCCATCATCTTGGGCAGTAGATTTTATATAAATAGCATTGATTTGAGTAATTTACCACCATTGATTTATAATAATTCGATTATTCAATTTTCACCATTTGTAAAAGATTTAGGACTATATCTCGACTCTACTTTGACTTGGAACAAACAAATTAGTAATGTAAGTAAAATTGTCACATCCTCGCTGCGGTCACTTTATAGGTTCAAAATTTTTTTGCCTTTCACAACCAAGAAGCTTTTGGTGCAAGCTCTTATTTTACCCACTATGGACTATGCAGATGTTTGCTATCCTGACTTGTCCCAGGAGCATTTGAACAAACTGGATCGCCTCCTTAATAGTTGTATACATTTCATTTTCGGTCTGCGAAAGTTTGATCATATTTCCTCATATCGTGCCAAACTTAAATGGCTTCCCATTCGTCAGCGAAGATCTGTTAGAATACTTTCCTCATTGTTTAATGTTATTCATGATCCACGTTTTCCTAACTATCTCAACATTAATTTTCAAATACTGGGCGATTCTCATAATTTGAATCTCCGTTCCTCGGAAAATCTTATCCGGGCCGTTCCCTCTCACAACACTTGTTTTGTCTCCAACTCTTACACCGTCTCGGCAATAAAGCTCTGGAACGCACTTCCCGTGGCTATCAGAAATTCTACTTGTAAATTCACCTTCAAGCGGAAAATTAGAGAACACTATTTGAATCGTAGAGAAGCATCTTGCTGTGAGCCAGAAGGTTTTCTGCGGTTTTGTGGATTTGGAGAAGGCGTTTGATAGGGTATTACGAAAGGAGCTGTGGGACATTTTGCCAGAGTATGGTATTGATGGCAGTCTGCTCCGTGCAATACAGTCCACGTATGTGGGCTGTCAAGCATGTGTGCGGATAGATGGTAACATGTCACCTTGGTTTGATGTTAACATCGGTGTCAAACAGGGTTGCGTGCTTTCGTCTAGGCTGTTTATTATATATCTGGACAAATGCCTCCGGAGGGTGAAGTTGATGGATGTGGGAGTGCGTATGGGTGACTTAGTGGTGAACTGTCTGCTTTACGCAGATGATGCGGTAATTGTTAGCTCTACACCATCTGGGCTACAAGCACTAGTCACAGTCATGAAAGAGGATTGTATGGAGAAAGGCTTACAATTGAATGTGGATAAAACTAAAGTATTAGTATTTGAAAGAGATGAACAGAGAACAAATGCAAGGGTAGTAGTAGATGATGCAGTGTTAGAACAGGTTGATGAAATTGTATATCTTGGATGTTCTTTTAGCAAGGATGGTAGGTACACCACTGACATAGAAAGAAGAGTGCTTGCTGGGAATTGCGTGAATGGAGCGTTGGGTAAGCTGCTAGAATCTAAACATCTCAGCCAGCGGGCTCGACTAGCCGTACATAATGCTGTACTTATATAATAAAATAATAATGGCAACCCATTATACGTCCCACTGCTGGGCACAAGTCTCTCCCCTTTTTGGGGGAGGCCTGGAGCTTACTCCACCACGCTGCTCCAATGCGGATTGGTGGAGGTGTTGGGGTTAGTGGCCAACCCGCTGTCGGATGTTTTCAAACCGCCCATAAGGCCTCCGACAAGGTTTAACGACTGCTATCTATCGATAGCAACCGGGACCGACGGCTTAACGTGCCCTCCGAAGCACGGAAACGCGCATTTAATTTGCCACTAGCGGTCACCCATCACACTACCCGACCGCGCCCATAGTGCTTAACCGAGTAGATCGTTTACGATCTACACCAGCCGCCGGGCCATGCGCGCTTCTAACTGTACTTACTCCAACGCTTTTATATGGAAGCGAGAGCTGGGTATGCAGGAAAGAGCATGAAAGTAAGTTGAACGCAGTCGAGATGAGATCTTTGCGCAAGATCTGCGGTGTATCACTCACCGATCGCGTTCGTAATGAAGATGTAAAAAAGAGACTTTGTGTGAATGGTAGTATCGGTGTAAAAATGAAAAAAGGCATGCTCCGATGGTTCGGGCATGTAGAAAGAATGTCGAATGAGTGAATGACGAAGCAGATATACAATGCGAATGTGGATGGTTGCAGAGGCCCAGGAAGACCAAGGCTGACCTACCATGACCAAATAGGTCGAGTTCTGTCTGATGGTGGGGTCAAAAGTCTTAGGAATCGGCGTGCGTGTATGAAGAGAATGATGAAGGTAGACGAGGCACGAGAGGTTTGTCAGAACCGGGATGTCTGGCGCTCTACACTCTCTGCCTACCCCGTTAGGGACTTGGCGTGAAGATACATACATACATACTATTTGAATTTACTTTCTTAGAAGTCACAAGTTGGATTGGATTTTCCTTAAAATATTTGATATGAATTGGATGTATGTGTTTGTATATATATGTATATAATCTATATAATATACCATATGTATACTTGCTGTATATGTGTAATAATTATTATATCGTATCTATTTATATACTATATTTAACAATATAATTATTTAATCAAATCATTTTCCACTCATAATTTTTACCCGTAAATTTAGACCCGTTGTGCACCTACATCGTCGCTTTCTTCATTACCCAAAGGTTGACTGGGAGATAATGCCTAGTGGCATTAAGTCCGCCTTTATGTACCATCTTCGTGCATAAAAAGAATAAATAAATAAAATAAATAAATAATTTGTGAAAACTTCAGCCTTCTAGCTATCACGCTTTATGAGATATTTATTTAGACATCTATTTTAATACCTTTCTAAACCGATTTACCTTTAACTTATCCAAGTTGATATTTTGCGTAAGGATCCTATGTACAGCGAATCCCATGAAAATACCAATCGCGAATGCCATTAAATTGTTATGGCCTTGCCTGTGTATGATGTTGAAATTGGGGTCAAAAACGTAATAGTTTCGGATTAATCTAGAATCAGACAAAACAAAGCATTTAATATATGTCAATAAAGTAATTACAATCACGAATACAAACTTATGAATACAAATCTACAGTCTCCAACAATGGGAGTAGACATCGGCTTATTTCGGATCTGTAGAGCGTGTGGCCGACTTACTTACAGTTCACATACATGACATGTTACAGCGTAGAAATTAATTAAATACATTTACATAACATAATGGTAATTTACTGGTGGTAGAGCTCCAGTGACGGAGCTCGCGGGCGTAGGCACCACTGCATTACCTAATTTACTTGCCGCTAAATGGTAGTGTTCAGCACTATCGTGTTCCGGTCAGGTGGTAATGTACGGCCCTGTAATTTCCGGCACAGAGGCATAACGCCTTAGGCCTCAGGAGTGGTGACGCATCTGCATTTTGGCCTTGGCCTTCATGTGGGTGTCTATAGGCTGCAGTCATCACTTAACATCAATGTGAACTGCATGCTTGTTTGCCACTTCAATTACATAAAAAAATAAATAAAAAAAACTTAAATAAGCAAACACTTAAATAAGCAAACACTTAAAGCTAAATATGACATAAATAACTACATACAATACAATAAATATTCAGTCAGTATAGGAACTTTTATTACATAAAAGAAAAAAAAAGAAATGATATTTGCACACCCTTAAAAAATTTTGGGTTACATGTAGAGGAGGTACCCTAAATATTTTTTAATGTTCTAATTCTACCACTTTGTTGGCTTAATTATTGTGTATACTTGTGCCAAATTTCAAGTTTCTAATACCAATAGTTTTTAGACAGATAGTCAGACAGACAGACAGACGGACGGACAGTGCGAAATTATAAGGGTAATTGTTTACTATGGCAGATATATTGCTTACAATAATTTTCAACAAATATCACAAAAGAGTTTACGGAAAATGAAAATCATCGGAAAAAGCCAAGACAAATTAGGACAACTAATTTTCAGACAAAATAATTTCGAATTTAAGATAATCATTTTCATAACTTACTCTGGTGTAACTAATACTACTCCATTGAGGTCCTGAAGGTATGTGTGTAGAACTGGTAAAATTACACCTACTATAAAACTGACTCCACAAACCACATTACGCGCGCGGGAGCCTCGCACCAGCGCAAATACGATTAAACCAAAGACATAGAGCTGAAAATCTGCAGCCACATACCTGAAAAAAAAAACAGATTTCAATATTAGTTATATTTTTTGTATTCATCATATCAGCCGAAAGATGTCCACTGCTGGACCTGAGCCTCCCCTCCAACCCATAGCCCCCTTGGATATGCCATAATCGCCGCACTTGGCATGCAAATTGGCGATCACATTGACGCTAGTTAAAATGACCGCCATTTTTCGGTTGACTGATTGCACTAGTGGAAGAATTCTCTCCCAGTGGAAGAAAATTCTTCCGCTAGTGGGCGGATGGGTCGTCATGTCCCGACGCCACCATTTTTCGTATTAGTACATTTTTATTATTAAAATGTGTCATGAAATGGCAAACAAGTACACAGTTCTCTTTGATGGATGGTGGCCTACAATTTTTTACAGTCAAATATAGCTTTACTACCATAGTGTAATACCAGTGTTGGGACTCGAAGGCGTAGGCATCACCGCATTACCTCATCTATCTGCCGCCAAATACCAGTGTTCAGCACTATTGTGGTTCGGATAGATGGTAATATACAGCCGCGAAATAACTATCACGGAGACATAACAACTTTACTTTACATTTTTCTACAGATATAGTTTAGGAGAAAGTCAAAGTTTTGTTCGAAAATTTTATGTAATAGTACTGTCTGATGTCTACTTCTCGCCGCGCCGATGCGAACCACCGGCAGAGAATATGCCGCCAGTATGACTTCGCGCAGGTCTCTTTGTTTAGGGTTGTACAATTTTTCCACATTAAACTAATACTTAAATAAAAATTGCATGGAAAATAAATATAACGCTGTAGATGTCGATATTTTGCCACTTGATTGTTGATACGATGTTTAATATTACCCTTAACTATTATTTTTTAACTAAACAAACCAACAGGATGGTTCAATGAGGGTGTCATTGAACCATCCTGTTGGATATTTTTCCTCATATTGTATCAATGACGATCTCGAATTTTAACTAATAGAATAGAATATAATATTCTTTATTGTACACCAATAATTTTTACTAAATAAAAGTAGTTTAACAAATGTGAGTATTGATGAAAGATAAGTAAATTAAAGAGCCATTTAGACGGAGATAGTTTCTCGTCTCGAAGATACGATTATCGAAGGAATATAAAACATTCTTCTTCGTCTAAACACTCGCTCTTCTCGCTCGTTGCCATGGGCGATAATCGCCTCGCAACGGAATATTATTGTGTCCGTGTAAATAGGATTTCATAGATGACATATCTCGCACTGAAATCGGTTCAAACTGATTTGTACGATACTCGTATGAACTTGAAAATATGTCATACGAGATCGTGTTTAGACAAGCCGAGATTCTCTTCAGCAAGAATCTGCTTACGATAATTTCGTCGTGTACACAAACATAGGCAATTATCGCCTGGCGATATGTCCTGGCGAATCTCGTATGACATAATCGTACGCGAGATTTTAGTTCCTGCCTGTGTGTAAACATTTTGACACGATTATGTTATGGCGATTATTGCTCGTGACAGTAGCGTACGATTTTCTCGAACCAAGCGTACGAGAAACTCTCTCCATCTAAATGGCTCTTAAAACTAAAAAAATACCACAATTCCGTCATACACCGCGTGCCCGTCGAATAGTTGTCGATATACAACAGATTTTTCCAATAAGTACTGCGACAATCATCGACTTCACTACCTATAGCAATCTGAAATAAGCATGCAAATTAAATATATAATTTTATTGGATGAATGATAAAATAAATTAATAAAGGTGTATTCATTACCTACATTTAGTTCGATTCCTAAAAAAAATAATGGAAAAATTGGCAGACTATAAAAGCATTTGTCCCAGTTCGGGGATCGAACCCGCGATCCTTAGTTCCAATTAGTCTGAAATTTAGGCTATTTTCTTCGGAAGTTTTTTCTTTTCTTCCCTCGGAGTTCCGTTATATAGTTTGAAAATCTTTTATTAAACCCCAATTTATCCTCCAAAAGTGGTACCTATCTTTATGTGTACCAAATTTCAACTCAATGGGTCCAGTAATTTTGGGTAATCGGCTATGAAAAACGGACAGACAGACAAACAGACAGACGCACGAGTGAGCTTATAAGAAAATTTCAAGTCGATTCGGAGAAGTTTAAAAACATTGTGATGTGAGAACTATTATTTTTTATATTAGACTAGCTGTTACTTGCGGCTCTGTCCGCGTGTCGTTTCGCTTTTCGCGTAACCTGTGGTAACTACAATTATCCAGACCTATAAAAGACTAGCCTCCTTATTCATAAACGTATTTTAGCTTAAGTGTTCCTAATCTCTCCTTTGTCTTTTTCTATCCTGCACATTTGATAATGCAACTGACAAAGACAAAGCATTCTATAGCTAAAACGTATCCAATGTACGTTTATGAA
Organism: Macrosoma leucophasiata; assembly: GCA_036365455.1. Classification (NCBI taxonomy): domain Eukaryota; kingdom Metazoa; phylum Arthropoda; class Insecta; order Lepidoptera; family Hedylidae; genus Macrosoma; species Macrosoma leucophasiata. Next base: position 2,293,378 of record JAWQUS010000010.1, read on the forward strand.
TAAGGGGGTAATTCTAAAGAGTTCTAAAGTCTAAAGCTATCTATTGAGATTTTATGTAGCTAAATCATTCAATTTATTTACATGAAATCTCGACAGATGGCGCTTGCTTACGTTAAATGTGTTATTTTTTATTAAAATTCAATTGAAACTGCAGCACGGTTTTGTCTTTATTGATATCGATAAAACAAAGTAGAAATAGCTTTATCTAAATTAAATACAGTCAGGTAAACCGCATTCAACTCTGTTAACATTTTTTGAAGCAGTGCTTGAAATATGTATATTTACAATTGACCATTACTTCTTTTTCCTTTAACCGATTTTGACGAAACAAATTATTATTATGTAATCCACCTGTGAAAACCGCGTTCAAATCCGTTGAGTAGATTCGTAGTTATAACCTACCAGACACACAGACAGACAGACAAATATTCCAAAAAATGTTTTTTGATTTCTGTTACTCTTTGATCGTCCCCTATCAGTTTTTTGGAAAAATATTTTATGTGCAGACATTCGATAGATTAAGTTGTAGAGATATCGTCTCTACAATCACGAGTGTTCAGCTGCACTGTTCGACATGGTGCCTCCGTCACATTTCCTAAACCGTACTACCCGCCGAAGAGAAAGTTCCACCCTCACAGACTGGACAACTGGCAGTGCACAACGGTGCGGTTTTCGCTTTCATTTCTGTGCAGAACGTGTAAATTATGGAACGAGCTTCCCTCTGAGGTGTTCCCTCGATGCTACAATATGGGGTTCTACAAAAATGTCGTCGAAAGAATCCTCAGGGCTGGCAGCGCGTTGGCAACTACCCTGGTGTTGCAAAAGTTCATAGGCGTCCACTTTCCATCAGTTGGCCCGTCAGCTTATCTGTCATGCTTACGAATTAAAAAAAAAGTTTTAAAAATCCTCAATTATTCGTAAGTAGTTTAGAATATTTGATCCATACCTGCCACATTGGACCGTTTCCATAGAATCTAAACCAAGTGGCCCTTATTGCCAACATCATCACGTATACTGGAGTTAACCTGAAAACGGTGAATATATTACAATTAACACGCGTAGTTTTTATCTGCCTCAGCATTATTGCTCCCGACACGTTTATATTTCTACACGCTCTACTTCACATACTTTTTGACTACTCCTTGTTCTCTAAAAGCTAACCTTTTTTACATTTAATAAGAAAACTAGCAGGTATAGAGATTAAATGTTTTTTCTTGCGTTTCCGCTGCAGAGTTTTCTTTTTTATGCTATCGTCTAAGAAAGAAAGAAAAAAATAATCTTTTATTAGTGCAGTCGCGAGACATGCTTATTACAGGCTATTAAACAAAAAAGGGAGAAAAAAAAACAATTTTAAACATATAACGATTGATAAATATACTTACATATATATACATAATAGTTGTATATTATCTCCTTTACTGTTTAATATCTACACAGAGTACAAAATGCGGATAATCCTCGAAGATTGGGACAAAGGAATATCCATAGGAGGCCGGAAGATCTCAAATGTGAGATACGCAGATGACACCACTCTCCAAGAGAAGAAATCGAAACGCTTCTTCAACGCCTGCAGATCACAGCTTTAGATTTTGGACTGGCAATCAACCACGATAAGACCAAAATGATGATTGTGGATCGTGCCGATAATAACCAACCGGAAGTCCAAAATATACCGGGATGTGAAGTTGTCAAGAGCTTCACATATTTGGGTTCCACTATCACCAACTCTGGAGGTTGCGAGGATGAGATTCGTAGACGTTGCGCCGTGACAAGATCCTCAGTGGAAAAACTCACAAAGATTTGGAAAGACCGCAGAATAACAAAAAAAACACAAAGGTTCGGTTAATGCGATGCTTGGTTTTTCCGATCTTTTTCTATGGAGCTGAGACGTGGACGCTGAGGATACAGGATCGTCGCAAAATTGACGCACTGGAAAAATGGTGAAACCGCACACCGTACCAATGTCTCTATTTTCAATGAGCTGAAGATCAAGCAAAGATTATCGTCGATTGTGCAGATACGAATCTTAAAGTTCTTCGGACACATCACCCGTAACGAGGCTTCCATGGAACGACTGGTAGTACAAGGGAAAGTTGAGGGCAAACGATCTCGTGGACGCTCACCGATCAGATGGACAGACCTCATAAAATCTGTGTCGCACTCCAGCATTAATGACTGCTCTCACTCTGCCAGACAACGAGCTACACGACGTACACGACAGAGACAGATAAAGTGACCGATACATGACCACGACCACTCTGCCAAGAGTGCACGACTAAGAAGAAGAAGAAGGCACCTGTAATACCTACGTCAATAAACAGCGTCTCACGGCTGCACCAAATAGATTCCAGTTCAGCATAAGTCAGGCCGAAGCCCGACGCTGATTTTCAACTGGAAGCTATTTGTCTACATTGCCTTGGTCGTTAGAAATAACAGTGCGCATTAACCGTTCATTATCTGCTATCTTTTTAATACGCTCCTGTTTAGATTTGATTCATCGTTGAGAAAGAATCAGGATTAACATAAACATTAAACAATAAATAATTGAATTGTCATTAGTGTAGAACAATCCAAAAAGTTATATTTTTACCACATTCACCTTAACCATCTCGCCAACAGCAACCACGGTATTGATTTCCAGTTCAAATCATGTTGTTCTGAGTACATTTTCAAGCCAAATATTTGCAGAAATGCAGTTATCACGAAAAAACACTGTATTATTACATGTCCGTTTAAAATTATGTGAAACAGTGTGTCGTTGTATACCTGAAAATAGAAATAGTAGATACATGTGGATATAAATTCAAATTCAAATTCAAATTATTTATTGCGTTATGTCATATGGGTACATAGGTGGTATTGTACAATGACACCCTGTTAGGGTATAGCAACATAAGAGGGGAAGCTTATGTAATAAGGGGAAAGTTAAATATTATCATTTATTTAGATTAAAAAATATCATTTGAAGGTGTCGCTCAAATAATCCTGAATATTATAGTAACATTTATCGATGAGTAATTGTTTGATATTTTTAATGAATGTGTTGTAGTTTGTTTCGTTTTTTAATGGTGTTGGTAATTTATTATATATTTTTATGCTCATAACAAAAGGACAAACAAACGTATGCTCAGAATACCATGGGTCCAAAAGGTTACTAATGTACTGCGTCGAATGAATACCTAAAAAGGTGGAATTACTCAGTACTATCGAGGAGAGGAATCTGCAGAATTTCGGACATATGAGAGTGACAAATACCGAATACTCCAATTGATATTGCAATTGTGACGAGACTCACATCAAAGGGGGGCTGCAGCATCTACGCCAGGCGCTGCATAACAACAAGCTCCGGGCACCGCCTGCTCGTTACAGAAACCGTTGAAGCCACCAACAGTTGAACGACAACTGGCCATACTACCATATCTTAAGGGGGTTACAGACCAAATAGCAAACATATTATGAAAATCATCTTTAAAAACGGTTTTAAGCCACACAAGACAATACACCAGTTCTTAAGACCCATTAAAAGTGGCATTCCCTTACAAAATTCCGGTATTTTCAAACTCGATTGTGATTGTGGACTCTCTTATATAGGCTAAACAAAGAGAGCGGTTTCCACCAGAATTAAAAAACATATTGCTGATATCAAACACTGTAGAGCAGGGAGTCTGCAGTCTATGATCACATAGCGAACAAACCAACTCATTATATTCGGTTTGACAAAACTCGAACACTCGGTACAGAACACAGACCAAGAATGGTTCGCGAGGCTATTGAGATTAAAAAACATCCAAATTTCAATAGAGAAGATGGTTGGCGATCTTCACCGAAATTTTGCGAAATAGATGGAGGTAGCTGTACATGATAATTTTTTAAACTGCTGTCAGACAAATGCCACCACAGTCTGCCCGAGACCACGGAAGCTGAAAAACGACCGAAACGTCGGGTTCGATTTTAAAAAATCCTTTTAGTTTAATATTCGTGAGATAAATCCGAAAACGAATTGTATTTCAATGATATTGAAAGGCAAGATTCAGGGCAAAAGGAGACCTGGTAGATGAAGAACATTCTGGTTGAAAATTTTGAGAGAATTGAACCATTCTCACCTCTCACTCGTTCTCTATTCTATGCTGCAGCATCAAAAATTAGGATGGCCATGATGGTCACCAACCTTCGTTAAGAAGTGGCACTCACATTCAGCGCTGCATACACGGATCCGTGTAAGATGCGGGAGGCCGGCTACACGGATCCGTGTATAGTGGCCTATCAAATTTCAATGGGCTGTTATTCAGTCGGCTTGAAATTGAAAATGAAAGAAACTAGATATAGTATGAGGCTGAGAAATTGCAGCATTTTTAGTAGGTAATTAAAACCGATTTTTACTAAATCTTTAGAAAAATCCACCAGCCACTAAAAAAAATATATTGCCACCTAATGGGTGATTGAAACTACCAGTTTTAGTGGAAAATCCACTAAGTGCCAACTACCTACGTGGAGTTTTATAGACACGGTAAATTTCTAGGCGCATCGTCAGTTAAAACTGTGGTTTTATGATTCGCCATTGACGATCAAATTTTGGTTTTACGTCAGTCCAACTGATCAGTTCAACTGATTGTCAATGGGCACAGTTGTTATGGGTTATTCGTCATCTCGCCATCGACAATGTACAAAATTTCATCCTTGTCGCCAAAAGTTCATCATTGGTCAATCTTGCAATTAAAGTTCGGAATATCCCTTTAATTTTGATACAACCAAAAATCTTTTTACTATTAATTTTAAATTGACTTTACTTACCTTTTCAGCATCGTGTGGATTTCCAATATACGTAAAAGAATATATTGAATGGCTCATAATTACAGTCATTATTAAAATGGTTCTGAAAAGAAAAATGTTATTGCAAGGATTATTTCATCATCATTAATCATTATCTAATTATTGAATTATAACTATTGAATTGAATTGAATATCAATTTGTAGATTTTAACCCTCAAAATTACTATAATCTAATTTGAAAGCTGATATAGAAAATTGTCAGTGAGCTTCATTTTAAAAGATAATCTATATTTATGGAAATCCCTTCGGGCGTTCCATGGTTTGATATTAAACCTAAACTAACGAAGATAACAGGTGGAATTCATATCTAACCGTTCCTGCATGGAGCAAGTAAGCAAATACTCTTACAATCAGAATGGCAACATGAGGTACAAGTACGTTTTAGTTAATTTCGAAAAGGCTTTCCATACTGTCCCAAGGGAGAAATTTGCACCTGACTTGATGACCTGGGAGTCCACTTACGATCAGTGACATCTTATAAAGCATCTACTGCAAAAACACCCGCGAAGTGTAGTTTTTTTATAGGTAATGAAAGTGGCAAACAAACATGCAGTTCACATTGATGTTAAGTGACGACTACAGCCTATAGACACCCTCATAAAGACCACAGGTCAAAATGCAGATGCGTTACCACTTCTGAGGCCTAAGGTGTTATGCCTCTGTGCCGGAAATTACAGGGCCGTACATTACCACCTGACCGGAACACGACAGTGTTGAACACTACCATTTAGCGACAAGTATATTAGTCAATGCGGTGGTGACTACGCCCGCGAGCTCCATCACTGGAGCTCTACCACCAGTAGTAGTTGTTTCCGAAGACATAACCGTGCACGGTGGGGTAACAAGGAAGATTAAATAAGGATGACTCTTTTCACCTCAGATATTTCTCAGTGTACTGGACGATATAATACGCAGAATAAACGACGACAAGCGTAGCGATATAGAGTAGAGATTAACCAAACAATTCGATGACCTAGACTACGTTGATCAACTGTGCCTGATCAACCACAAACACATCAACATGCTAGCCAAACAGGACAATCTAAGGGCCAAAAATACACCTATGAAAGACACAACAGAGGAATTCTTGGCCACTATTTCTAGGTTCGGAATCGATAAAGCGGGAACGGAAACCGGATTTCAATTAATTTCATGTGTTTCTTATACATATTTTATATTAATATTAGCGTTCCGCACTCCTTTGCTATGTAAACGTATACTGTCTGACTTCATACTCTTCCACCACTTTCCATACGCCCAAATGTCTTAAAAGGGGTAAAAAGTTTTTACTTCACGTATTTAATTATCTATCTATATATATATATATATATATATATAAATCTATTGCTGTTCGTTAGTCTCGCTAAAACTCGAGAACGGGTAGACCGACTTAAACCTAACTTTAGTTTTGAATTATTTCTGGAAGCCCAGGGAAGGTTTAAAAGGTTTAAAAAATTGAAGAAATTAAAAGGGAATAGTAAAAAACACGATTTCATTTTCCCATACAAATAGTCCTTATCTATCAAACTTTTGACACATTATTTCATTGTGAGGCAGTACGAAGTTTGCCGAGTCAGCTAGTTTATCTATATACTCGAGAACGGCTAAACCGATTTGGCTAATTTTGGTATTGAATGATTTTCGGAAGTCCAGGAAAGGTTTAAAAGGTAAGAAAATAAGAAGAAATTGAAGGGAAACAGTAAAAACCACAATTTTATTTTCCCATACAAATAGTCCGTATCTATCAAACCTTTGGCACATGACATTATTTCATTCTGAGGCAATACGAAGTTTGCCGGGTCAGCCAGTATAATATAAAAGTCTAGTTACCTCATACCATGAAAACCTTTCAATCGTTGAATACGTTGATCTTGAGTTTGATTCAGACTAGCTAAGTGTGACCAATTTTTTATCACAGAAAAACTTAATAAAATCGTATTCCCTACATCTGAAATGAAAGAAAAGCACCATCAATACATAATACATATAAAATTGATGGTGGTAAACAAACATATAGTTCACATAGATGGTAATTGAATAGTAGCTTATAGACTATATTGTGCAAAAACCGTCGGTCAATATGCAGATGCGTTGCCACGGGTGGCTACTCTATTTTGTATGTTTTCAGAGAAAAACAGCGTCGGCAGAATCATCGCCAAACACTGCGTTTATTATATTTAATTTATCAGGTCTTGTTATTAAAGGACCAAATTATAAGAAACATTTTAAAAAAGACGTCTATCCTTAGTGTAAGCACAGCGCGGACACTCCGCCAAAATTCCATACAAACGCTTAATTTGGTTTCTATTACATAGACATCAATCAGTAGCGTGTATTTACACGCGCACCTGTGTGCGTAGCACGTACAAAATACCAACCGTCGCCCATAAGAGGGGAAGGGGTTAAGTGATGCCGGCAAATCGGGCGGGACGTCGAAGTGTCCATTCTATACGTAGTATTATTACTTATTCTCTGGTATAAGTGTTCAAATCTAACGTTCAAGTTCAGCAGCGCATCTTAAATGCTCAGAAAATTAAACACGTTTTCGGACAAAAAACATATATTATAAAATTAATTAATAAGTAATTTGTAAGTACCTTTTTTGTTTTTATTTCTGATCCAGTATAAATGATAAAGCGATCCGATTATGTTCATCGTCAAAAGTGTAAAAAATATCACAGCTACAATAATGTCACAGATATCTATATCTACAAATCGGTTTTTTGTATAACAATACAGTTTGTCAGTAATTTTAGTTTTCAATCTGTAATCGGCCCACATGGTTTCGTTGAGGCATTTCTCAAAGATCAAACTACGGTCCGTTATGTTATCTTCCATAAAATATCTGCAAGTCTGAGTTAAACAAAGCCCATACAGAAGACGTGAGTGATTGTAATGTTTTAAGTTGGCTTTTGAATATTCCTGAAATTAATCATTAAAATGTTTAATGAGAACGATATACTAAGAACATCCTGACTCATTTATTAAGACTTGGATCACCAGTGAACTCCAAGTAACGCTGCATTTCGAAGTCAACGTAATAAGCACTTCAATGCATTTTTGTTGTTATATTCAATATCGATTCAAAAATATCTGATAGTTCTACTCTCGTGAAATTTACTCGCATTGCAAAAAATAAAAATATTACTATTCTACATTCCTTCATTACAGGAGAGAGTTTCGCTTCTTTTTTGATTATCAATTTAGAAACTACTGTGTTTAGAAAGGCAGAAGAATATGATATCGCCCAATGTACGCCAAAATTACCCTCTTATTCATCCTCATTCCAAAACAATTGTCTTACCTTTATCATCTCTAATAGTTCACTACGTGTATCTGATACCAGATCAAATTCTGCAGTACAATAAATACCGCCCGGTTTATCAACACAATTGTCAAAGTTGTCCAAATAAAACATTGGGGGCATCAAATTATACATGGAATCTGTAAACAAAAAAACACATAAACATTGATCTAGGGCAGCGTACCTACCTATACCGGGGAGACTTTAAGTATGATTTTTATGTATGGGTATTCACTGATTACTCCGATATACTCGTAACCTGAAAAAAACTTTTCTTTTATTAATAACAAGCAATAACAAATGCAAAGAAAAGTCCAAAAATGTAAATTGAAGTTAAAATTAAAATGTTTTTAAAAGTATTGATTTTTTTACAGTACAGATTCTTTTTTTTTTCTTTTTTTCATAATAACACAAGTGGGTGAATGTAAAAATTAAAGAAAAAATGTACTTCAGGCAGGGATCAGACCTCCCAGTACTGGATACAACCACTTACTTCACCACTAAGCTACCAAGACATACCCTTTTCTTGATGTTATTTTAGAATCTATTTACCGTATCAATCATACAGGGGGGTGGGCCCCCCCACCCCCCTGTATGATGGGGCAGCAATATGTGCGTGGACGGATCAGCAATCAGCTTGGTCCACTTGACTTGTGACGTCATGTGTAAATGTTCATAGGCGACGGTGACCACTTTCCAGCAGGTGGCCCGTCTGCATGTCTGTCAACCTTCAGATATAAATTAAAATTAAAAAAAAGCGCCTTCAAAACTGAATAGACATAAAACACTAAAAAGCGAAAAGGCCCGCGCGTTAGGGTTAGGAACTTCAAACCTATGAGTAGGTAGGTACGTAGCCCATATTAAAGTAATTGTCTTATTATAATTAATAGATTACGGGTTTAGTCCTGAGTTTGTTTTTCGCTTTTTAGTGTTTTATGTCTATTCAGTTTTGAATTTTTTTGAAGGCGGTTTTTTTTTTATTTTTAAAATAATTTATTTTTTGCTTTTTAGTGGTGTTACTATTATTAGTATTAAGTATTACAGTAACAGAAGGTAGTTATTTCAACTACGAAGGTACAATCTATAGACTTTATCATCAGTTCTAGAGGTTAATAGCGGTTTCGAAAACTATCTAAGTATTCCAGTTGCTGGTTTTTAGGCAGTCAAGCAAAAGGCTAATTCAAAGTGTAGTGATAAAACCCGCTATTAAGATAGTTTTGTAATGTTTAAAAATTCGCTAGCCGCTACTGTAGTGATAGATTGTTTCAATCATCTTCTGGGAAGGTTTTGTCCAGCTGTGGATATCTTTCGGCTGGAGTGATGTTGATGAAGGTGATGGTGGTGGTGGTGGTGATGATGTTGATAGAGGTGGTGATTAAGATGGAGATGATGATGTGGTTGATGATAGACATGGTGATTATGGTGTTGATGGAGGTGATAATGAAAGATGATGATGATGATGACGGTGATGATGATCATGACACGCATAATAATATGAACATCTCCTTTATCATCAACACTTTCATCATCATCACCTAAATCAACGTCACCTCTATCATCATCTTTATCATCAACATCACATCCATCATCACCACATACATCATAATCTCCTCCATCAACACTTACATCATCATCACCTCCATCATCATAATCACATCCATCGTCATCACATTCATCATCATCACATCCATCATCATCCCCTCCATCATCATCACCTCCATCATCACCTCCATCATCAACTCCATCATCACCTCCATCATCATCTTCATCATCACCTCCATCATCATCTCCATCATCATCATCACCTCCATCATCATAACCTGCATCATTATCACCTCCAACATCATTACCTCCGTCATCATCACATCAATCATCATCACCTCCACCATCGTCATAACCTCCACCATCGTCATCACCTCCATCATCATCATCATCACCTCCATCGTGATCACCACCATCATCATCACGATCATCACCTCCTATAAAAAATGTCGAAATACTTTCAAGTGTACTATGAAATTTGAGTAGTTCCCTCGATTTCTCCAGGATCCCATCATCACATCTTGACATGGTGACAATGGGACCACCTGTGAGGTATACGGACACATGGTAGGGAACATCATCACAAAAAATATCTAAATCCTTTCAATTATGCTATGAAATTTGAGTAGATCCCTTGATTTCTCCAGGATCCCATCATCACATCTTGATATGGTGACAATGGGACTACAAGTGAGGTATACGGCCACAAGACACGGAAGGTTATTATTATAAAAAATATTGAAAAACTTTCAAGTGTGCTATGAAATTTGAAAAGTTCCCTCGATTTCTCCAGAATCCCATCATCACATATTGACATGGTTACAATGGGACCAACTGTGCAATATACCCTTTCAATAAAAAAAAATCATCCAAATCGGTGAAGACGTTTTTAAATTATCGGGGAACATACATAAAAAAAAAAGATCCGGACGAATTGAGAACCTCCTCCTTTTTTCGAAGTCGGTTAAAAATATAAATGACGAATGAAAATGATAACCAATCAATGGACCGACCAACCGATGTAATGAATCTTGCATTTATCCAGACGTCACAAGTTCGATTCTTGCCCGAAGTAAATTTACTTAAGTTTTAATTTAATTTCTATTTCTATTTCTACCTACTTAGTTGTCTATTTCATAAAGCACTCACCATTTAAACTATAAATAACACCATAACAATTTTCCACTACGATGATATTCAACAAAATTATCAAGATAAACATTTTAAAAACACAATTAAATTAATAATAAAATGCAAATTTTCTTAATAATTGCAAGTCCACTTGCTGCTGAATACGATCACAAATTAAATTATTGTACAACTAACACATAGCTGGTAGATTAAAATTAGGGATGGTGGATTAGGGGGAATCTTTGGATACGGATATAGAAATTATTATTATACCGGACACGGATACGCATATATGAAATTATTTCGGATTATCCGTTAGTTTCGGATAATTTTGGTTACGGATATATTATTTTTAAGGAATTTCATAAGTAAAATACCTACAAACTTCCTGAATGTAAAATTGCTCTCAAGTTAGTTAGTTACGAGTATGATAAGGGAGGGGAGTAGCCATATGCAGGCTTTCCCCTCTGTCAAAGTACAGGACCAATAGTCCTGCATACATTTCAATGTGTGCGTGAAATTGCCCAGATATTTCAATGTGTGCGTGAAATTGTTTATGTATTTTGTTAAATTGTCAAGGTGTGAGTTTCATAGTTATAGACGATTTTTGTAGTGTGAGTGTGTGTCACATGTATTTCTCCCCGCAAAAAAAGACAGACTGTTTTGCATCGGTAATGAACAGGATAGAATAGAATTAGAAAATAAGTCTATTCTTCTATTCTATGGCTACTTCCCTCCAATCCGCCGCGCGCGTGGGCCGAATTGCTCTATGCCTCTATCCGATACTACCGGCATCTTTATTTGAAAGAAAGAAAGAAAGGAAAAAATATTTATTTGACACACAGCGAGATACAACAGACATAGAATGTTGATAACAATAAACAAAAAAAGACGACACAGTTTCTTTCATTATTACATACCTACACGTAATATGTGTCTCACGGCTGCCAAAAAGGTGCACTGTTCAGCAAATGTCAGGTAACTTCAACATTAAAAGTTTAAAACATAATTATTTAATCGTATTTCGGTTTCGATTACGGATATTTTTTTATCGTATATCCGATAGTTTCGTTTACGGTTACAGAACTCCCTAACATCCCTAATTAAAATTATAATATCAGTCTGGTCATGTAGATAATAAAATATTATATTTTTTGGTACCTAATACCCACAATATTTGACGACCATGTTAGTCCAGCGGTGTGAGATGACCGTTTGATTCGAAGGGTCGCGGGTTCGATCACCGCACCGGGACAAATACGAGTACCTATTTGTATGGCCTTTCGATTACGGATATTTTTTTATCGTATATCCGATAGTTTCGTTTACGGTTACAAAACTCCCTAACATCCCTAATTAAAATTATAATATCAGTCTGGTCATGTAGATAATAACATATTATATTTTTTAGTACCTAATACCCACAATATTTGACGACCATGTTAGTCCAGCGGTGTGAGATGACCGTTTGATTCGAAGGGTCGCGGGTTCGATCACCGCATCGGGACAAATACGAGCACCTATTTGTATGGCCTACAGATATTTGTTTCGGGTCTGGGTGTTTGTAAATGTGTTGTATATTATTATATACAACGGCACCCACGACACAGATTTGTACCTACTGTGAGGCTGTGACTGAAAGCGTTTTTTTAATATGTTACCTTCAGTTTATGTAATCCGGTATTCTATAGGTTACCTTTATTTTATACGCAGTGTATTTTTTTTTGTGCTTTCCCCTGAAGCAAATTTACTTTGTGTTGGTAGTACCCTTGGATATCGCTAGGGGTTAGCAGGGCAGCTGCCCTCTCTAGAGATAAAAACCGGTCAAGTGCGTGTCGGGTCCCGCGCAGTGTAGGGTTCCATAATTTTTTGATCTATCAAACTTTTGACACATTATTTCATTCAAAGGCAAAACGAAGTTTGGCGGGTAGCTAGTCCCTTGATAATTTATTATTAATGAGCTAATTTTAACCGATTAATACCGAATAGGTATGATATACACTACCTGTTGCCCGCGGCCCCGCCCGCGTGAAAGTCGCTTTTCTCTCAACCTGTGGAAACTTATCAAATCATCCCATGTCCCTAGAGGAAAATTTATCCTATTTGTTAACCTCTATATGTGTGTCAAATTTCATGAAAATCGGTTCAGCAGTTTTTGCGTGAAGGAGTTACAAACAAACATAAAAACTTGCTCATTTATAATATTTATACATTAGGTATAGGTACGTTAAGCGATTTATCTAGACGTCACAGGTGCAATCCCTGCCTGAAGTTATTGTTATTCTTTTATTTTTTCTTTAATTTCTATTTATTTATCGTCGTCTACTTCATATAGTACTCACTATTTAAACTATAAATCATCCCATAACACTTTTCCACTGTGATTATATGTAACAAAATTATCAACGTATTTATTTTCAAAAGCATATTAAAAGACTAATCAAATGGTAATTTTATTAATAAAGCGAACACGCTGTTGAATAAAATTTAACAAATTAAATTATACATAAAGCACAAACTAGTCAGTTAAAATTAATAATTATAATGTCAGTCTGGTCATGCAGATATTTTTGTCAAATACCTAATACCTATAATATATTATGTTACCGACAATTTATATAACCGGGCTCGTATCGACAATGTGTCATTGTCGAGACGAGCCCGGTATTGTCTAGAATGCGTAGGTATGCAATATAATGCCTAAAATAGACCTAGGTATAGGTTAGAAGTTTAAGTATTGATAGTAGTATTTTGTAGCTTTAAAATGTGTCGATGACCTTGAACGTGGGTGGTAAATTGTAAGATATTGTGTGACAATCGGTAGGTACTTTAATTTAAAAAGAAAAAAAAAATTGACTTCAGGCGAGACTCGAACTTGCGGCCTACTGGGAATCTAGTCCAGCCGCTCTTCCAATTGAGCTACTGAAGTCCTGCCCGATTTGTCAAATCTTTCCTTCACATTTATTGCATTGCTTTATGGTAGCAGTAGCGCCATCTATTGCCAAACTCGAGCGAGTTCGAGTCTCGCCTGAAGTCAAATTTTTCTTTCCATTTTTCTTTAAATAAAATATATTTCACAAGCATGTGTTAATGCGAAATAATATAAAACAATTATTTTATATTTGTTTATAAAATTGTTAATAACAAATTTTAATAATACTATTTAATTTTGTAGTGATAAAGCTCCAAATCTAAAGTTACACTATGTGTGTTTTGTGCGAATGCGTGGAAGACATCAAATTTACATTAATTATGTATTTTTCATCGCATGTAAGTGATTTTTGTAATCTCTGAACAATCTATTTGAGAGAGCATAATCAGGACCATAGAGCAACACGAGCCACCGGCCGCGGCGGACCGGACCGGACCGGCCGGTGTCCCGTGTTGCTCTGTGATCAGGACAGACATTTTGTATGAAAATAAAATTATCATCTTGCCTAATTACATAATTTATGTAGGAAGGTACTTCATGAAGAGGTGCAGAAGGAATATCAGTATATGCACCACGAAAGACTTTAAGTTGACGTTATGGTGCGATTCCAACAGCTGCACTCTCAGCGTGTAGGTGCTTCAGCAATTGAAGCTGCTTTCCACGTAGGTACTGCACGATATTCTCCGTAGTAGAGTCGTATACCGGATATTGGGTTTTAGTGCGTGCAGATCTTTACTGAGTTCTACAGGAGCCTTGTGTTTTTTTTAGGTACTATGGTACCCATCGAAGTATACACGAAACACTACTACGTAACATCACGCCTGTAATCACCGAAGGGGTAGGCAGAGGTAAATGCATGCATTCAAGCATACATGCAAATACCCACTATTCGCCGGTTACGTTTTTGCCCATGTAACAAGTGGCGAACCTGTTGACATCTCCGGGCCCATTACCAAACTTCGAGGTACTGGGAAATTTCCAGCCTCCGTCAGCTGTGGGCGCGCACGCGATGTCCGACAGTCAAGCGTGACCTTAATCGCCTCGTGGATAAGGTCAGTGCAGCGATGAGCGTATTTCGTGGGGCTGCCTGGGAAGAAACCATAGACCGGGCGGCTGACCGAGACACCAATTTATATATGCTCACTCGCACGCTGACCCGCGAGCCGGCCCCGATATATCCGTTACTTGACAATTCAGGTAAACGATGCTACGGGGCCAGAGACCGGGCCGAAATACTGGCCACTCATCTGGAGGACGTCTTTACCCCCCACCCACCCTCTACGGACCCCGTTGTCGTCGCGCATCATGATAACTGCGAGCGCCGCGTAAGGGAATTACTGTCGACACCGCTCCCGCCACTCCGAGGGGATGATTTTATCTCCCCGTCTGAACTGCGGAGGGCCGTTTACCGGCTGAATGTCAAGAAGGCACCAGGACCGGATGGGATCCCTAACGCCGCGCTGCAGCATCTGCCGTGGGGTAGCCTGGTATCCCTTACCAGACTATTCAACGGCATACTCCGCACGGGTCATTTTCCCAACGAGTGGAAACTCGGGAAAGTTATAGTTCTCCCCAAGCCGGGCAAGGACCGCCGCTATCCATCTAGCTACCGCCCTATCACGCTGCTCTCACACCTCGCCAAGCTGTTCGAGCGTCTTCTGCTGCGGAGGCTGAGGCCACACCTTCCATGTAGGGAGGAGCAGTTTGGCTTCCGCGCGGGACACTCCACGACGCTCCAGCTGGTGAGGGTACTACACTATCTCGCCAATGAGTTCAACAATCGTCAGTACTCGGTCGGAGTATTTCTCGATATCGAGAAAGCCTTCGACCGGGTGTGGCATGTTGGACTCTTGGCGAAATTAGATACACTGCATCCCGCCTTACACAGGGTGGTGGCTAGCTTCCTGGAGGGCAGGCGGTTCTACGTCTCGATTGATGGGGAGGAATCGCCACACCATCCGATCCGTGCAGGAGTACCACAGGGCAGCTGTTTGTCGCCGTCGCTATATGCGGCGTATACAGACGACATCCCCACCTTGCGCGACCATCTGCGCGAAGGAGAAAGGGATGTAATGCTGTCCCTGTTTGCCGACGACAGCGCTTACTTTACGTCGGCGCCCCGGTTGCATTTTGCATACGAGCAAATGCAACGTTTGCTGAATAGATTGCCGGAGTGGTTCGATAAGTGGCGGATGGCCGTCAATGTGGGTAAGACGGCCGCTTTCGCAACGCGAACACTCCGCTACCGACTACCACCACTACGGCTCCGCGGCCAAGATGTTCTATGGCAGCCGTCGGTCAAGTACCTCGGGTGTACCATCGACAGAGCACTGCGCATGGTGCCCACCGTGGATAACGCGGTGCGCCAGGCGGCGGCTGCTCGAGCGATGCTACGTCCGGTACTGCAGTCGAGGCTGCCGTTGAGCACCAAGCTGCGGATCTACAACACCTACATTCGAACTAGGTTGACGTACGCTGCACCAGCGTGGTACGCCTTGTGCTCCACTACGCAGCGACGTCGCCTACAGGTACAGCAAAACGTGTGTCTACGCTTGATAACCAACGCGGGGAGGTACGTCAGAAATGACGTCATCTCACGGGACCTGCGTGTAGAATCCGTTCAGGAGTTCGTGGTCCGTCTCGCGCGCGGTATGTACTATCGTGCGGAAAACGGACCTCACGGACACCTCCACGGATTTGCCCCACTACATAGCAGGCCGCCTGACGGGAGGGCACTCCCGCGCGAAATCCTCTCCGTGGTATCAACCCGGACACCCCGGGACGCCGACGTATGTCCGAGCCCCGATCCCGAATCGTGATCTGATACGTTAGTGAGCCAAGCTCGGCCGGGCTCGCCATTAGATGCAGAGCCCTGTGACGATGTCACGCAACCTGCCCGACCCGGGTTCGATTCCCGGACGTGGGGGCTTCTATCGGGGATGCGGTCGCGGGTCCGACTACGGTCCGGGCTACGACCGCGCAATATCTGCGGGCGTTGCCACTGGAGTGGTGCATGCTCGCCCCTGTTGGCTTCCCAAAACTCGACGCTGGGCGACGGAAGCCGCCGCAGCGACGCCACTTCGCGCCGTGACGACACCCCCGCCGCCGCAATACCAACCGCCGCGGCACCGCTGTCATCGCGGCACCACCACACTTGGGAGGCGCCTACTCCGTCGCTGCGCCCTAATCGGCGACGCGGCGCCTACCACTGCGCCACCCAGACAAGACGCCGCTCCCATTACTATGGGAGCAGAAGATGCCGAGGAAAAGGGGCACGTGCCTCGAATCCTATACCGCGCCGCGCGCTTGCGCGCGCGACGAATCACGACGACGGGAAATTTCCAGAAAGTCGAAAAATCCCAATAGAGTTAAAGGATTTTACACCATTATCTCTGGGTTCGATTCCCGGGTAGGGGACCTGGGAATCGAGCCCAGGACCTCAGCGTAGTAGTAGTAGCCTGCTACCACTAGGCTACCGAGGCAGCTTGGCCGAGGCAGTTGAGGCGAAACACTAATTTAAATAAAATAATAACACGAGTATGTGTACTGCTATAACATTTTTGAATACCTCTTAATTTTTGTACTAGACGTCAGCAAATTAAAGCAAATGTGAGTAAAAAGAATTGAAGGAATTTTTCTCGCAATTGTAAATGCAACACGGATTAATTAAAGTTGATTTTTTGGAGAGTGATATTTTAATAGGTACCTTACCAAAAAACATATTGCAATATCTAGAAGCCCTGTGATTTCCGGCATAGAGGCATAACAACTTACGCCTCAGGAGTGGTCACGCATCTGCATTTTGATCAATTCAAATTCAAATCATCTGCGTAATGACTGCAGCCTATGGACATCTACACAAAGATCAGAGGTCAAAATGCAGATGCGTTGCCACCCCTTATCCCTTAGTTGTTTGTCTCGGGGCCTTGAAATATACTTCAAATTATAATGTGGCTCCATTTTGACTAACCCTAAACTATCAGCTGTCAAAATACTCGCTTTCTTAAGTTACAAATACTTTGACTAAATCTTAGATTTTTGGGGCTTTGGGACTTAACTTACTTCCCGCTAAATGGTAGTGTTCAGCATTATCGTGTTCCGGTCAGGTAATGTACGGCTCAGTAATTTCCGGCACAGAGGCATAACACCTTAGGCCTCAGGAGAGTCAGGAGTGGTAACGCATCTGCATTTTGACCTTGGTCTTCGTGTGGGTGTCCATAGGCTGCAGTCATCACTTAACATCAATGTGAACTGCATGCTTGTTTGCCACTTCCATTAAATTAAAAAATATATATTTAATCATGCACTACATTCGTTGTTTTCTCAATGAAGTCTTCGATGTATAGTTGTCGGCCAATGATTTTTCGATGAAACGTATTTCGCGGGAACCCGTTTTACAAGGAGTTTATTTTAATATATTTATTTTGAGATTTTAAATTACGGAAAACACAGAGTTTAAATATCAGATAACTACAACATTATAACGCGAATAATAAAATAATATATATACCTACATTTAATTAATTAACACACCACATTCTACTTTTTGTTTCATGATTTCAACCGAAATACTGGACAAAAACCTTTGCTTTAATTTTTATGTACGTATGCTTTTAATATGTATTAAAACGAAGCCGTAGATCCTCAGTTCTATTGGCAGCCCAAATTCTTATTATTATTTTGTTATTTATTTTTTTAATCATGAGACATGTTTTATAGTTATGGTTTTATAGTTAAGTCAGCTTTATTTTTGTAAAGAAAAAACAATTTGCGAATCGGACTTTATGTCTTTTTGTTCGGAATTCGGGTTTTGCATACATTAATTATATTTTTTTATGTGACGATGGTGGCAAACAAGCTTGCAGTTCATATGGATGTTAAGTGATCACTGTCGCCTATAGACATCTACACAAAAAAACAAAGTTCAAAATGCAGGGGCCATTTTTTTTGTAGTGGCTCTAGTGACTATTCAATATAATATATTAAATAAGTTGAGCCTGGGTGAGAAGCCTACATTCATGGGCTAATGAAATAAAAATATGTCATTAACATTTCTTTATATTTAAGTTATATTTTTGTAAAATTTTTAAAAATGGTTGTTTTGTCCCTTTCATAAATTAACTGTATTGAAAGGGACGGCCTAATTCATAAAAGGGACAGTACGTAATATCAAGATAAAATTACTTTGCAACAAACTAATACTAGTCAGTAATGTTTAACAATCTCATTTATGAAATATTAACAATCTATGAACAGTCTTAAACTTAAATACTCATCGTGAAATTATTAATAGTGACATAACCAGCAAAAAAATTAATATGAAATAGTGAAGCGCGCATGGCCCATCGGCTGGTGTAGATCGGAAGCGATCTGCTCGGTTAAGCACTACGGGCGCGGTCGGATAGTGTGATGGGTGACCGCCAGTGGCAAATTAAATGCGCGTTACCGTGCTTCGGAGGGCACGTTAAGCCGTCGGTCTCGGTTGCTATCGATGGATAGTAGTCGTTAAACCTTGTCGGAGGCCTTATGGGCGGTTTGAAAATATCCGACAGTGGCTTGGCCACTAACCCACCCACCTCCACCAATCCGCATTGGAGCAGCGCGGTGGAGTAAGCTCCAGGCCTTCCCCCAAACAGGGGAGAGACTCGTGTCCAGCAGTGGGGCGGATAATGGGTTGCCATTATTATATATTATTATAGTCAACGCCAGTAAAAATATTTAGAAAATACGCTGTTATATAAATTAAACATTTATTAAACGAATTATCATTCTAACGTACCTATAATTATATTTTTAGATATAAGTCATAATCAACAGTCTTAACGTACGTCCCATTCATAACCGTTCGTAGTGACCCTTTCTTGAATATCACAAAAAACTTTACAATTACCCTTAAATCATATACCAATAAAATAAAGTTTGCTGACCTTTTGCTCTCGTACTTGTCAATAACTATTCTATCATAAACACTGATAAAACAATACTTGCCGATTTAAAACATTCCACAAAGCATTTCCAAAAACACACCGAAAATTTTCTTTTGTTTACGATTACAAACACTTGCACGCCGTTGTCATTTTTGAAATGACAGCAGAGTGATGTTAGGTACGAATGATTGTGCTTCAGGGTAGCCACAGACCGCTTATGTCCTCCTCTCGGTATAATTCATATTTAACCAATTATTAGACTTGTCCCTTTCAAAACGTGTCCCTTTCAAGGCACCTCTCCCCTACTGGGTTAATTTTACAATAAAATAAAATCTTCACTGTACATCTATGTAATCCTTAGTTTGCACTAAAAACATTAAACATGATGATGTTTGGCAACTCATCGCATAAAGTACTATGTATTGCGATAAATGTCTTATTGGTGCTATAGCGTTCGCACTGCTGTCAAACCTATAATTTTAACATGCTTTTATGTGAATGTTTAATCAATGCAAACTCACGGTAAGATGCATACTTGAATGCAAACATCATAACAGTTAAAAAACATATACCTAGAACTTCCAACTTTTTGTAAATTGATAAAATTACGTTAAAAACTTGAAAGTTCTTTACTTGGAATTTTTATCTTCACTTAAACTAATAGTCAAGTATCCTTGATGAGCTACCAAGTTGTATGATAAAAAATTACAAACATAATTTACGATCACTACATACCTAATTGACTGGAAATATAGTTGAAAATAGATTGAATAGCGCACTTCTAAACTTGTACAGCGATAGCTTCCGGATGATTTTATTCCCGACAAGGAGACAGGTTGACGTTTAATTTCATCCAGTGGTCGTGTACAGTGCTCAACAATAAATATTGCATATCGAGCCTAGGAAGGAGACTTCGGCTTATTTCGGGTCTGTAGAGCGTTATCTCTTTCGCACCGTACCTATTTGACATTTGTCGACCATTTTGATCGAGTTTTGACCAATACTGGACTATCAGTGCTTACGTAGGCAGTATGTAACAGAAATAACGCTCTACCAAGTGGAAACGAGTCGATAGTCTCTTTCGCATTCTCGATGTGCAGTATTAATTGTTGAGTACTGTACCTATTATAAGCATAATGAATTAATCCCTATCCCTAATTAATATTATAAATGCGAAAGTAACTCTGTCTGTCTATTTGTCTGTCTGTCTATTTGTCTGTCTGTCTATTTGTCTGTCTGTTACCTTTTCACGTCCAAAGGACTGAACCGATTTTAATGACATTTGGTACAGAGATAGAGCTGACTTTGAGAAAGAACTTAAGCTACTTAGTTATTTAAAAAACGACATCCACGCGGGCGAAGCCGCGGGCAACAGATAGTAACCTAAATAATTGCCTGCCAAAAGGAGACGTCCAAAGCACGTCCTAAAAGACCCGGACGATGAGACTACGTTGGCGATAGCCGCAATAAATAAACAGTTACTATATGTATCTTCACGCCAAGTCCCTAAAGGGATAACCAGAGCGTGTGGAGCGCCAGATATCCCGGTACTGGTACCTGGTCACCTCCCGTGCTTCTTTTACATTCATTATTCTCTTAAAAAGTGCACGCCGATCGTGATTGGTATAGATAAAGCGAGCATGGACCCGCGGCCGGTGTAGATAAAGCGCGCATGGCCCCGCGGCTGGTGTAGATAAAGCGCGTATGGCCCCGCGGCTGATATAGATAAAGCGCGCATGACCCCGCGGCTGGTATAGATCGGAAGCGATCTACTCGGTTAAGCGATACGGTCACGATCGGGTGTATGATGGGTGACCCCTAGTGGCAAATTGAAATGCGCGTATCCATGCTTTGGAGGACACGTTAAGCGGTCCCGGTTGCTATCATATATAGATAGCAGTCGATAATCCTCATCGGAGGCCTTATGGGCGGTTTTAAAACATCCGACAACGTGTTGGCCACTAACCTTTATCTCCACCAACCCGCATAGGAGCAGCGTAGTGGAGTAAGCTCCAGGCCTCCTCCCAAGAAGAGGAGAGACTCGTGCCCAGCAGTGGGACGTATCGAAGGTTGCCATTATTATTAATATGCACGCCGATTCCTAAGACTTTTGACCCTACCCTCAGGCAATCCTCGACCTATTTGGTCATGGTAGATCAGTCTTGGTCTTCCTGGGTATAGGCCCATTACTTAACATCAATGTGAACTGCATGCTTGTTTGCCACCTTTGTTACACAAAAAAAATTTTTTGTTGTAATAGAATAAAATGTGCGCGACCCCTATTCCAGTTCTTGAGAGTTCAATCAACCCCGCTTCCCTTTCCACGCCAGTCGTTATTTCTCCGTGCCTGCTAAACAGCGTCACCAAGGTAAGTATAGATATATTTAATTAATTTTTGCCCGCTACTACTACACTCGGGTCCCGGGTTCGATTCCCGGGTAGGGGGATATTAGAGATAACGGTGTAAAATCCTTTATCTCTGGTTCTATTGGGATTTTTCCATTTTCTGCAAGTTTCTCAGTACCTCGAAGTTTAGTAATGTGTCCGGAGATGTCAATAGGCTCGCCACCTGTTACATGGGCCAAAACATAAAATGGGTAATAAACGTTTTTTTCCCGCGACTCGTCTGCGTGAAATTCGGCACAAAAGTGACGCGACTTGCATACGACTATTTAAACACTTTAGGGGTTGATTTAGAAATATACAACCTGTTTTTGACCTTGGATCTTCAACTGTTTTTTTTTCCATCTATAAAGACTACTCGGTTAAGCACTACGGGCGCGGTCGGGTAGTGTGATGGGTGACCGCTAGTGGCAAATTAAATGCGCGTTTCCGTGCTTCGGAGGGCACGTTAAGCCGTCGGTCCCGGTTGCTATCGATGGATAGCAGTCGTTAAACCTTGTCGGAGGCCTTATGGGCGGTTTGAAAACATCCGACAGCGGGTTGGCCACTTACCCACCCACCTCCACCAATCCGCGCCTCTCCCCAAAAAGGGGAGAGACTCGTGCCCAGCAGTGGGACGTATAATGGGATGCCATTATTATGTATACTTATTTACAGATATAGTCCAGTTACAGTATTACTATATTATGTAGGTGTAAATATAAATGCTGTGGTGTGACGGAAAAAGGAGATAAATCAAAAGATTAAGTGTATGACTTTTTCCTTTTTTTATACGCTTACACTCACAGCCCCACATTTTTTTATGTAATGGAAGTGGTAAGCAAGCATGCAGTTCCCATTGACGTTAAGTGATGAGTGCAGCCTATAGACACCCACAGAAAGACCAGGGGTCAAAATGTAGATGCGTTACCACTCCCGGGCCGCTCCGGCCGTTCTAATTAGGGCATAAACTCCCTAAATGCTATTACACTAACCCTGATGCCTTGCTATCGTACCCTGAATACCGTGCCGTGTAATAAGTCCTATAGTCAATACCTGGTTAAGTATTTTAGGGCCCAAAACGATGACGTTATAGTTTAATATGATGGGTTATTTCAATAACTTATTTTTGCAAAATAATAAACTACCAACTCAAAAAAAATTAAATAGTTTTTCAAATCATGATATTTGTGCTTGATAGGTAGGTACAACATTACGTTTTAATTTCCATTGAATATAAATAAAATATCAAATTAGTAATGATTTATCAAATGTTAAAATTACGAATTAAGTATTAAATTCGTTATTAATATTTCGATAAAAACTTTTATGATACCTAAGCGTATTGAAATTCATCTTAGATACTACCTAATTATTGCCTTTGTGAGCGGAAAATGAAGCGGAGTGTGTGCATAAATCGTATCTTTTACTTTTTTATTAATAATAATTTTATATTATATTATTAAAAACTATACATATTCACTGTATTAGAAAGGTAGATATGTAATATGTTATTATATATTATTACATTAGCTGTGCCCACGACTTCGCCTGCTTGAGAATTTTTAATAGTTCAGTATCTACCCGGACGAAGAGGTGGGCGCAGCTAGTATAAAAGTATCCTAAGTTACTCCTTACTACATCAGGTATCTGTCAGTGAAAGTCCCGTCATAATCGGTAAAGCGGTTCCCAAGATTAGCCCCGTCAAACAGACAGACAGATAAAAATTGTAAAAAATGTTGTTTTGGTATATGTACCGTCACCTCACCTTGTACCATGCAGCTCACCTTGTTTTGTGAAAAATTTGGAATTTTTAGTCCCGAACAACATGGCTTTAGGAAAAAACATACTACTACATTGGCTGTTTTTAAGTATATAAACGAGGTCTTGAACATTTTAAACGATAAGAAGTATGCATTAGGTATCTTGCTCGATATGAGCAAAGCTTATGATAGAGTTCCGTATAATGTATTATTACAGCAATTACAAAATATAGGTGTCAGAGGCCCTGTTTATGAGTGGTTTGTCTCATATCTGGATAATAGAGCACAACACGTTGAAGTTGAGTATTATAACTTTAGCACAGGAGATATATCATTAGTTAGGTCACAAAAAATAATAACCACTAACTCTATACCTCAAGGAAGCGTCTTGGGATGTATATTGTTTTTAATTTTCATAAATAATTTACCTAAAGTTATCGAACATCCTTGCAAATGCACTTTATTTGCAGATGATATATCAGTCATCTTACCATATCAAAACAACCAAGACCTTAATAATATATTAAATGATGTACTAAATAAAATAGTTGACTGGTTAACCGAACATAACCTTCAAATTAATTTTTGTAAAACCAAATTCATGCAATTCAGACCTAGACAAAAACGCAGACTAGATATAAATTATTCGTTTCAGAACTCGCAAATAGAATGTGTTGATACATGTTCATTGTTAGGAATAAATATCGATATAAATATTAATTGGAAAAGTCACATCGAGAAGACAGTTTCAAAATTATCAAGATTTACCTATGCGCTTCATGAACTCAAAACTACTACCGACAAGCAGACGGCGTTAAATGCATACTATGCATATGCTCACTCTTGGCTACAGTACGGAATTGCCTTGTGGGGAAACAGTATAGATATTAATATTATTTAAATTACAAAAAAGAAATGCATTAGGATAATACAAAATATAGACGTAATGGAAAGTTGTAAACATCATTTTATATCCTTAAATATTTTATCCCTCATATGTATTTATATACTGGAAGTCAGCGTATTTGTGAAGAAGAATATGGACCTGTTCCCCATATACTCGCGACCACTAAATTTAAGACCCCGAAATAAATTGGACAGACCGTCTTCTACGATTTAACTTTGCTCTTCGGGCCCATTCACCATGGCAACACAAATATATAATAAATTACCTTTAGAATTAAGAAACATTGACAACCCCAATAAATTTAAAAATTATCTAAAGCAGCTACTATTAAAAAAATGTTACTATACGTCGCAAGAATTCTTAACCGGCAGAAGATGCTATTAATTGCTATATGAACTTCATCGTAAAAAAAATTGATCAAAAATTTAAATGTATAACCATTTTCATGGACCTGACAAAAGCGTTCGATACGATTTCAACTAAAAAGCTCATAGAACATCTACAAACCTTAGGAATTAGAGGCGCACAATTAAATATTTTTCAAGACTATCTAACCAGGCGTACACAATGCGTTAAGATTAACGACTATATAAGTTCTGAACGCCCAATTGCACATGGTGTGCCTCAGGGTAGCATTCTTGGCCCTAGCTTATTTTTATGTAGTATTAATGAGCTATGCGAGCTTTCTCTATGCAACTGCAAAACTATAGCATACGCCGATGATACCACTTTGACATTTTATGGAGATACCTGGGAGGGAGTTCTTAAAACTGCACAAGAAAACTTTAGTAAGGTATGTGTTTGGTTAGCCAACAATTCTCTGACTCTTAATGCCAATAAAACTAAGTTTATAGCCTTTTCTATTCGAAATCAAGAAAATAATATTCATGAAAATATAAAACTTAATGCTCATACTTGTAAAATGTCAAAAAGTAATTGCACTTGTCCAAGTATTGAACAAGCCAGTTCTATAAAATATTTAGGAGTAGTAATCGATCAAAATTTAGCATTTAATGAACACATAAATAACTTATCCAAAAGAATAAGGAAACTGACATATATATTTAAGCAATTAAGACCTGTAGTCGATAACAAATTGATTAAAACTGTGTATCAATCACTATGCCAGTCGGTATTATCATATGGTATTGAAGCTTGGGGAGGAAGCTCAAAAGGATTGATAATGAAAATTGAACGGGCCCAAAGGTTAATTTTAAAAATCTGTTTCTCAAAGCCTAGATTATACTCTACTACTAGTTTATATAAAGAAGCAGAAGTGCTAACAGTTAGACAATTATTTGTTGCAGCAGTCATTCTAAGAAAGCACTCCGAAACGAAATTCAATGAAAACACAAAAAAAACTATCCTCACTAGCAGACGCCACTATAATATATGTAATATTATGTACACAAATACGGCTTTTGCACGTAAATTTTATTACTACCAGAGTGGAAAACTTTATAATATCGCAAACAGATTGCATTCAATATACCCTATGACTAAAAGGGAATGTAAGAAAACAATTTGTGAATGGTTGCAAGCCTTAACTTATGATGAGACGGAAAATTTAATAGGAAGTTCTTTGTAACTATAATACAATCTTTCTTATAACTTATTTTTGCATTGCTATATTATTATATTAAGGGAGCCCAGGGCTAAAAGCGATCCCAAGATGCCTCACATCGTAGGGCTGGGCTTTCCTAAGCTTATGCTTGTGTCACAAGCTTTAAAAATTGGTACCCTATCCATTGATATAAGTATGGGATTATTATTATACATTAACTAGAAGCCTGGGGCTAAGTCTGATCCCAAGATATGCTCGCACGTATCGTAGGGCCAGGTGTTTCTATTGTTTGCACACTTTACAATATCACCCATCTTATATACCCACAATATACCTACTTCCAAACAGGGAACCGAAAGACTGGGGCTTATACCGATCCCAAGATAATATATATCGTAGGGCCAGGCTTTAAGAGTTCCATGTGCCAAAATTGACACACACACACACATACACACACACACACACACATACACACACACACACACACACACACTCACACACACACACACACACACACACACACACAAATACATATATTCTCATACTTTGAGATAATCTCACATGTTTTCTGTTTCTGTATAGGTACTATGAGGGAACTTGCCCTTTAACCATCATGGATACCTAATGTAGGGATAATAAGTATTATGCAAATTTGCTTTTGGGCTGGCAAAGTGTTCCCTTATAGTACTTAGTTCTCTTTATTGCTCTCATGAGCTATTACTTAAATTGTACTAGTAAATAAGTGGACAAAATCCTGAGGCGGAGACCAGGAGACTCATAGCACAGGGTTTACCTAGTTTGAGCGCTCCTGTCTCCACAATACCCTGAGAAAAATGTTTAAAAATATAATTCAGTATAATTTTTAAAAAATAAAATAAGTTTCATATGATGTATTTACCATATAAGAAAACATTGTGGAGAAAATAAATAAATTCTTATCTTATCTTATCTTATCTTATCTATTTATATACTGGAAGTCAGCGTATTTGTGAAGAAGAATATGGACCTGTTCCCCATATACTCGCGACCACTAAATTTAAGACCCCGAAATAAATTGGACAGACCGTCTTCTACGATTTAACTTTGCTCTTCGGGCCCATTCACCATGGCAACACAAATATATAATAAATTACCTTTAGAATTAAGAAACATTGACAACCCCAATAAATTTAAAAATTATCTAAAGCAGCTACTATTAAAAAAATGTTACTATACGTCGCAAGAATTCTTAACCGACAGTCTAAAAAATATTTAAATGTTGAAATGTAGATATTAATTAATATAGCTAAACAAGTTTTTGCTATTGTAATTGTGTTTTTACTACCTAATCAAAATTGCAGTGCCCTTGCAGGGTTCATGTTTGAGACTATGTACTTATAACTAAGATCCTTGTGAAACGACATGAGAGCAATAAACATTTGATTTGATTTGATTTGTCTATACATACATATGAATTTAGTAAAAATCGGTTATTTTTATATTACAAACAGACTCCAATTTAATTTATTTGTATAGATTTCTTTTTCTTGTAATATCCAACATTGTACAATGGAAATTTGTTAAATTTCTGGTAACGTAAACATGTTTATTTTAGGTAAACGATACTTCACGCGGGTAATTCCCGAAGGGGTAGGCAGAGGTCGCATGCATGCATGTATACAAGAATAGGTACATGCGAACACCCACGATTCGCCGATTCCGTTATGGCCAATGTAAAAAGTGACGAGCCTGTTGACATCGCTCGGCACATTACTCAATTCCAAGGTACTGGGAAACTTCCAGAAAATAGAAACATCTCAATAAAACCAGAGATACATGGATTAACACTGTTGTCTCTGATAGCCCCGACTCGGTAATCAACCCATGACCCCAGAATAGTAGTATTTAGGTGTATCCTAAAATTCGTTTTGTTCTGTAAGCGATGCGTACCAAAGAACTTATCAGAATACCAGCGCTATAGCCGTAAATTGAGATGGGTACCATTTTTCGCTTAAATAACACTTCTGGCCTCAAGAGTGGTAACGTATATGCATTTTGACCTCGGTCTTTGTGTGGGTGTCTATAGGCTAGACGTGATGCTGAATTGGAGGTTGATTATCTGATCGGGCAATGTATTATTGGAGTTTTCTTTTGTGGAAATTTCCCGTAGAAGTCCGGAGTTTAGTGCCTGTGCCTCAGCGAGCACTTTAACACGTCGGTCCGAAAAATAAAATACAGACCTTTCTTACTCAATGGCATGTGAAAAAAGTTAAAACATATTTAACATGCTTGGATCATTTGAATATAAAATACTTTATTATCATCGAAATTTAACTTATACCGGGTTTGTTTTTGATAAAAGAAATATGTGAATTATTTATTTTAAATATTGTACTTGAAAAATTATTTACACAGCTACATTTTCCTTGTTTCGGTTTCATCAGATGTTTCTCGTGTTCTTTAAATTAATATATCCAAGAAATATTAATTACAGTTGTATCTTTTTTGCAGATGCATTGCTACATTTGTGTCACCTATCTGATGATAATTTGTAGTGCTTACCCGCCAAAAGATCGAGAACTTTCCATTAAGCACGAGAAAAGATCGCTTTTTCACGATGTCATTGAATCTCTACGAATCCGTTCCCAATTACCAGATGCAATCAATCACAGCGATGAAAACAACCTAGCTCAAAGCTATGATAGATATGGAAGTGACTATGATAGGTTTGATGAACCCTTACAAATGCCAAGTGATACTGACTTCATTCCAAGAAGAAACGATCGCATAGAAATGCCCTCACTTAAATACCGTTTTCCAAAGAGCTTAGCCACTAATAAAAGTTATAATGAAAATGAAGAAAAAGAAGAAATAGTGTTATATATAGACACGCCAACAGAACCAAATGAAACGACACCATCAACGCAAAAACCGAAAAAGCAGAAACGACCGCGACCAAATAAAAACAAAAATAAAAACGAAGAAACAGTGACGGAATCAACTGAAGATGTTAGACCGATGACTAATAACATGGCTGGACAAAGTCAAATAGGTAATAGGGAATCACAAACAGTTGTAAAACCGACTGTAATAGTAAATTTTCGAGGAACAATATCGCATAGAGAAAGTGATATAAGATTGGAGCGACGTAACGACAACAATACAAGACCTGATGCACCACAGAATGTTTTTAATATTAATCAAGAAATAAAATTAGACAGAGCTATTGATAAAGATGAGACTAACGTAAATAAAATAAAACAGGACGTCAAAGGTGCAATTGGGAAGGAACCGAGACTTGAAGAGGATATGATAATGTGTGAATCGAATGCTTGGAAGGATAAAAATAGTCGTGATGGACGTAAATATGATAACGTATTACAAATTCTCTTAACGATTTGATTCCAAATTTAACCTTATAAATTACAACATTCAGGATATAATACTTCCTGTGTAGTTTTTGCAAATATCGTAATATAGCCTTCAAATTGAAACATATTTTAAAGTAAAACTTTGCCAATAAACGTATTAAATATGAGTTCTTGGGCTGTAAAATCACAAAGAGACAAGCAGTGGCTCAATGTCGGTTTTTATCAATTTTTATAAAAAACAATTTGTAAAATTCATTTTTATTAATCATATAATTGAACTACACTCTACACTCTCTGCCTATCCCGTTAGGGATCTGGCGTGAAGATACATACATATAATTGAATTGAGCCACTGTATATTTAAAAAAAACTTCCTTATTTTCCAACCCGAAAATGTTGTGGTCAAATACTATTTAAGTAAGTAGGTAAGTAGTTAGATACAAGGCAGTTAAACTTAATTAGGTAAATATGATAGATGTTACTATTTTACATATATTTTAATGTTATTATAATGATCAAGAAGTAGTAAGAAACAGTAATTACCTACTCACGAATTCTGTTCTCTTTAATGAGTTATATAGTGTATGATACGTGACAGCGAAATTTATATGTAGAATAGTTTGGTAACACATCCTTTATGAATTAAGTTTTTAAATAGATCTCCTAAGTGCTTGAATTGATATTATTATGTACACTAACAATAATTAAACGGGTACTTTGTAATTCTGTGAATTTTATTTTGTGTAGAGTTTATTAGGGATTTTGAGTTGTCGTGCGACTATGCCAGCCCCGTGGTTGCTAATTAATGTCACCTAATCAAGAATTTATAATATTACATATACCATTGCAAAGCATTTTACTAATATCACTCAGAGGTTCGGCTAAGATGCTTTGGATTTCACCTAAATACCTTAAATCTACACCGTGATCTTTTAATATTACAGATCTTAAAGTAGCGCTCCGTTCATACTCTACCACAATGTGGTACACATCCTCTAGCCTATCACAAGAGGTACAATTTAGCGAGTTCACTAGACTCATTAAATTCTACGTAAAAAAAAACGTTTATCTTATTTTAACAAATAAGATTTCACGATTTTTTCCTCATATAGTACCTAAAATAGAACTAATAAAAAAAAAGATTTAGTACTTTCTGCAAATATTGTATTTTCATTAAATTAAACCAAAATATTGCAATATATGATGGCTTTTGCTTAGTATGCATTTTAGAATTTTACTTAAAATATAGACAGGCTGAACAATACGACATTAATTGATGACGAGCCAGTTGGTTCAGGGTTCGATTCCCGTACTGTGACAAATATTTTTATGGCCTACAGATATGTTTTGGGTCTACGTGTTTGTGTATGTGTTGTGTGTGAACAACGGCACCCACGGCACACCTTACAGGCTCGGACCGCCTGGGCACGGGTGCTATGAATGTATGTATATATAGCCTATGTCACTCAGTGAAAGTACAGCTTTATAATGGATAAAGAATTTTTGGAATCGGTCCAGTAGTTTGTGTGAGAATGTTACGGACATAGAGCAACACCGGAGGGGAGTAGCCATATACAGGATTTCCCCCCTGTCAAAGTACAAGCCCAAATGGGCCTATACTTGTCGCTTAGATTTTCAAATGTGTGCGTGAAATTGTTTCTGTATTTTGGTAAAGTCAATTACTACGAAACTCACACCAGTTTCGTAGTAATAGACGATTTTTGTAGTGTGCGTGTGTGTCGCACGCATTTCCCTCCGCAAAAAATGACAGACTGTTTTGCATCGGTAATACACGCTATGGCTACTTCCCTCCGGTCCGCCGCGACCGGTGGGCCGCGTTGCTCTATGGTTACGGGCATACATACGAAAAAGAAATGTTTCCTTTTTATAACATTATTGTTTGTCGTCAGCACGGGGTCCAATTTGAATAGGGTATTTGACTAGGTGTATTTTTTTTTAATGACATAGTCCGAAAGCAACATGGCAATGAAATTTATAAACATAAAAATTATTGAAATCGGTGCATTATTGTAAAAGAGGTATAAAAACAAAAAACATGAATAACAATATCTAACAATACTTATAAGATTCCTTGTACAAATCCCAACAACTTTTACAATGCATACTATAATATTTACAAAAACGCAATATTAACCCGTCAAGGAACGTAAGGCCACCGGCGGCTAGACACAATTGAATTTCATTTGTCATATTTTTCTCATGTGTGGAGGGCTACGAAGATTTTTAAAAATATCTTGAATTCGTCATTGATCTCGTAAGTGTACAAGCGTGTGACGTCACAAGCCTGTACAATTTTGAACGAGCCGTTTAAAATCATTTCGTAACTTGCATTTTTCGAATGGTGATATCTAGAAATCTATTAGTTATACACTAATGGTTCCAGTGATAATATTTACTAACATTTCTTGTACTTTTTGAAATACAATAAAAATATTAGTTATATTTTATTATTATTATTCTATATCAGTGTAGTATAGATAAATATCAAGACGCATAAAATTGTTGTAAAGGTTTTATTTATATTTACACATCCCTTTAAATTAAAACTTATTCACAATACTATTTATGTTGGTTTAAATTCCATTAGCGGCTTCACTTTTACAATCATTTTTGATTTTCTCTTCATTCCCTTTGTCTCCAGTTACATAGTGTTTCATTGCTTTAGCAATGGGCGCTTCAATTAAAACGTAAATGGGTATTGCTATAATAAATGTCATGATGGTGGTCCCCAAACTGGTTTCTATCTGAAAAAAATAAAAAAGTATTTTTTTTATGTGATGAAAGTGGCAAACAAGCATGCAGGTTACATTGATGTTAAGTGATGACTGCAGCCTATAGACACTAAGATAAAGACCAGAGGTCAAAATGCAGATGCGTTACCACTTCTGAGGTCTAAGGTGTTAGCCCTTTGAAATTTGATCGGCCAAAAACACGGGCCCGTGTAGCCGGCCTCTGCTTCAATACACGGGCCCGTGT
This sequence comes from Macrosoma leucophasiata, assembly GCA_036365455.1. Taxonomy (NCBI): domain Eukaryota; kingdom Metazoa; phylum Arthropoda; class Insecta; order Lepidoptera; family Hedylidae; genus Macrosoma; species Macrosoma leucophasiata. The sequence continues at coordinate 2,326,007 of JAWQUS010000010.1, forward strand.
ACGCAGCATTCAATTTAAGCCGCCGGTCCCGGTCATCAAATCTTGTCGGAGGCCTTATGGGCGGCTTGGAAACCTCCGACAACGGGTTAGCCACTAACCCTTATCTCCACCAACCCGCATTGGAGCAGCGTGGTGGAGTAAGCTCCAGGCCTCCTCCCAAGAAGGAGAGAGACTTGTGCCGAGCAGCGGGACGTATCAAGGGTTGCCATTATTATTATTATTACAAGAAAATTCTGTCGTTAGTGGCCGGTCGAGTCGTCACGTCCCAACGTCGACTGCCACTGCGTGACTTGCAAGCCGTAAAAGTCAGAAAATTACCATGTGATACAAGGAGAACCTCATCAAGGCAGTCCTGGTTCCCGTAGAATAGCGGACCAGAGCCAGATTACAGAGTGCAGCGCCGTAGGAGAGACGAGACACTATCACCCAGCCGCGCCACTCGAAGATACGTCGATATGTATCTGAAATAACAATATTGAGGACTGTTGAATTCAAACAACGGTAAATGTATAAAAGCGGACGCAATTGCAAAACCAGTATTTTTTAAAATTTAATCTTCCACAGATACACAATCAAGTAAACTTATAAACTAAAACCTCGCCAAACTGACGAAGCAGTTTGTTGGCAAGGTACAAACTCAGTTCTACTACCATAGCTGTTAATAAGACTTGATCTGAACAGCCGATTATAATTCTTCAATGTTGGTAGAGACATTGGAACCGGCTGTCAAGACATTGTTGCCAATAGATGTCGCTACAGCAAAAAATGTCAAAAAAAATTGACAGCCGGGCACTTATTGAACTTTGGTAGCTCAGTAAGTAGCGATGCCGACCTCAAAATTCAGGTACGATATCGATAGGACTATTGATAGTATAGTTACAAGCAATAGGTACTATCAACATGGTTTTACTATTGATGCAATAGTATCGTTACTGTCGATAGCATAAAATATGGTAATACCTGTTATTGATGATCTGCAACAGTATCGATACTATCGATAGTATTTAACTTTGATAGTCGATACTGTCGATACTATCGATAGAATCGATAATATCTGTAGAATAAATACTATCGATAGACTATCAATAGTCTATTATCGCGATATATCGATAGACTATTGATAGTCTATCGATATATCGCGCGGCATCACTGTCAGTAAATAGAGCGACTAGAATTATAGTAGTCCTTGCGTTCGCGGGTTCAAATCGCACCTTAAGTCAATAAAGACAATTTTCTTTCGACCAAAAAGAACTTCTATACTCACTATCCAATTTAAACACCATTCCCGTAATAAGGGCAGCATAAAAAACGCACAACAAAGGCTTCAAAAAGGCAGCGAATGCTGCTCTAATGTATATAGAAAGCATCGGTCTATCTCCGTAGAAGACTTTGGTTGACACTGTCAGAGCAACACAAACTGGAATGGCCAATGGGAAGATGAAACCATATTTCTGGAATAAAAATAAGCCGTATGTCAAACATTTTTATAAAGTGACAAGTCCCTTGCATGAAACAATATTTAAACGTGTCAATTTACAAACAAAAAAATATATAATCAACTAGCTGACCCGGCAAACGTCGTATTGCCTCACAATGAAATAATGTGTCAAAGGTTTGATAACCCCCTCCACGGGAATTGAACCTAGGTCCTCGGCGTAGTTGTAGTGGCCTGCTACCACTAGGCTACCGAGGCAGTTGAATCTGTACTGACCTGGAATCGCTTAAAGTCATACTTTTGCGTCTGCAGCTTGTGGATAAGGAGGCCCAATGACATCCCGACCACGTACGCAGCTAAATTGTTATGTCCTTGCATGCACAGGATGCTAAAAGTCGGGTCGGAGATGAAATAGTTTCGTGAGACCCTGTAATAAACAAATTAGGAAGTCATCTGTACATCTATTCAAATAAATAAAATTGGAGTGTCTGTTTGTAATATTAAAATAACCGCTTTTTATTTAATGCATAGATAATAATATGTGTACCGTGTGTACATATACCAAAACAACATTTTTTACTATTTTTGTCTGTATGTCTGTCTGTCTGTTTGTTCCGGCTAATCTTGGGAATGGCTGGACCGATTTTGACGGGACTTTAATAAGGAGTAACTTAGGCTAATTTTATACAAGCTGAGCCCTCGACTTCCTCCGGGTAGTACTGAACAATCATAAATTCTCAGTTCTCTAGATTTGATATAATTTAATAAATAAAATAGTCGTAACACACGTCCGGCTTGGTACGGAGCGGACAGCGGATTCGGTACGCTCCGAACCAAATCTGGCCGTGTGTAGAGGAGTCCGGCGGACAGAATTATTATTAATCAAGTCCGATGCGGTCCCCTCGCGCGGGGTTGGTCCATCGCGAGTAGCGACAGCGGATATGGTCGGCGAAATCGGTCCGCTGTACCGAATCCGGTCGTGTGTCACTACTACCTTGTCAAATGTCTGTCAATATTTTGACATAAAAATAATAGATTACAAACGCGAAGTTATTAAATTAAAATTTGAAGAGTTCCCTCGATTTCTCCAGGATCTTATCATCACATATTGACATGCTTACAATGGGACCAACTGTGAAGCACGCACTTTCAAACAAAAAAAAATAATATCTAAACTGGTACAGGCGTTTTCAAATTATCGCTGAACATACATAAAAAAAAGATCCGGGCGAATTGAGAACCTCTTCCTTTTTTGAAGTCGGTTAAAAGTAAACACTCACAGCCTCACACTAGGTATAGGTAAACCTGTGTCGTGGATGCCGTTGTGCGCACACAACACATGCACAAACACCCAGAACCGAAACAAATATCTGTAGGCCAACCAAACAAACATTTGTCCCGGTACGGGAATCGAACCCGCGAGCCTCGTTTAAAGCGTCACACACCGCTAAACCAAATGGCTCGTCAAAAGAAAAAAAAGTCTTTACCACTGTGCGGTAGGGTTGTTCCTCACACCATGACTGATTACACGATTTACCATGAACAATAATAACAAATTACTCACTCAGGTGATACCAAAAGAGCTCCATTCAGGTCCTGGAAGTAGGTGTGCGCTGCGGGTGTGACAACACCAATGATGATCAGCAAGAGCAAGACCACCTTCCGTGCCCGAGGTCCTTTCACCAGCACCAAGGTAACTAGACCTATGAGGTATAGTTGGAAATCAGCCGCTAGATACCTGCGAATGTAAGTATTGATCAATATCATAGAGCAACGCGGCCCACCGGTCGCGGCGGACCGGAGGGGAGTAGCCATGGCGTGTATTACCGATGCGAAACAGTCTGTCATTTTTTGCGGAGGGAAATGCGTGCAACACACACGCACACTACAAAAATCGTCTATTACTACGAAACTCACACTTTGACTTTAACAAAATACAGAAACAATTTCACGCACACATTTAAACATCTAGGTATAGGCCCATTAGGGCTTGTACTTTGACAGAGGAGAAAGCCTGCATATGGATACTCCCCTCCGGTGTTGCTATATGATCAATATGGATAAACTGCCTCAGTAGCCTAGTGGTAGCAGGCCATTACTACTACGCTGGAGGTCCTGGGTTCGATTCCCGGGTCGAGGGCTATCAGAGATAACGGTTTAAAATCCTTTTTCTCTGGTTCTAATGGGATTTTTCCGTTTTCTGGAAGTTTCCCAGTACCTCGGAGTCTGGTAATGTGCCCGGAGATGGCAACAGGCTCGCCACCCGTTACATGGGCCAAAACGTTACCGGCGAATCGTGGGTATTTGCATGTATGCTTGAATGAATGCATTTACCTCTGTCTACCCCTTCGGGGATTACAGACGTAAAGTTACGTTTACGTTTATAAAGGATTTTTGTCCCAGGAATCGAACGTCCAGTACCCCAGCGTTGTCAAGTAAATGAGAGAGTACAGTAAATATTAAAATATAGGTATATTTTACTGGTGGTAGAGCTCCAGTGACGGAGCTCGCGGGCGTAGTCACCACTGCATTACCTAATGTACTTGCCGCTAAATGATAGTGTTCAGCACTATCGTGTTCCGGTAATGTACGGCCCTGGTAATTTCTGGCACAGAGGCATAACACCTTAGCCCTCAGGAGTGGCAACGCATCTGCATTTTGACCTCTGGTTATTGTGTACGTATCTTTAGGGTGCAGTTATCACTTCACATCAATGTGAACTGCATGCTTGCTTGCCACTTTTATTACATAAAAAAAAAATATATATTTATGTAATTACCATGTTTCTATCATGCAGTTGTTATCATTATAGTAGTTGTTAATAAAAAGCAAATTTTCCCAATAGTAGCGGCGACAGTCATCTACTTCTCTACCTATAGAAGTCTGAAAGTTAAAAGAAATATTTCATTGTTATGAACTAACTATTCTAGATAGGTGCATACATTGTGACGTGATTACTATCCATCAGGTAGTCCGCGGTCTTGTCTCTCAATATTTTGACGTAAAAAAATTATAGACAAACGGAAAGTTAATTAATAAAAAAAATACGCTTACACTCACAGCCCCACACTAGGTATAAATTAAACCTATGTATGTGTTTTTGAAGCGCGCATGGCCCAGCGGCTGGCGTAGATCGTAAGCGATCTTCTCGGTTAAGCATTACGGGCGCGGTCGGATGTGTGATGGGTGACCGCTAGTGGCAAATTAAAAAAATGCGCGTTTCCGTGCTTCGGAGGGCACGTTAAGCCGTCGGTCCCGGTTTGCTATCGATAGATAGCAGTCGTTAAACCTTGTCGGAGGCCTTATGGGCGGTTTGAAAACATCTGACAGCGGGTTGGTCACTAACCCGTATCTCCACCAATCCGCATTGGAGCAGCGTGGTTGAGTAAGCTCCAGGCCTCCCCCCAAAAAAGGGGAGAGACTCGTGCCCAGCAGTGGGACGTATAATGGGTTGCCATTATTATTTATTATTATGTGTTTTTTCCCAATCTTTAATCATGCATATCTCCCAAACCACGGAATAGATAAATTATCTTTCTCTATCCTAAACCATGGGGTTGCGACGGAGGGGAGTTGGTATAAGGGGGTTAGTTACCTCTCCCCCTCCCCCCTGTCTCCCCTTCCCTCCAAAAATCGATGTCCCATAATGTAAACTATTACCTTCGCGATTTCTTTTATTTTGATAACTTTTTTTTGTTTTGTGAACAAATTGTTTGGCTTTACATGGTAATTGACCTCCGTGCGCCACCGAATGGGTTCCGATTGAAAATCAGCGCTAGGCTCACGCCTGGCATACTTCCGAATCGGCCACCTTTTTGGTGCTTAAAGGAGACACGCATTCAGTGCAAATCTATGTACCTAGTATGTTGTGCTATTTTTTAAGTGATTTTATGTTCTCTTCTCTGTAACCAACCCGTGTTTATTTTCTGCACCTAATAAAGTTTTACTTACCTACTTACTTACTATGTCGTGGGTGCCGTTGTACACCCACAACACATGCACAAACACCCAGACCCGAAACAAACCTGTAAGCCATACAAATATTTGTCCTGGTCCTACTACTACGAATTTCCTCACAGAAAAAACTTAATATCTGATTTCCGCGACCCGGGAGTCGAACCCGGGACCTCAGACTTTACCATCGCGATTTTTTTTAATGTAATGGAAGTGGCAACTGCAGCCTATAGACACTTACACAAAGACCAAGGTCAAAATGCAGATGGGTTACCGTTACCACTCTTGAGGCTTAAGGTGTTATGCCTCAGTGTTGGAAATTACAGGGCCGTATATTAAGATTGCGATTGCGGCCATTGGGACCATCGAGGCAGTCAGAGTTCTACAACAGCAGTACTTACCTGCCACGTAGGTCCCGTGCCGATGAATCTGAACAGCGTCGCTCTGAACGCTAATATGACCACAAATGATGGTGTCAATCTGGAAAATATGTTTTTTTATGTGATGAAGGTGGCAAACAAGAATGCAGTTCACATTGATGTTAAGTGATGACTGCAGCCTATAGACACCCACACAAAGACTAGAAGTAAAAAAGGCAGATGCGTTGCCATCCCTGATACCTTAGTTGCTATACCGGTGATAGTTATTACGAGGTCATATTAGTTATTAAGATTTTAACGTAACTTCACGCCTGTAATCCGCGAAGGGGTAGGCAAAGGTAAATGCATACATTCAAGCATACACGCCCACGATCCGCCGGTTATGTTTTGGCCCATGTAACAGATGGCGCGCCTGTTGCCATCTCCGGGCACATTACCAAACTCCGAGGTTTTGGGAAACTACCAGAAAATGGAAAAATCAATAGAACCAGGGATAAAGGATTTTAAACCGTTATATCTGATAGCCCCCGACCCAGGACCTCCAGCGTAGTAGTAGTAACCTGCTACTACTAGGCTAATTAGGCAGGCATATTACTTAATATTAAGATTTTAGCTCCTTGTTATACCAAATCTGTTGACCACTATTCCTATTTGAACGTTGTTGACAGTTGTCGGATTTTGACGGCTAAACGTTAACGTTAAGCTGTCAAAATACCTCATTTAGTGGTAGTAGGACATCTCATTGCTGAAGTAATGGGTTCGATTACCGGGTATTGGGCTAACTGCTATAAAGGAAATCCTAGTCACAGTACAAATATGAACAGTATGGAAACTACGTACAAAACGTTCGAAACGGCACACTCACAGAAACATGCGCATCGACGCTCGATGTAGCGAGTGACTCAGTACTGCAGGACCGCGAGAACCGCTTAGAGGCCTCGTCGATGCGCATGTTTGTGTGAGTGTGTCGTGTCAACGTTTTGTACGTAGTTTCCATACTGTTCATATTTGTACTGTGTCCTAGTGCCAATCTTGGGGTTGAAGATGTCAATAGGCCGTTATTTAGCAAGTATCAATACAGCCAAACAAAAGGTTTCCCTGATTTTTTTAATGTCTTGAATAAGGGTGTTAAGAACGAACGTTTGCAGGGGCAACTACGTGTGATGTGTATCACACACACACGTAGTTGTGCATACACTACAACAATCGTCTATTAGTACGAAGGTCACACCTTGACTTTAACAAAATATATAAACAATTTCAACTAGGTGACAGGCGTAGGTACACTTTTACTAGTACTTTGACAGAGGGAAAAGCTTGCATATGACTACTCCCTTTCCGTGTTGCTCTATGTTAAAACGTCTTCACGTATATAAATTACGTATTACGTAACATACATATTTGCGTGTTTAAAACTAAATTAAATTAATAAACTTATTACTAACCTTAACCATCTGAGGAATAATCCTTTCGGTATCATTTTCCAGTTTAATTTAGTTTTCTCCGAGTAAATTTCTAAGCCATATGCTAACAGGAAACCAGACATAGTGAAAAATAATTGTATTACCACATGCCCGTTAAAAAATATATGATAGATAGTGTAATAGTACGTCTGGAATGGAATAAAATAATAATATTGATATTAGTCAATATATTTTTGACACTCGTCAAAAATCTAATAAAAATCTAGTGAAAATGTAGAGAATTACTTTATTTTATTTACATCATCACGAAGCGCATATGGCCCTGCGGCCGGTGTAGATTGCAAGCGATCTACTCGGTTAAGCGATACGGGCGCGGTCGGGTGTGTGATGGGTGACCACTAGTGGCAAATTAAAATGCGCGTTTCCATGCTTCAGAGAGCACGTTAAGCCGCCGGTCCCGGTTGCTATCGATAGATAGCAGTCGTTAAACCTTGGCAAAGCCCTTATGGGCGGTTTGAAAACATCCGACAGCGGGTTGGCCACTTATCCACCTCCACCAACCCGCATTAGATCAGCGTGGTGGAGTAAGCTCCAGGCCTCCCCCCACAAAGGGGAGAGACTCGTGCCCAGCAGTGGGACGTCTCAAGGGTTGCCATTATTATTTACATCATCGCTCCACCCGAAAGACGTCCACTGTTGGACTGATTTGGCCGCCATTGTTCGTTTGACTGACTGCACTGACAGCGTAAGAATTGTACAATCAGAAAGATATGGGCGATACTTTGGCGATCGAATTACCCAAATATGTTAGAGAAGTTAGATTGCCATTACACACCGGCCGCTGAGCGTTTTCGTTTAGACTCGCGGACAGTCAGGTGGCCGTGCCCACTCACGCGTCAAGCATCATCTATTCATTGTGCATTCGCCCGCAGAGCGCAAACTTAATGAGAAAAAACCGTAACAAATGCCAAATAGTGCAGTGTTTTGGTGTAAAAACCGAACAGTATAGCAAAATAAACCACTAAGTTGCATTACTTATCACAGGTGAGTCATAATTTTGTTATTTTTTAAAATTTTCAATCAAATCGTCCGTTATCAAACGGACATCAAGATTTTGTAGTATAATCGTCGTGTACGAACTGAAAATACGCCATTTTTGTGACGTTTGGTGGCGCGACCAAACACTAATCGGGTGAATTCAAGTGTGTTTGCCTCGCGCCTAATTGGTGTATATTTTCGCGCCAAGATAAGCTCCTCCCACTTACAATGGTTGAAGCAGTTTTCATAGAAAAGCGTGTATTGTCAATCTATTTTTATAATATCTTTGGAATTACCTATATTTTCACTGGTGCTAGAGTTCCACTGCAGGAGCTCAAGGGCGTAGGCACCACCGCATTACCTAATTTATCTGCCTCTAAATAGTAGTGTTCAACACTGTTATGTTCCGGTTAGATGGTAATATGGCCTCGTAAAAACTAACACCAGACACATAACTAAGGTGCTAGGGGTCTATAGGCTGCAATCATCACTTAACATCAATGTCAACTGCATGCTTGTTTGCCACCATAAAAAAATGTCCATACCTATGAATTATTTAACATAACAAAGAAAAAGCTTTACCTTTTCAAGATCATGTGTGTTTTCCATAGTTAGGACGAAAGGTAACGTTGCATGTGCCACTAACACGGTGGCTATCGATATTATCCTGTAATATAAGAGGTGGAAGACTCTCATTACAGGTTAAAAAAAATCACTAACAAATGATGCAACGAAATAAGCATAGTAAAGTTTCATACCAGTACCTTTATATACAGGGTGTCCCAGAAACCAATGATAAACCAAAAACGGACAGTTATTGGAAAACATTGAAAAAAAATACAAGAAGATTTTTTTTTTCAAATTTTTCTAATAATCGTCATGCCTGGGTTTCGGTTTATCGTTGATTTCGGGGACTCCCTGTATATGGAACGAACTTCCCTATGAGGTGTTCCCTTGGTGTTAACCTAACCTAACCAATTTTTGTGCAGGAGACTCCGTGGTAGTCACTCGTAAATCTCTTTTTTGTACGTGAAATTTCAGGTGACATTTTGCAGTTGAGGACAAAAAATTGTTAAAACTGTCTCAGTAGCCTAGCGTGGTAGTGGTAGCAGGCCACCACTACCACGCTGAGGTACCGGGTTTGATTCCCGGTAAGGGAATCAAACCCGGTACCTCAGATATAAGAGATAACGGTGAAAAATCCTTTATCTCTGGTTCTATTAGGCTTTTTCCTGCAAGTTACCCAGTACCTCGAAGTTTGGTAATGTGTCCGGCGATGTGAATAGGCTCACCACCTGTTACATAGGCCAAAAACGTAACCGGCGAATCGTGGGTGTTTGCATGTATGATAGAATGCATGCATTTACCTCTGCCTACCCCTTCGGGGATTACAGGCGTGAAGTTACATTACTTATAATTATATATTATACATCCGGTCACTGGCAGAATACTCAGCCTTTGAAATAATGTTAAAATCTGTTTTTGTGAATAAACAAATATACAATTTTTTTTTGGATTATTAGTAGATTCTTACGGTTTGAAATTTGGAAACGTTTCGGTGTTCCACTGTTAGTCAATTTTTTTATATATTCTTTCGAATATCGTTAGTATATTACGAAATCATTAATATCATAATTGTTGTGAACTCTAAAATAATCTTAAGTTCATACCTTAAACCATGGAGTCCTTTTAGACGTCGAACCCGTTCGTCTGTATTGTTTTCATCAATACTAACCAATTTTGTCCAATTCTTTTTTAAGGAAAAACTTAGCAGCAGTTTGTTTCCTAAAAAAATGTTTTCCTATTATTTTGAGACACAAAAACACAATGCAAGATTCAGAATGTGTACTTTTTTTTATACGCTTACACTCACAGCCCTACAGTAGGTATAAACCTGTGTCGTAGGTGCCGTTGTACACAAACACCCAGACCCGAAACAAATATCTGTAGGCCATACAAATATTTGTACCGGTGCGGGGATCGAACCCGCGACTCTTCGAATCTAACGGTTATTATCACCGCTGGCGATGTGAGATGACCAGGTTGGTTGGTGAGGTTGGTCCAGACCTACCTATAACCTATATACCTAAATGCCTCTGTGCCGGAAATTACAAGGCCGTACATTACCACCAGACCAGAACACGATAGTGCTAAACACTACCATTTAGCGGCAAGTATATTAGGTAATGCGGTGGTGCCTACGCCTGCGAACTCCGTCACTGGAGCTCTAACACCAGTAAAATTTACTTCTAACTGAAATAACACTGAGATGGTATCATACCTTTTTTACCTTCCTTGTAACAAAATACATCGTACATTAATCCAAAAATATTCATTGCCAATAGAATAATTAATATTATAGAAACAATTATATCCCCGGCATCAATATTCACTTCACGGTTTTGAGTGAAACAATCAATTTTATTTGCCACAACTTTCGTTTTTAGTTTATAACCATCCCACATGGATTCATTGAGGCATCCCTCAAGGATGAATCTTTGGTCCGTTGTATTTCCTCGTATATAGTTTTTGCAGTTCTCCGAAACACATATTCCATAGTGAAGATGCACGTGGTTGAAATGCTTTACAGTATCTGCCGAATATTCCTTTAAAAATGTTTAAGTAAAACTAAATATTTTTGAAGTCAAAACTTCTTAAGCGGCGCTGCGCATTACACTTTTTAACCGAGTTCAAAAAACGAGAAGGTTCTCAATTCGGTTGGTATATATTTTTTTATGTATGTACGCGAATTTCACCGAGATTTTAGGACCGATTTACGTAATTCTTTTTTATTTGATGCGGAATAGTTTCGAATTGGTCCCATAAAAATTTGATTCAGATAGGCCCATCAGTTTTTATTTTATGAGCTTTTTTTTACTTACTTTCACCTCAGACTAAAGGAATAACGGCCAAATACTCAAACGTCACTCAAATCTAAGTGGGACTTAAAAGTCTTCTGTCTTTATAAAACACGTTCAAACGATAGAGATAGCGCACATTTGAGGGTTGCTTAAAATTGAGTGACGTTTGAGTATTCGGCCATAAGAATCACAGATCACCATAAACTAGTCTAATAAGAATAGACGGCGAGTTGTCATACATTGCGTTGAATCCACTGACGTCTTAGATAGTCCTAATGCGCATGACAACAAGATGACAACAAGTGACAATGACACATTTACTCATCGACGACACAACACAACTTATTTACTCCTTCGTAGATAATTTTTTTTCATAATTGTCACGAAGCTAAAAGAGTCAATTCAATCAAATCAAGAGATTTTACAAAGTTAACAGATGTGCACATTAATCTAATTGGCAATGCAGTAATAAACTAAATAAATATAACTACGTTAAGAAAAACCGACTTCAAAACTGAAAAGTATAAAATAATAAAGATTTAATTGTAATTATATACTACCTATTATTTATATGTGATATTTACTAATAGGTTTGAAGTCGGTGCCAAGCCAAAATCACTAAAGTAGGCTTTTTACTGTATTAAAACGCAACTTCACGCCTGTAATCCCCGAAGGGGTAGGCAGAGGTAAATGCATGAATTCAAGCATACATGCAAACAGCCACGATTCGTCGGTTACGTTTTGTTCAGTGTATTAATTTGCGTGTATTCATATTTAAGTAATTAAAATATAATTATTTGTTTAAGGCTTGGCACCGACTTCAAACCTATTAGTAAATAGCACATATAAATAATAGGTAGTATAAAATTACAATTAAATCTTTATCATTTTTTACTTTTCAGTTTTGAAGTCGGTTTTTCTTAACGTAGTTATATTTATTGTGATTGTATATTAATAGAGTTGTAAATATAGTTTGAATTTATTATGACAGCATGTTTTGTTTTTATTGTATCATCAAACATGTTTGATACCACGCCACCAAATATTTGGATTAATTATTGTATGTATATATGTATCTTCGCGCCAGGTCCCTAACGGGGTAGGCAGAGAGTGTGTTATTTTATCATGTATTTTATTTATTTGTTCTAATAATTTATTTATTTATCTATATTTATGTAATATTACGTAATTTTGTATATAAATTTAACATTAGTATGCATGGAAGTTTTATGTAGTTGGGCGGCTTGTAGTTCGCAAAGCCACTTACGGTGGTCCTATCAGAACACCAGCGCTGTAGTGCGAGCTACAGCAATCAGCTGAGATGGGTACCATTTTTTTGGTCTCACACATACATTATGCCGGTAGTTGTGTTAAGTTGTTTCTGTTTTTATTATTGTTTTTTTTTTATTATTATTATTATCATTTGTTTATTTAGTGTGTGTGTCAAAATATAAACTATTTCTATTTCTATTTCTATTATAGTCATTTATATGCATCGTAGAATAAATTTAGTAAATAATTATTGTTGCAATGTAAGGTAGGTAGTTCATTATTATGTTAAAGTTAAAATTAATTGAGATTTATATAAATTTATACATATACATTTAAATTTATTTGAATTATATTGAATCAGTTGATGATCTGTGAAAAAAAGTTGGTTAAGAGCGGTAACATAAAATAGCGATGTAATGCACTTGCGATGCGAATTGCTGCGATGCGATTTCGTGCGGCAAAGCTTTGGTTCAGGTGACCATACTTTCAACGGTATACTTGGTCCGTATATTATTTATACAAATGGAGACAAGTGGCCGCCCCGGCTTCGCGCGGGTGCCATGTTATCTACCCTCTCCTATTCATTTTAGCGTGATGTTATATAGCCTAAAGCCTCCCTCGCTAAATGGGCTATCTAACACTGAGAAAAAAATTCATATCGGACCAGTAGTTCCTGAGATTAACGCGTTCATGCAAGAAAACAAACAAACTCATCAGATTTATAAAATTAGTATAGAAGTAGGTATATTGTTTTTACTCTCTTACAATAAATGCTAGATGCGGTACACTTTGGAATTAATTATCTATTCAACAGAGAACAGTGAAATACTATCAATGTGAACTGTATACCTAGGTACTTTTTTGTAACTTCTAAACTAACTTCTAAATCTATCTAATACCTTTAAACGAGCAATTCTTGTATATATAGAATCAAGATCTCGGAAACGGCTTAAACGATTTTCTTGAAACTTACAGATTAGGGGTTTTTCGGGTCAAGAAATCGATTTATTTAGGTTCCAGGTCCAAGAAAAGCTCGGTTCCAAGTTAATAATAAATTTTCTTCATAACCGACGACTAACGCCATCTATTGATGAATAGAAGAACCATTAGTCTACCATAGTTAGTCGTATTTTTAGCAAAGAAGAAGTGTTTGATTTGAGGTTAGACCAAAAAAATCAATTGTTTTTATTCATGTTTCTTCAGTATGCAATTCATACTAAATATAATTTTCAAAAATCGCTACGGAGCGAAGCTCGGTCAACCAGGTACTATAAATTATGTAAGTAATTAACTTTTTTTAATCTAAAAACGCAAAAAGCTAATTGTTGCAATTAGTGATGTATCTCGTCTCATACGTACTTTGAACCTTTGTAAGGCTAGCACAATTTGTAGTGGCCTTGCGGGAAGGTTAGGTATTAAGTTGATTTTCTTGGAGGAAAATAGAAAAAAGAATTATATGAAAAAAAAAAACAAATAATTAACTAACAGAACTACGAGTAATTATGCAAATGTGATATGAAAATTTTATCATATAAAACAAATAGAAAAAAACGATGGAGTGTAGTGTACCTAATAATATAGTATGAAATTATTTTCATTTAATGACTTTATTATTGTCGAATGTTTTCATTATTGGCTTCGGAACGTGACCACCCAACCTCCCGCTTGTGGTGGAGAATTCTTGCAGCCAGTCAACCGAACAATGGCGATTAATTTTCAATACGACGTTAGTAAATGAAGAGAATGATGAAGGTAGATCAGGCACAGGAGGTGTGTCAAGACCGGAATATCTGGCGCCCCACACTCTCTGCCTACCCCATAAGGGATCTGGCGTGAAGATACGTACGTTAGTTAATATGCGGGCTGGGCAGCAGCTCCCCCTTTTTTGACACGCTTTTACGAGTAAGCTTGGGTTGTATCTTTGTATGTATGTATGTACCTAATAATAAAATACCCTTACACTCACGGCCCCATAGTAGGTATATATACGCGTGTCGTGGCTGCCGTTGCAAATACAAACAACATAATATACACCATAGAGCAACTCGGCCCACCGGTCGCGGCGGACCGGAGGGGAGTAGCCATAGCGTTTGTTACCGATGCAAAACAGTCTGTCATTTTTTGCGAATTACGAAACTCACGCCTTGACCTTAACAAAATACATAAAAAATTTCACGCACACATTTAAATATCTGGGCGACAGGCATGGGACCATTTGGTATTGTACCTCGACAGAAGGGAAAGCCTGCATATGGTTACTCCCCTCCGTGTTGCTCTATGGTATACACGAACACCCAGACCCGAAGCAAAGATCTGTAGGCCATACAAATATTTGTCTCGGTGCGGGCAAATTGACCAGAGTTAAAGGATATTGCACGGTTATCTCTGATAGCCTTCGACCCGGGGATCGAACCCTTTTGAGAGCCTTGAAAAAGGATTTTATTTACCTGTATCATATTCAGTAGATCGCTTGAATTATCAGACACCAAGTCAAACTCAGCTAGACAGAACAAGCCATCAGGCTCGTTCACACACCGATCAAAGTTGTCTAAATGGAATACTGGAGGCATTAAATGGTACATGGAATCTGTAAAAAAGTGGTTCAGTATGAATGTCAAACAAGGCGTATGAATGACGAAGTATATTTAAGTAAGTGAACATATTTTAAGACCCTACTGATTTTTGTTTTAGCAGGTTTTTTCTCAGTAATACGGGCTTTGGAACTTTGCCAGTGAATGACAAAGAACGTCACATATTCTTTTGTTAAGTCTTGCCGTTTGAAAAAGAGAGTATGGAACATTCTGTTGATACCTATTTTAATTATTAAGTATTTTTGGCCATTATTTATTTTATTTTCAATTACTTTGACATAATATAATGAACGTATCAGTTTTATGTTTGTAATTTGACCTATCTCAAGCAAATTCTATTTTTTCCAAGTGATTAAATATTTTTTTGAGTTTGATTTTGATATGCGGATTTTGGAAATAAACGTTATATATCTCAATCACTGCTGGCTAAGGGACCACCCTCACTAGCGTCTTTCGAACTTCTTGCCGGCGCTCACTATATCTCGTTCAAACTAATTTTCCTGTCTAGCCTGGTGATTTGCCGAATATTGAGGTAAATCACTTTCCATTGAACAATTTTTTTTTGCTTTGCGATAAATAAGTAAACAACGTAATAATAAGAAACATTCTGAAATAAATTAAAATACGTATGAATTAAATAAAAAAGAGCATAAAATTGATGAAGCATTTAAGACGTCCACGACCTTTAAAACTACTTTTACTGATGGTAGAGTTCCAGTGCAGGAGCTCGAGGGCGTAGGCACCACCGCATTACCTAATCTGTCTGCCGCCAAATGGTAGTGTTCAGTCATAGAGCAACACCGGAGGAGAGTAGCTATATACAGGCTTTCCCCTTTGTCAAAGTACAAGCCCAAATGGGCCTATACCTGTCGCCTAGATGTTTAAATGTGTGCGTGAAATTGTTTCTGTATTATGTTAAAGTCAAGGTGTGAGTTTCGTAGTAATAGACGATTTTTGTAGTGTGCGTGTGTGTCGCACGCATTTCCCCCCGCAAAAAAATGACAGACTGTTTTGCATCGGTAATACACGCTATTGGCTACTCCCCTCCGGTCCGCCGCGACCAGTGGGCCGCGTTGCTCTATGTGTTCAGTACTATCGTGTTCCGGTTAGATGGTAATGTATGGCTCCATAATAACTATCACAGACATAAAAACTAAGGTCTCAGGGGTGGCAACGCATCTGCATTTTGACCTCTGATCTTTGTATGGGTGTCTATAGGCTGCAGCCATCATTTAACATCAATGTGAACTGCATGCTTGTTTACCACTTTTATTATAGGTATTAAAAAAATGTTATTGCGTTTTAAACAGACAAATCGGTAAAATTGATGATTGAAAAGTACTTCTAATTACAACCTACACTGTACCCGGGCGAAGCAGGGGCGGGTCGCTAGTACATAATACTTTCTTTATGACTTAGTGATGCATAGTTTAACATAAAATTGAAAATTACTCACCATTTAATCTATAAATAACATATTTTAACATGAAATTAAAATTTACTCACCATTTAATCTATAAATAACATATTTTAACGTGAAATAAAAATTTACTCACCACTTAATCTATAAATAACATATTTTAACGTGAAATAAAAATTTACTCACCACTTAATCTATAAATAACATATTTTAACGTGAAATAAAAATTTACTCACCATTTAATCTATAAATAACATATTTTAACGTGAAATAAAAATTTACTCACCACTTAATCTATAAATAACATATTTTAACATGAAATTAAAATTTACTCACCATTTAATCTATAAATAACACCATAGCATTGCTTCATTAAAATTAAGGATATAAATAATAAAATGTTAAGTATCTTAAACATTTTGATACGATCAGATTTATTTTGCGTTTGTTTGTAACGCTCAATGCGTCCTTTCAAAGAAATAATACATTTCAAATGGTTAATATTACGGCCGCGTGTATTAACTATACGTGACTTAATAAAAAACGACCTTTGAAAAAATAGGTTTAAGTTAGGAACCTGACGCATTAAAAACAATGATATGGATAAATCATCGAACAATTCGTTCTCGTGTTTACTGGTGGTAGCGTAGGCACCTATGTATTGCCTAATATACTTACTTGCCGCTAAATGGTAGTGTTCAGCACTATCGTGTTCCGGTCAGGTGGTAATGTACGGCCCTGCAATTTCCGGCACAGAGGCATAACACCTTAGGCCTCCGGAGTGGCAACGCATCTGCATTTTGACCTCAGATCTTTGTGTATGTGTGTATAGGCTGCAGTCATCACTTAAC
Organism: Macrosoma leucophasiata; assembly: GCA_036365455.1. Taxonomy (NCBI): domain Eukaryota; kingdom Metazoa; phylum Arthropoda; class Insecta; order Lepidoptera; family Hedylidae; genus Macrosoma; species Macrosoma leucophasiata. Next base: position 2,343,233 of record JAWQUS010000010.1, read on the forward strand.
ATCAATGTGAACTGAATGCTTGTTTACCACCTTTGTAATATAAAAAATATTTTATTTTAAAGAAAAATGGAAAGAAAATTTTGACTTCAGGCGAGACTCGAACTCGCGGCCACTGGGAATGTAGTCCAGCCGCTTTTCCAACTGAGCTACCGAAGTCCTCCGAGTTCGAGTCTCGCCTGAAGACAAATTTTTCTTTCCATTTTTCTTTAAAATAAAATTTATATTATTCGGTTCGACTTCTAGCTTGTTTTGTTCTTCTGGATTAGTTTCTTGCTGTTTTGTTGTCACCAATGGCAGTATATACCTACGTGTTGTCAAGTTGTTGATAGGAGTTTCTATAAACAACTACCAAAGTCCCGACACTAAGTTCGTCAACAACAACGTAAAAAAAAAACGTAACTTCACGCCTGTAATCCCCGAAGGGGTAGGCAGAGGTAAATGCATGCATTTAATCATACATGCAAACACCCACGACTCGCCGGTTACGTTTTGGCCCATGTAACAGGTGGCGAACCTGTTGCCATCTCCGGGCACATTACCAAACTCCGGGGTACTGGGAAACTTCCAGAAAATGGAAAAATCCCAATAGAAGCAGAGATAAAGGATTTTAGACCGTTATCTCTAATATCCCCCGACCCGGGAATCGAACCCAGGACCTCCAGCGTAATAGTAGTCAACAACAAACGCCCCTTAAAACGGTTTTCATCTGAAAATCAAAGTAATAAAAGACATTTCAATATCTATTATTTTCATGACATGTCCATAATGATCCATAGGTTGCCAAGTAGTTCAAAACCGGCTCGAAGGACCATAATATTCCGCGCTACAAATGCTTGCTTGGGCTGATGAGAAATTATAAGTCCGGAAATAAAGAAAACGTAAAATTTATATTGCTAATTTGCTTAGTGATTAAAATGAGAACGCGACGGGCTTCATGTTGCTTATGCGAACGGCGAACGGCGAACTGATTTGAGAAGTGAATTATAAAGTAAAATTGATGACTACGAGTACGTTATACATAGAAGCTCGTACATTAGCTGTAATTTGAATCACAGTGTAAACTGTTATTGAATACATGAAAAAAATAATTATCTCCGCACCGGGTATATGTTTACACTGGGTGAATTTTTAATATAGGGTTGCCAAATTTTCTTTTCAATAGATGTGAAGAAAAGATTTGACAAATCGGGCAGGGCTTCAGTAGCTCAATTGGAAGAGCGGCTGGACTAGATTCCCAGTAGGTCGCGAGTTCGAGTCTCGCCTGAAGTCAATTTTTTCTTTCCATTTTTTTTTTTAAATAAAATATATTTCACAAGCATGTGTTAATGCAAAATAATATAAAAACAATCAGTATCTTTAAAAAAAACAGTATAATTACTATTGTTTTTGACAGTACAGTTGGCAGCCCTACCCATGGCACAGGCTTAAACCTCGCGCAGGGCTGTGAAAGTAAGTGCATTTTATTGCCATTGTTCCCTCGCATGCTCATTTCCCTGCCCTCGTACCTATATTTGATTGTTTGTTAGCTAGCTTGTTTTGTTCAATGGTTTATCGTCTTGTTTCCTCAATTTCAGCAATGGAAGCATAAAAGTGTTGCTCAAGTTGATGATCGGCGTTTCTACAAATAACCACCAAGGTACTGACACTAGGTGTGACAGGAAAATCGTTGCAATAACGGTTTTCATCTGAAAATTAAATAAAAAGAAAATATTTACTACAACTACTGGTAGTAGAGGTCCAAAAGAAGGCTGATTGGTCTGTGGGTCCAGTGAAGGTCGCGGGCGTAGGCACCACCGCATTACCTAAAATACTTGCCGCTATATGGTTGTGTTCAGCTCTATCGTGTTTCGGTCAGGTGGTAATAATGTACGGCCCTGTAATTTCCAGCACAGAGGCATAACACCTTAGGCCTCAGGAGTGATAACGCATCTACATTTTGACCTTGGTCTTTATGTGGGTGTGTATAGGCTGCAGTCATGATTGAACATCAACGTGAACTGCACGATTGTTTGCCACTTGCATTACATTAAAAAAAAGGTACTCTTTTTTCCAACTGCTATATGCTTACAAGTAAATTATAGGGTATTTTAATATCACGTTTAATTAGGTGATATATAAATGAGAATCACCTACCATTTCTGGCCCAGTGTGTTGATACAGAGTGCGGGCAGTCCCGCTTTCTATACGTACAATAAAGAGGTGCATGAAGAAAGAACTGTAGGAGATACGGGATAGTATCTGCCACCCTTGCCACTCCGTTATTCGTCTGAATGTATCTGTAAATTTAATATGTTTTTGTTTACTTTAAAGGAGATCTTTGAGAGAGAAGCACGGAAGCCATAGGTCATATATGGTAAATTCCAATTAAAATCGGTGAACTTAAAAATAAACAAAGGAATGACAGATTCGACGCTCGGATGTGAGGCTTCGTTATAATAATAATAATGGAAACCCATTATACGTCCCACTGCTGGGCACGAGACTCTCCACTTTTCGGGGGGAGGCCTGGAGCTTACTCCACCACGCTACTCCAATGCGGATTGGTGGAGATACGGGTTAGTGGCCAACCCGCTGTCGGATGTTTTCAAACCGCCCATAAGGCCTCCGACAAGGTGTAACTGCTATCTATCGATAGCAACCGGGACCGACAACTTAACGTGACCTCCGAACCACAGAAACGCGCATTTTAATTTGCCACTAGCAGTCACACATTCGACAGCGCCCGTAATGCTTGACCGAGTAGATCGCTTATGATCTACACCAGCCGCGGGGCCATGCGCGCTTCGTTAGCTTAGATATATCAATAAAATTGTAAAACACTTACAATCAAGTTTGAATATAATTCCCAATGCACATATGGAAACAAAAATGCTGAACAATGGTTTCACAAATGCCGCATACGCTGTTCTGATATAAATCGAAGGTCTTGGGCCATCTGTGTAGAATATAGAGCCCATGGCACACATACCCACGCAAAATATCAATGAAAATGAGGAAATAATACCGTATTTCTGTAAAAAAAATAAGTTAACAATATAATTTCGCAACTACACATGCAAGTACATTTATTTTAAAGAAATAGCGGTCAATTGCGGATTTGTGTGCACAGTATCTAGTAGGTATTTTATAATTAGAAGACTTGCTACCCTACTACTATATAGCCTTTAATATAGGTTTTCACGTCATATACAGGTATGGGTGTTTTGATTTGAGTATTTTTAACAACTTTAGCTTAATAGTTTGAGGCAGTACGAAAAACAGGACAATTGATTTCTTATTGTTCTTGGATCTTATAGGGTCCATCTGCTGCTTCAGGGATTAAGAGTCTAGGAATGGTCAACTTTCTCCTACTCTTTAATCTATCTTTTTTAAATACTTACGTTTTTGAAATATTTCAAAAATATTTAAGTATTAATTTACATATTGTATTGGATGTTTCACAATAGAGTAATTATTATTTGATAATGTGTATTTCTTTAAATTACGTGTCCGAATGTAACATGGAAATGTAAAGTATAAACATAAAAATTATTCAAATTGGTGCATTATTGTAAAAGAGGTATTAAAAAAAATTGAAAAAGGTATAAAAACAAATCGATTTTGTTTAAAAATAATAACAGTAAGTATTAGATTTCTTGTACAAATCCCAAAAACTTTTACAAAGCATACTATTTACAAAAACGCAATATTAACGAAGAATTTAAAGATTTCTTGAATTCGTCATTGATTTCGTAGGTACAACACAAGCATGTGACGTCACAAGCCTGTACAATTTTGTACGAGCTGTTTGAGATCATTTAATTTTCATAACTTGCAACTTTCGAATGGTGATATCTCAAAAAATATTAGTTATAGACTAGTGATTCCAATGACGATATTTACTAACATTTTTTAAACTTTTCGAAATCACAATAGAAAAATATTAGTCAAATACGGTGGGTTCTGTTCAAAATATTCTTTTAAAAGTCTAATTTAAATGAATGTGGCAAATAATTATGGCGAACGTTTTCATGTGATATCTGTAGCCTACAGACATCTCTTCACAAAAAATCAGACGTGGTGATTATGGCATACCCTTTTTTCATTAGAGATTAGAGATTTTTCAGCTGGAGGGATGAGAAAATAATTCACCTTGTAGGGTTCCATATTATTTTTTTCCGTTTGATATTTATAGACAATCAATCCCATGAATATACCAACAATAAATGACGCCATATTGCTTTGAGTCTGTTTGTGGAGTACGTTGAACGTTTGGTCATTTGATAATACATGTCTGTTAATCCTGCAATTAATCAAGGATGGTGAATGATTAAAATAAAAAATGCGAAATAAAAGCTTAACACCAATTTGAATGGAAAAAAATAAACCGCGATTCTAATTAGGAGTGGCAAGAAATTGAAAGCCAAGCCAAGAAGATTTGCGGCCATTTCTTTTCTAATCTGAGTCCCGCGGTTGTATTTTTGGATATTACGAATGAATGCGGATAAAGTTGAGAGCATTAGCTAATAGGTAGGTATTGTTCGCAACTTTACAGATAGTATGAGGACAGAACAAATGAACGAAAAATATAACTTAAAATAATTGTAAGACTATTTCATACCTAGTCCTACCTACCTATCATACGAACCTAGTATTAGATATACAATATGTAACGGAAATAATGCACACTCTTAAACACCTCGATTAGAAAATGGAGTAATATTCATAATACATGAACTGAAATTGCATGTTAAAGAATTTAATATTTTTTATTTAAGAAACAAGTTGTCCTCAATTTGTACGAACAGTATGCACACCCTATGCATACGTACCCTACCTATCTCATGGATAGAAATGTTTGGCTAAATGCTGATCTAGCTCCACAAAGGTGTTAAATGTAATAATCAAAGTGTAATGTTGATATTATATTGTTAATTTTAAGTTTGTTTAAATTATGGAAAATTGTAAAAATATGCCTAAGAGATATTTTTAAAAGAGCCGACTGAGTTTTTTCCGCCAAGTTTTTCTCAGATCATATTGGCCTTTGGAACTTTGCCGGTGAATGACAAAGAGTGACTCTTTTTCTTTTCTTTTTACTCTTTGTTATCAGTTTGTAAAGGGGAAGAGAGACATTCTACTGATATACTTTTTACATTAGTTTATGACATTTAGTTTTATCTTAGTGATATTCTTGACTTAACATATATTTTTTATCTTGTTTGACATGTATATCAATTGTTATTCGCTTTAATTTATTTTGTTTGTTTTTGACGTGTCATAAGAGGTGCCTGTCACCCTAAATGAATAAATGAGTATCTGATTCTGATTCTGATTCTGATTCTGATTCTATACTTACGACCGCACATACAACACAAACCAACTCACACACGAACACTGTCGCAATGTGATGTAACGTAACCTGCGTACCCCTATTTAAACGCGCTAGTAATAACATACATGTTCCCTATTTTATTTCTTAAATTATTATTAATAATGAAATGCACGTTTCAACGAGTTCTTTTAAACTTGTGGAGACTAGCATTTTATTTTGGATAGACGTTAGTCTCATTTTCGTTTGTATTGACTGTTCACCAAATAGGTGACCATAACTTTCTTAATTGTAATTAATTTTGTCACAAAATGTTACCTACATCAAAAATGTTACCTATATCAAAAAACCTATATAAAATCGATTCGGTTATCGATTCTGAACAAACTAGTTTCGGGTTGAACATTCAATCCTGTAACACGTTGTAAACATATATGCACTAGTGTTTTCTAGCAGGAAATGACTGAGTTAGGTCCCTGTCGACCGGATAGTGTAATAAGAGGTAACCGGGTGCGAGGCCACGCCCACCCTTTCTGCCGGACCCTGAATACAGTGTCGTGTAATAAGGCCATAACCTTGTGTGATGTTTTGGACAAAGTAAAATTAGGTAAGTAAGTACTTATTACTCGGCACGGTTTTCCGGGTACGACAGCAAGGGTCAGGGTAGTGAAAAAACATTTAGGGAGTTAGGGCCCTAATTAGGGCGACAGGAGCGGCCCGTGTATTTGTACTGTGATTAAGTTAGGGCGCTGTCGACCGGATAGTGTAATAAGCGGCTACCTGGCGCGAGGCCACGCCCACCCTTTCTGCCGGACCCTGAATACCGTGTCGTGTAATAGCTTTTTATACTCCAGTTTATTTTCAAGACACCCCTTTAATTAGAAAAACGTGTAAAAAATCTTACTCAGGCGTTAAAAGGACTGCTCCATTCAAGTCTCGCATATATGTGGCAACTGCCGGTAGAATCATGCCACTAATGAACAGTATCATCAGTACTATCAGCCTTGCCCGCTGTCTTTTCACCAGCACCAAAACTAGCATTCCAATAGCGGTTAGTTGCATATCTGCTGCTATATACCTGATTATATAAAAACATCTTTTGCTAATGTAGCGTGATATTAAGCTTCGGCGGCACCACTAAAAATCTTTTCAATTTGTAATCCAAAAACTAAAAACGTAACTTCACGTAATTCCTGAAGGGATAGGCAGAGGTAAATGGATGCATTCAATCATACATGCAAACACCCACGATTCGACTTCAACCCACGATTATTTCAGTTAAGCACAAAGGCTGGGTTGCACCAAGATGTTTTTAAGTTAGATGCATAATTTATTAGTTGACCAATGCTTTGCTACAAGAATATTTAAATAATAATTAGTGACATTTCTTGACGTTTAATTCTTATGACATCTTTATCTATATTATCTATATTATATTTAAAAAATAATTATATTATATTATATACTAGCTGTTGCCCGCGGCTTCGCCCGCGTGGATGTCGTTTTAGAATCCTGAATTTTGCTATAAACCTCACAGAGCCCGAGACCTTTCCAACGATTGCAAAACCGTGGAAATCGGTTCGTGCGTTCTGGAGCTATAACGTCAGGAAGAAAAACCCGACTTATTTCTATATTATAGATATTAAAATATATACAAAACAAAGTCGGGTTTGTTACAACACTTATAACTCGAGATCTGCTCGACCAATTTTCATAGTTTTTGATTTGTTGGATTTGTCTCCGCCCCGAATAGCAGAATACATCTTAAAATAAGAAAAATTGACGAATACTTGAAAAATGCGTTATTTTCCCTTTATATTATTTTATTATTTTCCCAAGTTCTTTAGTTTCGGAGCTGTCAATTTTTTTTGTCAAAATCTGTACGTAATGTTCGACAGTTATGCATGCGTTCATGAACTATTTAAAATGTATGAATATTATGTCTATTGTTTTATTAAAAAGATTGAAAAGTGTTACGCGTGCGTTCAGAAATGGGTAAGAAATACTTAATCATTTCAATAAATGTTCATTTGAAACTATTCTCTATCTTTTATCTTTTTTAGGCTTCCGTAACCAAAAGGTAAAAACGAACCCTATTACTAATCCTCCGCTGTCTGTCTGTCTGTCCGTCCGTCCGTCTGTCTGTCACCAGGCTGTATCTCATATACAGTGATAGGTAGCTAGAAAGCTACAATTTTCACAAATTATGTATTTCTGCTACCGCTATAACGACAAAATTAAGTACAAAAAATAAGAAAATGAAAATATTAAGGGGTTCATGGGGGCATACAATAAACGTGGTTTTTTTCATATATTTTTTGCTCGATAATAAAAATTTTTTGGTGGTGATCGTGGTGACGATGGTGGTGATGGTGGTGGTAGTGTTGATGACATTAGTGGTTAAAAATGCACAATGTTAATATTCAGTTTTTAACATCCGCCATTATGAACCTAAACACAGACATTTTTCTGCCACAGATCTACGGTAGACTCGAAACCCATTTACAATTAAAGATCGTAAAAAATTAATTATTCTGAGGCGAGAACATGTATCCGCAAAATTCGTATCTTTTGATAATTCGTGAAATAAAATCAATATTTTATAAATTTAAGTGTCAATTGCCCGCCATTATGACGTACACTTTTTATTTTGATGTATTACCGAAACTGTACAGGCCATGCAATTTTCAAAAATCAATTGCTGTTTGTTACTTTCGCTAAAACTGTAGTGTATTTTTTCATCTTTACTTTAAAGCGATACAAAGTTCGCCGGGCCAGCTAGTTTTATTATTATATGAAAATCTATTTAGGTTTACCTATTACTATATTGAATTTTTAAAAAATGATTAGCTGGTAAATATAGCAATATAATGTGTTTATTTAAAGAAAGAAAGAAAAAAAACTTTATTTCAATGTGATGACGTGTTAAATTGTTTGAATTATATGAAAAATAATATTTAGTTATGTTTTTTGTGATTTGCATGCCAGTTAAATGGTTAAATATGAGGAAAAATTGTTATCTCTTGTAACATCTCATGTAATTGTTTTACATTATTTCGCATTAACACATGCTTGTGAAATATATAATATAGGACTTCAGTAGCTCAACTGGAAGAGCGGCTGGACTAGATTCCCAGTAGGCCGCGAGTTCGAGTCTCGCCTGAAGTCAAATTTTTCTTTCCATTTTTCTTTAAATAAAAACCTCTCATCTCATCTCAACATCATATTTCTTGCAAATAAGTAAATCATTATTTCATCGTTTTATAATATTTCGTATTAACACATGCTTGTGAAATATATTTTTAATTAAAGAAAAAAATATAAAAAAATATATTTCACAAGCATGTGTTAATGCGAAATAATATAAAACAATTATTAAGGGTAAAAGCGACCTCTTTACGATATTCTATAAACTGCAAAGTCTATTATATCGGTTGCCTAACTAGCATAGTTGGCAATAGATGGCGCTGCTGCTACCATAAAGCAATGCATTGCAATAAATGTGAAGGAAAGATTTGACAAATCGGGCAGGACTTCAGTAGCTCAATTGGAAGAGCGGCTGGACTAGATTCCCAGTAGGCCGCGAGTTCGAGTCTCGCCTGAAGTCAAATTTTTCTTTCCATTTTTCTTTGAATAAAAATATATTTCACAAGCATGTGTTAATGCGAAATAATATAAAACAATGATTAAGGGTAAAAGCGCCTTCTTTATGATATTCAATAAACTGCAAAGTCTATTATTTCATCATTCATTCATTCATTCATCCATTTTTAAAGAAGTATGTGAGATGTTACAATAACTTTAACTTAAACAAATATTTTGGTGCAACCCAGCCTTAAGTTTACCAAGCTTCAGGCATACACCGAGGGTCTTGAATGTAGTTGTTGATATATAATAAATGTTTCCAAAAATTATTACGGCAAGATTCCACCTCATTACCGATCGCGATCTGAAAAATAAAATTATGTGTTTCTGAAAATGTTCTCTTGAATCAGTGGAATATAAAATATATATCAAGAAAAAGAAAGAAAGAAAAAAAAATATTTAAAAAATATATTTTTTTTACTAACTGCCACTAATAACTTATATTGAAACTAAGCACAAAATAACAAGGAAGTCGCCAATTTCAATTTAAAAAAAGTTGAGTGCGATTTAAGCTACACGCATGGTGGGGTTCCGTTTCTCAGTAGGTATATTAGATAAGTTCTTCGATTATTACCTACTCGTGAACTTATACCACAGAAAAGATAATTCATCTATTCCGTAACTTGTACAGCCTACTTAATAATAAAATATAATAAGATGTTGAATATAAGTAGGTGCCGGATCTCACTTCATAGGCCCAGCCAGCTAGTCCCCCCAGATCAACCACATAGCCCAAAGTTTGGCTCACCACTTCTCATTACAGTAGTCCCTACATCTATTCTGCGGGGCCTGTCGATGTCTGTCTTATCAGCAGGTTATTTTAACTGTGAGAGGTCCCGCCGAATGCAATCAATTACAAAGTAGATCAAAATTCTTGAAAGGTATCAATATAAGGTACTTAAACTTCGTCTTTTTTAGCCTTCACGAGGATTACCTAATCATGAGGGACGGTGATGTCGATAATTAATATTGTGCAGCGCTGCGAGTGGACCTATCACCACTAGGTATATCAGGCTACTAATTTAAAGATTCAAATGATTTGAAATCATAAAAATGTTAGTGAAATGCTTAGGTTAAGTATGGAACAGAAAATAATTGAAATTATTTCTTTTAAATTATTATTACGTAACTTCACGCCTGTAATCCCCGAAGGGGTAGGCAGAGGTAAATGCATGCATTCAAGCATACATGCAAACACCCACGACTCGCCGGTTACGTTTTGGCCCATGTAACAGGTGGCGAGCCTGTTGACATCTCCGGGCACATTACCAAACTTTGAGGTACTGGGAAATTTCCAGAAAATGGAAAAATCCCAATAGAACCAGAGATGAAGCCTTTTTCACCATTATCTCTGATAACCCCCTACCCGGGAATCGAACCCAGGACCTCAGCGTAGTAGTAGTGGCCTGCTACCACTAGGCTACCGAGGCAGTTATTAGTAGTTTATAATTATTATTAGTTTATACCAACTGTTTCTCTAACCGTTGTCAATCAGGAATTGTAACCCGCTCCTATTTAATATATTATTATTTATGTACAATTTTTTTTCCAGCCACAAATACATTGTTATTGGTAGATAAATTAATAAAAACACATTTTTTTATTTATTTATCTACAATTACTTGTCTGGTAGTGGAGTTCCAGCATTACCTAATTTATCTGCCGCTAAATGGTATTATTCGGCACTATCGTGTTCCGGTTAGATGGTAATGTACGGCCAATTAATTTCCGGCACAGAAGCATAACACCTTAGGCCTCAGGAGTGGTAAAGCATCTGCATTTTGACCTTGGTCTTTGTGTAAGTGTCTATAGGCTGCAGTCATCACTTAACATCAATGTGAACTGCATGCTTGTTTGCCACCTTCATGTCACAAAAAATAATAGTCTTTCAAATAACGTACCTGCCATAAAGGCCCTGATCCATAAAATCTCAACCACGTGCTTTTTATCGCGAGCAAAACATAGAAAGTTGGTGTTAATCTGTGGAAATAGTAATGGTTTTTAAATAAATGCTTAGTTATATAGTCTAAGCGTTTCCCTAATGCCGGGTAGTATCCCGGTACCGGGCTGTCAGAATAAAATACCGAGTCGTAACATTCCCGCCTTCTTTTAAGAACATTGCCTCTGCTGACACTAATTTTGCCTTTTGTTTTTATGTGAAGCGTGTTCAAAACTAAATAGTTACCTTAAAATATAAAAACCGACCTGGAGTGGAACCAGAACTAAGGATGAAACTTTCGTCCTTTTCTGCCAACTCAGATTCTTTAGTAAAAATAAGCACCATCTCAATGCTTTGTACTAATAAAATATTTTTACTATTAATAAATGTATATTATTTTACCTGATGGAACCAGCTTGGCAAGCGAGAAGTAAGTGGGTCACGAAGGGGCAGTGTGAAAATTATCGGGCCATTAGCAGAACAATGTTTGGGAAACGCTGGTCTAAGGCGCCTATTTGAGGGCACTAGCAGTAATATTCTGCTACCATTTTATTACTGAGGCGGTTACCAGTCGTGGAGGCAGGGGCGGTAGGGGCGGTAGGGGCGGTCTGCCATAGGCCCATGGTTCTGGGGGCCTCCACACAAGTCAACTGAGTTTGACTAATGAGTTTGTCGACTTGTATGTAACTTGACGAAAATTTGACGCTTGACGACCCGGTTGATCCAGCGGTGTGAGTTTACCGTTTGATTTGAAGGGTAGCGGATTCGATCCCCGCACCGGGACTGATATTTGTATGGCCTACAGACAGATATTTGTTTCGGGTTTAGGTGTTTGTGTATGTGTTGTTTGTATATAACGGCACCCACGACACAGGTTTATACCTATTGTGAGGTTGTGTTGTAAGTGTAAGCGTTTAAAAAACTTCAGCCTGTCACTTCGGCAGCTTAATGGTAAGATTGGTAGATTGATTATCCTGAGGTCGCAGTTTCGATTCCTGTCCGATGTCAAATTTTTCTTCCCATTTTGCTTGATTTTTCTCGTAATTTTTTGTTACTATGGGGATTTCAGAAAATACTCTATCAGTCAAACTTAAGTCTTCGACCAGTAGTTTTGACTGTACGTTGTCTGTCAGTAACTTGCACATTCAAACATGCAGTTATTCATTCACTCGGTCAGCCAGTAAAGGAATAGTAGTTTATGTATCATTATTACCTTTGTTAACAATTATAATGTCAAAATTTATTACAAATTACCTTAGCCACCTTAAGAATAGGTTTGCAGGGATCATTTTCCATGTTAATTTTCCTTTTTCGGCATTTTTTTCCAAACCAAAAGCATGCAAGCAACCAGTTATCACCAAGAAGACTTGTAATACGATATTTCCATTGTAAAATATATGGTACCAAATAGTGCTATATGTCTGTAAAAAATAATACTTGACAAATTGATTTCCAAAGGGGTAATTTTTATCTAACTAAAAATTCGTAGAGCGTTATCTCTGTTGCACACTGCCTACGTAAGCACTGGCAGTCCGGTATTTGTCAAAAATTGATCAAAAATGGGCGACAAACGTCAAATAGGTACGGTACGAAAGAGATGACGCTCTACAGACCCGAAATAAGCCGAAGTCTCCTTTTTAGGCTCGATGTGCAATATTTATTGTTGAGCACTGTAATATAGTTCAATGTGGTCAATTGAAAATGAACTTCAAGCACTGCTTTAAAACGTTTAAATAGAGTTGAATGCAGTTTACATAATACGTATTCAATTTAGACTAGCAGTGCCCGCGACTTTATCCGCGTAGAATTTAACAAAATAATTGTTCATTATCTACGCAAACGTAGTCGTGGGCACGTCTAGTCTCTTATTATGCATTCCCTTTTTTTTTTGTTATTATGACATCGCTATTACGCATATTGCCAGTGTCAAGTAAAACGATATTTCGTATTTATTTAAGCAGCGTACAAGTTAGTATAATATCAAGTTTAATATGTAAGTATCAAGTATATAAGTTATCAAGTATAATATGTCAGAGCACCATACGCCTCTTTCAAGGTTCCCGCCAAAACTCCTCTATGCATGCACTTATATTACACTACTGTAAGATAAATGTTACCTACTTAATCACTCTAATAACTGGATTGAAATACTGGAATATTTATAACTAGTTCAGTGTCAGTGAACATTTACTTAGAAATCATTTTTGAATTAGAAGTTTAAGCTAGCATAAAATTGCTTATTAGTCTTTCAGTCTAGATTGTAACTTTTATAAGGTTCAAAACAAGTTGTCTTATTCCGCTGTTTAGCACTCCGTAACCCCACGGCCCGTTGCTCGTAGCGATATTTTACCTACGCTCAGAGTAAATGCCAGTTAAGAGGCAAATAATAAAATTGTTGTTTGGGAAAACTTAAATTTTAACAACTATTAATTTAAAAAGCCGTAGAACAAATTATTTTATTGGGATTGATGTAGAGGCTGAGCACGTGGTCAATGAACGCACCACCACCGATTCAACAATGAATGGCAGGGCTATTAAGAATAAAAAGAAAAATATTTCTAAAATGATCAAAAAGTTTCAAAATTCATCGAAACAAGGTTAATTGAAATTAGCGCATCACCTCTTGAGACTGCCTGCAAGAGGTGATGTATAGCAAAGCGGTTCGCAATTTCATTTCTATCAAGTCTTTGAGAACGCCGTAAAGGCTCTCGTGCATTGGACACGCAACATAAGTGGTATAATAATAAGGCAATTGTAGAACATTGAAGATCTGAGTCTGCGCAGAGACACACATCGGATGTCTGTGCATTTTCTACCGCCTTTACAATGGTGAGTGCTCTTATGATCTGTTCGATCTGGTGCCATCGTCTACATTCCTACATCGCACCACCAGCCGAAGAGAGAAGTTCCACCCGCACAGTTTGGATACCTGGAAATGCTCAACAGTCCGATTCGCGCGTTCATTCCTGCCCAGAACGTGCAAATTGTGGAACGAACTTCCCTGTGAGATGTTCTCCCGGCGCTACAATATGGGGCTCTTCAAAACTGGAGTCAAAAGAGTCCTTCAGGGCTGGCAGCGCGTTGGCAACTTCCCTGGTGTCGCAAATGTTCATAGGCGACGGTAACCACTTTCCATCAGGTGGCCCGTCTGCTAGTCTGTCAATCCTTTGATATAAAAAAAAATTGAAAATGGAGATAAGGTCAAGGTTTTCTATAATATAATAAAAATTGTAATAAAACAACGTTACAACTTACTTTTTCATGATCATGCGGATTTGCCATTGCAAGAAAATAAGGTACGAGTGCGTGAGATGATATAACACCTAGCGATATCAGTATCCTGTAATTAAAATGAAATTTTAATAACTGAAGTTACGATCAAAAACTAAAACTGCCTCAGTAGCGTAGTGGTAGCAGACCACTACTATTACGCTGGAGATCCTGGGTTCGATTCCCGGGTCGGGGACTACCAGAGATATCGGTTTAAAATCTTTTATCTCTGCTTCTATTGGGATTTTTCCATTTTCTGGAAGTTTCCCAGTACCTCGGAGTTTGGTAATGTGCCCGGAGATGGCAACAGGTTCGCCACCTGTTACATGGGCCAAAACGTAACCGGCGAGTCGTGGGTGTTAACATGTATGCTTGAATGGATGCATTTAACTCTGCCTACTCCTTCGGGGATTACAGGCGTGAAGTTACGTTTTTTAAGTTACGATCAAATGAACTAGAATCAGAACTGAATCTTTGAAAATAAAGTAAAGGTATTTTATCTTACTTAATACCGTATAATCCTTTCAAACGTCTAACCCGCTTATCCTGGCTGTGCTGATTTTTTACCAGAGTTGCCCAATTTCTTTGCAGAGAGAAGCATTGTAGCAGTTTGTTTTCTTTTCCTAGTAAATAAAAGAATACTTAAAATGTTTTTGTATTTATTAATAAGGAAAGTTGAAATATTACAATATTAATAAAATAGCAATGAAATCAATTAATTTATGTATTTCCTTATAAATCACACATTATAAAACATTTTCTCGCCTTGCCGTCATACTTCGAAATATAGTAAGATTAAAATAAGACTGTTATTAGATATCCCTAATAGCAGTATTATTTTAATCTTACATTGATGGTTGATGTTGTGCGATAAGTTGCTTGTATCTTTCTCAAATATGCAACGCGTAAGAAATTCTAAACATTATCTATAATATAAAAATAAGTCGGGTTTTCCTTCATGACGCTATAACTCCAGAACGCACGAACCGATTTCCGCGGTTTTGCATTCGTTTTGAAAGGTCTCGGGCTCCGTGAACTTCACAGAGCCCGGGACATAATAATAAAATTCAGGAAAAAAATCAAGAGAAAAGTACGTGGTGTTTGAGGACAACTTATAATTTCTTAGAACATAGGCTACTTTTTTAACGACATCCACGCGGGCGAACCCGCTAGCAATAGCTAGTGTGTTATATGAATGAAACTAACGAATTACTTTCTAAAATAATCTAGGGTCCAAATTTAAAACAAAGTAAGATTAAAACAAGACTGCTATTAGACTTATCTAATAACGCGTATATACGCGTTGAATATTTGAGAAAGATACAAGCAAATTATCTCACAACAGCCTGTTCAAAAGAAAGAATGTGAAAAGCCGGAAAGCCTGTGCCAGAGTCTGTTTATGTACTTAGATTTTTGCGAGCTTTACTCATTAAAATAGAACAATTTTCGGTTCGGATTAAGTCAGTCTTCAACTTTATATTCGAAATAGATTGAATTTTCTTGAAGGCTTTTATAAAATGATAGGTATACTACATATAGTTACAGGAGACGAAAAAATCAAGGTCTCAAGTCTATGCGTTAAATTTATGAGCGAATATTAGACGTAGAAGGTTCAATGTTGAAGTTCAGGAATGAGCATGATGAGCATTCATAATATCAATTTAATCACACGCTCATTTCCATACAAAACTGAAGAAAAGCCATGTGTTCTAATAACTTATTTTATTCAGTCATAATAATCGAATAATTAATAAATTACACACCCTTACCCTTTCCAATCTTACAGTTACCATGCAAGCATCCTGCTATGTTCATCGCCAAAAGTGTGAGAGCAAAAAAAGCTACCAAAACATCGTAAACATCTATATTAAACACACGATCTCTTCTCCAACAATCAAGTCTATCGTCTACTCTTGTTTTTAACCTGTAATTATCCCACATAGATTCATTAAGGCATGCCTCAAGGATTAACCTTGGGTCCGTTTTATTTTCTCTTATAAAAGTTTTGCAGGTCTCGGTTACACACACGCTGTATTGGAGGCGTGAATAGTTGAAATGCTTGGAAGTATCTGCAGAATATTCCTGAAATAAAGGAACAAATCTAATCTATATAATTTTTTTAAATTTTCATACGCATAATGATTTAATAAATTCATACAAGTAAGAGACTTACTGAGAAGAGACTTTATCTTTCATGGTTTACACAAAAAGCATCCTCAAGATATCAAAAATTCCAAAATAACGTTTATTTACTGATGTGATGGGCAAGTGTGGAGATTACATTGATTGTAAGTAAATTGTTCAGCCTATATCTGAACAACTACAGTATCCCTAAGTAGTTCTACTTCAGATGTAGTGTTCGGGAATTAAAATTTTGAAATTAAAGCTCGTTCCTAATAGGTTACGGGATCTTTGACATCTCCAGGAATATTTCTATATTCCGACAGTGGCAATGGAAAATTTCCGAAAAATGTTTATATTTCAATAATAATCCCTACCCGGGGATGATGATCCCAGGAACAACGGAGGCGTATTATTTTATTTAAAGAGAAAGGGAAAGAAAAATTTGACTTCAGGCGAGACTCGAACTCGCGGCCTACTGAGAAATCTAGTCCAGCCGCTCTTCCAATTGAGCTACTGAAGTCCTGCCCGATTTGTCAAATCTTTCCTTCACATTTATTGCCTTGCTTTATGGTAGCAGCAGCGTCATCTATTGCCGAACTATGCTAGTTAGGCAACCGATATAATAGACTTTGCAGTTTATTGAATATCGTAAAGAAGTCGCTTTTACCCTTAATAATTGTTTTATATTATTTCGCATTAACACATGCTTGTCTATTATATCGGTTGCCTAACTAGCATAGTTCGGTAATAGATGGCGCTGCTGCTACCAAAGCAATGCAATAAATGTGAAGGAAAGATTTGGCAAATTGGGCAGGACTTCAGTAGCTCAATTGGAAGAGCGGCTGGACTAGATTCCCAGTAACCCGCGAGTTCGAGTCTCGCCTGAAGTCAAATTTTTCTTTACATTTTTCTTTAAATAAAATATATTTCACAAGCATGTGTTAATGCGAAATAATATAAAACAAACGGAGGCGTAGTTTTTCGAATGTGGTTAAGAACTAAATAATTGGAAAGGGAAGATTTGCACGTAGCCTGTCAATAGGAGAATTCATCTTTATTGGATCAAATCTTGTGACATTTTTATTTACCTGTATCATATGGAGGAGGTCACTAGGAGTATCCGACACCAAATCCAATTCAGCTGTACAATAGATTCCATCGGTTTCTTTAAAGCACGAGTCATAGTTGTCCATATGGAATATTGGCGGCATTAGATTATGCATCGAGTCTTAAAAAGATAACAAATAATTACTTTACTATTTTTAACGTAATGATTATGACATTCAATACGTAAGAAAAATCAATAAAGTAATAACTTCACAATGTGCTAAACCTGCAAAAATTTGCAAAAATGTTACGGCTTTTTGTACGAAGGGATAAAGTAGTGTAAACGCATGAACGAATTAAGGCTAACGTCTGATAGATTTATATACAAATAATATTATATGGTTTATCATAGGGTTAATCATTTTTAAACCACTCTAGAAATACTAATCATTTGACAAACATCTGCATTAGCAATCATAAAATTTATACATATTAGGTTTACAAGTAATCATTTGACAAGACGCAAACTTTGCATTTTTTTCCTTTACAAAGATTTTAAACATTAAACTAACACTCCGAAAATATTAATTTGAGCAAGCTTAGCGTTGTATTAAAATAAGGTAGATAAACTGTAATTTGATTAAAAATATTGAAATATAACGTTTCTTTGGCGAATAGTCTAGTTTAGAAGTTGAAAATGAGGAAAATTAGATATGACGGTAGTAAGTATAGGTACGTAGGTGATGGCTAGAAAAATGTTCTAATACCGTGTTTTATAGATACAAAAGGGATCTCTGCCTTTTCGTCGAAAATTGTTTGGCAGATCATCAATTGCCAACTAACGTTTCGCATGATTTTATTTCGCTGAATAATAATTTGCCAACCAATCACATAATTTTGTTTTATTTCCCAACCTAACAGTTGCCAACTGTACGTTAGGTATACCTTTTAATAATGACACTTTCCAAAAGGTGAACTTCAAGTAACGAAACATTTTTAAGTTCCATAATGATTTTTCTTATGTAGTATATAACCTATGTAGTGTGTCCTGTGTAGTGAAACAAAAGCATTTTCTTTTTCAAATTTGGTTGAAAAAAAAACAAATTTGGTTCGGGCACTTTGCCGACCGTAGTCGCGGCACGCTCGTTTTACTAGCTCGGCTGCATTGTTATTGTTGGTCACGGCTCTAACCTACAGATTCCTTTTGATTTCACCTGAACTTCCACACTTTGAAATTTTGTACGAAAAGAGAACTGTTAAACAGACGAAACGTTATTCGTCTAAAAGTAGTCTGGCCTGAAGAATTTGATAATTGATAAGTGCTCTAAACAGCTTATCAATAATTCTACTAAATGGAACGTTGTCATACAAAAAAACCGGTCAAGTGCGTGTCGGGCCACGCGCAGTGTAGGGTTTCGTAGTTACAGAGTAAGAGATGTAATGAAAAAAATAAATAAATATTTTCAATGGACTTATTCGAAATTTTCGTGTAAAATACATTTGGTCGACTATAACTCGTAAACTTGCAAGGCCAACTTTAGTTTGATAGTTTTCCTTTTAATGTCGTTATAATAACGGACGGACGGACGGACGGTCGGACAGACAGACAGACAGACAGACAGACAGACAGACAGACAGACAGACAGACAGACAGACAGACAAACAGACAGACAGACAAATAGACAAACAGACAGACAGACGGACATGGCGAAACTATAAGGGTTCCTTGTTTTCTACAGAACCCTAAAAAGACAATCACTATTAATTTTCAAAGTGAAAAATAAGTGAACCGTTGGTTGGTTAGTGATAATCGGCCAAACAATTTTCAGCAAGAAGATAGGATCACATACTAAAGTCTTAAAACCGAAGCAATATTTAAGTGACATTGCACTTCTTCAAAACATAATAAGATTGGTTTAAATAATAACACTTACCATTTAAATGGTAAATCACTGCAATACATTTATGCGCTTGTATAATTATTAAAATGAATAAACTTTTAATAGTCATATTTAAATATTAATTTTTCAGACTGCACAAGAATACGACTATGCGTCCGTTGGGTTATTTCTTATTTAATTATGTACGTACTATGAATCTGCAATAACTTAAAAGGTGTGAATTAAAATATAATAACCATGTTGTAGATACTTTATTGACATAGGTATATGATAACAGGAAAAGTAATTTAATCTCATACGAAGGTCAATAAAATATTATTCAGCAGACGTAAAAAGAGCTGGAATAATCAAATTGCAATGCATATTTTAAAAGAACAAAAACGTTAATTTAAAATTCTAAAATAATAATAGTTTTAATTTTTTTTAGAAAAATTAGCTAAAATTTTTGCTCTGAAGAGAACAAAGTGACATGGTCATTTCGCCCGGATCGTAATTTGTCTCAGCCTTATACTCCCAATTGCTACGGTCTTGATGGGGTGATGATTGGGGAGCTGGTAACCCATATGTGATAGTTCAATCGGCGGTGGAAATTACCACATCTTGAAATGAACTAAGACAGGTTTTTATTTTAAAGAAAAATGGAAAGAAAAATTTGGCTTCAGGCGAGGCTCGAACTCGCGACCTACTGGGAATCTAGTCCAGCCGCTCTTCCAATTGAGCTACTGAAGCCCTGCCCGATTTGTCAAATCTTTCCTTCACATCTATTGCATTGCTTTATGGTAGCAGTAGCGCCATCTATTACCAACTATGCTAGTTAGGCAACCGATATAATAGACTTTTCAGTTTATTGAATATCGTAAAGAAGTCGCTTTTACCCTTAATAATTGTTTTTATATTATTTCGCATTAACACATGCTTGTGAAATATATTTTTATTTTAAAGAAAAATGGAAAGAAAAATTTGGCTTCAGGCGAGGCTCGAACTCGCGACCTACTGGGAATCTAGTCCAGCCGCTCTTCCAATTGAGGTACTGAAGCCCTGCCCGATTTGTCAAATCTTTCCTTCACATCTATTGCATTGCTTTATGGTAGCAGTAGCGCCATCTATTACCAACTATGCTAGTTAGGCAACCGATATAATAGACTTTTCAGTTTATTGAATATCGTAAAGAAGTCGCTTTTACCCTTAATAATTGTTTTTATATTATTTCGCATTAACACATGCTTGTGAAATATATTTTTATTTTAAAGAAAAATGGAAAGAAAAATTTGGCTTCAGGCGAGGCTCGAACTCGCGACCTACTGGGAATCTAGTCCAGCCGCTCTTCCAATTGAGCTACTGAAGCCCTGCCCAATTTGTCAAATCTTTCCTTCACATCTATTGCATTGCTTTATGGTAGCAGTAGCGCCATCTATTACCAACTATGCTAGTTATATTGTTATAGTCTATTATATCGGTTGCCTAACTAGCATAGTTGGTAATAGATGGCGCTACTGCTACCATAAAGCAATGCAATAGATGTGAAGGAAAGATTTGACAAATCGGGCAGGGCTTCAGTAGCTCAATTGGAAGAGCGGCTGGACTAGATTCCCAGTAGGTCGCGAGTTCGAGCCTCGCCTGAAGCCAAATTTTTCTTTCCATTTTTCTTTAAAATAAAAATATATTTCACAAGCATGTGTTAATGCGAAATAATATAAAAACAACTAAGACAGGTGTTCAGCATGCGTTCATTAGTTACTTGGACCTCGTCTCCAGTAGCACGTGTCTCAAAGATCGTAGAAAAGATGATGGCGATATTTCTCCGTCACTGACGCTTGCCTCCGTGAGGGTGTAATCCCAGTTTTGGTAACCGTCGAAAAGGTGACGTGCTACGCAGGCTGCGTGGTAAGTGGGATACTCCACGCCATCAAATATCCTCAGAAAAGTGAAATACGTTGGGCCTCGGACCGTGTGAAGTCAAAACCGCAGGAAATAGCTTTCGCCATTATTTGGATGCACGGTACCTATAAACCTAACCCAATGAGGTGTCCTTGAAAATTCTCGGATATTCATGCAAAATTAGAAGTAAATCCATTAAGATCCATTACTTTTTGAGTTTAGCTCGCACATACAGACAAACAACAACAGACAAAACAAACACTATATTTGGCTTCGATATCGATAGTAAATCACACCCCAAATATTCTTTAAAACAAAAAAATCAATGTACAGTTTTGACTTTCTACGATTTTAAAGATTTACAGCTCTTCCCCCGTAGAAGATAGCGTGATAATATGTAGCCTATATGTTGACCGGACCTGTTAGTATTAATTAGCAAATTTTTTTTTAAATTTTGCTTGAATATTACTAACAGGCGCCATTTAGTAGGTACTTTTTTAGTTTAGCCCGGACCTACATAGAGACAAACAGCCAAAAAATCTGAAAACTTTATTTTTGGCTTCGATTCTTATTGCAGATCACGTCCCAATCATTCTTTTAAAAAATATTCAATGTACAGTTTTGACTTTCCTACGATTTTATTAAATGTAGAGATTCCCGTGCGAATGAGAGATTTTCCCTTAGTAAAAAGTAGCCTAAATGTTGGCCAGGCTTAGTATCTATACACCACAAAAATTTCATTCGAATCCGTCCAGTATCTTCGGAGATTAGCCTGGACAAAGGGACAAACAGACAAACAGACAGACAATAAAATTAAAAATCATTGAAAAAAGTGTTCTAATACCATTTTAACATCGCCCCCAATAAGTTTTTCGTAAATATATACAATGTACAGACACGCGGGTTATACTGTTTTATTATATGTATAGATTGCAGCCTAAAATGAATAATTGTAAAATAACTCACGTTTCTCCTAGTGTAATCCACTTTCCCAAACAGTAGGCATATCCCTCACGAAAAGAATTCATGTCTTTCAGAGTATCAAGTACGCCACGCCACGCTATCTGTCTGGCCAGACCCTATGTGGCTGATGTTCGCGGTTTATTTCATGTCAAAAATAACATTACCATAAAATTATATCATACACTGACCTGTCTGAACTGGTACCTGGGTCATTCTCTGAGTTCGTGCAAATCGGGTGTCCTAAGTTATAAAAAAAAAAGTATTAATATATTACATATTTTTTATTTATCAAACGAAGCATTTGGTATTGAGCTAGACTTCGCACGTAAAATAAACTCGTAATTTTATCAATTTATAATTAAAAAAAAACATAAACCGGTCAAAATGTCACTACCTTCCGTGTCCCAATCCCATGTTTTTAGCTTTCGCTGCCGATATCTTGGTGAAGTTGATAATTCACAATCTTGATGATATTACATATTATTACATACATTATGAGGAAACATTATATAATTTTTTACAAATACAAACATCTTTGTTGAGTCAAAAAAAAATAAACAAATTTTGTCACGGGAAATTGGTCCTTACCCTCAGCAAAAATGGAATTGATAAAATGTCCTGTATGTGTCGACCTAACTCAGTGCCTGCCCGTACCTCACGTTCGCGCGCCATTCAGTAGACCAAGAGACTTGAAAACGAAGAGCCCCGCGTTGGCGTTAGAAAAAAAAAACGTTATTTTGTCGTCGAAGAGACTGTTTGTCACGGAATCGTCATCTTTACCATCACGTAAGTTTCAAGGTAAGCGATGAGTTTAAATGTTTATTTTCTTTTTTAACGCAACGGATATAGAGTCTAAATATTCTAGTTATGTGTTAAAAAGCAAATGCTTCCCTACTTACGTGGCTAAAAATATAAATGTCGCAAAAGGTCACTACCCTCAGTGTCATCACCTTCGTTTACCATCAGTTTTTAAACTGAAGGTAATGATCACAGATTGAGGGTAATGATAAAATTACACGTGATTTATTTTTTGTTTTATAGTATGTACTTATTCATCATTATCATCGTCATAATATTAATCATTATTATTGTATAATCTTCTTTCTTCTTCTTTCTTCTTGCTCGCACTTTGGTGACTGATCACAAACTTTGTTATTGTAAATTCTTCTTGACAAAAAGCTTACACCATCAAAATATCAATATTTTAAAATAATTTATGTATTTATGCATCGTAGTTTATGCCCTTGAACTGTAATACTAAGGTTTGATATATACACTTATTTACACTTTACTGGTGGTAGAGCTCCAGTGACAGAGCTAGCAGGCGTAGGCACCACCGCATTACCTAATATACTTGCCGCTAAATGGTAGTGTTCAGCACTATCGTGTTCCGGTCAGGTGGTAATGTACGGCCTTGTAATTTCCGGCACAGAGGCAGAACACCTTAGGCCTCAGGAGTGGTAACGCATCTGCATTTTGACCTTGGTCTTTGTGTGGGTGTCTATAGGCTGCAGTCATCACTTAACATCAATGTGAACTGCATGCTTGTTTGCCAATTCCATAACATAAAAAAAATACACTTTTTGAATATTGCAAATGCAACATTGATCGTAGATAAGACTACTGTACTGTACTGTTCTTTAATATGTGTAATTGTAATAAATAATATTAACTTACTTAAATTTTTTTTAAGTTGGAATGTATCATCAATGTATCAACTTTATACAGTATATAATAAAAGAGCCTTTTTTCTCCGCACCATGTTGTAAATTTACTTATTATTTTGTTTTCTTTTGTAACTGATTTTCTGATGAGCTAGTTTACATTTTTGAATGCCTCTCATTTTCAATGCCTATCAACTAAATAGAATTTTCGGTTATCACAGCACAATTACTAAAACTAATATACTTACAGGTATTGAAATGGCAAAAGTAAAAATAAGAGAACCCGAGAAGAAAAATTAGCACAAGCAAGACTTCATAAGAGAACCAAGTATGAAGAAATTAAAAGAGACTCAGAAAAATATGCCATTCAGAAAGATAATGAAAAATTGAGATATTTAAAACGTAAAGAACAAAACAATCTAAAAATTATTAAAACAGACAAAAAAAAAGGAGAGAGCTGTAGGCTGTAGCGCAAATGCTAATTGATAATTCTCTAAAAGAAGGTATAGCTCAAGAACCAACAAATGAAGTTGATCCGTTAGAGGGGCCATCATCTGTACCTAGTAAGGAAAATAGATAAGCTATGCCTAAAGTCGAAAACAATGATAAGAAATAGAACTGTGAATCCTGTTTAAAAACTAAAAGATTTCTTAGACGATATTGTTATATGCATGCTAAAGAAATAAGAAAACTCAATTATGTATTGTATCTTCATGCCAGGTCCCTAGCGGGATAGGCAGAGAGTGTAGAGCGCGTGTAGTTGAAAAAAGCTGGGTACAAAAAAAGCTCGATATTTGGGTATCTCACGAGCTCACTGAAAGAAACCTAATGAACCGTGTACTCATTTGTGATTCTTTATTACGACGTAATGAAACCGAATCATTTTTGAAGAAGCTGATAACTGGTGATGAAAAGTGGATCACGTACGACAAGAACGTGCGAAAAAGGTCGTGGTCAAAGGCCGGTCAGGCTTCACAGACTGTGGCGAAACCCGGGTTAACTCGCAATAAGGTGATGTTGTGTGTGTGGTGGGATTGGAAGGGCATTATTCATTATGTGCTATTACCACCAGGCAGGACTATCGATTCTGAACTCTACTGCGAACAACTGATGAGATTAAAGCAAGAAGTTGAGAGAAAGCGGCCGGAATTGATCAACAGAAGGGGTGTGGTGTTTCATCATGATAACGCTAGACCTCACACATCAAAAACTCTGCAAAAATTAAGAGAGTTTGGCTGGGAGGTGTTAATGCATCCGCCGTATTGTCCTGACCTTGCACCTTCAGATTTCCATCTGTTTCGGTCTCTTCAGAATTCTTTATGCAATGTTAGGTTACCATCACGAGAGGATTGCCAAATCCACTTGTCGCGGTATTTTGATGAGGAGTCCCAAAATTTTTATAGCAATGGGATCATGTCCCTACATTTTACCTACAAGATGGCAAAAAGTTATCGAACAAAATGGTACATACATACTTTAGTTAAATTTAAATAAACTATATTAAAAAATGTTTTGAATTATTTTAAACAATGCGAAGAAACTTTTTCCCCAACCTTATAGATAAGTGTTATTTTTTTACGGATATGTAGGTATAAGTGAACTAATTATGACTGAAAAACTTGACCGTGTGACTTAAGACTGATTATTTTTAAATTGATTCAAATAAATACCTGAAAATCTATTTTTATATTAAACTTGTTCTTTTTAATTTCATATCATAAGTCATTAATCATTACCAGAAGGCTTTAATCACTACCCTCTACTCCATAATCGTTACCATCAGATGATTGGTCATTACCATCATCAGCGTAAAATTTCAAAAGCCTGTAACTCTTAAACTTATCGGTGCAATTTATTCAAAAATGGTGAAACTGCATAAATCTTTGCATACTTTGATCCTAGAACCCTATTTTTGTCATCTAAAAAATTCTCTGTTTTTTCTTCGATTTGCACGAACTCAGAGAATGACCCACCTACCTCTTGCCTTTTTGTCGACGGATAATGGTACGGCACCCTTCTTGCGCGACTTAGACTCACACTGAGTCGGCTTTTATAGAATTTGGTATTATCGAAAATGGACAAAATAATTGCAAAAAAGTGTGTTTATAAAAATCCTTTTAATTAATAAAGTAGTAGCATGCATTTTAGACCAATTTACATAGCAAACATAAAAATATAAGAAAGAAAGAAATACTTGGTTTTTCGGCTTAGGTACACCGCATTAAGAAAAAAATATAAAAAACGTTCATTGCCTCTTATTTAACTGTATTTTGAAATCATGAACATGTTTGGTAGTAAATTCGAATTTGAGTCGCAATGGTTTTCGGAAATCGTCATCTTCTGTGAACTTCACTGGTAGTACTTGGAACTTTCGTATCAGACCTGCCAGGCTAACCTTCATTGACATAATCGCGTATTGATATCCTGGAAACAAACCAAAATACTCCTTTAAGAAGATTTTAACGGCGCCTTTGGTCTAGTTAATCTAGTAATGCGAGACAATATGTGATGTGTGTGAACGACGACTTAATTTATTTTGAGTGGTTCCCTGAATTGCCATCATCATCATCATCATTTCAATCAAAAGACGTCCACTGCTCGTCCAATGCCACAACGAACGGTACTGGGCCGTGTAGTGTGAAAGGTGAAGTGTATGCTTAAAAAACATTGCTGGGAAATGACACGAGTTACAATTTTACCTTAATTTTTTTGTGGACCTCCTAGTTATCGAAGCTTGTTACCGCAAAATGATAGTGTCCAGCACAATTGTACTGCGGTCAGGTGGTAGGTACGTACGTAACGTACGACTGTTTAATTGCCGATACAAAGGCCTAACAGTTTAGGCCTCAAGATTGCCATCGCATCTATATAAAAATCTCTGTTTTTGTAGATGTATACTACTTACTATTCTCTTACTCTCAATATAAAATGTATGCTTGTATGGACAGACAACCTAACTCTTTTCAAGAAAACCTATCTCTCTTGAGCTTTTCGGGTAAGAACTAATTATGATTAGGTTGTTAGTGAATATAGATTTTCTGTGAGGCATATTCCAAAACTATAGGAGATGAAAAGAAATTGTGGATCAACTGCCCAATAAAGTCTTCCGGTGATCAGGTGTGAGGCAGGTTTAAGGATCATTTTTATTACGGTCGAACGGACCACGGTCCATTCTTTTTGATCCGTTCAAACTAAGTACCCATCTACAACAGATTTTAGGTCGATATATCCCAGATCCACAAGATAATATGAGGCACTGTAAAGTACCTAATATAAGAATGTTATGTTACTTTTTTCTCTTACCAAGGCAGTTCCTCGGGCCATAGCTAAATGTCACAAATGAACAAGGATGTTCAAGTGGTCCTTTCATAAACCGCTCTGGCTTAAATTCTTCGACATCTGGTCCCCAGTATCGTGGATTATGTTGCACGCCCCATATATGAATAAAGACCGACAAACCTTCATGTAGTGTTATACCTGATGCTGTAGAAAAATAATTTATTTAGTAATACACTTTAATATTTTTAGTTGTGTCTCATATTCTACACTTTAATATTTTTAGTTGTGTCTCATATACTATAACCTACTTACCTTTAACCTTAAACAGGGTTAATTTAAATTAGCGCATCACCTCTTGCAGGCAGCCTCTCTAGATCAATTCCAACCAGATTTATTTTAAGACTTTTTACAAAACATAATAAATAACCCCAAAAAAATACACAAAAAAATTGTTTCCAAAAGTTCAAATGAGCATTGCTGATGCAGCGTCACCTCGCAACCCCATGCTCAGAGTAAATACCAGTTCAGAGGCAAAAGAATAATTTAGTGTGGGAAAACTGAAATTTTAAAAACTATGATTTTAAAAAGTCGTAGAAATATGTTGTTGGTATTGATGTAGAGAGGCTGCTTGCAAGAGGTGACGCCCTCATTTCAGTTAATCCCGTATAGGGTAGACAAAATATGTAATATGGCAACAAATAAAAGTGAACTTAATTTTGTACTTTTACTGGTGCTAGAGGTCCAGTGTAAGAACTCGAGGGAATAGGCCCTACCGCAGTACCTAATCTATCTGCAGTCAAATAGTAGTAAACAGCTAGGTCTATTTTTTTGTTCTTTCCCTTATCAATAGACTTGTGATTGTATTCATGAGACATTTTGCTTCGTTTTTTTTTTAAATTTCTAAAAAAATATTTTGATATTTTGTTGACATTTCTTGTTCATGCATATTGCCTTATTTATTGTCTACGAGTTTCTTGTAATATACAAGTTGTCACAGGAAGCTCCAAGAATAAAAATACTTTCGAGTGATTCTTCTATGTTCATCACTTTTTTATAGATTCTCATCAGATTAAAGGTCTTCACATTATTGAATAATATCTGGCCCAGCTTGTCAAGTTATATATTTTAATATAATAATATAATTATTACTACCTTTCACTTTTTACATTGCCATTGCATATTTGTTTTTATTTGTAAAAAATCCGTAGTTTCACTGCTTCTGACTTGTGTTATTTAGTTCGTTCTCCAGATTTTATACGATTAGGAATTTTTACCTTCTAATTAAAAATATAATTATAAAACAAGAAGTCGTTTTTCAGTAAGTAAGTATCTGATTATATAGGCTAGTGCCAAAAAAAGTATTACTTACGTAATTCAATGTCCTTTGTAAGTTTCCTGTCAACCACTGCTGCAGGTGGATAAAGTCGTATAGATTCCTTGATCACGCATTCTAAGTATTTCATTTTTGGCAAATCTGAGACTTCTATTGGTCTGTTGGAGTCTCCAAAAATTCCTTGTAGTCTGTAAGTTTTTGTAAAGCAAAGTCAAAAAATCAGATACAACGCAGCCATTAAAAAAATAAGATGATATTGAAAAATGCAATCCAAACTACACTAAAATGTATGTATTTATGTATGAATGTATTTTCACGCCAGGTCTCTTACGGGGTAGGCCGAGAGTGTGGAGTCAGTATGTATTATAGTACTCTGTGGTGTGGAGCGTCAGATATCCCGGTCCTGACATACTTCCCGTACTTCTTCTACCTTCATCATTGTCTTCATACATGTACGCTGATTCTTAAGACTTGACCCTACCCTCAGACAATTCTCGACCTATTAAGTCATGGTAGGTGAAATAAAAAGAAATAAAATGACCCGAAAATATTGCGAGCTATTTTGCATTGGCGCTGTTTTTTCAAACTCAAATAAATAATTGACCGGAAAAGCATTACGAACTGCTTTACACAGGTAGTAGAAGACTATCGAAACATTGTGTGGCTTAAAAAATACATTCAGCTTAATCTCAACTTTGAATTAGTGCATAACTACTCACTCCTTAAAAACCTTCTCTTGTACATCTTGGTACCTGGACAGTAGGACAGTAGCAAAAGACGTACCAGCAGTAAGTGTATCTGTACCGGCAAGTAACAACACTAATATTTCTTCACTGAGTTCCCAATCTGTGTAGAAGTTCCCTCCATCGGATGAAGTGGAGATCAGTTGTAAGAAAGTTTTTAAGGTGTTACTCCCATCTGGAACCAAATATTGTAGTTCTTTTGAAAACCAAAAACGTAGAAGTAAATGCAAGCACCAACAACAATTTGCTAGTATGGCCCATGTAAGGTAACGAGCCTGTTGACATCTCCGGGCACATTACCAAATTCATAGGTACTGGAAAACTTCCAGAAAATGTAAAAACCGGACAAGTGCGAGTTCGACTCGCGTGGTGAGGGTTCCGTAATTTAAATAAATGTTTTCGAAAATATTACAGATTTAAAATGCAGGGACATAGCGGTTACGGTGGTACCGGCAGGGGGGTTATATTATTAAGAATATTCGATTTAATTTGAATACTCAAACTTCTTATAGGTTTTCCAGTAATCTATAGGCAAAGAACTATTTTTCTCATTTTTTTCAAAATTTTAAGTTCAATAGTTTCGGAGATATGCAGGGGGGGAATGGTCAATTTTCGTCGTTTTTTCTTAAATAACTTCAAATTTGTCAAATTACATCTGAGATGCTGACAACAACCTCTTTCATTTGATATGTCACACGACACAGTTTACGAATTTTTTTTTAAATTTTCTGATTCCCGCCCCAAATGTGCCCCCCCTGTTTAAAATTTATTATTTTACTTGACGTGTTCATCTTTGGGTCACCAATTTACAATATTCGAGTCAATCGGTCGAGTAGTTTCGGAGCAAATTGGCTGTGACAGTAAATTTCAGATTGCAAAAGTTAAATATCTTTGAAAAAAACTTGTGCGAAGACGCAGTAAGTAAAATTCATATTTACCTTGTTTTATATAATGGAAGTGGTAAACAAGCATGCAGTTCACATTGGTTTTAAGTGATGACTGCAGCCTATAGACACCCACACAAAGACCAAGGTCAAAATTCAGATGCGTTGCCACTCCTGAGGTCTAAGGTGTTATGCCTCTGTGCTGGAAATCACAGGGCCGTACATTACCACCTGACCGGAACACGACAGTGCTGAACACTACCATTTAGCGGCAAGTACATTAGGTAATGCGTTGGTGCCTACGCCCGCAAACTCCGTCACTGGAGCTCTACCACCACTAAAATTCATATTTACCTAATCTACCTTACTACCTTACAAACCTTGGAACTCAGTCTTCTTTCTTCCGGTTTGCAAACGCGTTTTTTGTATGATCTGGAATAAAGTTTCATGTTTATTTAGGTACACATAAAAAAAACAAATCAGTGTAGTTAACATAGCATTAGGTACTTATTTATACGTAAAATGTTTCACGCCTGTATTCCCTGAAGGAGTAGGTAAAGGAAAATGCATTGCATTTAAGCATACATGTAAACACACACGATCTGCAGGTTATGTTTTGGCCCATCAGGTGACGAACCTATTGAAATCTCTAGGCGCATTACCAAACTCTGAAGATGGCACTGGGGTACTTGTAGAAGATAATAAAAAAAAACACATAAAGGAAAATACATCTTTATCTCTGATATCTGTGACAAACCTAGGAAACCTACCCCAGTGTAGCAGTAGCGGGTAGTTTAAATACATTTTATTTAAAGAGAAATGGAAAGAAAAATTTGACTTTGACTGACTGGCGAGACTCGAACTCGCGGTCTAATGGGAATCTAGTCCAGCCGCTTTCCATTTCTCTTTAAATAAAATATATTTCACAAGCATGTGTTAATGCGAAATAATGTTTTATAAACAAGTTCAAATACAGCTAACATAAAATTTGAATGTATATCGGCAGGAGGGCTCTCCAGTCCGGACATCTAGGTAGTGTTGTGGGCGTGTCTTTCCATAAGCCGACATGTTGCTCGTGTTTGTGGACATCTGTAGGTGGGTACTCGAGCGGATGATGAAATAAAGCACAGGTTGGCAGAAGAAAGTCGTATATTGCCAAAGATCCGCCCATTCGATTACTTCCGGGGATAGAAGAAGAAGGGAAGAACGGGCAAGAAACCCTTCGGACCGGGAAACCATATTTACCAGTATACGATACTACTACTATTACTAGTCTTCTGCCCATTTAATTCAGTACTGCTCGCTTTATATCACTTTAATATCACTGAAGTTCACTGTTCTAACTGGCAGCATAACTGCACTACAATAATTCGATTCATCTGTGTGACTGTGACTGACTGACTGCCATGAACTATTTCATAGATTATACAGTATATAACTATTTGCTAGCCTTTCTAAACACGATATCGGCAAGTAACTATCCCCTCTAAGGTAACAAATCCAAGTACCTAAGTCGACCGTGGCGCCACCTAGAATTCTCTATTAAACAATCTACCCTAGTCATAATTAGGTTACGTCTCCGACAAACTAGATGGCGCTAGTAGTCACATTTAGGTTACACTCAGAGATGTATTTATTTATATTCAGGCCAGTCCCTGGCAAAATTAAATATTGCATTAAATAATTAAGTAAACATAAGTTATTATTGAATATGATTTTTTAAATTAAATAATGTCTAATTGAATTCCAATCTTTTTCAATTATACATAGATGCCATTTTCGTGATAAATAAAATTAGAGTGTCTGTTTGTAATGTAAAAATAACCGCTTTTTACTAAATGCATATGTATGTATACACGGTACATATACCAAAACAACATGTTTTACAATTTTTGTCTGTCTGTCTGTCTGTCTGTTCCCGCTAATCTAGGGAACGGCTGGACCGATTTTGACGGGACTTTCACTGGCGGATAGCTTAAATAATAAGGAGTAACTTAGGCTACTTTTATACTAGCTGCGCCCACGACTTCGTCTGTGTAGATACTGAACAAACATAAATTCTCACGCGGGCGAAGTCGCAGTCACGGCTAGTATATATTACAATAAATACTGTAAACAATGGACTATACTTCACACTAAGGCTAGGATTCTTCATCTTACCTACTTGTAGATTATCTTACTGGTGGTAAAGTTCCAGTGCAGCAGCTCGAGGGCGTAGGCACCACCGTATTACCTAATCTATCTGTCGCCAAAGATGAGTGTTCAGCTCTATCGTGTTGCAGAGACAACAACTTACGTCTCACGGGGTCTCAAAACGCAACTGGTGGTAGAGATCCAGTGACGGAGCTCGCGGGCATAGGCACCACCGCATTACCTAATATACTTGCCGCTAAATGGTAGTGTTCAGCACTATCATGTTCCGGTCAGGTGGTAATGTACGGCCCTGTAATTTCCGGCACAGAGGCATAACACCTTAGGCCTCAGGAGTGGTAACGCATCTGCATTTTGATCTTGGTCTCTGTGTGGATGTCTATAGGCTGCAGTCATCACTTAACATCAATGTGAACTGCATGCTTGTTTGCCACTTCCATTACATAAAAAAAAAAAAAAAAAAAAAAAAACTGCATTTTGACCTTTAGCTTTTGTGTGTGAGCTGCGTGCTGGTTTGCCACCGTCCTTACATAAAAAAAAACAATTGCAAACTGACACCCTTCCTTGTGATATGTTCACAAATCGCTTTGATAGAAATAAATAAATTACTTACTTTTCCTATAAAATCGTACATTGCATCCTTATGTTTTTGCATTTTCCGACCATCAGGAGATAATCTGAACAAAATGTCACTATGCAACCAAGGTCTACTGAGACGTGTCATGGCTAAATTTATAATGCTTTTGAATGACTTCAAAAACGGTTGAGTGGTATCTTCTTGGGTTTGTTTTTGGATGCCAAGTGTGGTTTCTGTAAAATTGTTTTTAAAAGATAATTCACACTGCATCTTTATTGAAGTATTCGAAGTATCTTTTAAAAATATGTTATCTTTTCATAAATCATAACTTAATGGGCTTATTACACGACAATATATTCAAGGTCCGGCAGAAAGGGTGGGTATGGCCTCGCATCGTGTTGCCGCTTATTACACTATCCGGTCGACAGTGCCCTAACTCAGTCACAGTACAAATATGAACAGTATGGAAACTACGTAAAAACGTTGAAACGGCACAATCACACAAACATGCGCATCAATGAGGCCCTTAAGCGGTTCTCGCGGTGCTGCAGCTCCGAGTCACTTGCTTATCGAGCGTCGATGCGCATGTCTGTGTGAGTGTGCCGTTTTGAACGTTTTGTACGTAGCTTTCATACTGTTCACATTGGTCTGTGTGTAGTTAGAGCGTTAGGCTGACCGGGCCGCTCCAGTCGCCCTAATTAGAGGCCCTAATTCCCTAAATGTTATTACACTACCCTGACCTTTGCTATCGGTCACTGAATACCATGTCGTGTAATAAGGCCATAAGTTCTTGACTCTTCATAATTATAGAAAATTAAAAATATTCTCATAAGTAAATTAGTGGCTTGTAAGGTTTTTGTTTGTATTTACAGGTGTTAGAATCAGAATCAGAAACTCATTTATTCATTTAGGGTGACAGGCACCTCTTATGACACGTCAAAAACAAACAAAATAAATTAAAGTGAATAACAATTGATATACATGTCAAACAAGATAAAAATATATGTAAAGTCAAGAATATCACTAAGATAAAACTAAATATAATATGCTAATGTAAAAAGTACATCAGAAGAATGTCTAATTTCCCGTCATAAAACGATAGTAGTAAAGAGACACACTAGTCGATAACAATATGTGAAAGATTTTTGTAAAAACTCTGGCATACTCCGTTGTGGGTCGGGCCACACTTCGTGTCCCCATATCACTTGAAAACCCTTTAGCTCCAACAGCGGTCTACTTCGAACTGTATGTCCTGAAAACTCCTGATCACTATCGCTTGAATTTCACTATTCTATGTATGCTACTTTGGTTTTCATGCGGATCATCTCATTTTTTATTAGTTCTCGCAGGGAAATGCCAAAGCAAGGCTTTCTACATTGCTCTTCTCCTTCTTTGATCTTTGAGTGTTCTAATAAGGCTTCTAGTGAGCGAACATGCTTTGGTTCCGTTTTTCATCACTGGCAACAAAATCTCACTGGTCATTTTGTTCTTGAGACACTGCAGTAAATTGCATGAGAAGATGGATTGTAGCACCTAATCCTAAATTCTGAACAGTTGAGTTGGATTCAGCGATTGATGTCTTTTTGTATGGTTATTGTCCTTCTAATCTATATCCTGCCAAAACGTACCTAACCGGCTTATCGTGTGTATTTGCATGTATGCTTGAATGCATGTATTTACCTGTGCCTATCCTTTCGGGGATTCCAGGCGTGAAGTTACGTTTTAATCTATATCCTCTTATCGTCCTAAAAAGTGGTCATGCTCATTGCCCTTACACCATCTACTAACTTTGGTTTTTTTTTTTTTGCATATTTACTGTTTTTAGTATCGTTTACAAGGCCGCTAGTTGTGCTTGTTTCACTGTTGTTTAACTGTTTTGTGAAATTGATGTACAGTTAAAATAATGTTGTTGTTGTAAAACAACATCATATTTACCGCACACAGAATCCATAGCAGAGCTTGATACGTAATCCCATATTGAAAATGGAGCTGAGTCAACCTTTATCTCCAACTTCTCCAGCATCACATTATTTTGCTTGACAAATATATCTACATAGTGGTTGAGGTGCTTCTGCGAGAATACTGGCGCCATAACCTTGCGACGTGGACGCCATATTGCAGCTGGAATTTGATCGTAAGATCTTGATAGATATATAAATTTTATAACTTTGCACAGAACAAATTAGTGAATCTTAACTTGGTTAGTAGGTATCTAGAGCAGGTTTTTACTAACCTATTATAGACCAATGTACAGTGCTCAACAATAAATATTGCACGTCGAGCCTAGGAAGGAGACTTCGGCTTATTTCGGGTCTGTAGAGCGTTATCTCTTTCGCACCGTACTTATTTGACGTTTGTCGACCATTTTGCTCAAGTTTTGACCAATACCGGACTGCGAGTGCTTACGTAGGCAGTGTGCAATAGAGATAACGCTCTACGAAGTCGAAACCAGCCGATCGTCTCTTTCGCAGGCTCGATGTGCAATATGAAGCCTGGGTTGCACCACGATACTTATTAAAGTTAAAGTTATTAACCTGTTAAAGTTAAAGAAGGATGTGAAATGTTAAAATAACAAATATCGTGGTGCAACCCAGGCTAATTGTTGAGTAGTGTACCTTTTTTTTTTTTTTTTTTTTTATGTAATGCAAGTCACAAACAGGCATGCAGTTCACATTGATGTTAAGTGATGACTGCAGCCTATAGACACCCAAACAAAGACCAAGGTCAAAAGATGACGCGTTACCACTTTTGAGGCCTAAGGTGTTTTGCCTCTGTGCCGGAAATTACAGGACCGTACAAACCGTTTTTCTTTTCTGATTTTAATGTCATTTGACCCTTAAGAAATATCGTATTTTTTTAACTATGATACTGAATAGCATGCACATTGATGGTAAGTACCTGCCTGCTTTATGTAGTTAACTGTCATTTTTTTTTTTTAATCTAAAAATTAGGATCAATTTTTAGGATTTGGTAGCGAAATTACATGAAACGGTATACTTATAGATCCGTCAAAGATTCCTTAAATATTGGTTCAATGAATCATTTTTCACGTATTCTACTAGTAACATTTTAAGTAGGTATATTTATTTTACCTGGAGCAAATACAAGTCCGTTACCAGTAATAAACCTGAAAATATCCAGTATATTAGTTTTTTCGATGGATCCTTTTAAAACTCGTTCAATAGCTACAGCGTCACATATCACTGAAATAATAAATAGAAGAGCGAATTGAGAATTGCACACTGCTACTGGTGGTAAAGATTCAATATCGGAGCTCCGAGGTGTAGGCACGACCGCATTATTTATACCTTGGTAGTGATCAGCACTATCGTGTTCCGGTTAGGTTATGTTAGTAATGTTTGGCCCCATAATAATTATCACAGAGAAACAATAATAAATGAGATCTCAGGTGGTGGCAACGCATCTGTATTTCGATTTCTGTTTTTTGTATAAATGTCTATAGGTTGTAGTCATCCCTTAAAATCCATGTGAACTGCATTATTGTCTTTTGGAGGTGTTATTCTGTTTATATTCATTATCATTTTATTCGTTGTTTTAGTGCTTACGCAGACAGAGAGCGGTCAGATTTCCGCGTTCTAGTGACCGTTACCGCTCAAGAGTTCCGATCCGACGCACACAAGTGGCGTTCAAATTCTCGCGTTCTAGTTTCTTTTGTGTCTTTGTACATGCAACTTGTCTCAAAAAAGTTCATCTTCCGATGAAGAATTATTGGTCTTGTGGAAATATATTATGTAAAATAAAAATTTGACTTCAGGCGGGGCTTGAACCCGCGATTACTAGGCATCTAGTCCAGCCGCTCTCCCGATTGAGGTACCGAAGTCCACCCCTAAATTTCGATTTGTTTTCGAGTTAGCTTTCGTGCTTCACTTGATTACTCCTCATAAAATACATGTACTTACTGGGCCTTATAATTTAAACTCCAAATATAAACATACTTGCATATTGATTAGGTCCTGCCCAAAAACTGATGATGCCGTGTTGGTTTTCAATCGCTTCACGTCCAAATTTGATTAGACTATCCATGCGAGCTGAAAAAAAAAAATAGTTAGTTGGTAGAGCTCTAGTGAAGGAGCTTGCGTGCGGAGGCACCACCGCATTACCTACTATACTTGCCGCTAAATGGTAGTGTTCAGCACTATCGTGTTCCGGTTAGGTAGTAATGTGCGGCCCTGTAATTTCCGGCACAGAGGCATAGGTAACACCTAAGCATAGAGCAACATGGGCCACCGGCCGCGGTGGACTGGAGGGGAGTAGCCATAGCGATTATTATCGTTGCAAAACAGTCTGTCATTTTTTGCGGGGGGCAAGGTGTGTGATACGTACACACACTACAAAAATCGTCTATTACTACGAAAAATTGACTTTAACAAAATACGTAAAAAATTTCACGCACAAATTTAAACACCAAGGCGACAGGTATAGGCCCCTTTGGCCTTGTACTTTGACAGAGGGGAAAGCATGCATATGGCTACTCCCCTCCGGTGTTGCTCTATGCACCTAAGGCCTCATGAGAGGTAACACATCTGCATTTTGACCTTGGTTTTTGTGTGGGTGTCTTTTGGCTGCAATCATCACTTAACATCAATGTGAACTGTATGCTCTTTTGCCAGTAACATTACATAAAAAATACCTTTAAGTTACTTACTTTCATTACCCCCCAGAAATGTCATTGCATGGCCAACTATTGGGTACGCTGGATATCGGCTCTGTAGTACCTTGGACAATTTAAATTCTTTACTATGCTTCCACCTGTCCCATAATTTCCAAAACACAATCAGGAGTACGGCAAAGAATTGTAAATACATTTTTATCAAAATAAACGAATTTTCTACTGAATGAAATGCTTAAAATGATTAAATAATTACTAAGTAATATTTCTAACATAAAAACAAATGAGAACACGTCTAAACACTGCAATGTATACTTTACTTACGTATCTAAGAAACAAGTTTTAAACATTTTAAAACTAATGCCTATAGTTTTTTGTGCAACTAATAGAAACTGGCGCTCAAAATGAGTAAGTAGGTATTATTGACTTAAGTTATCCTCTATACAGGATGAATATTTTGTTAGTATAATTGTTTTAAGGTTGAAATAATACTATTTTTACGGATTTATCCCGATTCCGACGAATTAATAACCTCCTTTTTTCGAAGTCGGTTAATGATTTTCAAAATCAACCTGACGTTTCGATCACTTTTCAGCTTCCTTGGTCTCGGAAAAGACGTTAGACAGGGACCCGTCACAGACGCGGCGTCCGTTCAATCTTCTTTCATACGAAATACAGTAAATAAAACATACAGAAAATGAAACATGCCGACACGACGCTCAACTCGACGGCGCCCTATTAAAAAACATACAGAAAGGACGGGGCGACAGAAATCCGGACAGGGACCTTTGGGCGTCGGACCAGGCCGACCCCGAGGGCGCCTGTCCCGACCACTCACAACATCAGGCATCCCAAGACGTTTAGATCGAGGGGTTCACGGGCACACAGTCCGGACCCGGGGGAGCGGGAGTGTCAGCGTCGAACTGACCCACAACCCCCCACTTTATCTCACAGCGGGACCACCGCTAGACGGCTGGAGATAGCGTGCAGGGTCAACGATTTGCGTACACTTCTTCTGCAGCCGTCTCCTCACCACAACAGCGAGTGGCGGGCACGCCAAACCCCGCTCCCTCTCTGGGTTCCTCTTGGCTTCACCGGTGTACTGAGCCCCCCCGCCACGATAAGGCGGATACCCTCGAGGAACCTAACCTATATTTGTTGGTCGAAATCATAGAATTATAACGCAAAATATTCTGTACGGTTTACAACTGTAAAAATTTAAAATCAGAATGTCACTGAAAATGAATATATATTTACACTTACGAGTATGTATTTCAGTAGAATGTTTAATTGTCTCTTTTACAAACTTATAACAAAGAAATATGTGTATAATATGATAGTTTATTTTGTACCATGACCAAATAAGTCGAGTAGGTATTGCCTGAGGGTGGGGTCAAAAGTCTTATCGGCGTGCATGGGCACCACATTACCTTGTATACTTGCCGCTAAATGGTGGTGTTCAGCACTATCGTGTTCCGGTCAGGTGGTAATGTACGGCCCTGTAATTTCCGGCACAGAGGCATAACATCTAATGCTTCAGGAGTCGCAGCGCATCTGCATTGTGTGGGTGTCTATAGGCTGCAGTCATCACCTAACATCAATGTGAACTGCATGCTTGTTTGCCACTTTTATTACATTAAAAAAGAGAATTATGAATGTAGAAGTAGCACGGGAGTTGAATCAGGACCGGGATATCTGGCGTTCCACACTCTCTACTTACCTCGTAAGGGACTTGAAAATACATAGTAATTTATTTTCAAAAGAGAGATCATCCATCGCTCTCTTTCAATTTTCGTGAACGACGCTGCAGTCTCTCTCTCTCTGTTTTTATTCTATCTAATTGAAACCAAAGATTTCAATGTACATACGTTGCCACTCTTGAGGCTTAAGGCACACCGCGGACACTCCGCCAAAATTCCATACAAACGCTTAATTTGGTTTCTATCCATCAGTGACGTGTATTTACACGCGCACCTGTGTGCGTAGCACGTACAAAATACCAACCGTCGCCCATAAGAGACGAAGGGGTTGTGTATTTTTGATCATACGAATATTGCAAATTCTGTCGTGTAAGCTATATTATGCAAAAGTTTTTGTGACTTAACAGCGAGAATAGTTTGTTGGAGAGAAATATGCTTCAAGAATATCTTGCAAAAAGTAATTTGATGGAATCATAATAATACTCGTACATATGTGACTAACGTGACTGGCATAAATACCTATACATTTATTGTAATTTTATCTTGTTCACCTTTGAAACCTATGTACTTAAATAAAAATGAATTGCTAAATGTGTTGTTAAGCGCAAAACTCGAGAACGGCTTTACTGATTTCACTAATTCAATTCCGGTTGTATTTGCAATTGTCAGGAAAAGGTTTTTCGTGTAGGAAAAAAAAGGAGAGAAACTAGGAAAATAAGAAACTTTGAGAAATATCAACGACCATATTAACTTTAATTTAGCCTCTACCTCAAATATCGTCAGTCAGGACATAACAAAAGCGCAAATAAAGATTCATATCAATTATACTTTCAGCTATTACGTAAGTGCATGTCTCAAGCACAACAAATACAAAATAGAAATACTATGTCCAATCACAAAAATAAATGCAAGGCAGCGTGGAACATTATCAATAAAGATAAAATAATTGCACTAAAAACGCAAATTGATTGTATTCAGAGTGAAGGCGTACTGTACAGTGATCCGCACATAATTGCAAATCTATTCAACTCATACTTCATCAACTTAACTAATGTAACCCCTATGAACACTGATCTCAAACAAAATTGTGTACCAATGAATCCTTGCTCTATATTTTTAAAACCAACAGACGAGCTTGAAGTTCTGCAAATAATTAAATCACTCAAAAACAGTGTTAACTATCGGGCTTGTAGTATGTAGTAAAAGCGAAACTTTGCAGTAAAACTGAATTTATTTAGAGCACCAATAGTTATTTGTTATTAGAAATAGTATTAAGGTAGGCGCGAAAGACACTGCGCGCAGTAGCGATGAAACATATAGAATGTTCGAGTACTCGTCGCGGCTCGGGGGAGCGGGGCCGGCCGCGAACCCACGACCAAACCGGTTCATATGGCCGTCGCGGCGGTGCCCGCGTCATTCGACGATAGTGCAGCGCAAACATACTGGGGGCCCCTGAAGGTGTAAGGCTTCAAGGTATCTTCTACTGGTCTTCCAATAAAGGGCAGAGGTATTTGACACCTCGCCTGTAAATGCCCGATGCAGTGGTGACGTCAGCCACACGGGATATGCCATCGGAGCCGGGAAATAACTTGGAGATACGTCCAAGTCGCCAGTGTAGAGGGGGAGCGTTCTCTTCTTTGACGAGCACCAAATCACCCAGTTGAAGAGATCTGCCAGGAACCTTCCACTTCGTGCGTTGCTGCAACTCCGTCACGTACTCCATCTGCCAGCGCTTCCAAAAATGCTGCCTCATAGATTCTAGCCTCTGAAATTGGTCCAGCCGGTTTGGATTAAGATTCTCCAAGCAAGGCGATGGCAGAGACGTCAACGATCGGCCGATGAGGAAGTGACCTGGAGTCAGAGGTTGGAAGTCATTAGGTGAGGAAGAGATGGGACATAAAGGACGGCTGTTTAGGATAGCCTCTACTTGATTAAAAAGTGTTGCCAGTTCCTCAAATGTAAGATGGCTACAGCCTAGGATCCTTTTCAAATGAAATTTGGCGGATTTAACGCCTGCCTCCCATAAACCCCCAAAATGAGGAGCATAAGCCGGCTGAAATCTGAATTTAATCCCTTCATTTGATGCAAAATTAGATATAGAAGAAGAATTTAAATTTATAAAATCGCTAATTTCTTTGGCTGCTGCTACAAAATTGCGACCGTTATCGCATAAAATTTCTCTCGGTTTTCCTCTGCGAGAGATAAAACGGCGTAAAGATAAAATAAAGGCGTCCTTTGACAATTGACTTACGGCCTCTAAGTGTACACATTTAAATCTAGTGCAAATAAAAATGGCTAGATAGCACTTGGTAATTTTGCATCCTCTTCC
The DNA here is from genome assembly GCA_036365455.1 of Macrosoma leucophasiata. Taxonomy (NCBI): domain Eukaryota; kingdom Metazoa; phylum Arthropoda; class Insecta; order Lepidoptera; family Hedylidae; genus Macrosoma; species Macrosoma leucophasiata. The sequence goes on from JAWQUS010000010.1 coordinate 2,384,598, forward strand.
CTTTCTATCGGTTATCAAAAAAGGTCCAGCAAAATCGACACCGACACTAATGAAGGGAAAAGCAGGCGTAATACGCTCCGATGGTAATACGCCCATGAGGGGAGCAGCGGCCTTAGCGGCGACACGGCGACACACGACACATTGCCGCGCGACCGTGCGCGCCAGGTCTCGCCCGCCGACCGCCCACACAAACTCCCTGATCGAGCTCAGCAGCAGTTGCGGGCCGGCGTGGAGAAGACGCAAGTGCTCTTGTTGAAACAACAGCTTCGTAAGTCGGCTTTTACAATGTAAAATCATAGGATGACGCTTTTCAAAAGAATAGAAAGATGAAGTTAATCGACCACCTACACGTAAAATACCTTCGGTGTCGAGAAAAGGATTCAAAGAAATCAAATAATTTTTAGAGTTGAGAGATTGCTTATTGCGTAGAGTTTTTAATTCAAATTCAAAACTGTCTGCCTGTGAAAATTTAACTAATTGTTTAAATGAGGATTCAAGTTCCTCAGGCTGCAAATCTCCCGAACGTTTATCGTATTTATTGCGACAATTGTATATAAATCTCAAAAGATAAGCTAATGATCTTTGTATAGGTTTAAGTTTAGAATATTTTTCTAAGTTAATTATTTTTTTTAAATTATTTTGATTCTCATGCGTGCACATTACTTTAACCTTTAATTCAGGAATGTCATCACAATCAGTAGTCTTTAGTTGAGGCCAGTTGCATTCGGGTTCATATAGAAATGACGGACCGTTCCACCACAGGTTTAAATTATTTAGTTTATGTGCATCAACACCGCGCGATGCCAAATCGGCGGGATTAAATGCAGAGGGAACATGGCGCCATTCGGAACCTGCGGTTAACTCAGATATGAGAGCCACCCTATTAGAAACAAAAGTCTTTAATTTATTATGGTCAGTTTTAAGCCACGAAAGAACAATAGATGAGTCAGACCAATAATAGGTACGTGCTATCTGACAGCGCAACGTTCTAACGACCGCTGTGGCGAGCTGCGCTCCTAGCACTGCGGCACATAATTCTAAACGCGGTATAGTAACTGGTGCCACTGGACTTACGCGCGCCTTCGCACATAAAAGGCGAACGACAACTTCACCATTCATATTAAAAGATTTTAGGTAAATACATGTAGCGTAGGCATTCAAACTGCTATCACAAAAACAATGCATTTCGATCGCATTAGTTGAATCGTAGAATACATATCGCGGTATTTGAAGGGTTGTCAAAGAAGTCAAACCGTTAACAAAATATTGCCACGATTGTTTAATGTGTTCAGGTACGGGCTCGTCCCAATCAATTTTAGCCATCCACAATTTTTGGATAAGAATTTTAGGAATTATTGTAAGTGCACTTAAAAGGCCAAGGGGATCAAAAATCTTACATGAGTCTGATAAAATAGATCTCTTAGTGGGACAGTCATTCTTCGCAGAATATTTTGTGGGAAAATGAATGACGTCAGATACTGAATTCCAGCCTACTCCTAAGGTGTGTGATGAAGAACTGATAATTAGACTTCCTTGAGGAATAGGGCCTTGGCTATCCTGAGATAGAATTGTAGAATTTGTACGATATTTGCGTATGGTAAAACAACCACTAGATAAAACCTGTTCGACGGACCTTTTAATACTTAATAATTCATTCTCTGAGTCCGACCCTGTCAGTAAGTCGTCGACCAGAAAATCGTTTTGTATTATTGTTTTTATTTTACTGTCGACACAATCCTCACCTAACTGCCACAAGCAGCGGGTGCTTAAAAAGCTAGCACTGGAATAGCCATAGGTAACGGTATTTAACCGATATGTTTTTAAGCGTTCCGTCTCATCATCCCGCCATAATAGTAATTGTAAATTACGATCACACTCTTGGACTGAAACATTTCTATAAAATTTTTCAATGTCACCAGTCAAGACGAATTTGTATGTTCGAAACCTTAATAAAATATTAAATAGTGAATCCTGAATATGAGGACCAACCATCTGAAGATCGTTAACCGAGTAGCCAGATGTGGTTGGGGCGCTGCCGTTGAATACAACGCGTATCTTAGTGGATTCGCTTGACGGCTTGAGAACAGCGTGATGAGGCACGTAAAAAGATGGATCTGGAAAATTAATTTTAGACTCAGATAGATGTCCTAGGTTTAAATATTCAATGATAAAATCTTTATAAAGCGATTTAAGCTTAGGGTTATTTTTTAATCCTTTCTCTAAGCATATGAAACGTTTTTTAGCGAACTGAAACGAATTACCTAAACAGTCAGGCTCGGTAATCAAAGGAAGGCGCACACAGAACCGACCATTCTCGTCGCGGTGTGTGTGCGATATAAAATGTTGTTCACATTCAGATTCGATATCTGTGTATTGTCGTGTAGGCTGGGGAATTTGTTCGAGCTGCCAAAATTTAGATAATTCCTCGTGAAGAGTATCGTTAGTAGATAGATGATTACACTGCACGATTGAATTAAAAGAAATATGCCGTGGCATAGATTTCTCATACATAGGGCCTGCCAGTACCCAGCCTAATTTCGTCTTACGAATTATCGGTAAATTATTACCTAACACAATCTGCTCGGATCCAATCAAATGCCAAAAAATATCAGCACCGATCAATATATCGATTGGAGCGGGCTGATTAAACTTGGGATCTGCGAGCTGTATGTTGCGTGGAAAATTAAGCTTAGAAATATCAATATACTTGTGCGGTATATTACTCGTGATAGTAAAACTAAGCATGACGAATTATGTTTGAACCGCTCATCGTGTTTCGATCGCAGTTGAATTGTGCATCGCTCGGGAATAATTGACAACGGAATATTACCTAAACCTACTACATTCGTTTTATTGAGCTGAGGAGTCAACTGTAGCTGTTGTTTCAAGCTAGCAGTAATAAGAGATGCTTGACTCCCGCTATCTAGTAGGGCACGAGCGGTTACACTGATATTAGTGTCGGGATTAAAAACCTCGACGAGTGCCGTAGACAGCAAAATGTGCGTAGTGTTAAATGTCGCCATGCCGGCCGTGACTTGAGTGTCTGGCTGCGGTGGCATGTCTACGGGTATATTAGCAGCCTGAGAAATTTCTCTATGCAATAAAGTATTGTGTCGCTTCTTACATTTTAAACAACAACCTAACCTACAGCGATATGCCGAATGGCCTTTACGTAAACAATTGAGACAAAGGTTTAACTTCACCGCCTCGGATATCCTCTCTTCAACTGACTTGCAACGAAACGACGAGCAATCATAGATGCGATGCGTGCCGCTACAGAAGATACACGAGACATGGGCACCAGCAGAAGAGACACCAGGAGGGGCTGAAATTTGAAAAGATTTTACGGGAGACTTATGTGATTTGATAAAATCGTTTTTCGGAGTATTATTGATCTTCTCTAATTTATTTCTTTGCACCGATTCCAAAATGTCGGCGCGACCTTTTAAAAATTTATTAAATCAGTGAGAGAAGGCATATCATCAAAACTGGTTTTAAATTCCTCCCATTTAAAATTAGTGTTGGCATCCAACTTAGCTGAAACCATGTGAATTATTATAGTGTCCCATTTATCCGTGGGCTGTCCCAGTGTATTTAGAGCTCGTAAGTTTTTAGATACGTGGTCGACCAGGTATCGTAAACTCTTAGCCGACTCACGACTTATTGGCTGGAGATTGAACAACGAGTTAAGGTGATTATTAATCAGCTGTTTTTTATTGTCGTATCTTTCGCAGAGGAGATGCCAGGCTACGTCATAATTAGACTCTGTTACTTCTAAATTACTTAACACGAGTGAAGCTTCGCCCTCTAAGTACGAGTTCAAATAATGAAATTTATGAATCGCCTTAATTTGATCATTACAATGAATGAGTGACATAAATGTATCTCTAAACTCGAGCCACTTAAAATACGAACCATCAAAATTAGCGATTTTAATCATGGGCAGCTTAAAATTTAAATTATGATTGCAACCAGACATGACTTCCGATTTTACACTAGTAAATTTGTCAGTTGGCTTATCAGATAACCTTTGGGCCGTAGATATTAAACAGAAAAAGTCCTGTTCTACCTCCTCACGTGCATCAATCTCAGACTGCAATGACGTTGGACTCAAACTTTCAATTTGCGTTTGCACTTCGTCAAATTGCGTGAATAAGGAGCGAAACCGGTCCAACCTCAATGCGAGTTCATCCATTTGCTCAGAAGGCAAACAATCGCTGTTACATAATTTATCAATATAATTTTTAAATTTAGTCACTCGACCTTTAATTGAGCTTCTAGTGGTAACAAGGGAAGATTTATCTGCCATATTGAGATACAAAATCAAAATAAAGGGATTCAAATGGATAAACAATTAATTAAATATGTAAAATGAATACGTGGTCGCACTCGCCACCAATCTAGTTTAAAATATTAATTGCGTTGATTAATATTAATTACGTACTGAAAATTACTAGGATGAGAGTGAGCCTTACTTAATTATTTAATTAGCCCACGGAAATGCAAATGTAAGCTAGCTTTAATTATTTAAAATCAATTTGCAATAGGCTATTTTAATATTTAATTACTGAAAATAGTTGCAATTGCAATAAAATAACTGTTGAAGAACAAAGAAAAATGATAGATGTGCGCATGTAGGTAGATGATTTAGCGAACGCAAAATGAGGTTAAGCGAAATGATTTGCAAAAATTATTTAAGGTGAGGCAGCTTGAAGTTGAATTGCTTGCTCACTTGCAAATAATTAATAGAGACTGGCAAACACTAATACAATCAAGAGAAGATAGGAATGCTAGACGGATATTAGCAAGAAAAAAAGGAAAAGGAAAGGTGCACTTCCCTGGCTAAACCTGGCTGCGGTGCGATAGGCTGACCGGCTGGTTTCTGGATAAACCTGGCTGCGGTGCGATAGGCTGACCGGCTGGCTTGAAGCAGGGACTGGCTGGATCACGTCGCATATATCACGTCGGATATATCACGTCGCATATCACGTCGGATTCATCACGTCGGGGTCACCATGTTAACTATCGGGCTTGTAGTATGTAGTAAAAGCGAAACTTTGCAGTAAAACTGAATTTATTTAGAGCACCAATAGTTATTTGTTATTAGAAATAGTATAAAGGTAGGCGCGAAAGACACTGCGCGCAGTAGCGATGAAACATATAGAATGTTCGAGTACTCGTCGCGGCTCGGGGGAGCGGGGCCGGCCGCGAACCCACGACCAAACCGGTTCATATGGCCGTCGCGGCGGTGCCCGCGTCATTCGACGATAGTGCAGCGCAAACAAACAGCAATGCAGTAGGTCATGATGGAATCAATACAAGGAACATAAAAAGCTGTGCACAGTTTTTATGTAAACCTCTAGTTCATTTTATAAATCTCTCTTTTGCTGAGGGAAAATTCCCGGATCTTCTCAAAATATCCATTATAAATCCTTCACTTAAAAACGATGACAATACAATCATGAACAATTTTCGCCCCATTGCTTTACTAACTATCTTTTCAAAGATATTTGAGAAAGTAATGTACAGGCGTCTTTTAACTTTCATTAAAAAACACCAAATTCTTAATAGTAATCAGTATGATTTTCGAGAAAAAAGCTCCAAGACACTAGCATGTTTCAATTTAATTAAAAACATCACTGATAGCATAAACCAGGGGGTTCCGGTGGCTGCGCTGTTTCTCGATATGAGCAAAGCCTTTGATTTTGTTGACCATAAAAATCTCATTAGCAAATTGTACAACTACGGCATTAGAGGTCTAGCGCTTGACTGGATACAAAGCTATTTGGAGAACAGACAACAATACACGGAAATTAAAAAAATTAACACTCGGAACAAAACGTTTTGTAAATTTAAGTCATCTCTCAAGATAAACAGAAGGGGTGTACCCCAAGATAGCATCCTGGGGCCTTTATTATTCCTATTATATATAAACGATTTGCCAAATGTAATAACCCATAATTGTATATTGTTTGCAGATGACATAACGTTAGTTGTTAAAGGCACAGTTCCGAGCCTATTTAGTGATGACATCAATAATGCACTAGCGAAAACTATTGAGTGGCTAATAAACAATAACTTGACTATCAACATTAAGAAAACTAAAATGATACAATTTGGAACACATAGAACAAAGGTCATACCAGTGCAAATAAAATATAATGATGAAGTAATTGATGCTGTTCAAGTCACTAAGTTCTTGGGAATTTACATAGATAGGTTCTGTAATTGGAAGGATCATGTGGATGATTTATGCAAAAGAATAAATAAATTTGTCTTCGCACTAAGGAAATTAAGTAGGACAGTATCTAGGGAAGTGGCAATGACAGCGTACTATGGCTATGTGTCATCGATCTTGAGTTATGGTATCATATTGTGGGGCAATTCGGTGGATGCCAAGAAGGTGTTCATAGCTCAAAAGAAATATATTCGTGCGATTTGTAAAGCCCCTTTTAAAAGCTCATGCAGACCACTTTTTAGGGCAACGAAAATTCTACCTTTGTGCTCTCTATATATTAAAAATATTAGCTTATTTGTACGTGATCATCCCGAGTATTTTAGTAAGCGCAATGAATATTATCCTAGATCAACTAGATATAAGGATTTCTTATACAGACCACCATCTAGACAACAAAAATGATACAATTTGGAATTTGTACATCTACACAAGCAAAATGTTTATAGTATGTCCATACACATCTTTAATTGTCCCCAACCATATTAAAAATTGTTCAAGTGTATATAATTTTAAGAACAGTATTTCGCAATGGCTTTTGGAGAAATGTTTCTATTCTCTCAATGAATATTATGATGACGTTGAAAAAACATGACATATTTATTATTATATAATTTATTTTCTATCGTTTCTTATATCCTATGATTATATGATTAAGTATGCAATTGACATTTAGTACAGTGAATTTTCAATGCTTGGTAGATATTTCTGACATTTAATTATTACAAATTAAGTTAAATTATAATTTTTTTTTTAAGTGAATGATACCTAAATGTAATGCTATGTACTATTTCCTTATTAAATTAAATCTGTCGATTCAAGCTGTAAGAGTACGAGTATGTTACTTACTGAAAAATTCGCATGCCGTGAGCGGTAGAACATATGATACAATCAAATATTTAAGACCAAAGCATGTAATACTATGTTCTTGTGAATAAATAATTATGATTATGATTATGAATGTAAACCTTGTAGCGTTAAAGTTATTTCAAAGTGGATTGGTACCGTGGAGGGCTCGGAAACGAGCAGCCAGCGGCAGAGTCAAGAATGCATGCGATAGCATTCCCGTGATCCCACAATTGATGGCTGATGGCGGACAAGTCAGAACACCCAGAGGGTTTTAATGGGTAGACGGGAAACCTTTCCGCAACATTTCTGCATTTTGACTTCTGGTCTTTGTCTATAGGTGTTAACCCTTGTTACTTGGGACTTATTACTATTTTTACACGCCACCTTTTAACCCCTCATATAGATAAAGGTTTGAATCTTGCTTTTGTATAAATTTTAAGACTGCCGTTGTCATATAATGGTATTCATTGTTTAGTTCCCCTAACTTGTATTATCTTATGTCAAGAGAGCATCGGCATCGGAAATGCCGTTCACCTAAAAAGAGCCGCCATCGTAAGACCTCCCCACCATAGTTTGACCTCCCCACCATTTGTGTCTATAAATATACCCTGCACTCTTTAACCGCCAGTTCATCCTTACAGTCTCAGTTGGTTTAGACCATTTATGTAATACTAGTTTTAATTAAATATTAATATTTTTTTTTTAAGTTATTTTCTTTTCGTGCCCGTAACATTTTGGCGCAGTCGGTAGGATATAGCTAAAATATCGCTAGGATATAGCTAGGATATTAGCTAGGATCGCTATAGGATACGATCCGCACCTGAACGTCAAACTTTCGAGCGCATATCGGAGCCGTCGTCGTGCATCAACACCAGGTCGTCTCACCCGCAGTTGCTATTTCGCACTGATCTGAGTGATATCTCCTTTACCTTTATATTTTTGTGTGTTTCCTAATTTTGTGTGTGTTTGGTGAACATCACGTAGTTCGCACATTATTTTTTATCCTAAGATCCTGACTAGGGCATAATATTTTAATACAAAATGGCAACTAGAGGCAAAGAGGAATCAAAGCGCCTGGAAATCAAAGTTGAACCAGTAGTCCCTACCTCTCAATTACTTGAAATTATATCTAGGTTTCACGAAAAATCTAAAAACCTAAATAGTTTCATAAACAACATTAACTTAGCGTACTCTTTAGCGAGTCCTGTGCAAAAGTTGTTGATTGACCTATCGCTGTATCACGGCTTGAAGAAAAATCTGCCATGATAGCGAACAATCGCAAATTCGAATCTATCGAAGAACTAGTCGAAATGCTCAGGGAACATTTCGATACGAAAAGAAGTATTAGCGAGATTCTATTAGATACACAACATGCCAGACAAAGCGGTAGTATGTCTAGTTATGTAGAATATTTTACAAATTTAAAGGATGAACTCCTGGCTGATGTAACCATAAGTGGTAACAGCCAGTTAAGCATAGAGTATGATAACATTTTTATGAACAATTTTTTAGTAGGGTTACAGCCTGAATATTACCATAAAGTGCCAAGCGGAAATCCGTCTTCAAGTAACGAGGCTTTCAAATTAGCCCTCGACGAAGACGAGGCCATACGTTTTTATTATAGCGTACAAGCAAAATATAATACGAGGGAACGCAAACCCTCCAAGCATAATTACAGTGAGCCTTCAAATAATAAATCGAATTCTGATAGAGTACTACCAAGTACTTTAGGCAAGATTTCTAATAATATAAGAACTTGCTCTTTTTGTAAAATGACTGGTCATACGGTTGATTACTGTAGGAAAAAGAGTAGAATTAAAATTGCTGGTCGATACAGGCGCTGCCGTATCCACATTACAGCCTCACGTAATAGAAAATTTAAAAAACCTTACTGTCTATAAAGAAAATATGACAATCAAAGGCATTGGCAACGAAAAATTCGAAATATCCGAATACGTCGAATTACCTTTTTCTTATATATTCAAACACAAGTTCTATTTAATTCAGTTGCAAATTAAATACGATGGTATATTGGGCCTTGATGATTCAAAGCCTCTATAAACACTGAAAATAATAAAATTACTTTACATAAACCATCGGAGTGTGGGAAAAATTCTATTGAAACGCATAATAAGAACCGCATATTAATAAAGGCTAGGTCAGAGCAAATCATTCCAATCCACGTCGGTAATATCACAAACGGTGATTGTTTAATTGAATCCACGAAAGTTAATAATAAATTAATTATACCAAATGCTCTTGTTAGTTTTAAAAATAATATTGCACAAATATCATGCGTGAACACTAGTAGCCTGGATAAAGAAATTAATATTCCAAAAATAGATGGCACGCAGTGTAAATTAAAAGAGGTAAAAATATACGCCAACCATATCGAGTCTAAAAATAGACGCAACTTGATCGCGCGCTTAATTAAGACGCAGCATTTAAACTCAGAAGAGAAAAATTGTGTTTTAAATACGTGTAAAGAGTTTGAAGACGTATTTTATTTAGAAGGAGATACTTTCACGTTTTCTGACATAGTAAAGCATAAAATAGACACTGGCGATTCGCTACCGGTGTAAACAAAAAAAAATATCGCTACCCACAGGTGCATAAAGAGGTAAAATCTATACTTATAATAAATCTGTAGAAGTGTAAATTCTGTACATTGAAAATATTGAAAAAATAAATACCAGGGGATGTTACTAGATCGATATCGAACACAAATATGTGATAGAAATTTTTTTGTCCGTCTGTCTGTCTGTCTGTCTGATTGTTCAAGCATCACATAAAAACTACTGGTCCGATTGCAATGAAACTTGGTATGATTATATTTTAACCTTTAACGCACAACACTGGGTACTTTTTATTTCGGAAAAATGTCTTTTTGTCTGTGTGTTTGTGCACGCTTATTTCAGAAACGGTTTATTTGATTTTCAGTTTTCACTAATATATTTTGGTAAGTTTCACTTAATATTTAGTGTTTGTTTCATGTTAATCGGTTCAGAAATAAAAAAGTTACGACAGTTTAAAGAATCATGTACCTATTATCGAACATTTTTAAACTATTCTGTATCTATCTTTTTTAGGGTGGCTAGTCTTTTTTAGGGTGCCGTATCTAAAAGGTAAAAACGCTAAAAGGTAAAAACCCTATTACTAAACCTCCGCTGTCTGTCTGTCTGCCCGTCCATCCGTCTGTCTGTCACCAGGCTGTATCTCATAAACAGTGATAGCTAGAAAGCTAAAATTTTCACAAATTATGTATTTCTGTTACCGTTATAACGACAAAATTAAATACTAAAAATAAGAAAATGAAAATATTTAGGGGTCCAAGGCGGCATACAATAAACGTGTTTTTATTCGTATATTTTGCTCGATATCAATAACGGTAGCAAGTAGACGCTCAAAATTTTCACAGAATTTTTAGGTCTTATATTGTATATTACCTTCTAACAAACGTATTTTTTATGCCATTTTTGTACGTAACCCTTCGTGCACGAGTTCGACTCACACTTTGCCGGGTTTTTTCTCTGTTAGTAACATTTTCCTTATGACGCACAACACTTTTAGGAACATCTTCGGGAAAGGCTTTGTGCAGCGGAGAGGGATGGACGTCTTTCGGATTTCGTTGATGTCGTTGGTGGCGTAGGTGTTGTTGGTGTATATTTGTATGGCCTACAGATATTTGTTTCGGATCTGGGTGTTTGTGTATGTGTTGTATGTGTACAACGGCACCCACGACACAGGTTTATACCTACTGTGGGGCTGTGAGTGTAAGCGTATAAAAAAAAAGTTTACACAATAAGACATGAGAATGAATAGTAATAGATTTAAAAATATTAAAGCTAAAGTTGGATTTTCGAATGGGGGGTTCGAATATTTTGGATCGTTGCAAGCTTAGAGTCGGGCGCAATGTTTACGCAAGTATTTTGCGCGTATTGAATGAAGGTATGTACGAAATGTGGTAGGTCACTAAAGCCAACGAATGAAATATACCAACCCCAGATCTTTGTTAATCGTTGTCTTCGCAAAATTCTCGGGATATACTGGTCCGAGAAAATCTCAAATGTCAACCTACTTGAACACTGCCACGAAACTTCAATCGAGGAACAAGTTAGGCGCCGTAAGTGGAAATGGATTGGCCCCACACTCCGAAAGGGATCCTGATCACGTACCAAAACAGGCATTGGACTGGAACCCCCATGCGAAAAAGTGGTCGTCCGAAGTAGACTTCGCGACGAACGGTTACTGACAAAGTGAAGAAGTTCGGGAAGTGTTGGAGTGAAACCAAACGCGAGGCTCAAGACCGATCGAGGTGGACGGTGGACGCCCTATGCCCCATTTAGGGGACATAGGACCATAAGTCAAAAGTAAGTCAAGTATGTAGGTATGTAAGTAAGTAAGTAAGTAACTCTTTATTGTACACCAAATAAACATAAATAACAGAAACAACTTCTTCATGTTCTTTCATGCCAAGTTTATTAATACGTGAGTCGGGGGTTCGTACCCGCACCACGACAAATATTTTTATGATCTGCAGAGATTTGTTTCGGTTTTGGATTGTTTACCTGTGTATACGCAGTTAATTTAAATCAGCGCATTACGTCTTGCAAGTAGTCTCTCTATTTAAATCCCAGGAACATTAATTATTCTACGACTTTTCTTGAAAAACCCAAAAAAAATAAATAATCAAAAACATGTTTTCAAAAGTTTAAAAGAGCATTGCCGCCGCTGCGTCACCTCGCAACTCCGCGGCTCGCTGCTTGTGCTAATATTTTTGCCTAGGACAAGGTGCGTGGCATACCTACGCTGAGAGTAAATGCCAGTTTTGTGTTTTTTTTTTTAACCATGGGAAAATGTTATACGCATACCCACCCTTGGGGAGAGGGGTGGGTTATGTGTAATAAATGTATTTTCTTCTTCTTCTTTTTTATGTGGGACTTCGGGAAAATACATCCGTTTACCAACTAAAAACCCCTGGGTGTTCCGACTCATCCGCCATTAATGGCGGGGCCACGGCAATGCTCCTCGGAGCCTTTCAGCTCTAACCAACACTAGTGGCGTGTGGAAAACCTGCACGCCAGCCAGTCCGGGACCTCTCCATTCCACCCGAAGATCCCTACCCCGACCACTCACAACGCCAGGCGTTCCAAGACGCCCGGGTAGAGGAGTCCAGGGGCACACAGTCCGCTTCCAGGGAAGCAGGAGTGTCAGGGATGAACTGACCCTTAACCGCCCGCTGCGGCCGCACCACGTCCCGCCGCTCGTTGACGGCGGGACTACCGCTAGGCGGCTGGGGATAAGGGGTGCAGGGCCAACAACATACCCATACAGCTCTTCCTCAGCCGTCTCCCCACCACATTCCCATCTGACGGTGGGACCACCGTTAGGCGGCTGGGGATAGAGTGCAGCCGTCTCAGCGAGTGGCGGGCACAGCCATGCCAAACGCCGCTCCCTCGCGGGGTTCCTCTTAGCTTGCCGGCACAATCCACCGACTACTAAGACTATCCCTCGGGAGGGCAAGAGGTGATGCGCTTGTTCCAATTAACCCTTAATATAGTGTGTGCACAACGGCGCTTACGATACTATGTTTATACTTAGTGTAGGGCTGTAAGTGTGCCTAAATAATATTATTTAATACGAGTACAACATTCATTTACTCACCAATACAATTTCTGGGACCATGGCTGAATGCTATGAAAGCATAAGGGTATTTAAGAGATCCTGTCATAAATCGTTCTGGTTTAAATTCTTCCGCGTCTGGTCCCCAGTACCGAGGATTACGATGTACGCCCCACATGTTAAGTATAACTGACATTCCCTCATATAGTGTTATTCCTGATGCTGTAAGTGAATTACCAGATTAATTTTGGTCCAGAAACAGATAGGTACACTTGGTAAAAATAAAAAAAATTATGTTAAATATTAGAAGAAAAAAAATATGGGGATGAGAAATTTCTAGATATTGTAGTATTTTATTTTTTGGGACGGACTTATGTATGCTTCTCTTCTTAAGACTGCACTTGTCTGCCTCATCAGGCAATCGGCGAGCGCAGAAGGCGCTGTAGTTAGAGATTATGTAATATTACCACAGTCTAAAGAAAACGAACGTGTTAAATTACTTCGTATAGAATGGAAACTTCGACGTCCCTGATTTTCCCAGTTGCAGCCCCCAAACCTCTTTCTAGGGTACCAGTTTGGCAGCTTCGTACACTGTGGTTGCGAGCGGCAACTGTATGAGTGCGTGTATAAACACGTCACTGATACTCGTAGATGTCTGTGTATAGGTAAGTGGAATTTTAGCTTAGTGTCCGCGTTGTGCTGTAGTGCCTCTCCAACTAGTGAAGGTTGGCCGTCAGCGCAAAAAACTGCAGAAATACCGCAAGAAAATATTTTTTACTCACGTAATTGAACATCTTGAGTAAGTGTCCTGTCCAAAATGGGTGCTGGTGGGTATAACCGCACAGATTCTTTGATTACGGCTTCGGTATACTTCAATTTTGGCAAGTCTTCAAGTTGTAATGGCCTGTTTGATTCGCCGAGAATTTCTTTAATTCTGTGGATATGACAGTTTACTTATATAAGCTTGTACCTGCAAACCCGTATCATCATCATCACTCCAGCCAAAAGACGTCCACTGCTGGACAAAGCCTCCCACAATGACGCCCATAACAACATTGTGCGTCATTAGGTCGCCACGCTTGGCAGGCGGATTGGCGATCGCAGTGACGGTAGTTTCATCGCAGAACGCTGCTGCCCGTACCGAGTTTTTATTTTATTGGAATGGTTTGATCGCCATTGTTCGGTTGACTGACTGCACTAGTAGAAGAATTATTTTCCGGTAGAAGAAAATTCTTCCGCGGGGCGGTGCGGTTTTTTTTATGTAACGGAAGTGGTAAACAAGCATGCAGTTCACATTGATGTTAAGTGATGACTGCAGCCTATAGACACCCACACAAAGACCAAGGTCAAAATACAGATGCGTTACCACTCCTGAGGTCTCAGGTTATGCATTACAGAGCCGTATATTACCACCTGACCGGAACACGATAGTGCTGAACACTACTATTTAGCGGCAAGTATTTTAGGTAATGCGGTGGTGCCTACGCCCGCGAACTCCGTCACTGGAGCTCTACCACCAGCAGCAACATCACGTCCCGAGGCCTATGAATAATAGCTACTGTGAAATAAACGTAACTCACTCCTTATACACTTTCTGTTGTACATCTTGATATCTTGATAATAAAACAGCCGTGAAACCGATAACTGTAGCGGCAGTATCTGTACCAGCAAGTATTAACACCAATATTTCTTCAGCCATTTCATGATCGGAGTAGCCCTTCTCACCACTTTCTTTGGTAATTAACTGCAGGAATGTTTTAAATCCGTTGCTGCCATCTGAAGTTTGAAATACCGGATTTCAATGACCTTACTATACATTTATATAGTCTGATCTATATTAGTATTTGAAAGAGATGAACAGAGAACAAATGACAAATGTAAGGATAGTGGTAGATGATGCAGTGTTAGAACAGGTGGATAAAATTGTGTATCATGGATGTGCTTTTAGCAGGGATGGTAGGTACACCGCTGACATAGAGAAGAGAGTGCTTGCTGGGAATTGGGAGCGTTGGGTAAGCTGATAGAATCTAAACATCTAATAATTTTTACTGCTGGTAGAGTTCCAGTGACGGAGCTCGCGGGCGCATGCACCACCGCATTACCTAATATACTTGCCGCTAAATGGTAGTGTTCAGCACTATCGTGTTCCGGTCAAGTGGTAATGTACGCCCTGTAATTTCCGGCACAGAAGCATAACACCTTAGGCCTCAGGAGTGGTAACGCATGAGCATTTTGACCTTGGTCTTTGTGTGGGTGTCTATAAGCTGCAGTCATCACTTAACATCAATGTTAACTGCATGATTGCTTGTGACATCTATTCATAAATAAAATCAAATACATAATGCTGTGCTTACTCCAACGCTATTTATTATATGGAAGCGAGAGCTGGGTATGTAAGAAAGAGCATGAGAGTAAATTAAACGCCGTCGATATGAGATCTTTTCGCAAGATATGCGGTGTTTCGCTCACCGATTGCGTTCGTAATGAAGATGTAAGAAAGAGGCTTCGTATGATCTCAAACTCAAACTTAAAAAATATTTAATCACTTGGAAATAACAGAATTTACTTGTGATATGAATGAGGGTATCGGTGCAAATAATGGAAAAAAAGAGCATGCTCCGATGATTCGGGCAAATAGAAAGAATGTCGAATGAGCGAATGACTAAACAGATATACAATGTGAATGTGGATGGCTGCAGGCCCAGGAAGACCAAAACTGACCTATCATGACCAAAAGGGTCGAGTACTGTCTGAGGGTGCGATCAAAAATCTTAAGAATCGGCGTGCATGTATGAAGAGAATGATGAATGTGAAAGTAGCACGGGAGGTGTGTTAGGACCGGGACATTTGGCGCTCCGCATTCTCAGGCTGCCCCGTAAGGGACTTGGCGTCAAGTGACATATTTATTTATATAAACTAATATACAACATTTCCATTGAGAAGTGTGTGTATGTGTATCTTCACGCTAGGTCCCTAACGGGGTAGGCAGAGAGTGTAGAGCGCCAGATATCCCGGCCCTGACAAACATCTCATGCCTCGTCTACCTTCATCATTCTCTTCATACATGCACGCCGATTCCATAGACTTTTGACCCCACCATCAGACGGAACTTGACCTATTTGGTCATGGTAGGTGAGTCTTGGTCTTCCTGGGCCTCTGCAACCATCCACATTCGCATTGTATAATATCTGTTTAGTCATTCGCTCATTCGACATTCTTTCTATATGCCCGAACCATCGCAGCATGCCTTTTTTCATTTTTACACCGATACTATCATTAACACAAAGCCTCTTTCTTACATCTTCGTTACGAACGCGATCGGTGAGTGATACACCGCAGATCTTGCGCAAAGATCTCATCTCGACCGTGTTTAACTTACTTTCATGCTCTTTCCTGCATACCCAGCTCTCGCTTCCATATAAAAGCGTTGGAGTAAGTACAGCAATATGTACGGCTAGTCGAGCCCGCTGGCTGAGATGTTTCGATTCTAGCAGCGTACCCAACGCTCCATTCACGCAATTCCCTGCAAGCACTCTTCTTTTTTTTATTGAGAAGTCGGCATTTTAAATCGAGTTGCAATGAAATAATAATTACTTTGTTTGTTTTTTTTTTTTTATTTTATTTTTTTAGGTCGGGCTTTGTGTAGGCGGCCTGTCTCGAGACGGCACTAGTCTACTTCACCGGGCAATCGGCGAGCGCAGAAGGCGCTCCAGCCTAGCAAAAAAGTTAGCGCAACTGCCTAAGGGTGACCCATGCGGGTCCGTGCCTCGGCTTAGGGCATTGCGGAGAGACATATGAGACATATGCGATTATGGGCGGTGCAACTTTCGCTCTACTCCATTCGGTTGGTGATAACCTGAATGTCATCGGCCTCGCGGGGCCGGGGATAGGGTCGGGATCAGGGGCGGGCGCGGCGCGAAACGCGTCGGACCATATCAACCGACAACTGAATTTTTATTCTCTCACTTGGTATCAATGTAAAAATGAATGTGTTAAGTGGCTGTTGTCTCTGAGCTATGAAGATACTGAAGACCTGCTAAAACCTATTCTATAACACGCACATTTAATACAAAGAGGCACACACTTATCGCTTTCACAAGCACACACTCTCACACACACATACATACACACAATACACACACGCACACACACACACACACACACACACACACACACACACACAGACACACACACCACACACTCTCACACACACGAGCCGGAGCAGGCTCACACATAATATTGTAGACTTTATAAACTCACATTCACACACCTAATAAACACGCATCTTTTATACATGCGCATTACTGCCACAAAATTTAATATTATTATTATTTCTTTTTGTTTTTCATTTTTCATGTTGTTCTTATGTATTATATTGGAACCTGTCTGTATATTTGCGGAGGAGGGCGCTGATTCTCGCGACACAGTACTTATTACTTTTGCGAGTGTCAACGTTTACACTTGTTATGTTAATACCTAATTGTATTGTTCCAAAAATAAATAAAATAAAAAATAAATGGTCAGCCATAGCGTATATTACCGATGCAAAACAGTCTGTCAGTTTTTGCGGGGGGAAATGCGTGCACACACACGCACACTACAAAAATCGTCTATTACTACGAAACTCACACCTTGACTTTTACAAAATACAGAAACAATTTCACGCTCACATTTAAACATCTAGGCGACAGGTATAGGCCCATTTACCGATCACCGAAGCATTAGTATTGAATAGAAATTGTGCAAACCTTGAAGATCAGTATGCGTCCTCTGGATATCCATTTCTAGCAGGTTTTTATGTATTATCTGTAAGAGGAGGTATTAGAAGTAGCCCTGAGAAGAAACTACTCTGAATTTTAATGTCGCATCACGCGTTACTTAAATTCAGTTAAAAAAATACAATTTCGTGTATCACTATTAATTTTTAAGACCTAGATTTTATTTACTGATATATTGTGTTAAGAACTGTATTAATGGTAACATTGTAAGAACTAAATAAATAAATACCTAGTTAAAAAGTTTTTTTAAAATGTACACACATCAATGTATCTATGTAAGTTTATGATCGATGTTTTGCTATAATACTCGTATATGTTATTTTATTTAATCGCATGTTTATATGGTTATTTAATAAATCACTTAATTTATCACTTCATTCCCAATGCACCAACATTTTTTTTTCAACTAGAATATGTTATGAGTGGTTGAGAATATTTCGTTGTACTGAAATTGAGAATAATTCGTTGTAGAGAAGCTTAAATTCATATTATTTATTTTTATATAATAATTATTAATTATTATTTTTATGTAATGGTCGTGGCAAACAAGCATGCAGTTCACATTGATGTAAAGTGATGACTGCAGCCTATAGACACCCACACAAAGACTTAGGTCAAAATGCAGATGCGTGACCACTCCTGAGGCCTAAGTTGTTTTGCCTCTGTGCCGGAAATTACATTACCACCTGACCGGAACACGATAGTGCTGAACACCACCAAAGTATATTACGTAATGCGGTGGTGCCTACGCCCGAGAGCTCCGTCACTGGAGCTCTACCACCAGTGAGTAAATAAATTTCATTGTAAATACATTATCAAATTACCTTTTTAATATATTCATACATATAATCCACATGTTTTTTTGCTTCCTGTCCCATAGGGGATAGTTTATATATAGTATCATTAATGAGCCAGGGTCTACATATGCGAGTGGATAACAATTTGCTAACTGCTTCAAATGATTAAAAAAACAGTTGTTTCTGATTCATTTCTGACTGTAATTGGATACCTAAAGTACTTTCTGGAAAGAAATACTCATCAAATATGAAACAAAATATCCATCGTTGTGTATATTTATCATCGAACACAACGAAGTAGAAGGTGTTAAATTGATCTAGGTATTTCCTGGGAAAATTAAAAAAGATACCAGAAATAATTCAATAACAAATGAATAAAACAAAGGCAAATTTTGGCTATACAATCAGGCGATCACATACAGAGTAAGCTACAAAATTAAAAAAAAAACTATTTACTAGTCCAACTCTCCACATAAATTACAAAAATCAAGTGCGATTTAAGATGTCTTAAAACAACTCCAATGTTCAAATAAATCTCTATTAAAATCATAAAATATCTGAAATATTTTATGTACCTAGATGTTTCCAGGCATCTAGGCATCTACAGTACTTACTAACAACAATGTTTGTTTGCCACATAATAAAAAAAATAGATAGTTTAGTATGCACGTAATTAAAGTCATTAAAAAAATAAGAAACCAGATTTATCTGCTTGTTTCAAGTGTACTCATACTTACCACACACTGAATCTATCGCGTAGGTTGATAAATATTCCCATAACGAAAATGTGCCCGAATTCACCTTTAATCAACTTTTCTGTCATAATTCGGTACTGCTTCACAAACGTATGTATAAAACAGTTTAAATTTTTCTGTGAGAATACGGGTGCCATCATTTTCCGTCGAAGTCGCCATATTGCGGCTGCAAAAATTTAAAGATTCTCATTATACAAGGTGTAACAGGATTGGATGTACAACCCGAAACTAGTTAATTCAGAATCAATAACCGAATCGGTTTCAGATATTTTTGATATAGGTAATATTTTGTCCCAAAGTTAATTACAATTCAGGAAATTATGGTCACCCATTTGGTGAACAGTCAATACAAACGGAAATGAGACTAACGTCTATCCAAAATAGAATTCTAGTCTCAACAAGTTTATTAGAACTCGTTGAGACATGTGTTCCTTATAATATAATAGTTAATAAATAATAATTTAAAAATTAAATAGTGGAAAATAAAAATTAATCTCATTACTAGCGAGTGTTAAATAAGGGTACTCAAGTTACGTTACGTCAGTTTTTTTTCCGTTCGTGTTTTATGTGTGGCTGTAGGTAGAGGAACGGTAAGGACGCATAGGGTGTGCATACTGTTCGCACAAATTGAGGAAACTTATTTCCTAAATAAAAAATATTAAATACATAAACATGTAATTTCAGTTCAAGTATTATGATTATAACTCGATTTTCTAATCGGGGTGTTAGATAGTGTGCATTATTCCCGTTAGATGTTGTATATTTACTGGTGGTAGAGCTCCAGTGGCGGAGCTCGCGGGCGTAGACACACTACCTTTTAATATTACAAACAGACACTCCAATTTTATTTATTTATATAGATAATACTTTTATGTTACCTACATGGCGCAAATACAAGACCGTTCCCTGTTAAAAAACGGGCACATCTTGAGAAAGCACTTAATTCAGTAGACACCTTTAAAATGCATTCGGCAGCGATAGCATCACAAACCACTGAAACAGTTAAAACATTGTTAACGACACATTTCTCACTTCTCGATGGCAATAGTTGCATTACAAATGTTTAAGTGTTTAGTTACACAGAAATTAATGTAGCCCGTAGGGTTATTGGCCTCATTACACGACACGGTATTCAGGATCTGGCAGAAAGGGTGAGCGTGGCCTCGCACCGGGTCGCCGATTATTACACTATCCGGTCGACAGGTCCCTAACTCAGTCACAGCACAAATATGAACAGTATGGAAACTACGTACAAAACGTTGAAACGGCACAATCACACAAACATGCGCTTCAACGAGGGCCCTAAGCGGTTCTCGCAGTGCTGCAGCTCCGAGTCACTCGCTACTCGAGCGTCGATGCGCATGTTTATGTGAGTGTGCCGTTTTGAACGTTTTGGTCGCCCTAATTAGGGGCCATAACTCCCTAAATGTTGTTACAATACCCTGACTCTTGCTATCGGACCCTGAATACCGAGTCGTGTAATAAGGCCATATGACCTATAAAACAATCGTGAAATAATTTGTTGCACTGACTACGTGATGAAATTAACTAAAAACAGACCACTCGCTCGCCCGCTCGCTACTTCACTGTTGAAGTTTATTCAACTGCTTCTCGAGGGATGGTGATGGGTGAGGCGGGGAAATTGAGCGGGACGTCGAAGTGTCCATTCTATACGTACCTAGTATTATTACATATTCTCTGATTCCGAGCAAATTGTAAATAGATAAAGTTAGACAATATACCTTACCTATTCTAGTATATTTGCCGCTAAATGGTAGTATTCAGCACTATCGTGTTCCGGTCAGGTGGTAATAAACGGCCCTGTAATTTCCGGCACAGAGGCATAACACCTTAGGCCTCAGGAGTGGTAACACATCACCATTCTGACCTTGGTCTTTGTGTAAGTGTCTATAAGCTGCAGTCATCACTTAACATCAATGTGAACTGCATGCTTTTTTGCCACTTCCATAAAATAGAAAATAAAAAATACCTGCAAAGTGTTTCGGTCCAAGCCATAAATTGACTATTCCATATTTATTTTTCATTCCTGCATATCCCATTTTAATCAGACCTTTCCCACGAACTGTAATATTAGATTTTTTCTTTAAAATAAAATATATTTCACAAGCATGTAATGCGAAATAATATAAAACAATTATTAAGGGTAAAAGCGACTTCTTTACGATATTCAATAAACTGCAAAGTCTATTATATCGGTTGCCTAACTAGCATAGTTGGCAATAGATGGCGCTGCTGCTACCATAAAAGCAATGCAATAAATGTGAAGGAAAGATTTGACAAATCGGGCAGGACTTCAGTAGCTCAACTGGAAGAGCGGCTGGACTAGATTCCCAGTAGGCCGCGAGTTCGAGTCTCGCCTGAAGTCAAATTTTTCTTTCCATTTTTCTTTAAAATAAAATATATTTCACAAGCATGTGTTTAATGCGAAATAATATAAAACAATGTAATATTAGATTTTATGAATAATAAATATTATATATTGGCCGTCGTTTTCAAAATATTTTTGGGTTCATCATCATATCAGCTGAAAGATGTTAACTACTGGATCAATGCCTTAGGCATAAGGGGGGCAGTTATGTCATAATCGCCACGCTTGGCATGCGTATTGGAATTGTGTTATTGAACTTACTACCATAGATGGAACGAACATTGCCTCTGTGCTCGAATGTTGTCCAATGTAATAGCATAGTCTAAAGAAAACGAACGTGTAAATTACCTATACTGAGATAATAGTATGCGAACTTATTGATATCTCCAGGCGCATTTCTTCAAAGACTGGCCTGTGTTTCCGAAAAATTTACTGGTGGTAGAGCTCCAGTGACGGAGCTCGCGGGCTTAGGCACCACCGCATTACCTAATACACTTGCCGCTAAATGGTAGTGTTCAGCACTATCGTGTTCCGGTCAGGTGGTAATGTACGGCCCTGTAATTTCCGACACAGAGGCATAACACCTTAGGCCTCAGGAGTGGCAACTCATCTGCATTTTGACCTTGGTCTTTGTGTGGGTGTCTATAGGCTGCAGTCATCACTTAACATCAATGTGAACTGCATGCTTGTTTGCCACTTCCATAACATAAAAAAAAAAAAAAAATTGAAAAATTTAATCCTCTTTCCGAACATGGAAACATATCATATATACATATATTATTATGTCTATTACAACTAGTCTACCAAGGAAGTTAATAGAGCATCACGGGCCACCGGCCGTGGACCGGAGGAGAGTAGAAATATGCAGGCTTTCCTCTCTGTCAAAGTACAAGCGCAAGTGGTCCTATACCTGTCACCGAGATGTTTAAATGTGTGTGAAATTGTTTTCTTAGGTATTTTATTAAAGTCAAGATGTGAGTTTCGTAGTAATAGACTTAGATTTTTCTTGTGTCCCTCTGCAAAAAAATTACAGACTGTTTTGCATCGGTAATAAACGCTACGTAACTAACTCTACTCCACTCCGGTCAAAAAACTAAAAAAAATTTTTTTTTTAGATTTTTTTTAATGAATAAATAAATACGCTTACAGTCACAGTCTTACATTAGGGAAAAATCTGTGTCGAGAGTGCCGTTGTACACACACAACATACACAAATAACCAGACCCGAAGCAACTTTCTGTAGGCCATACCAAATCCCGGTGCAGGGTACGAACCCGCGATCCTTCGAATCAGACGGTCGTCTCGCACTGGACTAACCAGTAACAACATTATACAGGTAACAGATCACAACTAGTTTACCTAGTTTACTTACCGATACCATCCCCATAAAATAAGAGCGAATGTCCTACTATTGGATAAGCTGTGCATTCATTTTCCAATGCTTTATACAATTTATAAAATTTTCTATTTTTCCATATGTCCACTAACTTCCACGTTAAAACAAGGACCACGAAGATAATTTGTAACAACATTATTAAATTTTTCAATTAATTTTATTATTTTTTAATCAATATACGTATGATGATGATACACTAGGAAAGACGAAGTCTTTAACGGTCACTGAATTTATTATGACAATAAAAACTCATTTTGATGTTCTACGATAATGGCTGGTCGCATGTTATTTTCAGTCGATAGCAAAAGTACATTAATTTTACATTAAAGTGTTTTTACATTTGTGTATCACGAATGGGCTGTACCTAATGAGGAATGGTTGCATCTTTACAAGGTGAGGCCGCAAAGGTCCAACAATAGTTAAAAGAAAAATAAAAATATGTTTCACTAGCATGTGTTATTGCGAAAAATAATATAAAACAATATTTTAACGGTCCATGTCTATACTGATGTTGACTTCATCCACCAAGGTCTTTTCTCCCTGAGAATGTCAAATCATCAGTGTTACGAGTCAAACTTTGATTAAAATTGTATGCGTTTCAACCCTGACAACAATAGCTGTGTGTGCGTAGGTATGAATTGCTGAGATGCTGCATTTCATACGCACATACGCGTACCGTATGCCTCACCGTTACCACGCACGGTTTTTGTGGGCGAAATGCTGAGCGTTTTCATTGACGACTTTTTAGGGTTGTCAAATAAAATAAAAAATAATTATTTTTTAAACTTCGCATTAATAAGAAGTGATTTCATTTTATTTATTGTTATTTTGCTATGTTATATTTTATAAGCCTTAACAATAACATAAAAAAAATAATAATTTAATTTATGTAACTCAAAAGTGAGTAATAACAAAATACAGTATGTAATATTTAGAAGTCGGGCTACCAACTTAGCGACTGTTTGTATCTTGTCATTTCTCACGTTGAGTGTTGCGATTAATTGCTTTTGAAGTCGGTACATATATTTTTAAGAAGCGCGCATGGCCTCGGTTGTGCGTTACGGGCGCGATCGGGTGTGTGATGGGTGACCGCGATTGGTAAATCAAAAGGAGCGCTTCCGTGGTTCGGAAGGTACGATAGATAACAGTCGTTAAACCTTGTCGGAGGCCTTATGGGCGGTTTGATAACATCTGATAACGAGTTGGCCGTATCTCCACCAACCCGCATTGGAGTAGCGTGGTGGAGTAAGCTCTAGGCCTCCTCAAGAAAGGGGAGAGACTCGTGCCCAGCAATGGAACATATAAAGGGTTGTTACCAACGTATGTTTTTTTAGTGTTTTGTTATGTTTTAAAAAGTTTTTAGAGAATCTGATTTACAATTGTACATTCACTTTAAGAGTTACGACCGTATACCACTATAATGACTCCATGATATCAATTGCATGGTCGTGATAGCCACTCGTGACACGTTAAATACTGCAATGACTACGATAATTAATATAATTATCTCACTTTAGTGAAACAAATCAAGTCTGTGCATAATTACATTTTTGTTCACCACTTATCATCATAAAAATAACTACGTTAAGAAAAACCGACTTCAAATCTAAAAAGTAAAAAAATACAGATTTAATGTTAATTATATACTACCTATTATTTATATGTGTTATTTACTAATAGGATTGAAGTCACTGCCAAGCCTTAAACAAATATTTATATTTTAATCACTTAAATATGAATACGAGCAAATTAATACAGTGAACAAAACGTAACCGGCGAATCGTGGATGTTTGCATATATGCTTGAATGCATGTATTTACCTCTGCCTGCCCCTTCGGGGATTACAGGCATGAAGTTACAATACAATGAAATGTCTACTTAAATGATTTTGGCTTGGCACCGACTTCAATCCTATTAGTAAATAACACATAAATAATAAGAAGTTTAAAATTAACATTAAATCTGTATTATTTTTTACTTTTTAGATTTGAAGTCGGTTTTGCTTAACGTAGTTATTTTTATTTAATACTTTTTAGTTTGTTGCTGCATTGTCAATAAGATTAATGTTCACATCTGTTAAATTTGTAAAATCTGACTCTTTTAACTTCGTGACAATAAGATAGGTACATAATTTAAACTGTTTAGATGTGTCGATACAAAATTATTACACGACTATACGAAATCAATGAAAAAAAAATTAATTTTTGGTGAAAGTAATCATGGACTGTTAACTCTATGCATTTATCCACGAAGGAGTAAATAAGGTGTGTTGTGTCGTCGATGAGTAAATATGTCATTGTCACTTGTTGTCATCTTGTTGTCATGCGCATTAGGACTATCTAAGACTTCAGTGGATTCAACGCATTGTTATGACAACACGCTGGCTAATAATGGGCTTACCTGAATAAAATTTTTATGGGACCAAATAAAAACTATTTCGCATCAAACACAACAAGAATTAGGTAAATCAATCCAGAAACATACATAAATATATATATATATATATATATATATATATATATATATACCGGCCAAATTAAGAACCTTCTCGTTTTTTTGAACTCGGTTAAAAATATGAGCCGTTATGTATGGTTCCACCCCAAAATAATTCCATGCATAACGGAATCAAAAACAACTTATTTAATTTAGCTGAATATAACATTTTGACATCAAAACATTAATAAACATGAAAATATAATGTACTGTTTTTTATAAATAAAAATAAAAAATGTACAATGTCCGTGGTAATGCAAGAAAATATTTTCCAAAAAAATTTTCATTATTGAATTAATTATTAATTTACATTCTAATATTTTTACCTTCACCCACGAAGTACTCGGTCGTCCAGGTACTTACATATTAAAAACAATGTTCAAAACTAACAATGAACATATATTTTTAAAACTTAATAACATAAATAATATAGAATAACCCTTATAATTTCTTCTCTCTATTTTCTAGTTGTATTTTAAAATCGTGCACATGTTTCGTCATTATATTGAACTTGAGTTGTAGGGGTTTTCGCAAATCATCGTCTTCTGTATACTTCACTGGCAACACACAAAACTTTCGAAGAAAAGCTATGACATTGTTTTTTATAGACATAATATTAAATTTTCATAATTACTACACTTTTTAACTTCTTATATAAGACAGTAATACGCGACTGTACTGTGAATAGAAATATAGTTGATTTTAAAATAAATAATAGATCAGGGGACAAATGGGCACAGTGAACGAATATTAGGACCAATGGGTGCCGACCCTTTATCGGTGCACTGAATGTAATATAGCCTATGTCGTTGAGTGAAGATGCGGCATTCTAATAAAGTAAGAATTTTTGAAATCGGTCCAGTAGTACGTAGTCTTATTACATATTCTCTACCAGTAGGTAGCTTTTGTGTGAAAACGTTACATAATCAATCATGTATTTATTGTAATTGTACACATACGATACAATTACACAATAATAATATTAGTACCTATAAAAATAGATAAGATATAAAATAATCAGTAACAGTTCAATTTCTTTATGTTATACTGATACCACAAATGAATAAACTAAAGAATAAACAACAAAATGAAAAATATAAACATCTTCTTCTATCTATTTTCCAGCTGTATTTTGAAATCGTGGATATGTTTCGTCGTTATATCGTACTTGATTTGCAGAGGTTTTCGAAAATCATCGTCTTCAGTGAACTTCACTGGTAACAGGCGAAATTTACTGAGCATAACGATGACGTTGATTTTCATAGACATCAAGGCCAGGTTATCAATTTAACCTGGAATTAAAAAACTCGTAGTATTTACTCAATAATTTATTTCTTTCATTGTTACAACTTTACTATAATAGTCGTAAATACAATTTTTGTTTTAAGGGCATAAATTAACCCTATTTTGGGTATTGCAATCTATTTAATGCAGTGAGAGCGAATCATAGATTTAAAGTAGTATAAGAAATCTACGGAGCGTACCGATTTATTTTACGTATTTAGATATTACTAGCTGACCTGGCAAACTTCGTATTGCCTCGGAATTAAATAATGCGTCAAAGGTTTGATAGATACGGACTATTTGTATGGAAAAATGAAATTGTGGTTTTTACTATTTCTCTTCAATAACTTCATATTTTCTTACCTTTTTAACCTTCCTTGGACTTACAAAAATCATTCAAAACCAAAATTAGCCAAATCTGTCCAGCCGTTCTCAAGTTTTAGCGAGACTAACGAACAGCAATAGATTTTTATATGTATAACATAATATATTATTAATAATTTTTGTTAATTTTCAGTCTTTCCAAAATATTATGTTAATTCGTAGAAACATTTAGCTCGTACATTTTTTGTCTTTAACTCGTCATTAAACTCGTATATCATAAGAGGGTATCTTTGCGTTAGTTACACATTAAAATTTTACTGGCAGAAGTAAATGCATGCATTCAAGGTGCATTCAAGCATACATGCAATCCACCCACGATTCGCCGGAGCCTGTCGACATCTCCGAGGTACATCACCAAACTCCGAGGTACTGGGAAACTTCCAAAAAATGGGATTATCCCTATAGAACCAGAGATAAAAAAATTAACATTATTATCGCTGCTAGTCCCCGTCTCAGGATGGGTGATGGGTGACCGCTGCTGGCAAATTAAAATGCGCGTTTCCGTGCTTCGAAGGGCACGTTAAGCCATTGGTCCCGGTTGCTATCGATAGATAGCAGTCGTTAAACCTTGTCGGAGGCTTCATGGGCGGTTTGAAAACATCCGACCGCGGGTTGGCCACTAACCCGTATCTCTACTAACGCGCATTGGAGCAGCGTGGTGGAGTAAGCTCCAGGCCTCCCCACAAGAAGGGGAGAGACTCGTGCAAAGCAGTGGGACGTAACAAGGGTTACCATTATTAAGTATATTGATAAAGATAATATACTCACCAAGACACTTTCTTGGGCCATGACCGAATGCTAAATAAGTAGAAGGATAGTTAATCAGTCCATTCATAAATCGCTCGGGCTTAAATTCTTCTACATCAGATCCCCAGTACCGGGGATTGTGATGAATGCCCCATATATGAATTAAAATTGACATTCCCTCATATAAAGTAATTCCTGATGCTGCATTTAAACAAACAAAATGTTATGTTACTTGTTCTTTTAGTTTTTTCTGTAAAAAAGTGGCAAACAAGCGTACAGTTCACATAGACAGTGACGAGTGCAGCCAATAGACGTCTCCACGAAACCAGAGTTCAAAATGCAGATTGAATGCGAGTCTGATTCGGTCTTGGCCGCTTTTTATTGTACCTTGTATTAGAACTACTCTTCTTCACAATTACGTATTCGCAGGCTACAGCATAACTGTAGCAATACTTGTCATCAATGTAAACTGTAGGCTGGTTTACCGATCCCATGAAAATAATAATCTCCTCCAGACCGGATTTCGGCCAAGGCGGTCAATGTCAACGGAGACTAGCCAACTGCGCTGGAGATATTATAGTGCACATATAGGTACACAACCCGCAATATTTGTCATGTATGTATGCGCAAACACATGTGAACTCTCTATTCCCTCACTCTTATAGCCCGATGGGACGGTAATGCGACACGACCTGAAAGAGATCGGGCACAGGACCGACGGCGTTACGTGCTCTCCGAGGCACGACCAGATACCGGGCTACTACTGGGAATTTCCTCAAAACTTTGCCGACCTGGGGATCGAACCCAGGATCTCATGCTTCACCATCGAGATTGTGACCATTGAGCCAACGACGCAGACAATATATTATTATAAAAAAAGATTGTCCAAAAGTCACGTTTCTACGTAACGAGCAAAATGCCACAGCGTCAAACGTTAAATGTTTTTTTTTAATGTCAAAAGGATAGGACAGAAAAGAACGTTTGCAACAAGAGAGGCACTTTCCAACGCACTGCCAGGGGTCCGACCGCCTACTAATGATTTCGTAATTCTTTCGATTATGACGTCGTCTTGTCGGTTTCGTACCGCCTAACTTTTGCCTGGAATTGTTTTCGGACGAAAACTTGCAAGTGACTTTTGAGCAAAATGTTTTAATAGGCGCTACGAAACTGAAAAATTAACGTCATAATTAAAAGCATTAGAGTTAGGCGGTTGGCTTCCAGGTCTGAAGGACTCTTTTGATGCCAGTTTTGAAGAACCCCATAAATTGTAGCGTCAAAAACATGCACTTATTGTAAAGTATGGACTGTAAAAGAAATTTGAAAATGTTTACATACGTAATTCAACATCACTTGTCAGTTTCCTATCTGTTGCTGCAACTGGTGGATATAGCCGCAATGATTCTTTGATGACAGCTTCCGTGTATTTAAATTTTAATAAGTCTTCGAATTATAACGGTCTGTTGGAGTCGCCCAATATCTCTTGGATTCTGTTAATATTTCCATGATAAAAATACGCTTATAGTATAGAACCCACACTAGGTATAAACCTATATAGTGGGTGCTGTTGTACACAAACAACCAGTACACAAACACACAATTTTTTTATTTCATGGAGGAAGTGGTAATGACATAATTTTGCGTAGAAAGTAGGCAGAGGGCAATGAAGGGTCAGGAGACTTATCCTTGCTTTGGCTACATATCCCGGTAAAATGTACCCCGTGGGAGATTCCATTTTTGAAAGATTATATATGGATGCTAATTTCCGTAGTAATTGTCAGCAAAAAAGAACCTTTCGCAAGAAAAAAAATCATGACGACTTTTCAGTCGGAACCAGGAAGCCCGTGAGGTTCAAAAAATAAAAGCCAGTGGTAGTGGAGAGTCGACGCTCCACGTACGTAAAACAAAGGTGAGTGGGTAGATGCGACTTTTCCATCGGGATTGAGGAATCGGAGAGACTGAGTTACTGAAGGATACTGTGGGAATGAACGGCGCTCCCCAAAACTACAAAAAAGGTTAGTAACTACGACTGCTTCCATTCGAGACCGGATAATCGGTAAGGTTCACATATGAAAACCCAGTGAGGGGGAAGGGGGAGATTCCCCAGTACGTAAAGCAGAGATAAGTAGATAACTGCGACTTTGCAATCGGGACCGGGGAATCGGTGAGGTTCAGGTTCCAAAGAGGAGTGGAGGGTTATTAGGGGGTGGCGTCTCCCATACATAAACAAAGGTTACTAAGTAACTGCGACTTTACTATTGGGACCGGAGAATCGGTGAGGTTCAAGTTCTAAAGTACAAAAGTAAAATTTACTTGAGCGTACTAGATTAAGATACGGGAGATACCCTGTGCCCTGTTGACTATCTACAACAAATCTGTGGTTTCTATATAAGACTGCACAGGGCAAGGAAAATTTTTGCTCAAAAATGTTTTCTTGCTTTTTTATGTAATAAAGGTGGCAAGCGAGGCTGCATTTCACATTGAAGTGATGACTGCAGCCTATCTAATCTACACCTACACACAGATTAGAAGGTCAAAGTGCAGATGCGTCGCCACCCCCGAACCCTCAGTTATTGTGTCCCTGTGAAAGTTATTATAGGACCATACATTGCCATCTAACCAGAACACGATAGTGCTGAACACTACCACTCAGCGGCAGATAAATTAGGTAATGCGCTGGTGCCTACGCCCTCGAGCTCCTACACTGGAACTCTACCACCGGTTGCTGTTGTTTAATCTCCAAATTCTACTACAAAGTTACTGAGCCTTCATTTGTAATATTTATTTATTTATTTAATCTTTTATGCACAAAAACATAAGGCGGTTTTAATGCCACTAGGCATTTACTACCAGTCAACCTTTGGGTAGTGAGAATAGCAACGAAGTATACATTAATATTACTTAATTAATGTAGGCCGTGTAGGTAAACTATAAAATACTTACCTCGAACCAAAATTATGTATCACAAATAAAACTCACTCTTCATACAATATTTCTTCACTGATTTCTCGATCTGTGTAACTATTTCCATGGCCTGAAGACTTAAAAATCAGGTCTAGAGAAGTTATCGAATCGCGGATGTCATCTGTAAAATAATATACACACATACGTACACACACACACACACACACACGCACACAAACACTCACAAATGCATGTACTCTCATACTTTGAGATAATCTCACATGTTTTCTGTATGTGTATAGGTACTATGAGGGAACTTGCCGTTTAACCATCATGGATACCAAATGTAGTTATAATAAGTACTATGCAAATTTGATTTCGGGCAGGCAAAGCGTTCCTTTATAGTGCTTAGTTCTCTTTATTGCTCTCATGAGCTATTACTAAAATCGTACTAGTAATTAAGTGGACAAAATCCTGAGGCGGAGGCCAGGAGACTCATACGGGTTTACCTAGCTTGAGCGCTCCTGTCTCTACAATACCCTAAGATAAATGTTTAGAAATAAATCAGTATAATTTTAAAAAATAAAATAAGCTTCATATTAGGTTGGGGAAAAAGTTTCTTCGCATTTTTTAAGATAATTCAAAACATTTTTTAATATAGTTTATTTAAATTTAACTAAAGTATGTATGTATCATTTTGTTCGATAACCTTTTGCCATCTTGTAGGTGGGGACATGATCCCATTGCTATAAAAATGTTCGGACTTCTCATCAAAATACCGCGACAAGTGGATTTGGCAGTCCTCTCGTGATGTTAACCTAACATTGCATAAAGAATTCTGAAGAGACCGAAACAGGTAGAAATCTGAAGGTGCAAGGTCAGGACTATACGGCGGATGCATTAACACCTCCCAGCCAAACTCTCTTAATTTTTGCTGAGTGGCTATAGATGTGTGAGGTCTAGCGTTATCATGATGAAACACCACACCCCTTCTGTTGATCAATTCCGGCCGCTTTCTCTCAACTTCTTGCTTTAATCTCATCAGTTGTTCGCAGTAGAGTTCAGAATCGATAGTCCTGCCTGGTGGTAATAGCTCATAATGAATAATGCCCTTCCAATCCCACCACACACACAACATCACCTTATTGCGAGTTAACCCGGGTTTCGCCACAGTCTGTGAAGCCTGACCGGCCTTTGACCACGACCTTTTTCGATACATAATAAAAATTCGTTTACTGTATGTCCCCCATTTTTTTCTTATTTTTAGTAATTAATTTTGTCTTTATGGCAGTAACAGAGATATATAATTTGTGAAAATGTTAGCTTTCTAGCTATCACTATAAATGAGATAGGTACAGCCCGGTGACAAACAGACGAATGGACGGACAGACAGAAAGCGGAGAATTAGTAATCCGTAGGGTCCGTTTTTACCTTTTAAAAGATAGAAGATAGATACATAATTGTTAAAAATATTCGATATGATTCTTTAAATTGTCATAACTTTTTATTTCTGAACCGATTGACACGAAACAAATACTAAATGTTTAGTAAAACTTACCACAATATATTAGTGAAATTTCAAATCGGATAAGCCATTTCTGAAATTAACGTGCACAAACACACTAACAAACAGACATTTTTTCGGGATAAAAAGTACCCAGTGTTGTGCGCCAAAGGTTAAAGTATAATTATATCAAATTTCATCGTAATAGGACCGGTAAATTTTGTGTGATGCTTGAACAAACAGACAGACAGACAGACAGACAGACAAAAAATTTTCTAATCACATATTTGTGTTCGGTATCGATCTAGTAATATCCCCTGGTATTTATTTTTTTATTTGTTTAATGTATAGAATTCACACTTCTACATTTTTATTATAAGTATAGATTATTATTACACTATCTTTTTTCCTTTTATTATAGTATGAACTAGGTGTGCCCGCGACATCGTTCGCGTGGAATAGTGGTATTTGAGAAGCGTTTTTTGGATATAACTTTGGGTTAATTTTGAATTATACGAAAACACTTATTGATAGCTAAAAAACATGGTTTACATTATTACTTATCTGTACATGATATTAAACTAACGCTACCAAAGTCACCAACGCCACCAATGCCACCAACGCCACTAACGCCACCACCATTAACGTCAACGACGCCACCAATGCCACCATCGCCACCAATGGCACCAATGCCACCAACGCTACCAACGCCACCAACAACACCACCATTAACGTCAACGACGCCCTCAATGTCACCATCGCCACAAACGCCATCAACGACACAAACGCCATCAACGCCATAAATGCCATCACCACCACCACCACCACTAGCAACGCCACAAACGCCACTAATCCGTTCAAATCCGTTGAGTAGATTCGAAGTTATAACGTACTAGACAGACAGACAGGTAAGTACTTGTAATAATGAAATACGTGATATTTTAAATATTGATTACATCATTTGATCATCCGGTGTCGGGCGAGATATCAGGTCCTCTAATAATTTTTGTTGCAAAGAAATGAAACTAAAAATTTATTCTTGTACATATAACATATATTTTTTACATAATACATAAGTTACTAAAAAACCAAAATAAGTATGTACAAAAAAAATGTGTGCCACTGGCAGCGGGCGGATCTAAGCTGTCGACGGTAAGGGTCACAGAGACAGGAACCTCCTCATTCTATAAGTGCCGGATCGAGGAGTACCGCTTTCTGTATCATACCCTTTTTAATCAGGGGAAAATGCGTTACGCTATCCCACCCTTGGGGAGAGGGGTGGGTTATGTGGGACTCCCGGAAAGGACATCCGTCTACCGTCTAAAAACCCCAGGGTGTTCCGACTCGTCCGCCATCAGTGGTGGGGTCACGGGAACGCTATCGCACACATCCGCGACCTAACCGGCGGCTGCTCGTTGCCAAGCCCTCCTCGGAGTCTCTCGGCTCCAACCAACGCTTATTGGCGTGCGGAACACCTGCACGCCAGCCAGCCCGGGACCTGTACAATCGGGCGACAGACATCCCATAGTCCGATACCCGAAGGTCCCAGCCCAGACCACTCACAACACCAGGCGTTCCAAGACGCCTGGGTGCAATGGCTCGGGCACACAGTTCGGCCTCAAGGGAGCGTCGAAGGAATCCTAGTTCCCTCATCCGCACCACTGCGGCCTCACCATGTCCTTACCCAACGGCGAGACCACCGTTAGTCGGCTGGGTATAGGGTGCAGGGCCAACGACATACCCGTACACCTCTTCCCCAGCCGTCTCCCCACGACAGCAGCGAGTGACAGGCAGAGCCACGTCAAACGCCGCACCCTCGCTGGGTTCCTGTTAGGTTCGCCGGTGTGGGAAGAACCACTGGGTACTAAGCCCCTCCGCCACGACAAGGGGAACCCTTCGGAGGGGTCTGTATCAGACCTTGACCCAATTTATTTATTTATTTATTTATTTAATAGCTTTTTCACAATAGTACAGCACATTCATCAGAGTATATTGAGATCTTAAATATAATATTGTGACACCCCGTCAGGGCATTGCTATTTGTACAAAGAGGACACAGAATGCTTTTTATTACATAATTAAATATAGATACTTTACAAATTATATTAGTATGCTTTCATTTTACAAAACTTAGAACTTTAATTACATTAAGTTCTACCTAAAGTTTTTGAATATTTATTAACATTTAAATATAATATTGACTCTCCTACTGCATTTATTTTATCACATTGCATAAAGTTAAAATAACATTTTAATACATATATTTTATTATTATTTATTATCATTAAAAAAATCCTGTATGTCATAATAAGCTTTATTTATAAGAAAAAGTTTTAGGTGGGAGGTGAAAACTTTTCCTGTGTCTATATTTTTAATACTATTTGGAATTTTATTGTAAATTTTAATCACCATGTCATGGGGCCCAGATGTGACAAACTGTAATTTTGAAAATTGAGTTTTAAGTTTGTGTAAGTTACGATTGTTTCGCTTTATTATATTATTATTTAGTGAATACAGATTTTGGTGTAGTCGTGCGAATTTACAGCATTCGAAAATGTATAACGAGGGTAAGGTAAGTATGCCATATTTTATGAAATAACGTTTACATGACTCCATTTGATTTTTTTTACTAAGGATTCTAATACATTTTTTTTGCAGGATAAAAATTTCATGCATATCTGTGGAATTTCCCCAAAGTATAATACCGTATGTAAATCTAGAATGAGCATAGGCATAGTATGCCGACAGAGCAGTTTTAAAGTCTGATACCCTTTTCAAGTGGTAGAGTACGTACGTGAACGAGTTTATTTTATTTGCTAAGTTCTGGATGTGCACTTTCCACTTTAGATTACTATCAAGGTCGATGC
Organism: Macrosoma leucophasiata; assembly: GCA_036365455.1. Classification (NCBI taxonomy): domain Eukaryota; kingdom Metazoa; phylum Arthropoda; class Insecta; order Lepidoptera; family Hedylidae; genus Macrosoma; species Macrosoma leucophasiata. Next base: position 2,419,599 of record JAWQUS010000010.1, read on the forward strand.
CTAGTAGCGCTGTAGAATTAACGGTATCTATTTTGTAACTTTTATAGGTATAATTTATTTTCAATGGCTTTTTTTGATGTGGTCTGAACTCTATGAGTTTGGTTTTTTTAAAATTTAACTCAAGGTTGTTTGAATGGAGCCAATTTGTAATTTTATCAAGTGTTGTATTTAATTTAGCTTCTATTTCCAAAATGTTAGAACAAGTTAGCAGAAATGATACATCGTCCGCAAACAAAACACATAGATCGTCCGGAAAGAGCCGAGGTAGGTCATTGATATAAACAAGGAATAAGAAACATCCAAGGATGCTTCCTTGTGGGATTGAGCCTCTAACTTCAACTCGGTTTGACCTAACTTTCGTAACCTTACCTGTTATCAAATTAGTGTTTTCTATTTCAGTGCAATGTGATCTGTGTGTAAGGTATGACTTAAACCACTTGTGTGTTATACCTCTTACTCCACTTTTGTAGAGTTTGTGTAGAAGGATATCATAATTTACTCTGTCGTACGCTTTGCTCATATCAAGCAATAATCCTATAGCGCGTTTTTTGTTGTTAATTGTTTCTAATACTTTTTGAACATATTTATATACTGCTAAAATGGTAGAGCGATTTTTACGGAATCCATTCTGGCTATCGTGAAAGATTATGTATTTTTCGTAAAAATCATAAAGCCGCTTTACCATTACTTTTTCAAATATTTTCGCGGAGGAGTTTAATAGAGCTATGGGGCGATAATTATTTGGGTCACATTTTACGCCTTTTTTATGTATAGGTTTAATCAATGCTACTTTAAGTTCATCTGGGAAAGTCCCTTCTGAAAAAGATTGATTAATTAAAGTAGTGTAAGCATAGGTCAATTCATTAATACATTTTTTAATTAATGTTGGAGGTATTTCGTCAATACCACAACTATTTTTATTTTTGAGATTTTTTATTATTGTCTGTATTTCTTTCGGTTCTACATATTTTGAGAAAAATGAATTTGGCACAGTCGTTATTGTATTTAGATTTTCATGGGAAATTTTGAGTGCTGTTTGTGAGTTTCCTATGGATGCAAAGAAGTTATTGAAGTAACTAGCTACTTCTTGTGGCTCCTCTAGGCGTTTATTATTAATATTTAGTTTAATGTTAGTTTTTATTTTACAAGGTATTTGGTTTGTTTCTTCTTTAATTATTTTCCACATCGTTCGGGTTTTATTTTCGTTATTTTTATAGTTATTGACGTTACACATCTTTTTTGATATCTGTATTACTTTTTTAAGAAGTTTTGTGTAGGTTTTGTAGTGTTTTTTTATTATTTTATTTTTAGTTTGCGTGGCGAGTATTCTTAACAATCGTTTGTTTTGTGTAGATATCTTTAATCCGCGTGTTAGATATTTCTTTCTAGTATTTGTTTTTATTTTTGTAAGTTTTCGTGGAATACATTTATCTAGGATACTTTGTATGGTTTCACTAAAAGTGTTATAGTTTTCATTAACAGTTTTATAAGATTTTAATTTTTCATTCCAGTTTATTAAAGTTAGTTGCTTTTTGAATTTTGCTATATTAATTTCAGAGTAAAGTCTTTTATATATATACATCTGTGAGTGGCTAGGTATCTCTAGAGGCGTCGTTAAAGTTACTCCTTTATGATCGGAAAAACCATGTTCGTCAACAGTCAATTTACAGTTGTCGTAACAAAAATTTGAGAAAATTAAGTCTATACATGTAGAGCTAGTAGAAGTAATTCTTGTCGGCTCTTTTACTCTTTGGTGAAAATTATATGATAACAATAAATTGCAAAGCTTTTGCTTATGCTTATCGTTTAGAAAGTTAATATTAAAATCTCCACCTAGTATAATTTTTTTGGTTTTGTCCTTAATTGTTATAATTTTTAAAAGTTTTTCAAGACTAGTGTAAAATATGTCAATTTCTCTACTACTATTTGGCCAATATAAGTTTATTAGTAATAGGTTAGTATATACAATCTCAATGGCACAGATTTCGAAAATTTGTTCTACAGACATTTGTTCAATATCTACTCTTTCTCTACATTCTATATTATTTTTGATCAATATGCATGTGCCTCCTCCTGCTGTATTTTCTCGGCAAAAGAATGAACATACCTTGTAGCCATTTATATTCAGCAGTTTAATTTTTTCTTTGTCTAGCCAAGTTTCCACAATACAAATTGCATGTATACTAGGCTTTTCGTCTAGCAGTGCTTCTAATAAGTGAGTTTTATTTCTGAGACTTTGCATATTTTGAAACAGTACTTGGAAACTAGTATCGAAATAAATTATTGTTACTATTTTTTGATCTTGAAGAGTAGTTTTGGACCTGGATACTATTATCCCGTTTCCGAGAAGATAGGTTGGGTTCTACTTGGTTATCGTCCTTTCTAATAGTAGTGTAATTTACTGCGGTTTTTTCATGAGTTTGTTCATTTTTACAGGTTTCATTTCCAATCTGTGTTGTTTTTACTTCTTTCCCATCTATAAATAATTTATTGTTTCTGATTATTGCATATTTTCCGCTTCTTCTTGCCGATTGAAGAGCCTCTCTCATCTCTTTCCTTTGTTGTAGAGCTGACTTGCAAAAATAATCTGTGACGGAGAGTCCAGTATCTTTAAAATAGAATGAATTGTCGAGTATAATTCTTTTTTTATTCTTGCTTAATAATTCTATTTTTATAGGTCTTGTTGGGCCCTTTTTCCCTAAGAACGTAAGTCCTTCTATATATTCCGATATGTTTATGTTTAGAATATCGTAGAATATATTTGTTATTCTTTGTGAAAGGTCTTGTTCCGTTTCCCAATAGTTCACTGATAGGCCATGAAGTACTAATGTTTTATCACATTGTGTGGTCGGTTCATTTGGATTTTTTTGTATATTCAGCATTTCTTGTCGCAATTTTTCATTTTCAATTTTTAACTGGTTACATTGAGAGTGAAGTTGTTCGATTTTCCGTTCAATTTGAGAAATGTTTTTCTTAATTTCGGTTTGTTCATTTTGAATATCGGTGTTTTGTAATAGAAGATCATTTTTTAAGTTACGAATCGCTTGTTACGAATCGCTTGTTCTCAATCCCAACTTCCTAACTTGAGCCTCTTGAGATGTTGGTCGTCTTCTATTATTATTATTCTTTCACTTTTTTAATTAAAAACTTATTCCCTATTTTTTTACATATATAAGTATCAAAAACAAATATATATATAAAAAATAAAAAATATACGACTATCGGTACAATGATCGCCGAATCCACATGCCACATGCAGACAATCTCGTGAGCTAGATCAATTATTATAATGTCTCTCGTCAGCACGGGGTCCAATTTGAACCCCGGACCTTTGTCAGGCTTGCGCGGGGACATGGGGAGTCCAACACGTAGAGGCCCTTTCGAGAATTTTGATCTACTTTGTAATGGGTTATATTCGGCGGGACCTCTCTCTGGCTGCATCAAAAGTTAATACAGACACAGACAGACCCCGCAGAATATAATGGGACTATTGTAATGAAAAGTGATTTGCCAAACTTTGGGCTATGTGGGTGAACTGGGGGGACTAGCTGGCTGGGCTTATGGAGTGAGATCCGGCACCTGCCTATATTCAACATCTCACATTATCGAATCCTACTTTAGGCAGGTGGTGACTCGCCTCTCCTTGGTGGGCCACCCAAACAGCCAACCCGACGGTCGACAGGGGGCAACACTGTTGAGAGAGGCTGGGGGTGTCGAGAGGTGTGGCCCCGGTTTCACCATCACGAGCGAGTAATCTCGAGCTCGGAGCGGGCTTCCCCGCTATTATGCCTTTAGACACTTTCACCCCCGAGTGTATGGCTCTTGCAGAAATTTAGACAACAGCCTATTATCCAAATTTCTGCAAATGCCATATCTCTAGCGCCCCACTCTGACCAGCCAATGAAGGCAAGCCAGAGGTGAGAGACCTGATGCTCTGTCCGGCCGTACCTCTGTGTGGCGGACGAGGCGGAGCCCAGTTCTCTCGGAGGAACTCGAGATGATGGTAGGGGGTGGTGTCGCTACTCACCAACAGCTCGCCACAAGCTGCTCTGCCCCCTATTATTATTATTATTATACTAAAGTGCGGTAGCATTAATGACAATAGGATTAACACAATGTAATAGTATGCAGGCATTAAAAAATATCTATAATATTATGGCATTAGAAAACAATAAGGAACCGTTCGCGTAACGTATTTTGGTTATCATTATCTTTATAGAAGTCGTAAATTTGAGTTAAACTCGTATATTATATACAAATATCAAGAAGATTAGGCGATTCTTAAGATAATTATTTTCATATAAAAACCAATGGACGTTTCTTGATAATCATAAGATAGTCCAAAACGGTGAGTACTACAACAATTAATTGTACATAAAAAAATGTTTTTTGGTTTCACTTTTATAAATTGACTACTATTGTGTGATTTGTACTAAATACGGGGCGTAAGTAATAAAAAATAATAAGGGTCTTACGACAATACAGTAGAGGCCTTCTTACGTACGAAATCATTACTTTACATCATATTTTTTTACATTTATAATATTTATGAATAAAAATTGGAGTATTATAGAATGAAAAAAAGATTTCTAAAATGACAAAAAAAATTAAACCAAAAAAATAAAATAACTTCTCTTTTAGAATCTTTGTACAGTTTCCAATAACTTTTTGTAAATCAACGTTAGCCAAACTTAGTATTTACAAATATATTTTAAAATTTCTTGATGAAATCGTGCATTCAATTCACGGGTGTTGTACCACACAGTGCCGTCATAAAGTGCTGCAATTTTATATGAGCCGTTTTGAGTTATTTTACTACTCACACATCACTGGTGGTAGAGCTCCAGTGTCGGAGCTCGCGGGCGTAGGCACCACCGCATTACCTAATATACTTGCCGCTAAATGGCAGTGTCCGGCACTATCGTGTTCCGGTCAGGTGGTAATGTACGGCTCTGTAATTTCCGGCACAGAGGCATAATACCTTAGGCCTCAGGGGTGGTAACGCATCTGCACTTCGACCTTGGTCTTTGTGTGGGTGTCTATAGGCTGCAGTCATCACTTAACATCAATGTGAACTGCATGCTTGTTTGCCACTTCGATTACATAAAAAAAAGAAAAAAACTCACAACGTTTTGAATTATTGTCTATGTGTCCTATAAAGCAACGCCGGAGGGGAGTAGCCATATGCTGGCTTTCCCCTCTGTCAAAGTACAAGGCCAAATGGCCTATACATGTCGCCTAGATGTTTAAATGTGTGCGTGAAATTGTTTCTGTATTTTGTTTAAGTCAAGGTGTGAGTTTCGTAGTAATAGACGATTTTTGTAGTGTGCGTGTGTGTCGCACGCATTTCCCCCCGCAAAAAATGACAGACTGTTTTTCATCGGTAATACACGCTATGGCTACTCCCCTCCGGTCCGCCGCGACCGGTGGGCCGCGTTGCTCTATGATGTGTCCCAAAGACGAATAAAATTAATTAAGGTACACTTAATACTTTTTTGGAAACCAATACATCCCAATTCTGTGAACCCCAATCAGTGATCATGCTTTAGCTTCACTAACCGTAATTTTTAGGGTTCCGTAGTAGACAAGGAACCCTTATAGTTTCGCCATGTCCGTCTGTCTGTCTGTCTGTCCGTCCTGGGTTTAGCGCAAAAACTATTTGTACTGGAGACTTGTAATTTGGCAAATGTATACATCTTTATTAAAAAACCGCCGACAGAGTGGTAGAATAAAAACTTTTTTTTTATTTATGGTACCTCCCCTACATGTAACGCGCGGATAATTTTTTATTTTTGGTTTTTATATAGTGTGAGATATAGTTGGATAGGTATTTTTAAAACGTCAGGGGTTTGCAAATATCATTTTTCGATTTAGTCAACGGTTTGTGAGTTATTAAGCTTTAAAATGCCAATTTTCGTAAGAGTCAAGAGTTCCCCCCAGTACCAACTAAACGGTTGTTGTAAGAAATTCAAACGTTACGGCAATAGTAGCCATATATAATGAAATGAAAAGGAAAACTATCACACATAAGATGGCTTTACAAGTTTGCGAGAAATAGTCGACCAAATGTATTTTACTCGAAAATTTCGAATAAATCCATAGAAAATATTTATCACTTAATTTAATTAGATACATCTCTTACTCTGTTACTACGGAACCCTACACTGCACGTGGCCCGACACGCACTTGGCCGGTTTTCTATTTAAAGTTCATTAGTAGATATCATAGCAGCACATTTTTCTATTGCGAATATTCTTTTCCCAGATCTACAAAATGAAATTCTTCCTCGCCTTCGCACTCATCGTAGCCGTAGCTTCGGCTAAAAATGTTCCCGTGACCACCGCGGAACAGGCGGAGATCCAAGAGATCATCGCCGCCATCCAGAGTCCCAGCACCGACCCCGCCACCGCTGCTGCTCTCGAGCAGATGCTCCACGATATCCTCGGAACCGGACCCGTCTCTGTCGGACCTGCCATCGTCGACGAATTCGAGCCTATCATAGTCGGACCTGCTATCGTCGACGAGTTCGAGTCTATCCACGTCGGACCCGAAGTTGTCGACTTCCCCATCAGCGAAGTGCAGCCTACCCCCGTCGCTCCCATGCCCGTCGCTCCTGCTCCCGCTGCTGACACTCCTCTGGTTCAGATCATCCTGAACATCAACTCAAACGTTGCTGGCAATCCCGTGACCGTCGATACCGTTAACGTTCCTGTTGCTCCTATTGTTCCCGAAGTCCAGCCTACCCCCGTGTCGGTTGCTGAACAGCCCATCGCAGTGGAGGTTGCCGGTACCCCCGTGCAAGTCGTGGACCAGCCCATCCAGATTGTTGAGCTTCCCGAGATTGAGGCTGTCCAGGTCGGCCAGCCAATCCTTCCCGCTCCCGCTGTCGTCCTCCCCGAAATCTTGAACTAAGGATTTACCGTTCAATTTGACTACCATCTCATTCGATGTTTTTATGTCTTTTGATAATTTGATGCAATAAACTAAATATACTCAGTGATTTTGTACTTTTTTTTAATGTAAGTTAAGTCACACAATCCGGTTCTCTCCACAAGTTCGGTTATTTAATGAAAACCAACACACCTAATTGCGAACAGTGCGATGTTGTAGAAGATGTGCAACTAATTTTAATGGAATTTGTTTGTTATAAGAGGGAGAGAGAAAAAATAATGTCTGAATTGGATAGTAATGTAATGGAAGTAGGATTGTTTCAAAGTAATTTATCGGAGCCATGTAGTGAAAGAGCGAGATTTGTTTATGTATGAATATTGTTAACGAGATGCAAAAACGGTATTTTTTCTCTTTCTTCTTAGGATACGATGGGGCTGGCATGGTCTCGCTAGATTAAAAACCCCTAAATGAAAATAAAGATTAAAAAAAAAGGAATTAAGTCGCAATCACGCAGTTCATATGACGTTAAATGATGACTGCAGTTTATAGATATCTACATAAAAACTAGAGGTCAAAATATAGATGCGTTGCCACCCCCGAGACCTAAGGTGTTATGTCTCCGTGATCGAGACCCCGAGGGGTCATACATTACTGCAGCCTATAAACATAGAGCAACACCGGAGGGGAGTAGCCATATGCAAGCTTTCCCTTCCGTCAAAATACAAGTCCAAAGAGGCCTATACAAATCGCCTAGATGTTTAAATGAGTGCGTGAAATTGTTTCTGTATTTTGTTTATGTTAAGGTGTGAGTTTCGTAGTAATAGAAGATTTTTGTAATGTGCGTGTATGTCGCAAGCATTTCCCCCCGCAAAAAATGACAGACTGTTTTGCATCGGTAATAAACGCTATGGCTACTCCCCTCCAGTCCGCCGCGACCGGTGGCCCGTGTTGCTCTATGCCCATAAACAAAACATCTATGAAATCAGAGTATTCAGTGTACAAGCGTTGTCTTTTGTGAGCGTTCTGCCATCCAGATTCGCCTCTTTATCTCGGTAACGTCGACGATATTAATGCTAGGAATGTTGCAGGTGACATTTCTCAGATTTCCGGCTCTGTTCGGCCAATATTTGTTTATGGCTTTTTGTATTTGGCTGGTGGTAGAGCTTCAGGAGCTCGCGGGAGTAGGCACCACCGCATTACCTAATATTCTTGCCGCTAAATGGTAGTGTTCAGCACTATCGTGTTCCGGTCAGGTGGTAATGTACGGCCCTGTAATTTCCGGCACAGAGGCATAACACCTTAGGCCTCAGAAGTGGTAACGCATCTGCATTTTGCATCTGCATTTTGTCTTTGTGTGGGTGTCTATATAGACTGCAGTCATCACTTAACATCAATGTGAACTGCATGCTTGTTTGCCTCTTTCATGACATAAAAAAAAATGTGAGGCCAACCTATGCCTACCCCTTCGGGGATTAAAGCCGTGAAGTTACGTTGTAAAATGGCAACCCATTATACGTCCCACTACTATATAGTCTCTCCCCTTTTTTGGGGGGAGGCCTTTTTTATTTTAATTCTGCGTAATAGATCAGGTGGTACATAAAAGCCTATACTATATACGTTCTCCACCGCGCGCTACATATTATATCTGTCACCACACGATAGATACATCCATACAACAGAACATCAACCCAATAGTCACCGACCATATATGAGAGTTCATGATCATTAAAAGATCCGGACGAATTGAGAACCTCCTCCTTTTGAAGTCGGTTAAAAATTAAAAACTAATTCATTAAAATAGTCGACGCCTTTTCTGTGTCTTGCTATTAAAAAAGTATCAGGCATTTGTTTCATTCTCCATTCTTCTATACTTATAATAAATCTGTAGAAGTGTAAATTCTGTACATCAAAAATATTGAAAAAATAAATACCAGGGGATGTTATTAGATCGATACCGAAAACAAATATGTGATTAGATTTTTTTTTGTCTGTCTGTCTGTCTGTCTGTTTGTTCAAGCATCACATAAAATCTACCGGTCTGATTACAATGAAACTTGGTATGATTATATTATATTTTAACCTTTGGCGCACAACACTGGGTGCTTTTTATCCCGGAAAAATGTCTGTTTGTCTGTGTGTTTGTGCACGCTAATATCATAAACGGCTTATTCGATTTGCGGTTTTCACATATACATTGTGGTAAGTTTCACTTAACAAATAGTGTTTGTTTCATGTGAATCGGTTCAGAAATAAAAAAGTTATGTGAATTTAAATAAATCGTATCGAATATTTTAAAGCAATTCTGAATCTTAGTTCTATCTTTTAGGGGGTTTCGTACCTAAAAGGTAAAAACGGACCCTACGGATTACTAATCCTCCGCTGTCTGTCTATCTGTCCGTCCGTCCGTCTGTCTGTCACCAGGCTGTATCTCATAGATAGTGATAGCTAGAAAGCCAACATTCACACAAATTATGTAGGTATTTAATTTTCTGTTACCGCTATAATGCAGACGCTTAAAATTATCACTGAATTTTTAGGTCTTATGTTGTATTGTAGCTTCGATAATAAATCTATATACATACAAATAAATAAAATTGGAGTGTCTTTTTGTAATATTAAAATAACCGCTTTTTTATACACGGTACATATACCAAAACAACATTTTTTACAATTTTTGTCTGTCTGTTTGGCGGGGCTAATCTTGGGAACGGATTGACCGACTTTGACGGGACTTTCATCAGGATCAGCTATCTGATGTGATAAGGAGTAACTTAGGCTACTTTTATCCCCATACATCCAAACACACATACATACCTACAAACAAATAAGTAGAATTGGAGTGTATCCGACTTTGACGGGACTTCCATGGGTAGGTAGCTGATGTAACAAGGAGTAACTTAGGCTACTTTTATCTCCATACATCCATACATACATACATACCTACATACAAATAAGAAGAATTGGAGTGTCTTCGACTTTGACGGGACTTTCACTGGCAGATAGCTGATGTGATAAGGAGTAACTTAGGCTACTTTTATCTCCGTACAACCATACATACATACATACCTACATACAAATAAACAGAATTTGAGTGTCTCCGATTTTGACGGGACTTTCACTGGCAGATAGCTGATGTGATAAGGAGTAACATACGCTACTTTTATACTAGCTGCGCCCACGACTTCGTCCGGGTAGATACTGAACAATCATATTTTTTCTCACGTAGACAAAGTCGCGGGCACAGCTAGTCTATAATATAATCCCATTTCCACACCACCACCAAGTCTTATATTCCCCCTGTTTCCTGCCTATATGACTTATTAAAGCTGCTCAGTATGACATAGTTCAAATAATATTTGTCACCTATGTTCATTAACTCCTCTCCTAAGTAAAACCCTAATGTAATGGAAGTGGCAAACAAGCATGCAGTTCACATTGATGTAAAGTGATGACTGCAGCCCATACCCACACAAAGACCAAGGTCAAAATGTAGATGCGTCACCACTCCTGAGGCCTAAGGTGTAATGCCTCTGTGCCGAAAATTACAAGGCAGTACATTACCACCTGACCGGAACACGATAGTGCTGAACACTATCATTTAGCGGAAAGTAACTATATTAGGTAATGCGGTGGTGCCTACGTCCACGAGTTCCATCACTGGAGCTCTACTACCGGCATATACCGGTAAAGGCGGCAGTCATCACTTAACATCAATGTGAGCTCCAAGCTTTTTCGCAACCTGCCGTAGTATTCCGCACATAAAAAAGGACCGGGATATCTGACTACACTTAAACGTAATTGTCAGATCATTCTACGTAACAAAGGTATAGTATACAATTTATGAGCATAGTTGCAGCCTTCAGCGAAATTTTTGTATCTTAATAAAATAATTTTAAATTTATTTAAGTCAATAAATGGAGTAGGTACAATCAACGATGAAAATACAATCGGAATTAATATTCATTCTGTACTGCTAAAATATTCAAGATTACCTATACACTAAATAAACTATTGCACAAAATTTGTATGTGGCTAGATCGAATGTCAAATTATTGGAAAATATCTTTTTTTTGTCTGAACGTAGAAAGACAAGCAAACGGGCAACCTGATGGAAAGTGGTCGCCGTCGCCTATGTACATTTGCAACACCAGGTGTGTTGCCAACGCGCTGCCAGCCCTGAAGAACTCTTTTGACGCCATTTTGAAGAATCCCATATTTTAGCACCTAGGCAACACTTCAGAGAGAAGTTGGTTCCACAATTTACACGTTCTGGGCAGGAATGAACGCGAAAACCGCACCGTTGAGCACTGCCAGATGTCCAGTCGGTGAGGGTGAAACTTCTATATTCGATTCGGGTAGTACGGTGTAGGAAAAGAGACGGTGGCACCAAGTCGAACAGTTCAGCAGAGCACTCACCATTGTAGAGACGCTACAACACGCACAGACTTCGAATATGTCTGCGGTGGCTCAGATGTTCGAGCCTGTCAGTAAGTTCGTGTTATCAATACGAACAGCGCGTTTTTGTAGGGAGTAAATTGGACCAAGCTGGTATTTGGGGGCTCCCGTCTACAAATAAGAGCAGTATTCCAGATATTAATGTATTATTTTATCTGAATATATATAAATCATACTGGATGAAATCTGGAGGGGAGGAAGATGCCACTAGTTTTGTATCTACTATTCAATTCTATTCAAATTGAAAAAGAATTTATTCACATAAAATTAAAAAAAAAAACTATTGCGTTTCATAATAATATTATAACAGATAAATTCTTATAAAATCTTGTGATTCAATTCTTATAACATTTATACTACACTATTTGTTAAAGTTAGAGTAATTGTAACATTTCACATCCTTCTCTAACTTACAGAAATCTTTTAAAGTTAGAGAAGGATGTGAAATGTTACAATAACTAATATCGTAGTGCAACCCAGGCTCAGTGCCTTTCAGATTGATAGACACCCAGTTACATAACACGGTTTATGTCAGAATCACCAGCTACTAAATAGCTAAATTGTTTACTATTTTTTTAACATTGATAGTAGAAAACAGTCATACAGTTCATATGGATGTAAGTGACGACTGCAGCCTATAGACATCTACACAAAAATCAGAGGTCAAAATGCAGATGCGGTGCCACTCCTGAGATCTCAGATGTTACTAAGAGGAACACGTTTGCTATAAAGGAGATGTTGCAAAAATGTATGGACCTCCGGCCATGTATTGTACACAATATCATTAACAGGCAAAATTAACATAAAAACGTTTTTTAATGCATATTTTCACTTATTAAGCTTTGATTGCAGTTACAAAACATTATTTTCAGTAAGAATTGCAACTCAAAACCAACATGGCGAATATGGTAGGCGACGTCATTATGACATTTTCATTTTTTAAATTGTTTTTTTTTATTATAATAATGTATTAATTAATAATTATGATAAAATAATTATAGTACTTGGAGAAAATAGTAATATTTTCTAAATACCATTGCCATTACTAGACTTTCATTGTATTCCACTAGTTGGCGCCTTAATGTAGTGGACGCTACATCACTCCCCTCCAAGACCGGAGGTTGATATGATCGAGACAGCTGTCAGAGCTTCTCGCGGAGCTGTGCCAATGCCATATAGTCCCATGCCGCAAGTCCCAGTGAGTCGGGTGCGAAGGTCCTCAGTGAGTCGAGGTAGTCGCTGCTGCGGTGATGCGAAAGTCCCCTTTGAGTTGAGGTAGTCGCTGCGTAGTAGCTACTGCGTCCGTCCACGCAGTACTGACGCTGATGTGGCTGCAGGGTAGTCCAGGCATGCGCGGTCGCTGCAGGCGTATGGAGTATCCCTGATGAAGCCGAGGGTGCTGGCTGGCGTGACTTGGTTACCGCTCGATCAGGTGCTGGTGATGTGAGGGATGACGTCGTCGAAGGTGCTGCAGAGAGTGGCTGGTGAGAAGGTTGCTTCCAATCACGTCGGGGGTCACCACTGTGGAGGAACGGGTGGAAGTGTTCCTCCGGCGAAAAGGGAGGATCCTCCTACCAGGCGAGGTGGTAGCGCCTGGCGGGCCGCGGCTCAACGGTTGACGTTGAGAAGTTGTATATAAGCCAAGCCAACTCTTGTGAAATCTTCGTATGTGCGATGTAATTTGACTGCACGCCATCTATCGTACTAGACAAATACTGTAAGGTTTCATTGTATTCCACTAGTTGGCGCCTTAATGTAGTGGACGCTACACTATCAAAATCGATTTCATGTGTTAATACTATATTAATCGTATCCCAATTTAAAAAAAAAATCATCGGATCGTCCTTAAGTTGATCGATTTATTTTTTTGATAATATGTGATGCACTAGTAAGATACAGATAGTATTGGTTTTGTTTTATATACTTAAGTACTATCCCAATCGTCGGCTGTATCGCCGCCATGTTGAACATCGTTGAAAACGATAAAATCGTTTGAATTAAATGTGGTTGTAACTCTAAAATATATTCTTGATTAAATTAATTGTATTTTTTTCGGTTTATGCTTTAATTTACCCATTTTTTGAGGACATGTACAAACCAGAGCCGAGCTCGCAACATCTCCTTTCAGTAAACAGCAAGTCATGTTCAAATTTTCGATATGTTGTTTTGCTTAATAACTTGTTCAATTATTACTACTAAAAACAACTTACTTATAAAATTATTATGTCACAATATCGGGTGTTATAATATTTGAATCTCTAATCTAAACTAATATTATAAAGAGGTAATATTTTTTTTTGTTTGTTTGTTTGTTTGTAATGAATAGGCTCAATAACTACTGGACCGATTTTAAAAATTCTTTCACTATTCGAAAGCTACATTATCCACGGGTAACATAGGCTATCCTTTATTTTAGAAAAAATAAAGTTTCGTAAGATATTTGGATTTTTCAGACACAAGGTGTAAAAAATCAACCAGAAAAGTTACTTATTTGGCGTACGCTGCCTAAACTATGAAAGATATCGAGGAAGACTTTAGGCTATATCTATGTATAATCATCACGCTAAGACGAATAGGAGAGGGTAGGCAACATTGCACCGCGCGAAGCCGGGGCGGGCCGCTAGTTTTAAAAAAAATGTAGTTATTTTATAGAATCTGCATTATACCATATAATGTGTATTATTCCAAAATAGTTTATATGACAATTTAAATAATAAATTTAACTTAATATTATACTAGGTATTTCGTGCATGCCCAGCATTACAGTCGAATCAAAAAACTTAATTGAATTTATGATTGCAAGCATTTATAAATAAATTGTCTTTCAATTTAGCATGCAGCTTTGCATGCCAAATATCAACTTGCTCCGTCTGGTGGTTTGAGTCATATATACTCTGGTTTGTATACTCTTATTCAACTATATACGTATATATAGTTGTATAAGAGTATACAAATACTAGTTTGAGTTGTAGATTAAAAGATCAGTCATGTTGGTTTTTTAAATGAAATGTTGTTTCACGTTTCTAAATTTCGCGCTGAGCTCAAGTGGCTTCTTATATCCCTTCGCAGGAATACTCACATTCTCTCTCTTCTTTACTGTCTACTATTCTTACCTCGTACCCCCGATTAAATCAAAATTCGCTTCAATTTCCTTTGTCATACAAATTCCCTCTCCCTCCGATCTACAGAAAATCTTCTTCTTCAAATACCTACCTCTACACTCCTCTTCCTTTATTTCCGATTCTTTCACAGTTACAGCAGTGCGATTGTGGAATACCTTGCCGTTAAAAATTCGTCAAGCTCAGACTCTTGAGTCTTTCAAAAAACAGCTCAATGAGTACTACCTAGCTAAAAATTAGTATTGCTCTTAATAACCTATAATATTGCTGTATTATTATGTATATACCTATCCAATGTTGTTTATCTATATATGTTTTATACTTTGTATTTTATTAATTTAATTACTGTACGTATTATTTATTTAACCTGTACACCCCTACCGTCTTAACCAAATCAAAAGTCTCCTTCCACCTACAGGTAGTCTGGAAGAGATCGCTTTAAGCGATAAGACCGCCTGGTTGTATTGCCTTTTTGCTATGCATCTAATTTTATTTTTGTAAAAATTATTGGTGTACAATAAAGAATATTCTATTCTATTCTATTCTATTCTATGTTGGTGGTAAGCAAGTACAAAATAGACGGTAAATAAACCTACACAGGGCTTATTGAAATAAGCGCATCACCTCTTGCAGGCAGCCTTTCTACACCAATCCCAACAACATCTATTCCACGACTTTTTACAAATCTTAATAAATAACCTAAAAAAACTGCCACCATAAGGCTATGCAATAAATGTGAAGGAAAGATTTGACAAATCGGGCAGAACTTCGGTAGCTCTGTTGGAAGAGCGGCTGGACTAGATTCCCAGTGGCCGCAAGTTCGAGTCTCGCCTGACGTCAAATTTTTCTTTCCATTTTTCTTTAAAAAAATCTAGAAAAATATTCTAAAATTTCAAAAGAGCATTGCCGCCGCTGCTTTACCCCTCAACCCCGCTTTCCGCTGTACGTCGCGATATATTACCTAGGCAAAACTGCATGACATACCTTAGCTCAGAGTACCTAAATACGAGTTCTAAGGCAAAATAAATAAGTTGTAAGGAAAAACTTAAATTTAAAAACCCATTAGCTTTAAAAAGTCGTTTATCAAAATTAAATGTTTTTGGAATTGATGTAGACAGGCTGCCTGCAAATGATGATGCGCTTAATATAAATTAACCCTATAAATGCATTGCCACCCTTGAATCCTAAATTGTTTTACCTCAACCTCAGACAGAAATGAACCTACTTGAAACTCAAACTCAAACATTTATTTAATCACTTGGAAATAACAGAATTGTGATAGGTCAAATGTCAAAATATGAAATTAAGGCGAATCAACTGATACGTTGATAAATATGTCAAAGTAAACAAAAATAAAAT
Organism: Macrosoma leucophasiata; assembly: GCA_036365455.1. Taxonomy (NCBI): domain Eukaryota; kingdom Metazoa; phylum Arthropoda; class Insecta; order Lepidoptera; family Hedylidae; genus Macrosoma; species Macrosoma leucophasiata. Next base: position 2,435,423 of record JAWQUS010000010.1, read on the forward strand.
AATTAATGTAATGGTCCAAAAAATACTAAATAATAGAAATAGGTATCAACAGAATGTTCCATACTCTCTTTTACAAACGGCAAGATAATAGATGTGAAAGATAAAAGCTAAATAAATAATATGAGACATTCTTTATCCTTCACTGGCAAAGCCCACATTACTGAGAAAAACCTGCCGAAATAAAACTTCCTTCAAGGATTTCCTGGGCCTCAGAAACCATCTACATTCGTATTTTATATCTGTTTTATGTCTGTCATCGAAATTATGTAAGGTTCAGTTCCACCAAGCTATTTGATAAAGTTAAAGTTATTGTAACATTTTACATCCTCTAACTTTAACAGATTTCTTTAAGTAAGAGAAGGATGTGAAATGTTACAATTGACAACATTTCAAAATTGACACGTCCCTAAAAGAAAAATACCGTTTCTTTATTTTTCTTCTCTGAGTTCAAAAATATATTTTTTGTATGTTTTTATTTCTGTAAAAAAAAAATAAAACGGAAAAACATGTGATGACGTCACATATATGGTGGAATGAAGCAATTACCATTGCCTATCTTAAGATGAAAACATTATTGTTACATACTCTGTGACAAGATATGTCAAATTGATACGGATACGTCAATGTCAAAGTATAAAACTATGAAATAGGGTTGGTGATCCGAGACCTCAGATCGATTAATCGGAAAAGCGATCTTTAGGCCCCAAAAAATCGATTCTTGTTTAAATAATTATAATAATTTATATAACTCGATCCACAGTACTGGATTGATCTAGTGAATCGATACTATACCCTGGAAAATCGAAGATTGATCTTTTGGTTAATTCACATAGGGACATAGGAAACATACAGATCATAAGATTTAACGTTTAAACGTGAGCATAGGAAGAATTTTACCAGCATTGAACACTGTTGAGTTGGTTTTTTTTTCGGTCGTCTGTTTTCCTAGGAATTCAGTATTACGTAGCCCAAATCAAAAATAGATCGATAATCGAAGAACGATTTTTAATACACTAACTTTCAAAGTAGAAATTATGAATGAAAAGTACAAAATTTCGAAAAATGGTTAAACACGGGTGCCTTAGTTTTGGATTAACTTTTAAATAATGTTATAAAACATGTAGGTCAAAAATATGAATATCTTGGTGCAACCCAGTCAGTCAACCATGAAGCGCGCATGGCCCAGCGGCTGGTGCAGATCGTAAGCGATCTGCTCGGTTAAGCACTACGGGTGCGGTCGGGTAGTGTGATGGATGACCGCTAGCGGCAAATTAAATGCGCGTTTCCGTATTTCGGAGGGCACGTTAAGCCGTCGGTCCCGGTTGCTATCGATGGATAGCAGTCGTTAAACCTTGTCGGAGGCCTTATGGACGGTTTGAAAATATCGGACAGTGGGTTGGCCACTAACCCACCTACCTCCACCAATCCGCATTGGAGCAGCGTGGTGGAGTAAGCTCCAGGCCTCCCCCCAAAAAAGGGGAGAGACTCGTGCCCAGCAATGGGACGTATAGTGGGTTGCCATTATTATTATTATAACCCAGTCTATGTACCTAATACAATATTAATAACGGTAGTAGGTAGACAAGCAAGCAAAGTAGCAATTTTTTACTGTAAACAGGTTGTAGAACGTGAAATTTTCTTTTGTAGATGATGGTACGGAACACTTCGTACGCGAGTCCGACTCGCACTTGGCCGGATTTTTTTTACAATGGTCACCACAAAGTGTTTCAAATCTCCCTTTCGAGACCTAACCCGGAATTGCCACCGTCGTTTGTAAGCTGAGAACAAAATTAATGTTAAATCTTCACCATAACGTAAGCCCCGTTTAGATCTGATGCTATTTCTTCTATTTCAATTTGTTTTGTAATGTCAAAAACTTTTAAGCCACTTAAAATCGATTATCTTTTCAATATTTTGACCGTGAGACGTGGCTTTAATTTTCTAAGCGGATTATTTTGTGAGTATCAGTGCATTCTTATCAATGTCTCTTAATATACATGATGCTTCCTATTCCGTTTTGTCATATTATATTTATGTTAATCAGGTCAGATACTTGTATTTCTCAAAGAATATTTTATATTTCAGTGAATTTTCTTAGCATCTAAAAATTATTCTTATCTTCGATTATTATCTTCGGATTTCAGTGTATTTATATAGTCAAACGCAATTGTATTGTAACAAATTTTCAATATTGTTATTCTTATAAACATTCACCTTTACGTCATTTTTGTCAGTCTTTGCATTGTTATTCGAAGTATTTTTATTCATAGTATTATAAATCATTATTATTATTTGTGATTATTTCTCATTCTGGGATCTTGCTCTTGCTCTTGTACTTGTGTATTTGCTGCGTTTCTTTATTTAATTTTTATTCTAGTCATGATTCAAGTCATCAATTGAATATATAATGGAGTGAGTGACATAGTCTTTATTTAATTTTAAAATTTATTATGAATTTGGCGAGGTCATTTTGCTGTTGGTTACTCTTTCAGTGCGCGAAGTATCATTTCAATATATTCGTACACGTTCAGACCAAACTATAAGGGTTCCTTGTTTACTACGGAACCCTAAAAATGAACCCATTCGTCGCGTGCCCGTGCCTTGCGGAGAGCCCGCGGCTTTAATTTAACACTTCCAAACTCAGATGCTACTGACAATATTATTATTGCTTTTATTAATTGTCTGAATGAAATATATCATTTACTTTTTTCGTTATCTTAATATATATAAATCTCGTGTCACAATGTTTGTCCTCAATGGACTCCTAAACCACTTAACCGATTATAATAAAATTCGCACATCATGTGCAGTTCGATCCAACTTGAGAGATAGGATAGCTTACATTACGCTATGACTAATAGGAGCAGAGCAGCGCGGGCGAAGCCGGGGCGGGCCGCTAGTCTATCTATATAAAATGTTACATACGCAATTGAGTATTTTAGCACAATTTATTTTAAAGTTACCTATCAAAATAATTGCACCTGAAAATTAGGTATGCAATAAGTAATAAATGTGCATATACTACTAGTTGCTAACTTAATTCTCATTACATGTTGTAAACTTTATTTTGAGGTTTGAATAAGGGTCAATAAATTGACTCCTAGCATTGTTGTCATTACCAAAATAGTTTTGCATTATGTAGACTTTAAGACAATATATTTATCCATGCTAATATGTATCACAGCTTAAAGAGATGTACCGTACCTATTAATACTGTGCGAAATTCAAGATTCAAGATTCGAAATTAATTTATTTAGAATTAATGACATTTTCTTGTGATCAGACTATAAAAGTAGAATTAGAATTAATAACAATGACACATTGATTAATATGCCAAAGTAAACCATAAAAAATAAAATAAATAATACCATAACAAATAACATGGCTAATATAACTCCAATAAAAATACCGATTTTTAAATCAGATAACTTAAACGAGATAAACAGCAGAATACAAAGGAGATGTTGCGAACTCAGCTCTGGTTCGTACACTACCTCAAAAAATTGATAATTTAAAGAAGAATCCAAAAAAATACAATTCTTTTATTCAAGAATATATTTAAGAGTTATAACCACCTTTAATTCAAACGATTTTATCATTTTCAATCATGTTCAACACGGCGGCGATACAGCCTACGCTTGGGGTAGTACGTTATGTAGATAAAACAAAACTAATGCTATCTGTATCTTACTAGTGCATCACATTTAACAAAAAAACGATGTATGGAATCGATCAATTTAAAGAAGTTGCAATGAATTTCTTTAAATCGGAAATCAATTAGTATCGATTATTGTGGAATTTGTCAAAATGACATCGCCCGCCATAATCGCCTTGTTGGTTTTGAGTTGCAATTCTAACTGCAAATAATGTTTTATAACTGAAAACAAAGCTAAATAAGTGAAAATATGCAGTAAAAAACGTTTTTATAGTGATTTTGCCTGTTAATGATATTGTGTACAATACATGGCCGGAGATGTATAAATTTTTGCAACATCTCCCTTAATCGCAAAGAGCAATAAACGTCATGGGTACAACAGTACCCACCATCGACGAAAGGAGAAGCTGTGTTGTGTCGTCGATGGTACCCACCAACAAATATTTCGTATCACTATCAATATTTACCATAGGCAGTGCAGCAGAGATATCGCTCTACTACTAACTCGCTCTTAAACTAGCTAATTGTCGTGCAGGGCGAAGAAGATAAATCTATACTAATATTACAAAGAGGAAAACTTTGTTTGTTTGGTTGTAAATGAATAGGCTCAAAAACTACTAAATCGATTACAAAAATTCTTTCATTATTCGAAAGCTACGTTATCCACGGGTAACATAGTCTTTTATGGAAAAATAGGATTTCGTAAGATATTTGGGTTTTTCAGACACGAGGTGTAAAAAATCAACCAGGAAAGTTACTTATTTTGCGTACGCTGCCTAAACTATAAAAGATATCGAGGAAGGCTTTATTCTATATCTATAATCATCAAGCTAAGACGAATAGGAGAGGGTAAGTAACATTGCATCCGCGCGAAGCCGGGGCGGGCCGCTTGTAAATTATATACCTGAATTTTTTCGTCATAAGGGATTCTGCATATGCAGGAAAGAGCATAAAAGTAAGTTGAACGCAGTCGAGATTACGAACGCGATCGGTGTATCACTCACCGATCGCGTTCGTAATGAAGATGTAAGAAAGAGGCTTTGTGTGAATGATAGTACTTATCGGTGTAAAAATGAAAAAAGGCATGCTCCGATGGTTCGGGCATATAGAAAGAATGTCGAATGAGCGAATGACTAAACAGATATACAATGCGAATGTGGATGGTTGCAGAGGCCCAGGAAGACCAAGACTGACCTACCATGACCAAATAGGTCGAGTTCTGTCTGATGGTGGGATCAAAAGTCTTAGGAATCGGCATGCATGAATGAAGAGAATGATGAAAGTAGACGAGGCACGAGAGGTTTGTCAGAACCGGGATATCTGGCGCTCTACACTCTCTGCCTACCCCGTTAGGGACCTGGCGTGAAGATACATCCATACATAAGGGATTCTGCTGTCATTGTGCCGGTAGTAGTTACGGCCAACGGACTTGTAGGCCTTGTAGCGAAGAGCCTCAACCAACACCTAAGGAGACTCTCACTTGTGTACAAGTACAGTAAGTACTCAATATTGCACATCAGGCGTTATAGGCTAAGATCCCACTGCAGAATCATTTCGTTCATCCAGATATACTGCAAACCTATTTTTTACACATATTTATAATCTAAAGAATATATATCCAGTAGGTTGCCTCATACAAAATGGCTGCAAGTATTTTTTTAATATTTTTTTGGGAATTATTTTTTTTTATTTATTTTTTCAATAAAATATCGTCAACCTCACGGTAATATGTATAAAGACTCTGAAAAATTACGTCTGCCTTTGCGTACTTGGCCGCCCCTACGTATTTTCGTTCCGCCCCGCTAACTTTTTACGTCCATGACGTATATTATGTATTATTTATATATCAAATTAAAGCTATTTTTCTCATTATTATGGTATTCGGGAGCCAAAATAAATCGGCCGCAAAAAAGAGTTGCTGGTTGTTAAAGATAAAGTAATTTAATTAAAAATACTTGCGGCCAAATTTTGATAGACTACCTAGTGGATATATATTCTCTAGATTATAAAGTTGCGTAAAAATTAGGTTTGAAGCATATCTGGATGAACGAAATGATAAAGAAAAATGGAAAGAAAAATTTGACTTCAAGCGAGACTCGAACTCGCGACCTACTGGGAATCTAGTCCAGCCGCTCTTCCAATTGAGCTACTGAAGTCCTGCCCGATTTGTCAAATCTTTCCTTCACATCTATTGTATTGCTTTATGGTAGCAGCAGCGCCATCTATTACCAACTATGCTAGTCAGGCAACCGATATAATAGACTTTTCAGTTTATTGAATATCGTAAAGAAGTCGCTTTTACCCTTAATAATTGTTTTATATTATTTCGCATTAACACATGCTTGTGAAATATATTTTATTTTTAAAGAAAAATGGAAAGAAAAATTTGACTTCAGGCGAGACTCGAACTCGCGACCTACTGGGAATCTAGTCCAGCCGCTCTTCCAATTGAGCTACTGAAGTTCTGCCCGATTTGTCAAATCTTTCCTTCACATCTATTGCATTGCTTTATGGTAGCAGCAGCGCCATCTATTACCAACTATGCTAGTTAGGACTAGATTCCCAGTAGGTCGCGAGTTCGAGTCTCGCCTGAAGTCAAATTTTCTTTCCATTTTTCTTTAAATATAAAATATGTCAATATGGATTTCAGAAAGGAAAGGGAACAACTGATTTGTTCGCCAAATTTACTGATGATGTCAACAAGCACCTAAATGAAAAGAAACATGTTCTGGTCTTATTTATTGATTTCTCGCGTGCATTTGATACCTTGAATCATAATGAACTGGTCTCTCGACTTGACGACTGTGGGATTCGAGGACCAGTTCTGAAATGGTGTGAAAATTATGTAATGAACCGTTCTTACGTCGTTAAGGTAAATAATACAATTAGCGATCCCGTTACTATTATTGAGGGAACGGCTCAAGGCTCAGTGCTTGGTCCCTTGCACTTTCTATCGTACGTAAATGACATGAGCAACTGCGTAAGGCATTCAACTTGTTGTCAGTTTGCAGATGATACTTGACTTGTTGCTACTAGTAGAAATCTCAATTCCACCTGTCTTTATCTACAGGAAAAAATGTACAATTTAGTCAAGCGGTGCCATGATGCAGGCCTTGTTCTAAATTCTAATAAAACAAAATTATTATATATAAAGTCTCCTTACATTAAATCACAGCGATTAGATCCTATAGCAGCTCACAATCATTTCTGCCTTCATACAGCCGGTCCCGATGGGTGTAATTGTCCTGCGATTGAACAGGTTAAAAGTCACTTATATCTAGGATTGACGATAGACAACAAGTTGTGCTGGAATGAGCACATAAGCAATGTCTGTATCAAACTGCGTAAATTTTTAGCAAACCTAAAAATACTCAATTCCCGCCTACCATTCAAGACAAAGCTTATGCTGTATAATTCCTTTGCAGATTTCATAATATGTTACGGTCTAAGTAGCTATGGCCGGACCTACTTCACCTACCTTAAAAAAGTGTATAATCTTCAATTAAAAATAATAAAATTAATCTTATCACCCAATATTCTATTACAATACCATGATAATGAAATAGAACTGTTTCGACATTGTAAAGTATTACCTATCTTTGATCAAATCAAATATGTATTATTAAAAGAACATTATTTCGATGACACAATAAAGTTAAACATTCAGCATCCTGTATACACGCGAGCAGTTGCACAGAACCGGTTATGTACAACTCGAGCAAAAAACGTGTACGGTGAACGGACATCGGCGTATTTGTTACCTAGGTTAATTAATGCACTACCCTCACATGTGCGTGATATTATAAGTCCCAAAAATATTGAATCCAAGCTTAAAACATTTTTTAATGAAAATTGTAAAGGTACGAATTGACTATTGTTAACCGTTTTGTTTAAATTTTATTTATTTTTAAGTAATTTGTTACAAAAACGTAGAACTAAAGTAGCATCGTTACAAACCTCTGTGGTTTTTTAGATGCACTGTTATTATTTGCCAAGTGTATGTTCTTCCTATATGATAGATAAATAAAAAAAAAATGTAATTTTAGTTCATGTATTAAGATTATAACTCGATTTTCTATTCGACGGGTTTAAGACTGTGCATTATTCCCGTTACATGTTGTATATAAAAATCAATTGCTGTTCGTTAGTCTCACTAAAACTCGAAAATGGGTGGACCGATTTGGCTAATTTTGGTTTTGAATGATTTTTGGAAGTCCAGGGAAGGTTTGAAAGGTAAGAAAATATGAATAAATTGAAAGGAAACAGTAAAAACCACAATTTTATTTTCCTATTCAAATAGTCCATATCTGTCAAACCTTTGACACATTATTTCGTTCTGACGCAATACGAAGATGAAGAGGACCCAATACTGGAAATATTGAGATGTTTGCATTTCCTGGCATTTGCTTTATGTTCTTCCTTGACGTACCTATTATTAAATGATATTATTATAGACTTATCTGCATTAGGTACGCGTGTAGGAACTCTTGCGATATAGTTAATTTGCTCCTTGTTTATTGGGAATGCGCACAGATTACCGATTTTGGCGGCTATGTCGAACAGGTTTTCATTCTTTTTTTGCGGTATACCTCTTACTTCTACGTTGTTTGCTCTGGTCCATTGTTCTCGTTCTTCAAGTTCTCGGGTGAGTTTACTTACCTGTTCCTGTAGATTGAATACATCTGAAGTTGCCTTTTCGTAACTTTACGTAACGTAACTTCACGCCTGTAATCCCCGAAGAGGTAGGCAGAGGTAAATGCATGCATTCAAGCATACATGCAAACACCCACGATTCGCCGGTTACGTTTTGGCCCATGTAACAGGTGGCGAGCCTGTTGACATCTCCGGGCACATTACCAAACTTTGAGGTACTGGGAAATTTCCAGAAAATGGAAAAATCCTAATAGAACCAGAGACAAAGGCTTTTTCACCATTATCTCTGATAACCCCCTACCCGGGAATCGAACCCAGGACCTCAGCGTAGTAGTAGTGGCCTGCTACCACTAGGCTACCGAGGCAGTTCCTTTTCGACTTTGACAATACGCGTCTCCAGGTTTTTGATAGTACCGGAAAATTTGTGGATGTGTTCATGTGCCAAGTTAAGAGAGTCTGTTAAATTGACAATGTCAGACTTGATAGATTTCACGTCTTTTACAAGGGACGCCAGTGGTGCTAGCTATAACATGATGCTGCTCAGTTGACCTTGCATTTCATCCAGCTGACTCGAGTGTGGTAGTGGTGAGGTTATTGCTGGCGAAGGAGTGGGACTTGCTTTGCATTTCGGGCAGCGCCAGTGGTTCTTTCTGTCGCCTAACTTCCGATATCCTGCTTCCGACACTGCAGAACATGCGAAATCAAAGCGTTGCTTACACACGCTACATGCTGGACCATCTGTGTGTTTAAGTCCACAACTCGCACATGTATACATATTGTGAAAGTTTGAGTGACACTGGTTTTTTTTAACAAACAAGCGAGTGCTCTCTATGACTGTACGAAGGATTATGATGTATAGTATGAATACTATTAAAATTATTCAAAGTCTAGTTACAGTAGATACAAAAAAAAAGAAACGTCGAGATGTAAAGAGTTCTTTATGTTACGATAATGCTATTTTTTTTTTATGTAATTGAAGTGGCAAACAAGCATGCAGTTCACATTGATGTTAAGTGATGACTGCAGCCTATAGACACCCACACAAAGACCGAGGTCAAAATGCAAATGCGTTACCACTCCTGAGGCCTAAGGTGTTCTGCCTCTGTGCCGGAAATTACAGGGCCGTACATTACCACCTGACTGGAACACGATAGTGCTGAACACTACCATTTAGCGGCAAGTAAATCAGGTAATGCGGTGGTGCCTACGCCCGCGAGCTCCGTCACTGGAGCTCTACCACCAGTAAATTTGAGCTATTGAGACTAAATCATTCTGCCGAGGGAAATTAACCACAAAAAATACGGTGTATATTAGTTACATAATAATAATATACAGTTTACGCCTACATCCGTTTACAATGGCAAGTGATACAAAATCAATTTCAATATCAAAGTTTTGGGCAAAAAATACTAACTAATATTACATGAATATGAAAAGGTATATTTTGGTAAAAAATGTACGAAAAAATATGCGTATAAAGTTATTTACCAATATTTACACATGAATAAGCAGCCTTGAAGACGACTTTAGTTCCTACAATAAATAACGTAATGTTCTTCTCGGAAGCGTTATTTCCGCACATTTTCCTACTTACCTACTAACCGCACTTATACCTCCTTACTATAATTTTTAGAACTTCTTAGAAAATCATCATCGTTCATAATTTTCATATCATCAGATAAAAATGAACGAAAGGCCCAAAGTCAAATGTTTATTTCCATTTTTCTTTCAGTAGATACTTATGTATCGATATTTACATTGAAAATATTTTTATTTTTTTTACAAAAAATACTGACTTTAGGAACCAGATTCTTTTTTAATTTTCCAATTTAAACTCAAAAAAGTTATTAATTAGATCACTGATTTACAAGCGTGTTCTAAATTTTAACTCAATCGGTCATGTAATTTCGGGTAAAATCGATTGGGACAATTAGACAGATCGACCGACCGCGACGCACGGATGATCTCATGAGGGTTCCGTTTTTGCTATTTCAGGTAAGAAACCCTAAATATTTCTTCAAAATGAACACAACAACATACTTCAAAATAAATATTCTGCAAGCTTATTCTAATAGTCGTAACACACGTCCGGATTTGGTACGGAGCGGAAAGCGGATTCCGTACGCTCCGAACCAAATCTGGCCGTGTGTAGCGACAGCGGATTTGATCGGCGGATTCGGTCCGCCGGACCCGTCATGTGTTACTACTGTTAGGGTCGGCTGCACCAAAATATTTGTAAAAAATTAAAATTAATGTTAAATTATACATCCTTCTCTAACCTTAACAAATTTGTAAAATTAAACAAAAACTTTAACTTTAACAAATATTTTGGGCTAATCGAACCTTAGTCGAGCTTAGTAATCCTAAGTAACCCAATAATAATGGCAACCCTTGATACCTACGTCCCACTGCTTGGCACGAGTCTCTCCCCTTTTTGGGAGGAGGCCTGGAGCTTATTCCACCTTGCTGCTCCAATGCGGATTGGTGGTGATAAGGGTTAGTGGCCAACCCGTTGTCGGCTATTTTCAAACGAAGGCCTCCGACAAGGTTTAACGACTGTTATCTATCGATAGCAACCGGGACCGATGGCTTAACGTGCCCTCCGAAGCACGGAAACGCGCATTTTAATTTGTCACTAGCCGACCCATCACACATACGACCGCGCCCACATCGCTTAACCGAGTAGATCGCCTCTGATTTACACCATTCGCGGGGCAATGCGCGCTACCACATCGTTAAACGATGGAAAATAAATAATAAACACATTGGGTTAAATAATAAATTCTCATTAATCATTATTCATATAAACATTTAAACATGTTCTGAATATAATAAATATATAAAATATTATAAACCGAATGAAACAATAAAGTATTTGTATGTGGACGCGTGGTAATTTTGTTATCGATTCATTGTATTGAATTATAATATTAATCTTAATGAACAACAAAATTACAATTTTATTGAATTCGAAAATAATATAAATTTTGTTAGTGAATAAGAAAATCTAGAAGAAACAATTTAAATAAGAGACGAAGAAGCATAGTCGTAGGCAGAAGATTATATAGAAGATATTCATGCGAGCTATAATATTAATGCAGATAATATTTGCGATGCGATGCAAATTCGCTGTAATGTGTCCGACCTTTATAGTGGGAGTTACTTAGTTATGTAGTATGTATAGTATATATGGGAGCCCTTGATGATATTGTTATTCAAATCTTTGTTATTATTTTTAAAGGACAAGTTAAATGATGGGCCTGCATTTAGGATAACCAGTCCAGCCGCTTTACCACTAAGCTACCAAAGTAGCATGTTCGATTCCTGGCCGAAGTCAAATTTTTCTTTCCGTTTTTTATCTTTAATTTCTAAAGTTCACTTAAAAATCAATGTAAATTTATTTGTGGGAGTTCCAAGCCTTACTTTGGTTAAAGACGCAATGTTTTCTATAATCCTTTTGTTTGTCATGTAAACGGAATATTAATCGAATAATTGAGGGATATTATGATATATTTTATAATATCTGCACACTTTTTTTTTCACATTTTGCCAGAGTATGGTATTGATGGCAGTCTGCTCCGTGCAATACAGTCCACGTATGTGGGCTGTCAAGCATGTGTGCCGGTAGATGGTAACATGTCACCCTGGTTTGATGTTAACATCGGTGTCAAACAGGGTTGCGTGCTTTCGTCTAGGCTGTTTATTATATATCTGGACAAATACCTCCAGAGGGTGAAGTTGATGGATGTGGGAGTGCGTATGGGTGACTTAGTGGTGAACTGTCTGCTTTACGCAGATGATGCGGTAATTGTTAGCTCTACACCATCTGGGCTACAAGCACTAGTCACAGTCATGAAAGAGGATTGTATGGAGAAAGGCTTACAATTGAATGTGGATAAAACTAAAGTATTAGTATTTGAAAGAGATGAACAGAGAACAAATGCAAGGGTAGTAGTAGATGATGCAGTGTTAGAACAGGTTGATGAAATTGTATATCTTGGATGTGCTTTTAGCAAGGATGGTAGGTACACCACTGACATAGAAAGAAGAGTGCTTGCTGGGAATTGCGTGAATGGAGCGTTGGGTAAGCTGCTAGAATCTAAACATCTCAGCCAGCGGGCTCGACTAGCCGTACATAATGCTGTACTTACTCCAACGCTTTTATATGGAAGCGAGAGCTGGGTATGCAGAAAAGAGCATGAAAGAAAGTTGAACGCGGTCGAGATGAGATCTTTGCGCAAGATCTGCGGTGTACCACTCACCGATCGCGTTCGTAATGAAGATGTAAGAAAGAGACTTTGTGTGAATGATAGTATCGGTGTAAAAATGAAAAAAGGCATGCTCCGATGGTTCGGGCATATAGAAAGAATGTCGAATGAGCGAATGACTAAACAGATATACAATGCGAATGTGGATGGTTGCAGAGGCCCAGGAAGACCAAGGCTGACCTACCATGACCAAATAGGTCGAGTTCTGTCTGATGGTGGGGTCAAAAGTCTTAGGAATCGGCGTGCATGTATGAAGAGAATGATGAAGGTAGACGAGGCACGAGAGGTTTGTCAGAACCGGGATGTCTGGCGCTCTACACTCTCTGCCTACCCCGTTAGGGACCTGGCGTGAAGATACATACATACTTTTTTTACAGTTATCTGTGACTGATTTGTTTATACCGATAGTTTACTCATAAGAAATCGACGTGATATAAATGTGTGCATATTTTGTATGATACAAAGCATTTACAAGCAAACTGTACATTTCTGCATTCCGCACCGCAGTAATAGATTTCCGTCAACACTTGCCAATTTAATGACAAAAATAAAACCTTCAAATAGTGTCATTTATGTAATTAAATCACAAAATAGCCATAATAATATAATACGTTTCAAAAATATTAACGAAAGAGCAATAAAAATATAAAATTAAATACCCAGTCAAAAACTCTTTTAATTTCCGAAGTGTAATTTATAAATCGATGAATTTGATCATGGATGCGTCAAAGCATATTATATATTACTTGAATAGCGAGTTACTCATGTCGATCACAATTGTTCAGGCCGTGGCACTTGTCGCATGTCGCGGTCAGTTACATTACAGTGACATTACAGTGTTAAGTGCAAGTGTTTTTATTGTGGTAAGTTAATTTAAGTTAATAATTATTTATTATTATAGTGAGAGTTTTATAGAAGAGGTAAAATTAGTTGGAAATGTATTTTTCTAAACATTTTTTTATTATTTTTTTTAAATATACCTAGAACAGTTAAAAAAGACAATGTACAAGGATTAAATAAATCAAAAGTGTAATGATGTAACTTTACAAATATTGTGTCGGCTCCAGAGAAACGTGACCACAAAAAAAAATGCGATTAAAACATTTTTTTCTTTTCTTTGATAATTATTAGTGATCTTAATTATTGATTTGTGGGACACAAATGCAAAACCTAAAACTTTTCGAACAAAAATTCCATCTTGATGCCAATTTGTACAGGAATTGAAAAATAGAACTTAAACCTTACATCATGTCCAAATTTCCAACCCTCAACACCTTTTGAGCAATTTTTGAGGGTTATCCTAAATTTCCCCATAACATAATTTATAATGAACATAATATAGTCGAACGGTAGATATAAATAAATAAATTAAATAAAACACGCTTACACTCACAGCCTAACAGTATGTATAAGTCGAGTCGTGAGTCGTGGAAATATCTGTAGGCCATACAAATATTTTTCCCGGTGCGGGGATCGAACCCGCGACCCTTCAAATCAAACGGTCATCTCACACCGCTGGACTAACCGGGTCGTCAAATATAATAAGTCGGTCGTACAATAAGTCGGTTAAAAATAGTCAGTTACATCAGCATACTATGAAGCTTTAAATTGTTTTATAACGTATTCAGTGTTTTTGTGACGGTTTTTTTTTTGTTTTAAATATATTTTTGTCTTTTATTAGTTTTAATAGTGACACAGTAATATTTGCCTACAGTAAAACAGCTCACCATTTTCACAGTTTTCAGTCCTATTACCTACTTATCCTCAATTTCTTATAGCTAGAAATAATTAACTATTCATTTACAAAATTATATTATTACCTACATATATAATCAGCTTATTAATGTCTTTTTAAACATAACACAATTACTTAATTAATCTAATTTATTAATTCTCAATTTAAAGAGCTTGATGACATACCATGGTTTTCTATACATTCGCACTACGAAAATTCTTAGTTTAATTTAACTACAAGATAATCGATAGATATGATTATATTTATCATTTTGATCAGATTTAGCAATATTACGTATTAAGGTCATATATGATAAAATATGGCAGACAAAAATTGGAGATCATGCAATTATATACAAAAATTGTCCTCACACATTTTTTCATAACACTAACCGATTTTGAGAAAATACAATTACAAAATTTCGTCCCACCACAGGACTGTGTTTACTTACTCCGTCCTGTGACAGGACGTGCCACAGATGAGTGAGGACAATTTTCGTAGACAATTGCATGATCTCCAATTTTTGTCTGACATATTTTAACATAAAACTAACCGTTTCGAAAACATTTTTGCAACCTTTGACCTTGAATAATTTTTTTTACAGACATGGGAATGATGAGAACTCTTCACGATTTGATAACAATGATGTCTCTAACATCTATGCAAATTTTCAGGTTTCTGGGAATTTTTGTAAGGGTCAATTTTTAAATTGACCAGGCTAATTTGTTAAAGATGTGAAGTGTTACAATAACTTTATTATTGTAACACTTCACATCCTTCTCTAACTTTGACAGATTTCTTTAAGTTAGAAAAGGATGTGAAATGTTACAACAACTTATACAAATAACTTGGTGCAACCCATCCTAAGTAAATCTTTGTGAATATAAATGTTGCTGATTAGATTTTGCCTTGATTATTATGTATGACCCTTTTTACCAACTATCCATTTGGACATATTATTATTTCACTCATTTATTCTTCTTCCTATTTGTTTCTTTTTTTTTTATGTAATAAAAGTGGCAAACAAGCATGCAATTCACATTCATGTTAAGTGAAGACTGCAGCCTATAGACACCCACACAATGACCAGAGGTCAAAATGCAGATGCACTGCCACTCCTGAGGCATTAGGTGTTATGCCTCTGTGCCGGAAATTACAGGGCCGTACATTACCACCTGACCGGAACACGATAGTGCTGAGCACTACCATTTAGCGGCAAGTATATTAGGAAATGCGGTGGTGCCTACGCCCGCGAGCTCCGTCACTGGAGCTCTACCACCAGTAAAACATATTAACATATTTACATACATAAGTTATAATATATATATATATATATATATATATATATCCATGACCAAATAGGTCGAGTTCTGTCTGATGGTGGGGTCAAAAGTCTTAGGAATCGGCGTGCATGTATGAAGAGAATGATGAAGGTAGACGAGGCACGAGAGGTTTGTCAGAACCGGGATGTCTGGCGCTCTACACTCTCTGCCTACCCAGTTAGGGACCTGGCGTGAAGATACACACATATATATATATATAAAAAATAAAAAATAGTGCGCCGCCGGCAGCGGGAACAGGGTCCAAGCTGGACATACTCGTATTATTATTACGTTGTTGTTACGTGACATGCTTACTGAAAACATATAAAAACATAATTAATAAGCCAGAAAAACAAACATGATTATGTTGTGATTAATATACTTAGGTACAGTTTATAATTTATGTGTGAATACATGTGATTATAATGTAATTGTGGGTATAATACTTTTTTGTGTTGCATTGTATCAGAGTTATACATTACAAAAACGTAACGACACATTTCAGCAGTTATCAGAAACAAATGTTAATTAAAACTATTTTATTTTATTAATAATTAGGTACATACGGTTACGAGTAACTAATATTTAAATAATTGAAATAATCCGTCAAAGGTTTGATAGATACGGACTATTTGTATGGAAAAATGAAATTGTAGTTTTTACTTTTCCTCTTCAATTTCTTTTTTTTTACCTTATAAACCTTCCCTGGACTTCCAAAAATCATTCAAAACTAAAATTGTTTTTATATTATTTCGCATTAACACATGCTTGTGAAATATATTTTATAGTAGCTCAATTGGAAGAGCGGCTGGACTAGATTCCCAGTAGGTCGCGAGTTCGAGCCTCGCCTGAAGTCAAATTTTTCTTTCCATTTTTCTTTAAAAATAAAAACTAAAATGATCTAAATTGGTAAGACCGTTCTCGAGTTTAAGTGAGACTAACGAACAGCAATTGATTTTTATCTAAATAGATTATCCTTAATTTTGTCCAAATATTCGAAAAACGCCGGGCGATCACTTATCACTGGGACTTATTGTATAGTGTCGGATATCGTTGGATAGGTCTTTCAAAAATGTTAGGGGTGTGCAAACATCATTTTTCGATTCAGTTAACTGTTCGTGACTTATTAAGCTTTAAAGTGCCAATTTTTGTTAGAGTTAAGTGCTCCCCCCCCTCTACCAACTAAACGGTTGTTGTTAGAAATTCAACGTTGCAGCAATAGAAGCTACATATAACGAAATTGAAAGGAAAACTATCACATCTAAGTTGGCTTTACAGGTTTGCGAGTATTACTCGACCAAATGTAATACTCGAAATTTTTGAACAATTTCATAGAAAAAATATATATATAATTTTTTTTTCATTAAACTAATCAAACCTAAAAATTACGGAACCCTACACTGCGCGTGGCCCGACACGCACATGACAGTATTTTTTTAATTACACGCCTGTTTCACAAATTTCAAAATTAATTTAATTTTAATGTTACGGTCACATATGCGCAATCCGGTGAAAGTTCTATTCTAACAAATTCGACAATAATTGTCACTGGAACATTTTTTTATATGTGAGGAAGGTAACAAATAAGCATGCAGCTCACATTGATGTTAAGTGATGACTGCAGCCTTTATAATAGACATCCACATAAAAACCAGAGTTCAAAATGCAAATGCGTTGCCACCCCTGAGACCTAATGTGTCATGTCTCTGTGATAGTTATTAAGTGCTGAACACTATCATTCAGCGTCAGATAGGTTAGGTAATGCGGTGGTGCCCTCGCGCTCCTACAATTGTCAAAATAATTATTTCAACTGTTCTGCATTAAATTCATGAGACAATAGTAAGAACAGAGAATATGTTATATTACTAGGTACGTATAGAATGGACACTTCGACGTCCCGCCCGATTTCCCCGCCTCACCCAACTCCTCTTCTCTTATGGGCCACGTTAGGTATTTTCTACTTACTACGCACACAGGTGTACGTGTAAATACACGTCATGATTGATGTCTGTGTAATAGATACCAAATTAAGCGTTTGTATGAAATATTGGCAAAGTGTCCGCGGTCTGGTAAGAATGTGAAACCCTAAGTGCAGTATTCAACAATTAATATTGCACATCGAGCCTTCGAAAGAGACGGCTCATTTTGACTTCGTAGAGCGTTATCTCTGTTGCACACTGCCTACGTAAGCACAGACAGTCCGGTATTGGAATGGTCGACAAACGTCAAATAGGTACGGTGCGAAAGAGATAACGCTAGACAGACCGGAAATAAGCCGCAATCTCCTTCTTGAGGTCGAAGTGCAATATTTCTTGTTAGATACTGTAATTCAACATTGAATGACAAAATAATAAAAATGATTACAAAGAAATCAATTAGCCTAATGAATTTAAAATACAGGTGTAATTTATTATTATTATACTTTACGAATCGTTTCTTTGAAACAGTTTGCAATAAACATTTTGTTTTATATACCTGTTTGATTTAGAGTTACTTAAAACAATTGTCTTTTGTCATTTAAACTACAATGTAAATAAAAGTCGCATTGAAGTGGCACTAATATTAAAATACGTCATGCAAAGACTTCGTACACTTTTTACAACGGATATACATATTATTTTAAGTGATGAAGTTGGCAAACAAGCATGCTGTTGATTACTGCTCACTCAGCTCAGGATGTTAAGTGATAACTGCAGCCTATAGACATCTACACAAAAACCATAATCTACATGCAGACGCGTTGCCATCCCTAAAAAAGTTATTACACGACACTCTGAATGAGTCTGGCAGAGAGGGTGGGCGTGGCCTCGCGCCGGGTTGCCGCTTATCACACTTTTCGGTCGACAGGGCCCTATTTCAGTCACAGTACAAATATGAACAGTATGGAAACTACGTACAAAACGTTGAAACGTCACAGTCACACAAACATACGCACCAACGAGGCCCCTGAGGGGTTCTTCGATGCTGCAGCTTCGAGTCACTCGCTACTCGAGCGTCGACGCGCATGTTTGTGTGAGTGTGCCGTTTTGAACATTTTGTACGTAGTTTCCATACTGTTCATATTTGTACTGTGTGTAGAGAAGGCGATAGGCTGACCGGAACGTTCCGGTCAGCCTAACGCCTTACCACCTTTCTTACGTGGGCATTATGATGATGCTAGCCTATAATTGGTATCGGATTGTCAATAATATAAGTACTATCTACACATCTCTCTATGTGATGCCGGCTAACAAAATTGTAAGTGACGTTGTCCTTTTGAAAAATATTTTTGTTGAACATAGAGCATCGTTAATAGTAATAGCAGTTGTATAGTGGAGTTAAAAATGAAATAAAATCTAAATAAGAAATTTAAAGAATTTAAAAAAAAAACTCTTTAAATTTCTTAATTAACTGCCTCAGTGGCGTAGTGGTAGCAGGCCACTACAATTACGCTGGAGGTCCAGGGTTCGATTCCCGGGTCGGGGGCTATCAGAGATAACGGTTTAAAATTCTTTATCTCTGGTTCTATTTGAATTTTTCAATTTTCTGGAAGTTTCCCAGTACCTCGGAGTTCGGTAATATGCCCGGAGATGGCAACAGGTTGGCCACCTGTTACATGGCTAAAAAAAAAACGTTAGCGGCGAGTCGTGGGTGTTTGCATGTATGCTTGAATGCATGCATTTACCTCTGCCTACCCTTCGGGGGTTACAGGCGCTTTTTTTAATTAAAAAATGTAGATATAAAAACTAAACAGATGCACTACAGTACACCCTGAAACAAAAATGGAAATGGGCAGGACATGTGGCAAGATACAAGGACAAAAGGATGACAAAATAGAAGGGTCCGTTAGGAAAAAGGAGTGTTGGTAGGCAAAGGAAAAGAGGGGCAGGCGGCAGGGAAAGAATGGATGAATGTAGCCACAAATTAAAAGAGATGGCTTCATATGTAGGAGGCTTTTACCCGAAAAGAGACCGTATAAAGTATACATACAAAATCAAATATATAACATAAAAACATACACGTAATAGGTTGGGGAAAAAGTCTTTTCGCATTATAGTATGTATGAACTTGTAAATTGATCACAAAACAGTTTTGGCGCATTTGAAAAAAGCTGGGTACAAAAAAAGCTCGATATTTGGGTACCTCACGAGCTCACTGAAAAAAACCTAATGAACCGTGTACTCATTTGTGATTCTTTATTACGACGTAATGAAACCGAATCATTTTTGAAGAAGCTGATAACTGGTGATGAACAGTGGATCACGTACGACAAGAACGTGCGAAAAAGGTCGTGGTCAAGGGCCGGTCAGGCTTCACAGACTGTGGCGAAACCCGGATTAACTCGCAATAAGGTGATGTTGTGTGTGTGGTGGGATTGGAAGGGCATTATTCATTATGAGCTATTACCACTAGGCAGGACTATCGATTCTGAACTCTACTGCGAACAACTGATGAGATTAAAGCAAGAAGTTGAGAGAAAGCGGCCGGAATTGATCAACAGAAGGGGTGTGGTGTTTCATCATGATAACGCTAGACCTCACACATCTATAGCCACTCAGCAAAAATTAAGAGAGTTTGGCTGGGAGGTGTTAATGCATCTGCCGTATAGTCCTGACCTTGCACCTTCAGATTTCCACCTGTTTCGGTATCTTCAGAATTCTTTATGCAATGTTAGGTTAACATCACGAGAGGACTGCCAAATCCACTTGTCGCGGTATTTTGATGAGAAGTCCCAAAATTTTTATAGCAATGGGATCATGTCCCTACCTACAAGATGGCAAAAGGTTATCGAACAAAATGGTACATACATACTTTAGTTAAATTTAAATAAACTGTATTAAAAAATGTTTTGAATTATCTTCAAAAATGCGAAGAAACTTTTTCCCCAACCTAAATACAGAAAATAAAGCTAAATAATAAATGAAATTAAAAAATATGACATAATCAAATAAACGAAGGATCATCTTAAGATAGAAATAATAAAAATAACTATTTGATCTACACGATTTTGTGTCCTAGATTTATAGTACTACGATCATATTCTGAGATTATAATTTACGACTTCAAGATTACAGGTAAAATATTCATAAAATTATAGTAGGGAAAGATGGTGTAATGGGAGTCAGCGGGTAGTAAGAGTCACCTACATATCCACGAAACTATACACGCAATCAATGCATAAACTACCTCCTCGTCCCTGCCCTGTGTCCCCGCCATTGCGTTAGATGACTCAAGATTGTAGGCGCACGCGCATTTGAGTTATTGTAGTAGGTATTTTATTTTTACGCCCCACCGATCTTATTTTTCATCGCTGGAACAAACGATAAATGTCGAATTCTTCCAAAAACAAACAGTCAATAATTTTACATGTATGTGGACTAACACACAATAATCAGACTTTCCGAGCATTGATGTGCAGTTTAGACTCTCTCAATTATTTCTAGGATATATATTTTTCATTATTATATTTGTGGGTAATGAGAATCAGATGATTGTCATTCCTACGGACCATAGTGTCGACAGCTGGACTAGGCCCTAGATCATCTAGATTCCAGGGAAAGGCGGCTTGGTACTAGGGCAGGGAGAGTTCGGAATATTTATGACAGTTATCAGTCAAATATGCTGAAAAATGGAGTCGTTTTTAATCTATAGGCTCTATCATTCTAGCTGATCCCGTTGTCGCCCCCTAGCGATGCCTTTGACCACTGATGTACTTCATTTGGGCTATGTACTCACATGGACTACTTTAGTTGAAACTTGCCGGAAGTTTATATTTGCCATATGTGCTAAATTTTCTTTGTCCATAAAGTGATCACCATTACCCCACGTCAGTGCAATGGGAGTCAAAACGATTTTATTTGTAAAACTGTTATAATTCCTAAAGTTACTTGCCCAATTCATTAAAATTCATCTCAATTGATAGTCAATTAAGTAGACGTGTAGTCGGTTGCAATAAATATTTTGTTTGAAATTAAGTTTTTATTTCATGATGCGCTTAGGTGACTCCCATTACCCTATCTTACCCTACCTACTTAACTTTGTTAACATCACATCAGACAGCTGTCTTATTATCATCAATTTTTCAGGCTTCAGAACCAGTAAACATGCACGCAACGATGGCGAAATTGTGGTGGAAACAATGCAAAATCTGCGAATAAAAATTTCGTAACCGATTCATCTTTTAGGATGCCGTAGCCCACTAGAAACCTTTATAGTTTCGCCATTTAGTACTAGAAAACTAATTTGGTACGAATATACATATCACTAACGCTAATAAAGAGAATAAAAAATTGACAGCAATAATTGCGGTAATAATTCCGACAGGCGAGTAACATTGTCTTGTTATTAATATTTCTTTGATCGCACTGCTGACTCGAAGCAAATATCTCAATAATCTACAGTACTCAACAAATAATAATGTACATCGAGCCTACAAAAGAGACGGTCGGAGACTTCGCAGAGCGTTATCTCTGCTGCACACTGCCTACGTAAGCACTGACAGTCCAGTATTGGTCAAATCTTGATCAAAATGGTCGACAAACGTCAAATAGGTACGGTGCGAAAGAGAACGCTATACAGACCCGAAATATTCCTTGGCTCGATGTGTAATATTTATTGTTGAGCACTGTATAAAACAAAGTCCCAGTCTGTCTGTTCGCGATAAACTGCTGCACGGATTTCATTGTGGTTTTCACCAATAGATAGAGCGATTCTTAAGGAAAGGGTGTGTGTATAATTTCTCGTATTTTGATTTAATTACTAGGTGATGTGCCTGGCGATGTCAACAGGCTCCTTTACATATTTGTTACATAGTCCAAAAAGTAACCGGCGAATCGTGGGTGTTGTCAGACAGGCATGTATGCATGTCATGCATTTACCTCTGCCTACCTCTTCAGGGATTACAGGTGTTGTGAAGTTACGTAAATAAATCATGGAATCAGGTTGTTAATAGATGTAATATTTATGATTTACATCCTACTAACATACTAATCCTGCTAACATTATAAATGAGAGTATGGATGGATGGATGGATGTATGTTACTCTTTCACGAAAAAACTACTTGACGGATTTGAATAAAACTTTACGGTAATATGGATTAAAATTTATGCTACAATTTGTAATGATTTGAAGTAACGCGGAGAAAGTCGCGGGCATAAGGCCAGTGAATAATAAAGAGGAGAATGATCAACGTCTTTTCTCATTAAAATTGTCGTGGTGATAGGCAGATAGCACACCGCGGACACTCCGCCAAAATTCCATACAAACGCTTAATTTGGTTTCTATTACACAGACATCAATCAGTGCACCTGTATGCGTGACACATAGAAAATACCAACTGTCGCCCATAAAAGGGGAGGAGGTTCGGTGATGCGGGGAAATCCGGCGAGGCGTCGAAGTGTCCATTCTATACGTAGTATATTCTCTGGTACTAGTAAATTCGGTTATGCTAAAGGAGGTCAATTAGGTTATGAAAAACACTTAAAAGCTGGCCAAGTACGTATCAAGCAATGCGTGTAGGGTTCTGTATATCCAAAAACATTTTATAAGTTTCATTATTGTTTTTTTTATCTACACAAACACTTTTACTGGTTGTAGAGCTCCAGTGATGGAGCTCGCGGGCGTAGGCACCACCGCATTACCTAATATACTTGCCGCTAAATGGTAGTGTTCAGCACTATCGTGTTCCGGTCAGGTGGTAATGTACGGCCCTGTAATTTCCAGCACAGAGGCATAACACCTTAGGCCTCAGGAGTGGTAACGCATCTGCATTTTGACCTTGGTCTTTCTGTGGGTATCCATAGGCTGCAGTCATCACTTTACATCAATGTGAACTGAAAGCTTGTTTGCACACTTCCATTACATTAAAATAAAACAGAGGTCAAAATGCAGATGCGTTGCCACCCCTGAAACCTTAGGTGTTCTGTCTCTGTGATAGTTATTACGGGGCCATAAATAACCATCTAAAATTCTAATTAGTGGAAGATATGTTAGGTGTTGTTCGTAAAACCGACTTAGCTCTGTTTGTATTTGTCCTAAGTCAGTTTTTTTTCACAACTAATAAAATAAGTTAATTCACGCCTGTAATCCTTGAAGGGGTAGGCAGAGGTAAATGCATGCGTACATGCAAACACCCACGACTCGCCGGTTACGTTTTGGCCCATGTAACAGGTGGCGAACCTGTTGCCATCTCCGGGCACGTTACCAAACTCCGGGGTACTGGGAAACTTCCAGAAAATGGAAAAATCCCAATAGAACCAGTGATAAAGGATTTTAATCCGTTATCTCTGATAGTCCCCGACCTGGGAATCGAACCCAGGACCCCCAGCGTAGTAGTGGTGGCCTGCTACCACGCTACTGAGGCAGTTATTAAAATATGAACGGCACAATATAGATTTTATTTAACTTTTAATATTATGGCAATAAAAAATGTAATGTTGATATAATGTCCAACGCCGTACTTTAATGTTTACCAGCAAACTAATCGTTATCAGTATGAAATATTTTTAGATAAGTCCACTATTGTTCGTAATGCTAATCGATAAGAAATTGTATTTATATTCGACTAGCTGTGCCCTCGACTTCGTCCGCGAGAGAATGTATGATTGTTCAGTATGTACCCGGACGAAGTCGTGGGCGCAGCTAGTATAAAAGTAGCTTAAGTTACTCCTTATTACATAAGCTATCTGCCAGTGAAAGTCCCGTCAAAATCGGTAAAGCCGTTCCCAAGATTAGCCCCGCCAAACAGACAGACAGACAGACAAAAATTGTAAAAAAAATTGATTTGGCATATGTATCTACCGTATATACATACGAGTACATATGCATTTGGTAAAAAAGCGGTGATTTTTATATTACAAACAGACACTCCAATTATATTTATTTGTATAGATGTACAGATTGGAGATGAAAAACTTAATGCAGATTGAACTAAAAATCACACATTTTAGTTTAAACTTTATTAAAAAAAAAAAATGCAGTGCCAGAAAATGGCAACTAAGTGTTGCTACAACCTAATTTTAAGACCTTTATACTTTATACTTTTATACTAGCTGCGCCCACGACTTCGTCCGGGTACATACTGAACAATCATAAATTCTCACGCGGACGAAGTCGCGGGCACATCTAGTTTATTAATATATTACTAACGTTATTGATACATACAGTGACATACACATTACACTATTACATTGTCTTAATTAAATGTCTTATTTCATAGATAACATCACGGAATAGATAATAATAACATAATGATTTTAATTCACAATTTTCTTGTAATTTTTACACAATGTACAGACAGTCAAATTGATAAAACTTATTTGATTATATCTAGCGATTTTTAAATTTATATTTTATTAATTGTTTTATATTATTTCGCATTAACACATGCTTGTGAAATATTTTTTTTTTATTTGAAATAGATTTGACAAATCTGGCATGACTCATTGCTCAATTGGAAGAGCGGCTGGACTAGATTCCCAGTAGGCCGCGAGTTCGAGTCTCGCCTGAAGTCAAATTTTTCTTTCCATTTTTCTTTAAAATAAATTATATTTTATTCTTTTTTGATTAATAAGAATAATGCTGAATTAAGTGGAACATACTTTTTTAATAATGTATTGTAAAATTTGAATCCGAAGTAGATAATAAATCTACGGCTTTTTCTTTATATATGTATATGTGTTGGGTTCCGTATATCCAAAAACATTTTATAAGTTTCATTATTGTTTTTTTTTATCTACACAAACACTTTTACTGGTGGTAGAGCTCCATTGACGGAGCTCGCGGCCGTAGGCACCACCGCATTACCTAATATACTTGCTGCTAAATGGTAGTGTACAGCACTATCGTGTTCCGGTCAGGTGGTAATGTACGGCCCTGTAATTTCCGAGCACAGAGACATAACACCCTAGACCTCAGAAGTGGTAACGCATCTGCATTTTGACCTTGGTCTTTGTGTGGGTGTCTATAGGCTGCAGTCATTGATATATTTTGTATATCAATGGCTGCAGTCATCAATGTGAACTGCAGGCTTGTTTGCCACTTCCATAACATAAGCAGTTTTTGTGCTTGTACTACATTTGAGTTGAAAACTCAAAAACTACTCATAATTTTTTGTATGACTTATAAATTTATTATTATTTTATTTTTTACAGATAACCACAATACCACAATGAGTCTCACTACAGGACTAAGATTCCTTGAATGGGATCTCAACAAAAGTCAATGTGAGTAATATTTTTATTCCATAACTAGCTGACCTGGCAAACTTCGTATTGCCTCAGATTGAAATAATGTGTCAAAGGTTTGATAGTTACAGGCTATTTGTATGGGAAAATAAAATTGTGGTTTTTACTATTTCCCTCCAATTTTTCATATTTTACCTAACCTTACCTTTTAAACCTTCCCTCGACTTCCAAAAATCATTCAAAACCAAAATTAGCCAAATCGGTCCAGCCGTTCTCGAGTTTCAGCGAGACTAACGAACAGAAATTGATTAAAAAAAAATCAATAAAAAATAAATCAATATCAATCCATCTTCTATATATATATATATATATATATATATATATATATATATATATATATATATATATATATATATATATATATATAGAAGATGGATTGATATAGATCTGTATCAGAGAATATGTAATATGCAGACAGCGGGAACAGGGTCCAAGCTGTCGGTGGTTAGGGTCACAGAGACAGGAACCTCCTCTTCAGCTACTTGAGGTGTTGGTCGCGGCTCTTTGCTATCAATTCGTTGACCATGACGACTATCGGCACAATGATGGCCGAATCCACATCCCAGGTGGCGACAATTACCTGAGCCAGATCATATTTGATTTCCTTTATTATTATTATAAATATATTATCGTGTTTTTGTCTACTTAGACAATGGTTCTCTCGTTAACTGACTTATAAAATTTCCTACTGTACAAACTGATAAGATGTCCGAGATAATAATATTACAATTTGACTAGGTAGGTAATTAAATTATCATTTATTGTGTTTTTTTTTTATGTACGAGAAGTGGCAAACAAGCTTGCAGTTCAC
This sequence comes from Macrosoma leucophasiata, assembly GCA_036365455.1. Classification (NCBI taxonomy): domain Eukaryota; kingdom Metazoa; phylum Arthropoda; class Insecta; order Lepidoptera; family Hedylidae; genus Macrosoma; species Macrosoma leucophasiata. The sequence continues at coordinate 2,462,091 of JAWQUS010000010.1, forward strand.
ATTGATGTAAAGTGATGACTGCTGCCTATAGACACCCACACAAAGACCGAGGTCAAAATGCAAATGCGTTACCACTCCTGAGGCCTAAGGTGTTATGCCTCTGTGCCGGAAATTACAGGGCCGTACATTACCACCTGACCGGAACACGATAGTGCTAAACACTACCATTTAGCGGCAACTAAATCAGGTAATGCGGTGGTGCCTACGCCCGCGAGCTCCGTCACTGGAGCTCTACCACCAGTGGCATTTGTGTTGTAGTGTAGTGTTTTTTGTATGGTTTTATAAGTAGCAAACAAGTATTCAGTTCACATGGATGTTAAGTGATGACCGCAGAAAAAAGCCAGAGGTTAAAAAAAAAACATATTTGTTCCTTCCCCTGAGTCCTAATAATAATGGAGCCCAAGATGGAATTTGAACTAAAATATTTGTTACTTATGAAACAATTTTTCAACGAAGAAATTAAATAGGTATAAAAACATCACCTGTCTTCACTCGAGCCGCTGCGCGTTACTAGTTTTGCACGACTCGCGCAAACAATAATGTACGGCGAACGAACTACTTCGTTCATAGTTCCCCGATTGCTAAATAGTCTACCAATTTTATGTGATAAAATTACTCCGTCAAATATTAAAAAGAAACTGAAATTTCACCTACTCCATCACATAGATAATTATAATTATCACGAAGATGTGTGTGCCTAGTACCTGTTACGGATTACGCATAAACATACCTTTTATTGTATTCTGTTTTTATCGTTATGTTCAAAGAAAATTTGTAAATTTTAAAAACTAAATATTATAATGCTGACTTTGGCATCGCTACAAATCTTTGTGATTTTTGTAAGCTAAATTATACAAATGTACTGTATCTGTAGATAAATATGTTAAATGAATAAATAATAAAAAAAAAAAAAAATTGAGACTTAGCTTAACAATATGTCAGGGGAACACACATATCAACTCACAAACAGGTTCACCACCACCAACCGAAGACTGGAGCGAAAGATTGCACTACTCCTAATCGCATATGTCTTATGTGTCCTTCAGGATGTAAAAACATAGTACAAAAGCGATGGCAATCCTATCAATGTAAGGGCAAGTGAACGTTGTTTAAACTTACCAATAGATGGCGTGCATCTACAATAAGTTTTGTCCCATTAATGTTCATTCATAAATTCATACCCTCTTATTCATAAACTTACATTAGATACGGCTTAGCTATAGAATGCTAAAATACGTTTATGAATAAGGGGGTTAGTGTTATCAGACGTGGTACATACATGACATGCTGCAATTGCGTCGTATGTAATATTGCTTAAAACAGTGTTTTTTAAGCGTTTTCCGTGATTTTTCCATCGAGTTGAGACGTATGGAATGCACGTCACATATAACAGCCGAAAATACTATTTTTTTAATGGAATAGCTACGCACAAGTTATTGACATTAGGTAATTGGTAGTAGTGTAGTTCCAAAACGAGTCGCCAGACGGCGTAAGTGAGCTGTTGCTTTCTTTTTATCTTGAAAATTGGTCTCTATTTCAGTATCTTTTATAGTACTCTGTGGTGTCCTTCCAAACGTCCTAAGACGAGGTTCGGACCCACAAAGGTCTCTCTTAGAACGGCTACACACGACCCGATATCGGGGCAGTGGTGGGGAGGACCCTAGATCGTACCCTAAATTGCCTCGTGTGAAGGCAAATCGTAACCAAAATTGTATCGCGTCCAGCGAGCTCACGATTTAGGGACGATCATCCCCACCACAACTGCCCCGATATCGCGTTTGATTATCGGGTGGTGTGTAGGCCGTTTCACGCACTTGCGCTAACTTTACGTAGGCTGAGAGCGCCCGCTACGCTCCCTGATTGAACGGCACTAGTCTAGTGCCGTTTTGAGACGTGCCGCCTACATGAATTTACTCAAAAAAAAACCTCAAATTTTCCACCACACAAAAGATTAAATATATACAAATATGGGGGAATTGTGGGTGTTTGTATGCAAGCATGAATGCTTCTATTTACCGCCGCCTCCAATTCCTCTGAATACAAGTGTGCCTACGTAACTACGTCCATGCGCATGCGATGTTTGCAATTGTATTGTTGAATGTTGATTGTGTTTGGTGTTCTATTATACGTGAAACTCTAAAAGGATATCCTATGAGGCGTGTTTACAAAGTCTATGGAATATTTTTGAAGAGATCCTCGTGTAAAAAACCAAAGGAAAGGGAAATAGAAAATTTAATGTAATTTCTATTGGCTTTTCATCCAATAAATGTTATAATACATCCACATAAGGATCGGAACGTATATTTAGGGTCAAATATCAAATTGCATATTTTTTCAGAGGGTAATTACAAAATAAAATAATGTAACATACTTATATCAAAAAACAATATTATCTTGATCTCTCTGCCTCTGGTCGTTCCCTCATGGCTGAGGATCGTGATCATCCTGGCATCACTCTCGATCGGACGAAATGTCTCCATCGGCTCCGGTCTGCGGCCATTTGCACCGTGGTGTAAAAAACTGATGCTGGGTTGTCCTTGAGCTGGTCAGAGCATCTGGTTGGAGATCGGCCTCTTGCCCTTTTCCCCTCAACATTGCCATCTTGATCTAGAGGCCGCTTTTTTTTCCTAAAGAAGTCATAAGTCTCATGAAGTAATGTTATAATAATGAAACCCATAACTCCTTAATAAAACCTTTTCAGTCCTTGAAAATGTACTGGTAAAGCCGAAAATGTTATATCTTTTATAATACGGGACCGTCGACACTTTCAAAAACAGTCTATCTTAACCAAGATTCTGTTTAGTCTACAATAGTCTCTGTTAAGCCTACATTTGCTTTGTCATAAGGAAACAAATGACGTCATAACTTAGTTCCTATAGCCCGGCTCACGTGTCAAAAATACCATGTGTGTTTGTAAGTGAACATTTGACACTTACGTCAATCAAATGGATTATTGTTATTTTTAATAGATTCTTGATACATTTGTTTCTACTAAGCTAAAGGAAATATTTACTGTTTTATATGGAACCTTTACTTTAAAACGAATATAAAGGTCACTTACTTCTTCTTCTCGTGTAAGCGATTCGACTTAAATTTTATCGGCCCGATATTTTGCCACAATGATTACTGCATCGTTGGCAGTTCTTAGATCTTCCAACGTACAAGATCTGGGGCAGAGCGGGCTTTGGAGCATGTGTTCCATGGTTTGGCTTTGGCTCCACAGTCACAACGCTCCATAGGCCGAGAGTTGAATTAATAAAAAAACGAACCAAACAACAACAAACCAACCTCCAAACCCCAGTTACAATTTACTAAAATTTCATGACGAATGGCCAAAAGTAGGCTAATCTGTACCCACTGCCTTACAGTGATTTTCTCTGATTTCAATGATTTTCATTCAATTGCTCGTTAAAGAGCGCCGATTGTAAAAACTCGTATACACACATCTGCTTTACGTTTAGGTAGTACGCCGCGGTAGGCTTTGGGATACGAATGTAGGGAGAGAGAGTGGCTAAGTCCATTCTTAACCCGAAGGTACAGGAAGACAAGCGAAACCATGATGGACAAATTATAAAGATGTTTTTCATAATTATATTAGAAACGCTGTCAAAAGGCTGTTTTACTGGTAGAGTTCCAGTGAAGGCGAGGGCGTAGGTAGCACCGCAAACTTTTTACAAACGAATTTCAATTTTATCCAGGCGAATATTTTTATCGAAATAGAATTTCTAATGATGTGGATTCACAATTGGACCCTGTGGCATTCCAATTGTATATCATATTGAAGAACCAGAAAATTTCTACAAAACAACGTGTATCATGCATAGAGCAATACCGGAGAGGAGTAGCCATATGCAGGCTTTCCCCTCTGTCAAAGTAGGTACAAGCCCAAATGAGCCTATACCTCTCGCCTAGATGTTTAAATGTGTGCGTGAAATTGTTTCTGTATTTTGTTAAAGTCAATGTGTGAGTTTCGTAGTAATAGAGGATTATTGTAGTGTGCGTGTGTGTCGCACGCATTTCCCCCCCTCAAAAAATGACAGACAGTTTTGTATCGGTAATACACGCTATGAGTTTTGGCGGGAACCTTGATAGAGGCGTGTGGTGCTCTTATTTTATTTCATTTTCTTGGTGTATTTTTTAGTTATATTGAATAAAATTGGTGGCATTTTGTTTGATATAGGTTTATTACAGTGCCCGTGTATAGTGAAATAGAATAACAGTGGGAAAACACGACCTTTCAGGTTGCCTCCAAAACTTCATTGTAAATGTTCTGGTAAAGTAGCCATCGCTTTAATCGAATAACTTGATTGTAACTCACTAGACTGACATATTATACTTGATAACTTATATACTTGATACTTACATACTTGATGACTATATTATACTAACTTTTACGCTGTTTATATAAATATGAAATATCGTTTTACTTGACACTGGCAATATGCGTAATAGCGATGCCATAATAACAAAAAAAAAAAAATACACGCTATGGCTTTTTTTTTTTTTCATTTATTCAAACATACTTAAAACTATTTTACAATTTGAACTACATCAAAAAGCCTGAAGAGGTTTGTGCTGATGCAGGTATTCGTTCAACATATAAAATTCATAACAAGTAGGTACAGTATTCCATCTTACCAACGGATACAATGTTAAGTAAATAATAAAATAATAATAATGTGTTAATATACATTTGTTGTTATACATAACAATGTATACAATTAAAATGTATTACACCTAATCACAATTTGCTTTTGATAAAAGTTGAGAAAAAATAAAAATAGACCAAATAAAAAATCTTATCCTGATATCTGATATCTGAATACAACTACTAATCTGAATAGGCTACTCTCCTCTGGTCCGCCGGGACCGGTGGGCCGCGTTGCTCTATCTATGGTATCATGTCACCTAGTAGGTACCACAAACTAGACAGTGTAACAGAGAACCAACCTCTAATGTCAACAGTTTTACGGACCAACTTAAACAATTCACATAACGATGTGTGATAAAACAATACTACCTGTTGGTTTGAATAATCGGTGTGTTGAAACGATATTAAAACAACGCATGCTTACAAATATTGTTTGTTCCTTATTTTATTTAAACACTAGCTAGCTGTGCCCGCGACTCCGTCCACGTGACAATTTATGATTGTTAAGTACTAACCGGACGAAGTCGAGGGCGCAGCTTGTATTAAAGTAGCCTAAGTTACTCCTTATAACATCAGCTATCTGGCAGTGAAAGTCCCGTCAAAATCGGTCCAGCCGTTCCCAAGATTAGCCGGAACAAACAGACAGACAGACAAATTTTAAAAAATGTTTTGGTATATGCACCGTGTATAGACACATATGCATTTAGTAAAAAGCGGTTATTTTAATATTACAAACAGACACTCCAATTTTATTTATTTGTATAGAATCAGAATCAGAAACTCATTTTTCATTTAGGGTGACAGGCACCTCTTATGACACGTCAAACGTGTCATAAGAGGTGCCGTGTCAACGTGTATAGATGTTTCATATTTACATTAAGCAACTTCAAAACAAATTCTCTACAGAGTTACCAAATAAAATGCAGTATCAAATCTAATTCTTCTATCCTTCCAAAGCTAAGCAGCACAACTTCCATTTGTTCGTAAACATTTTGATCAATTCTTAGTATTTCAAATTATGGATATTTTATTAGCAAATATAGGCGCATAATAGAGCAGTAGTAGTGCTAAAATGTAGACGATAGTAATTACGCTTTTGTTAACAAATGAATGACAACACGGCGAGTAGGTACAACGAGGTCCGTCTCGTCGTATGTCTTTTATTAAGTTTGCTATCTAAATCCATACATCTTTTTTCCTAAAACCCTTACGTTATAATAAGAAATTAAGTAAAATTCTTGATAATTTTGAGAACTGACATATTTATTTTAACCAAAGGCGAAGATGAACGAATGAACGAAGAAAATCGCCTCAAGACATTACAGAGGCATTAAAAAAAAATGAGATACATTCGATAAATAACTTATCCGTTGAAAAAAAAACTCAAGGCCGCAAACAAACTCTCTCATCTTCTTTTATATGAATAACCGTTTTTTGGGTCAAGCTTAAACGCATTAACTTATTTGACCATGAAATGTGTTTACAAGTTTGGATGTTTAAAGAAAGCTGTTATGGCATAAATCAGATTGTGTCATCAGATATTAAATAATGTTTGTAACGAGTAGATGTTGAACATAAAAAAATAATGTTTTGATCGAATCATGTAAGTTGCAACGAGAACTGATTTAATATATTATCATTTGTTTTCAAATAAATTGTATACAGGTTTTACTGGTGGTAGTGCTCCAGTGACGGAGTTCGCGGGCGTAGGCACCACCGCATTACTTATATATTTGCCGCTAAATGGTAGTGTTCAGCACTATCGTGTTCCGGTCAGGTGGTAATGTACGGCCCTGTAATTTCCGGCACAGAGGCGTAACACCTTAGGCCTCAGGAGTTGTAACGCATCTGCATTTTGACCTTGGTCTTTGTGTGGGTGTCTATAGGCTGCAGTCATCACTTAACATCAATGTGAACTGCATGTTTATTTGCCACTTCCATTACATAAAAATAGGTGCAGGTGAAAGCCACCAAAGGTAGAAGTCATCACCACATTATCTAATTTACTTGATACTTAATGATAGACATTAGGGCTATTGTGTTCCAGTTTGATGATTATGACCTCTGAACCTATGTCCGACCTGAGAAAGTGTGGCTTTTTTGACTTACCTAACACAAAGACTTACCCCTCTTATTCATAAACGTACATTAGATACGTTTTAGTTATACGAGTAGAATGCTTTGTCTTCGTCAGTTGCATTGTCAAATTTGCAGGATAGAAAAATACAAAGGAGAGATTAGCAACACTTTAGCTAAAATACGTTTATGAATAAGGGGGTCAGAGAAAATAACATAGGTTAGCGCCAAACACTACAATGCATAAGCAATAGACTACAGAACCCCTTCAACGAAATACATAAGGAATTGCATATATTCACAAGCTCCATCGCTAGATCCTTTACTGAAGATGAACACGGACAATGGTTCACACTAAAAACTGAACGTGATTTTTAACATAATTTTGTTATTATTTCAGATGACGACATCGACGGTCTGCCACTTATGGCTACACTCGGACCAATTTTGATGATATTGGCTACATATCTCATATTTGTCCTCAAAATAGGTCCAGCATTGATGACAAAGAGAGAACCCTACAAGTTGACACATACACTGTTAGCATATAACGTGGTACAAGTGGTATTTTCTGTGTATTTAGTGCAAAAAGTAAGTAAATAATTCAACGTACTGAAGGTTTCTTTATTTAGTTTAAAGTGTGTGAAGTGTCTGGTGATAAAGGTTTTCCTGTTGATGAGATCAGGGGTATCGTAAACGGTAATTACAGGCTTCACACTTCGACAAAAGCAAATGCTTTAGGAGATAATATGCAGCTACCTATCCTATAGTGACTGCTTAATACTGATAATGGTAAAAATGGTCCGTGTATACTTCAAAAATCAGTATGACGTGGCAATTTATAATATACTAGCTGACCTGTCCAACTTCGTATTGCCTCAGAATGAAATAATGTGTCAAAGGTTTGATAGATACGGACTATTTGTATGGGAAATAAAAATTGTGATTTTTCTATTTTCCTCCAACTTCTTCATATTTCCTTAACTTTTAAACCTTCCCTTGTCACTCCAAAAATCATTCAAAACTAAAATTGGCTAAATCGGTCCAGCCGTTCTCGAGTTTAAGCTAGACTAACGAACAGCAATTGATTTTTATATATTATATAGAAGATTAATGTAACAAAGTTTTAGTCGTTATTTAATTTGAAGTATTTATTGCAATGCCGACAATGAATAGGTACAGGAAACGAATACCTGTTTATCGTTCAGCAACAACTATTTCAGCTTGCGTTAATCTTCATAAACTCGTTATTAAAATTATGATGCTAGACAGTCACGTCATCCCATTGCAACTATTTTTTAAGACATTTTATTACCAAACCTATGTAATTCATATAATTATTACCTATTTTTATTTTCAGTATTTTGGGCAATTATTATTGATAGGCATAACGCCAAAGAAATGTTACATGGAGGATGATAAATATCGTAAAGAGGTAAGTTTTAAATGCACTGTTTGCTTTTTTTTAAACATTGTGACTTAAATTAACGAACTGTCCACGTATGAAGAGAATAAAAACCGAGAAAATAGCAATAACATTACATGTGATTGTTTATATTGTGACGGTAGTAAACAATCATGCAGTTCACAATGATGTTAAGTTAATACTGCAGCTTATAGATGTCTAAATAGAACCCGGAGGTCAAGATGCAGATTCACGCCTGAATCTTTAAGCTTTAAGTAGTTCTTTTGCCTTTGTGATAGCTTATGCGTAGCCATATTGTGATATTTGCTGTATGATTGTATTATTCCATACTAATATTACCGATGTAATAAATTACAGTTATGATTTATAATAATTAAGGAATGTAAACATTAGGTGAACAGAAGTAACAAAACATTATCATTTCAGATCATATTCTCAATATGGTTGTACTTCGCTGCGAAGGTCTCCGAATTGTTAGATACAGTTTTCTTCGTGTTGAGGAAGAAATACAACCAAATATCATTCCTTCATTTATATCACCACTCCATCATGATGATTGGCACCTGGGCCTTCTTAAAATATTGGCCATCGCACACGCTGGTCTTCATAGGCTTTCTAAACTCTTTAGTCCATGTTTTCATGTATACGTACTATGGTCTGTCCGCGCTTGGCCCAAATGTTAGCAAGTATTTGTTCTGGAAGAAATATATGACTAAATTCCAGCTGGTGAGTAACTCGTTCTATTGATAATAATACATATTGTAATAGATTAAAAATTCCTGCCTTTTTCTAAAATAATTCCAATATCTGAATTGGAATTATATTAAAACGCCGAAAATAGGCCTCCGCGGGTGAATCGGAAATGTGCACGGCAATTGGTATTGAAAGCGTGCACGGCACCACAACATTTTTAGGTTTTCACGATTAAATGTTTATTTTTTAAATATAGGTGTGTTCTCGAAACCAAAGAGAATTTATTTTCATTAGAAATTATTTTAGTCGTCTCTTGTCTATAAAAATGTTCTAATAATCAATTGTTCAATTTTTTTTCGCCTAGTGGAGCTGCTTTAATGAATTTGTTTGATCACTAAGTTTAAAAAAAAAACATTTCGTTTATTATAGTTTAAGTTATTTTTAACATTGTAAGCTGGTTTTTGTACTTCTGTAAAGACATTCGTTAAAATGAACAAACAATTTAATTTCAACTCTTCATACATTTTGAAATAGTTGCAAAATTCTAAATCCCTTATTTCTTTCATCTTTTTTTTATAATTTTTACAATTTTTTATGTGTTTAAAAAATGGTTTAAGCATATTTTAGTATATTTTTCTAGACATCATACCTATTCGAATTAGCACTCACTCGAATTATCATGACCGCGATCTCTATATTTCCCCATTTTCAACTTGTGAACTGAATAAGAAAGATTTATTATCGTTATTTTCAGGTACAATTCGTCTGCATCATCATACAGTACGTTTCTGCTGTAAAGTCTTCAGACTGTCCACCGTCAAAAGGAGTCGCATTATTTGTCGCAGCAAATACTGCATTCTTTCTTCTTCTCTTCTTGAACTTCTATAGGCAGAGCTACAACAGAAGAAAAGTCTCTAAAGCCAATGGTGTCTATGAATGTAAGGAGGAAAAATTGCATTAGTGTTATGTTATTTATTTATTTTTAAATTAATATGAATGTGGTTGTACTCCTTTTGGAGATGTGTAGTGCTTAAAGATTTAGTATACCTAAGGTTTGGCGGTGATCCACTGTGCTGGTTGTTGACCAGTATTCATACTGCAATTAACGTATGCCTCCATATCGATACCAATATTATGTGGTTTCTATCTGGTGTCTTTGCTTAATCTTTATTTTAATTATTCAGTCTGAACTTAGCAACCTGTACTTTGCTCGTATTATGCTATTTCCAACACTTTTGTATATGGTGATATTAGAATAATGCGGTATAGTCAGCATTGTTCCCTAATGTGATATTTATTTTTAATAAATATAGCATTCTTTTTTAATCATATTGTGAATTGTACTAAAATTTTGTTTATTAATAATAATATTATGTGCTCTGCACCTCCATAAATATTGATAATAATGTAAATCTCATGAGACGATTTTAGTTAGTTATCTGATTTTCATAAATTTGAATTTGCCACCTACTTGTAAATGTTGATCTAAATTTTTGCACTTAACGTTTAATTTAAATTAATATGTATAAAACGGTTTAATATTGAGCAAATAAATAATTTATATTGACATATGTTACAAAAAAAAAGAAATGTTCACTTAGAACTTAATCGCAGACCAAGTTAAGTTTTGTTAAAAGCTATTGACTATTTTGCAGCATAGAGTTTAAAATGAGAAAAAAAAATAATTGGTGTATGCAATTTTCACTTCTCTATATAGATGTATAAATCTAAAAGCATGCGTCTATGAATTATGTATGACCGTTTTCCTGGGTAATGTCCCCCAGAAGGCTAGCAGCATTGCCACGTTGGATTGCAATACTTATTCGATGTCCTAAATATAGCCAGCCGTCTGGTCACGAGAAGTGTTAACCAAGCATCATAATATTTCTTTGAACAAGAGCGCTGAGGCCTCATGAACCAAAAATTTCGACTCCGAATGATGTAAACGAGCAGTCCGCTATAAGTTTTTTATATTTGAGCTGCTTCATAATCTTCATATAGCATAATTTAGACATGTTGTTTTAGTTTTTTTACTGTTGTTAGTATTTTCTTATAATAAATTGATATGTTGGTATATCTTACTATATAGTAGTACCTTTTAATTTACCTAAAATATTTACCCAAACATTGTTTTATGGTCGTAATCTGCATTACCATTCGTTAGGAGCAAAATCTACCAATCGCCAATTTCGGCCTTTTTGCCTGTGATCTGATTTTTTGAAATGAATATACAATATTTTTGTAGCGTTTGTAAATAAAATATAAATACTTACCCCCTTATTCATAAACGTACAATTAGATACGTTTTAGCTATAGAATGCTTTGTCTTTGTCAGTTGCATTGTCAAATGTGCAGGATAAGGCAAATTAGCAACACTTTAGCAAAAATAATTTTATGAATAAGGAGGTAAAAGTCTAGAAGTAATAATTATATGAAGGAACAAATGTGATACAATGTAACTGAAATTAATTATAATCATTGTTTTATGTGACAATATTAAAATTAATTGTGTTTTTAATAAAATATGATGAAATTATTTTTCTTGTATTATTATCATAATTTGTCTGATGGATTTCAAAAATGATTACAAACTCTTAAATAATTATTATTATGTTCGGAAGCATAACTGTATTTTGATTTTGTTTTTAATTACTTACGGCACCTCGTCAATGTTAAATTGATAAGCAAATCAATGAACTACTTAATTGTTTAAAATTAATCAATTGCCTAACTTAAATTCTAGTATCAGTGACATTCCATTGTGTGATTCAAGGGAATGCCGTCTGTTAATTATTCTTATTGCCTAATTTAACTTGAACTCTTTGTTAATGAACTTAGAATTTTTTAATTGTTTTAAAATGGATGATACGTATTATGTTACGGTGACATCTCTAGTATTTGGCGAATGATTGTACGATAGTGAGTTTTTTAACCTATTTTTAATTGAAACAACTAATAGAATAATAAATTCTGAATTTCCTACTCTTATGGATGAATTTTTCTCAAAATTCAAATGGGACCAATTTTGAAGTAGGTAGGTATACTCTGTCCATAAAAAACCATACAAATCTGAGTACGTAACTTCACACCTGTAATTCTCGAAGGGGTAGGCAGAGGTAAATTTATGCATTCAAGCATACATGCAAACACCCACGATTCGCTGGTTACGTTTAGGCCCATGTAACAGGTGGCAAGTCTGATGACATCTCCGAGCACATTACCAAACTTCGAGGTACTGGGAAATTTCCAGAAAAAATCCCAATAGAACCAGAGATAAAGGACTTTACACCATTATATCTGATAACCCCTACGCGGGAAACGAACCCAAGACCTCAGCGTAGTAGTAGTGGCCTGCTACCACTAGGCTAACGAGGCAGTTTAATTTATATTTTTATATTGTTTTCATTTATTTTATTAATTAAAACAAAAAAATATTTGCACGTCAAATTGCGATCCTCTTCTTCTTTCGTTTTATTCGTCAGTTTGAAACACCAACCTAACCGATTTGAGCTTATAACAAAAAACCGGTCAAGTGCGTGAGGGGCTACGAGCAGTGTAGGGTTCCGTAGTTACAGAGTAAGAGATGTAATTAAAAAGTGAATAAATATTTTCTGTAAAGTTGTTCGAAATTTTCGAGTAAAATTCATTTGTTTTTATATTATTTCGCATTAACACATGCTTGTGAAATATATTTTATATTTCCCAGTAGGTCGCGAGTTCGAGCCTCGCCTGAAGTCAAATTTTTCTTTCCATTTTTCTTTAAAAATAATATATATTTCACAAGCATGTGTTAATGCGAAATAATATAAAAACAATTATTAAGGGTAAAAGCGACTTCTTTACGATATTCAATAAACTGAAAAGTCTACTATATCGGTTGCCTAACTAGCATAGTTGGTAATAGATGGCGCTACTGCTACCATAAAGCAATGCAACAGATGTGAAGGAAAGATTTGACAAATCGGGCAAGGCTTCAGTAGCTCAATTGGAAGAGCGGCTGGACTAGATTCCCAGTAGGTCGCGAGTTCGAGCCTCGCCTGAAGTCAAATTTTTCTTTCCATTTTTCTTTAAAAATAAAAAAAAAAAATCATTTGGTCAACAAACTTGCAAGGCCAACTTAGGTGTGATAGTTTTCTTTTTAATTTTTTTTTTCATGTTTTTATGTTTGTTTTATCGGTTGTCACTGTTGGCAATAGATGTCGCTAATGTAATAAATGTGAAGGAAAGAAAGGTTTCTCTCGATTTCTCTAGGATTCCATCATCACATGCCGATATCATGATAATGGGACCAACGCGGAAGTATAGGCTTTCAAATAAAGAAATGCCTCGGTAGCCTAGTGGTAGCAGGCCACTACTACTACGCTGAGGATCTGGGTTAGATACCCGGGTAGGGGGTTATCAGAGATAAAGGTGTGTACGTTCAGCTTGTACACTGGTGCAAATCAAACTCGATATTTGTTGTAATGATGTATATACGATGTTGATGTCATCCGTGCGAGTGCGTATAGGCAAGTGAGCATGACAATCTAATCTAAACTAATAATATAAAGAGGCAATATTTTTTTGTTTGTTTGTTTGTAATGAATAGGCTCAATAACTACTGGACCGATTTTAAAAATTATTTCACTATCACATTTCACTATCTATCGAAAGCTACGTTATCCACGGGTAACAAAGGCTATATTTTATTTTGGAAAAAATAGGGTTCCGTAAGATATTTGGGTTTTTCAGACACAAAGTGTAAAAAATCAACCAGAAAAGTTACTTATTTTGCGTACGCTGCCTAAACTATATAAGATATCGAGGAATATCTTTTGTAGTTTATTTCACTATTCGAAAGCTACATTATCCACGGGTAACATAGGCTATCCTTTATTTTGGAAAAAATAAGGTTCCGTAAGATATTTGGATTTTTCAGACACAAGGTGTAAAAAATCAACCAGAAAAGTTACTTATTTTGCGTACGCTGCCTAAACTATAAAAGATATCGAAGAAGACTTTAGGCTATATCTATGTATAATCATCACGCCAAGACGAATAGGAGAGGGTAGGGAACATTGCACCGCGCGAAGCCGGGGCGAGCCGCTAGTATTTTATACAATTTCAATGTCCTAGCGCTTGATGATAGCAGGCCGCGTAATAAAATATTGCTATAATTTTAATTGAGGCGGCATAGGCCGCATCAAGGTGTAAAGTCCTTTATCTCTGTTTCTATTGGGATTTTTCTATTCCATTTCCCAGTACCTCGAAGTTTGGTAATGTGCCCGGAGATGTCAACAGGCTCGCCACTTGTTACATAGGCCAAAAGCTGTTTACCTCTGCCTGCCCCTTCGGGGATAACAGGCGTGAAGTTACGTTTACGTCCGCTTAAATAATTTTGCAAATTCGCCCACAAACGCAGGAGAAATCGCGTAACATACACACAAAACAAAACATTCAGGTCCAATTGAGAACCACCTCCTTTTTGAAGTCGGTTAAAAAAAACATAGCCAACCGAATAATGATACTCAAATTTACGAGTAAATAATAATATAATAATAAAAAAATACTTGAAAAGCTGGCAGAAAATGTTAATACATACGCCACACAACATCAGTAGGTATTTTTGTCAAATACAAAAAAGCCTACGAAAAAATAAACGCAATACGACGTTGCAAGTTTCGATTTCGATCAATAGGCAGTTTTGTTAAAACATTTAATTTATACTTAGTGACATATGAAGTAGATGGGTGGGATTTTTTACTGGTGGTAGAGCTCCAGTGACGGAGCTCGCGGGCGTAGGCACCACCGCATTACCTAATATACTTGCCGCTAAATGGTAGTGGTCAGCACTATCGTGTTCCGGTCAGGTGGTAATGTACATATGGTGGGTATGTATATAATAATAATAAATTATTATTATAATGCTTGAGTATCAGTTCTCGGGCAATCGCTGAGCTCTTATCTTTCTATGCCAGTAATTACAGGGCCTTACATTACTATCTTATATTAGTAGGTATCTAACCGGAACACGATAATTTTGAACATTAACTTTTTGCAGGAAGATGATTAAGTAATGCAGTGGTGGATTCCCGCTCCGTTTCTGGAGCTCTAGCAACACTAGAAAGATGATTCTCTGTTGCAGCCACAAATTTTGATAATGATCTCGACTTATATCAATAACAAATGATTTTTTACATTAGCCTTAAAAAGCGTACTGAAAAATCGTAGGTACTTATTTTGTATGAAACTAAAGTGGCAAACAAGCATGAAGTTCAATGGATGATATGCGATGACTGCAGCGTTGAGACTTACCTAAGTACTATTCATGTATCGTGGTTGTTGTTCGACCTTTTTTACCACTGCATCTTTTTTTTTAATGTAACGGAAGTGGCAAACAAGTATGCAGATCACATTGATGTTAAGTGATGACTGCAGCCTATAGACACTTACACAAAGACCAAGGTCAAAATGCAGATGCGTTACCACTCCTGAGGCCTAAGGTATTACGCCTCTGTGCCGGAAATTACAGGACCGTACATTACCACCTGACCGGAACACGATAGTGCTGACCACTACCATTTAGCGGCAAGTATATTAGGTAATGCGGTGGTGCCTACGCCCGCGAGCTCCGTCACTGGAGCTCTACCACCAGTAAAAAACCCACCCATCTACTTCATATGTCACTAAGTAATAAATAAAATGTTATAACAAAACTGCCTATTGATCGAAATCGAAACTTGCAACGTCGTATTGCGTTTATTTTTTCGTAGGCTTTTTTGTATTTGACAAAAATACCTACTGATGTTGTATGGCGTATGTATTAACATTTTCTGCCAGCTTTTTAAGTATTTTTTTATTCATAGTAAGTTGAGGGTATCAACGTTGTGGTTTTTTTGGAGTACTTAGTACGAAATTGAAATAGTTTTGGCAGAGAATATGTAATAATACTACGTTTTGGATTCATTAAGGGTAATGGGTGTAGACGACGTAGCTCGCGATCCTGCCGGAATCTATACATACCTAAATCTTTATTTACATAAGTCAGAGCTCCACTAGTGTAACTGCGGGTCGGTGGAAATAATTAATAAAAATTAAATATAGGGTATATGTGAAAACGATATATATGGGTTTTATAACAATCAAAATTATTATGCACGTACACAGAGGGTATTTTCGGGTTGTACACCATTCTGTTGTTAACATAAATACTCGCTCACCGTTCTCACCTCTGCATACGTGTTCTCATTTCGAACTGTGGTATACTAATAAATGTAGTGCACGAATCAACGGTAGCGCCATTCACATTCACAATCTGTCAGTGGTGGTGAACGGACGTGCCCTTTGAGTTGTGTACCTACTTACTGATAATTTGGTTGTTTTACTCAATACCTAATAACATAAATTAGTGGACATCACATTGGCGACGAGTAAAAGTGCAGTAAGTAAAAAAATATTGCTCAAATGAAATTCTTGCTAACAGATTGGTCAATAGTAGAAATTAAAAAAAAGAAAAGAGTGAGGGTACTTGAAAAAAAAAAATACAACAATAAATTAAATGAATAACTCAGCGCGTGATAATAATATAGTTCTTTGTCTGCAGGCCTTTCCCCCAGGGAAATATAGTCATATTTTCAATTACATTAGTACCATAATAAATGATATCAATCGACTCCGATCTACTGACACATTGTTGACCAAATCTGTTAAAGATATTTTTCGATCAAATATGTAATTTTATCAGCGATTATAATGTCGTTAATTACCAGTTTTAACAAAGAAACATTAAGGTAAATTTAAAGTGCTGTACCTGTTTTGTTAAATTTGTTAAAACTTAATACGTGATTGGCAATTATATTTGATCAAATACACAAATGACATCGTTAATTATCTGTTTTAACAAAGTATCACTTCGATAATATTGAAGTTATGTTATTGCAATGACAAAAATAAAAAAAAGTGTCAAATGAATTAAAGTGGAATTGAACTTTGTCCTGTCTATCGTTAATGTTGGAGTAAAATAATTAATAGCCAGGCAAAATAATATTAAATAACAATATTAAAATTAATTATGCTGTTTTAATACAGCTGCGCTTAAATTAAAGCTTGAATTATCATAAACATCTACCTACTTGGTTATTTTCTTAACATTTTGAATCATGGTGAGTAAATGATGAAGTCAAAGCTTCAAGTAAGTATTCACCGTGCGTAAAATTTGGTGAAAATAACTAATGACGAATTCTCGTCCTTATTGTAGATATTGATTGAGAAATGAAATGTTGTTAATACTTCATAATTATAACTTTACAAGGTCTTATAATTAAATATTTGAATTTTAAACTGTTAAAATTATTTGATATATTTAATTTATAATCAATTTATACAAGTCTTTTTATGCAATTGGTTTAAATAATATTTTAACTTTGCAAGTTCATTTAAAATTAATTTTAAAATGTATGAATTGCGAAAAATTAAAATTGATCTAATTTAATAAACAATAAATAAAAATTATTGATTCGTTTTAGACGTCAAAGTTTAAAACGCAATTTTACTATTGAAGATGACAACCTTATTGATTAAATAACGGAAAAATGTAGCATGGCTAAATTGAGAAAAACATTTTAATCCTTGGTGACGCGGCTACAATTGATTAATTTATACAGTCGATAGTTAAACGAGTTCCACGATAGACAGAGCACAAACACAACTACTAAGTACCAATCTCAATAAAATTGACACTAAAATAATGAAAAGAAATGTTAAAAAATGAATAGAAAGAAAGGAGATGGTCCAAAAGGTAGGAGTTGATCCCACTAAATGTACAGTTCGTAAAATAATAGTTTTGGCTACTCTGAACAATTTCCGACTATCAATTTTAGTTAATGTTGTGTAGTTTTTTCGTTTAATATTTTTAAGCTTACACAAAATGGTAATACAAAAATATGGCGATGGCGATTGAGAATTCTTTTGACAAGTTTGTCATCTCATGTCACTAGGTTCTTGATTGTACAAATTGCCATAATCAGTAAAAGAGAACTCGATTAAACAATTTCATCTTTGGTATAATCAAGTTAACTTGATTTTTCTTTAAATCTTTGAAATATTAGCTTTCTTTTGCTGTACTGTACATCCACTGGGAACACTATAATACAACTCCTTTGTAGCCGATACGGCAGTTAATAACAGAAAAGTGGCAGTAGTTCCTGCCCTGCAATTAACGCCAACTGTGACAAATGTGGAAAAGGTCATTTCCAAAAACATGGTAGAACAAGGGCCAATAAAAGAAAATCACAATGTTTCCATCAAATGACATTAATAAAGTTAAAAAACCTAAAGAGGACACACATTTCAAAAAGGAAAAGCTCCATGTGTAGATACATTTGCCACATCAATGACGATGCTATATGAGTTCCTGGGTTTTGGTGCCAAATATCTATTAAAAGTATTTAAGTTCATTTGATGCACAAATAAAAACTATTCCTAATAGACTACAAGCCCATGTTAAAAAATTGATGGGTCATTTGAACCACCAGGTGACCTATCTAGAGCGATATAAGAGCATAAAATAATAAGATTCAGCACTATGCCGTCACTTGTAAGCTGTCCAACTGAGTGCAGGTGAGAATTCAAAAGTACAGGTAGACTCAGTACATTTTGGTCACATATTTTCGTACGGCATTCTTACCAACGATAGACCCATTAAAAATAATAAGAAAGCGCACAGTGCCGTACAAAAATGGTGCGCCACGAAGTCGGAATTTTTTTTTATTTTCCGACAATTACCGGGGTAAATTTGGTCATTTGATTTTGTACGGCATCTGTGTCATACTATTTCAATAATGCTTTCAATTCATTATTCCGCAACGCCGTACAAAAATCATGCGACAAGGGGAAAAAATCGAGAGTTGCAACCCCCTTTCTGTCCGTAGTCCAGGGGGTGATTTGAAAAAGTACGGCATCGGTTCCAAAACATTATGTAGCACTCAAAAGTACTATTAAAAGTAATGCCGTCAAAAAATGATTGTTCCCTTGAATGTATATCAATAATTATCTTAATTTCATCGTATTTTTGATTTATAAAGCTGTAAAATCATTTGAACCTGTACGGGAACTTTTTTTTTAACATGATATTATAAAATACAATTGTTATATAGTATTGCCGTTCAAAAGAAACCGTTCTAAAAAAAATTATAGAGAAATGCAAAAACTGAAATTTTGCAAATTATTGTAAAAATTTAAATATCATTGATTAATGAAATATAATAGTTTTATACATTTTATTTCTTGTTTTAAATAGTATTAACATAGATGAATTAGGAAAAAATGATGCCGTACATTTTTGTGCAAACCATATCTTTTAGGCTGATGAAATCAACGCTTCAATTTTGAGGGTACTTTATGGCCATCTGATACAGTACGGTATTAACATATTTTTGAAGAGGACAATTGATAATATGATAAAATCACTATGACGTCTAACTAAACTGAAACGGTGTGTATATTATGTCCAAGAATTGAAACTGTCAATCCCAGTATCAACAGTTTTAGCAGTATCAGCTGTTTTCAATCTCCGCGTCGACTCCGAAGCGAACAGTACACACATACTAATCGAACTATGTGTGAGCGTACACGAACACCTTACTCGGGTCCAAGCCGAGTACATCCGAATAAAATACGACATTCCCTACAAATGCTAAACGTTGCACAGTAGTTTAGAATGCACATTTAACACGAATTTATTCAATTGTCTCACATATAATAATATCCCTGGTTAAAAAAAAGTATTCAAAAATATTGACAATGTTAATTCTCCATAAGATAAAGAATTAAAAAGTATTAAAATATTCAAAAATATTAAAAATAATTCAAATTTCATTATTTCGAATACTTTCTTAATTCATTTTTTTAATCAGGGATTACACAACACCATACAAATCCGTATGGTAACACCAAAGTTAACAAACTACCCTCACATATTTTATTATCAAAATATAAAGAAAAATTCACCTTACATTTCGTTATATGGAATTTTCTTTTTGATTTTTTCTTTTTCGGTTTTTTTCCCCTTTGAACCAACGAAAATGTACGGCACATGAAAAAATATTATCTATGCATAAAATAATTTCAAAATAAGTTTATTTCATGTTGTGTCAAATCACCCCCTGGACTACGGAAAGAGAGGGGGTTGCAACTCTCGATTTCTTCCCCTTGTCGCATGATTTTTGTACGGCGTTGCGGAATATTGAATTGAAAGCATTATTGAAATAGTATGACACAGATGCCGTACAAAATCAAATGACCAAATTTACCCCGGTAATTGTCAGAAAATAAAAAAAAAATCCGACTTCGTGGCGCACCATTTTTGTACGGCACTGTGCGTTTTCTTATTATTTTTAATGGGTCTATCGTTGGTAAGAATGCCGTACAAAAATATGTGACCAAAATGTACTGAGTCTACCTGTACTTTTGAATTCTCACCTGCACTCAGTTGGACAGCTTACAAGTGACGGCATAGTGCTGAATCTTATTATTTTATGCTCTTATATCGCTCTAGATAGGTCACCTGGTGGTTCAAATGACCCATCAATTTTTTAACATGGGCTTGTAGTCTATAAATCATTAAGTGCAAAATTTTATATGGGTACTCAAAAAAAAAATTGTTCAAGAAATCTTTTAGGTAACGAAACTGCAATTTCTCTGAACATGCTTAAACTAAGCTATGATGTTAATTACATCGAAATACAAAATTTTCTTTAGTTGAAAGATTTTAATTTAGATTTAACAGTTGACAAATCAGTTCCTCCAGTTTGTCAACCATATAGGAGAGTCCCAATTCCTTTTGGAATAAAAAATGAATAAGAAAATAGATAATATTGTTGTCTTTGGACGTGATGAAAAAGAACATAAGTGCAGGTGAGTGTACTTGTACGTGAGAGACTTGAACACGTTTTGACAGTTCTCAAAGACAACAATGTTTTATTGAACAAAACTAAATGCGTTTTAATACAAAAATATTGATAAATATTTAAAAGCTATTGAAACATTTAGACTACCGGAAACCATACAAAAAATTTAAAGGATTTTGTTGGAAAGTGGATTTCTAATAGATCAACAATAACAGAACCTATTCGACAGGAATATTAAAATTAGATAAAAAATGCTTATTATTTATCTAATTTTAGACAAAAGTTAGTAAAAATACTTAAAAAAAATATAGATAAACAAACGATGGCTTTTGATGAATTAAATCTGTCAGGTCACAAGAAAATATGACAATTGATTTCAATTGTGTCTCCGCCAATATTGGCCTCCTGATCCATGAGAGATTTAAACAACAGCCTTTCCAAAATTCGTAGTCTGGGTTACAATAATCCAAAAAATCGCACCCAAGTAATTGCCGATGCAGGTCCTCTAGGTTTAGGTGCTGTTCTAATACAGTACGATGAAAAGGCACCCCGCATCATCGCTTTTGTAAACAAAAGTCTGACAGACGTTGAGAAATGGTATTGTCAGACCGAAAAAGAGGCATTGGCATAGGTGTGGGCAAATTGAACATTTTCATATTATGCATTTAAAAAGCAAATTTGAATTTGTCATAGACCGTAAACCGTTAGAAGTCATTTTTGAGACTCATTCAAAGCCTTGCGCACGAATTGATCGTTGGGTTCTCTGACTACAATCATATGATTATAAAGTTACTGGTAGAATCAGAAATGTATTTATTCATTCATTCATAAATAAGCACCACTTATGATAAGTCAAAAACAAATAAAACAAATTAAAACGAACAACAAATGATGGCATGCAAACAATGCCCTATGGCATTAAGTCCGCCTTATGTACTAGGTGCATTAAAGTTTAAATAAATAAATAAATAAATTATATACCTACATGGTAATAAAAAAAAATAGTGGAAAATGTCACTAAGATAAAACTAAATATAATATACTAATTTAGGCAAGTACATCAGTAGAATGTCCCTTTTACAGACTGATAACAAGGATTGTAGAGAAAAGAAAAAGAGTCATTGTTTGTCCGTATGATACCTATATACAAACCGGGGAAGTCTAATATAGCAGACCCACTTTCCCGTCTATATAAAAGTACAGATGCACATAAAAGCCCCTTGGAAGATGAACATCATATTAACCAGATTGTTCAATATGCAAGACCTGTAGCTCTTCTACCTCTCAATGAATAAAAATGAAAGACGCTTTGTTTAAAGGTGTTTGGGATGCTTCGGTAAATAATTGAAATAAGTTGATTTCAATGAGCTCTGGTTACATGATGACAGCTTATTAAGAGGAAACAAAATAGTGATTCCAACTGAATTAAGGAGCAAGTTTTAGCAGTGGCTCACGAAAATCATTCAGGCATCGTTAACATGAAAGCTAGACTACATACTAAGGTCTGGTGGCCGAAAATAGACAAAGTCGCCGAAAATACTCTTGAGAACTGTAGAGGGCTAACTTAACTTTAGTCTCAACGCCAAATGCACCAGTACCTACGAAAAGACCTGTACTCCCTTCAAAAGCTTAGGTGGTTATACAGCCATTGACTTCTTTGGACCTCTGCCAAGTGGGGATCAGTGGGGACCTCTGCCAAGTTTTTTAGTAATAATCGACGATACGATGCAAAGAGATTAAAATAAAGTTTAAATATATAAATAAATTAAGTAATAAATAAAATAACGAAGTATATTTCCACATATGACACCATAAAAGCCTAAAAATAATTTATTCATGGAGTGGTAACCTTGTTAGCATTTCAGCTGATAACGGTAGACAATCCTGTAGTCAGGAATACAAAACATTTTGTACAGAACAAGGTAGCTACTTTTCAAAACGATCCCTTACTGGCCTCAACAGAATGGCAGTGTTGAGAAAACCGGGATTGAATCGGATCCTTCAGCGATTAGCAGCTTCAGTCAATGCGGAAAATCAGACTGGAAGGACGATTTATTAAAATACCTAATAAAGTATTATTAGGTATTTTCATAAATCGTACCCTCCGCACACCTCATCCGTCCACAGCAAAACCCCCACCCGAACTGTTCTGTGGAAGACAACTTAAAAACAATTTATATTTTTTAACAGATTTTGAAAACAATTATGATCATTCCAAAATTAGAGATCTCGAGACATAAAAAAAAAAAAACAAACATATTAAGGAGGATAGGAAAAGGAAGGCTGTGGATAAAGAATTACAAGTATGTGATAAAGTGTACGTGAAAAAGAAAATAAACTAGTTTCAGAATTTAATCCAACACCTCACACTGCTATTAAAGCTGAAGGAAGCGACATTAATATAAGAAATGATGAAACTTGTCACAATGATGAGACTTCGCTCCGGACATGTGCCATTTAATAAGTTTAAATTCTTAATGAGTCAATCTGATACCCCTAATTGTAGTATATGTGGTAAAGTGGAAGACGTATACCATATTTTGGTTGAATGTGTTCGAGGTGAGGCTCATCGCAGGGCTTCATTAGAAATAGGACATTGCAACAGTGTCCTGGCAGATCCTATTACGGATGACGCCAGAATACTGTTGCAACTATATCAATTGTCAATGAGCTAATGTTGTTTAATTATTTTTTTTTAAATGAAGAATGAAATTCATGTGAACGTATAGAGCGTCATGGTCTTTGACCAAGCTCTTTAAATGGAGAATAAAAAATAAAAAAAAATAAAAATGATGAAACTAATCAGGAGTAAGAATAAATATCGTACATTTAAAGAAAGTGGAAAGTCAGAGGAAAGTTATTGATCATGAAGAAGCGTCCAATAAAATGTTTGATTTGATGGATTGATTTTATTATAAAATATAGTTAAAATTGATTTATTTTTAAATGATAAATATTGTATTGAAGGAATTAAATATTATATGAAAAGGAAGAGATGTGGTATACTAATAAATGTAGTGCACGAATCAACGGTAGCGCCATTCACATTCACAATCTGTCAGTGGTGGTGAACGGACGTGCCCTTTGAGTTGTGTACCTACTTACTGATAATTTGGTTGTTTTACTCAATACCTAATAACATAAATTAGTGGACATCACACGAACTATCACCACTCCACGCAACCCTCGCCTCGTCCGTTACAATGGGGGTCACAAATACTTATTCAAAATGTAATAAGCTGTCAAATTAGAGGCTTTTTTGGATTGTTGTTGAAATCAACATCAATTTTCCGTATCCAGGGCGACGGCTAAAAATATTTTTCCAAAATCTGCTATGGGTGTCAATTTTGAAGCTGAATTACAAACATGGCAGCGTATTCAAGATCCAAAATGGTGGACATAATTAATTTACGTAACTAAAACGTAACTTCACGCCTGTAATCCCCGAAGGGGTAGGCAGAGGTAAATGCATGCATTCAATCATACATGCAAACACCCACGACTCGCCGGTTACGTTTTGGCCCATGTAACAGGTGGCGAACCTGTTGCCATCTCCGGGCACATTACCAAACTCCGGGGTACTGGGAAACTTCCAGAAAATGGAAAAATCCCAATAGAAGCAGAGATAAAGGATTTTAAACCGTTATCTCTGATAGTCCCCGACCCGGGAATCGAACCCAGGACCTCCAGCGTAATAGTAGTGGCCTGCTACCACTACGCTACTGAGGCAGTTAATAATTAATTTACTAAAATAAAATATGGGTTTTGAGGTTTGTTGGGGTGTTGATAACGAAGAAGATTTGAAAACTAATGATAACATTGAGCTTAGGAAACACTATAATATCTACGAATATACGGCAGAGATATTAATATATTCCGATCCGCCGACATATAACGATTACAGTATCGCAAATCTTCATACAAAATGAAAAATGTATAATAAATTCAACACAAAATTTACCAAGTCAATTATGTTTTAACAATGTTTTTTTACAAGTGTAGATAAAAATATGATTACGTTGCCCCACTGTTTAACGATGGTAATTAGATATATATTTATTGTGTAAAAGATAATGCATAAATTTAATGTTAATTTATTCAGAAATGAAGGTAGGTTCACATGTTTTTATGCGAGTTATGCATCAACATTGAAGCGCGCATGGCCCCGCGGCTGGTGTAGATCGGAAGCGATCTGCTCGGTTAAGCACTACGGGCGTGGTCGGGTAGTGTGATGGGTGACCGCTAGTGGCAAATTAAATGCGTGTTTCCGTGCTTCGGAGGGCACGTTAAGCCGTTGGTCCCGGTTGCTATCGATAGATAGCAGTCGTTAAACCTTGTCGGAGGCCTTATGGGTGGTTTGAAAACATCCGACAACGGGTTGGCCACTAACCCACCCAACTCCACCAATCCGCATTGGAGCAGCATGGGGGAGTAAGCTCCAGGCCTCCCCCTAAAAAAAGGGAGAGACTCGTGCCCAGCAGTGGGACGTATAATGGGTTGCCATTATTATGCATCAACAAGGTATTTTTGAAAAAACTTGTGACGCTTGTGTTGATGTTCCTAGGAATATGGACGGTTAACTGCTTTCGTAAAATGCCCTAGGACTGTCCTAGTAGTCTGTATACACACAGAAGTGAACATTGTTTTATTTTTATTACAGACAATGTCTCATGCCGGCACTACACGTCGACGTGTAGTGCCGGCATCATAAATTTGAACGGACAACTTTCAGAGCTTCTCGGAGTGCAGAAGATTTCGAAAAAGCAATGGAATGTGTAAGAAGCAAAAATGAGGTTTCGATGAGATGAAAACATCTAATATCGAAAACAATTACAAAATTAAAATGCACGGTTTGTCCAGGGCGGTTGCATGAGTTTTGTACTGTATGGATGTTTATCATACACTGGGGCACTTTAGATGATGGGTACTTTAAAACGCCCCACCTGTAGTTAATTTATTTTTTAAATTATTTAAGTAACCTTTGTTCCTATTACATTAAACTTTTTTTTTATGTATTATGGAAGTGGCAAACAAGCATGCAGTTCACATTTTGACGACCCGGTTAGTCCAGCGGTGCGAAACCACCGTTTGATTCGAAGGGTCGCGGGTTCGATCCCCGCACCGGAACAAATATTTGTATGGCCTACAGATATTTGTTTCGGTTCTGGGTGTTTGTGTATGTGTTGTATGTGTACAACGTCATCCACGACACAGGTTTATACCTACTGTGGGGCTGTGAGTGTAAGCGTATTTTATTTATTTTTTATTATTATTGATGTTAAGTGATGACTGCAGCCTATAGACACCCACACAAAGACCGAGGTCAAAATGCAGATGCGTTACCTCTCCTGAGGCCTAAGGTGTTATGCCTCTGTGCCGGAAATTACAGGGCCGTTCATTACCACCTGACCGGAACACGATAGTGCTGAACACTACCATTTAGCGGCAAGTATATTAGGTAATGGTAACTTTTGGTATATTATTAGCACAGTACTAAATAATGTTCCTAATTCAATATTTCAAATGTGTTTATTAAATAATTTTGTTTTATTTCAATTTAAGAAAAAATCGCATTAGAATAAAATAGAAAAGATTTATTTACAACAACAATAAACATACAAACTGACACTAAGGTAATATTCCACACATTAATTGTAAAAGTTGTCATAAGTCGGTCTCCAACTCAGCATTGAGCTGGTCAGCATGAGCGCATCAGCGATGGTCTTCCTTTGTTCCGTCCGTTCCGTTTTGGTTCCACATTATAACAAGTGCCAGTAAACCTCTATCTAAAATATAATAGTTAAAACAATAACAAAAATCACGTTAATAATATGTTGGTTGGATTTCTAATAAAATATTACAAGACACATAGTAAACATATAGTATTTTTTTTTTTATTTACCATAAGTGGCAAACAAGCATGCAGTTCACATTGATGTTAAGTGATGACTGCAGCCTATAGACACCCACATAATGACCAGAGGTCAAAATGCAGATGCGCTGCCACTCCTGAGGCATTAGGTGTTATGCCTCTGTGCCGGAAATTACAGGGCCGTACATTACCACCTGACCGGAACACGATAGTGCTGAACACTACCATTTTGCGGCAAGTATATTAGGTAATGCGGTGGTGATTACGCCCGCAAGCTCCGTCACTGGAGCTCTACCACCAGTATAAAAGCCCAGGATGCTATTTTTGTATTTACTCGAACGCGTCAGTTTAAGATATGGGAGATACGTAGGTAGGTAGTAGGTAGTAGGTAGGTAACGAGGTACTGAACAGAGTGGAAGGTATCTCCTATATGTTAATCTGACGTGCTGGAGTAAATTCAAAAATCCCCTCTTCGGCTTCTTCCCCTACAAACAAAAAAAAATTGCCAAAGATGATTAGATGAATACATTGAATGTACAACAACGGGCGCCGCGGCATGGAATGGGGTATCTCCAATGTTCTGCAAGACAGACTATGCCGATGATCTAAGAATGAACCTGTATTGAGTCACACACACGCTGACATGCAATCAAGGCGTGACGATCAGTAATCCTTGGCATCAAACATAAGTCTACAAATCAGTGATAGGAAGATCCAATTGATGTGTGTTAGACTGAGGTATAAGTATCGCTTTATGGATAGAGTAAAACGCGTCTACACGTTCACATATTATGGATCCGTCATGTTGGAGACGGGAGGTTCAGATAATAATAATATGAAATAATATTACTGGTGGTGGAGCTCCAGTGACGGAGCTCGCGGGCGTAGGCACCACCGCATTACCTAATATACTTGCCGCTAAATAGTAGTGTTCAGCACTATCCTGTTCCGGTCAGGTGGTAATGTACGGCCCTGTAATTTCCGGCACAGAGGCATAACACCTAATGCCTCAGGAGTGGCAGCGCATCTGCATTTTGACCTCTGGTCATTGTGTGGGTGTCTATAGGCTGCAGTCTTCACTTAACATGAATGTGAACTGCATGCTTGTTTGCCACTTTTATTACATAAAAAAAAAAAAATGGCAAGTATGGCAACCCATTATACGCTTCAATGCTGGGAACGAGTCTCTCCCCTTTTTAGGGGGGGGGGGGGCTGGAGCTTACTCCACCACGCTGCTCCAATGCGGATTTGTGGAGATGGGTGGGTTAGTGGCCAACCCGTTGTCGGATGTTTTCAAACCGCCCATAACGCCTCCGACAAGGTTTTACGACTGCTATCTCTCGATAGCAACCGGGACCTATAGGGGGGAGGTGAATCTCGTGTTTATTAACAAATTATAAAATTATAAATACACAGGGAAATTACCTTAATTTCCCTGTGTAATTCTATTGTCTTCATGGTTCGTTAACGGCAGAGGCTAGATAAGGTTCAGCAGCAACAAATGTACAGAGTTTTCTTTTAATTAATGGAAGCGGCAAACAAGTTTGCAGTTCACATTGATGTTAAGTGATGACTGCAGCCTATAGACACCCACACAAAGACCAAGGTCAAAATGCAGATGCGTTACCACTCCTGAGGCCTATGGTGTTATGCGTCTGTGTCGGTAAATACAGGGTCGTAAACTACCACCTGACTGGAACCTAACGCATCTGCATTTTGACCTTGGTCTTAGTGTGGGTGTCTATAGGCTGCAGTCATCACTTAACATCAATGTGAACTGCAAGCTTGTTTGCCACTTCCATTACACTAAAAAAGTATGTCATGGTCAACGGTACCTTATAAAACCGTTGGAAAAATTAATCAAAACTTGTACCATTAATTTTAAATGCGCCATACCGGATCCTACATCCTCAATGACATTGTGATATTTGAGATGTAAGATCCGGTATTGATCCGGTCCGGTTTTATATTATTATGTAACCAAATACCTTCGTCACTTGAAACGCTTATGTTGGTACTTACTTTTACTGGTGGTAGAGCCTTCGGTTATAGGCACCACAGAATGACTAATATACTATTTAAATTTAGATATTTTTTTTTCTTTTCTCCACAATGTGTTCTTATGATTATGGTAAGTACATGGTATTCTTATACTAACGGTAAGTCCATTCTTAAAAATAAATAATTATTTTTCTTCAAAAATAATTTTGCATAGTACCTACTTACTCTATTACTATTATCACTATATTAGGTATCCTCGAGGTTAAGCGGCAAATTCCCTCATAGTACCTATAAACATAAAACGTGTGAGATTATCTCAAAGTAGGTATGTGAGTGTGTGTATTTGTGTGTGTGTGTGTGAAAGTATGAGAGTGTGTGCGTGTGTGAAATTGTGTGTGCGTGTATATGTATGTGAGCGCGTACTTTCGCGCATATATATGAAGAAATGCGTGTGTGTGTGTGTGTGTGTGTGTGTGTGTGTGTGTGTCATTATGGCACATGGAACTCGGCCAGCCTGGACCTAAAATACGTTTATCTTGGGATCGGTATTAGCCCCAGTCTTTCGGTTCCCTGTGTGAAAGTAGGTATATTGTGGACATATAAGATGGGTGATATTGTAAAATGTAGAAACACCTGATTCTAATATACTACAGTAATACTATTCTACTCGACGCTATATGGCATTTTCCAGGATTCCCCGAGCGACCTCCAACAGATGTTTGTCCTTTGGACTGATCAACTATCGTTTTCGACGCGGATAGTTGCCTTTTTTGTACGAAAAGTAAATAAAATAAATGTTTATAAGCCGTGGACTTCAAACTATAGTGCATCTACAGCAGCAAAAAGTTGCGTGAAATTAATG
Source organism: Macrosoma leucophasiata (assembly GCA_036365455.1). Taxonomy (NCBI): domain Eukaryota; kingdom Metazoa; phylum Arthropoda; class Insecta; order Lepidoptera; family Hedylidae; genus Macrosoma; species Macrosoma leucophasiata. The sequence continues at coordinate 2,491,557 of JAWQUS010000010.1, forward strand.
CTAAACTAATGCACTACGTGAAAATACTCGAGGCTCATACTCACCAAAATAATTTTGATAAAGTGAAGTTTGGGAGTGTTGTATACGCGAGAAAATCTGCAAATTTAATTTCTACAAAATAATTTTGAGGCTAATCGGGGCGCGTTTATACATATAACATGGAAATACTTCGCGCGGTCGCCGTGCGGAAGCCGCCGTGTTTGTTTTCATTCATAGCAAATTAAAGTTTATCGACTAGTGCACAATGTACAAATAATTAGATATTACATAGGTGTAATCACGCGGCAACCACACGGCGACCAACGCGCGTCGACTGCGCAGCCGCCGCGCAGCAGCCGCGCGAAGTATGTGTTATGTAAATTTGTACATTGTGTACTAACCAATAAAATTTAATTTGCTATGAATAAGATCAAGTACCTGGCCAATACGCTGCTATCGCGCGGCGGCTCGGCAACAATAACAACGCTCCTAATTATATGTAATCCACCTTTTTTTTTTGACGCTGGGTAACTGTCATGGTCACCCGCCGTCTAAGGGGAACAGACGGCGGGTAGTGTGAGACTCGTACTTACTAAAACCACGCGGTGTTCCAAATCGTCCGCCAGTGGTGGGGTCACGGGAACGCTTACGCACACATCCGCGACCCCGCCGGCGGCTGCTCGTTTCCGAGCCCTCCGAGGTTTGAGCCCATTGGCTCCAACCGACAATAGTGACGTGCGGAACACGTGCATGCCACCCACCTAGGGACCACAGTTCGACCTCAAAGGAGCAGCAGCGTCGAAAGAGTTTGACCCTCAACCGCTCCCCCGCGGCCCCACCACGTCCCTATCCGACGGCGGGACCACTGTTAGGCGGCTGGGGATAGGGTGCAGGGCCAACGAAATACCCGTACACCTCTTTCCCAGCCGTCTTCCCACCACGTCCCCATCTGACGGCGGGACTACCGTTAGGCGGCTGGGGATAGGGTGCAGGGCCAACGAAATACCCGTACACTTCCTCCCCAGCCGTCTCCTCTCCACAGCAGCGAGTGGCGGGCTGAGCCACGCCAAACACCGCCCCCTCTCTGGGTTCCTCTTGGCTTCGCCGGTGTGGGGACAACCACCGGGTACTGAGCCCCCCCGCCACGACAAGGCGGAAACCCTCGGGGGGGATATGTAATCCACCTGCGAAAACCGCGTTCAAATCCGTTGAGCAGTTTCGAAGTTATAACGTACCAGACAGACAAACAAACAGAGTCCAAAAATTGTTTTTTTTTATTCTTGTTACTCTTATTAATCGCTCCCTATCATTTATTTGCAAAGATATTTAAGTACAGACACTCGATTTTTTTCATATTGATTTTGAGATTTACCTCTCTGCCAACCTCGTAAAAAATTTGGCATAATACCTTTAAACCATTTATTTTAATTATTACCTTAACAGGTTCAAAAATAAGCAACACAAGGACAGTTACATTATGAACCTGCCCTTATAATATTATTACACATATTAATGACATGTTTTGAAGGGTATTAAATCAACAAATTATAAGACAGAACCACCTGATGTGAATGTTGTGACTCTTTAATTATTCTTTACTAGTTGTTGCCCGCGGCTCCACCCGCGTGAAGGTCGTTTCTTGCGTAACCTGTGTAAACTCATAAAATCATCCCATGGCATGCCACAGGAACATTTTTTCGGGATAGAAACTATCAGAATCAGAATCAGAATCAGAATCAGAAACTCATTTATTCATTTAGGGTGACAGGCACCTCTTATGACACGTCAAAAACAAACAAAATAAATTAAAGCGAATAACAATTGATATACATGTCAAACAAGATAAAAAATATATGTAAAGTCAAGAATATCACTAAGATAAAACTAAATGTCATAAACTAATGTAAAAAGTATATCAGTAAAATGTCTCTTTTCCCCTTTACAAACTGATAACAAAGAGTAAAAAGAAAAGAAAAAGAGTCATTCTTTGTCATTCACCGGCAAAGTTCCAAAGGCCAATATGATCTGAGAAAAACTTGCCGGAAAAAACTCAGTCGGCTCTTTTTAAAAATATCTCTTAGGCATATTTTTACAATTTTCCATAATTTAAACAAGCTTAAAATTAACAATATAATATCAACATTACACTTTGATTATTACATTTAACACCTTTGTGGAGCTAGATCAGCATATCCTATGTGTTAATCCAAGTTACACCCTCTATGTGTGTATCAAATTTCATGAATATCGGTTGAGCAGTTTTTGCGCGAAGGAGTAATAAACAAACAAACGAACATACAAACTTTCGCATTTATAATATTTATGTACGATACGATTAATTTTTCATTTATGTGTAAGGACTGTTACAGTATTCGCCTTTTACTTCATGTCTTTGATGATCGTGTTTTTTGTTTAAAAAGATGAAAATTAAAATTTTATTTTGTTTAACATTTTTAGTGAAAACATCGTATGGAGTGATGTATCATTTGAATGGTAAGATAGATTTTTCGTTTTAACTAAAATTATTATCCGTATTCTATGAAATCAAGTGAAATTTATAGAATGATATTCGTAATTATTATAGCATTTTTTTTTTAGTTTGTAAAAGCAAATGCAATGAAATTGGAATGCAAAATAGCTAGTGATATTTTTAGTAAACTAAACGAGACAGAAAATGATATTAATAATTCTGAGTTTTTTTTAAGTAATGGAAATGGTATCACACTGATATTAAGTGATGACTGCAGCCTATTGACTCTCACATTCAGACCAAGGTCAAAATGCAGACGCGTTACCACTCCTGAGGCCTAAGGTGTTATGCCTGTGTGCCGGAAATTACAGGGCCGTCCGTACAACCTGACCGGAACATGATAGTACTGAACACTACCATTTAGCGGCTATTATATTAGGTAATGCGGTGGTGCCTACGCCCGCGAGTTCCGTCACTGAAGCTCTACCGCCAGTGTATCTGTGGTTATTATAATAACAAGATTAATAGTAACGTATTAACGTATAAAGTAATGTATTAGTAAGATATTGTAAATTAATTATAATCATAAATTAAATTTTGAATTTAATTTTTTCCAGATTCGATGTATGGCCGGATGCCTCCAATATTTCACTTTGACGACTACAATTTTTGCGTCAGCGAGACTGATGGAATGTATTGTACTGTTGAGTTTGATTTGATATCAGATACATCAAATGATCTTTTGGATTTTATACGGGTAATTAATATTAAACTTATGTTTTGTTAATGTTTTTTACTGGTGGTAGAGCTCCAGTGACGGAGCTCGCGGGCGTAGGCACCACCGCATTACCTAATATACTTGCCGCTAAATGGTAGTGTTCAGCATTATTGTGTTCCGGTCAGGTGGTAATGTACGGCCCTGTAATTTCCGGCACAGAGGCATAGCACCTTAGGCCTCAGGAGTGGTAACGCATCCGCATTTTGACCTTGGTCTTTGTGTGGGTGTCTATAGGCTGCAGTCATCACTTAACATCAATGTGAACTGCATGCTTGTTTGTCACTTCCATTACATAAAAAAAATGTATTAAATACTTTTATTGCAACATAACTTCCTTTTTACGGTTCAGTAAAGCAGAAAAGCGACTGAAAGTATTGGGTATAATAAATCACGTTAGGTATTCGAGATAAATCTGAAACTGATGTTTTTAATAATATTTTATTTATTTTAACTCTTTTTGCCAAAAATATGTTAAAATAAATCATCGACGACACAACGCAGTATGAAATAAATAAATATTTTTAAGGATGTCAAATTGTTCTAATTTTCAAGCTGCATAGTCAATCCAGATAGACATAATATATATATGTATCTTCACGCCAGGTCCCTAACGGGGTAGGCAGAGAGTGTAGAGCGCCAGACATCCCGGTTCAGACAAACCTCTCGTGCCTCGTCTACCTTCATCATTCTAATCAGACATAATAAGTCTATATTATTATTACCAAACTAGAACACAGGAGCAAAGAACACTAAGATTTTGCCATAGGAACGTTTTAAAACAGTCCTATTTGACGGACTTGCGCAGCATATTATATGGAACAAAAAATATTTTTAAAATCAACCCAACTTTTCCGTCGTTTTTCAGCTTCTGCGGTTGCTGCCAAATTGCAACAATCTCGTATTTAAAAACAAACCCCAACTGTTTTTTTTCCACATTTTTACTAACTGTAAAAATCATAGTTCTTAATAATTATAAGCTTTGTAGTTTTATTACTTACAATATTTAAATTGACGACCTGGTTAGTCCAGCGGTGTGAGATGACCGTTTGATTCGAAGGGTCGCGGGTTCGATCCCCGCACCTAGACAAATATTTGTATGGCCTATAGATATTTGTTTCGGGTCTGGGTGTTTGTGTATGTGTTGTTTGTGTACAACGGCACCCACGACACAGGTTTATACCTAATGTAGGGTAAACCTGTAAGTGTAAGCGTATTTGATTTATTTTATTTTTTATTTTAAGGACTATTCAGAGGACAAAATAAGACATTTCAATCATACACATCTTCGGTATGGAGTATGTGTAACACAGAATTGTAAACGATTTATGAAAAGAAATACAACGGATCTAAGACTCGTCCTTGAGAGATGCCTCAATGAAACATTATGGGATAATCACAATTTAAAGACTAAAGTAACGGAAAGATATGACTGCTTCACAAAAAATCGTATAATGAATATAGACATTGTAGATATAATTATTGCTATCCTAGTAATTATGATATTGATGATGAATATTATCGGTTGCCTGTATGGAATCTTTACCAGTTATAATAATGAAAAAGGTAAGGTGTGTTATAATTTTTTGCACTATTACTAAGTCCAACACTGTCTGCCTACCCTGTAAGGGACTTGGCGTGAAGATACACACATACATACTTATATACGAGGATTGATTGACTGTATCTACGTCTGTTAATCCTGGGGACCTGTGATCGCTTCGCAGTCCGATGAAAGTTTTTTAGGGTTCCGTACCTTAAAAGGAAAAAAGGAACCCTTATAGCATCACTCGTGCGTCTGTCTGTCTGTCCGTCTGTCACAGCCAATTAGCTCCGAAACTACTCGACCGATTGAGTTGAAATTTGATGAATATATGTAAATTGGTGACCCAAAGATGAGCACTTCAAGTAAAATAATAAATTTCAAACAGGAGGGCCACTTTCGGGGGGTAAATCAGAAAATTAAAAAAAAAATCAGTAAACTGTGTCGTGTGACATATCAAATGAAAGAGGTTGTTGTCAGCATCTCAGACATTTTTTTTTTATAATTTTTGCATAAACAAATTTGAAGTTATTTAAGAAAAACGATGAAAATTGAACATTTTGAAAATTTTGAAAAAAATGTGTAAAATAGTTCTTTGCCTATAGATTACTGGAAAACCTATAAGAAGTTTGAGTATTCAAATTAAATCCAAAATTGTTAATAATATAACCCCCCCTGCCGGTACCACCGTAACCGCTATGTCCCTGCATTTTAAATCTGTAATATTTTCGCAAATATTTATTTAAATTACGGAACCCTCACCACGCGAGTCGAACTCGCACTTGTCCGGTTTTTAAATATTTTCTACCTCCAATAGGAGCTAAAATTGTTTGTAAATATTTTATTTGAAAATCAGTAATACCGTTATATATTTTTTTAGAACAAAACAATTATTCATAATTTAATTCAGTAATATCATAACTGAAATAACACTTTTTACTTTTCTTGCACAATAAATCGATGGGGTATATACCTACCACGAATACTTGCACAATTCTACTCATACTTGCTTATTTAAAAAAAAATCAATATTAAAATAAAGATCATTATTTCACACCGGTAATCCAAGAGGGGGTAGGCAGAGGTAAATGCATGCATTTTATCATACATGCAGACACTCACGATACTCCGGTTACGTTTTGGCCCATGTAACAGGTGGCGAGCCTATTGACATCTCCGGGCACATTAACAAACTTCCAGGTACCGGGAATCTTCCAGAAAATGGAAAAATCCCAATAGAACCAGAGATAAAGGATTCTACACCGTTATTTCTAATATTCCCCGACCCGGGAATCGAACACGAGACCTCAGCGTAGTAGAAGTGGCCTGCTACCACTAGGCTAGCTGAGGCAGTTTTGCAAAATTCAAGTTATCTTCTGTCACTCACTGGTTACATTATGAATGATCTAATCAATTTAAATATTTTATGCCCACAGGAAAAATAATATTGCTACAAAGGTTCTGCATTCAAAGAAATTTTTCAAAGTTAATTAGTAGCGATTTTAGTCAAGACAAACGTGTCAAACATCTTAAGGGATTCTTTGGTCTAAGGTAAAGAACGGAAAATTATTTAACTTTGAGTTTTTAATGTGATTACCTATACAATGTGTCCCAGGGATAAGAGACCGCCCGGCGTTTTTCGAATATTTGTACGAAATTAATGATAATTACTCTTATATCTACGGGACTTTCCTTTGTTTTTACCTCTTTCTTCATTCATTTTTTTATTGACAAGCCGAAATCACAGTTTATCAATTAAAATTATAAAACACTAGCTGTTGCCAGCGGCTTCGCCCGCGTTGATGTCGTTTTATAATCCTGAATTTTCTTTGCTATAAACCTCATGGAGCCCGAGACCTTTCCAACGAATGCAAAACCGTGGAAATCGGTTCGAGCGTTCTAAAGTTATAGCGTCAGGAAGGAAAACCCGACTTATTTTTATATTATAGATAACTAAAATGTATTAAAACATTTTATAAGAGTGAAAAAAAAAGCTTTATTTTCTATAAATTTTAATTTTCTTTTTTTTTTGAATGTTATATTACATTTTATTTATGTTTGATCATTTTAATTCATAAACTATGATGTTGGTTAGTCAATAAACACAAAGAACAAAGAAAGATGTAAAAACTTAAGAAATATCGTAAAAAAAACTGCAGCGCAGCACGTCACGCGTATTTACTAAAAAATTAAAAAAATCGTTAAAAAAACAAAAAGCCGGTAAGTCCCATACATAAGAGTAATTATCCTTAATTTTGTACAAATATTTGAAAAACGCCGGGCGGTCACTTATCCCTGAGACACATTGTATAACTTAAAATTACAGGACGCTGCTAATGATTTCTGTCATATCAATTCACGCACTTTTGCCTAATTATAATTTGTCTGATGATGTGCATGCTATTGAACAGGTTAGACATTTTTGTTTTTGTTCCTATATTTTTTAATCTATTCGAGAAAACTCCAGTAGACTCGAGATCGCTTTTGCCTAACACTCGCTAGTCCTTCGACCTACGTGCCCTGCCAACAGTCACTTCAGTTTCGTCATTTTGATATTAATTTTCAAACTTTCTTACTTTATCTATAAGCTCTGAAATAAATCACACTTTCATTTTTGTTATCACTTTGTAATTCCTGCTGAGATCATCATCATCATTATAGCCAAAAGACATCCACTGCTGAACAAAGGCCTCCCCCAAAGAATGCCACAACGAACGGTCCTGGGCCGCCCTCATCCCGCGATTGTCCGCGACCTTCACCAGGTCGTCGGTCCATCTTGTGGGAAGCCTGCCCACGCTTCGCTTTCCGGTACGCGGTCGCCACTCGAGAACTGCTCTGCCCCAACGGCCGTCAGTTCGTCGAGCTATGTGCCCTGCTCACTGCCACATGAGTCTCGCTATTCGGTGAGCTATGTCGGTAACTTTGGTTCTCATGCGGATCTCCTCATTTCTGATTCGATCTCGCAAAGAAACACCAAGTATAGCTCGCTCCATTGCTCTCTGAGTGACATTGAGCCTTCTTATGAGGCCCATAGTGAGCGACCACGTTTCTGTCCCATAAGTCATCACTGGCAACACACACTGGTCAAAGACCTTTTTCTTGAGGACCTTGACCTCTTCCTTGTCTTTCCTGCTGAGATAAATACCTTCAAAAATTTCCTATATCAGTATTTAAAAAAAAAATTGTCAGTCAGGTATGTATCGACATTCTTTAAGTTATTTTCTATTAAAAATATAATTTAGAAACAATTTATTTAACAAGAGCTTTTCGGCATTGCATTTTGGCTAATTTATTTGTAATGAAATTTATTTGTGAAATTGTCTTAGTGATAATTATATGTATTAACACTAATCTGACGCTATACTTTACAAAGCTAAGAACATTGATATATCATCAGTTTTTGATACAAGTAATTATTTTCAGTCGTATGACAATTTTTTTTATTTATGTTTATATAATGGGATGATGGCGGTACAAGTGTTTTTCATGATAACTGGATGTTTGCTCGCTTTTGACCTGCAAAGGCAATCTGAAAAACATTCCTTAAACTGGAAGATTATACCTAAAGGACTATTCCTCAGGTGGCTTAGGTAAGTCAATTCCGATCAAAAAAATGGATCACGCCATCCTTCGTTACCTATGCTATTGTTTGTATGATATACCGTTGATTGAATCCATTACACGTCCCACTACTGGGCACGAGTCTCTCCCCTTTTTGGGGGGAGGCCTGGAGCTTTATCCACCACGCAGCTCCAATGCGGATTGGTGTACTACTGTTGGCTGCGGGTTAGTGGCCAAGTTTCATACCAGTTTCATACCGCCCATAAGGCCTTCGACAAGGTTTAACGACTGCTATCTATCGATAGCAACCGGGACCGACGACTTTACATGCCCACCGAAGCACGGAAACGCGCATTTTAATTTGCCACTAGCGGTCCCCATCACACACCCGACCGCGCCCGTAATGCTTAACCGAGTAGATTGCTTATGATCTACACCTGCCGCGGGGCCATGCGCGCTTGGTGTGTTGCCTTTACATACATCAAAATAAAATATCTATATTCTTTACTTTACACAACAATTTTGGGTTTGCGTATAAATACCTACCTTTTAATATAAAATAATACTATAACATACATGATTAGATCATAAAAACTTGTCTAACTATTCATCATTAATTATAGAAATAACTTAGTTTTTAATACACTTAGGTTTCTATTCATAGCTCTTGACTTTATTTACAGCTATTTAACTGTTATTATTGATGATTTTTCATTAAAATTATATAACATTTAAATTATGTTCTAAAAGTAAAAATAACAGTAAATTATATTACCTATACTTGTATATTCTCAATAATACCTAAGTATTGAGATTTGTTTTTAATTATGATATTATTTGGTTATACATTATTTACAAAGTAACCCCCCCTTATTCATAAACGTATTTTAGCTAAAGTGTTGCTAATGTCTCCTTTGTCCTTTTCTATCCTGCACATTTGACAATGCAACTGACAAACACAAAGCATTCTTTATCTAAAACGTATCTAATGTACGTTTATGAATAAAAGGGTATGACTTAAGGCTATGATACAAAATGACATAATGTTCGTTCATATACTTACCCCCTTATTCATAAACGTACATTAGATACGTTTTAGCTATAGAATGCTTTGTCTTTGTCAGTTGCATTGTTAAATGTGCAGGATAGAAACAGACAAAGGAGATATTAGCAACACTAGCTAAAATACGTTTATGAATAAGGGGGTTAACATACATGTATTTATTAGATTTCATTTATTTATTTAAATCCAGTTTTTTTCAAAGTTTAAGTTTCTTTTTATATACTCACATTTTGCATAATAATATTTTAGTTTATGCATTTATTTTTAAATTAAAATTGTATTTCTACTCAGTATATACACCAGTCAACAATTTTTTTTGTTGCTTATTATCTACTTGCTGTCAAATAGTATCTTGTACCTTGGACAACTAGGTACCTACTAGTTTTGTCTTTACAGAAAAAATAGCTTAAGTTATAAAATCTCTTATTTTATTTCATTGAATGTATATTAGATTTAAGTAATAGGTATGGGGAAAAAGTCTTTTCGCATTATAGTATGTATGAACTTGTAATCAAATCTCTTTGGCTGTAGTTTTTGTATCTGGCTGGTTTTTATATCATTGAAAGTTAAAATTTTAAAGAACATAATTCCAAATTCAAATTAGGCAAATGTGTGATTTTCTTTTGTTTTTCGTACTGTCAAGATGAGTGAATCTAATGAAGAAATTCGATACATTTTAAAATTTTACTACAAAAAAGGTAAAAATACAATGCAAGTCGCGAAAAAAATTTGCGATGTTTATGGACCTAGTGTTGTGTCTGTGAGAGTAGCACAAATTTGGTTTAAGCGTTTTCAATCCGAAAATGTTGATGTCAAAGATGCACCTCGCTCTGGTCGCCCTATTACGGATAAAATGGATGCCATTTTTGAAAAAGTGGAGCAAGATCGACATATCAGTAGTTACGACGTAGCTGAAGAACTGAGAATTGATCACAAAACAGTTTTGGCGCATTTGAAAAAAGCTGGGTACAAAAAAAAAGCTCGATATTTGGGTACCTCACGAGCTCACTGAAAGAAACCTAATGAACCGTGTACTCATTTGTGATTCTTTATTACGACGTAATGAAACCGAATCATTTTTGAAGAAGCTGATAACTGGTGATGAAAAGTGGATCACGTACGACAAGAACGTGCGAAAAAGGTCGTGGTCAAAGGCCGGTCAGGCTTCACAGACTGTGGCGAAACCCGGGTTAACTCGCAATAAGGTGATGTTGTGTGTGTGGTGGGATTGATTCATTATGAGCTATTACCACCAGGCAGGACTATCGCTTCTGAATTCTACTGCGAACAACTGATGAGATTAAAGCAAGAAGTTGAGAGAAAGCGGCCGGAATTGATCAACAGAAGGGGTGTGGTGTTTCATCATGATAACGCTAGACCTCACACATCTATAGCCACTCAGCAAAAATTAAGAGAGTTTGGCTGGAAGGTGTTAATGCATCCGCCGTATAGTCCTGACCTTGCACCTTCAGATTTCCACCTGTTTCGGTATCTTCAGAATTCTTTATGCAATGTTAGGTTAACATCACGAGAGGACTGCCAAATCCACTTGTCGCGGTATTTTGATGAGAAGTCCCAAAAATTTTTATAGCAATGGGATCATGTCCCTACCTACAAGATGGCAAAAGGTTATCGAACAAATTGGTACATACATACTTTAGTTAAATTTAAATAAACTGTATTAAAAAATGTTTTGAATTATCTTAAAAAATGCGAAGAAACTTTTTCCCCAACCTAATATTTTTCTTGATTATAGGTTAACTCCATCGTATGCAGTAGTATTAGCTTCAAAAATTACGTGGTTAAGGTTTTATGGATACGGACCATTTTGGAAGGTAAATAACGACACTTTACGCCTGTAATCCCCGATGGGGTAGGCAGAGGTAAATGCATGCATTGAAGCATTTCGTAACGTTGACATTAATACCAAATTTCTCTGGCCACATAGCAATTTCTATTGCTTTAAAAATCAACATTTTAGAATGAAATAGCATAGTTAATGTTCTCTAAACTAGCTTGGAAAAAGAGCGATCAAATAGGCAAGCATTTGAGATTTTTTAATTAGTAATGTGAGATGTTGAACCGGCAGGTGTAGGATCTCACTCCATTGGCTCAGCCTATAAATACTTGAAAAAACATGAAATAAAATTATTTAAGCAGACGAATGAACTTCGATAATAATGTTATTTGTTTTGGTATTTTCAGGTCTTTATAGGAGACGAGATTGACTCATGTCGAAAAACCTTCTGGGAGAATTTATTGTACTATAACAACTATTCACAAGATGGCCGCTGTATGACTGAAACATGGTAATCTCTGCGACTGAGTATTATAATATTTTTCAGAAACATTTTAACATTGCATAATAATGAAGGTCACAACCTAGACCATGCAGTAGGTGAGTAAGATTTAGGTAAAAAAATCGGTCAAGTGCGATTCGGATTCGTGCACCGAAGACTCCTTGCAAAACCTTCGTTCAAGGCTTTCGGAATTTTTCCTTTATTTCAAAACAAAGACGTTTTCTGCTGTCTGTCCCTATGCATGCTTAGATCTTTCAAACTGCTCAAACGAAGATTAATTTACGGAATATGCAATTCTTTCTATATCTGTGCTATAAAACATTTCTTCATTCCAAAATTGAAGATTCTGAGTTCACAGGACTGTCCAGGACCTGTAGGTTTTGATACTTTTGCGAGATTCTAAAATTTGAGTATTTGATATAAATTTCAGCTTAATACATCTTTGCGAACAGACGGACAACAAAGTCATCCTATAAGGGTGCCTTTTTTTCTTTCGAGGTTCGGACCCCTAAAAATAGATTGTTACTTACTTTTTTACGCTCCTTACTGCACAATATTATATTAGACGATATAATTTGTCCAAAATTATGATAACATGTCGTTTTTATGTTATAGGTCTTATAAGTTACTAGCGGTTCGCCCCGGCTTCGCGCGGTGCAATGTTGCCTACCCTCTCCTATTCGTCTTAGCGTGATGATTATACATAGATATAGCCCAAAGTCTTCCTCGATATCTTTTATAGTTTAGGCAGCGTACGCAAAATAAGTAACTTTTGTGGTTGATTTTTTACACCTTGTGTCTGAAAAACCCAAATATCTTACGGATACCTATTTTTTCCTAAATAAAATATAGCCTTTGTTACCCGTGGATAATGTAGCTTTCGAATAGTGAAATAAACTATAAAAGATATTCCTCGATATCTTATATAGTTTAGGCAGCGTACGCAAAATAAGTAACTTTTGTGGTTGATTTTTTACACCTTGTGTCTGAAAAACCCAAATATCTTACGGATACCTATTTTATCCTAAATAAAATAAAGCCTTTGTTACCCGTGGATAATGTAGCTTTCGAATAGTGAAATAAACTATAAAAGATATTCCTCGATATCTTATATAGTTTAGGCAGCGTACGCAAAATAAGTAACTTTTGTAGTTGATTTTTTACACCTTGTGTCTGAAAAACCCAAATATCTTACGGAGCCCTATTTTTTCCTAAATAAAATATAGCCTTTGTTACTCGTGGATAATGTAGCTTTCGAATGGTGAAAGAATTTTTAAGATCAGTCACGTAGTTATTGAGCCTATTCATTACAAACAAACAAACAAAAAATATTACCTCTTTATAATATTAGTTTAGAAGTTTAGATAAGTTCTAAATTAAAATACCACTATTAATAATGATGATGGTAATGCACCTCAGGGAGCATTGTCTGTTGATTTCCTTTTCAATTTGAAGAATAAATAGTCGTATTAACTTATCATCGATGTCTTCATCTTAAATCTTGGTGTAAATAATAGGTATAGGTCGCGCCACGTAAAAAGAACGCTGGAAGAAAGTAGAAGGGATGTGTTCGCGCATCGGTACACTCGCGCACGAAAGTACTAGCCCTATTGGTTTATTTTTGATCTAGCTTTCGCTTGCGGTTTCGTGTATTAGTAGGCTGATTGAAAACTATATTACATAGAATAACATAAAATGAAATAAAAACACATGACGCGCAGCTTGACCGCCAGCGTTCTTTTTACGTGGCGTGACCTATATTACGCGTAAAGTTAAATAAGTAGGTAGCAAACGAAATGTTCACGTAACTTTTGTCAAAAAAAGAAGTTTATGAAAATCATATTTAGTGTTATTTTTTAGTATTCCTACAAACAATTTCACAATATAGAATTAACACATTGACGTTGTCGGAGTAATTTATACGTTTCTATTCTAGGTACATAGCTACGGACATGCAATTAAATTTAATTGGATTAACTGCAATAATTCTGTTGAAGGGAAACCAGGCACGAATGATTGCTCTGGCGTTGTTGTTCATATTTGGTATCACTGCTCCAGCAGCACATACATATTTCCAAGATTTAAATGGAGCAGTTCTCATGACGCCTGAGTAAGATAAATTGCTTTTCTGAAGATTTTTTAAAAGAAGTATCTACTAGAAAGAAAAAGTTTACTTTTTTTATGTAATGGAAGTGGCAAACAAGCATGCAGTTCACGTTGGTGTTAAGTGATGACTGCAGCCTATAGACACCCACACAAGACCAAGGTCAAAATGCAGATGCGTTACCACTCCTGAGGCCTAAGGTGTTATGCCTCTGTGCCGGAAATTACAGGGCCGTACATTACCACCTGACCGGAACACGATAGTGCTGAACAATACCATTTAGCGGCAAGTATATTAGGCAAGTATATTAGGCAATGTCGTGTGGCGGGTTGCTCACTTCCCTCTAAAATGGTCGAGGAGGGCAATGGCTGTCACATGCGTCATACTCGTGAACGGGTGCTGTTGGTGGGGACTGGTCTGTTCTGGTTTGCAGGGGCTACATCACATTTAGTAGATAGCAGTTTATTTGCATCTATGCTATGGACGTTGACATTATTTGATTTTTCACGATAATCTGTACTAGATTTAAGCTTTCATTTAAAAGAGCTCTTACTGAGTTTGTTGGGTAGCGGAGTTCTTCTCAGTAGTGACTGCACTTGGAACTCTGCTAAGTGAATAACATTGATCTTGACGAATAAGTTTTTCTTTTTCTTCATTTATTATCATTGAAGGAATTGAAAAATTTTATGATTATTATGTTTTAACCAAATAGTTTAAATTTTAATTTTTAATTTACTATTAATATATGATTTTTCTTTACTATATGTAATGGTTATTCGCTCTAGGTAGTTTATGATTTATTGACGTTTTGAAAGTATCTGTAAAGATCTATTCGAAATAAAAATATTTTCTATTTCTATTTCTATTTCTAATGCGGTGGTTTCTACGCCCGCGAGCTCCATCACTGGAGCTCTACCACCAGTAGAAAGCAAAAATTTACTTTGGGCAGACTTGAACCCACTATCACTGTATCAGTAACCTTACCCTTACCACAAATATACCGAAGTCCCACACCCGATTGTAGAATTTCTCTTTCACATTTTATTATAATACTAGGTTTTGTCCGCAACTTCGTCCGCATGTACTTTTAATAGCTTATATAGCATTACAATGTTACTGTAAAGTATAACCTATATTGCTGTAAAGTTTCATCTAAATAGACGAAGTTGCGGACAAAACCTAGTATTATAATAAAATATGAAAGAGAAATTCTACAATCGGGTGTGGGACTTCGGTATCCTTGTGTAAGGTAAGGTAAGGTTACTGATCCAGTGACCGTGGGTTCAAATCCCGCATTGCGTTTAAGGCAGTTAATAAACCTTTATTGAGTAAAAAGTAAAAGCAACTTTTTTTTCAGGAATGGCCGCCTAATGTTTCTATCTAATCCAACAGTGAACATAATTCATAAGCAGTTCCAAAATCATTTAGCAGCATTTGTTATTGGACTTTGCATGGGGCTTGCTGCGTTTAAACTTCTGACAGATAATTTTGATTTTAGGCAGTTTAAGGTACTTATCTATCTAATTAATTTTATATTATTATTTACTTGTTTTTCTTCGCGACTTTGTCTGCATCTACTTTTAGTCATTGCGAATTGTAGCTTAGATGTTATTCCAATAACTGGATGGATAGATACTGTGGTGATAGTGTTTGTTACTCTTTCATTATTACATATTCTCTGGTCGGACATCCGTAGTGTCACAAGGTAAGGTCCCAACAGAATACCAGTGCCGGGTTTTAATCTGGCACAATACTGAGTTGGGGACCTTTTTGGGCAACTTCTTAAATGTAGTTCTTTTTGTTTTTATTTTTAATTCACCTATTTTTATTATTATTTTTACCACTGTTCTTTTTTTATGTTTACCTTAAGTGTAGAATTTTGTCCAAATAAATATTTTTTGCTTTATTTATTCACGAAAAAACTTTACAAGAATTGGTTACACATTGTCTTAACATATAGGCTACAATTAAAAGTAACGCGGACAAAGTCGCCGGCAAAAACTAGTAATCTATAAATCCAGTAATAATCACGAATTTTTAAATTTATTAAAGCTACCTTTAATTAGAGTTACCCGGCACTCGACCAGCGTCCTACCGCCTCGAGCGGTCTGCGCTCAATACGTCAACTCAACTCCGTATTAGAGCTGAGTCGATCGCGAGCGATAGAATCACTTTGATTGAATCACGATCCAAACACAAGTGATCGGGTCGTGATGTACAAAAAAAGTCGATCATTTGGATCCTTTGGGTCATTGGGTACTTTGTTTCTCGTGAACTCTATTAGAATACTCATAAAGTACACTTCAGTTTGTTTACAGTTTTATCGATCATGCTCCCCTGCACCATGTCATCTAATTGTAAAATTTATGCGCTACCAAAATTTTGTTTCATTTTGTCGTGTATGACCCCGCGTATAACAAAACGAGACAAAGGTAAAAGCGATGCAGTTTATGGTGACAAAGAAAGGTCATGGTACAGGCGTTGATCATATTTTATTTCTTTCTTTCACATGGTTCCACTTAAGGTTGTCACTTTCCAACGTAGAAGGATTCTAAAACGAATTGTAATGTTCTGTTTCACTCTAATACGGGCGATTAATGTGAAACAGAACATTACTTCGTTGTCCAATGGCGATCGCGAACCAATGGCAGCCAGCGCAGCGCGATGATCTTTTGCGATCGATATTTGTAAAATAGCGCCATCTAACATAAAATGATAGAGTCGTTGGAAAAACTAGAATGATAGTTGATGAAATCCTTCACACATAATTCATTAGATGTCGTTAACAAATTCAAAATTAAAGACATCGAGCGCGAGGGCGATATTTATTTTGTAGAACAGCGCCATCTTACATAAAATATTGATCATCGTAAAGTTGTTAGAAAGACTAGAATGATAATTGATGAAATACTTTACACAAAAACCCATAACACATAGTCCGTAAGACTCCGTAAAGAAAATAAAACCTATAACCTCCCGCTCCGCTTACCATAGAATACCTACGGGAACTAGAATTTTGCATACATACAAATAAAAATAAACTATAAAAAAAAATATCTAGGCGAATTGAGAACCACCTCCTTTTTTTGGAGTCGGTTAAAAAATGAAACAATTTATATATATATATATATATATAATATTCGTTGTGTCAAGAAACAGACAAATGGCATAATAGTGTGACCGGTAGGCTCGGGTTCGAATCCCAGCAAGTAATCCAAACACATTTTTTTTACATATTCGTTTTTATAAATCGTCAATTTTAAAGGTTGTTTATTCTATATAATCGCATTGCATTCTATGCAATAGCTTTACCGGTGCAGTTCCTGAATGCCGATTTTTTTCCCTATAAATTAATCCTATTTACCTATAAAGTTTCAGAATGAAATTATAGTTGAATAATTAATTGAATTGTATTAAAATGAAAAATAGCCAGCGATATAATGTGTGGATCGCGGTCTCGAGTCTTGCATCCTTATCAGATGGGTCTCGAATCACGAGAATCATGAGCTACAGTATACGTTTGAGCGAAATCGAGTCGCGACCCAAATGACCCAAACGATCGAGTCATTTAGACTCGATCACCTTGTCAATGGGTCGCGATCGACCCGAATCCCGACGAAGGAGTGATCAACTCAGGTCTACTCCGTATCGACCACAGAACAGAAAAAGTTCTGTGGCATCGACACAGGATCGCCTTAACCGCAAGCCGTCAACGCGAGGGCGGCGCGCGGTCCACGCGCGGACTGCGAGCTTCTCTTGCGTTGACTTTGTATTGCCAACGCGCTGTTCCCAAGTGAACCGCGCGCTGTTCGCGAGTGGTTCACAAGTAACATCGCGTCGTTCATCCATGGACCACCCGAGTGGACGTAAAACGAGGCAGTGCTGGTCGCGTGCCGGGCGGCTGTAGTGAGCTATGATCCTAAAGATAACATGATGATAGTAGCGGTTAGGTAAATGCACCTTGTTAAGGCATTGCAGTTGAGTAATGCGTGCGATAGACATTGTTTATATTTTTGTGGCAACAAGCATGCAGCTCACGTGGATCTTAAGTGATGATGACTGTAGCCTATATAAACCTACACAACCACATCACCACCAACTCAGTTCGAACACCAGGGTTCAAACTAAGTTATTATGTCTCTGTGATAATATTTAGGTAATAGTAATTAGGGGGGCATATATAACCACGATAGCGTTGAACACTACTATTTGACGTCTGACAGATTAGGTAATGCGGTGGTGATGCCCTGGAACTCCTACACTGTAACTCTGCCACCAGCAGACTTAAGTCGTTTTTACTGGTGGTAGAGCTCCAGTGACGGAGCTCGCGGGCGTAGGCACCACCGCATTACCTAATATACTTGCCGCTAAATGGTAGTGTTCAGCACTATCGTCTTCCGGTCAGGTGGTAATGTACGGCCCTGTAATTTCCGGCACAGAGGCATAACACCTTAAGCCTCAGGAGTGGCAACGCATCTGCATTTTGACCTTGGTCTTTGTGTGGGTGTCTATAGGCTGCAGTCATCATTTAACATCAATGTGAACTGCATGTTTGTTTGCCACTTCCATAACATAAAAAAAAGCAATTGTTTTTTATTAAAGAAAATGCGCTTACAATCACAGCTCCACATTAGGTATTATATTATTATAAACCTGTGTCGTAGATGCCGTTGTACACATACAGCACATACACAAACACCCAGACCCGAAATAAATATATGTAGGCCAGACAAATATTTGTTCCGGTGCGGGGAACTAGCGTCCCTTCGAATCAAACGGTGGTTTCCCAGCGTTGGACTAACCGGGTCGTCTGGGTGGTAGTGTTGGTTCCATATACTTAAAGTCACTATATCTATACTATATCAATATATTTAAACACTCAATATCTTTACAGAAATACAGCTTCGTCTACCCATTCCTGTTATTGGTTTGTACGGGCATCGGATTTATAAGCATGATATTCTACGTGGATGAACCAATAACTTCAATTTATATCAGGACAGCATACGCGGCGTTTGTGAAGCCATTGTTCTGCATCGTATTTGGAATGTTTATTTTAGCTATGGTGTTTAAATGCGATAGTAAGTTCATTTATGTTTTTAACATAAGCAAGCCTTTATCCCCATCTTCATGTTGACAGTGGAAAGACAAATATGCTTAAACGCCAAACTGTCTAATCTATCTATCTATCTATCTATATATATAAAAATCAATTGCTGTTCGTAAGTCTCCCTATAACTCGAGAACGGATATGGCTAATTTTGGTTTTGAATGATTTTTGGAAGTCCAGGGATGGTTTAAAAGGTAAGAAAATGTGAAGAAATTGACGGGAAATAGTAAAAACCACAATTTAATTTTTCCATACAAATATCTATCAAACCTTTGACACATTATTTCATTCTTAGGCAAAACGAAGTTTGCCGGGTCAGCCAGTAAGGTATTTTTATTCTTTGTTATTTTTGAGGTTTTACGTCACATTTTTACAGATACCTACAGAATAATCCTGGAATGGAAGTGGTGGTTGCCCCTCTCCCGGGTCTCCTATTGCGCGTATCTCATACATATGACGGTCATTCGCCTGAATTCGGGAACTGAACATTCTCTTCTGAAGTTTACCGTGTTATATTCGGTGAGACGAAGTTTTATAGTTTTTTTTAATGTAATGAGACTGGCAAATAAAGATGCATTTCACATTGTGATAACAGCAGCCTGTAGACACTCACACAAAGACCAATGGTCAAAATTGCAGATGCGTTGCCATCCCTGAGATCTTAGTTGTTATGTCTCTGTGATTACGGGGCCATACATTACCATTTAACCAGAATACGAAAGAGCTGAACAGCTACCATTTGGCAGCAGATCGATTAGGTAATGTGGAATAACTCACCAGTAGAAAATATGATAATTGGTAGACAGTGCCAATTTGCATAAAATTAGAGGCGACAATACGTCTATTTTTTACTATTTTTACGTGGCAAACAAGCTTGCAGTTCACATTGATGTTAAGTGATAACTACAGCCTATAGACACTCACAAAAAGACCAAGGTCAAAATGCAGATGCGTTACCACTCCTGAGGCCTAAGGTGTTATGCCTCTGTACCGGAAACTAGACAGCACCGGAACAGAGGCATAACACCTTAAGCCTCAGGAGTGGTAACGCACCTGTCTATAAGCTGCAGTCATCACTTAACATCAATGTGAACTGTATGCTTGCTTGCCACTTTCATTACATACAAAAAAACTTTGAATTAAAGTTTAACTTTCAATACAAATTGCTTTCATAGACGTGTCACAAAGTTTACTTTTCTATAATTAGGTACTGCTAAGAAAACACAATGTTTTTTTTTTTGAAAATCAAGTTCAAAATTATCATAGTTTTTGTTTTCTTCCTCTACCATAGAAATAATATGTTTAAATTTAATATTTAATATAATATAATATTTTTTAATATAATATTTCAGCTTGGAATCAGTATTAAGACTCTTCTTATATCATATTCATTGGCAGCCGTACTGTGGATATTAGTAGAAGCACCGATTCAAAGTCTTATCAAAGATCTTTTTCATGCATCAACAAATAAGCAACACGAAGAGCAGACACAGAAATAAGCAAGAAGATTAACTAAGTTACTTCATCTATAAACTTCAAATACAACGAGTAAAATAAGTACATTGTATTTTTTACACCTTAATGTTTTTATCATTTTGCATCCAAAAACCTTGAAAGGCAACATGTTGTTTTTATATTATTTCGCATTAACACATGCTTGTGAAATATATTTAATTTTTAAAGAAAAATGGAAAGAAAAATATGACTTCCGGCGAGACTCGAACTCGCGACCTACTGGGAATCAAGTCCAGCCGCTCTTCCAATTGAGCCACTGAAGCCCTGCCCGATTTGTCAAATTTTTACTTCACATCTATTGCATTGCTTTATGGTAGCAGCAGCGCCATCTATTACCAACTATGCTAGTTAGGCAACCGATATAATAGACTTTTCAGTTTATTGAATATCGTAAAGAAGTCGCTTTTACCCTTAATAATTGTTTTTATATTATTTCGCATTAACACATGCTTGTGAAATATATTTTATTTTTAAAGAAAAATGGAAAGAAAAATATGACTTCAGGCGAGACTCGAACTCGCGACCTACTGGGAATCTAGTCCAGCCGCTCTTCCAATTGAGCTACTGAATCCCTGCCCGATTTGTCAAATTTTTTCTTCACAAATATTGCATTGCTTTATGGTAGCAGCAGCGCCATCTATTACCAACTATGCTAGTTAGTCTGAAAAGTCTATTATATCGGTTGCTAAATTTTCAATCCGGAAATTTTGATGTCAAAGATGCACCTCGCTCTGGTCGCCCTATTACGTTAGTATAAAATGGATGCCATTTTTGAAAAAGTGGAGCAAGATCGACATATCAGTAGTTGCGACATAGCTGAAGAACTGAAAATTGATCACAAAACAGTTTTGGCGCATTTGAAAAAAGCTGGGTACAAAAAAAAGCTCGATATTTGGGTACCTCACGAGCTCACAGAAAGAAACCTAATGAACCGTGTACTCATTTGTGATTCTTTATTACGACGTAATGAAACCGAATTATTTTTGAAGAAGCTGATAACTGGTGATGAAAAGTGGATCACGTACGACAAGAACGTGCGAAAAATGTCGTGGTCAATTCCGGTCAGGCTTCACAGACTGTGGCGAAACCCGGGTTAACTCGCAATAAGGTGATGTTGTGTGTGTGGTGGAATTGGAAGGGCATTATTCATTATGAGCTATTACCACCAGGCAGGACTATCGATTCTGAACTCTACTGCGAACAACTGATGAGATTAAAGCAAGAAGTTGAGAGAAAGCGGCCGGAATTGATCAACAGAAGGGGTGTGGTGTTTCATCATGATAACGCTAGACCTCACACATCTATAGCCACTCAGCAAAAATGAAGAGAGTTTGGCTGAGAGGTGTTAATGCATCCGCCGTATAGTCCTGACCTTGCACCTTCAGATTTCCACCTGTTTCGGTCTCTTCAGAATTCTTTATGCAATGTTAGGTTAACATCACGAGAGGACTGTCAAATTCACTCCACGGTATTTTGATGAGAAGTCCCAAAATTTTTATAGCAATGCTACCTACTAGATGGCCAAAAGTTATCGAACAAAATGGTACATACATACTTTAGTTAAATTTAAATAAACTATATTAAAAAATATTTTATTTTTAAAGAAAAATGGAAAGAAAAAATTGACTTCAGGCGAGACTCGAACTCGCGACCTACTGGGAATCTAGTCCAGCCGCTCTTCCAATTGAGCTACTGAAGCCCTGTCCGATTTGTCAAATCTTTCCTTCACATCTATTGCATTGCCTTATGGTAGCAACAGCGCCATCTATTACCAACTATGCTAGTTAGGCAACCGATATAATAGACTTTTCAGTTTATTGAATATCGTAATGAAGTCGCTTTTACCCTTCATAATTGTTTTATTATATTATTTCGCATTAACACATGCTGGTGAAATATATTTTATTTTTAAAGAAAAATGGAAAGAAAAATTTGTGGCTTCAGTAGCTCAATTGGAAGAGCGGCTGGATTAGATTCCCAGTAGGTCCCGAGTTCGAGTCTCGCCTGAAGTCAAATTTTTCTTTCCATTTTGCTTCAAAAATAAAATATATTTCACAAGCATGTGTTAATGCGAAATAATATAAAAACAAATATATTAAAAAATGTTTTGAATTATCTTTAAAAATGCGAATAAACTTTTTCCTCAACCTAATATAAATTAAGAATCCTAAAATACCCAAATAGTGACATAATAATTGATATTCTAATTGTGTGGTCAAATATAAAATAATCAAAATTACGGATACAAAATGTCAAGCATTACATACTGAAATACCTATATTTTATTTAAAGAAAAATATAAAGAAAAATTTGACTTCAGGCGAGACTCGAACTCGCGGCCACTGGGAATCTAGTCTAGACACTCTTCCTACTGAGCTACCGAAGTCCTGCCCGATTTGTCAAATCTTTCCTTCACATTTATTGCATTGCCTTATGGTGGCAGTAGCGCCATCTATTGCCACACTATGCTAGTTAGGCAACCGATATAATAAACTTTGCAGTTTATTAAATATCGTAAAGAATAAGAAAATGATATAAAAATAACATTACATACAGTCAAGATTTTTTTTAAATCAATACATTCTGATACTGATTAGAAGCACTTTTCGATTAACTACAATTTTACTCTTTTAACAAATATTTTAATAGGAAAACCTTTCACGTCACTCGGAAAAGCGTTATAGATGGCGCCACACATTACATAACTACTTTTTAAATACATAGCAGTCCGAGGCACTTTGGATAAGACTATTATGTCCTGATCTCTTGCATTTCTAGGAAACATTTCTTTGGCCTTTTTGAATAAATGTAGTTTCACAAATTTTACTGCTTCAAGTAAAATTTGTGTATTAAGTAAAAGTAACTAATTAATTTGTGTAATTAGAAAAATTATGTACATACAGGATAATGTGAAAGTCGCTTACTGGATGTCCATCGCGGTATGCCAACAATAGCTCGTATACACTTTTTTTTGGCCTAAAAACAGCCCATTGAATTTCTAGAATTGCCCCATAATATGAGTCCGTAGATTAAAGACAGAGTATACACATCCATCGCATGATGTTAGAACAGTCTTCTGGTCTGAAGTTTATCTTAACTTGTGAAGTACGTATACAAATTTATTAATTTTGTTGCATACTTTGGGCTTTCCAGTTAAGATATTTATCTAAAGTGATTCCTAAAACTGAATACTATGATAGTTGCTAAATTGTAAACAATTAGTTTTACATAAGTTTACTTGTAAATTATTATCATTTAACCATTATAGATTATAGATTCGATCGAATTGTTAATCGCCAAAGAGAATCACTGTGCAGAGCTTGCGGTGAGCACGAGGAGACAGTGTGAGTATCTCTTATGCCAATGTGATATCCTAACTGGTAAGCGTATGAAGATCCTCGGGGTGGTATATCCTACACCGGGATATTATAAGGAACTGTATATTAGGGATACCATTAAATACATTTCAGGTATACTTAAAGGGACCGTAGATGACAATATAAAGGGTCTTGGAGTTGAACACAGAACCCAATGGGTCAAAGTATCTCAGTTAGACTTATAGACCGTATCTATTCTTCCAGTTCTCCCAAAAATTATATCTGGTTTTTTCTTGAGATAAGACTGTTGTTTCTACTTTTTATTTCTTTTCATATTTCTATAATTTGAATGAAAACTACTTCCGTCACCGATTTTGTAGAGAAATGTGCAACTCGCCAACTCGCTGCAGTCATACTCAAGAGTATCTGACTGTTTCACATACTGGTAATACAAGTTAGAAGAGGAAAAAGTTTTCAACCAGAACAATCGTCTAGATGGGTTATAAATAGGGATTGCAATCCCGTAAAGCTCTTATCAATGGTGGATCCCGCACCTTCAAACCGCGGATCCGCGGATCCCGCAAATTTAAATTAGCTGCTGAAACGTTCCTGAAGTTTTGCGAAAAAGTACAAATTCATTTTATATCGCATTATTAATAAGATTGATTACCTTAGGTACCTGTTTTTAGATGTAAGGTTAAAATTAAACAAAACTTGATATCAAACATTTTAAAAATTAGTTTCATTATCATAATATCAGCCATAAGACGTCCACTGCTGAACATAGGCCTCCCCCAAGGACCTCCATGCCGACCGACCGGAAGCGACGTGCATCCAGCGGGTACCTGCAGCCTTGATCAGGTCGTCGGTCCATCTTGCAGGTGGATGTCCTACGCTGCGTTTGCCGATACGTGGTCTCCACTCGAGAACCTTTCTGCCCCAGCGGCTATCGGTTCTCCGAGCTATGTGCCCTGCCCATTGCCACTTCAGCTTGGAAATCTGCTTGGCTATGCCAGCGACTTTCGTTCGCCTACGGATCTCCTCATTTCTGATTCGATCCAGTAGGGAAACGCCGAGCATAGCCCTTTCCATTGACCGCTGAGTGACTTGGAGCTTTCGTACGAGACCCATAGTGAGAGACCACGTCTCGGCACCGTAGGTCATCACCGGTAAAACGCACTGGTTAAAGACTTTCGTCTTCAAGGACTGCGGGATGTTTGACGAGAAAACGCTCCTTAACTTCCCGAACGCTGCCCAGCCGAGTTGGATTCGGCGAATGACCTCTTTCTCGAAGTTCGACCTGCCTAGTTGTATGGTTTGTCCTAAATAGACGTAGTCGTCGACAACTTCGAGCATCGAGTTCCCAACGGACACTGGAGTGGGCGATACAAGGTTATTGAACATGACTTTGGTCTTATCCATGTTCATTTTAAGGCCCACTCTTTGGGACACTCGATTGAGGTCTTCGAGCATTGTGCTGAGATCTTCCAGCGACTCTGCCATGATTATAATATCGTCGGCAAACCGAAGGTGAGTGATGTATTCGCCGTTGATATTGATGCCTAGTCCTTGCCATTCCAGGAGCTTGAAGTCGTCTTCCATTGCATTGGTGAAGAGCAGAGGTGAGATGACATCTCCCTGTCTTACTCCCCTCTGCAAAGGAATCGCCTTCGTGCATCGGTCCTGTACTCGGACTGACATGGTGGCGTTTTTATACAGATACTTCAACACTTCGATATACCGATAGTCAATGTGGCAACGCTGTAAAAACTGCAGCACAGCCCATGTTTCAACCGAATCAAAGGCTTTCTCATAGTCCACGAACGCTAAGCATAATGGCCGGTTATACTCCTCGGACTTCTGTATAACCTGCCGCGGCGTGTGTATGTGGTCTATGGTACTATAGCCTTTTCGGAAACCGGCTTGTTCGGGAGGCTGGAAGTCATCAAACCTGCGAGCGAGACGGTTCGTGATCACCCTCGAAAACAGCTTGTAGACATGGCTCAGAAGCGAGATGGGTCTATAGTTCTTCAATAGGGCTTTATCACCTTTTTTGAAGAAAAGCACCACCACGCCTCTGTTCCATGCTTCTGGCGTAGTACCTTCGAATAGGACGGAATTAAAGAGCTTCTGAAGGACTTTCAGTAACGGTGATCCACCCGCTTGCAGAAGCTCTGTAGTGATTCCGTCCTCTCCAGGCGCCTTGTTGTTCTTAAGCTGTTTGAGGGCCATCCTAATCTCGTACAGGCTGATGTCCGGGATATCTTCGGTATAGTGTCGGGTTAATTTGGCTCTCGGGTCTCTAACCAAATCAGAGGCAGGTTGTGCGACCGAGGTATATAACTGCCCATAGAACCTCTCGATCTCCCGCAATACCTCAGGCTTAGTCGACGCTAAACTGCCGTCCTCTGTCTTCAGCTGCATCAGCCGGCTCTGTCCAATAGACAGATCCCTTGCAAACACTTTGGAGCCCTTGTTTCTCTCTATCGTTTCCTCAACACATTTTGTGTTGAAGGATCTGATATCGTGCCGCAAGGACTGTTGGATCTGTCTATTAAGTTGCCGGTATTTTTCAGCTTCATCAGAGGTCTGCAGTGTCATTGAGCGTCGTTCTGCCATAAGTTGAGGGTTTGATCGGTTAGTTTTTGAGGTCTATTTCGTCGGCGAGTTTTAAAGTATTTATACCCCACCGACTGGACAGTTTCTACCAACCTGTCATTCATATCGTCCACTGAGATGCAATCCTCCAGGCAAGCAAAGCGATTTTTCAATTCGAGCTGAAAGCTCTCGGGGTTTTGTATGTGAGAAATAGTAGGTCGGAGCGTAGACTTCATTAGACGAGACCATTCGGTGATCACTTCAGGTTTTCACCCTGTGAATCACGGAGACATCATAGAATATGTGTTTCTTGTTGGTCATAATGAAGTCAATCTCATTTTTTGTGGAAACGTCAGGGCTCATCCAGGTCCATTTCCTATGAGGCGGCTTATTGAAAAAGGAGTTCATCATAAAAAGTTCCTCCTTCTCCAGAAAATTGGCCAGCCTCTGGCCCCTAGGGTTCCGATTCCCACATCCAAATTGCCCCACTCTCAGCTCATTATCGCATCCCTTGCCCAGCTTTGCGTTGAAGTCTCCCATTACAACAGTGAAATACGTTTTGGAAGTATGTATGGCCCTACTTATGTCCTCATACATAGCCTCCACCTCGTCGTCCGGGTGTGCCAAGGTCGGTGCGTAGACCTGGATGACCTTCAAGGAATATCTCTTGTATATTCTGAGTATCAGGTACGCGACCCTACTCGACACACTCGTGATGCATTCAATGTTGTTAACGAGAGACTTGTGGACGATAAACCCGACACCACCTTGGGACTTCTGGTCGCCCTCCCGGTAGTAGAACAAGTTGCCAGACTTCAGGGTTATCGTGTCCTCTCCCTCTCTACGGACTTCAGATAGACCTAAGATGTCCCAGTGCAACTTGTTCAATTCTTCTTCCAGCTCAGCAATTTTCTCGTCTGTCCTTAACGTGCGTGTATTGTATGTTATATGTATTGTAGGTGTATACTCGTGCCATATTTCAAGTCTTTGTTACCAATCGTTCTTGCGCTAAACCGCAGATGGACAGACAGACGGACGGATTTGGCGAAACTATAAGGGTTCCTTGTTTACTACGGAACCCTAAAGAACCTGCAGTTTAAATTGATTTCGTAACAAGATTTATAAAAAACGTGAAACATCAAACAGTGTTTTTGTTGCAGTCTGGTTTGTTATTATATATTCAGTGTTCATTGAGAATATGTCACATTAGTGATATTAACTTACCGTTTTAATAGATTTTGTCTTTATGTTGTGTCCAAATTATATATCAGTTGCAAGTGATTAAATGTATTTTATATTACTACAAAGGCATATTATTATATATTAACAGTGTATATTTTCGATGAATAGACCAATTTAAATTTTTATGAATTAGATTTTAAATGAAATCGACTGTTAATGAGATGTTATTACTAATCGTGTTTCTATTATTTCTTCTTACTCTCATAACAATATCATGGAAGTTCATGTATAAATGGAAAAACGGAAAATTATTGAATTTATACAAACTACTCCAAAGTCGAATCCCAGACTACCCATTAATAGGGCATTTGTATTTATTTTATAGAGATGACGTGGGTAAGTAAGTATTTTATACGAAATGGTTAAAAGTTTTCTGTCGATTTTGTCTGGATTTGAAATGCAGTCTCAGTTGAAGGTCAGCGCTCAGATAGACTACCTATCAACGCTGGTGTGACGCAAGGCTCTGTGCTATCTCCCACGCTTTTTCTTCTGCATATCAGTGAAATGTTGGAGCAAAACTCCAATTTTCATTGCTATGCTGATGATAGTACGGGAGATTCACACTACTCTGGCCGTGCAAATGCCTCTCGGACACTTATCGAGGAAAGCAGGACTAGATTTGTGTCTGAAGTCGAGCACTCTCTGGAGCGGGTCTCGGACTGAGGTCGACTCAACTTAGTGCAGTTCAACCTCTCGAAGACACAAGTCTGCGCGTCCACCGCTAAAAAAATAACCCCATTCGTTGTAGCACCACAGTTCCAGGGCACTCCGCCCGCCGTTGGTAAGAGTATCGGTATCCTGGGCGTTGACATATCGAACGAAGTGCAATTTGGGAGTCACATTGAGTGTAAGACCAAGTTGGCATCCCAAATACCAACTTGGTCCACTCGATTCCCTACAAAGACGCGCCGTTCGTATTGTTAACGACCCAGGACTTACTGACAGGCTCGAACATCTGAGCCTGCGCAGAGACGTTGGGAGTCTATGCGTTTTATACCGTCTCTACAATGGCGAGGGCTCTGCTGAACTGTTCGACATGGTGCCACCTTGTCGCTCTTTCCATCAGGTGGCCCGTCTGCTTGTCTGTCGATCCTTTGACATAAAAAATGCATTGCTTGCCACTATCATATCAAAAAAAAATACAATAAATTGAAAGTTAGAACTTGTTATGAATATAAGTAAGCCATAAGAAGCTCCATTCTTAATTTCTTCGGTACTTAAATAACTTTAAAAAAGTGTGAATTATGCTTACGTTCTTAATATACCAATTTTAATTTCAGCTTGCATGAATGGAATTAAGACAATGGCAAAGGACGCATTTAAAAATCAATACGGAATCGTAAATTTGTGGGCAGGACCTATACACTTTGCAAGTATGTTTTATCACATAACCATAAATTTCTACCTTCTTTTCTATTTTCATATATTGCCTAAGTAAACTATTAAAATGGTCATAGCTCACCCGGCACCCGACCAGCACCCCCTCGTTTTACGGCGTTTACTCGTTGCATAGAACAACGCGGCCCACCGGTCGCGGCGGACTGGAGGGGAGTAGCCATAGCGTGTATTACCGATGCAAAATAGTCTGTCATTTTTTGCGGAGGGAAATGCGTGCGACACACACGCACACTACTAAAATCGTCTATTACTACAAAACTCACACCTTGACTTTAACAAAATACAGAAACAAATTTCACGCACACATTTAAACATCGCGACATCGACAGGCGACAGGCGACAGGCGTTAGATCATTTGGTCTTGTACTTTGACAGAGGGGAAAGCCTCGTTATCGACGGGTGGTCCACGGGTGAACGACGCGATATTACTTGTGAACAGCGTGACTAATGTCGACCAAATTTATTTTATATATAGAGGTGCAACAGTTAACATTTTGAGAGTTTTATTTTGGAATCGTTGTATGCTCTAACTCAGTGATTCCCAAAGTGGTCCATATAGACCCCCTGGGGTCCATGGGACTTGATAGGGGTCTACGTAGGCGTGAATAAAATTTGTAAATATAGGAATGTGATATAAATATAGCAAGGAGAGGGTCCACGGAAACCAGAAAGAAATTAAAAGGGGTCTACAAGAAAAAATAGCTTGGGAACCTCTGCTCTAACTCAACTCCGTATTTCCAAAACGGTTTGATTATAGCTTTGTATATATGAAGCGCGCATGGCCCAGCGGCTGTTGTAAATCATAGGCGATCTACTCTGCGGAGTACTATGGGCGCGGTCGGGTAGTGTGATGGGTGACCGCTAGTGGCAAATTAAATGCGCGTTTCCGTGCTTCGGAGGGCACGTTAAGCCGTCGGTCCCGGTTGCTATAGATAGATAGCAGTCGTTAAACCTTGTCGGAGGCCTTATGGGCGGTGTGAAAACATCCCACAGCGGGTTGGCCACTAACCCGTATCTCCACCAATCTGCATTGGAGCACCGTGGTGGAGTAAGCTCCAGACCTCCCCCAAAAAGGGGAGAGACTCGTGCCCAGCAGTGGGACGTATAATGGGTTGCCATTATTATATGAGTATCTTATTTTTTATGGTGACGCGTGATCTTCTGCCTACTAGCTAGTTTAGCTTTCTGAGCTGTATGTTTAATTCATCGCGTTTTTTCTTCATATAAGTTTTCCATGTTTGTTTCCTATCAAGATGCATGCCTAAATATTTTGCCAAATCTTGATGGGGTATAACGTTGTCAGCTACTTTTATCGGGGGTCAGTTGTCCTTTCTTAGAGTAAAAGTGACATGCAATGATTTATTGGGGCTCGCCTTAATGCGCCACTTTTCCATCCATTTATTGATTTTGTTCAAGTGATTCTGAAGCTTTAAGGACGCTACACGGGCATTTTCGTGCTTGCAAAGTGCAGCAATGTCATCAGCGAATGTAGCATACAAGATATTATTTGTCGTAGGCAATGAGCTTATAAATACATAATATCATTGGTCGTAGGTATGTCTGTGGTACACATAAGATAATAAATAATATAGAGTAGGGCCAAGTATGGCAACTTGTGGTACCTCAGCTTTAATTTCCGGTTTATTTTCGGTTTTTACCTAACATAATAATACTGGTGGCAGAGCTTCAGTGACGGAGCTCGTGGGCGTAGGCACCACCGCATTACCTAATATACTTGCCGCTAATAATAGCCGCTAATGCGTGTTCCGGTCATATGGTAATATACGGACATGTAATTGCCGACACAGAGGCATAACACCTTAGGCCTCAGGAGTGGTAACGCATCTGCATTTTGACCTTGGTCTTTGTGTGGGTGTCGATAGGCTGCAGTCATCGCTTAACATCAATGTGAACTGCATGCTTGTTTACCAGTGCCATTACATATAAAACTATAGAAAGTAATTATTTTGTTTTGTTTCAGTGGTATGTGATCCTAAAGCTGCTGAGTGCATTCTAAAAGCATCAACTGAAAAAGGTTTATTCTCGAAGTGTATGAGATTTGTAACAGGAAACGGGCTTATATTTGCTCCGTGTAAGTAACTTAGAGCGAGATTCACAGATTGCACATCTACGGGTTAGGAGACAACTCTGGTATTTTGAAAATGAGTAGTCGTAGCCTTCTCGCCGAAAATTGTTTGGCGATTGTCGCGTCATTATTTGATTAGCTTTAGGGGCGAGTACCTACATAGTATATTATTTCAATATTTTACTAAGGTTTAACTGGGCCCGAATTTGAAAGCGAACTTAACAACCAATTATTTAACTACGAATTATAAATAACAACAGACCAATATATCGACAAACAAAATAACAAACTTTTTAATATTCGTGTATAAGTATGTATTATACTAGCGGCCCGCCCCGGCTTCGCGCGGTGCAATGTTGCCTACCCTCTCCTATTCGTCTTAGCGTGATGATTATACATAGATATAGCCTTAAGTCTTCTCCGATATCTTTTATAGTTTAGGCAGCGTACGCAAAATAAGTAACTTTTCTGGTTGATTTTTTACACCTTGTGTCTGTAAAACCCAAATATCTTACAGAACCCTATTTTTTTTTCAAAATAAAATATAGCCTATGTTACCCGTGGATAATGTAGGTTTCGAATAGTGAAAGAATTTTTAAAATCGGCTTAGTACTTATTGAGCATAGTTATTACAAACAAACAAACAAAAAAATATTACCTCTTTATAATATTAGTTTAGACTTGCACTTTTTCAATAATGCGCATTTGGCATTTTGTTCTTTTGTTTATTTTATGACAGTTTTTCTTACATAATAACCTTGTTTAAGCTTATACATACGATTGCAAACTGTAAATTCTGAAATTTTGAATCATTATCTTATTGACTATATCTGATTGTCTCAAAGAGAAACAGTATTTATTTATTTATTCAATACTTTTTTGAAAGCTTAAGTCAACATTCCTATTAAGAACTAAATAAATACTTATTGAAGTACATTTCATATTATCTAATATACAATTCTTAGTCGCTTAATAGATTTTTAAACTCACTTTCATATTCGGGCCCAATTTACCCTTAGCAAAATATCAAATTAAGCAATCGTCCGTAAAGCTAATTAAAAAGGACTAGAAGACCCATACCAATTTTACTTATTCCAACTCTTGCCATCGAAAATGCCTAAAGGAGATGTTTGTTTATAGTTACAATTTAGTTTGTATCTATACTGTGGCTCTGGTTCGTACACGTCCTCAAAAAATGGGTAAATTAAAGAAGAATCCGAAAAAAATGCAATTAATTTAATCAAGAATATTTTTTAGAGTTACAACTACATTTAATTCAAACGATTTTATCATTTTCAACCATGTTCAACATGGCGGCGATACAGCCGACGCTTGGAATAGTACCTAGTAGTGTAGTACCTAATGTATTTAAAACAAAGCTAATGCTATCTGTATCTTACAAGTGCATCACATTTAATTTTATTATTATCAAAAAAACTATGTATCGAATCGATTAATTTAAAGAAGTTCCGATGAATTTCATTAAAATGGAAATCGATCAGTATTAAGTTCCTTGTATTAACACATGAAATTGATTTCGATAGTATTTTATAAGAAGAAAATATATTTCACAAGCATGTGTTAGTGCGAAATAATATAATAAAACAATTATGAAGGGTAAGAGCGACTTCTTTACGATATTCAATAAACTGCAAAGTCTATTATATCGGTTGCCTAACTAGTTTGGCAATAGATGGCGCTGCTGCCACCATAAGGCAATGCAATAAATGTGAAGGAAAGATTTGACAAATCGGGCAGGACTTCGGTAGCTCAGTTGGAAGAGCGGCTGGACTAGATTCCCAGTGGCCGCGAGTTCGAGTCTCACCTGAAGTCATATTTTTCTTTCAAGTTTTCTTTAAAAATATATTTTACAAGCCTGTGTTAATGCGAAATAATATAATAAAACAATGATTTCGATAGTATTTAGAAAATATTCCTTTTTTCTCCAAGTTCCTTATAAGTAATCAAAAAACTATTTTAAAAAATGAAAATGTCAAAATGACCTCGCCCGCCATATTCGCCATGTTGGTTTTGAGTTGCAATTGTAACTGCAAATAATGTTTTGTAACTGCAAGTAAAGCTAAATAGGTGAAAATATGCATTAAAAACCGGACAAGTGCGAGTTCGATTCCGCAATTTAAATAAATATTTTCGAAAATATTACAGATTTAAAAAGCAGGGACATAGCGGTTACGGTGGTACCGGCAGGGGGGTTATATTATTAAGAATTTTCGATTTATTTGAATACTCAAACTTCTTATAGGTTTTCCAGTAATCTATAGACAAAGAACTATTTTCCACATTTTTTTCAAAATTTTAAGTTTCGGAGATAAGGGGGGGGGGAATGGTCAATTTTCATCGTTTTTCTTAAATAACTTCAAATTTTTTGCAAAAATTATTTAAAAAATATATCTGAGATGCTGACAACAATTTCTTTCATTTGATATGTCACACGACACAGTTTACGAATTTTCTGATTTACCCCCCCGAAAGTGCCCAGGGGGGGCACTTTTAAAATTTAAAATTTATTATTTTACTTGACGTGTTCATCTTTGGGTCACCAATTTACATATATTACATATATACGGAACCTTAAAAACGTTTTTATATTGATTTTGCCTATTAATAATATTGCGTACAATACATGGCCAGAGGTCCATACATTTTTGCAACATCTCCTTTAGCTAGGTAAGTATCAATAATGAAGGGTGTAGATCGTAAGCGATCTACTCGGTTAAGCATTACGGGCGCGGTCGGATGTGTGATGGGTGACTGCTAGTGGCAAATTAAAATGCGCGTTTCCGTGCTTTGGAGGACACGCTAAGCCGTCGGCCCCGGTTGCTATCGATGGGCGGTTTGGAAACATCTGAAGGCGGGTTGGCCACTAACCCGTATCTCCAACAACCCGCATTGGAGCAGCGTGGTGGAGTAAGCTCCAGGCATCCCCCCAAAAAGGGGAGAGAGTCGTGCCCAGCAGTGGGACGTATAATGCCATTATAAGTATCAATAATAAAAAAAAAATATTACAATAGTTATCATCTTTTACAGCCACAATATGGCGACCGCGTCGCAAGGTCATGGCGCCGGTTTTCTCACAGAAAAATCTCAACCAATTCGTAAATATTTTTGTGAAGAAAAGTCAAGAAATTGCGGACAAATTGACGTTGAAGGTAGATTCAGGTCCATTTTCAATATGGAAATATATGTTTGCTAACGCCATAGACACAGTATGCGGTAAGTTCAGTATGCTTTATAATAATAATAATAATAAGGGGGCAGAGCAGCTTGTGGCGAGCTGTTGGTGAGTAGCGACACCACCCCCTACCATCATCTCGAGTTCCTCCGAGAGAACTGGGCTCCGCCTCGTCCGCCACACAGAGGTACGGTCGGACAGAGCATCAGGTCTCTCACCTCTGGCTTGCCTTCATTGGCCGGTCAGAGTGGGGCGCTAGAGGTATGGCATTTGCAGAAATTTAGATAATAGGCTGTTGTCTAAATTTCTGAAAGAGCCATACACTCGGGGGTGGAAGTGTCTAAAGGCATAATAGCGGGGAAGCCCGCTCCGAGCTCGAGATTACTCGCTCGTGATGGTGAAACCGGGGCCACACCTCTCGACACCCCCAGCCTCTCTCAACAGTGTTGCCCCCTGTCGACCATCGGGTTGGCTGTTTGGGGGGCCCACCAAGGAGAGGCGAGTCACCACCTGCCTAAAGTAGGATTCGATAATGTGAGATGTTGAATATAGGCAGGTGCCGGATCTCACTCCATAGGCCCAGCCAGCTAGTCCCCCCAGTTCACCCACATAGCCCAAAGTTTGGCAAATCATTTTCATTACAATAGTCCCATTATATTCTGCGGGGTCTGTCTGTGTCTGTATTAACTATTGATGCAGTCAGAGAGAGGTCCCGCCGAATATAACCCATTACAAAGTAGATCAAAATTCTCGAAAGGGCCTCTACGTGTTGGACCCCCCATGTCCCCGCGCAAGCCTGACAAAGGTCCGGGGTTCAAATTGGACCCCGTGCTGACGAGAGACATAATAATAATAATAATAAGGGGGCAGAGCAGAATGTGGCGAGCTGTTGGTGAGTAGCGACACCACCCCCTACCATCATCTCGAGTTCCTTCAAGAGAATTGGGCTCCGCCTCGTCCGCCACACAGAGGTACGGCCGGAAAGAGCATCAGGTCTCTCACCTCTGGCTTGCCTTCATTGGCCGGTCAGATCGGGGCGCTAGAGGTATGGCATTTGCAGAAATTTGGATAATAGGCTGTTGTCTAAATTTCTACAAGAGCCATACCCTCGGGGGTGGAAGTGTTTAAAGGCATAATAACGGGGAAGCCCGCTCCAAGCTTGAGATTACTCGCTTGTGATGGTGAAACCGGTGCCCAACTCTCGACACCCCCAGCCTCTCACACCAGTGTTGCCATTGTGTCGACCATCGGGTTGGCTATTAGGGGGCCCCACTAAGGAGAGGCGAGGTACCGCCTGCCTAAATTAGGATTCAAGAATGTGAGATGTTGAATATAGGCAGGTGCCGGATCTCACTCAGGCCCAGCCAGCTAGTCCCCCCAGTTCACCCACATAACCCAAAGTTTGGCGAGTCATTTATTTACAATAGTCCCATGTATTCTGCGGGGTCTGTCTGTTTTAACTATTGAAGCTGTCAGAGAGAGGTCCCATCGAATATAACTCTTTACGATCCACTCTCTCCTCATTATCTCAAATGTAAATTTTAATTGCTCGGAGTCTCCCATCTTACCGTACTGGCTTTGTCATCCAACTCTTTCGCTGACACAGCTATCAAGCTCTGGAACACGCTTCCCGCCTCCATGAAAAAAGGTTCGAGCAAGTGACATTCAAGCGTTATCTACGTAACTTCATCATATACAAATTATAATATCTCATCTTGCTATCATCACATTATTATTATTTGTAGCTTTCTTCTCAATCATGTCGATATTATAATTATATATATTTATATTATTGACTACCTCGTTGGCTCAGTAGTCGCAATCGCGATCGTGAAGCCTGAGGTCCTGGGTTCGATTCCCAGGTAGGAAAATCTGTTATTGGGTTTTTCCTGTACGGAAATTACCAGTAGTAGCCCGGAGTCTGGTCGTGCCTCGGAGAGCACGTAAAGCCGTCGGTCCTGCGGCCGATCTCTCTCCGGCCGTGTCGAATTTCCGTCCCATCGGGCTATGAGAGTGAAGGAATAGAGAGCGCACCTGTGTTTGAGCATACACTTGTTCACTATAGTATCTCCCGCTTAGTTGGCAAGTCTCCGTTGAGATTGGCCGCCGTGACCGAAATTCGGTCTGGAGGACATTATTATTATTTACTAGCTGACCCGGCAAACTTCGTATTGCCTCAGAATTAAATAATGTGCCAAAGGTTTGATAGATACGGACTATTTGCATGGAAAACTAAAATTGTGGTTTTTACTGTTTCCCTTCAATTTCTTCATATTTTTTTAACCTTTAAACCTTCCCTGGGCTTCCAAAAATCATCAATACCAAAATTAGCCAAATCGGTCCAGCCGTTCTCGCGTTTTAGCGAGACTAACGAACAGCAATTTATTTATATATAGATATAGATATTTAGATAGATAATACATATATTATATGTAGGTATGTATGGTATGTATTTATTTATTTATATTATATGTATAGATAGATATATATTATACACTAACTGACCCGGCAATCTTCGTATTGCCTCACAATGAAATAATATGTCAAGGTTTGATAGAAATTCCCGTGGAAATTAGTGATTTCCAGCAGTAAAAAGTCCAGTATCTTCGGAGATTAGCCTGGACAAAGGGACAAACAGACAGACAAAAAAATTAAAAATCATTGAAAAGTGTTCTAATACTATTTTAACATCGCCCCCAATTGGTTATTCGTAAATATATACAATGTACAGACATGCGGATTTTACTGTTTTATTATATGTATATAGTGTAGTATTTATTCGTAGGTAAACTCCGTATTACCTACCTACTTAATTATTTATTTTATAAGTTTTACACGCCTTTCATTTTTTTTCTTTTTAGGTTGACTGGTAGACAATACCTTTAAGTAGCATTAAGGTAAATAAATAAATATTACAAAGTAGATTAAATAAAAAGAATGTTGGACCCCCCATGTCCACGCGCAAGCCTGACAAAGCCGGGGTTCAAATTGGACCCCGTGCTGACGAGATAGAAATAGAAATAGAAATAGAAAATATTTTTATTTCGAATAGATCTTTACAGATACTTTCAAAACGTCAATAAATCATAAAATACCTAAAGTGAATAACCATTACATATAGTAAAAGCAAAATCATATATTAATAGTAAATTAAAAATAAGAATTTAAACTACTCAGTTAAAACATAATAATCACAAAATATTTCAATTCCTTCAGTAATGGTAAATGAAGAAAAAGAAAAACTTATTAGTCAAGATTAAAGTTATTCACTTAGCAGAGTTCCAAGTGCAGTCGCTACTGAGAAGAACTCCGCTACCCAACAAACTCAGTAAGAGCTCTTTTAAATGAGAGCTTATATCTAGTACAGATAATCGTGAAAAATCAAATAATGTGAACGTCCATAGCATAGATGTAAATAAACTGCTATCTACTAAATGTGATGTAGCTCCTGCAAACCAGAATAGACCAGTCCGCACCAACAGCACCCGTTCACGAGTATAATGCATGTGACAGCCATTGCTCTCCTCGACCGTTTTGTGACCAATGATAATAACTATACATAATGATAATAACTATAGATTATAGGAAACATATATAAGTCTGTTTTACTACATGAAAGAAATAAACCTTGTGTTGCTGTAAAGAAGATTTATTGTTAGTTTTTTTTGTACAGAGACTATTTTATTTAGGTAATATAAAACAATATGAACTCAAACCTGTAAAGAAGAAACGACAATGAAAGTTTATTCTTTCACTTTTAAAACATAAAATAATATAATATTAAAATTTTCATTGATTATCCAATTGTCAATCAACTCATATTTAAATCTGTCATCTGACATTCTGAATTCGTTTCTTCTTTAAAATCAGACACTTAAAAAGTTAAAAACTATAACCAAACTTCATGGTAAGTAAACACACAGAGTGCGAAGAAAGAAATAGTATTTCTTTACACATATATTATTATATTCACGGACCGTAGCATGGTTCCAGTTTTTTGCCTTCAATTAACTACACTTTCCGATAGTAACATAACAGCTTCCTTGAAAACGTCTTACTAAATATCGTTTAAATCAATTTAAAAACGGAACCGACTCTTTGTTCTCTGTGTCTACTCCATAATATTGACCTCATTGATAAGTTAGCCAATTATTTTAGAACATTAATTTTACGTGACTGCCGAACATAAGCTTGTCTATTATTTTTACTATTCATTACTGAATGGAGGCGTTCCAAAATGTATTGAGCTTGGGCCCGCACCATGTACAGAGAGATGAAGCATAAAATAGTTAATCATTTTCAGCTATTCAAATCGTTTAATAAATCTTCAATTATTTGTCGTAAGTATATTTCGAAAACAAGAATGTCAGAGTAGCAATATGGCAACATATTGCTGTCATACAAAAATTACGTAAAATAAATATTGCCGACAAAAAAACAACGATTCAAATTATTTTTTGAGTAGTTTTCCATGATTCTACGTATTTTTATCTATCTTTTGATATAGTGTACAAGGTGCGGGCCCAACGTGGAACTTCTCCTTTATTTATTAACCTATAGGTATGAGACCTATGTGTCGCATGCAGTCATTATGAGCATAATTTCGTGATCATCAAAATGCCATCAACTTTATTAAATACTAGCTGTGCCCGCAACTTTGTTTGCGTGGAATAGTAGCTTTGGGACATTAGGCAGCGCTTTTGGCAAGCACACATGCTCCTAGGATTGCGAAAAATTGCTAATTATGTGTTTAAACGCGCATCCATCCTATGCTGAACCGTATTTTCGAAAATGCCATTTCCAACTTCTATGCATAATATTTTTTTAATAGAAAATTATTATAAACTTTTGTAAATTTTCAGTCAATTTTTAAACATAAAAGATAGATCTGTGCATAATATAAGCACTCCGTAAGAGCCGGCAGAAGAAAAAAATTGAATGTGAATATTAACGTTGTGTATTTTTACCCACTAATGCCACCACCACCACCGCCACCACTACAATCGCCACCAACGCCTCAACGCCATCACCATCACCAAACACCTACGCCACCAATGCCACCACTGATACAAACGCCACCAAAACCACCACCTCTACCACAACCAATGCCACCAACGCCCCCAAAACTAACAACAACACCACCAACATCACCAACGCCACCTATGCCTCCACCGCCAGTAAAACCACCGCCAGAACCACTAACGCCACCAACACCACCACCACAGTCACCAACAACACCTATGCCACCAACGACACCAACGCCACCACCACCATCACCACCACCACAACAAACACCACCAATGCCACCAACACCACTAACGCCACCACCACCACCACCATTGCTATCTTCATAATCACATCCGAAAGACATCCATCTGTCTCCGCTGGACAAAGCCTTTCCCGAAGATGCTCCTAAAAGTGTTGTGCGTCATAAGGAAAGAATACGCCATAATTGCCACGCTTGGCATGCTGAATGGTGATCATAGCGGAGATTGTTTTATGCCGGGACGCTGCTATGCGGTATGCTTAATGTTACTAACAGAGAAAAACCAAGTGCGCGTCGAAATCGTGCAAATGTGAAAATTTTAAGTGTATACTTGATACCGTTATTGATATCGAGTAAAAACTGTACGAAAACAAACACGATTATTGTATGCCCCCTTGGACCCCTTAATATTTTCATTTTCTTATTTTTAGTATTCAATTTTGTCCCTATAGCGATAACAGAAATACATAATTTGTGAAAATTTTAGCTTTCTAGCTATCACTGTTTATGAGATACTGTATACAAAAAATTTTCTAATCTCATATTTGTGTTTGGTATTGATCTAGTAACATCCCCTGGTATTTATTTTTTCAATATTTTCAATGTACAGAATTTGAACTTCTACAGTTTTATTATAAGTATAGATAACTCCAAAATACACCAAGAAAATGAAATAAAATGAGAGCACCACACGCCTCTTTCAAAGGTACCCGCCAAAACCTAGGCATCATGTTATAAATTGAAATAATTTGGTTTACTTATTGAGTACATTTCTTTCCAGAGACAACACTTGGTATAAAACTACAATCAGAGACGACTCCTGATCAGTTATTTATTAAATCATTTGAAATAATATTAAACATAATGTCAGCTCGTTTTTCTCGGCTCCACTTACATAATGATACTGTGTTTAGACTATCCTCCTATGGTCGGAAAGCTTCTAAATACGCCAAAAGTGTGTATGAATTTTTTGAAAAGGTAAGCACGCTATGATTCTTTTCCATCTAGCTGTTAACATTAAGAAAATATTTTGTCCTTCAGAGTGTTAATTATTACAAGCGACATCTAGTGGTACAGTTCCAGTACCTATAGGAACTCAAGGACGTAGGTAACATAATAATATATACCTACGATAAATTTTAATTTATTATACGACTTCATTATAATAATATGTTTTTTTTTGTATAGGTATTTGATATTATTTTGTAATTTATTTAGATTTTGTGATTATTATGTTCTCAACTTAAGTATTATTAAGTCCTATTTATCTGCTACCGCCTACGGTAGCGAAACCTCGTAGGGACGCGGTAAATGACCGTTCAGTTTCGCTACCGTTACGGCTAGCAAAACTTTCTAGATTATATGCTCGTTAGTTATTTCTGCGTCGCGAGCGATTCAATTTCGGATAATTTAAAACTTATTATTTGATGTACTTACATAAAAATGGTAGGCTATTATGCCGTATATGGATGCGGCGATAGAGCTCCATTGAACGAGCTCGAAGTCGTGACACCTCCATATCACCTATTATACCACCACCAATAAATGATGATCTCCATGTCCACCTTATATGTTCCGGTAAGGTGGTAATGTACAGTGGCCAAGCTTCCGGGCGTAAGTATCACCGAATTACCCAACTTATATGCCATTAATGATAATAGTATGTGAGTAATGTGGGCGTCAATGTCGAGGATCCTTGGGGAGATAATTACAAAAATAACATCTTTTTCAGATCCAAGATAGCGGACACAATTATTTTCCAAAATGTGATATGGGTGTCAATTTCGAGTACTGATAACGAAAATGACATCTTTTTTCTGATCTAAGATGGGAGGAGAATTGTTTTTCAAAATGGAAATGGGTACTATTCTAAGGCTTCTAGGGGTGTTGTTTTCCAAAAATAATTATGTCTGTAATCCGCATTACCTAATTTACTTGCCGCTAAATGGTAGTGTTCAGCACTATCGTGTTCCGGTCAGGTGGTAATGTACGGCCCTGTAATTTCCGGCACAGAGGCATAACACCTTAGGCCTCAGGGGTGGTAACGCATCTGCATTTTGGCCTTGGTCTTCATGTGGGTGTCTATAGGCATCAGCATAGCAGTCATCACTTAACATCAATGTGAACTGCATGCTTGTTTGCCACTTCCATTAAATTAAAAAAAAAAAAATCTTGAATTTGAAAAAAGGATGTCATTATCAAATTCACCTCACAAGGTACCTTGACATTGACACCCATACCACATTTTCAAAACATAATTGTGTTCGCCATCTTGGACTTATTTTAACTACTGTTCTTATTTTATTTCAACTACTATTTTTATTTAATTTTTATATTTATTTCACTACTTTACTGGTTCTATTTCAACTACCTACTATTTTTATTTTATTATGGTCTAGCGGAACTTGTTTCGCCGAACGAAACGAAACAATACCACTTACCGATACAATAAACGAAACAAAACCGCTGTACCGACTATGTTCCGCTCTAGACGCGCAACTTCGTACAAAATACCGGAGGACCGGAATAACGCGCAGGTCTGAATGGGGCTTTAAAGCGGTCTTGAAAGCTCAAAATTGAAAAATTAGCAAAATCTCGGATTCCTTACAAATAGTTTTATGCAATAAGTGAAGCTCGCAAAAACATAAGAATGTATTTATTCATTTTACTTCTACTGTTACAGATCATAAAGGAAAAACGGCTGTCAATACAAAATCAGAGTCAGCAGGCAAATGTTCAAGGTAAGAATTGTGTAGGCGCAGAATAAAATGGTTTTTAATAACAAACTAGAAAGAAAGAAAAGAGTTTATTTGGCATAACCGAAAAAAGAACCAAAAAATGAGTACCTTTACTGTAACTAAAGAGTAACTGATGTTTCGGTCGCTTTTAAAGTTTCGTGGTCTCGGGCAAACTAAGGTGTGATTTCATTTGTCTGACTGATGCAGTTCTTGAATTTCAATAGCCTTGTATACAATTTG
Organism: Macrosoma leucophasiata; assembly: GCA_036365455.1. Lineage (NCBI taxonomy): Eukaryota > Metazoa > Arthropoda > Insecta > Lepidoptera > Hedylidae > Macrosoma > Macrosoma leucophasiata. The sequence goes on from JAWQUS010000010.1 coordinate 2,534,055, forward strand.
TAGAATGTCTCTAGCAATTATTCGTTCTTTAATTAATGAACGGACGGACGAAGGAACGAACGGTCAGACGGACGGACCGACGGACGGAAACTATGGACGGGTGGGTGGACATGGTATTTCCGAGGATTAGTCCCTACAAACAAACAAACAATCGAAGTTACAAAGTTTACCTCTTGATGGTGACTGACTGACTGATTGAGACCGACCTCTTGACACGAGTAGATAAAGATAGAGGATATAAAAATTAAAAAATTGCGTCTCGTCCCAGGTACATTTGCAAATAACATTTTGTACAGTCAACATGTCAACAATCAAATGTAACTTGAAAACAAATTCAGTAATACATATAATTAGCGCATCACCTCTTGCAGGCAGCTTCTTTAGATGACTCCCAACAACATTTGTTAAACGACTTTTAACAAATCTTGATAAATAACCCGAAAATTTTTTTTTACAAAAATATTGTTTTCAAAAGTGTAAAAGAGCATTGCGGCCGTTGCGTTACTCTGCAATCCCGCTCACCGCTGCACGTGGCGATATTTTGTCTAGGCAAAGGTGCCTGGCATACCTACGCTCAGAGTAAATGCCAGGTTAGAGACATAAAAATAAATTGTCCCCACACCGGCGAAGCCAAGAGAAACTCAGGGAGGGAGCGGCACTTGGCGTGGCTCTGCCCGCCACTCGCTAATGTGTTGGGCAGACTGCTGGGGAATAGGTGGTATGTCGTAGGCCCTGCGTCCTACCCCCAGCCGCCTAGCGGTGGTCCCGCTGTCAGATTGGGACGTGGTGGGGCCGCAGAGGGGCGGTTGACGGTCATTTCGACCCTGACACTCCCGCTCCCCGCGGTCGAACTGTGTGCCCCGGGTACCCCTCCAACCAGGCGCCTGGTGTTGTTTGCGGTCTGAGCAGGGACCTTCAGGCGTCGGACTAGGGGATATCCGTTGCCCAAATGGAGGGGTCCAGGGCTAGCTGGCGTACAGGTGTTCCGCACGTCACAAGTGTTGGTTGGAGCCGAAAGGCTCCGAGGAGAGCTAGACAATAAGCGGCCGCCGTAGGGGTCGCGTATGTGTGCGATAGCGTTCCCGTGACCCCGCTACTAAAGGCGGCCGAGTCGAAACACCCAGGAGGTTGTAGTGGGTGGGTAAACGGATGTCCTTTTCCTTTAGTCCCACATAACCCACCCCTCTCCCCAAGGGTGGGTAGATATGCGTAACGCTAAATGCGTTAAAAAAAAAGAGATCCAGTGTTAGAACTCGAGGGCTTATACACTATGACATTACCTAATCTATCTGCTACCAAATGATATTGTTCAGTATTATCGTTCAGTATTATCCAGTTATATGGTAACGTAGCTATCATATATGGTAATATCTCATGGATGGTAACTAATCTGTTTTTTACCGTCCGCTTTTAGTGTAGATGTCTATAGGATGCAGTCATCACTTACCATACATGTGAACTACGCGCTTGTTAGCCATCATTATACCATTAAAAAGTTTATTATATTTTACAGACGATGGTCGCAACTTGAGAACATTCCTAGATCTGATTTTCAAGTGCTCAGATAGTGAAAAGAGTTACACAAATCGTGAAATTGTTGAAGAAATGTTGGTGTTAATCGTTGCTGGGACAGATACGTCCACTGTTGGAGTATGTTTCACAATGATCTTACTCTCAAGATACCAAGATGTGCAGCAGAAAGTATATGAAGAGTGAGTTTTATTTGTAGCTCATAATTTGTTATTTGAGAGTTTTATAAAATTGTTTCAGTTACAATCAAAATATTATTTTTCTCAAGAACACATTTTTTAATAACAATTATATATTTTTTTCGGTGAAGATTCAATTTCGCACTAAAACGCTAGGTCACGTGATGTTTATACTGTGACGTCACACTACGCCTTCCACTTGATTAATACTGATGATGATTCATGTTACTTTGTATCGTACTACACAGTTCAATAACATCATTTATTTTTGGATGTTATATTGTGACATCATATCATAACCAAATATGGGGCCTGCCATTCTTTATTTTCAAAAAAGGTTTTGGTATAAATTATGCCTTATTACATCATTTTATTATTGTCAGTAATATAAATTTTTGACTGACTTCAAAAAGAAAGGAGGGGTTATGTTCAATAGCATGTATAGTATGTTCATCGATGACATCGTCACTTATAAACCAATTTTGAAAATATTTATATCGTTTAATATACTTCTAATTTTTGAACACTTTAAAGTTTTTTTTTTTTAATTTATTTAGGACAACAAACAATTACACTCATAAAGTAACAAGGATAATTACTCGGTACATAATTTTACAAGGAGCGTAATCAACCCCGTTGTCCACAAATTAACTATTAGGACATTTTAGGGTAGCGGTGTGAAAATACAAAATCATTTTTTTTAACAAAAAAAAAAAACGAAAAGAATACACCACAGATGTTAACACAACGTAAACAATAGTTAATCTTACATTATGTTATTATTAACGTTCTGCATTAGATTTAGAACATTTCGCTTAAATGCGTTAGGTGACGTTTCAAAAAATTCTACCTTAGTGAAATATTTGTTATATTGTTTCACGAGTCTATTTGTAGGTGCTCGCTCACCTGCATTAGTTTTACAATTAGGGGGTGCAAATAGGTTGTTCTTACGGGTATTTCGTGTCGTGGAACGACATGGAATACTAATATAAACTTGATTATTAAGTCTATTGCAGTCAAATTTGTAGTGACATATGTTGTATAATAACATTTGATCTAAAAGCAATCTTCTCATTTTGAGTGTTGATAAAAAAGTTGATATCATTTTCACCAAGTTGGGATCTAATGTTGGTAGCATGGAGAAATCGAGTGCAACCCTCAAAATTAAGACGAAAACAGATTTAAACCCAAAGACCAATGCCCGTCTCACATTTCTATTTTTTATACGTCAAGCCTAGATCCAAGAAGAAAGATCCTACCAAGATCTAATGGACGTAATTGGTAGCCCGACTTCTCGTGGAGATACTTTTTAGTGGTGTGTTTTTGATACAAATGGTGTGGTCGAAATTTTTCAGAATTCAAGAAATATTGGGCGATACCAATAGGCCGTTACAACTTCAAGACTTAGGAAATTTTAAATATACCGAAGCCGTCATCAAGGAATCTTTGCGCCTATATCCACCAGTCGCAGCAACAGACAGGACACTGTCCAGTGATGTTAAATTACGTATGTAAAAATAATCAAATTTCTTCTTGAGTACATACTCGTATTTTATTAGGGTAAATCCTATCTTTACTATAATAAGACAGTAAAAATCGAGTGTCTATACATTAAATATTTTTCCAAAAAAACTGATAGGGGCCAATTAAAGAAGAGTAACAGACACCAAAAAAATTTTTTTTGGAATTTTGTCTGTCTGTCTGTCTGTCTGGTACGTTATAACTTCGAATCTACTCAACGGATTGGAAGGCGGTTTTCACAGATGGATTACATATAAGTTATTGTCAATTGAAAATTTATTTTAAGCGCTGGTTTAAACATTTTTAAACAAAAGTTGAATGCGGTTTACATAAGTGTTAGTGGTGTTTGTGGCGTTGCTTGTGGTGTTGGTGGCATTGGTGGCGTTACTGGCATTGGTGGGGGTGGCGTTGGTGGCGTTAGTGGCGTTAGTGGAGTTGGTGACATTGGTTGGCGTTAGTGTCATTGGTGGTGGTATTGGTGGCTTTGGTGGAGCTGGTAGCGTTGGTGGCATTGATGGCTTTGGTGGCCTTAGTTTAATATCGTGTACAGCGAAGTATTCATGTAAATCAGATTTTTTAGCTATCCTTAAGTATTTTCGTATGATCCAAAATTAACCAAAAGCTATATCATCCAAAAAAGGCTGCCCAAAGTCACTATTCCACGCGAACGAAGTCGCGGGCAAGGCTAATATGATATAGCTTTGCCCGCGTATTCGTTTGCGACCCTAACCTGTGTTAGCGTGAGTACGTAGTGATTCTCAATGTATTTAATAGTGAATTTATAAACTGGCGTCATGCCTTCCCGATGGATTTTAGCAACATACCATTTCTATTCTATTGTCTTGTTATTTAAATTTCTGTAAATAAACATTCAAAAATAGCATTGCAACCAGTTTTAGTTAATCCACGTAAAGTCAAATTTGTTATTTACATCGAGCAGGCACTGTGTTTGAACACAGTTTATTGACAGAGGTTAGTACAAAGTACCGTTTTAAAAAAAAACGTAACTTCACGTCTGTAATCCCCGAAGAACCTAGGCAGAGGTAAATTGTAAATATACGTGGATGCTTGCATGCATTCTAGCATACATGAAAACACCCACGATTCGCCGGTGTTTTGGCCCATGTAACAGGTGGCGAGCCTGTTGCCATCTCCGAGCACATTACCAAACTCCGAGGTACTCCTCCACCTCCTACCTCCTCTACCTCCAGCGTAGTAGTAGTGGCCTGCTACCACTAGGCTACTGAGGCAGTTAATATTACATATATAATTATATGACATAGAGTAGTATAGTATAGTAGCGTAAGTATATTATTTAATGTTTACTAGAAATACTTAAAAAGAACGAAAATAACTGGACGGTGTGATATTTTTAAAGTATTTTTATTTTTATTAATTAATAGGTTGGGGAAAAAGTCTTTTCGCATTATAGTATGTATGAACTTGTAATAAAATCTCTTTGGTTGTAGTATTTGTATCTGGCTGGTTTTGGTAGCATTGAATGTTAAAATTTTAAAGAACATAATTCCAAATTCAAATTAGGCAAATGTGTGATTTTCATTTGTTTTTCGTACTGTCAAGTTGAGTGAATCTAATGAAGAAATTCGATACATTTTAAAATTTTACTACAAAAAAAGGTAGAAATGCAACGCAAGCCACGAAAAAAAATTGCGATGTTTATGGACCTAGTGCAGTGTCTGTAAGAGTAGCACAAATTTGGTTTAAGCGTTTTCAATCCGGAAATTTTGATGTCAAAGATGCACCTCGCTCTGGTCGCCCTATTATGGATAAAATGGATGCCTTTTTTGAAAAAGTGAAGCAAGATCGACATATCAGTAGTTACGACGTAGCTGAAGAACTGAGAATTTATCACAAAACAGTTTTGGCGCATTTGAAAAAAGCTGGGTACAAAAAAAGCTCGATATTTGGGTACCTCACAAGCTCACTGAAAGAAACCTAATGAACCGTGTACTCATTTGTGATTCTTTATTACGATGTAATGAAACCGAATCATTTTTGAAGAAGCTGATAACTGGTGATGAAAAGTGGATCACGTACAACAAGAACGAGCGAAAAAGGTCGTGGTCAAGGGCCGGTCAGGCTTCACAGACTGTGGCGAAACCCGGGTTAACTCGCAATAAGGTGATGTTGTGTGTGTGGTGGGATTGGGCATTATTCATTATGAGCTATTACCACCAGGCAGGACTATCGATTCTGAACTCTACTGCGAACAACTGATGAGATTAAAGCAAGAAGTTGAGAGAAAGCGGCCGGAATTGATCAACAGAAGGGGTGTGGTGTTTCATCATGATAACGCTAGACCTCACACATCATATAGCCACTCAGCAAAAATTAAGAGAGTTTGGCTGGGAGGTGTTAATGCATCCGCCGTATAGTCCTGACCTTGCACCTTCAGATTTCCACCTAACATCACGAGAGGACTGCCAAATCCACTTGTCGCGGTATTTTGATGAGAAGTCCCAAAATGTTTATAGCAATGGGATCATGTCCCTACCTACAAGATGGCAAAAGATTATCGAACAAAATGGTACATACATACTTTAGTTAAATTTAAATAAACTATATTTAAAAAAGTTTTGAATTATCTTAAAAAATGCGAAGAAACTTTTTCCCCAACCTAATATAATATAATAAAGTGTTTTACTTCTCATTGAACAACAAACAACATTTCATACATTTTATATTATGTATGTGTTACGGCTAATACCCGAAGTATGGCTACACTCAGTTCTATCGAGCTAAAATTAGATGTGGACCATGGTCGCTCCCAACTTAGACAATTAGATCGAAGAGTTCGCTGTTAGGTTTTTTTTTTGCGGATAGTAAAATTTTTACAGACTGTTGAACCGGCCACACTTTGTAATAACTGTGAATATAGATTACCTATAATACCTAAGTGTAACACAGACCGTGTTAAGAAGAAGAAGAAAAACATTTATTGGCGCAGCCGATCAGGTACTGCATAAAAAAACAATAGAAAAAAAATTAAACATTTAAAATATAAGTAGGTAGGTACGAACAAAAGAAAAAAAAAACATTTATGAAAGGGTTGACAATATAACACAAAAAAAGAAAGAACTCTGTAAAAAAGTACCTTGTCACAGTAGAAAAAAAAACAAGATCTCACGTTGTGTTACACTTAGGTAACCAAAGGCTACCGGCCACACCTAGTTTTAGCCGGACAGCACTGTGTAAGTGTAACCTTACTTCGGATATTATCCGCAACATGAACGTAGATACTCATAAGATTTCGTTTTTTCGTAAACAGCATCAGGAATAACCCTATACGAGGGAATGTCAATTTTAATCAACATTTGGGGTATTCATCACAATCCCCGGTATTGGGGATCCGACGTGGAAGAATTTAAGCCGGAACGGTTTATGAATGGATCAGTTAGATATCCTACTGCTTTTTTACCATTCAGTCATGGTCCAAGAAATTGTCTTGGTGAGTATAATATCTGTTTTCACATACAAAATCTGCTGATAAATTAACTGCGACAAATCATCAAACATTGGCGCGCGCGGAGGTCGTAACATTGCCGCGCTCGAACGTGCCGCACGGCAAACCGTTCGCTGTCAGTTTTTGGGGCTGCATCAAAGGAGCTTCAGTCGCTCACGGTTGGGACAGTCATAATAAGTAAGTTAGAACTGGATCGCCTACAGTGCGCGGCTGCAAAATTTTATTTCTACATACTTATCAGCTCGATTACGTGGCAATGATTGTCAACACTGGTTGAACATTGGCTCGCGCGGCTGCCGCGCGTAGGTAGTTTATACGCAGCTTTAGGGGCCGTCCATAAAATCACGTTACAACGTCACGCTAAAATAAGCCTTTTTGAAATGAAATGAAATTAAATGAAATGAAAATATCTTCATTGGTACAGTCCCAAGACAACAGGTGACCAGGTGACAGGTTTTCTGACCCCCTTCCCCCTATTGTCACGATGATCCACTGACCTTATTACACGGCACGGTATTCAGGGTACGATAGCAAAGGTCAGGATAGTGTAATAACATTAAGGGAGTTAGGGTCCTAATTAGGGCGACCAAAGCGGCCCGGTCAGCCTAACGCCCTAACTATACACAGTACAAACATGAACAGTATGGAAACTACGGACAAAACGTTCAAAACGGCACATTCACTCAAACATTCGCACCGACGCTCGAGTAGCGAGTGATTTATTTAGTGAATACCGAGTCGTGTAATAACCTTTTATCTGTGGCCCCAACAAAAATACCTATTACGTCACAAAAACTGAGACCTCCCCCCCCCGATAATGTCATTTTTTATGGTCTAATGAACTACCTGACAATTTCGTGAACATTTTGTCACGCTTAGCGAGACACCTCCCCCCTATGTTTGCGAACGTATTTTATGGACGGCCCCTCAGTACCCTCTAAAAGAGACATAATAAATATTTCAAGTTCTTTATTTAAGTCACATTTTCATATTTCTGTCACTGATTGACATAATAATAATATTTATATATTTTTCATTAGTATGTATCTTCACGCCAGGTCCCTAACGGGGTAGGCAGAGAGTGTAGAGCGCCAGACATCCCGGTTCTGACAAACCTCTCGTGCCTCGTCTACCTTCATCATTCTCTTCATACATGCACGCCGATTCCTAAGACTTTTGACCCCACCATCAGACAGAACTCGACCTATTTGGTCATTTTTCATTAGTCTCACTAAAACTCGAGAACGGCTGGACCCATTTATTTCGCTAATTTTGGTTTTGAATGATTTTTGGTAGTTAAAAGGTAAAAAGATATGAAAAATTTGAAGGGAAATAGTAAAAATCACATTTCATTTTCCCACACAAATAGTCCGTAAGTATCAAATCTTTGACACATTATTTTATTCTGAAGCAATACGAAGTTTGGCGGGTCAGGTAGTACCTATCTAATAATGTGATCAAAATAGTATTCATCTTCGAATTACAGGTTATCAATACGCGATGATGTCCATAAAAGTCAACATCATAGTTATGCTTCGTAAATTTCGGCTGTTACCGGTGAAGTTCACTGAAGACGATGATTTACGAGAACCTCTACAACTCAAGTATGATATAATGACAAAACATGTGCACGATTTTAAAATACAGCTGAAAAATAGATAGAAGATATTAATGGTATTTTTTAATTTAATTTGTATTATTATATTATATATATATATTTTGATTATATTTTTGGTTACAATAATTACTATGTAAGACAAATTAATTGTTTGAAAATCAAATCATGAAATGTATCATCTAATATATTTATATCTTTTTATTGATTGTTAAATACAATTTATAATGTTTTTGTTTCTAAACAATACCTATTTCTTGCTGTCCATATAGTTTTTATTATTGTACACCTACTATCAGTATCCCACTACCTCAAGGTTGACTGGTAGAGAATGCCCTGTGGCATTAAGTCCGCCTTATGTACTAGGTGCATTAAAGTTTAAATAAATAAATAAATGGTATCAATTATTTTATTACTTTTGAAGTTTCTTTTGGTGCGACTAGAAAAAAATGGAAAGAACTGGTGCGCCCGCATCGTAAAAATTTGCGACAGTCTGAAGTTAGTTGCTAAACATTTTTATAGGTTTTTTAAGAATGTTACCATCAATGTGAACTTCATACTTGTTTGCGACCTTCATTACTTTAAAAAAAACCATCTCGAAAACCTGGGAAATTATATTATACATTTATTAGCCACACAGAGCAATACCGGAGGGGAGTAGCCATATGCAGGCTTTCCCCTCTGTCAAAGTACAAACCCAAATGGGCCTATACCTATAGCCTAGATGTTTAAATGTGTGCGTGAAATTGTTTCTATATTTGTTAAACTCAAGGTGTGAGTTTCGTAGTAATGGACAATTTTTGTAGTGTGCGTGTGTGTCGCACGCATTTTCTCCTCGAAAAAAGACAGATTGTTTTGCATCGGTAATAAACGCTATGGCTACTCCCCTCCAGTCCGCCGCGGCCGGTGGCACGTGTTGCTCTATTATTAGACATATAAAGGTTTAAACTTAAAGTAGTAGGTTCACGAACATCACCTAGCACTGCCGAGAGGGTAAAAAAACGTGAATGTTCATATTCAGGGCAAAATAAGTTCATGTGTCTTGTGATAACGGCAAAACTCATTTTAAAATAACAAAAACATTGTTGTTGTTGTTAATTTTAAAATTTGTTTATAATAAAGTGTATTGTTGTTGTCAGCAGCACTATATTGTACACCAGTAATTAATACAAAGAAATACACAAAGGGGTTACAGAGTGTACAATAGGCGACCTTATCGCTAGGGGAGTGATCTACCAGACAAACTTTGGGTAGAGGAAAAGATGTAATAGAGTAGGATAGAAGTGCACAAATCAAATTGTTAACAGTACCCAAATAAATTAAAGCTTATGTACAGACAAACAAGTAATATAAAATATGTTGTAGATTAATATCAAACAAAATGCCTTCAACTTTATTGAACTTAACTCAAAACTACACCTTGAAAAGGAAAATAAAATATGAGTACCACACGCCTCTTTCAATGTGCCCGCGAAAACTCTATTTATTTGATGTTTTAGATACAGTAAATAAAAACAACTGAAAAAAGGTAATGTATTTTTTTTTCGAGAATGAGTTAGAGTGAAAGTAGTATGCATACATTAAAACATACATTCAAACAACAATTTACAAATTGATATTTCAGCTGACGTAAGTATTTACAAACGGTGAAATTGTGTATTTCCGCAGCAAAACTATTTTGTCTTGGCGGTGCAATGGACAGACCGAGGAGCAACGTTCTCGTCGTCTCGGTTCAATTTATAAACTTTTATCTAATGAGACCGAGGAGCGACGTTCTCATCGTCTCGGTTCAATTTATAAACGTTTTTCTAACGAGACCGAGGAGCAATGTTCTCGTCTTCTCGGTTCAATTTATAAACTTTTAACTAATGAGACCGAGGAGCGACGTTCTCATCGTCTCGGTTCAACGTTTATCTAACGAGATCGAGGAGCAACGTTCTCGCCTTCTCGGTTTGATTCAGGGGCGCTTGTCAAACGAAACCGAGGCACAACGTAACCGTCGCCTACACGTGCAACACGTTTATCCAATGAATCTGCCGAATCCAGAGCGATACAATTAGAAACTATGCGACAAGCTAGTCGCAACCGCAGGGACGTATTATGAGTTAATTATTTTGAACAGAGTATTCATATTTTCGTAGACGTACCATGTGCCATTTGTTGTAAAGCTCTGTATCCACCACAACTTTGTAATGTTCATACTGCTATTTACAGTGCGTTATTATCCGAAGAATTGGTTTCTCTGGGTAAAATCAACATGCTCCCGGTGTCAAAATAATATTAGGAAACGAAAAATTGCGCCAGCAGCTTTCTGGAATAAAATAACAGTCGCGACTATACCTCAGGATCTAGCAAATTTAACTAAACTTGAAGAACGATTCTTAAGCCGTGGTTGTGCCATTTCTTAAAATAATGAAGCTACATAACCGTTTCTCTCTCAAGATTGGTGCAAGGGACATGTTACTTTATTTGCAAAAGACGTTGTTGAAATTGCTGAACAACTGCCCCTCAGGCCAAACCAAATAGGATTAGTTCTGGTTGTGGAAAATCTCGAGAACATACGACGCTTCCATGAGTTTATTGTGGATATGAACAGGTTATATCATGTTCTAACCTGGTTAATGTCACACAATACACTCTAAAGAAATATCGTATAAGGCCCCATTTCGGGAATATTATTGACATAACTGAAATTGTGCAAATTTCTGAAGAGTCTACAGGTATCTATTCTATTGAATTACAATCTACTCCTCAAAACTACTACTTGAATATAAATGGAAACATTTCTATACTACACGGATCGTTTCATCAAGCCGATTTAAGATTTGATTTGAAATCTCGGGGTAAACAATGTACTGCTATAGCAGCTGTGCATGTGCAGCGTTTTGTACAAACGACCCAAATCAATGGTCAAAGAGCGACATTGATTATATAGTAATCCTCGGCGATGAACTCTACCGTGAGTCCATTGATTTAAGAACAAAAGTGCTACGTATCTTTTTTCTATGGTAATAAGATCGACTTGGAGTATAAAGCAATAACATATATTTGTTTCCTTGCCACTCACAGTATATCGTACCTAACACGAGTCCGCACGAGCGGGAAAACCTAATTTTTGGCGTTCGCACTGCGGTGAAGTTCATTACCGGGCATATTTGTCCGATAACGCGCTTAACGTGTTAATCTCCAAAAAATATACTTTATATTTTTGGCAGGTATATTATTTTTTGATCTAAAACGAAAAATACCTGTTTTTGTGCATTCAAGTTCATTATAAATACAGTGTTCATTGAGAATATTTTACATTTGTGATACTTACTTAAGTTTTAATAGTGCTTGTTTTTCGTTTCTTAAATATAACTATATATCAGTTGGAAGTGATGAAATGTGTATAATAAATACGAAAGGGCATATAATGTATTAACAGTATATATTTAAAATTCTAAGATCAGATCAATTTAAATTAAGATTTCCTTAATATCAGATGAAGATAAGATTTTATTACTAATCATGCTTCTACTATTTTTTCTTACTCTCATAATTATATTGTGGAAGTTCATGTATAAATTTAAAAACAGAAAATTATTGAATTTATACAAACTATTCCAAAGTCGAATCCCAGACTACCCCATAATAGGGCATATGCCTTTATTTTATGGAGATGACGTAGGTAAGTAAATATTATATAAATGAATTCTTTTAAAGTTTTTATAACCTCTGACGGAAACAACAGAACGTGTGTTTGTGATCGTAGCTTAGGTAGGGACACACGTTTATTTTTATCCAAAGCATGGTTTACATAGGTGATTGTTACTGCGTAGCTGTGTTGTAGTTGACATGATCACTTTCAAGTTACTTACGCTCTAATTAGAACTAGTAAACGAGGTATAACCTATAAAGCAAAAATTCTAAACATGTTGAGTTATAGTAGCGCATTCTATATCACTCACGATGAAAGTCTTTTCGATAGAAAGATACTTGAGAAAAGATCGCAGCCAATATTGAAGTTTTTTTACTCCAAATTTGATTATTATGTTTGTTTAGTACCATTTTCAATATCACTTTTCGGATGAGAAGCTTGTAATAATTAGCTGGTCATTATGAGAATAATGACCAGAAAAAAGGTAAATAAATAGTTGTATTTGCTGGCTCCTTAACTATTTATCTAATCCAAGTGACTAGTCTTCGCGAGTTTGGTAAGTAGGTAAATAAATAAAAATGAATACAAATAAAATAAAAACTCAGTTAAAATAAGGTCTTTACAAAATTTTAATACAAGAACGGGAAACTGTACCTTCCTTTAAAGTTTTTGTGAATTTCTTGAGCTCATATTTAGATGACGCAGTAGTGGCCAGATTATTCAGTTTACGTTGTGGCTTTGTATTATTTATGCTATCTAGAATTGCATTCACTTATGGATTCGTTTATAGCAGTCTTATGAGATATAAGCCTAGATTGATGCCAAACCCTTCTTAATTTATTTTTTTAAACACTTTTTTTTTTATTTTGAGAGGAATGTTTCGAGTGATGGCCCTTTTTCATCTAGCATACACACTACTACAAAAAGTTCAAGCTAAATTATATTAACTTGAACTTTTTGTTAGATGTAAGTGTAAATATGTAAGTAAAGAAGACTGTTTGTTATCTTAAATGAAATAAAATATTATACTCGTGCTTCCGGTTAGGATTACAAGGGAATAATCAGGGTTACTATCAAAGCAACTCCTGAAAGCAGGCGGAAGGCCAGTATTAGAAGCTCTTCAATTCCGTCATATACGAGGGCAGAACGCCACAGGTGTGGCATAGAAGTGTCATGGTACTGTTCTTTAAGAAGGGCGACAATTCCCTTCTAATAAACTATAGGCCCATCGCACTTTTAAGCCACGTCTATAAGCTGTTTTCGAGAGTGGTTACGAACCGTCTATCTCGCAGACTCGACGACTTCCAGCCTCCCGAACAAGCCGGTTTCCGTAAAGGCTTTAGCACCAATAACCACATTCACATGCTGCGGCAGGTTATACAGAAGACAGAAGAGTATAACCAGCCCCTATGTCTAGCGTTCGTGGACTATGAGAAAACCTTCGATTCGGTTAATATTTGGGGTGTGCTACAGTCATTCCAGAGGTGACAAGTTTACTACCGATACATCAAGGTGCTGAGGAACTTGTATGAAAACGCCACCGTGTCGGTTCGGCTTCAAAATCAGAACTCGAGACCCATTCTCACACCTCGCTCCTAACTGCAGCGAGGTGTGAGACAGGGAGATGTTATATCTCCGAAACTGTTCACCGCTGCATTGGAAGAAGTCTTCAAGCTTCTGAACTGGAAAGGACTCGGCATCAATGTTAACGGCAAGTACATCTCCCACCTCCGATTTGCAGATGATATTGTAGTCATGGCTGAGACCCTGGAAGACCTTAGCACAATGCTCAATGACCTCAGTAGGGCCTCCCAACAAGTGGGCCTTAAAATGAACATGGACAAGACAAAGATCATGTCAAATGTCCATGTTACACCCACTCCTGTTATGGTCGAGGGTACTACACTCGAAGTTATTGACGATTATGTATACCTGGGAAAAACGGTCCAGTTAGGTAGGTCCAACTTCGAGAAAGAGGTCAACCGCCGAATCCAACTCAGTTGGGCAGCGTTCGGGAAGCTACGGTACATCTTCTCGTCCAACTTACCGCAGTGTCTCAAGAAAAAGGTCTTTGATCAGTGTGTGTTGCCAGTGATGACTTATGGCACAGAAACGTGGTCGCTCACTATAGCCTCATAAGGAGGCTCAAGGTAACTCAGAGAGCAATGGAGGGGGCTATGCTTGGAGTTTCTCTACGAGATCGAATACAGGAATGAGGAAATCCGACGTAGCTCACCGAATAGCGAGACTCAAGTGGCAGTGGGCAGGGCTCATAGCTCGAAGAACTGACGACCGTTGGGGCAGAGCAGTTCCCGAGTGGCGACCGTGTACGAGAAAACGAAGCGTAGGCAGGCCTCCCACAAGATGAACCGACGATCTGGTGAAGGTCACGGGCAATCGCTGGATGAAGGCGGCCCAGGTTTGTTGTGGCATTCTTTGAAGTATCCCTTTGCTCAGCAGTAAACGTCTTTTGGCTGAAATGATTATGATGATCATAGCAAGGCTCGACCTTGAGAAAGTGTCTCGAGAGTAGATACTCGAATAAGATCGGGATGAGGTTATTTTTGCCGATGCATTCCTTATGCTGCCTATGTCTTGTGAAACTTATGAAATAAACAGATAAATTATTGTGTCCGGCAGAACTGTGTGTAACTATATTGGTAAGATGCGTGTGCTGATTTGTTAATAGGTACATAAATACATTTCGATTTACTTTAATAATAATAATAGTAGTATATTCCTTGTTCAAATCATAACAAATATTAGTACGCAAACTATTTGCAAAAACGCATTCTTGCTTGCCACTATTATAAGATATAAAAATTACATTCAATTGGAAGTTAGAACTCGTATCATAGAATATAGCAGGAACAGTAGTAACATCTTTATGTCTTCTTATTCGAACAGAATTAAGTAATCCGGGATCATTAATTGGAGATGATCAAATTTGTTATACTATTGTTACAGCTCATGTTTTTATTATATTTTTTTATGGTAATACCAATTATAATTTGTGGATTTGGAAATTGATTAATACCTTTAATGTTAGGTAGGCCATTAAGAAGCTTCCTACTTAATTTCTTCCGCAAATAACTTTAAAAGAGTGTGACAATTATGCCTACGTTCATAATATACGAGTACCTACAAATTTCAATTTCAGTTTGCATGAATGGAATTATGACCATGGCAAAAGAAGCATTTAAAAATCAATACGGAATCGTCAATTTATGGGCAGGACCTATACACTTTGCAAGTATGTTTTATCACATTTAACAATGTCGACCAAGAAATAATGTCGAATGAGTGAATGCCTAAACAGTTAAACAATGCGAATGCGAATGGTTGCACAGGCCTAAAAAGATCAAGACTGACCTAACAAGACCCAAGAGATCGTGTACTGTCTAAAAAAAGATAAATGTGGAAGAAGCTCGGGTGTGTCAGGACCGGGATATTTGGCACTCCACAGGCATAAAAAGATCAAGACTGATGTGGGGGACAACTCGGTTTGCACCGAAATGATCACACAAGTGTAACTCTCCAACGTGGACTGTATTCTGGGTTCTTCAATATTTTTTCTATTCTAACTCAATCACTAGCTTACTTCACTACGTACTAGCTAACTAACCAGGGGGTCTGGTACTAATCTATAACTTTCACTTGACTGGCAATTTCACGGTTTGGAAGCACTCTTCTTGCTGAGAATCGAACGAGGACAAATTTGCACCGAAATGTGCCGATTTTTATATGCTTCCAAACCGTCTCCCTCCATGTAGAAATTCCGTGACACGCCCCAAACACGGAAAGTCCCGAAGGTCTGGGTCGACAGAGATAGGACTCTAAAAGGCTGCGTATACGGTCTAAATTACAACAACCGTCATACGTCTCTGCCGACCCATCTTTGCCTTGCTACAATTCATACACAATATTTCTTTATGTAATAAAGTTCCTTATACAACACTTATACAAACTTAATTCTAATACTATACATTATCAAAGTGTCTACTTGCCTAAAATACATAATTTTTTAGGGGCTCTGTCATGCTCTATCATTAATGACACGATAAAATATCGCTAGCCAAACCTAAGGCCAAACTTAAAACTGAAAACGGCATCTGCCTGTCCCCTTTTCTTTACGAGTGAGAGACAATTATGTTATCAAGCAAGATTAGGTACATTCGCATTATCTTTACTTTGAGTTAACTCACACATTTTTCAAATATACTTCCCTGAGGGAGCAACAAAAATACATCTCGTACATAACTTTCAGCTTGGTATCTTTCTTATTTACGGAAACACAGCGACTTTCTCTCTTCATACAAAACATCGTATTTAACATCAGCTGTGATTACATAATAAATCCAAACTACCTACGTACAAGTTGAGATTTCTAAGCGTAATTTTCCATACAAAGACGTGATACAATTTCTCAAATTTCTTTACTTTCTACACGCTATACACCGTCGTCAATCCGTGTACATACTCAGACCAGCGTGTGTGTGGTAAATATGTGATAAAATACCTAAGTTAATTTTTCATGTAAATATTCATCTCATAGTAACGTACATTGAAGCGAGCTTTGTCAGCTGATAACTACTCAACTGCCTATGCCATGCGTGGGGGTGGTCGTGAATATGCATAATCAGTCATTATTACGCCGAGCTCTGCCACTGAATGAGCTCTAAAAAAGTGCGCTGCGTATTTACGCTTCCTCCGCGTCGCTTCCCCGCACTTCCCCCGCCGGCGTCGAGCCCTCCCAGGCGGATCAGGTGCTCTGTCCGTGGACGACCCTCTCGACCAAGCGAAAATACCTACTCTCTCAAATCTAATATTTCATATGGCAATCGCTTGATAACAACTTTCTTATCATTGTGTTCAAATATCACACGTCTACTACGAGAACCTAACAAGTTACATCGATTTTAATTTGCCTCTGCATCCTTCCTGCGGAGGCCTCTGGTGGCCATTACAAGCTTCACCAGTTCGTAAAACTATGTAACGAGATCACACCTTTCTGATATAATAAATGACTCATTACATTATCTATTGCCTTTTTATTTTAATAACTCATATTCTTATGCCTTTTAACCTACATTTTAGCTTACAATACTACCTAATTCAATAAAATGATCGCCTGCAGCGCCACAGCTGTATGCGGCGGATAGTAGCTTCATTAACTTTACTTATTTTATTATGGAAACGAGACGCCCATTGATTCTATCCTTTACAACTGACCTAACAAGACCCAAGAGATCGTGTACTGTCTAAAAAAAGATAAATGTGGAAGAAGCACGGGTGTGTCAGGGCCGGGATATTTAGCGCTTTACACTCTCTGCTTACTCCGTAAGGGACTTAGCGTGAAGATATACACATACATATATACATCGACCATCTTTTCTATTTTCATAGGCCCGCCTAAGTGTACTATTATAATACTTACACAACCTATCTTAGAACATGTTGTGCAGACACATCATACCTTGCGCCCACGATTCCAACCAAAACGCAGGATAATAACTTTTTTGTCTTTTTTTTTTTTTTTTTTTTTTTTATGTAATGGAAGTGGTAAACAAGCATGCAGTTCACATTGATGTTAAGTGATGACTGCAGCCTATAGACACCCACACAAAGACCAAGGTCAAAATGCAGATGCGTTACCACTCCTGAGGCCTAAGGTCTTATGCCTCTGTGCCGGAAATTACAGGGCCGTACATTACCACCTGACCGGAACACGATAGTGTTGAACACTACCATTTAGCGGCAAGTATATTAGGTAATGCGGTGGTGCCTACGCCCGCGAGCTCCGTCACTGGAGCTCTACCACCAGTAAAGTCGTGAAGTAGCTGACAAGCATACAGTTTACATTGATGGTACGTAATACTGTAGCCTTTCAACATCTACGTAAAACTCTTAAAGTATAGATTTCGATGAAGAAGCGTTGTTAGTACTGAGGCATAAGGTATTATGAGTCTAGTTATACGTAGAAATGGGAATGCGGTGGTGCCTACGCCCGCGACAATACGACGCGATATATATTTGTCATGTATTTATAATATTAATAATTGCATTCGCTTCATTTATGGTTTGCGCAAGTTCGACCACATTTCAGGCTATCGTTCTAAACTTCAATGGCTTCCTATTCGTCAGCGTAGGTCTGTCAGGATACTTTCCTTCCTCTTCAATGTCATTAATGATCCATGTTCACCTAATTATCTCAACATAAATTTCCAAACACTGGGCGACTCTCACAATCTTAATCTTCGTTCTTCGGAAAATCGTACCCTAGCCTTTCCTTCTCACAACACTAGTTTTGTTTCCCATTCATTCACTGTTTCGGCAATAAAACTTTGGAACTCGCTTCCCGTGGCTATCAGAAAATCAACCTGTAAATTATCTTTCAAACGCAAAGTACGTCAACATTTTCTTAATTCGCTCTCTTAGAAGATTCACATGTCTATCATTCATTGTGTTAACTTTCAAGTTGTATCTTTAATATTGATTTATATTCAATTGTATTTATACTATATATTTACATATTTGTACCTTATAATAATATATTTACATTATATGTATATATGTATATATATATATATATATATATATATATCTGCATAATATATATAATTATATTATTTATTTATATACTTATCTATGATATTATAGTTATATTTATAATCATCTAAATCTATTTAATTTATTTTATTGTCATTCTCAAATTTTAACCAGTGCTGCACCTACTTCGTTGATTTCTACACAACCCAACGGTTGACTGGTAGAAAACGTCTAGTGGCGTTAAGTCCGCCATATGTATCTTTTATGTGCATAAAAGTATTAATAAATAAATAAATAAATATTATTTGGATTTTAAAAAATATCGGAAAAACTCCTAAGACTACAAATAAGTCAAGTTCTAAGACTAAAAATATTACTTTTTTTTTTTTTCAAAAAAGTAATATTCGTAGTCCTAGGACTTGAAAGATCATGACAGGATGTCAGTTTTTCCGATATTTTTTAAAATCCTATAATATGAAAAATACATGACAATTTTTTATTTTCTCATTTTCATACATTACTAGCTGTTGCCCGCGGCTTCACCCGCGTTGAATGTTTTTCTTAATTTTCTTTGCTATAAACCTTACGGAGCCCGAGACCTTTCCATCGAATGCAAAACCGTGAAAATCGGTTGGTGCGTTCTGGAGTCATAGCGTCAGGAAGGAAAACCCGACTTATTTTTATATAATAGATCATAGGCAACCTAGTGGATATATTCTTATATTCTCTAGATTTTAAATATGCTTAGAAATTAGGTTGCAGCATATCTGGATGAACGAAATGATTCTGCAGTGGGATCGTAACCCACTAGGCATGTTGCGTGGCATACCGTAACTTAGAGTACATGCCAGTTCAGGTTCAAACAAATAATTTAAATTTACGAAAACAAAAAAACGTTTCCTTACGCCTGTAATCCCCGAAGGGGTAGGCAGAGGTAAATGCATGCATTCAATCATACATGCAAGCACCCACGACTCGCCGGTTACGTTTTGGCCCATGTAACAGGTGGCGAACCTGTTGCCATCTCCGGGCACATTACCAAACTCCGGGGTACTGGGAAACTTCCAGAAAATGGAAAAATCCCAATAGAAGCAGAGATAAAGGATTTTAAACCGTTATCTCTGATAGTCCCCGACCCGGGAATCGAACCCAGGACCTCCAGCGTAAAAGTAGTGGCCTGCTACCACTACGCTACTGAGGCAGTTAAAGTTACGAAATTTTTTTTTTTTAAAACAATTAATTTTAAAACGTAGAAATAATGTTGTTGCGATTGATGTAGAGAGATTACCTGCAAGAGGTGATGCGCTAATGAAAGTAATCATTTTGATTTGTTTCAGTGGTATGCGATTCTATAGCTGCTGAGTGCATTCTTAAGTCATCTACTGAAAAAACCGTACTCTCTAAATTTATGAGATTTATATCAGGGAATGGGCTTGTTTTTGCTCCGTGTAAGTAACTAAGAGCGAGATTCACGAACCGCATTACTACGGGTAAGAAGGTTATTTTGAAAATGAGTAGTGGTCATTGCTATATTTGATTCGCTTTAGAGCCTTTTTCCTGTCAAGCGCGTTTGCGTCCGCACGCGGGTGTGCCCGCATGCGAGTGACACGCAGAACAAAAAATCTGCACCGTTGCAATTTGGTGCGTGCCGCTAACAGATATGGATCGTATAGAAATTGGACGTAAAAAAGCCATGCCAAAAAAGCGGGTAACACACGCGTGCGGACGTACATCCACATGACAAGAAAAAGGTCCTAAGGAGCGAGTACAAATTTTATATTTGCTAAGGGTTAACTGGCCCCGAATATGAAAGTGAGTATAAAAACCAGTTGATCAAACTATACATTGTAAATTAATACGCAAAAGTACTTCAATCAGCATTTATTTGGTTCTTAATTTTTTTTTAATAATGTTGTAATCCGCGATTTTTTTATATAATAATTACTGTAAAATCTGTGTTAATATTTTCACTGAACTCCTAAATATGTAAAGTATTCAATCTGAAAAAAAAAAGGTCCTAATGTAGTTCTTATTTTATCGATAATCAAATACAATATCGCGAGTCTTTATACACGTTCGTTTTCTTTAGACTGCAGTAGTATATAGTAGAGATAAGCAGTTGGTCATACTGTTGGTCATATAGCAAGGATTACGCATAACAGGTGGAGTGCCAGGATTTTTTACTGTCACTCCCTTGGGGCAAAGCGATACCGGCCGTGACGTCGCCGAAGCGGCGATATTGCTCAAACAGCAGGAGGCACATGATCTCGCCAGGCCCAATACAGGGAGTATTGGATCCGATTGGAGGAGGCCTATGTCCAGAAATGAACACTAATGTAGCATGTAACAAAATTACGCATATGTTACGGCTAATATCCGAAGTTCGGCTACAATTAGTTTTATTTAGCTAAAACTAGGTATGGACCATGGGCGCCCCCGACTTAACCAGGTTAGGTCAAAGGTCCAGCAGTGGACGTTTTACAGCAGAAGTAAGTAATGATGATGATGATAGAACTATTTTTTTTTTCAGTCGTAATATGGCGACCGCGTCGCAAGTTTATGGCGCCTGTTTTTTCACAGAAAAATCTCAACCATTTCGTAAATATTTTTGTGAAGCAAAA
Organism: Macrosoma leucophasiata; assembly: GCA_036365455.1. NCBI lineage: Eukaryota > Metazoa > Arthropoda > Insecta > Lepidoptera > Hedylidae > Macrosoma > Macrosoma leucophasiata. The sequence continues at coordinate 2,555,194 of JAWQUS010000010.1, forward strand.
TCAAGTAATGGCGGACAAAATGACGTTGAAGGTAGATTCGGATCCATTTTCTATATGGGAATATATGTCTGCTTATGCCATGGATACAGTATGCGGTAAGTTCAGTGTGCATAAGCAAAAAGACAATGATGTTATATATAATAAGGGAGAGGATAATATGTTATTGGCACGTCAAAAGTAACACCGGTTGGGTTGAGATAAAAAATGGTCAGTGTAGAAATCGGTTGACCCGACCAATATTGGTTGAAGTCAACGGCCTCGGTCGTAAGCGCATCCCTCCCGACTAGCTGGGTCCGTAAGCGGCTCCGACCGTCTGGAACGCTATCGGTAGACGCCGCGGACATAAAGGCTGATTTACACATATCAGTGAAGTGGCGGTACTGTAACGGAACTGTTACAGCACGGATATGTGTAAATCAGCCTTTTGCTTGGAATGCCTGAAAAAACTGACAAGTGAACTTAACTGCCCGCCCGACCAAATACGAAGATGGTTTGCCCGACCAATGACATGATGATCGTTGGTTGGCCCCACCGTATAAAAGGGGTTTTTAAAACTGGGTCGTCACATCATATCGTTTGTATAGCTACTCGTATTTAATTAGTTATCGATGTATGTCGTTCACCGACCCTCTTTTTTTTATTTTTAACCGATTAAAAATAAAAAAAAACGGAAGACAAAATTTGACGCAGCGGTGTGGGACTTCGGTAGCTTAATGGTAAAGCGGATGGACTGATAATCCTGAGATCGCAGATTCGATTCCTGCCCGAAGTCAAATTTTTCTTTCTATGTTGAAACTTGAAAAATAATTTTGGTTTAATTAATATCTAAATTTATTTCCAGAGACAACACTAGGTATAAAGCTACAATCACAGACGTATTCTGATCGGTCATTTATTAAATCATTTGAAAAAGCATTGAACATGATGTCAGCTCGTTTTTGTCGGCCCTACCTGTATAACGATTTTGTGTTTAGACTATCCACCTACGGTCGGGAAACCAATAAGAACGTAAAAGTAATGAACGACTTTATTGAAAAGGTAAGAACGGTAAGATATAGTTCCATATTATTATGTCTAGCTGTTAACATTGCATATGAAAATATTCTATCCTTCATATTATTTTTACTCCTGAGGCCTATGATGTTATGCCTCTGTGCCGGGAATAAAAGAGCCGTACATTAAATTATTATTTACTAAATTGTGGTCTTGAAATCTCGATGTTGGAAAATGAGCTGAAATCTCGGGTTCCTTACAAAAAGTTTTATGCGATAAGTGAAGCTCGCAAGAACTTGTAGAAAGCGGCCGAAACGTCGGGTGTAAGAAGTTTGGGAGTGTTGTATACGCGAGAATCCGCAAGTTTTATTTCTACAATGTATGAAGCTCTCGAAAACCTACGAAAACGTTACTCGCAAGAACTTAATAATTGCCATACTTAAGAATTTATTCATTTTAATTTTACTGTTACAGATCATGAAAGAAAAACGTCTTTCAATCCAAAATCAGAGTCAACAGGCAAATGTTCAAGGTAAGAATAGTTTAGTCGCAGAGTAAAATGGTTTTTAACATCCATAGAGCAACACGGGCCACCGGCCGTGCGAACCGGAGGGGAGTAGCCATATGCAGGCTTTTCCCTCTGTCAAAGTACAAGACCAAATGGTCCTATGCCTGTCGCCCAGATATTTAAATGTGTGCGTGAAATTTTGTTTACGTATTTTGTCAAAGTCAAGGTGTGAGTTTCGTAGTAATAGACGATTTTTGTAGTGTGAGTGTGTGTCACACGTATTTCCCCCCGCAAAAAATGACAGACTGTCTTGCATCGGTACCTTCGGGTTTCGATTTACTCCGAAAGCTTTGGTGCAAATTAAACAGGCTTAGATCAGGACATGGGCGCTGCAATTTCTTTCTGCACAAATGGGGTTGGCGAGACTCGGACCTGTGGAAAGTGGCGAAGAGGCCCAAACCATGGATATATAATGGAGCGATACCCAATACATTCCTGGGACCCAGAGAAGAAATTTACAATTTTACTGAAGACGCAGCCACTTGGCTAATAAATGTGAATGTAGACTTATACTTATAATTTGTGTGTATTCGCCTATTCTACAGACTGCCATACGATTAAATAAGTAAACCCTCCGCTCCGGTCCGCCGCGGCTGGTGGGCCGAGTTGCTCTTTGTTAGTATTTAACTGATGTTTCGGTCGTTTTTAAAGTACTAGGCTGGAGCGCCTTCTGCGCTCGCTGATTGCCCGGTGAAGTAGACTAGTGCCGTCTCGAGACAGGCCGCCTACACAAAGACCGACCTAAAAAAAAAAAAAAGTTTTTAAAGTAGCGTGGTTTAAGGTAGGTAGTAAAGGGACATTAGATTTAATTTTGTCTGACTGATGCAGTTCTTTAATGTATGTATCCAAAGCTATTCAATAGCCTTTTTCTTATTTAAAAAAAAAAATTGTAGAATGGATCGGTGTTCTCTAGCGATTATTCGTAGGTACTTGTTTTACGAACGAATGGAACTGTATTTTGCCATCCGGTTTTAGTAGGTACGGATGTCTATAGGCTGCGGTCATCACTTACCATACATGTGAACTGCATGCTTGTATGCCATCATTATAATATAAATAAGTATTATATTTATTAGTGAAATTGTAGAGCTAAATAATTGAATTTATTAAATTAATTTAATTAGAAATTTATGAATTTAAGTAATTTTTAATATTATAATATATTTCATAATAATAATAATAATGGCTACCCATTACAATTGTAATTTTTACCCATTATACGTCCCACTGCTGGGCACGAGTCTCTCCCCTTTTTGGGGGGAGGCCTGGAGGTTACTCCACCACGCTGCTCCAATGCGGATTGGTGGAGGTGGGTGGGTTAGTGGCCAACCCGCTGTCGGATGTTTTCAAACCGCCCATAAGGCCTCCGACAAGGTTTAACGACTGCTTTCTATCGATAGCAAATATAAATAATATATTTTATCATTATTAAAATATTGTACCAGTTATAAAATTGACTTGTAACTTAGTGTTGCCAATAAACGGCTCTGTAATTTCCGGCACAGAGGCATAACACCTTAGTTCTCAGGAGTGGTAACGCATCTGCATTTCGACCTTGGTTTTTGTGTAGGTGTCTATAGGCTGCAATCTTAACTTAACATCGATGTGAATTGAATGCTTGTTTACCACTTCCATTACATAAAAAAAGCGATATTGTAAGTGTATTGTATTGTATTTTACAGACGATAGTCGCGACTTAAGAACATTTTTAGACCTGATTTTCAAGTCGGGTGGCGAAAAGAGTTACACAGATCGCGAAATGATTGAAGAAATGTTGGTGTTAATCCTAGCTGGGACAGATACGTCCGCCGTAGGTGCATGTTTTACAATGATCTTACTCTCAAGATACCAAGACGTGCAGCAGAAAGTATATGAAGAGTGAGTTTTATTTGCCGCTCAAAATTCCTAGAAATTAAGAAAATAGGTAGATTATAGTCCGGAACACCATGTAGGCTTCATTTTATTTTATTTTATTTGCTTGAGGAGAACAAACAGTCATATATGCTTACATACAATCTAACTGCCTCGGTAGCGTAGTGGTAGCAGGCCACTACTATTACGCTGGAGGTCCTGGGTTCGATTCCCGGGTCGGGGGATATTAGAGATAACGGTTTAAAATCCTTTTTCTCTATCTATTGGGATTTTTCCATTTTCTGGAAGTTTCCCAGTAACCCGGAGTTTGGTAATGTGCCCGGAGATGGCAACAGGTTCGCCACCTGTTACATGGGCCAAAACGTAACCGGCGAGTCTTGGGTGTTTGAATGCATGCATTTACCTCTGCCTACTCCTTCGGGGATTACAGGCGTGAAGTTACGTTACAATCTAACTAAAACTACTTAAGACCATTTAGAAATTCCCGCATTTGGACAATTAAAGAATTGCATGTTGTTTCATAACACTGTAACCTGAGAGAAAAAAAAACAATAACGACATACTAAACATTAATTAACGAGAATCTAGTGTGACTTAATGAGCACGCTCAAGCTTAAATTATAATCTAACACTATCTTACACTACACTAATCCGTTAACAGGAAGTGATAGAAAACTTAAATAAAACATAGAATAACAAAGGCTTATCCTCATCTATTTGTTTTATATTATTTCGCATTAACACATGCTTGTGAAATATATTTTATTTTTAAAGAAAAATGGAAAGAAAAATTTGACTTCAGGCGAGACTCGGAACTCGCGGCCTACTGGGAATCTAGTCCAGCCGCTCTTCCAATTGAGCTACTGAAGTCCTGCCCGATTTGTCAAATCTTTCCTTCACATCTATTGCATTGCTTTATGGTAGCAGCAGCGCCATCTATTGCCAACTATGCTAGTTAGGCAACCGATATAACTCATCTATTTCCCAGCTCTGATCAGAAGATACCTCTTACCGTCAAGTCGGAGGAGAACCGACTCCGACTTGACGACGATTGTGCGTATGTTGTTTTACATGTACCTAAGTATATTCATCGGGCATGTATTGTTTTTTTTTTTCATGTATGTTCACCGATTTTGACATTTTTATGTCGTTTGAAAGGTGATCTTTAAGGTTGATCGCATTTTCACCAAGTTGGGATTTGTTCATGGCTTCATGGAGAAATCGAGAGTTACTCTGAAAATTAACAAGAAAACAGAATTAAACCCAAACAGCAATGCACGACACTTTTGGACTATTGACACTTTGACTGTCCAGGCCAAATCCAACAACCTTCACGTGGCGTCCCGAGTTTTTTTATTGAAGGTAGTTGGAAATACTTCACATTTAATACATTTTTACTAGAATCTCCGTCACTGTAATACTTCAGTTATTTTCAGCATTTCAGTTATCACATGTGATACAGGGTCGTCTCTTCCTCATTTTTAGTGCATCACATACGATGCAGGGTCGTCGATACAAAAAATGAGGGTGGGTATTCATATAAATAATTATTTTAGTTTTCTTGCGGTAGTTGCAGCAAAATAATTATAAAGATCGAAAGACCTGTACTTGGTGCAAAAAGATAGCAGCAGATGTTTTGTCTATTGGAGTAATGAACACCATCATCCTTCACAATGAATTAATCCAACCAAAAAGAATTAGATTATTAGCTCGGCATAAATATTAATAAAATGATTGGCAATTGGAAAATTAGCTACACCCACTATAGGGCCACGAAGATCTCTTATGGCTTCATTGCATAAAATCCCTACTAATATTATAAATGTGAAAGTAACTCTGTCTGTCTGTCTGTCGGTCTGTCTGTCTGTTACCTTATCACGTCCAAACGACTGAACCGATTTTAATGAAATTTGGTACAGATATAGAGCTGACTTTGAGAAAGAACATAGGCTACTTAGTTATTTATAAAACAACATCCACGCGGACGAAGCCGCAATCAACAGCTAGTTACCAATATATCTAGAAAAGCTAATCCAAAAAAACGCTGTCTTATTTCCTACATGAAATTGAAGGATGCTGGCAGCACCACAAAAGAAGCTCAGAAGAAATCACCTCAGGTACATACAGAGTATAAACAATGTAATAAGACATGCATGACATGCATCCATTTGTATTAACGAATTTCATTGAACTTTTGTTTAATTTTTGTCTTTGCATTATTTTCTTTAATATAATATTTATTTCCCTAACTCAGACGACCTCGTCAATCATAGAGCAACGCGGGCTACAGTCTGTACGCCTACTTGCTTCACATGTGATGCAAGGACGTATGGTCAGAGAATATTAAATAATACTACGTATAGAATGGACACTTCGACGTCTCGCCCGATTTCCTAGCCTTACCCAACCTCCTCCCCTCTTATAGGCCACGTTTGGTATTCTGTACATGCTACGCACACAAGTGCACGCACTGATTGATGTCTGTAATAGAGACCAAATAAAGCGTTTACATGGAATTTTGGTGGAGTGTAATGGTGAAAGATCAATTTGTATCATAATATATGTGATGCAGGGACTATCAACGTGTGATGTAGGGCCAAAAGACCCCGAAAGTTCACGAGAAAAATATGAGAATTGATTTCAATTGTTCAATCGCCGCCATCGGTGATCTCTCGTCTAATGACGGTTTAGGCCTAGTCTAGGCCTAACTGGTGACCTGACTTCTAAATATGCCAAAAGTGTAACGTGTTTGGCATAAATCTGTTTTCTGTTTTTTTTTTTCACTTTTTAATAATGAGTTTTTGAAGTCGATATTTTTTACAGAATTCAAGAGATATTAGGCGACACCAATAGGCCGTTACAACTCGAAGACCTAACACAATTTAAATATATTGAAGCTGTCATCAAAGAATCATTGCGCCTATATCCACCAGCTATAGGAACAGATAGGAAACTGGCCAGTGATGTCAAATTACGTAAGTAAAAATATTGAAATTTCTTCTTAAGTCAATATTTTATTATAAGGTACATATTATATTATATTACTAGCTGTCCCGGCCGACCTTATTCTGCCCTATTTCTCGTAAATAATTACACGATGAAAGCGTTGTCGTTTTGATTGTCATCAAATATTTGACAGTTGGGTATAGAGTAGTTTGTATGATATAAGAAAATTATCGTTTTTACTTTTTTTCTCGTATTGTACACAAATTGCTAGTTGCTAGCAAAATATATCAAATCAATCGGCAATTTGTATAATATGCACAACTGTATTTTTTTTTTGACTAGCATAATAATTATATAACCTCCAATAATAATTATATAACGCACGTTTATAGATCGCGCCAAGGGATGTGTTCGCGCATCGGTACACTCGCGCACGAAAGTACTAGCCCTATTGGTTTATTTTTGATCTAGCTTTCGCTTGCGGTTTCATGTATTGGTAGGCAGATTGAAAACTATATTACATAGAATAACATAAAATGAAATAAAAACACATGACGCGCAGCTTGACCGCCAGCGTTCTTTTTACGTGGCGCGACCTACAGTAAAATTTAGCTTGCGCAAGCACTTAGAGGGAAGCATCTAATTTATAAAAAAAAATTATGACACCTTCAAGCTAACTTGTCCAAGTCCGGGGCGCCCATGGTTCCCAGCAATTCCACTAATATCTTTGGTGCCCAGGTTCCCATCACGCCCAATCGACACGAGTCAGACAAGTATTCTTTGCTGTCCAATCGTGAATTTTGTTTGATCAAGTAGTTATTTTGCGGATTGTTTGCTTATTTGGCAAACAAACACATATTATTTTAAGCTGACTATAAATATAATTTTAATAATTATTTTTATTATAAGTAAATAACTATAGAGATAGGGCAAGTACGCGTAGGGTGTGCATACTGTTCGTACAAATTGAGGACAACTTATTTCCTATATACATAAACATGTAATTTTAGTTCATGTATTATGATTATAATTTTATTGAGATTGTCACTAATTTTACGAACGGGGTCGTGACGCGATATATATATTGGGTAAAAACACTTTTTACCTTTAATCCGACGTTACAATAATCAATAATCACGCAACTTGTGGGTAGAAGAACATCAAGCCACCCGCAATTAGACATTTTGCTGTTACAACAGTCTGTCCGCGACCACGGCTTGTGCAACCGAGTCGAAACGTCGGAATAAAGGTAAAAAGTGTTTTTATCCCATATCTATATCGCGACACGACCCGGTTCGTAAAATTAGTGAAATTAGTGTTAAACGCGAGTGTTTTAAAAATTATAATTGAGAGTGAGCATTATTCCCTTTACATGTTGTATACAAGAGTAAGTGAATTCTTTAATGTTTACTAGAAATACTTTAAAACCACGAAAATAACTGGACGGTGCGGTACTTTCGTAGTATGTTTATCTTTGTTAATTATATGTACTTACTAGCTGTGCCTGCGACTTCGCCCGCGTGTGAATTTATGATTGTTCAGTATCTACCCGGACGAACTCGTGGGCGCAGCTAGTATAAAAGTAGCCTAAGTTACTCCTTATTACATAAACTATCTGACAGTGAAAATCCCGTCAAAATCGGTCCAGCCGTACCCAAGATTAGCCCCGCCAAACCGATAGACAGACAGACAGACAAAAATTGTAAATAATGTTGTTTTGGTATATGTACCGTGTATACATACATATGCATTTATTAAAATGCGGTTATTTTTATATTACAAACAGACACTCCAATTTTATTTATTTGTATAGATGTACTCTTTCAAGATTTTTTTTTTTACAGCATCAGGAATAACCCTATATGAGGGAATGTCAATTATAATCCACATTTGGGGTATTCATCACAATCCCCGGTATTGGGGATCTGATGTGGAAGAATTTAAGCCAGAGCGATTTATGAATGGATCAGTTAAATATCCTTCTGCCTTTTTAGCATTCAGTCATGGTCCAAGGAATTGTCTTGGTGAGTAGGTTCCTACATCCATGGTATTATAGTACTCTGTGTTAGTTGTAGAGATGCTCGCGCGGCTGCTCTCGCGGCTGTGGTTGGCCAGGCTATACCCTGATCTCTATCCTGGCAGGATCGCCATGAGATATTATGATTGTTAGTGGTTCTTATAATTTACGTAACTTCACGCCTGTAATCCCCGAAGGGGTAGGCAGAGGTAAATTGCATGCATTCAAGCATACATGCAAACACCCACGATTCGCCGGTTACGTTTTGGCCCATGTAACAGGTGGCGAGCCTGTTGACATCTCCGGGCACATTACCAAACTTTGAGGTACTGGGAAATTTCCAGAAAATGGAAAAATCCCAATAGAACCAGAGATAAAGGCTTTTTCACCATTATCTCTGATAACCCCCTACCCGGGAATCGAACCCAGGACCTCAGCGTAGTAGTAGTTATAATTTAGATTAATATTATTCGTCACTGTCACTTAAAACCGCTACTCATTTAGGCAGAAAATTTAAAATACCACCGGAGCCGGTGGAAGGAGTTGGTTCGTCATCCTTAACCAAATCATTATCGATTGTGTTATGTTATTTCGCATTAACATATGCTTGTGAAATATATTTTAAAGAAAAATGGAACGAAAAATTTGACTTCACGGGGAGAATCGAACTCGCGGCCACTCGGAATCTAGTCCAGCCGCTCTTTCAACTGAGCTACCGAAGTCTAAGTTCCGAGTGGCCGCGAGTTCGAGTCTCCCCCGAAATCAAATTTTTCTTTCCATTTTTCTTTAAAATACAAATCATTAGCACTCCTGTCGCTGGGCTTTCATCACACCTATTTACATCTACGTACATATACAAGTGTAAACATAAACAAATTTAACATAAATTATTTTAATAAAAGACATCGAGAAGATATAAAACAATATATTATTACTGGTGGTAGAGCTCCAGTGACGGAACTCGCGGGCGTAGGCACCACCGCATTACCTACTGTAATTTCAGGCACAGAAGCCATAACACCTTAGGCCTCAGGAGTGGCAGCGCATCTGCATTTTGACCTCTGGTCACTGTGTGGGTGTCTATAGGCTGCAGTCATCACTTAACATCAATGTGAACTGCATGCTTGTTTGCCACTTTATTACATAAAAAAAAAAAAATATGATCACAGACCAATTTTGTATGAGATTCTATAATATAATTATCATATGCTCTGAATAGTATGTATCTTTGGATTTCAGGTTATCAATACGCGATGATGTCCATAAAAGTCAACATCATAGTTATGCTTCATAAATTTCGGCTGTTGCCAGTGAAGTTCACTGAAGACGATGATTTTCGGAAACCTCTGCAACTCAAATACGATATAATGACAAAACATTTGCACGATTTTAAAATGCAGCTGAAAAGTAGATAAAGATGTTATTGATATTCTTAAATTTAATTTGTAATGTATTGTTAATTTTATTTTTGTTTGCAATCTATCTTTATGTACATTTAAAATAAAATCGTAAAAAAGTCAAAACTGTACATTGAATATTTTTTGGGGCGAGATGTACAATCGATGTCGAAGCCAAAAATATAGTTTTTAGTTTTTTTGTCTGTTTGTCTGTATGTATGTCCGGGTTAAACTCAAAAAGTACTGCATGGATTTACTTCAGATTTTGCATGAATATTACTAACAGTTCGGGTCAACATATAGGCTACATATTACGCTATCACTTACGAGGGAGGAGCTGTGAAACTTTATTTTTCTTACGCATTCTGTGACAGCGTGTAATCTAACGACGCTTATTGAATAAGCCATATTTTGAGTAAGCCATGCTATTACCTAGCTTTACAGTATAAAAACTATTCCATATAAGAAACTTGGGCAGAGAAACATACTTTCCATCTCGAAAACCTGGAACATTACCCATATTAATTTACTCGTATTAGACATAATGTAGGCACTACTTAAAGTAGTATACGAGCATCACCTTGCACTGCCGAGGGAGTATAAAAACCGTGAATATTCATAAATGTTCCGGGCAAAATAAGTTTGTGTTTTGTGATAACAGCATAACTGATTAAAAAATAATATTTGGATCCATTGCACTGCCAAGAAAATGTCATTTTGCGGCAATACAACTACTAAAATTTTACCATGCTTAATAAACTTACTATTAGGTACTTATATGTATCTTCACGCCAGGTACCTAAAGGGGTAGGCAGAGAGTGTAGAGCACCAGATATCCCGGTCCTGACATACCTCTCGTGCCTCATCGACTTTCATCATTCTCTTCATTCATGCAAACCGATTCCTAAGAGTTTTGATCGCACCATCAGACAGAACTCGACCTATTTGTTCATGGTACGTCAGTCTTGGTCTTCTCGATTCTTATTTGATAAAATACTAATTTATAAGTTGTGTATAAATGTGTTTTAATACATGCATTTTCGTGTGCCTACTATTCACTCTCACTCATTCTCGAAAGAATAACCCCACTTTTTGTTCACTTATTTTTATTTACCTAATGTACGAGTGTCTACGAAATCAAATTATAAATATTTATTATTTTTAAATCAATTAGTTTCATTCATTTTCTTTTTCCTTGTCGTCAATATTAGAGCACGTTTTGTGATGGTTGGCTCAATTTGTTTCTGTTGTATCCTTATTTCGTGCTTTTATTCTTTGAGAATTATTATTATTTATTAGCGATGGCAAATAAGCTTTGGTGAGGTTATGAACTGGAGCCTCTACGAATAACCATAAAGGTATCGCTAGTAGGAACGTAAATACGACAATTTTGGCACTGGTCCCGATCTGTAACAATGAAATTGATACTTTAAGTACCTCTAGGTAATTATAATCACTTTCTTCAAGAGACGTCCAACACTGAACAAATAGATGTCTGCAACGGTAACCGTTCATTTTACTGACAAACGTTTGAAGAGATTCATTACAAAACCAACGTTTCGTAATGATTTCGTTTCACAACTCAACTTTCCACAACTACATCACTACATAAATAATTCAATTGGCAAACAGATTATTTCGAAACTTTACATTTCATAACTCATCACTTCATAAATAATTTAGTTGAAAACATATTCTTCAATTTTACGACATAGTCAGGTTAGGTCGAAGGGCCGCCGCACCGTTTCGTGTAAGGTATTATTTTTTGCTGACAGTATTAATTATATATATATATATATATATATATATATATATATATAATAACATAATTTAATTACTATATATATATATATATATATATATATATATAACATAATTTAATTACTATATATATATATATATATATATATATATATATATATATAATAATTAATAATTACGTAATCAAATGTTTACGAAATAAATAGTATCTTCAAAAATGGCGTCAAAGGAGTCCTTCCGGGCTGGCAGCGCGTTGGCAACTCCCCTGGTGTTGCAAATATTCATAGGCGACGGTGACCACTTTCCATCAGGTGGCCCGTCTACTTGTCTGTCAATCCTTTGACATAAAAAAAAGTAGGAAATGATACATTTGCGGAATTATATATTTGTGTAATTAGTAGTGTTAAAACGTTGGTTTTGAAATGAAAATTTTCGTAACGTTTGTCGGAAAAACATTAGTGAACCGTCTGCAAAATGTGTGTTAATACGAGAACAAGCTATAATCGCTGCGCTTGCCATGCAGATTGGCGATCGCTCTGACGGTAGTTTTAGGGTGCTTTTCCACCAGAAATGTGCTATACAGCTATAATATAAATATACTAAACAATATTTTTTACAATTTTTGTCTGTCTGTCTGTTTGTCCTCTCTAATCTCGGGAACGGCTGGACCGATTTTGTCAGGACTTAACTGATAGCTTATGTAATAAGGAGTAACTTAGTCTACTTTTATACTAGCTGCGCCCACGATTTCTTCCGGGTTGATACTGAACAATCATAAATTCTCACGCGGACGAAGTCGCGGGCACAGTTGGTAGTTTTTATTTACGAATGCATTGTCCCAGTACATATATTAGTATTGCAATCAAGCTTCAACGTCATAAAGTCTTTATCTATGAAATCAGAAGTTTTGGAAGCGTATAGGATTGGATAAAAGTACAACATTTGAAATCACCACACAGGGAATAAAAAAATTGCAAATTGCTTTCAACAAAAAGAAAAATGGAATACAACTTACTGCATACAACATGTCCACATTTGTGAGTGACATTTCAGTTCCCGCGTTGAAGCGAATTACAGTGGTGTGTATGATATAAGCACAGTATGAGATGCGGGAGAGAGGTAACCATGCTTTCCATTCCATTAATATTCTGTATGTGTCTGTGAAGAACAAAAATACGCGTATAAAGAACTGCAGGTCAACAGACTATTATTATTGGTGGTAGATCTCCGGCACCAGTGGGAGGTCAACTGCACGAGTGTTCGAGAAAGGCAACAGTAAGGGACCAGTGGCGACGCATAGTGGTGACGTTAAGCAAGTCACAACACCGTAAAGACCACGACCACTCTGAAAAGAGTGTTACGACTAAGAAGAAGATTATTACATATTCTCTCTGTCTCCAGTAACGGAGCTCGCGGGCGTAGGCACCACCACATTACGTTATATACCTACTTGCCGCTAAATATTAGTGTTCAGCACTATCGTGTTCCGGTCAGGTGGTCAATGTACAGCCCTGTAATTTCCGGCAAAGAGGCATAACACCTTAGGCCTCAAAATTGGTAACGCATCATTTTGACCTCTGGTCTTTGTGTGGGTGTCTATAGGCTGCAGTCATCACTTAACATCAATGTGAACTGCATGCTTGTTTGCCACTTGCATTACATAAAAAAAGACTAACTTAAGTAATTGCTTTTGTCCTTGTTCACTTCTTTGATTTTTTGTTCCTTCGTATTGTCTACGACAGTAATAGCGATCATTCAATTGCTTACTTAATTTTGGTACTTTACAAGCAGTAGAAAATAATATATTTTTCTGTGCAGAAATACACTTGCGAGCTTTAAACTGGAATCATATAAACTGGTCTACAATATATACGTTTTCGCTATAGAATGCTTTGTCTCTGTCAGTTGCATTGTCAAATGTGCAGGATAGAAAAAGACAAAGGAGATATTAGCAACACTTTAGCTAAAATACGTTTATGAATAAGGGGGTTCATCTGTACTTAAAATAAGACAGTAAAAATCGAGTGTCTGTACATTAAATATTATTTCCAAAAAAATGATAGAAGGGACGATTAAAGAAGAGTAAGAAGAACAAAAAAACCAGTTTTTGGAATTTTTGTCTCTCTGTCTGTCTGTCTGTCTGGTACGTTATAACTTGGAATCTACTCAATGGATTTCACAGGTGGATCACATATAATTAGGAGCGTTGTCAAAACTTTGTTTCGTCAAAATCTGATGAGAGAAAAAGAAGTTAAGGTCAATTGAAAATATGTATACTTCAAGCCCTGCTTCAAAACTTTTAAACAAAGTTGAATGCGGCTTACGTTACCGTATTTAATTTAGATAAAGCTAGAATTTCTACTTTGTTTTCTATATCAATAAAGACAAAAAAAAACACACAGCAGTCTCTATTCAATTTTAATTAAAAATAACACATGTGGGAAACCGCCATCTATTGAGATTTTATGTAACTAAATTGTTTAATTTAGTATCATAAGATCTCAATAGATGGCGCTGACTAATTTAGAACTTTAATATATCGATTTGGCTAATTTTGGTTTGAATTATTTTTGGAAGTCCAGGAAAGGTTTAAAAGGTAAAAAAATATGAAGAAATTGCAGGGAAATAGTAAAAACCACAATTTCATTTTTCCACACAAATAGTCCGCATAGAGCTATCAAACCTTTGACACATTATTTAATTGTGAGGCAATACGAAGTTTGCCGGTTCAGCTAGTTTAACTATAAAATATGTTATAGGTCTGGATAATTGTAGTTTCAAATCAAATAGGTTACGCGAAAAGCGACCAACTCGCGGACGGATCCGCGGGCAACAGCTAATAAAACAATAATAACAGACCCCAACAGAAGAACAACCCCCGTTTATGTGATTCCAAAGCTCGCAAGTGTACTTTGTAAATGTATTTAACTTACTATCGCATCTAAATACCATTCCCAGACAAACAATGGCGAATAAAATACAGGATAGAGGCCTCACGACCGCCGCATATGCAATCCTGCTAAATATTGAAGCTCTGGGTCCATCAGCAAAGAAACACGTACCCACGAATGTAATTCCGAAACAACTTCCAAGAATAATGAGGAAAATTAAGTTATATTTCTGAAAGAAAGGTATAAATTTAGCACAAGTAAAAAAAAATCGTAATTTCATGTCTATCGTTCTTGAAAGGTTAATCAGATATAGATCTATGTATTAAAGCATACATACAAACACGATATTTTGTTTGTTGGTGAGCCTATTGACATATTAGGGCACCAAAGGCTGGTACTGGGAAATCCCAATAGCACTTACCCGGGTATCAAACCCAGGGCCGTTGTATAGCTATTAATTAGTTATTAATGTCATTTACTGACCCTTAATCGGTTCAAAAAATCAAAAAGGGAAGGCAAAATTTGACGAATCGGTGTGAGACATCGGTAGCTTAGTGACAAAGCGGCTGAACTGGTTATCCTGAGGTCGCAGGTTCGATTCTTCCCCAAATTATTTTTTTTCCATTTTTCTTTAATTTATAAATTTTACTCGCATGTGTAATTGCGAAAAATAAAATGTTACATAGTATTGTATGCTTGATCATGACATAAAGCTTAATCCCTGAAGCAGCAGATGGCCCCTATAATATGGTCCAAGAACAATAAGAAATCAATTGTCATATTTTTCTGGCGGCCTGAGGGAAAGTAAAGTTGAGAGCAGCATTTCGGACAACAACACGTCGAACCTCCTGTGCTTCTGAAGAGGAAGTGGGACGACACTGACAGGGATAACGATAGTTTTACCTCGATGGGTATTCAGAGTGCTGTTATAAAATTTATATCAACTTATCTATCAACACTACCTATTACACTTTAAGTAAAGCTATAAAAAAATTCTGTAGGAGCTAGATGGATTAAAATTCTATCTTTCAAGATTAACAGCACCAAAGATGCTTAAAGATAATCCGCGTTCACTTCAAAAATGGCTCACTTTGCGTGAACAGTTTCGGCCATGGAAGACATAATTTATTTAGAGGTAATGGCCCCATTTCATGTAGCGTCACAGTTCCAGGGCATTCCGCTGTTGGTAAGAGTATCAGTATCCATTTCGAGCGTTGACATATCGAACGAAGTGCTATTCGGGAGTCACATTGAATGTAAGGGCTCTTTCAACCGCCCACCGTGCGTTTAGTATAAAAACAAATGACCGTCCGTGCGCCATACGACAAACGCACCGCTTCGGTACTGCAGCGGTCCGATACAAAACGCCTAAATTGAAAGAGCCCTTGGACCAAATTGGCATCCAGAAAGCTAGGGGTGCTTAACAAAGCGTGGGAGTTTTTCATCTCGCGGCAAATACTGTATCTTTATAAAAAGCTTAAGTGCGGCCATCTGGAATACTGCTCTCATTTGTGGGCTAGTCCTCAAATTCCAACGTGGTCCGCTTAACTCCTTTCAAAGACGGGCTGTTCGTATTGTTAGCGACCCAGGACTCACTGATAGGCTCGAATATCTGAGTCTGCTTGAGATGTTGGGAGTCGGTGCGTTTTTTACCGTCGCGTCTCTACAACGGCGAGTGCTCTGCCGAACGATTTGATATGATGCCATCGTCTCACTTCTTACATCGCACTACTAGCGCAAATTTAATGTACTATTATTAGAAGAAGAAGAAGTAAAAGAAATACATTTATTTATCTGACAACACACAACATACAAACATTACGTATAAGTGAACTAATAAATTCCGTTGATTCCTTTCGAGGTAAGCAAAACTAAAAAGAGAAAGAAGGAAGATGTAGTAAAAACACAAAAACAAGTAGGTAGTAGTTATTGAAGAATCACTTACCTTCAATTTTTTAAAATTATAGTCTATGGTAAGAAATTTGTAGCAGATGAATCCCATGGAGAGACCAATGACAAAAGCAGCCAAATAATTCTGTGTCTGCTTATGTATGGTGTCAAATGTTGGGTCAGACGTAAAGTATCGTCGTCCGAGCCTAGGATGATCGAAAAATGTTGTAAATATATAAAATTCTATGGTAACAAAATATGTATTAAAAAAATACGTCAAAAATACGTTTACACTCGCAGCCCCACACTAGGTATAAACCTGTATTGTGGATGCCGTTGTACACATACAACACATACACAAACACCCAGACCCGAAACAAATATCTGTAGGCCATACAAATATTTGTCCCGCTGCGGGAATCGAACCCGCGGCCCTTCGAATCAAACGATCGTCTCACACCGCTGGACTAACCAGGTCGTCAAATGTATAAATAATTTGTGGCTCAAAAATAACAAAACATTAGTAAATAAAGTATAATGTTTAGGGAAAAGCACAAAATATGGCGATTACCACTACACAGCAATTTCTTCCAGGTAATCAATTTTTTGGAATTTACAACAATTTTATAAAATTCTTATACCGGAATTTAAAATGTTTGTATAGTCTGAGCTTTTCTTACAGTCAGGGGCAGATCATTCCACAAACGAATGTCAAGTAAAAAACATCAAGGCCATAATATAATATAAAATCCTATTGCATAGTAGCATAAATGGTGTCCTGAAATACAGGCTTTGCTTAGTTTAGGCACCAGTCTCTCACAATTTACTTTAATAATAACTCACGACTTTTAATGTTAATAATATGTTAAAATGTGAAGTTATTAAGGTTATTGTGGTGATAAATAAATAAATAAATACATCATTGCTGTTATGGTATTGTTTTAAGACACATAATTTTACATTCATTGTATGGCCCCGTAAAAACTACCACAGTGTCTACCTACATCTATGGTCCCAGGAGCGGAAACGGATGTGCATTTTGAACTCTGGTTTTTGTGTATGTCCATAGCCTGCAGTCATCACTTAACATCCATGTGAACTGCATTCTTCTTGCTTTGGTAACATAAAAAAAACTTCGTCTTTTTAATATAGTAGTTATATTTTCTTTGCAGCGGGTGCACATGCTTCAGATATTCTTATAGCCTTCTGTTATATCAAAATCTCATCTGTTATACCTACATTAAATTAATTGTATGAGACAATCAAATTCTTACTCAGGTGTTGCGATAGTTGGTCCCTGTAAGTCTTGGAAATAAGTATGAGCTCCCGACGCTATAACGCCGACGATGAACAAAAATGTTAAAAGGAAAACCCGCGCTCGGGATCCTTTCACCATTATCATCGCTGTCCACCCAACAATATGTAATTGCATATCAGCAGCTGTGTACCTAAAAAGACATTATCATATTTGATATAAATTTATGGCGTTAGCTTGCTTCAGTAGGTAGCAGGCTGATAACTAAAGACCGGGTTGCGTCCGCTCATCGACGGCACAACGCAGCTTCTCTCCAATCGTCGATGCGTCCGCCTATCACACAGACCAATCAGCCTTCTTTATGGCCTATCGACATTGTTGTAAAATTTTCATGTCAATATTTGTTGTTTTTTTTTTTACTTTAACTAAATAACAATAATCTAAATTATCTACCACTATCGCTTGTTTATTTCCTACGAAAGCAAGAACATCAATCAGATTATCACTACTGCTTTGATGACTACGACTTTCCAATCGGGGCCAGGGAATTGTTAAGGTCCAGGTTCGGAAGCACAGTTAAAGAAAGTGGGAGTACAATCTGCCGCTAGTGCAGTTAGTCAACAAAACAATGACGGTCAAACCATTCCAATGGAGCGGTAGTAAGTGCAATAACGCACGATGGGCAGCAGCATCCTGCGATAAAACTACCGCCAATGCGATCGCCAATCCACCTGCCAGGCGTGGCGAATATGGCATAGTCTCCCCTAATAACGCGCAACACTGTTGTCAGCGTGTTTGGGAAGGCTTTATCCAGCAGTGAACGTCTTGCATTTGGAGTGACAATGATGATGATCTAAATGCTACTTTACGATCGGGACCAGATATTCAGTAAAGTTCAGTAACCAAAGACCAGTGAAGAGTTGGAGGCGGAACCCTCCCATGCGTAAAATGAATGGAGAATACTGGTCCAGCTGGCACTTTTCTGTAGATTTAATTAAAAATGTCTCAAAAGGGTCCGATGCCCCAAGATGAGTGTCTTGGCCAGTAGGTTATTGTTTTCACTCGCATGAGTTTTTGTGAAAAATTCAATAGATTATTTTAAAAACGTTACCATGTTTCAACCATACAAAGATCATCCTGCGAATAGTTGTTTATGTACAATAAATTCCGCCAATAGTTTCGACGACAAGCATCAATTTCATTTCCAATTAAGCTCTGAAATCAAACAAAACAGTATCATCTTTAAGTTAAGCCTTATTAGCTGCGTCTCCACCGGGCGAATGGGCTCGCGAGCCACATTCGGGCGAGCGGTTTGACCGAGGCTGGTTCGTGAGGCGTGAGGCAGCCGCGTTGTTTTTCGGAAACATTGAGGCGGAGCTCGTGAGGCAAGCGGAGCCATCCTGAGCTATCAGTTTGATAGAACAATTTAAAATGGGCCATTATAATATCAACAAAAGCTTCGTGCTCGCGAACCAAACCACTACCGTCCTCACCGTATGCGCACACTGAGGCGCCTTTGAGCACACGCGCTTTACCGACCCCGCATTGCTCGGCTCCGAGGCATGCTCGGCCTCGGCACTTTGCACCCACACAACCCTGAGGTAAGTCCACACCGACCGATATTTCGCTCACGAGGCTGCCTCGCCCAAGCATGCGTCCGGTGGAGATGCGGCTATTTAGACCAAAGCATTATCCGCTACCGCCTACGTGATGCGATATAATATCACTGTACCGACTATGTTCCTCTCTAATTGCGGAACTTCATACAAAATACCCAAGCGACACCCGCTCGGTTTTTCCGCTCCCCACGTCGGAAGCGAATAACGAAAGGTCTGCATAGGACTTTAAACGGTAAGATTTTTTTATTGAAGGAAGGTGGCAAACAACTATGCAGCTCACATTGATGTTAAGTGATGACTGCAGCCTATAGACATCTACATAAAAACCAGAGGTCAAGATGCAGATGCGTTGTCACCCCTGAGACCTAAGAAGTCATGTCTCTACCACTGTAATTTAGTGATAGTAATTGATCGAACCCCGGGTCGGGGAATAAGTGCAATTTTCCATTCCGTTGTAAATTTCTTATTGACACCCTTGGAGTTTGGTGATGTTATTAACATCTTTCCTACTAGTAGGGGACGGACGGCAGGACGGACGGGAGGATGGACGGGAGGGCGGACGGGAGGTCGGATGGGACGACGGACGGGACGACGGACGGGACGACGGACGGGAGGACGGTCGGGAGGACGGACGGGAGGACGTACGGGAGGACGTACGGGAGGACGGACGGGCAACGGACGGGAGAACGGACGGGAGGACGGACGGGAGAATGGACGGGAGGACAGACGGGAAACTGACGGGAGGACGGCCGGGAGGGCGGAGGACGGACGGAAGTTGTATGGATTCCTTGTTGGCTATGAAACCCTTTAAATCGATACGAAATAAGATCTACCGCTTACCTGCCACAGTGGTCCAGTGCCATAGAATCTTGACCATGTTGTCTTCAAGCACAGTACAACAGCATACGGCGGAGTTAATCTATAGTGAATCATATCATACATTAGAAGTATGTATGTATCTTCACGCCAGGTCCCTAACGGGGTACGCAGAGAGTGTAGAGCGCCAGACATCCCGGTTCTGACAAACCTCTCGTGCTTCGTCTACCTTCATCATTCTCTTCATACATGCACGCCGATTCCTAAGACTTTTGACCCCACCATCAGACATACATTAGAAGTGAGCTATGAAATTGGACTATACTCGTATGTACTTACTTTTTACGTGATTAGTTTACATGTTATAGTTACGTAATGTCCAATAAGTCATATAAATTATTTAAGTACGTAATAATGGCAACCCTTGATGCGTCCCATTGCTGGATACGAGTCTCTCCCCTTCTTGGGGGGAGGCCTGGAGCTTACTCCAGCACGCTCCTCCAATGCGGGTTCTTGGAGATAAGGGTTAGTGGCTAACCCGCTGTCGGATGTTTTCAAACCACCCGTAAGGCCTCCGACAAGGTTTAACGACTGCTTTCTATCGATAGCAACCGGGACCGACGGCTTAACGTGCCCTCCGAAGCACGGAAACGCGCATTTTAATTTGCCACTAGCGGTCACCCATCACACACCCGACCGCACCCGTATAGCTTAACCGAGTTGATCGCTTGCAATCTACACCAGCCATGGGGCCACGCGCGTTTTTTTTAAGTACGTAATTATGAATAATTACCTTAACCATCGAAGGACCAATCCTTTTGGTAACATCATCCAGCCCAACGCATGTTTTTCAGAGTATTTTTGTATGCCAAATGCAAATAAACAGCCTGTTATTAAAAAAAACACTTGCACCCAGAGAAATCCGGCATAAAGATATTGATGGCCTAAGTCATCATACGTCTGAAAAATAAAAAAAAATCAACATAATCAAATTTACTTTTAATTGATACTATTTTGTTCGTATATAAATGGTATAGAATAAGGTCAAAATTACTGGAACAAATTAAAATTTGTTGTACGACTTCTTAAAATTCATAGATCGTTTTCAAAATAAAAGCCCGCAAGTATTTTTTATACTTTTTTGTGTAAGTAGTATTTATTTTTTACTTGTTTATCAATACGTCGACTTCAAGGCAAATTAAAATAAGGATTGAAAAATTACAGCTGCCATTGCGCACTTGGCCGCTCTTACATATTTACGCCCCCCCCTCCCCCTTTCCCCTCCCCTCTTCCTCCCTCGATAACTACATATTAAGGGGCATATCGTACATTGATTGTTTATATTATATCAAATTCAAACAATTTTTTATTCAAGTATTATGATAATATGTTAAAGAAAAAACAATTTAATTAAAAATGCTAGCGGCCATATTTTAATAGGCAACCTAGTGGGTATCTATTCTCTTAAACCTCTAGATCATAAATATGCGTAAAAACTAGGTTTCCAGCATATCTCGATGAATGAAATAATTCTGCAGCGGGATCTTAGCCTATTAGGTACTTACCTTTTCAATATCATGCTGATTTATCAATACGTTATAGACAGGGAAAAGTGCGTGAAAAGTTATCGTTACAAGATTGAACAGCGTTCTGCAAAGACATGGCCGTGTTTAAAAGGTGATATTAACAGTAAATACAAACTGAAATGCGTCTTTATCAACTAAATATCTATACATCTGTACAAATAAATAAAATTAGTGTAAAATCCCAGAGGCCCCTTTTTGAGTTACGAAATTTGCGGAATAGACACTCATATACAGGGTTAATTTAATTTAGCGCATAACCTCCTGCAGGCAGCCTCTCTAGATCAATCCCAACAACATTTGTTCTGCGACTTTTTACAAATCTT
Organism: Macrosoma leucophasiata; assembly: GCA_036365455.1. Taxonomy (NCBI): domain Eukaryota; kingdom Metazoa; phylum Arthropoda; class Insecta; order Lepidoptera; family Hedylidae; genus Macrosoma; species Macrosoma leucophasiata. Next base: position 2,577,128 of record JAWQUS010000010.1, read on the forward strand.
GATAATTACCCCAAAAAAAATAAACAAAAAATGATTTCAAAAGTTCAAAAGAGCATAGCCGCTGCTGCGTCACCCCGCAACCCCGCTCCCCTCTGCACGTGGCGATATTTCGCCTAGGCAAAGGTGCGTGGTATACCTACGCTAAGAATAAATGCCAATTTAGAGGCACAAAAAAAATTGTATGGAAAAATTTAAATTTTGATATCTATGAATTTTAAAAAGTCATAGAGCAAATGTTTTTGGGATTGATGTAGAGAGGCTGCCTGCAAGAGGTTTTACGCAAATTACAAATAGCCCAGTATATCGTAAGATACTGAACAATAACTTTGTTGCATTCGCGCAGTCGCGAGCACAGCTAGTCAATAGTAAATAAGTAATATTAGAAATTAAAGAAAAAACGGAAAGAAAAATTTGACTTCGGGCAATAATCGAACCTGTGACCTCAGGATAAGTAGTCCAGCTGCTTTACTTTGATAGCTTAGTGGTGAAAGCGACTGGACTAGTTATCCTGAGGTCGCAGGTTCGATGCCTGCCCAAATTCAAATTTTCTTTCCGTTTCTTCTTTGTTTTCTAAAGTTCACTCGCACGTGTTATTGCGAAAAATAAATAGTACAAATATGCAATTACCTAATTCGATCATCATAGGCCCTGAGGCCTTTAGTAAGGCTAAGTTTTATTACCCTTGTAATAGATTCATAATGCTGATATTGTATAGATACATAAATTATTTATTTCTATAGATTGTATAGATGAGTTTAAGCAGTAGATGATTCACTTTTTAAAAATAGTTCTCAAATTAAACATTGCAAGAATAGAAATAGAATTATTTTAAAATATAATTTATAACATTGTAACATACTTATTTTTATAATTTTAAAGTAGATCTACAAGAAAATTTGCCAAGACTCCACACTCCAAAAGGTGAGACACAGCGTGGGCTGCAGCGAGAAATTCACCGCCACTGCGAACGCCAACCCGTATGCCAAGAGTGGCGATTATGGCATATCTTTCCATTTGATGTAATAAAGTATAGAGGAGGCTTTTGTCCAGCTGTGGACTTCTTTCAGCAAAATGACGATGATTATGATTACCTTACTCCGTAGAAACCTTTCAATCGTTGAACGCGTTTGTCTCGATCAAGCTCACAACTCACTAACTTCGACCAATTTACTTGCACTGAAAAATTTTTCAGTATATCTCCTGAAATCAAATAAAATTTGTTTATTCATTTATTAACACTTTCTTGTCACACAATACATACCTACATGACATTAGTACACGTATTACACGGCACGGTATTCAGGGTACGATAGCAATTATTTGGATTATTAATCAAACATGGATGCATGCATTTATCAATGCTTTTTTGGAATTGAGAAAAGACTTAGAACGGCCACACGGAAATTTTTACTGGTGGTAGAGTTCCAGTGACGGAGCTCGTGGTCGTAGGCACCACCGCATTACCTAATATATTTGCCGCTAAATGGTAGTGTTCAGCACTACCGTGTTCCGGTCAGGTGGTAATGTTCGGCTCTGTAATTTCCGGCACAGAGACATAACACCTGAGGCCTCAAGAGTGGTAACGCATCTGCATTTTGACCTCTGATCTTTGTATAAGTGCCTATAGGCTGCAGTTATCACTGAACATCAATGTGAACTGGATGCTTGCTTGCCACTTTCTTTACATAAATAAAACGACCCGATAATCAGACGCGATATCAGGGCAGTGGTGGGGAGGACCCTAGATCGCCTCGTGTGTAGGAAAACTGTAACCAAAATTGTATCGCTTCCAGCGAGCTCACGATTCAGGGACGATCATCCCCACCACAACTGCCTCAATATCGCGTCTGATTATCGGGTGGTGTGTAGGCCGTTTTATACGGCTCTTCGGAATCATGAAATACTGGTGGTAGAGCTCCAGTGGCAGAGCTCGCAGGCGTAGACACCACCGCATTACCTAATATAATATACTTGCCGCTCAATGGTCTATAGTCTAATAGTGTTCAGCACTATCGTGTTCCAGTCGGGTGGTAATGTACCGCCCTGTAATTTCCGGCACAGAGGCATAACACCTTAGCCCTCAGGAATGTTACATCTGCATTTTGACCTTGGTCTTTGTGTGGGTATCTTTAGGCTGCAGTCATCATTTAACATCAATGTGAACTGCATGCTTGCTTGCCACTTTCATTACATAAAAAAAAAACTTTTTGTGTTTTTTTACATTCAAGATTTGACTTTGTTTACAACAATTCACTTGTCTATGTTGATTACACATTAGTAGGTATTAATATAAAAATTTGACGCAACTAACACATCTACTAATTGTGCTTGAAGAATCTTAATATTGATGTAGATGGAATGATTATAAAATCCATGAGGATAACATAAATTTTATGAAATAACATCACGATTACTCATTTATTACGTTAGTATGATTATCAAGTAAATTGATCTTGTCTTGATAAACGTAATCGCCACAAAAAGTGACTTTACGACTCATTTCATTGTTAGGGTTCCATAATATATCTCACCTACCTAAAAAAGTTTGAGAACTGTAATAAAAAAAATGTAGGTATGTTTTCTATTGAGTTGTTAAAAAAAATCCGAGTAAAATACATTTGGACTATTACTCGCAAAATTGTAAAGCCAACTTAAGTGTGTTTTCCTTTAATTTCGTTATATGTAGCTACTATTGCCGTAACGTTTTAATTTCTAACAACAACCCTTTAGTTGGTAGAGAAGGGGGACACCTGACTAACGAAAACTGGCACTTTAAAGATTAATAAGTCACGAGCAGTTAACTAAATCCCAAAATTATATACCTACCTCCCCCTACATGTAACGCGCAGATTTTTTTTATTTATCGTATTCTACATAGTGCGGGATATCGTTGGATAGGTCTTTCGAAAATGTTAGGGGTGTGCTAATATCATTTTTCGATTTAGTTAACTGTTCGTTACTTATTAAGCTTTTTAAAATGGCAATTTTCGTTAAAGTCAAGTGTCCAACCCACTCTACCAACTACTAAACAACCATTTTGTTAGAAATTCATAAAATAGTAGCTACATATAACGAAATTAAAAGGAAAACTATCACACTTAAGTTGGCTTTACAAGTTTGCGAGTAATAGTTGACCAAATGTATTTTACTCGAAAATTTTGAAGAACTCCATAGAAAATATTTATTTAATTACATTATTCAAACCTTAAAACAACGGAACCCTACACAGCGCATGGCCCGACACGCACTTGATCAGTTTTTATGTAGTGAAGATAGCAAACAAGCATGCAGTAAACATTGATGTTAAGTGATGACAGCAGTCTATAGACACCCATACAAAAACCAGAGTTCAAAATGCAGATGCGTTGCCACCCGTGACTTAAGTTGTTATGTATCTGTGATAGTTATTACGACTTAGGTGACAATTCATCCGCAAATGTAACTTATCCGCGGATGAAATGTCACTCGTTAAAAACAGTAGTGGTCGACTCATCCGAAGTTTTGTAGTTATTCGGAGCAGTCGCCACCAAGGCAAATTACTAGTGGTCCGTTCATCCAAAGTTGACCAATACCTATATTATACCTATCCAAAATGGCGGCTGCATGAAGTTGTCAACTTTATCGTCATGGGTGTCGTTTTCATGGTTCTTGAGGGTGCTGAATTCGATAGTGGTGTCAAAATGTACATGTACGGGGTCATACATAACCATCTAACCGGAACACGATGGTGCTGAACACTACCATTTGGCGGCAGATAGATTAGGTAACGCGGTAGTACCTACACTCTAGAGCTCCTACACTGGCACCCTACCACCACTAATCATAAAGGTCAGTTGAACTGATCAGTTTAACTGATCGTCAGTGGGGGCTATTAGGAAATACTTTGCAATCCGCTCATTGTACTTTTCTATGCAAAAAGTTTAAGTCGGTAAAGTACTCAATTTGAATATTACGTAGTATGCTAGTTTTTTTTGTGTTTTTGCTTTCGTGTGGCAAGAACATGTCATAAATTTTTATGTTTCCTTTTAACTAACTACCGCATTATACAGACGTATACTCGGGTACCGATACGATAAAATGTACGATAAAATAACAAACGCAAAGTAAGTTAGTTACTATGTGTTTGTTATAATATCGTACATTTTATCGTCAAAAAAATCTGTCGTGTAAAATAATTTCAGACACAGTTAGTATATTTAAATATAAGCCGATAATAAATGAACTAACCTTAAAACATAAAAATCAATTTAAATACTTTCCTAAAAAACAAGCAACACAAGCTGATTTTTCGTGAGTAGCTTCATTTCGACTAGACGCCGAACTTTTTAGGCGAAGGGAAGAAGGACTTGACGACTCAAAAAAAAATTTACTAACCGGATATTTCTCAGAGGGAAGTGGGACAACTGTAGCGTACTTACTTATGTCAAATATAGTCAAATATGTGACTTAATTTGTTATTCAAAACCATAGAGCAATGCGGACCACCGGTCGGGGCGGACCGGAGAGGAGTAGCCATAGCACAGTATAATTACAAAACTGTGGCCATAGCGTGTATTACCGATGCAAAACAGTCTGTAATTTTTTTCGGGAGGAAATACGTGCGACACACACGCACACTACAAAAATCGTCTATTACTACGAAACTCACATCTTGACTTAAACAAAATACAGAAACAATTTCACGCACACGTTTAAACATCTAGGCGACAGGTATAGTCCTATTTGGGCTTATACTTTGACAGATGGGAAAGCCTGCATATGGCTACTCCCCTCCGGTGTTGCTCTATGTTCGAAACAATACTGGAGTTTCTCTTGTTACAATAATTGCTCATATCCAAAACGAACCAATCAAAATCAGTATTCACTCATATCATTATAAGCCTGATAAGGCTTATAATGATATGAGTGGCCTTATGGCAAGGCATAATAGTTAAGAATACAGAGAATCATGTCTTCTACAATTAACTAAAATTTATAGTTAAAATTATGATCATCTTACCTTTTTTACAATATCGATTTTGAAGGAAAAAGTACAAGCTACCAACGATGTTAATGATCAAAATAATTCCAATAAATGCTGCTGCTGTCATATCGCCTATATTTATATCCATGACCTGATATTGTGATGAACATTCAAATGGATCCGATAGTCTAGCCTTTAATTTATAATTAACCCACAGAGATTCATTAACGCATCCCTCAAGGACGATTCGTAGGTCCGATTTATTAATATTCATATGTCGCTTGCACGTTTGAGTAATGCATATTCCATATCGAAGATATGAATGGTTAAAATGTTTAAGTGTTTCTGCAGAATATTCCTGAAAGTTAACAGAAATTATTAAAAAAATAATACACTGTTAAGTATACGTATAGCACTAAAGAAAGTTAGCATTGTAAATATATTTTCCATGTTTTCAAAAATATTTTGAGTTGACAGTAAACTTTTGGGTGTGCCCTGAATATAATTCAGAATCATAAGCAATGTTAAGCTCATTGATCATAAGACAATACGACAATAGATAGAAAGAATGGTCCATTAATATAGTGGATATTAAGAAATAACATTAAACTATTAGATTTATTGGTAGGTACATAATATTTATTCTGAATATAATATTTTTTCAAACGGACTATACCATATTTTTTTTAAAGAAAAATATTTCACAAGCATGTGTAAATGCGAAATAATATAAAACAAGAACTATAACATAGTTTAACTACTATTCCGTGGATGGGTCCTATATATAAGGGCCAAATTAACAATTTGGCCATTTCGACTTCTTTATGGTAAACGCATTTTATCGATGTAATGAAACATGTGAGCTTTAAAAAACAAAAGATTTCTGCATAGAAACACGATATTTTATGACAGTATAACGGCTACGGTAACATTAATTTAAAAGTACAAGGTCCTAAGAGTAGTTAGAGAGTTATACTCGGGGACTTCCAGCGCGTTTGTTTATGTTTTGTTTATTTGTAGTGGCGGAAGGCTGAGTAGGCTGGAGCCTAGGGCGGCAAATTTTAAGAGGCGGCGGATTTAGTTCATTTTTGTTTCTCTATTTCAATTTACAAATTTAAAAAAATGTATACACACACAAAATAAGAATTTAGAAAATTGAAAGGAAATTAAAATATTTAACTAAAATCGAATTATATCCTTACATAAATAATTGCTAAAGTTTTATCGCTTAAGTATACTTCAAATATCATGACGATTCGATATTATTGTTGAAATTTAGTGATATTTACATATTTTCTTCTCTCATAATTTTATTGTTCTGTAATATATATGATTGTGGATTACGATATCAAAATTTAGGGGCGGCAAAAATTGGATAGCCTACAGGCGGCAAATTTGTAAATCCGCCACTGGTTTTGGACCAATCAGCGGATTTGACACTCATACTACGCTGAACGGAGCAACGGCCGCACTGTGATGAATACAAAATCTGATGAACTGGCCAAGTAAAATCTAGGTTAGATTAGTAAATTTTTAAGATATCACCTTTTTAAATAACAGCAATTGTTATGAGTATCCAATAAAGTAAAGAAATAGAGTTTAATACTTGTTCGTAATATTATTTTGTTCCTATATTCTTCTATTGATATATTTATTTACCTGTATCATAGCTAGGACATCACTTGACTTATCAGACACCAAACCAAATGTAGCTGTGCAGAATATACCATATGGATCCTTGAAACATGAATTGTAGTTGTCGAGATGGAAAATTGGTGGCATTAGCTTGTACATTGAATCTGTAATTAAATATACTAGATATTATTTTTATTACTACTACTACGCTGAGATTCTGGGTTCGATTCCCGTGTAGGGGGTTATCAGAGATAATAGTGTAAAGACCTATCTCTGGTTCTATTGATTAATTCTATTTTCTGGAAATTTTCTAGTATCCAGAAGTTTGGTAATGTGCTAAGATGTCAACAGGCTCGCCACCTGTTACATGGGCCAAAACGTTATCGGGGAATCGTGGGTGTTTGCATGTATGCTTGAATGCGTGCATTTATCTCTGCCTACCCCTTCGGGGATTACAGGCGTGAAGTTACGTTTTATTTTTATTATAGATACTAAATAATTCCTTATCTTATGCCTTCTCGCAGTTTCAAACATTAGATTATTTACATAATGTAACAAATTATTTTAGATCTTAATTATCAAATCAAGTAAATATAAAATATTAAAATGGTAAGATTATAATATAATAGATATAGAGATATTTTTGATACATCTATGTTTGATTTAGGGTGAAGACGTTTTGATTTTTTTTTTGTCTTGAAAGTGGTAAACAGGCATGCAGGTGATGACTGCAGCTTATAGACACACAAAGACCAGAGGTCAAAATGCAGATGCGTTACCACTTTTGAGGCCTAAGGTATGCCTCTGTGCCGGAAATTACAGGGCCGTATATTGCCACCTGACTGGAACACGATAGTGCTGAACACTACCATTTAGCGGCAAGTATATTAGGTAATGCGGTGGTGCCTACGCCCGCGAGCTCCTACACTGGCGCTCTCCCACCAGTAAAGAATTAACTTAATTGTTATAAATTAGAAAGAATAAATAAATCATCGAAAGAAAAGAAACTGAAAGAAAATATTTACGTCGATACACATTATTTCATATAAGCTGATGCCGGAAACTGCATATCGCCGTCGAAGATTTTTGAATATTAGCGTTTTTTTCATTACATTGTCATACAAACCTTCTCTTGGCAATAATAAAATACGCTCACACTCACAGACCCACAGTAGGTATAAACCTGTGTCGTGGGTGCTGTTGTACACATACAACACATACACAAACACCCAGGCCCGAAACAAATATCTACCAGCCATACAAATATTTCTCCCGGTGCGGGGGTCGAACCCGCGAATCAAACGGTCACCTAACACCGCTGGACTAACCGGGTCGTCGACAATAACAAACACACGAAAGAAAGATTTACCCTTTATTAATTTATTGAATTTATTATTTGGTGCAGTCATTTCGAAGTGATGCGCGTACGCATACATTTAAGTGATCGATTTTTATTTCTATAGATTGTTGAATATTTCACAAGCGATCAAACTTCAACAACAAAACTTTTTACAAACACTTGCTATTTGTTATTATTTCGTAATTATTACGTTACAATTTTGAACATAACTAACGTAAAGTGGATTTATTTCTGATATTGGAAAAGAAATATAATTACTTGAGCTTTTAATATCTAAATTATCCGCACTAATATTTAACTGCTTACATTAAAAAAATCCGTATGAGATTTAGTAGTAGCAGTTACTAATTACAGGGAAATATTTCATGACTCCTGTGTAATTTTTTTTGTATTAAAAAAAAGGTTAATACGATATATATACATATAATCAAACAATAAAACCCGCGTGTCTGTACATTGTATATATTTATGAAAAACCAATTGGGGGCGATGTTAAAATAGTATTAGAACACTTTTCAATGATTTTTAAATTTTTTGTCTGCCTGTTTGTCCCTTTGTCCAGGCTATTCTCCGAAAATTAGAATCTCCGAGGTATAGATACTAAGCCTGGCCAACATTTAGGCTACTTTTTACTGCGGGAAAATCACTCATTTCCACGGGAATCTCTACATTTAATTTCATTTTCCTATACAATATCAAACCTTTGACACATTATTTCATTGTGAGGCAATACGAAGTTTGCCGGGTCAGCTAGTACTTAATATTTAATTTAAAAATCCTTACCGTTCAAATTGTGAATAACTCCATTACACGTCTCAAAAGTAACAAGTGTTAAATAAAATAATAGGATTATTTTATTATTTGAACTTGCGTACATTTTGTAAAACAATATTTACGCACGTACCGTATGTAATGAATACGCACTATTTCTTCAGCTACAGTTGTGCGACTGTAACTACACTTCATGTTAACTGTGGATAATATTTTGTGAGAAGACGTTAACTAATTTTTTGTGTGATTTTAAATGGCTGTAAGATAATCATATGTTCATATCAATTTATTCCCAAGATCAAGATTCGGTACACTAAGAAATTCATGGACATCGTTGACAAGCTATCATCCTTGAAAGATCTAGAATAATGATGCTCTATTTTCTTTTAACATCTAAAATGTAACATTTCCACCAAAAAAAAATCGGTCCCCCTGTTTATAATAATAATAATGGCAACCCATTATACGTCCCACTGCTGGGCACGAGTCTCTCCCCTTTTTGGGGGAGGCCTGGAGCTTACTCCACCACGCTGCTCCAATGCCGATTGGTGGAGGTGGGTGAGTAAGTGGCCAACCCGCTGTCGGATGATTTCAAACCGGCGGTAATCGATTGTCGGGGCGGTATTCATTACATGTGGTACGTGCGTAAATATTATATCACAAAATGTACGCAAGTTCAAGTTATAAAATAATCCTATTATTTTATTTAACACTTGTTTCTTTTGAGAAGTTTAATGGAGTAATTGACAATTTGAACGGTGAGGAATTTTAAATTAAATATTAACTACTACCTGACCCGGCAAATATCGTATTGCCTCACAATGAAATAATGTGTCAAAGGTTTGATATTGTATAGGAAAATGAAATTAAATGTAGAGATTCCCGTGGAAATGAGTGATTTTCCCACTTATTTTTCAACTTATGATGATAGTTTTCCTTTTACTTTCGTTATATGTAGCTACCATTACGTTTGAATTTATAACAATAACCGTTCAGACACTTGACTCTAACGAAAATTGGTTCTTTAAAGCTTAATAAGTCACGAACAGTTAACTAAATCAAAAAGTGATACTAACATTACACACCCGTGACATTTTTGAAGGAGCTATCCAACAATATATTTAACACTATATAGAAAACGAAAACCAAAAATATTTGCGCGTTACATGTAAGGGAGGTACCTCAAATTAATATTACCTCAAGTTTCATATTGTGAAAATAGTTTTAAGGAACATATTTTGAAGAGATCCTACTGAGTTTTGTTTTGGCAGGTTTTTTCTCAGTAATGTGGGCTTTGGAACTCTGCCAGTGAATGACAAAGAATGTCCCATATTTTTTTGTTTAGTCTTATCTTGCCGTTTGTAAAAGAGAGTATGGAACATTCTGTTGATAGCTATTTTTATTATTAAGTATTTTTGGACTATTATTAATTTATTTACTTTGACATATTAATCAACGTATCAGTTGTTATTCGCTTTAATTTTATATTTGTAATTTGACCTATCACAAACAAATTCTATTATTTCCAAGTGATTAAATGAATTTTTGAGTTTGAGTTTGAGTTTTAAAAAATCCAATGTTTTTATTCTACCACTTAGTCGGCGTGATTAAGGTGTATACTTGTGCCAAATTTCAAGTCTCTTGTATCAATAGTTTTTGCGCTAAACCGCGGACGGACAGACAGACAGACAAACGTACATGTCGAAACTACAAGGGTTCCTTGTTTACTACGGAACCCTAAAAACCACTTTAAATTCATAACCATTTCTAAAATATTTACCCACTTATTCATAAACGTATTTTAGTTAGTGTTGCTAATCTCTCCTTTGTCTTTTTCTATCCTGCACATTTGACAATGCGACTGACAAAGACAAAGCATTCTATAGCTTAAACGTATTTTATGTACGTTTATGAATAAGGGGGTTATTATTTTGTCTTGTTTAATACAAAACGCTTTAAGAATATGCTTATAGGATTAATGACCTAAGTATGATCTGTAATCGAATAAATAAGATATTTGTATGGAAATGAGTCTTCGTTCGGCAACAGGGCGTAATTTTGTGGCGTAACCGTACCTACCTACCTTTCGTTGCGTACAGTGCCGGATTTAAGAAAAGGCAACATAGCCAGTTACCCTTGTCGACACCACACCAAAAAATAATCGAATTAAATCGATAAAGTTATACTGGTGGTAGAGCTCCAGTGACGGAGCTCGCGGACGTAGGCACCACCGCATTACGTAATATAATAATAATATAAGCCTTTATTTCAGTCAATTTACATTATATTTACAATAAAGTGTTTAAAAATAATTGTTACATTTAGTTTATTGACTGTTTGCCAGATTAGCAAGGGCCTCCTTCAACTCCTTCCACGCATCTCTATCCTTGGCGTTTCTAGTCCATGTAGAACCTGCAATCATTTTAATATCGTCCACCCATCTTTTGGGTGGTCTCCCACGTTTCCTACACTTATTGATTATGAACCAGTACATTATAAGTTTACTCCATTTTTCCTTCCCTCGTATTGTATGCCCTTTTACCCAATATACTTGCCGCTAAATGGTAGTGTTCAGCACTATCGTGTTCCGGTCAGGTGGTAATGTACCGCTTTGTAATTTCCGGCACAGAGGCATAACACCTAATGCCTCAGGAGTGGCAGCGCATTTGCATTTTGACCTCTGGTCATTGTGTAGGTGTCTTTAGGCTGCAGTCATCACTTAACATCAATGTGAACTGCACGTTTGTATGCCACTATTATTAAATAAATTAAAAAAAAAGATAAAGGCTCAGTAGAAAGGAAAGAAATACTGAATTTTGTTATAAATTGTTAGACGAAAACCTTTTTCTTATTCAAATAGACTTCGACAAGATTATCGATACGCTTATCGACGTTAAACTCAGACAAAAAATAATGTTGGTTACTAACTAAATTATTTTTCGCCCTTACCTTTTCTAAGAATTATAAAAGTACGTAGTTTGCACGGCACAATCACACAAAGTAGTTTGTGTGATCACGTTTCAACGTTTTGTACGTAGTTTCCAATGTTTCCATGCTGTTCATATCTATACTGTGACTGAATTAGAGCCCTGTACACCGGATAGTGTAATTAGCGGCGACCCGGCGCGAGGCCACGCCCATTTAGGGTCCGTCAGAAAGGACCCTGAATACCGTATCGTGTAATAGCTTTTTAACGCCCTAACTACGCACAGGACAAATATGAACAGTATGGAAACTACGTATAAAACGTTCAAAACGCTCACACAAACACGCGCATCGACGCTCGAGTAGCGAGTGACTCGGACTCGGAGCTGCAGCACTGCGAGAACCGCTTAGAGGCCTCGTTGATGCGCATGTTTGTGTGATTGTGCCGTTTCAACGTTTTGTACGTAGTTTCCATACTGTTCATATTTGTACTGTTAGTGAGTTAGGGCCCTGTCGACCGGCTAGTGTAATAAATGGCAACCGGTCCGAGGCCACGCCCACCCTTTCTGCCGGACCCTGAATACCGTGTCGTACCTTTTATTACACGAAACCGGAATTCGGAATTATTTTAAATGCGTAAAAAATACGGTAATAATATTTGACTCATTGGAATACTAAACGCCAGGTTATTGATGACTATATTATATAATATTGCCTTTGACATTTATTAATTGTATATGAGTAATAGTATTGACTTAGCGCGTAGCTATATAATAATATAATGAACTCAATTCTATCTAGCAGTTTATTTGCATCTATGCTATGGACGTTCACATTATTTGATTTTTCACGATAATTTGTACTAGATTTAAGCTCTCATTTAAAAGAGCTCTTACTGAGTTTCTTGGGTAGCGGAGTTCTTCTCAGTAGTGACTGCACTTGGAACTCTGCTAAGTGAATAACTTAGATCTTGACGAATAAGTTTTTCTTTTTCTTCATTTATCATCATTGAAGGAATTGAAAAATTTTGTGATTATTATGTTTTAACTAAGTAGTTTAAATTCTAATTTTTAATTTACTATTGATATTTGATTTTGCTTTACTTTATGTAATGGTTATTCACTTTAGGTATTTTATATTTCTTGACGTTTTGAAAGTATCTGTAAAGATCTATTCGAAATAAAAATATTTTCTATTTCCATTTCTATTTCTATTCATAATAATTCAAAATTATAATTTTGACATTGACTAAATTGTTTATTTTATATTTTGTTTAGGTACTGTAATAATGTTATAAAATAAATGCATAATTTTCAATTGAGTAGGTATCTAATAATACGATATACCTACATGACATTAAATTTGTTATGAAAATAATACATTATTTGACACACCATTGTAATGGTAGGTATATTTGTTTTAGAGACATTTTGCTGGTTGTAGAGCTCTAGTGACGGAGCTCGTTCGCATCGGCACCATCGCATTACTTATTAGACACTTAAATACTGATTAATTTAGTCGAAAAAAATATATATTTGCCTTTCGGGGTCGAAACTCTTGGTCCATGGGGCCCCAGTGCTCGGCTCTTATTCGTGGCGTGCAGTTCACATTGATGTTAAGTGATGACTGCAGCTTATAGACACCCCCACAATGACCAGAGGTCAAAATGCAGATGCACTGGCACTCCTGAGGCATTAGGTGTTATGCCTCTGTGCCGGAAATTACAGAGCCGTACATTACCACCTGACCGGAACACGATAGTGCTGAACACTACCATTTAGCGGTAAGTATTTGAAGTAGTAAATGCTTAACAATAATAAATAATATGATTTATATATATATGTGTTTATACCTATATAATAAAAAAGTAGTGAATAAGTATACCTATAGAATAAATAAGTGGAATAATAATGTAATATATGTAAGAGATCAATATTCACAATTTTTTTGTTAAAATTAACTAAATATACATTCCATTTCGTACGGATGTATCGACGTGCGCGCATAGAAATCACTTCACGAATGTTATTATATAAAAACAAATGAAAATCTATATAATTGATCAGTATTATTCACTCGCTGCAATCGTAACTATCTTAAGTTGTTATCAATAAATATATAACAATATTGATGAGTAACGTTAAGCAATAAACAACCAAGAACACGTTAACAATAGGGACCTAAATGTCAAGTCTAAATTATAAAATCAGAGTACATTGCTCTAAATCAGAACCTTGACTTTTGCATACAATGCCCCCTAAATTTATATAAAACAAAAGATTTAAGTATTTCCATCTTCAAACTTAACAAAGAGCTGCATGGTTCAGTTATTTTAAAAATAGAAATTAAATTGTTATACAAAAGAGTATAATTATTGTGTTGCTCAACATGGAATCTTTGGACAGTGGTGTTTTGAAACGTGCTTGGAGTTTCAGGGGTGAAGGTAAAGTGTTTTTATTAACTTCTTTAAAGAGATAGAATGTGAAAGTATTTTGTGAAGAAGAAAAAAGTGCTAGTAAAAAGTGTTTGTCGAGAAAATGATTTTTCTTTAATATCAGATTGTGTAAAATTAAACAAAAAAAAAATATAATAATTACAAAAAAAGCAAATAACGATCAAATATAATAATAATAATAATATTATTTTTATAATATTTAAATATTATTAATATATATATTTATTTAAATATTATTTTTGATGCACAATTAAAGTTGAATACCTTTGTTGATCGTAATTTTCATATTATTTTGAATGGAGATCTTTTATAATGTAATGTATCCGTTGATCTTTTGCATCTAGAAACTAGACATAGACATTTTTATATTAAACGTAACTTCACGCCTGTAATCCCCGAAGGGGTAGGCAGAGGTAAATGCATGCATTCAAGCATACATGCAAACACCCACGATTCGCCGGTTGCGTTTTGGCTCATGTAACAGGTGGCGAGCCTGTTGACATCTCCGGGCACATTACCAAACTTCGAGGTACTGGGAAATTTCCAGAAAATGGAAAAATCCCAATAGAACCAGAGATAAAGGACTTTTGACCATTATCTCTGATAACCCCCTACCCGGGAATCGAACCCAGGACCTCAGCGTAGTAGTAGTGGCCTGCTACCACTAGGCTACCGAGGCAGTTATTTTTATATTACAAGGGAGAATTCAACTCTAGAAAATATTACGTAACGCAATCTGGGGTCTTATAGAACGCATTACAGGGGCAGGAGCGAAGGTTCAAACAACGTGTTACGTACCATTGTTATTGTTTCATTGAAATCAAAAAAACTGTTTGCCTGTAAAGTCGATTTTACGGGCGAACAGTCATGTAGAATGACAACGTATTTTTCTCGGTAGAAAGGCATTCGCCGGTCCGGCAGGCCTCTCTCTCGTTCGGTGACTCATCGTTACGTTACCGGGCGTTACACTTTTTCATGAGTGACTCCGAGCCGCAACCTAATTTAAGACGTTGTCACTTCATAATTAGGGAATTGGAATCTTTTATCGGCAAAAATGCTCATTTGGTTACCTAACGTTTTGAGAGCGGGGAAGAGGGGTATATACAACGTTACGGCCAAAGCTTGTTTACCGGTTAATTTTTAAACCTTAATCAGCGCAAGTACATAAAGAGTTTTTTATAAAGGTTTAGCTCTACCTTAACCTAAAAAAAACCGATTTCCTTAAGGAGTAAAATTATAAGGAATTTGTTTTAAAAAACCCGTATTAACCGGTTTTAACCTCTATAAAGTGTTTTCTTTTTTTGATGTTCGCCGTCTTAAGACTGTGTTAATAAAACACTTACGGCACTTTATATGCGGGTGAGGGAGGGTCAAAAATCTTCCAGAATTGCGTTACTTTTGAAAACTCCCTAAGATATATAATTTATATAAGTGTAACATAAAAAAAACTCTTAACCATATTTCATAATCAACACAACTATTTTGTAGCTATTTAATTATTATAGGCAGCTAATTCAGATAATTATTTTAATAAATTCATGTCTAAATAAATCTCACTAAGACTCGAGTAACGCTGGACCAATTCGGGTAATTGTTATTTTAAAATATTTGTAAAAAGATGAGAAAACATGAAAATAAAATGTATTAAGCATAATTTTGATTTTACAATTAAATCCGTTAAATTCAATAAGTACCTACTTATTATAATAAAATAAAAACGGTTTTAAAATTTAACTGTTTTAACGGATTTTTTAAATAATTCTAACATTTTAAATACCTACCTATATTTTTACGTATGAATATAAAATTAGCTTAATTATAAAATTATTAAGCTGGGGTGAAATTTCTCTTTTAGAAGCTTGCAAATTATATAATTACTAGGTGCCCCAATTAAATTCGTATCGCCTTAAATATAAAACAATCAAATGTCCAAAAAATAAAAAATAAATGTGTTTGGTGAGATTCACCCTTACCATTTAGGGATAAAAAGAATAGACTACAACCGATTCTCATACCTATCAAATAATAAAAAATACAAAAAAATATATATCATAATGATTGATCCTGCTGTTTCAGAGGAGTATTGTTACGAACACAGTGACACTTTCCCCTTTTTGGGGGGTGGCCTGGAGCTTACTCCAGGCCTCGTTACCAGTCACCCACGGCTTACGTAGGCACGTTAAGCCGTCGGTTCCGGTTGCTATCGATAGATAGCAGTCGTTAAACCTTGTCGGAGGCCTTATAGGTGGTTTGAAAGCATCTGACAAAGGGTTGGCTACTAACCCTTATCTACACCAACCCGCATTGGAGCACCGTGGTGGAGTAAGCTCCAGGCCTCCCCCCAAAAAGGGGAGAGACTCGTGCCCAGCAGTGAGACGTATTATATAATGGGACGCCATTATTTTTATTAAATTATTATGTTTTTTAGTTCCATACGTCGACAACTGGATTTTTATGCGATCACCTATACTTCTGGCGTCAGTAGTAGTCACTTATTTAGTGTTCGTGTTGAAATTGGGACCAATTTTTATGAAGAACAGGCCTGCGTTGAGTTTGAACAAAATTTTACTTCTTTACAACGCCGCTCAAGTCGTCTTTTCCTGTTATTTATTTTTTATCGTAAGTACTTATTAGTTTATAATTTTAAGTCTGTTTCTTCTTTTTTTGTACGAGCTGCCATTGTTTTTTGTAGAAAGATATTATTTACTCACCGCTAATATTGGATATTCCCCGCAATGTCACTTCCAATTTTAAATCATCCATTTTTATTTTCTTTTACATCCTTGTAATATTGTTCTTCTCTTAGATTTTTTTCATTTCACCAGGCAATCGGTTAGTGCAAAAGTCTCTTAGGAAAGCTGCTGCTAGGAAATTTAAATCTACAGTATAATAGACAAAAAATTAAGCATAACCGTTTTTATTTTTCCTTTTTTTTCAGGGTTCAAAACTCTTACTGTCCAAAGGGCTCGTCACTTCATCATGTCTTATGGAACGGGAAGATGATAAATATATGGTTAGTGAAAACAAACACTTCAATCTCGGGGAGGGGGGAAATATAAGGAGTGAGTCGACCTTGCGTGCTCACGGTCTTTGCAATTGATAATCCACAAATCATGTTTTATCGTTTCTTTATTTTTTATGTTCAAAAAATCAAACCTATTTATTCATATAGTACAAATATTTTTTATGCAAACCTGAAACGAACTATCTTAAAATTAATAAATAAATGAAGCACATTCTGTTGTATATACATGCATCGAAGCTTACCTACTGAGTTTTGTTTTGGCCGGTTTTTTCTCAGTAATATGGTCTTTGGAACTCTGCCAGTGAATTACAAAGAATGTCCCTTATTCTTTTATTTAGTCTTATCTTGCCGTTTGTAAAAGAGAGTATGGAACATTCTGTTGATACCTATTTTTATTAATAAGTATTTTTGGACCATTATTTATTTTATTTTTGTTTACTTTAATCAACGTATCAGTTGTTATTCGCTTTAATTTTATATTTTGTAATTTAACCTATTACAAGCAATCAAGCAAATTCTATTATTTCCAAGTGAGTAAATGAATTTTTAAGTTTAAGCTTGCTTAAAAAATAAAAAAATGATAGCAATGGTTTTAAACAAAAATTACATAGATATTTTCAGGCTTTCCTGTGATCTATAGGAAAAAACTACTTTGCTACATTTCTTCAAAATTTTAAGCCCGGTTGTTATGAAGATAAGAAAGGCAGAAATTTTCATACCACCAGCACCTCTGTATTTCCGTGCTGAAAAATAAAGGGTGTCGATACAAATACAATTTTATTAATTGCAGATTACAACAGCGATACACGCGTACTTTATAGCAAAAGTATCCGAGCTCCTTGACACCATATTCTTCGTTCTACGGAAGAAGTTCAATCAAGTGTCTTTCCTACATGTATACCATCACACCACAATGATCTGGTGCACTTGGTTCACGTTGAAGTACGAGCCAGGCTTCGCAACGATATTCCTTGGCACGGCGAACTCTTTGGTCCATATCGTAATGTATTCTTACTACGGATTGTCGGTGTTTCCATCGCTTACGAAGTACCTGTGGTGGAAAAAATACATTACTTCTATGCAATTGGTGAGTCATTGTTTCGTTTTTAGGGTTCCGTACCAAAAACCTACCGATCCGTACCTAACCGTGCTGTCTGTCTGTCTGTCACCAGGCTGTATCTCATAAACCGTGATAGGTGGAAAGCTGAAATTTTCACAAATTATGTATTTCTGTTGCCGCTATGACAACAAATTCCAAAAAATATATAAGGGGGAGGATCTCCATACAATAAACGTGTTTTATTTTTTTTCTCAATACTTACCAACAACGGTAGGTAGACGCTTAAAACTTTCACAGAATATTTAGTTTTATATTACCTTTCAAAATAAATTAAAAAATAACGTTTTGTTATTATTAAAAGGCACTTCTTTAATAGTATATTTTATGTGCGAATCAGACGCGCCTTGGCTCGGTTTTTTTTCATATGTTTAAGATGCTAGGCATAGTTTAGCGTGGTAATGTGACGACCCACCGCCCACTGGTGAAGAAGTATTCTACCGCTAGCGCAAGTGCAGTCAACTGAAATATGGTAGTCAGTACCACACTGCAGAATTACATGCTTGTTTGCCACTTCCATTACAATAAAAAAAAACGCATCGTAACGTCTTACAAGACGGTGTTTTCGTGTTCCGGTCAGGTGGTAATGTACGGCCCTGTAATTTCCGGCACAGAGGCATAACACCATGGTCTTTGTGTAGGTGTCTATAGGCTGCAGTCATCACTTAACATCAATGTGAACTGCATGCTTGTTTACCACTTCCAATACATTAAAAAGAAAACCCTCTCTCCCCTCCCCCAAAATTGCGTTACATAATACTTGAATGTAGGAAGCGTTAACCTATTACGTAACATTTTTAATTTATACACTACTAAAAACTGAGATAATGAAGTCCATTGTTTTAACCAAAGAGCAACACGGGCCATCGGCCGCGGCTAACCGTAGCGGATTATCCATATGCAGGCTTTCGCCTCTGTAAAAGTACAAGCACAAAATGCCTGTCGATTTTTGTAGCGTGTGTAATGTGTCACACGTATTTCCGAAAGCAAAAAATGTCAGACTGTTTTGTATCGGGTATAAACGCTATGCTACTCCCCTCCGGTCCGCCGCGGCCGGTGGCCCGTGTTGCTCCACTGTGTTTTAACGTTATTTTATTTCTTTTCAGGTACAATTCGCAATAATTTTACTGCACACTGCGGCTTTCTACTCGCGTTCGAGCTGTCCGCCATCTTATAGCTTGTTAGCTGCTATATCTATAAATGCATCGTTGTTTATATATTTATTTGGCAAGTTCTATATCGATTCGTATATAAAATCTAACAAACAGTTGTCCAAGGAATTAAATAAGACGAAAGACATATTAAAGAAAAGTATGTGAATATTTGACGTTCTCTGCGTACTCCGTGAGGGACATGGCGTGGATGGAGACTTGTTTATTGTTAACTGCCAGTTCCTAAACGGAATAAAAAAACATTCAGTTTGCACCTAACACACAACGTGTAACAGGATTAAATGTACAACCCGATAATAGTTTGTTCAGAATCGATGACTGAATCTATTTTAGACATTTTTAATGAAGGTAAATATTTTATCCCAAAATTAATTATAATTAAAATATTGTCGCTCCTTTGGTGAACAGTCAAAACAAAAGAAAATGAGACTACCGTCTATCCAAAAAAAAATGCTAGTCTCAACAAATTCATTAGAACTCGTTGAGATGTGCATTTTTTAATAAATAATAATTTAAGAAATAAAATAGTGAAAATTAATCTTATTACTAGCGAGTATTAAATAGGGGTGCGCAGGTGTGTCTACATTACATTACGACAGGGTGCGTGTGTGAGTAGGTTTGTGTTATAATATGTGCGGCCGTAGGTATTGCAGTAGGGTAGTATGCGTAGGATGTGCATACTGTTCGTATAAATTGAGGACAAATTATTTCATAAATAAAAAATATTTCAGTAATACATAATTATGTAATTTCAGTCCATGTATTATGATTATAATTCGATTTTCTAATTGGGGTGTTTGAGAGTGTGCCTTATTCCCGTTACATGTATTATACAAATACTCAATTGCACCAACGAAAAATATTTCGAAAATATATCAATAAATAAATTCACTGGTGGTAGAGCTCCAGTGACGGAGCTCGCGGGCGTAGGCACCACCGCATTACCTAATATACTTGCCGCTAAATGGTAGTGTTCAACACTATCGTGTTCCGGTCAGGTGGTAATGTACGGCCCTGTAATTTCCGGCACAGAGGCATAAGACCTTAGGCCTCAGGAGTGATAACGCATCTGCATTTTGACCTTGGTCTTTGTGTGGGTGTCTATAGGCTGCAGTCATCACTTAACATCAATGTGAACTGCATGCTTGTATACCACTTCCATTACATTAAAATATATATATATATATATATATATGTATGTATATATATATATATAAAAAAAATAATAAAATAATAAAACTTTACTTAAATTATTGTACTTGGCATACGCAGAAGAAATGTTAAATGTAGTTTAGTAAGAGCTAAAGAAGTACCTATTCCTAAGTATTCGTAAAGCAAAATTGGATTTTGTTTATACCGAAACTACCGACGCACGTTCGATTGTACAACCTAAACTTGTTTGTTCACCTGGGTATTGATAGCATCCCGGTGAACCAAGTAGAAAAAATAAAAAGTGATTATGTGATTATTAGTATCTTTGTGTTTTTAACTAACCTCAGTTGCATTTTCACTGGTAATAAAGAAACTTTTATTATTCCGTTAAAATAAACGATTTTCGAGATCGTTGCATATTTACTTATGTGATAAAACTGTATGCAAAAGTGTGTAAAAGGGTAAATCCATAACAAATGTTTTTTTTTTTAATAACTGTTGGGTTTTCATAAGCAATGCCAATCCTATCACCAACCACCACCGCGGCGCGAATTCAAAACACGCGCCATCAAGCTCCGTGTCGTGCCTAAACCAAGGAGTTTGTTGCACCTTCATACGTCGAGGCGACACTAGCGCCACGCAGCTAGCGGCGTCGAGAGAAAACACTTACTTACCTGAAAATTGCCGCCAATTCGAGATGCATTTTTTGTGAATTTTCATTTTACTATGTAAAAGCCTAAAACCAATGACTCTAAAGTGTCTGTGTAAAAACGGACTTTAATTAATGAACTTTATTGAATCATATAACTGAAAAGGTGGTCTACCAGAACTTTTTGGTGAGTTGCATTGCGTCTTTCAATACAGTAATTATAGTCCTAAACTGGACAATAACATTATGGTATTTATTACCTACAGCATGACATGTCAGTATGTATTTTAAGTTCTCGGTATTGTGTTGTTATTCCGTTGTACGGGGGTGGCATAGTCAACTTATGACTTAACTCCCAGAAATAATGGTTTAAAATTTTAAAAAATATATAAAATTGAAACCTGGTTTTAGTTTTATAATATCTTTCTATCTATACCTATAATAAGTAAGCCTGAGATTTGTAGAAAAATATTATGTATCAACTTTAATATTTATTGTACTTCAAAATGTTCACACAGTTATTTTAAATACACTGTTAAATGTTTTAATGCTGCTTATTAAGTTTGCTTTTGAATAAGATTAAATAATTGTTATTGCTTAAGTACCTACGTGAAGATGTAAATTAGCTAAGTTATTCTATTTTGGAATTAAATTGTTATTTTTATTTCCTCATGCGTATTTTTACTAACCACATTTAGTATGAGTATCTCTTCTTAGTTCCTACCTTCTGATATTAATAGAGAGCATTTTTTTAAAATTTAGGTATCGTTTTTACCCATAGAGCAACACGGGTCTCCGGCCGCGGCGGACCGAAGGGGAGTAGCCATGTCGCTCCAGCCCAGTAGGCTTTCCCCTCTGTCGAAATACAAGCTCAAATCGCCTCGCCTGTTCCCCAGATGTTGCATTTAAAATGTGTGCGTGAAATGTATTTTGTTAAGGTCAACGAGTGAGTTTCGTAGTAATAGACGATTTTTGTTGTGTGTGTGTCGCACAAATTACCCTTGCAAAAAATGACAGACTGTTTTGCAGCGGTAATAAGTGTTATGGCTATCCCCGTCCGGTCCGCCGCGACCGCCGGTGGCCCGTGTTGCTCTATGCTTTTACCAAGGGTTTACAACAGTAATACACCAACTCATGTTGTCAACCTAGGTATAATACCACTCACATAACAAAGCCTAAAAAATAGGTACATTCGTAGAAATTTAAGAATTACATTTACATAGTAAGCAAGGTACGTTTTTATTGGGTTCGAAAAAAGATGCCATATTCGTAATATTCATCCTACCTACCTCGAAATTGACGCCCACATTACTCACATGCCCTTGTCATTTAATTTTAGCGCAATGTAAAATGAAAATCAAGAAAGTTTCGTTAGCTGAAGCAAATTTTTTCTGTTTTGGTATGAACAGTAAGTTTACTGCATCATCACGCGGTATCCGCTATCGTAGGCGCAGGCGGATTTTATCAGTTTGCAAGAAGCAACTGACGATTAATTAATTAACGCCATCTATTGGCGTGTTTCTTAACTATGACGGGAAATAATGAATAGTTTGTTCAAGTTTCTGCAACTGCGCAACCTCTTTATCAGCGTATCACGAAACGTTAGCTATAGATGGCGGTAGTTGTGACTTTTATGATATTGATTGTACAGTATCCAAAACGAAATATTGAATATCGACTTTAGGAAGGTCACTTCAGCTTATTTCGAGTCTGTAGAGCGTTGTTCACTAAGAAGTGTTCCAAGTGCAAACACAACTTTTTTTGGTATGTAACGAATATCACTAACCAACATTCAGTTCAGTTCAGATGTTAGTAAGTCATTACTGCAGCCTGTAGGCACGCTTAATTTGGTCTGTATTACACAGCCATCAATCAGTGACGTGTGTTTACACATGCACCTGTGTGCGTAGCATATAGAGAATACCAATCGTTGCCCATAAGAGGGGAAGAGGTTGGGTAAGGCGGGTAAATCGGGCGGGACGTCGAAGTGTCCATTCCATAGGTACGTAGTATTATTACATATTCTCTGCTTTAGGCATCTTACCAAAAACCAGAGGTCAAAATGTAAATCGTTGCCATCCTTAAGACCTTAGATGTTACGTCTCTGTGAAAGTTATTATGGGGCCACAAAAGATATACCTACCTACCTACTATTAATATTAGCTGCTTTGATTTTTTCACTCGTCCAAACAATATCTATCTAAAGTAGATACAAGGGTTCCATGTACGCTTCGGCACCCTAAAAAGGGACATCAAAATTCTCGAAATAAAAGGAAGTACCTTTTTTATGTAATGAAAGTGGCAAAGCATGCAGTTCACATTAATGTAGAGTGATGACTGCAGCCTATAGATACCCACACAAAGACCAGAGGACAAAACGCAGATGCGTTACCACTCCTGAGGCCTACCTGTTATGCCTCTGTGCTGGAAATTACAGGGCCGTACATTACCACCTGACCGGAACACGATAGTGCTGAACACTACCATTTAGCGGCAAGTATATTAGGTAATGCGGGGGTGCCTAGGCCCGCGAGCTCCGTCACTGGAGCTCTACTACCAGTAAAAACCTAATTATTTCCTGTTCAAACATAAGAGTTTTCTGACGAAATATGTACCCACCAACATCATTAAAGAAACTAAATTATTAAATCAACCTTTTTCTAAAACGGAAAAGTTGTTACTGAATTTTAGTTGCGGTATGTTACATAGTTATTTTTTTTTAATTGATATTAGTTTTTTTCATAACGAATGCATCATAAAAAGGCTGAGGAATGAAAGCAATTAGTTGCAGAGCAATGATTTATGGTTAATCTTTGATCAGCTTCTTACTAAGTACCGTTCTTCATAGTATGAATAGCTTAGGATCCCACTACAGAATCATTTCGTTCATCCAGATATGCTGCAAACCTAATTTTTACGGATATTTATAATCTAAAGAATATATATCCACTAGGTCGCCTATGAAAAAATGGTCGCAAGTATTTTTTTATATATTTTTTTAAATAAATATTTTTTTACTTGTTCTTTTTCATTAAAATTACGTTTACGTCACGGCAATATGTAGGCTGAATAATCACAGGCTGAATAGTCAGTTGTGCACTTAGCCGCCCCTAAATAGTCCATAACTTTAATAGGTTATTTACTTATCAAATTAAAGCATTTTTTTTTTCACATTATGATAAACGGGAGCCAAATTTAATCGGCCGAATAAAAGAGTTGCTGGCCTGCTAAAAATTCAAAAAAAAAAAAAAATCTACTTGCGGCTAAATTTTGATTAGAAACCTAGTGGATACATATTCTCTAGATAATAAATATGCGGAAAATTATGTTTGCAGCATATTTAGATGAACGAAATTATTCTGCAGTGGGATCCTATACTAGAAGTAATGTATGGAACAGTAAGTATCAATCTCCTTTGGATATACGATTATAAAAACGCTTTTACTAATTGTATACTTATGTACCTAAACACGGTAAATTACCAAAACAACAATTTTATTAATTTTTGTGTTTTTTTTAAAGAAAAATGGAAAGAAAAATTTGACTTCAGGCGAGACTCGAACTCGCGGCCTATTTCACAAGCATGTGTTAATGCGAAATAATATAATAAAACAATTATTAAGGGTAAAAGCGACTTCTGTACGATATTCAATAAACTGCAGTCTATTAAATCGGTTGCCTAACTAGCATAGCTTGGCAATAGATGGCGCTGCTGCTGCCACCATAAGGCAATGCAATAAATGTGAAGGAAAGATTTGACAAATCGGGCAGGACTTCGGTAGCTCAGTTGGAAGAGCGGCTGGACTAGATTCCCAGTGGCCGCGAGTTTGAGTGTCGCCCGAAGTCAATTTTTCTTTCCATTTTTTTTTTTAAATATTTCACAAGCATGTGTTAATGCGAAATAATATAATAAAACAATTTTTGACTGTTTGTTCCGGCTAATCTTGAAAATGGCTATGAGGACGAAGCCGCGGACACAGCTAGTCAATACGTATTTGAAGGTGGTAGAGCTCCAGTAACGGAGCTCGCGGGCGTAGGCACCACCGTATTACCTTATATACTTGCCGCTAAATGGTAGTGTTCAACACTATCGTGTTCCGGTCAGGTGGTAATGTACGGCCGTGTCATTTCCGGCACAGATCTGCACGCATCTGCATTTTGATCTTGGTCTATGTGTAAGTGTATCAGCTGCAGTCATCACTTAACATCGATGTGAGCTGCATGTTTGTTTGCCACTTCCATTACATAAATAAAAAATCTGATATAAACAGACTTGGACGTGCTATCTCTAAATCATACAATTTAATTGTGATTTACGAATATCGTAAACAATGAAATTATTGTCACAGGTCATGCATATCTACCACAACGTGATAAGAATAGATTACTTGTTCGTTACAATGTAATGCGTTACGAAACAGAGGTATTTAGAATAGTAATATTATTATATATGGGTATTTATAATACCCCATCTTTTTTTTAAAGCAAAACCTTATCTAAACATGGGCACAGTGTTCTCTTGGTATATAATAATAATTATTATTATGAGGCTCACGTTGGGCGGCTGGGTCAAGGGCCTGATGCAGAAGGTGGTGCTACTCGCCACGAAAACTGAGGAGATGCCTCTCTCTGCGTCCCTAACCACCGGTAGCTTAGACCCTGTTCCCGCATATAAAAAAAACAGACTATTTTTTATGTTTTTTATATTTTTGTTTCGTTTGTTTTTGATATTTATAATATATAATATGTAAAAAAATGAGTACCTATCGATATAAACAAGTGAAATAATAATAATTATTATTATTTGTTTTTGTTATTATAGTTGTATGTAAAAAATATTGAATAAGTTTTAAAAGAAATGAGTCGAATAATAATGGCAACCCTTGATACGTCCCACAGCTGGGCACGAGTCTCTTCCCTTCTTGGGAGGAGGCCTGGAGCTTACTCCACCTCGCTGCTCCAATGCGGGTTGGTGGAGATACGGGTTAGAGGCCTACCCGTTGTCGGAGGCTTTCAAACCGCCCATATGGCCTCTAACAAGGTTTAACGACTTGGCATATATGTTTAAAATAATATATGTCCTTGGTTTTCAGGAATTGGCGCCACCACAAGGCAAGTCATCAATGTTGTTATATTCCATTAATATAGGTATTAGATATAATATATCAATGAGGTAGTTATATAGTTTTCCTATAAAAATGTGATATATCTGAAGGTCATATAACTTTAATGAGTCTATTAGTAAGGTAATGAAGTTTAAACTTAATATAGACATAGACAAAAACACGACTTTTTATTTTGGTAAGTACCTGTAGCTTTTTACTGAAGAGTTAATAAAAAAATATTTATAACTAGCTGACCCGGCAAACTTCGTATTGCCTCAGAATGAAATAATGTGTCGAAGGTTTGATATATACGGACTATTACGATATATATTTGTATGGGAAAATGAAATTGTTTTTTTACTATTCCCCTTCAATTGATTCAATTTTTTTTTACCTTTTAAATATTTCCTGAGCCTCCAGAAAGAATTCAAAACCGAAATTAGCCAAATCGGTCCAGCCGTTCTCGAGTTTTAACGAGACTAACGAACAGCAATCGATTTTTATATTTAAAGAGATTATTATTAAGGTAGATACAGAGTTAATTGATTGAAATTAGCGCATCGCCTCTTGCAGGCAGCCTTTTTACATCAATCTCAACAACATTAAAATTTGTTCTAAGATTTTTAAAATTCATTGGTTTTTAAGTTAACCCCTAAAAAATATTTTTTTGAACTAGTATTTACTCCGAGCGTAGGTTGTTATGCCACGCACATTGCCTAGACAAAATATTGCCATGAGCAGCGGGGCGCTCCCCAGGTTGTGGGTAACGCAGGGACGGCAATATTTTGGCAATATTTTGTTTGGGTGATTTATCAAGATTAATATAAAGTCGTAAAACAAAATATATTATGTTGGTAGGTTTGAACTAGAGGAGCTGCCTGCAAGAGATGATATGCCAATGAAAATTAGCTCTGCATAATTGGATAGCAATATTACGCCATAGTACGGCATGATTTTCAACTTGACATCAATGTAGATCAACAAAATACATATTAGAAATAGAATCAATTGCATGAAAACCCTCTAATCAGAGCGGCCGCGATATAGATAACCTTCCCTATGGGCCGCGATCTACACTCCTTAAAGGAGACAAAAGGAGACAGCCAGGGTCCTAAGGGAGACGTTCAGGGTCCTAAAGACCCAGCACGAACGCCCGAAAATATACGTGGAATATTTATCCAATTAAACGTGTTTTCTTCCTGTAATTAAAAACGTAAAACGTAACTTCACGCCTGTAATCCCCGAAGGGGTAGGCAGAGGTAAATGCATGCATTTAATCATACATGCAAACACCCACGACTCGCCGGTTACGTTTTGGCCCATGTAACAGGTGGCGAACCTGTTGCCATCTCCGGGCACATTACCAAACTCCGGGGTACTGGGAAACTTCCAGAAAATGGAAAAATCCCAATAGAAGCAGAGATAAAGGATTTTAAACCGTTACCTCTGATAGTCCCCGACCCGGGAATCGAACCCAGAACCTCCAGCGTAATAGTAGTGGCCTGCTACCACTACGCTACTGAGGCAGTTAATGCCTAGGTTCCTGTAATTAACTCCTGAAAAATCCCATTACTCTCTGATTAGAGGGTTTTCTTGCAATTGATTCTATTTCTTTTATGTATTAATCGGAACACGAAGGTGCTGATCTCTACCATTTGGCGGCAGCTAGATTAGGTAACGAGGTGGTGCCTACGCACTCGAGCTCCTACACTGGAACTCTACCACACTCCTTTTTAATCTAATAAAAGTGGCAAACAAGCATGCAGTTCACATTGACGTTAAGTGATGACTGCAGCCTATGGACACCCACACAATGACCAGAGGTCAAAATGCAGATGCCTTGCCACTCCTGGGGCCTAAGGTGTGATGCCTCTGTGCCGAAAATTACAGGCCGTACATTACCACCTGACCGGAAAACGATCGTGTTGAACACTACCATTAAGGGGCAAGTACAAGTATGGCGGTGGAGCCTACGCCCGCGAGGTCCGTCACTGGAGCTCTACCACCAGTGAAAGTCTTTAATTCTACTCTTAAAATAGGAGTTCAATAAAAGATGCAGAGAAAAATTGATTGAAGACCCTGCGTGGAAAATAATAAAAATTAATTGATTGCTTATCAATTTACGACAACGGCCGCAACAACAATGTCTCGGTTCAATCGAAACATTGTTGATGTGGTATCTCTCTGTCAGTCCACGGCAGTCCAACTGCCAAAATAGGCAGATGTCTTACTAACAAGATAGTTAGCGTAATTAAATACGTTAAGTCCTTAAAAGCTGAACTCGTTTTCAATAAAGGGCTTCATTTTCAAAAAGGATATTTTTCGTTATCTAACCTAAACTAATATTATAAAGAGGTAATATTATTTTGTTTGTTTGTTTGTTTGTAATGAATAGGCTCAATAACTACTGGACCGATCTTAAAAATTCTTTCACTTTTCGAAAGCTACATTATCCACGGTTAACATAGGCTATATTTTATTTTGGAAAAAATAGGGTTCCGTAAGATATTTGGGTTTTTCAGACTCCTTGGGCAGGCCTAAGTTGATTTGTCTGTATGATAGTTATGGATGGAGTGCAAATTATTTAGTGTTATTAAAAAATGACAATTACAAAGAGTCATTACTGAAAGCGACTAATAAGTAGTAGTGATCTGTGTGTGTATTTATCAAAACAATATCCTATTATTCGTTTTAAGTAAATTTGTCCGTCCAGTACGATCATTCTTAAAATTCAAATACATAACACAGTCATGTCTTGGAACGTCCAAGGGAATTTAGATATTTCGCTGCGGATTGCTAGATCAAGTTTATCGGAACCAACCCCCACCTAACCGTTATATTATATTAAACTTATAACTAATCCATTAACGTATTGCCATCGTTGTGTTAAGGACATTTCAGATTATTTTATTAAATAATATTACATAATAATGTTTAGAATAGGGATAATAGTTTTAATAACGATTTTTATGGTGAAAAATGGTTATGCAGTGATTTATAGTTTAAATGGTGAGTAATAATTACTTTTACGTGTACTATTAGTTTTATTTAATAGGATTAGGAACAGTATTTAGTTTAATTTCATTATATTTCAGAATCCAGTTTCATTACTGTAAATTTATTTAAAAACTTGTAAAATGACATACCTAAGTACTTACCTAATTAAAAAAGTAAGTCTTGTAGTTTTCTGTACGAATTGTGTTTAAAGCTTTATTAACACTTCCAAAAGTAAATTGAAAGTTATTACTTTTGCGGATTTATATTTATTTGATTCCAGTTAATTTAAAAGTAAAATTATTATCAGTGAAATTTACATAAAAATATGTAACTCTTGACGTTATTTACAAAACGCTTGATTAACTTAAAACTGTCTTAACAGCATTTTAAATAAGGTTTAAATATTTTTGGAAATATTTTTTTTAAGGTAAAAATTAATTCACCTGCCAAAAGTAACTTGAAGAAAAAAATAATTTATGTCATTGAAAAGTACCTTTTTTTAAAGATTTTATCGGAATTGAAAATATGCGTGAGATAATACCAAATTTTTAAAAAGCTGTCTAATTACGTTAATTTTTGTGATATTAAAAATAACGATACTAAAAACAGTAATTAATTGTTTAGGCAAATTTGAAGACAAGATCCTATCTATTTATAGACTTCATTCTTAGTAAAGAATCGAAGAGATTTAATTTTTTTTTTTTATGTACTACTCTCTAGTTAGACTTGAAGAAACCCAGATTTACCATGATTCTTATTTTCACTCCAAACAGTTTGAATACATCAAACCTCATTCATCAGTCCGCGGACCATTCGGAGTTTTTTAAATGATATATTACTCTTTGTTTGTTGTATAAAACCCAAAAAAATTGATAGGTAGGTATCACTTGTCTTAACTGTTGCTAGTTATTTACATTAATTAATTTACGGCCCTGTAATTTCCGGAACAGAGGCATAACACCTTAAGCCTCAGGAGTGGTAACGCATCTGCATTTTGACCTTGGTCTTTGTATAGATGTCTATAGGTTGCAGTCATCACTTAACATCAATGTGAACTGCATGCAAGACATAGCATGCAAGCCATTTCCATTACTAAAAAAAAGAGCTTTATTTATTTATTTACCTTATAAATTTGAGAGAAATTATGCGTGAGATATATTATATACATATATCTCACGCATAATTTCTATATCTCAATTTTTTATAGCTCGAAATGGATAAAATTATCGATTGATTTAATTTATTTTTAGTCTCGGGAAAACCCGGTGATCAACCTTTAAAAACTGACCGTTAGTTTTTTACTTCTTAACGTCCAATTAAATACGAGTGGTTATAGTCTATAGGTAATATACAAAAGCGAAAGTTCACTC
Organism: Macrosoma leucophasiata; assembly: GCA_036365455.1. Taxonomy (NCBI): domain Eukaryota; kingdom Metazoa; phylum Arthropoda; class Insecta; order Lepidoptera; family Hedylidae; genus Macrosoma; species Macrosoma leucophasiata. The sequence goes on from JAWQUS010000010.1 coordinate 2,607,824, forward strand.
ACTAATCACAAAATCTCAGAAACTGGAGTGTAGTATTGTGTGTAGTGCTTCGAGTTTAAAATTTAGCTTGAGGGTTTTTTTTAGGATGTAGGTGTAGGATGCAAAACAGTCTGTATTTTTTTTGCGGGGAGAAATATGTGTGACACACACACGCACACTACAAATATCTATTAGGTAGTCACACCTTGAATTTAACAAAACATATAAACAATTTCACACACACATTTAAACATCTAGGCGATAAGCGTAGGAACACTTGTGCTTGTACTTTTACAGAGGGGAAAGCCTGCATATGGCTCAGTGGCAGGGACGGCGGGGGCGGTCCGCACTGGGTGCTAGAAACTCATTTATTAATTTAGGGTGACAGACACCTCTTATGACACGTCAAAAACAAACAAAGTAAATTATAGTGAATAACAATTGATATACATGTCAAACAAGATAAAAAATATATGTGTAGTCAATAATATCAGTAAGATAAAACTAAATATAATAAACTAGTAAAAATAAAACTAAAAAAGTATATCAGTAGAATGTCTCATTTCCCCCTTTACAAACTGATAACAAAGAGTAAAAATAAAAGAAAAAGAGTCATTCTTTGTCATTCACTGGCACAGTCCAATTTGCTCTATGGTATCAGCACACTCGTCATTGGCAACGACCTAAGATTCTTTCAATAAAAAGTGGGACATGGATTCGGCGTGTTGACCTAAGCAGCTTCGTTTGTTGACATTGGAGGTATTAAGTTCAATACGCCCGAAGATAATTATCTTTTTGGATGGTAGTAGAGCTTCAGTGACGGTCATGCGCGCAGGCACCACCACATTACCAGCTACATCATATTTTCTTTAATGTAGATATTCGGGTTATTTCACCCATAATAAAAACAATACACAAACAGGAACATGTTTTTTGTTACATAAGTAGGTAGGTATAGAAAAATAACAAAATCAGTTATAATTAATTATTCGAAGTTATCATGATATAACTGTACATCAAGAATAAGAACTTGAAATAAAAATCAAATTTATAAAATATATATTTGTCATTTTAAATTGGTAGGTAGTGCGCTTGCACTATGTAAGCCGGTCTCATTGGCTGGTTTTTATTTAATGCTTGCTAATGCGTAAAACCTAATGCATATAATTCCTAATTTGTTTTTGCGTGAACTTGAAAGGTTAAATTACCATGTTGACCATGTTCAAAAGTTTTTATAGATTTAGATTTTTCCGCTCGAAAATTAAAAAATTTTTTTTTTTTTATTTTCTATGATGATAATTCTCGGGTATGGCAACGTATCACGACATTGAAATCTGTGGTTTCATGTTGATGTTACGGCATTTTTAAAGGTGGTTTGTTGTTTGTTGTTTCTTGGCACCATTCATTGTAGGATGATCTGCGATATTTTTTTGTTACAGTAGAATCCTGAGACATGTGCAACAGCGTATGAAAATGTGTCAAAATGGATTCCAGCTTTTTTTATGAAATGGAAGTGGCAAACAAGCATGCAGTTCACATTGATGTAAAATAATGACTGCAGCCAACAAAGACAATGGTCAAAATGCAGATGTGTTACCATTCCTGAGGCCTATGGTGTTATGCCTCTGCCATCGATTCTTCTCGTGCCGGCAATTACAGGACCGTACATTACCACCTGACCGGAACATGATAGTGCTGAACACTACCATTTGATGCCTACGCCTGCAAATTCCGTCACTGGAGCTCTACCACCAGTAAAATCTTTCTATGACGTTGATGATAAACTTAATGAAATTAAATTAAGAAATTCTTTTCCAGAGTCAATGTATCACCGGATGCCACCTTTGTTCTTAGAAGATCGGTACGACACGTGTTTTTTTGATCCAGATGGTAACTACTGCTCAGCTCAAATCGACCTGGTGTCTGACACTCAAAGTGACCTCCTTGATATGATAAAGGTAAAGCTATATCTACTATTTTCCCTCCAGGGCATTTTGTTCGCAATGTAGGAATTTTGAAACGAACTTCCCTCTGAGGTGTTCTATTGGTGCTACAATATGGGATTCAAACTCAAATATTTACTTCAAATTGGTCTTGTCTACAAGGACACTTTTGCATTGTTAGTTTACAAGTTACCTGAATGACTTATTAACTTTTAATTATCATTATTCAATACGTATTAATAATTATCAATAAATAAAATTTATCCGATTTTGCACATCAAATCTTTCAATTCCCTCATAGATATCCTTCATAGATTCACTTGGCAGGGTTCCAAGTGCAGGCACTACTGAGAAGAACTCCGCTACCGAACAAACACAGAGTGTTGTTCTTTTAGTCTTTTAGTTAAAAAAAAAGCTGGCGCTAAGACAGTGCTGGGGTCCTGAATACTGTCAGTGTGTTGGAAACACACCTCGGATTGCAAAAGTCCACAGGTGACAAACACGAAAAAAAAACTGACTTACTGGTTGTAAAGTTCTAGTATAGGATTTCGAGGGCGAAGGCACCAAATTTATCTGCTGCTAAATGGTAGTATTCAACATTATCGTGTTACGGTTAGATGGTAATGTTAATAATAATAACGTAATAACGTAATATCAAAATATCAAAGAGACACAACATCTAAGGTCTCAGTGGTGGCAAGTGTGGCAACGCATCTGCATTTTGACCATCTGGTCTTTCTGTGAGTGTCTATAGGCTGCAGTTATCATTTAACACCAATGTGAACTGCATGCTTGTTTGCCACCTTTGTAACATAAAAAAAAGTTTTCAATAATACTTAGGTACTCCCCGACTACGGAGGAACCCAAAACCTTAACGTGGCAGTAGTAGCCTATATCACTAGACCAATAAAACAGATATAGAAAAATAATCTTGCAAATCGGCCGACAAACAACTAAAAAATTGAGTATCATACAAACAAAAAAAAACATACTTGTCGAATTATGAACCTCGTTCTTTTTGAAGTCGGTTAAGATGTTTATATGTGAATAATAAACCTTTAACTTTTGTAGGAATATTCTGAAGATACTACAAAACACTTCAATCATACACGTCTTCTATACGGTATTTGTGTAACACAGACATGCAAACAGTATATGGGAAACACAACGGACGTAAGATTGATCCTTGAAAGATGTCTAAATGAATCCATGTGGAATAATTACAAACTGAAGACGAAAGTATTAAATACTGTACACTGTCTTCCTAAAGACTTCTACAAGGATATATACATGAGTGATATAATTGTAGCTGGTTTACTTTTTATTCTGTTGATCTTGAACATTATCGGATGTGCCTACGATGCGATTTACGTCACCGATATCAAAAAAGGTAAATACATTAATTATGAATATTAATTATTTTAGATGATTGTAAAACATATGCTTTTTTCGCATCAGTAAAACATTAAAAATGTGTAACTCGATGATTTTAATTATTTACAAATGTAAATAATTAAAATCATTTTTTATATTTGTAACTGGCGTAAACACACTGTTTACAAAATCACTGTTTTTAAACACTCTACATCATTTACTACGAACTACACGTAGTACACAGGGCAAAATTTAACGGTTGTTTTGCCGCATTACAATTATTTGTCTTCAGTAGTAAGTATTATCGAAACACATATTTTTTTATAACAACAAATGTGATCATCATATCTATCGAAAGCGCAAGAAATATTAGTAATTTACTAAACGTTACGTATTTACATGGACGCACACCACCGTGCGTGGTGACAAAAAGAAAAAAAAACCAGTAAATATTCATAAAATTACAGAGCAAAATAATCTCACTTGCCTTGCAATACCGCATAACGTATAAAAAATAAAAATAATATTTTATATGGATTGTTACTACCAAGACCAAATTATTTTGCTGAGAATGGAAAACAATTTCACGGTATATAAAACGTGGTATTTTTGTCAGCTTTAACGGTATCAAATTGCTTGGTATATGACGAAGAGAAAATACCAAATAGGTAAATAATGTCTCTGAAGATTGTCTTTTACATTGAGATAGAAATGGAGTTGGAAACCGTCAGCGCGCTTTCCGAACAGCTATTCAGCAAGGTTTGCTTATTTTTCTTCGGTAAATTTATTTACTCCTTGATTTTGTGCACGCTAGGGGAAGTATGATTAATCATACAATCTTAATTTTATTCACTAAAAAAAAACATCTTCCAGATCACCCATATTACGTTTCTACTTGTTTTCATAATCATTGCTTCTTTTTCAGGTAACCGGTTGTTACTCAGTTTTTCAATCAAAAGAAATTGGTCAAAGCTAGTAAGCTATGAAAAACCAAAAGATGAACGAATAGATCGTTTAAAAGGATTTCACGGAACAAGGTAAAACTTTACAATATATTTTATATGTCCTGAAGTCACTTTGTTTGGATTCAGTATTGGCCATAGATTTATTATGCTACTTTTTAAGTCTATGGTATTGGCTTTGTCTTTAAAAACGTCAGTCGCAATAAAACAGTGCTAGAGAATGTGTGTATTTTATTCATTCTTGATTTAGTCCTAAACGCCATCAAAACCTACAGTCCACACTCAAACTTATACACACACTTGTTTGTTACAAGTACTCAGTTCACATTGATGTTAAGTGACTGGAGCCTATAGACATTCACACAAACATCAGAGGTCAAAATACAGATGCGTCGCCACCCCTGAGACCTTAGTTGTTATGTCTCTGTGATAGTTATTACGAGGTCATACAGTTTTATGCAGATTTCTTCATCCTTATTTTTATTTCCTGATTCTTTTGATCATTCTCTTCTTTTAGTCGCTTTCCAGCTTTATTTATGTTGGTGACAAAACGAACATGTAGTTCTCATGGATGTTAAGTGATGATTACAGCCTATAGATTTCTATTAAAACACAAAAAACAACTTTCTAATGCAAATGCCATTGCCATGCATGCCATGCAATTGCCACCTTGAAACCCTAGTGAAAATATACATAGTAATTTAACAATATACAAAATGAAGAAATCACACTTATACCCTTTCCCTTTTTTTTTCAATTTCAGAGCTTTAAGCATAATGGTAGTGATTATTGGTCATTCCATATTACCCTTCATTGTCAGCGTTGAAGATCCACTTCTTTTGGAAAATGCAAGTGTATTTCTATATTTGTATTGATATCTACGGCATTTTTTTTAAATAATTCGGTTGCTTAGTGATTACTCGACTACTTCATTTGTAATAACAATATTTGTTTCTTTTTCATAATCAATATCGTCACATTTTATTTCAGGCCTATAAAAACCTGTCGTTACACATAGTTTTCAATGGCAGTATGATAGTTCAACTATTCTTTTTAATATCCGGTTGTTTGCTAGCATTTGGATTAGAAGTATACACTGAGAAGCGTTCACTGAATTGGACTTTAATACCTAAGGGTATTTTGTTAAGAGTTCTGAGGTAAGCTTTTTCAACATTTATGTTAGTTTGAGTTAGTTACGTATAAAGTTTTTCTTAGTGACTTTATTTTTTTTTTATGTAAAGTTATGTGAAGTGGCAAACAAGCATGCAGTTCACATTGATGTTAAGTGATGACTGCAGCCTATAGACATCTACACAAAGACCAAGGTCAAAATGCAGATGCGTTACCACTCTTGTTGTTCACCGTGCTATGCCCCTGTGCCGGAAATTACTGGGCCGTGCATTACCACCTGGTCGGAACACGATAGTGCTGAACACTACCATTAAGCGGCAAGTAGGTATATTAGGTAATACGGTGGTGCCGACGAAAGTGGGCCAATACATTCCATATTGATGGTTTACACTGTTGCTTATAATTATCTGAATTAAAGTAGACTAAAACGTTTCAAAGACAGTAAACAAACGAATGAATGCGCTGGTGTCAATGTTGATTTACCAAAAAAAAAAAAAAACTATTGCTACTTTCTACATAGGTGTTTTAAAAAAAAGAACTTGAGTCTTTATTCTAAAATCGTCAAAAGGATCTAAAAATAAACATTTCTAATTGCTGATAAATTTAATTAATTGTTTGTAAACAATTCAGATAACTTTAATTGTTTTTGAAATAAAACTAGTTTTCGGATTTATCTCGCGTATATTAACTAAAATGATTATTTAAAATCGAACCTACAATATTAAATTGTTTTCTACAGGTTGGCACCATCCTATTTTGTTATGTTGGGTATACGAGCAACGTGGTTCAGATTCATCGGATCAGGACCTTTTTGGCGGGTACGTAATATATTTTATTAAATAATTTCCAGCTTTTAACGTGAGACTCTGTAACTCCTGTAAGTTCTGATATTTAATGAGGTAAATGAGCATCGTTCAAATCAAATTTGTAGAAACAAAATTCTAAGATTAAATTACTATGAAATATATTTTAAAGAAAAATGGAAAGAAAAATTTGACTTCAGGCGAGACTCGAACTCGCGGCCACTGGAAATCTAGTCCAGCCGCTCTTCCAACTGAGCTGCCCGATTTGTCAAATCTTTCGTTCACATTTATTTCATTGCCTTATGGTGGCAGTAGCGCCATCTATTGCCACACTATGCTAGTTAGGCAATCGATACAATAAACTTTGCAGTTTACTAAATATCGTAAAGAAGTCGCTTTTACCCTAAATCATTGTTTTTTTAATATTATTTCGCATTAACACATGCTTGTGCTTTGAAATGTTATCTAGAGAACCTAAAAAAACATTTTATATTGGCGATGTTTGAAATACCTATTCTTCACTTGTGGATATAAAACGTTTAAATATAATCATATAAATGAAACTGTTAGCAGATTAGAGCGAAGATTAAAGCATAATTACATTAAATATCGGAAATATTACTAGTGGTAATATTTTTACTGGTGGTAGAGTTCCAGTGTAGGAGCTCGAGTGCGTAGGCATCATTGCATTACCTAATCTATCTGCCGTCAAATGGTAGTGTTCAGCACTATCGTGTTCAGGTTAGAATGTAATGTATGACCCCGTATTAACTATCACAGAGAAATAACAACTAAGGTCTCAGTGAATCTGCATTTAGACCTCTGTTTATAGTGATAACTGCAGCCGATAGACATCTACGTTACATTAAAAAAACCGGCCAAGTGCATGTCGGGCCACGCGCAGTGTAGGGCTCCGTAGTTACAGTATATAATTATATATTTCAATATTTTCTATGGAGTTGTTCGAAATTTTCGAGTAAAATACATATGGTCGACTATTAATCGCAAACTTGCAAGGTTAACTTAAGTGTGATAGTTTTCCTTTTAATTTCATTATATGTAGCTACTGTTGCCGTAACGTCTGAATTTCTAACAACAACCGTTTAGTTCGTAGAGGCAAGAGACACTTGACTCTGACGAAAAATTGCAACTTAAAGCTTAATTAGTCACGTATTTTTAAAAGACCTATCCAACTGCCTACACCCCACACTATATGGAAATCAGAAATAAAAAAACTATCCGCACGTTTCAAGGTTTCCCTAAATATATATATTTTTTCATGTTTTTATTCTACCACTTTGTCGGCGTACTTAAGGTGTATACTTGTGCTAAATTTCAAGTCTCTAGTACCAATAGTTTTTGCGCGAAACCTCGGACGGACAGACAGACAGACAGACGGACATGGCGAAACTATAAGGGTTCTTTGTTTACTACGAAACCCTTAAAAACTTTGAATAAATTAATTTTTTTGCGATTTACTAACAAATATATATTTAGAGATCTTTGCGCAAGATCTGCGGTGTATCACTCACCGATTGCGTTCGTAATGAAGATGTAAGAAAAAGACTTTGTGTGAATGATAGTATCGGTGTAAAAATGAAAAAAGGCATGCTCCGATGGTTCGGGCATATAGAAAGAATGTCGAATGAGCGAATGACTAAACAGATACACAATGCGAATGTGGATGGTTGCAGAGGCCCAGGAAGACCAAAACTGACCTACCATGACCAAATAGGTCGAGTTCTGTCTGATGGTGGGGTCAAAAGTCTTAGGAATCGGCGTGCATGTATGAAGAGAATGATGAAGGTAGACGAGGCACGAGAGGTTTGTCTGAACCGGGATATCTGGCACTGCACACTCTCTGCCTACCCCGTTAGGGACCTGGCGTGAAGATACATACATACATACATATATATTCACCTGTTGAAAAGATCAAAGCAATTAAAATCCCAACCGATTCTACTTTTATAACCAAGCCTCCAATTCGTGAATTACCCGACCCGACCGGTTCTCTACGGGCATTTATTTTGAGAGGTATTTTATTATAACATTCATAATCATGTTTTGGAATTGTATCTGGTCAATGAACTAAATTATGTTTTGATTCATTGATTCTTAATGTCAATGAACCTGTGTAATTGGTGCATGGTAGGTTCATGTAAGAGGTAAGCATGTTGTTAGTACGTATGTAACTTCATGTCTTTAAGAGATAGGCAAAGGAACATTCCCAACAAAATTCTTATAGCATTCAAGCTCGACCAAGGGATTGAAGTCAGGACACTAGGCGTAGTAATAAAAATAAAATGCACACCCGTTGGTCGAGATATGCGTGTAGCGACAGCAAAGAACGAATCACGACTGGTGGTTATGATGCGTCACGCGTGCGTCGCGGTATTGGCCAATCATTGTATCGTTAAGATTCTTCGTCCCTTGCACTTCACTTCGTACCACAAGAGAGACCCAGTAAATCTATTCTGAGGGCTAGTGAAGGTCAGCGTCCGGTAACTTTCGGTAATGGTTTGGAAGCTATGGTATGGATCTCGGTTGACGGATCAGGGTTTCCCCTCTGTCAAAGTGCAATAGGTATTTGACTTCGCTACCAAGCTTACAGAATGATTCAAGCCACAATTATATTTATTTATTCGCAGTTTCAACATTTTTCATTTTATTCCGATTCGAATAGAAAAATAGTTTTATATTATGTTTTTTTTTTAATTTTCAGCGTGGCGTTGCAATAGAAGTCAACGATTGTCGCCGCAATTATTGGCATCACTTGCTTTTCATCAATAACTACATAAACCCATCATACTGTATGATAGAGTCATGGTAAGATTTTCAGAAAAAAAAATATGCACGATAGCGGTAGGACTATTTTTTTTTCTGTAATGGACGTGGCAAGCAAGCATGCCGTTCTCATTGATGTTTAGTGATGACTGCAGCCTATAGACACCCACACAAAGACCAAGGTTAAAATGCAGATGCGTTCCCACTCCTGAGGCCTGTGATGTGCCTCTGTGCCGGAAATTACAGGGCCGTAAATTACTACCTGACTGGAACACGATAGTGCTGAACGCTACCATTTAGCGGCAAGTATATTAGGTAATGCGGTGGTGCCTACGCCCGCGAGCTCCGTCACTAGAGCTCTACCACCAGTAAAAAATATAAATTATTCTTATATGTATGCATACATGAGTAGGTACTTCTAGTAGTTAATTTATTCGTTTTACTTGAGTCTTTGGACCTCTGCAAGTTTGTTGTAACCATCTACTTTAGAATTCTATATTTTGTTATTCGCTCTTGAAAAAATATTTCCACACGCCCAAACCATTGGAGCGTGTCTGTTTTCTATGTTTACTTCGTCACTCTTATCACTCAACGCTCCATTCTTAGATATTTATTCAATCGAACGCGATCTCATTAATAAAAAATTAAATTATCTTCATTTAGGTATATAGCAGCAGATTTGCAAGTATACATAATAGGCCTTATTACCATAGTGCTGGTGAAGACACCCAAGGCAAGAAAGGTGGTGCTGGCATTGATGTTCACCGTGAGTCTCATAGTACCAGCAGTGCAAACGTACATCCAAGACTTGGATGGACCTCTTTTGGTGTCACCGGAGTAAGAATTAAATTAAATTTTTATGATAATAAAAGAAGAAAGTAAGCACTCTGATGATAAGTGTATGTATGTATCTTCACGCCAGGTCCCAACTTACTCCAACGCTATTATATGGAAGCGAGAACTGGGTATGCAGAAAAGTGCATGAAAGTAAATTTAACGCGGTCGAGATGAGATCGTTGCGCAAGATCTGTGGTGCTCACCGATCGCGTTCGTAATGAAGATGTAAGAAAGAGACTTAGTGTGAATGATAGTATCGGTCTAAAAATGAAAAAAGGCATGCTCCGATGGTTCGGGCATATCGAAAGAATGTCGAATGAGCGAATGACTAAACAGATACACAATGCGAATGTTGGTTGCAAAGGCCCAGGAAGACCAAGACTGACCTACTATGTCTAAATAGGTCAAGTGCTGTCTGACGGTGGGGTCAAAAGTCTTAGGAATCGGCGTGCATGTATGAAGAGAAAGATGAAGGTAGATGAGCTTCATGCTGTCTGTAGCTGATGTAGCTGATGTTTCAGAACCGCCCGTTATATCTTCGTGTTCGATGCAACGTTCAATCATATATATAAGACAGGGCATAACAATCTGTCTAGCTTTATCATTGGGATAGTTATGGGTTTCGTGTATTACAAACTCCAAAAACAGAAGGAACACTTTCACAAATATAAGGTAAATAGTATTGTTTATAACTAAATTATAAGTTGTTATTTTAAGCTATCAGACCTGAGTTTATTATTATGTGTCTCGTCAGCACGGGGTCCTGTTTGAATCCCGGACTTATGTTAGGCTTGCACGGGGACATGGGTCTAACACGTTGAGGCCTTCGAGAATTCTGATCTAGTGGGTCGCATTCGGGTTCAGGTTGCATCAATAGTTAATACAGACACAGAAAGGCCCCGGAGATTACATGTAGCTATTGTGATCAGAATTGACTTGACAAAGTTTGGGCTATGTGAGTGAACTGCGGGGATTAGCTGGCTGGGCCTATAGAGTGAGATCCGGCACCTGCCTATATTCAACATCTCATATTATTGAATCCTTCTTTAGGCAGTTGGTGACTCGTCTCTCCTGGCTGTTGTCAGTTCCCCAAAGCCCCAAGCTTTGGGGAACTGACAACAGCCAAACCGATGTCACGGCGGGTAACGCTGGCGTGATAGGTTCGGGATGTCGAGAGGTACTGTACCGATTTCATTATCGCGAGCGAGTAATCTCAAGCTCTTAGTGGGCTTGCCTGCTATTACGCCATTAGCCAATGAAGGCAAGCCAGAGGTGGGGAGACCTGATGCTCTCTGCCCGGGCGACCTTACGGTGGACGAGGCGGAGCCCTATTCTCTCGGCGAAACTCAAGATAATTGCGGAAGGTGGTGTCGCTCAATACTTACTAACAGCTCGTCAGAAGCTGCTCTGCTCTCGCTTTTTGAATTAGCTTATTAGCTTATTCAAAAATAAAAATAATAAGCTAATGCAGTTAACATACCAGCATTATAAGACTTTATATTTTGATAATAAATTACTAAATAATATGAAACTAATCCTAAACCATCTCAAAGTCACTGGACTACCAAATCATCACGTCACATGTTTACAATCGATGAATGCTTGCTAAATACTGCCAAATATAGTACAAATCCTTCCTTTAGACATTTAAAAAAAAACTTATACCAGTATATTTATTTTACAGAAATATAGTTTTGTCTTCTTATGCGTGCTCATAGTTACTCCGGGAACTCTGCTGATTGCGAAATTTTTCTATATGGATGGACATAGAGCTTCGATCTTTGCCAGAGCAGCATACGCTGCGCTTATAAAACCATTGTTTTGCATTTTGGCAGGCATTATTGGTTTGGGAATGGTGTTAAAACTTGACAGTAAGTTTTGCGATTGTGTAATTTAATTTAAAATACTCACCACCTGTTCATTTTCAGGGAGACTTATCAATTAATTTTAACTGGTGGTAAAGCTCCAGTGACGGTGCTCGCGGGCGTAGGCACCACTGCATTACTTAATATACTTACTTGCCGCTGAATGGTAGTGTTCAGCACTATCGTGTTTCGGTCAGAAACACAGAAGTACACACACAGAAGTCGGCACAGAAGTATAACACCTTAGGCCTCAGGTGTGGTAACGCATCTGGATTTTGACTTTGGTCTTTGTATGGGTGTCTATAGGCTGCAGTCATCACTTAACATCAATGTGAACTGCATGCTTGTTTACCACTTGCATAACATAAAAAAAATCTAAAACTGTAGTCTACTGTCACATCTTAATCTCTAATTTCTAATCTTATATGTCTCCTTTTTATCATAAGTCTGTTTCTACGGTTTTGAGGAAGCAGAAGCGTATTAGGTATCTTGACGAAGAAATCTTGTTCTGTGTTTTTCTTTTAATAATGGCAACCCATTATACGTCCCACTGCTGGGCACGAGTCTCTCCCCTCTTTGGGGGGAGGCCTGGAGCTTACTCCGCCACGCTGCTCCAATGCGGATTGGTGGAGTTTGAATTTGGTTTTTCTATTACCATAGTTCAATATTATTTCGCATTAACACATGCTTGTGAAATATATTTTATTTTTAAAGAAAAATGGAAAGAATTTTTTTTTGTTTTTTTTTTCTTTCCATTTTTCTTTAAAAATAAAATATATTTCACAAGCATGTGTTAATGCGAAATAATATAAAACAATTATTAAGGGTAAAAGCGACTTCTTTACGATATTCAATAAACTGAAAAGTCTATTATATCGGTTGCCTAACTAGCATTGTTGGCAATAGATGGCGCTGCTGCTACCATAAAGCAATGCAATAGATGTGAAGGAAAGATTTGACAGATCGGGCAGGACTTCAGTAGCTCTATTGGAAAAGCGGCTGGACTAGATTCCCAGGCCGCGAGTTCGAGTCTCGCCTGAAGTCAAATTTTTCTTTCCATTTTTCTTTAAAAATAAAATATAGTTCAATATTTTTACTTAAAATATTATTGTACTATTCATTTTTCCCAATAACACATGCGAGTAAACTTTAGAAATTAAAGAAAAAACGGAAATAAAAAGACTTCGGGCAGGAATTGAAGCCGCCAGGTCCAGCCGCTTTACCACTAAGCTACCGAAGTAAAGTGGTAAAGCGGCTGGACTGGTTATAGGTCGCAGGTTCAATTCCTGTCCGAAGTCAAATTTTCTTTCCGTTTTTTCTTTAATTTTGAAAATATTATACTCTTTATTATACTCATCTGTTTCTTTCAGATACGTACCGATATTTCTTCGAATGGCGGGGATGGGTCCCTCTCTCGCGTATATCGTACTGCGCCTTTATTTCGCACGTGTTCATTATTCGCATCATGATTGGAAGTATTGGAACTACGTTAAGGCTCAGCACCTTTGTGATGGTATTATTTATCTATATTTCTATATTTTTTATAAGTTTTAGTGCGACATCAACAACAACAATGTGTGTGCATTATAATCCTTATTATTAGTCACGACTTCTTCTAGTTTTATAGCAATTTGGCTGTAAGAGACGGACAGACAGACAAGCAAAGAATCGCATCCGGCTGACATTACAAAAACGCAACACAAAAAAAAAAAAAGTTTTCGCCTTGTGGAACCAGATTTTAAAAATACGAAAAAATGGCCTATTCGCTTAATATTAGACGTAGCAGATTTTTTTTATGTAATGGTATTGGTAAACAAGCATGCAGTTCACATTGATGTTAAGTGACGACTGCAGCCTATCGACACCCACACAAAGACCAAGGTCAAAATGCAGATGCTTTACCACTCCTGTGGCCTAAGGTGTTATGCCTCTGTGCCGAAAATAACGGGGCCGTACATTACCATCTGACCGGAACACGATAGTGCTGAACACTACCATTTAGCGGCAAGTATATTAGGTAATTCGGTCGTGCCTACGCCCACGGGCTCCGTCATTGGTGCTCTACCACCGGTAAATTAATATCAATGCGCCAGCAATCGATTAACCTTTTGAAATATTCATAGCAATATGTGGCAAAGCTTGGATATTGATTGTGACTACAGAAAGAGCAAACTTAGGTATAAGTAGATGAATTGTTGTAAAACATGACCCATATTTGTTTGTACATAATTACCAGTCGCTCTTATAATGTACTAGCTGTTGCCCGCGGCTTCATCCGCGTGGATGTCGTTTTATAAATAACTAAGTAGCTTATGTTCTTTCTCAAAAACAGCTCTATCTCCGTACCAAATTTCATTAAAATCGGTACAGTCGTTTGGACTTGAAAAGGTAACAGACAGACAGACAGAGTTACTTTCCCCTTTTATAATATTAAACTAGCTGTTGCCCGCGGCTTCGCCCGCCTGGATGTCAAAAAGTAGCCTGTGTCCTTTTTCAAAGTCAGCTCTATCTCTGTACTTAATTTCATTAAAATCGGTTCAGTCGTTTCGACGTGAAAAGGTAACAGACAGACAGACAGACAGACAGACAGACAGAGTTACATGCGCATTTAAAATATTAGTAGGGATAGGGATTATAATATTATAATATTAGTAGGATTTTTTAAAGTTTCTATTAGTTAAAAACGTATATAATTATACGTACGTATATTATATTACGTATATTATTATTACTTTCTTAAAATATACCTGTCTTTTTAGGGATCCGTACCTAAAAGGTAAAACCGGGACTCTATTACTAAGCCTCTGCTTAGTAATAGGGTCCCGGCCTGTCACCAGACTGCATCTCATAAACCGTGATAGCTAGAAATGAAAATATTAAGTGATTAAGTAAAATATAAACGTGATTTTCTTTTATGGTGCGGAACCCTTCGTGTGCCAGCTTGACTCGCACTTGGCCAGTTTTTTTATTTCATTCTCATTGTCTTTTACAGATTCAAAACTGCGTGACTTTTATCGCTATAGCGTATTTAGTGGCGGTGCCGTATTGGTTACTTATAGAAGCACCTATCCTAAAAGCAACCAAAGAATATCTCCTATCTTTGATAAGCAAAGACACGACAGAAGAAGGAGAAGAAACAAAATCTGCAGAAACACGGACGTGAAACGAAATTTGAATAAAAAATTATGTTAGGGGATTATTTTTTATTCAAATTTTGTTTTTCTGTTGTTGAAGATTATTGCAGAAAAGATGCTCAACTGTGGTATTAATTTATTGAATAAAATTAATGAAAAACATTTTGTTCTAAAGTCATTGTTATTTATTTATACCACTACAACTTAATTTTTACCTACATCAGAGAATATGTAATAATACTACGTATAGAATGGACACTTCAACGTCCCGCCCGATTTGCTCGCATCACTCAAGCCCTTCCCCTCTTATGGGCGACGGTTGGTATTTTGTACGTGCTAAGCACACAGGTGCGGGTAAATACTGATTGGTGCCTGTGTAATAGAAACCAAGTTTTAAGCGTTTATATGAAATTTTGGCGGATTGTCCGCGGTGTGCCTATATTTAAACCTACTTTACCCAAAAGTTTCCTGCATCTTTTATGGAAAACTATTTAATTAAGGGTACGATGCCGCACTCGGCAGCACGCAGCAGTGCTGCCGCAGCACCATATTTCTCTATTTTCTAAAGCATTGCTTGCATACGCGACAGTATCGCGTAGCTCGGAATGCAATCTCATATAAACTCATAGATAATATTTCACTACGAGACTATACGGCGGATGCATTAACACCTCCCAGCCAAACTTTCTTAATTTTTGCTGAGTGGCTATAGATGTGTGAGGTCTAGCGTTATCATGATGAAACACCACACCCCTTCTGTTGATCAATTCCGTCCGCTTTCTCTCAACTTCTTGCTTTAATCTCATCAGTTGTTCGCAGTAGAGTTCAGAATCGATAGTCCTGCCTGGTGGTAATAGCTCATAATGAATAATGCCCTTCCAATCCCACCACACACACAACATCACCTTATTGCGAGTTAACCCGGGTTTCGCCACAGTCTGTGAAGCTTGACCGGCCTTTGACCACGACCTTTTTCGCACGTTCTTGTCGTACGTGATCCACTTTTCATCACCAGTTATCAGCTTCTTCAAAAATGATTCGGTTTCATTACGTCGTAATAAAGAATCACAAATGAGTACACGGTTCATTAGGTTTCTTTCAGTGAGCTCGTGAGGTACCCAAATATCGAGCTTGATATGTCGATCTTCACTTTTTCAAAAATGGCATCCATTTTATCCGTAATAGGGCGACCAGAGCGAGGTGCATCTTTGACATCAAAATTTCCGGTTTGAAAACGCTTAAACCAAATTTGTGCTACTCTCACAGACATTGCTCTAGGTCCATAAACATCGAAATTTTTTTCGCGGCTTGCTTTGCATTTTTACCTTTTTTGTAGTAAAAATTTAAAATGTATCGAATTTCTTCATTAGATTCACTCATCTTGACAGTACGAAAAACAAATGAAAATCACACATTTGCCTAATTTGAATTTGGAATTATGGTCTTTAAAATTTTAACTTTCAATGATACAAAAACCAGACAGATACAAATACTACAGCCAAAGAGATTTTATTACAAGTTCATACATACTATAATGCGAAAAGACTTTTTCCTCGTATTATGTACCTATGAGTTGATATGACAGAGACTGCCTTGCATCGGTTATAAACGCTATAGTTACTCCCCTCCAGTTTGCTGCGACCGGTGGCCCGTGTTGCTCTATGGGCACTAGCAAACCAGAACAGACCAGTTCCCTTCCCACCAACAGCACCCGTTCACAAGTATGACGCATGTGGCAGCCATTGCCCTCCTCGACCATGTTACAGAAAAGTGAGCAACCTGCCATACGACGCCGCCAATTAGGTAGTTCCCACAGGAGTCCCTTATAATATTTATAATAATGGCAACCCTTGATACGTCCCACTGATAGGCACGAGTCTCTCCCCTTCTTAGGGGAGGCTTGGAGCTTACTCACGTCGCTCCAATGCGGGTTGGTGGAGATAAGAATTAATGGCCAACCCGCGGTCAGATGTTTTCAAACCACCGACAAGGTCCCCAAGAGTCCCTTAGTTCAAGTAAAATTGATTGTCCAAAAATTATTTATGTCACGTTGGTGCTATAAACAAAACAAATATGCACACATGGATGTTAAGTGATGACAACAGCCTATAGACTGAAATCGGCACAGTAGTTTTTGTGTGAAAACGTTTCAAACATACTTACAAAAAGACGAAAGTTTCCTCTATATATTTTTTTATGTTATGGAAGTGGCAAACAAGGATGCAGTTCACATTGGTGTTAAGTGATGACTGCAGCCTATAGACACTCACACAAAGACCAAGGTCAAAATGCAGATGCGTTACCACTCCTGAGGCCTAAGGTGTTATGCCTCTGTGCCGGAAATTACAGGGCCGTACATTACCAACTGAACACTACCATTTAGCGGTAAGTATATTAGGTAATGCGGTGGTGCCTACGCCCGCGAGCTCTATCACTGGAGCTCTACCACCAGTAAAAATATAGTAGAGAAGTAATATTATAGTAGAGAAGTATATATGAAAGAGGTGTTCAAATCAAAAGTCCTACATAAATATAATTCTTATATTATGTCATAGTAATCTGCTATACACATTGATTAAAACTATTTGTTTATACAGCAGTCTTCTCTTTCTGGTTTCAATGTTGTTCCTTTTATAAAAATGTACCCATTTATTTTACATGCATAACATTAAAACTGAACTAACTCAAAATTTTAACTCTGTTTAATTGCACCTCTCCAAGGTTATATTTTAATTGAATGAATATAAATAGTGTTTGATTTTGAGTGAGGTCAATTTATTACTTGTAGTAGTAAGAACAAAGACAAAACAATGATATCATTTACTGAAGTACAATGAGTTCGACAGTCGTTATAAGAAAGTGTTTGGCAACTTAATTGATGATGTCACAAGAATTTTAAAGCAACTTTACTCTAGGTTTCTTTAAAATTGAGCATAAGAGATAACAGAGTTTATGACAAAATTCATTTGTTATTGTATGAATTAATAAATAAATACCTAATATATGAATAAAATGTAATCCCTAAAATTTCCTTATTGTTATGGAACTTTTTGATTAGTCATTTAATTAAAAATGTTACAGTTTCAATAATTTATTATATCTGTAAGCCTTTTAATCCTTATTAATTTATTGGCAGGTTTGTCGAATTAAGTTATCTTCGAATGATTTTAAAATGTACCAAACGATTATGAATTTATTTAAGTAATTTATTAAGAAATTAATACCAAATTTTTCACAATAACATATGCGAGTGAACTTTAAAAATTAATATCTAATTTCAAAAGAGAATACGTACGGGGATGAGTTGGTTGAATCATTTTTTATTTCGTGATCTAATCACTAAGAAGAAAAGAAAATAATTTTATACTTGTTTTGTCTAATTGTTCAAACAAATATTTACAATATTACAATCAGTATCTACTGATGTCATTATTATTTACGAAATGCAATAAACTGACATTTTTTTTCACTGACACCTTTAGGTATTATTTTCTGGGATGGATATGGCCTTTGCATACCATCAAGTACTACTTGTAAAATGTGAGTTACAATATTAGATACAGGTTTATCTGCACATTGCGCAATATTTTAAGTATTAAATATAATTATCACAATTGGTATATAAAATGTCATATCAAAATTTTGTACCCTGTAATTCAGAGTGCATTTTGTGTGTGTACTCGTAATCTTATTTACAAAAATAGTCCTCGTTTTTTTAATTTGTAAAATTAAGTATTTTAAATTTCACACGACAAAAAATTACATACATTTTTATGAACAAACCTTTGAATCAAAGATGTAATAGCTAACAATATTAAATGTGTAATGTTTGCGACTGATAGAAAATAATATCACCTTATCTTTATCATACCAAAAATATTGTGTTTGAGGTGAAAATGTAATTTTAATCAAGAAGAAATCATAATTCACATTGTATCTTTATTATTGATTCCATTTTGTGATTACCCTGAAGGTATTTAACATTAATGGTAACTAGCTTTATATTGTACATAACCTTAAACTAAAACAAATTCATAGACAGTCCAACACCTCCATGCTTACATGGTAAACAACGGACAAATGGAACACCATATAGACGAGGTATGGAGAATAATATTAACTAACTTTATCACACATGATATTAAACTCCTCCATACATCGCTTGATATCACACCGAGCAAAACCAGACTTAAATTAATTGAGCAAGAATTTCCAAATTCGCTAGCACTCTTTCGCTTTTCCATTGGCAACAACTCCGTTTTGTTGGACTTTTTTGTCTTCGACTTTCTGCTTGACGGAGTCAACTTTGACGTAGCTCCTGTAGTAGAAGTTGCCAAACATGTAGAGGAAGAGACCAGCGTTGAGAGACAACAAGAAGTTGATGAACTTAGGGTAGTTGCAATCGCAGAACATAACGGTGAAGTTATGGTAGAAGATGATCATGAACTGCACCTGAAAAATATTAACAAAATATTATGAGCTTTAGACAAAGATAAAATTGATAAAAAAAACATAATTTTCTGATTTTGGTTTGTGTGAACTGCCTCAGTCTATAGATGATATTGATATCAATTTAGCAAGTGTTATACACGTTATAGGACACAAACTCAAAAACTCAAAAATTAATTTAATCACTTGGAAATAATAGAATTTGCTTGTAATAGGTCAAATTACAAACAAAAAATTAAATCGAATAACAACTGATACGTTGATTCAGCAGTGGTAATGCATTTACATTAAAATCCCTGGTTTCATATGAATGTTGAAAGGCAACAGCATTACTTACTGTCAATATAAACATGTTTGTTTACTACTTCAATGAATTTTAGAAAAATACACACACACGTGCATGTTTGGGTCACTGATTTACATACGTGAACCGAGTTTCAACTCAATCGTTTTGCTACTTTCGTAGAAAATCATCTTTGACAGACGGACAAACAGACAGACGTACGAGTAATCTTACAATAGTCCAAAAATCAAAAAATCTAAATCAAATGTTTTATTTCATATTGATCCACAAGGACACTCTTGCATTGTCGGGTTACAAGCTACTTAAAGTAAATGAACCAATATAAAAATAAAATTTAACAGATAAATCATCAATTTTTTCCATTCATTTATAGAAGAAAAGGAAAAATCTGTTCGTCATAATCATAGTCATTCCGTTTTCCTTTTTGAGGTTAGTACGGAACCATAAAAACTATGACACAGAAAATTAATCCTTACCAATTGCAGGCTAGTAAGGTGCTTCTTCCACCACAGGTATTTTTGGAACTGCGGTCCAAGGCCTGAGATCAAGTAGTACGTGTACATGATGACGTGAATGAAAGAGTTGATGACTCCAAGCAACGTTCCGTGGCCACCTGTAAATGAAAATAATAATAGATAAAAGAAAATATAAAACAGTTTTTGGATAGACGTAAACAAACAGAATGACATTAAAAAACCAGATAATTGCTTCATTCAAAAGTGAACAATAAACAAAATACAGGTTTAAACACTACAGCAATGGTAATATTTAGAAGCCAGCCGCCGATTACGCCATCTTAAATATGACGCGCATTGCTTTTTGGTTTTAAAACTGTATTTTGTTATTTATCACTTTTTAGTGATGCGATTATCCGGTTTTTTAATTAAGATTTTTTTTTAACGGCAAAAATATTTTATATTCTAAACCACAGCATGGCAAAGTGACTTGATCTCCAAGATGACTGTCTGACATTGTTTTCAGATAAATTTCCCTATCCCAGTTCCATTTGAGTAATTAAAACCTTATTATGCTGACAGGTACTTCGTTTTTTTAAATATAGTTTTAGTCAGAAAACGTTTGTATGAGAATAAGAAAAGGGCTGTTTTAGGGTTTTCCCGGCAATTTTTCGAATTCTTCTTACCTTTTAAACCTTCCCTAGACCTCCACGAACATTTCAAGACCAAGATAAGATAAATCCGTTCTCGAGTTTTAGCGGGACAAACGAACAGAATTGATTTTTATATTTAAAGATACGTGTCAATTTTTAATAATATCACAAAAAAATAACTAATATCTTTTATTTAGGTATTTTCTTAATCACGATGATGAAAACAGGATCAGTTTAAAATTAAAAAATAAAGCAAACTTGAAATTGCTTTGGGATAGATTTTATGCTAATTCACAGTATTCAAAAAAATATCCAAATCGGTACAGGCTTTCTCATATTATCGGTGAACATACATAAAAAAGGTTCCGACGAATTGATAACCTCCTCCTTTTTTCGAAGTCGGTTAAAAATGTTTAATTCTATAGTTTAGTTTTGGTTCAACCCCTAAATTAACATATTTTTTTTTTTTTTTGTTGACCTTACCTGGCAAGAATTTAACTCCGATCCAGGCACAGATGGGCATCATAGTGTGATGGTACAGATGAAGGAACGATATCTGCTTATTTTTCTTCCTCAGAACAAAGAATACCGTGTCCAGTAGCTCAATTATCTTCGCAAAGAAGTACCACCATACAGCACCCGCCATCTAGAACATTATAATTAATAATCGTTATCACCTGAAAATCTTAAAGTCAAGGTAGGTACTTAATTTACGAAAACATATTATTACGATCATTTTTAATTACATCACCAACGGAACATGGTGCAAGCGTATTTCCCTACAAATAGGTTTTTACTGACTACCGCTAGATTAGACGTGAATCTCATTTGATTATTTAAACTATTTTACGGATTTATCTTGCGTATAATAGGTTGGGGAAAAAGTCTTTTCGCATTACAGTATGTATAAACTTGTAATAAAATCTCTTTGGCTGTAGTATTTGCATCTGGCTGGTTTTGGTATCATTAAAAGTAAAAATTTTAAAGAACATAATTCCAAATTCAAATGAGGCACATGTGTGATTTTCATTTGTTTTTCGTACTGTCAAGATGAGTGAATCTAATGAAAAAATTCGATACATTTTAATATTTTACTACAAAAAAGGTAAAAATGCAACGCAAGCCGCGAAAAAAATTTGCTAAAAAGATCGACATATCAGTGGTTACGACGTAGCTGAAGAACTGAGAATTGATCACAAAACAGTTTTCGCGCATTTAAAAAAAGCTGGGTACAAAAAAAGCTCGATATTTGGATACCTCACGAGCTCACTGAAAGAAACCTAATGAACCGTGTACTCATTCGTGATTCTTAATTAAGACGTAATGAAACCGAATCATTTTTGAAGAAGCTGATAACTGGTGTTGAAAAGTGGATCACGTACGACAAGAACGTGCGAAAAAGGTCGTGGTCAAAGGCCGGTCAGGCTTCACAGACTGTGGCGAAACCCGGGTTAACAATAAGTGATAAGGTGATGTTGTGTGTGTGGTGGGATTGGAAGGGCATTATTCATTATGAGCTATTACCACCAGGCAGGACTATCGATTCTGAACTCTACTGCGAACAACTCACGAGATTAAAGCAAGAAGTTGAGAGAAAGCGGCCGGAATTGATCAACAGAAGGGGTGTGGTGTTTCATCATGATAACGCTAGACCTCACACATCTATAGCCACTCAGCAAAAATTAAGAGAGTTTGGCTGGGAGGTGTTAATGCATCCGCCGTATAGTCCTGACCTTGCCTCTTCAGATTTCCACCTGTTTCGGTCTCTTCAGAATTCTTTATGCAATGTTAGGTTAACATCACGAGAGGACTGCCAAATCCACTTGTCGCGGTATTTTGATGAGAAGTCCCAAAATTTTTATAGCAATGGGATCATGTCCCTACCTACAAGATGGCAAAAGGTTATCGAACAAAATGGTACATACATACTTTAGTTAAATTTAAATAAACTACATGAAAAAATGTTTTGAATTATCTTAAAAAATGCGAAGAAACTTTTTCCCCAACCTAATATTAAACTTAAATGACTTTTAAAATTAACGTTTGCTTTTTGTTCTTTTTAAGCGGTTTTTTATGACATTTAATTTAGCTATATTTTACGTGTATGCTTTTAAATTTACGATACGAAACTTAATAGAGTACAATAGTCAAGAATAAATGCACTGTTAATATAATTTCAATTACAAATGAAAGGGAAAAAAATCACGTTAAACAGTTATTGTGTAGTTTTCACTGGTGGAAGAGTTCCAGCGTAGGAACTCGGGAGCGTAGGCACCACCGCATTGCCTAATTTATCTGCTGCCAAATGGTGATGTTCAACAGTATCCTATCCCGGTAAAATAATATATGGTCCCGTAATAACTATCACAGAGACATTAGAAATAAGGTCTCTCAGGGGTGACATCGCATCTGCATCATGACCTCTACTTTTTGTGTAGATGTCTATACACTGCAGTCATCACTTAATCCATGTGAACTGTATGCTTGTTTGTCACCTTCATACCCACGCTTCTAAAAGTGTGTTAAAAAGTTAAGTTATATTGTAATAAACAGGTATTTTGAATTAGTAGAGCTCCAGTGACAGAGCTCGCGGGCGTAGGCACCACCGCATTACCTAATATACTTGCCGCTAAATGGTAGTGTTCAGCACTATCGTGTTCCGGTCAGGTGGTAATGTAATTTCCGGCACAGAGGCATAACACCTTAGGCCTCAGAAGTGGTAACGCCTCTGTATTTTGACCTCGGGTCTTAGTGTGGGTGTCTATAGGCTGCAGTCGTCACTTAACATCAACGTGAACTACATGCTTGTTTGCCACTATCATTACATAAAAAAAAAACATGTAACAACACTAACCCGCGTTGCTTTCGGTGATTTTGAGTAATCAACTGGCTGGCACGAGAAATTGTAGTCATTCCACCATCCGGAGACTAGACCCTGGAAACAAAATAAAATTACATATGATAACTTTGTTCCACGTTCCTACTGAAGTATGTTCTAAGTAAGAAAATTTAACCGAAACGAAAAATGCTATATCGGTTAGCTATAATAACATTAATACGTTGCCTAACTAGCATAGTTGGTAATAGATGGCGCTGCTGCTACCATAAAGCAATGCAATAGATGTGAAGGAAAGATTTGACAAATCGGGCAGGGCTTCAGTAGCTCAATTGGAAGAGCGGCTGGACTAGATTCCCAGTAGGTCGCAAGTTCAAGTCTCGCCTGAAGTCAAATTTTTCTTTCCATTTTTCTTTAAAAATAAAATATTAATACGTTATTATTGTTTCACTTATTTATTTTAAACCTCATTGCCTATTTTTTACATATATAAGTATCAAAAACAAATATATAAAAAATAGACGCAACGAACTACAACGAATAGACTAAACGCAAAGAAATCGAATATAATAACAAAATAATTGCGAATAAGCATTTAACAATTCGCAGAATTTCACAACTTCATTCAAATTTGCAAAATGCTAATACAGCTTTAGCATGCTATCAATTAATGCGATTACTAATTAATCCATTACTACAATGACATAATAATATGATAATAGATTCAATTATAATTTGTTTCAAAACACAAGTGGACGAAAACGTGGGTACATTGGAATATCATTTGAATTATTTTGAATAAACAAGAAATACTCGTACGTATTAGTTCGTTAATTTTGTAGTTTTGTTACACAATAATGATAGCAGGAAAAATATAATAATATGTCGATATTAATCGTAAATACCATTACTTTTATAAAATGGGTACAAAGTTCTTTGCGTATTTGTCTCAAGGTTTCTCTTTTATTTATTTTTTTAACTTCGAGGTCAGTATCACGTTTTTCTCTGAAATTTGTAACACAGGTAAGTATATTTTTGTTTCGAAGTTTATAACCGTCACAAAAAAAAATCTTCATGTAGGTATTATACTATACATCGCGGATCGCGTTGGTATTGAAGATGATAGAAAGAGGCTTTGTGAGAATGTGAGTATCGGTGTAAGAATAAAAAAAAAGACATGCTTTGATGCTTCGGGCATATAGAAAGAATGTCGAATGAGCTAATGGTTAAACAGATATACAATGCGAATGTGGATGGTTGCTTAAGCCCAAGCAGACCAAGTCTGACCTACCATGACTAAATAGCTTGAGTGCTATGTGATGGTGGGGCCAAAAATCTTAGGAATCGGCGTAGAAATTTATAAAAAGATCGAAGAATGTAGAAGCAGCACGGGAGGTGTGTCAGTACCGGGATATCTAATCAGACGCTCTACACTGCCTACCCCGTTAGGGACCTACATACACCCGTGAAGATACAGACACACGCCCAACGGCAGCCGTGACGTCATGACTCAGTATTTACTTAAAGCTTAACAATAATGTAATTTATATTGGTATCAATAAATACAAAAGAGACGTTGAGATTAGAAGACCTAAAGAGATTAAACAATTTTCCAAACTCTGGAGATACCATAACGAATCTTTTTAGAAATCCAACATCACATAGATTTAAACGAAAATCTAAACGAATGACCCATATGTAGGTACCTACATTCCCCTTGGTAGCATAGTTCCAGCTTTTTGCATTCAAATAACTACACTTTCGCATAATAACATGACAGCTGACGTGAAAACGTCTAACTAAATATCTGTCAAATAAAGGGAAGTTCCACGTTGGGCCCGCACCTTGTACACTATATCAAAAGTTAGATAAAAATACGCAGAATCATGGAAAAATACTCATAAAATAATTTGAATAGTAGTTTTTTTGTCGGAAATATTTATTTTACGTAATTTTTGTATGACAGGAACATGTTGCCATATCGCTACTATGACATTCTTGTTTTTGAAATATACTTACAACAATGAATCGAAGATTTAATAAACGATTTGAATAGCTGAAAATGATTTAGTATTTTATGCTTCATCTCTCAATATAGTGTACATGGTTCGGGCCCAACCTCCATACATTTTGGAACGTCTCCTTTAAAAACGAAACCGGCTGTTTGTTACCGGTGTCTACTCTTTATATTGAATTGACCTCATTGACGAAAATGGGATTTTAAATTCAAGTAGAATACCATATACCATACGTCTTGCTGAATATCAATAAATAATTTAGCAGGTTTTCCTTCTTAATGCTATTAAATCTTTAACTACTTTCGAACTATTAACACCTGCTATTTAATAAGATCGGCCTTGTCATGGCTTGGAAAAAATATAATAATATGTCGTTTCTTTGAGTACATTTTTTTCAGCTGGTTGAGTATTACTAATAAATTTGTAAAGCCTTCTTAGCTATGATAGTTTTCCTTTTCATTTTGTTGTATTTACTGTTATTGTCAATTTTTCCACCTTGGTTTTTAGTCTTTTCGTTCTTCTCTCTCGGTAAACAGTTTAATGTCAGTAAATGGGTTTTATTTATAATAATTGTAAAATTTTAACAAAAATTATTTACTCGAATTCCACAGTTTAAATGTCGAGTTACATACGTAAACTTGTGCGACGTGATCTAGGTTACATCCAGTTTTATTTTTTGTTTTTTTTGTAAATAATATTTAATTTTTCATTTATTTTGACTCAAAGGCTAGACTATAAAATGTTGAGTAAAAATGTACGTTGTGACTTTCCGCATTAATTTGCTTGCACGGACGTGGCGTGCAAATAAAAAATTGAAGATTACAAAAAAACAAAAAAATGAATTGGTTAAGAATACCTCGATTGAACTTTAAAGTTTTCAGTTTGATTTGATCGATTTGAAGTTTTAAATAACTAAATATTAAATTAAAATTCTTTAAAAGTACAAAAATAAGATGTTAAAATATTACCACCAAACTTTGTCTCGAAGAATTTTAGATTTTTGTATTTTTATTGCATTATCTAAGTAGATAATAAATCTATGATACCTTTTGTTATATCCAAATTAAATATTTAATTAGAAATTTCATGTCAGTAGACAAAAAACGAATTACGTATATACGAAAATTTTAACATATTAATCATAAAAATAACGGAATGTTAGAAATCTGTTTCCTAGACTCTTGCGCAGAACAAAAGCGTTAAATTATGAAATATTGAATGAATCTAGCTATATCATCTACATAGAAAGTAAATGTTAGTTCAACTATAACTCACAACAATTATTTCACTCCGTTATTGATATAAATGTTTATGATGTTGACCTATTGCGTTCCTTTGATTATATTTTTGCAACAGTGCTTTAATATTACAACATTGAAAGCGTGATTTGAAGCCATTAAAACAACACTGTACACATAAAAGTAAACAAAATCGTGAGCATTAAAATTTTGAAGAAGTTTGGTTCGGAAAACAGTCTTCATTAGTGGCCAAAAGGAGATGTTGCAAAAATGTATGGACCTCCGGCCATGTATTGTACACAATATCATTAACAGGCAAAATCAATAAAAAAACGTTTTTACTGCATATTTTCACTTGTTTAGCTTTGTTTGCAGTTCCAAAACATTATTTGCAGGTAGAATTGCAACTCAAAACCAACATGGCAAATATGGCGGGCGATGCCATTTTGACATTTTCATTTTTTAAATTGTTTTTTGATTATGTAGTACTTGCAGAAAAAAAGTAATATTTTCTAAATACTATCGAAATTGATTGATCCCAAGCGTCGGCTGTATCGCCGCAATGTTGAACATAGTTGAAAATGATAAAATCATTTGAATTAAATGTTGTTGTAACTGTAAAATATATTCTTGAATAAATTAATTGTATTTTTTTCGGATTCTTCTTTAATTAACTCATTTTTTGAGGACGTGTACGAACCAGAGCCGATCTCACAACCTTTAAGATCGAATAGGTAATTTTTTTAGTTGGTGAGATTTGGATTATTCAATTTGAATTGGGATAAGACTTACTACTACGGGATAGTTAATCTGTCGTGTATGTGGGACAACCTTCTGGTTGGCGACTTTCTACTCAAAGACATTGAGAACTATCTTTTTTGTTTTTTGTTATGGCATCGCTTTTACGCATATTGCCAGTGTCAAGTAAAACGATATTTCGTATTCGTAATAAGCAGAGTAAAAGTCAGAGTCGTTCAGTCAATTTATCAGTCAGTCAGTCAGAGTCACAGTCAGTAATTCAAGTAAAGCGATGGCTGCTTTACCAGAACATTTACAATGAAGTTTTGGAGGCAACCTGACAGGCCGTGTTTTCGCACTGTTATTCTATTTCAATTTACACGGGCACTGTAACAAACCTATATCAAACAAAATGCCACCAACTTTATTTAATATAACTCAATAATACACCAAGAAAACGAAATAAAATAAGAGCACAACACGCCTCCTTCAAGGTTCCCGCCAATACTCCGAGAACTATCTTGGATGTACTGTGCCAAAATCAAGGACTATAGAGGAGGAAATGGCATACGTATCTTAAACGCTTCGGCGTCGTTCTGTCATTGACACGTCACTGATTGATGTCTGTGTAATAGAGACCAAATTAAGCGTTTGTATGGAATTTTGGCGGAGTGTCCGCAGTGTAACTTTAGGACTCTGATGTAATTTTTTACTCTATTTAATTATAATTCCCATGAAATCGATATTTGACGATAAGATTGTTATTAGTGCTGTACTTTATTGTATGTTCATTTAAGTATTTATATATTCTGGTGTTCAATATAGAATTACCTATGGAAATAACCCGTTGTGTTTAACAATGAAAAAGTGTGACTCATCAACTTCTTATTGGAAGACGTATACCATATTTTGGTTGAATGTGTTCGAGGTGAGGCTCATCGCAGGGCTTCATTAGAAATAGGACATTGCAACAGTGTCCTGGCAGATCCTACTACGGATGACGCCAGAATACTGTTGCAACTATATCAATTGTCAATGAGCTAATGTTGTTTAATTATTTTTTTTTTTAAATGAAGAATGTAATTCATGTGAACGTATAGAGCGTCATGGTCTTTGACCAAGCTCTTTAAATGGAGAATAAAAAAAAAAAAACTTCTTATTGTGATTTAAAAAAAAAACATCATAGATTTCCAAAGTAATTATGCATTGACTAGATAGTCCGTCAATAACAAGATTCAGGTTTCCAATACTAACAACACCCAAAATATTTGGATCAGGAAGCAAAATTCTTAAAAACAGTTCTGATTTACTCATTTGAAATTTAAAATAGATACTTTATTATTAAAGCCTACCACCATAAGTATGTTACGACTACAACTTACTATATTTTTGATGTCATGCAAAATTAATGCAATTAGTATAAAAGAAGTCTAAGTTACTTCTTATTACATAAGCTATCTGCCAGTGAAAGTCCCGTCAAAATCGGCGGGGACAAACAAACTCTATGTATGTATATTTTGATAATAAATCAAATACTTTGTACTTGTAGAACTAAGTAACGAAGTTAGAGAGCGTTTTTTTAAATGGACTAATGTAGACGGCTCCTCTCAAGACAACACTAACACTATTCTACTTCATCGGGCAATTGGCGAGCGCAACGGGCTCACAGCCTAAATACATTTACACAACTACTTAAGGGAGACCTCTGCGGATCCGATGCTAAGCGTTGTTGTTTTTTAACACATAAAACAGATTAGGGGTTCAACTGTCGTTCTAGACATCGGTTGGTGGTAACCGGAATAATGACCACGCGGGTCGGGCCAGGGTCAGGGGTGGGGGAGGACGCGGCGGAACGCAGTGTCGCGTTCCTTCATAGCAGCGATGGCCAACGTGGTCTCACCTTCGGAATTGTGAGCATGGGCATAAACGCATTTAAGATATATCTGCCACGGTAAGGCTTATTGCTGTCGTGTTACATTAGGGTTCCTACCGCCGGGTAATTTCAATGTCAGAAGTAAAAGATAAAAATAATTAGTGGTTAGTGCTTATACAATTTTACTTTTGTTCCGTAGATATCTGTAGTCTGATTCATTTACCATTTAATTTGTCTAACTAATTTTAAAAAATACGTTTACACTCACAGCTCCACATTAGGTATTATATAAACCTGTGTCGTAGATGCTGTTGTACACATACACAAACATCCAGACCAGAAACAAATACCTGTAGGCCATACAAATATTTATTCCGGTGCGAGGATCGAACCCGCGACCGCTAGTTTCGCACCGCTGGAATAACCGGGTCGGCAATTATAAAAATATATCATATCATACCTCGTAAACCAAGAATACGCTCATCAAAATCTGTGATATGTTGTATGCAGCAATCAAGTTCTTCAGCGAGTATGGTTTCCTATCCCTCATATATCTTGGACCGACTGAGGTGCAGAAGTAGAGGTAGCTGGCCAACAGAGTCAGGAGAGGTCCAGGACCCGACATCAGCCACCAGTTTTCTGTTCGAGGATCTGGAAGAAAATGTTATTGTTATTTTAACAATTTTTACTGCCTCGGTAGTCTAGTGGTAGCTGGCCACTACTCCTGGGTTCGATTCCCGGGTAGGGGGTTATCAGAGAAAATGGTGTAAAGTCCTTTATCTCTGATTCCATTGGGATTTTTCCATTTTCCGGAAATTTACCATTACCTCGAAGTTTGGTAATGTGCCCGAATTCAACAGGCTCGCCACCTGTTATGGGCCAAAACGTAACCGGTGGATCGTGGGTGTTTGCATGTATGCTTGAATGCATGCATTTACGTCTGCCTACCCCTTCGGGGATTGCAGGCGTGAAGTTACGTTTTTTTTAACAATGTATAAGTGGTGATATAAGGACATTTTCAAATGTTTGGTCGACGCTTCAAAACTTCAAATGATGGAAGGTCTGGTCTATTTTTACTCGGAGGATAAGCGTTGTAATGCGATGTGGCTTTACGGCCAACCTTCTAGGCACGTTACCACATGTGGAGTTCCATGAGGTATATACGTAGACAAATAAATTTAAATAGATAGGTATTTACATTTATATGGTACGTTACATGTATGGTACGGAAATGCGTTTAACTATCTAATAAAATACGTTTTGATACAAATACCTCGAAATGCAGAGATACCTCCACATTTAAGGACATTTTCAAATGTTTGGTCGACGCCTCAAAACTTCAAATGATGGAAGGGCTGGTCTCTTTTTTTACACGGAAGATTAGCGTTGTAATACGATGTGGCTTTACGGCCATGGAGTTCCACGAGGTATATATGTAGATAAATAAATGTAAATAGATAGGTATTTATATATATTTTTATGTATTTTTTACATTTATATATTTTTTTTTATGTATTAAGAGTGGCAAACAAGCATGCAGTTCACATTGATGTTCATTGATGACTGCAGCCTATAGACACCCACACAATGACCAGAGGTCAAAATGCAGATGCGCTGCCACTCCTGAGGCATTAGGTGTTATGCCTCTGTGCCGGAAATTACAGGGCCGTACATCACCACCTGACCGGAACACGATAGTGCTGAACACTACCATTTAGCGGCAAGTATATTAGGTAATGCGGTGGTGCCTACGCCCGCGAGCTCCGTCACTGGAGCTCTACCATCAGTAAAATATGGTAACGTACAATATGTTACTGGTACATGTATGGTACGGAAATGCGTTTAACTATCTTATAAAATATGTTTTGATACAGATACCTCGAAATGCTGAGATACCTTCACTGAGGCAATATGAGTTTGCAACTTTCATGAAATCTAAAACGTAACCCACCGAATAGCGAAACTGAAGGGGTCTTGGGGTGTTTCGGTCCGCTCGTGTCTCGTCCCGCGGACCGAAACGCCTAACAATGCCTGCTGAATGGGTCGATTCGGTCCGCGGGACGAATCGCCCCATATCTTTATTATTATAGAGCGATTCGTCCCGATATGAATACCTGATTTGAAAGATTTAAGTAAAATGCAATGTATTATGATAAAATGTATATTTATTTATAATTACCTACACAAAAATAAACTTAAACAAATAAATCAAATTAAATATATCACACACACACACACACACAGACACGCAGACAGACACACACACACACACACACACACACACACACACACACACACAGAGAGAGAACATTAATCATATGTAGTATATTATCAATCACTTGAAAACACTCAAATAATTGGTGAACGAAAGTTTTTTTTCTTGTATTCGACTGTACATGACAATATTATTGGACCGAATCTACCCATTTAAGAAGAACTCTTGGGCGAAACGCCCCAAGACCCAACTGAAGTGGCAGTGGGCAGGGCACATAGCTCGCAGAACTGATGGCCGTTGGGGCACAAGAGTTCTAGAGTGGCGACCGTGTACCGGAAAACGAAGCGTAGGCAAGCCACCCACGAGGTGGACCGACGACCTGGTGAAGGTCGCGGGCAATCGCTGGATGAGGGCGGCCCGGGACCGTTCGTTGTGGCATTCTTTGGGGGAGGCCTTTGTTCAGCAGTGGACGTCTATTGGCTGAAATGATGATGATGATGATATCTGAGCCCTTGTCAACTAAGTACCTTGCCCTACATGCTATTTATTTCTTCGTTCAAGTGCATTGTATTACTAAATTCTGATCTGATTTTAATTTATTACCTTCCACGATAGCAAATGACTATTAAGATCGTGTGAATATTTAACACTTGGTGTGAAATTTGTTTCAACATTGTGTTTTTTTTGTTGGCTTATTTTGCATAGCAATCTTTATTCCTATCACAGCATTGCAAGACATTTAGTAACCTTAATGTTATTGTACGTAGGTATATCTTTACTGTGAATAGTGAGGTATTCGTTGATGTAATATTTAAATGTGTTGTAATATCCACTCTATATATAAATGCAGTTATATCTCACCTTATAATTGAAAAACAAAACGATTTCAAAACTGTATCTGCTCCTTATATTAACAGGTTTAAACTAACACTAAAAAGTTGTAAATAATATTTTTATTTCAAAATAAAGCTTTATTCAAAAGAATTAGCGTAAATACTGAAAATTATATAAGTACCTATTTACTATTTAAAATCTTTTATTTTTGGATTCGGTGCCAGCGAAGGTGGACAGTTATTCCAACAAACTTTCGAACGTCACAAAGCAAGTGCGGCACGAGTATCTGGCTGGTCTCCGGTCGCGGACGACGAGGAGACCAGCTACCGGAGTGAGCTACCCGAACGCGTTGTCGTTGACAGTTGTTTTTTACGTAATAAAAGTGGCAAACAAGCACGCAGTTCACATTGATTTTAAGTGAAGACTGCAGCCTATTGACACTTACACAATGACCAGAGGTCAAATTGCAGATGCGTTGCCACTCTTGAAGTCTAAGGTGTTATGCCTCTGTGCTGGAAATAACAGGGCCGTACATTACCACCTGACCGGGACATGATAGTGCTGAACACTACCATTTAGCGGCAAGTATATTAGGTAATGCGGTGGTGCCTACGCCCGCGAGCTCCGTCACTGGAGCTCTACCACCAGTAAAGTGGTTGTAATGCTAAATGCATAAACATGTTTTTTTTTTGCGATATCGAAGCCAGTTAGGCTTCGATATCGATTGTAGATCACGCCCCAAGTATTCTTTTAAAAAAACAATAAATGTACAGTTTTGACTTTCCTACGATTTTATTATATGTTGGTATACTAAATGGTTACAATAGGGATGTTTTCTAGGTACGAAATCATTGCTTTTTATAATATACCTAATATGGTAGTTTAATCTAAAAGTAATGCAAAAGTACAAAATTTATAAAAATTGAAGTGCTTGTTATAGTACGAAATAAAAGTTTTCTACATTGACGAAAAATAGTGATAGAAAAGATTTTTTTTCCAGAGACTGCAATAATGCTAACTTTATTATTCACAGTTCTTCGTAATTTTTAAGCTTTTTTACCTCATTCGTATGAATATTCAACTTCAATTTTCTTAATTTTTGTATCTAATAACTCATTTACAAAATCATTTTATAAAGCAATCATGATAAAAAGTAGTAACTTACTCGTAATATCGAATCAAGATCCCCATTTGTTATCCGTTGTAATTAAATGTTTTATTCATCCAATTGCATTTTAAGATATTTGTTACCGTCAGTGTTTTTTTAGTAGAGTTTTAGAATATTCCTAAACTACCACTTTTAACAGGTACGTTTTTAAATTGATGCCTCGACTTGGTGTATGTAATTTCAAATGAAAACATTTCTTACAGATTTTTATCTCGCATATATAAGGTTGGGGAAAAAGTTTCTTCGCATTTTTTAAGATCATTCAAAACATTTTTTAATATAGTTTATTTAAATTTAACTAAAGTATGTATGTACCATTTTTTTCGATAACCTTTTGCCATCTTGTAGGTAGGGACATGATCCCATTGCTATAAAAATTTTTGGATTTCTCATCAAAATACCGCGACAAGTGGATTTGGCAGTCCTCTCGTGATGTTAACCTAACATTGCATAAAGAATTCTGAAGAGACCAAAAAAGGTGGAAATCTGAAGGTGCAAGGTCAGGACTATACGGCGGATGCATTAACACCTCCCAGCCAAACTCTCTTAATTTTTGCTGAGTGGCTATAGATGTGTGAGGTCTAGCGTTATCATGATGAAACACCACACCCCTTCTGTTGATCAATTCCGGCCGCTTTCTCTCAACTTCTTGCTTTAATCTCATCAGTTGTTCGCAGTAGAGTTCAGAATCGATAGTCCTGCCTGGTAGTAATAGCTCATAATGAATAATGCCCTTCCAATCCCACCACACACACACCAACCTTATTGGGAGTTAACTCGGGTTTCGCCACAGTCTTTGAAGCCTGACCGGCCTTTGACCACGACCTTTTTCGCACGTTCTTGTCGTACGTGATCCACTTTTCATCACCAGTTATCAGCTTCTTCAAAAATGATTCGGTTTCATTACGTCGTAATAAAGAATCACAAATGAGTACACGGTTCATTAGGTTTCTTTCAGTGAGCTTGTGAGGTACCCAAATATCTTGATGCTTTTTTTGATGAGCTTTTTTTTGTACCCAGCTTTTTTTCAAATGCGCCAAAACTGTTTTGTGATCAATTCTCAGTTCTTCAGCTACGGCTTAACTACTGATATGTCGATCTTTTTCAAAAATGGCATCCATTTTATCCGTAATAGGGCGACCAGAGCGAGGTGCATCTTTGACATCAAAATTTCCGGATTGAAAACGCTTAAACCAAATTTGTGCTACTCTCACAGACACTGCACTAGGTCCATAAACTTCGCAAATTTTTTTCGCTGCTTGCGTTGCTTTTTTACCTTTTTTATGGTAAAATTTAATATGTATCGAATTTCTTCATTAGATTCACTCATCTTGACAGTACGAAAAACAAATGAAAATCACACATTTGCTTAATTTGAATTATGTTCTTTAAAATTTTAACTTTCAATGATACCAAAACCAGCCAGATACAAATACTACAGCCAAAGAGATTTTATTACAAGTTCATACATACTATAATGCGAAAAGACTTTTTCCTCAACTTATTATTAATTATGTATACCTATATAGTATAATTAAATTATATTTAAATGTTAACCTGATGACTTAGTCGTTTTGCATTTGCCGTGGTCTCGGACAAGCTTAAAATAGAGGAAGCAAAAAGTTAAGGGAAAACGCTTGTATTTTAGTTGGTTTATATTATACCCATACCGAAATCAGCCCCGAAAAAACCAGCGCTGTTTTAAAGACCAGCTTTCTGCTCAATTGCGAACCTTTTTATAACAAACATCATTTTATGTTTATTTTTCGCTTACACTCACACCCCACCCTATGTACCTGTATCGTGGGTGCCGTTGTTAACATAAAACACATACACAAACACCCAGACCTAATACAGATAAATATCTGTAGAGCATAAAATATTTTCCTGGTGTGGAGATCGAACTCGTGACCCTTTGAATCCAGTGGTCACACACATATAGGTACATATAGGTAAGTTGTTACAAATTAGTCTTTCTTTTATTCAATAACAAAATATTTTGTAATCCGTAGTTAGTATTAATTTTCACGATCATAAGACGTTGCAGAATAAATCAATTTAAATTTTAAATGAATTGGAGTCACAAGAAGTTTATAATAATACCTACCCAAAATTTCCATTGCTATGTTCATCCAAAAGAACATTTACTTGTCTTGTGTTTTTAGCTCGTTAATAAATTGTGCTTGGCTTTTAGTTTAATCGTTTTTGTTTCTCACTAAAACGTAACTCCGCTCTGTATTACATTATGTACCTACCTACAACACTATTGTATTGTGGGCATCATTGGGGAAGGTTTAATCTAGTAGTTTTGTTTGGATGTCTTTAAAATAAAGTGATGAGACAATATTAAAAAAAAGCAATTTTCGAACGGTCCTTGGCCACCTTTATCCAGGTGATTTGTTACCTTATTTCATTGCAAACAGTTTGATGTTTAAAAGACAGTTCACTTTTTTACAAATAATTTCAATTTTTTTTTACTCATTTTGCAAATATCTTTTGTATTATTACAAAAAAGACACAAGATTGATAAAGTAATAGCTCGGAATAATTTTGACTATTGGGTACATAAAGCGAGTCTTCTGAAATATCTGAGTTTATTATTTCTCATGAATAGCAAATATCATAGGACCTATCTCAGATTGAATTTAGTCAGGGAATAGGGTTTGGTATGTCAATACTATTGACTGCCTCCTTGCTCCAGTGGTTGCAAACGCGACGCTGAAGTCTGAGGTCCCAGGTACAATTCCCAGATCGAGAAAAGTTGTAATTCGGTTTTTTTTGCGAGAAAATTACCCGGAATCGGAATGTACGCAGGACGTGTTATGGCACTTATACCCTAAAATATCTCCTGAGCTTAGTCGAGCTTGGGTGAATTTTGGACTGGAGGACATTATTATAATGAATAATACATTTGCTGCAAAGTGACGCCATCCGCACTACATTGATACGCAGTTTCAATTTTGAATTCTGCAAGAGCGTTTAGGCAGAACCAAGCAGTAGTTTGTCAATAAATAAGAACCGAAGGGAAGTCTACTACGCAACGTAACTTCTCGCAACTAAATGTTGATATTATTGTAATGAACATTTGAATCATGTTGGCTTCCGTGTTTGTTGAGTCTAAAAACAATATAGGTGTCATCATAATCATCTAACTTACCTAACATCATCTGTTCTTTATTGGTCCAATTTTGATGACGTATGTAATTTTCCAAATTGAAAACAAAATTGGAGAATTTTGCAAAAAAAAACATAATTTCCGTATGGGTGACAAAATATGAGCTTATTTAATATGATTTGATTATTAATAAGCAATAGGTAGACATAAAACAGTATTTATTAGGTTTCGTTTTATCTTAGGACTCCGTCCAACATTTGGTTTTCCTAAAAGTTTCAAAACGAACGTTAAAAAAACGTAACCTCACGCCTGTCAT
This sequence comes from Macrosoma leucophasiata, assembly GCA_036365455.1. NCBI lineage: Eukaryota > Metazoa > Arthropoda > Insecta > Lepidoptera > Hedylidae > Macrosoma > Macrosoma leucophasiata. Next base: position 2,644,848 of record JAWQUS010000010.1, read on the forward strand.
CCCCGAAGGGCTAGGCAGAGGTAAATGCATGTAATTAAACATCCACGATTCGCCAGATACGTTTTGGCCCATGTAACAACAAGTGGCGAGCCTGTTGACATATCCGGGCATATTACCAAACTTCGAAGAACTGGAAAACTTTCAGAGAATGTAAAAATTCCAACATGACGATTATGATATATTTCACTGGTGGTAGAGCTCCAGTCAGCTCCCGAGCGTAGGCACCACCGCATTACCTAATATACTTGCCGCTAAATGGTGTTCAGCACTATTATGTTCCGGTCAGGTGGTAACGTACGGCCCTATAATTTCCGGCACAGAGGCACAACACCTTAGGCCTCAGGAGTGGTAACGCACCTGCATTTCGTCTTTGTGTGGGTGTCTATAGGCTGCAGTCATCGCTTAACATCAATATGAACTGCATGCTTGTTTGCCTATTTCCATTACAAAAAAAATACCAGTGATAAAAGATTTTACACCATTAGGTAGGTATCTCTAATAGGCCGGCAATCGAACCCAGGATCCCAGAACTGTGCCAGAGTTCATATCTACAATATCCAGTAATAATAATACATGTAGATTTTACACTGCTAATTAAGTATTTTATATTCTAATCCCGATCAAAATGCACTGAGTGCGTGACATGGTTATATTATACATCATTGCGGTGGGTCGAGAAGGAAAATGAATAGGCGTCCACGATGCCAATCAATTTTTATAAGTTTATACATATTTGAAAATAACTAACTGCCTCAGCAGGCTAGTGGTAACAGGTCACTACTACAAATTCTCGGGGGCTATCAGAGATAACGGTATGAAATCCTTTATCTCTAGTTCTGTTGGGATTTTTCCAATTTCTGCAAGATTTCACCTACACCTGTTACATAGTCCAAAACTCCGGCGAATCGTGGGTATTTATATGTATGCTTGAAAGCATGCATTTACCTCTGCCTACCCCTTCGGGGCTTACAGGCATGAAGTTACGTTAAATAAAACTGTATTTACGGACTTATTTCGCGTATATTAAAATAAAATTATAGAACAAAGTGCACTCATTAAATTTTATGGACTCAGTACATTTTTCATGTACCTTTGGCCTCGTAAAAACTATCACAAAAACATAACAACTTAGGTCTCAGGAGTGGCAACGCATCTGCGTTTTGATCTCTGATTTTTGGGTAGATGTCGATAGGCTGGATCACTTAACATCAATATGTATGCTTATTTGCCACCATCCCAAAATAAAATTGATGGGAAGTGACAAACTTCTGACCGCTCGGATTATATTCGTAGTAAAGTGACCAAACTCAATTCTATTACGCAGGTTAATAAAATTATATTTGACACTGATGACAAAGACTTTATACAAAAACAAGTTTAGTATTTATGTCTTATGTCAGTCTGAGCCATCGACCTACGAAACGTGCACAAGTAAATTTTTGGTAACAGCACAAGAAAGTTTAGTAATGTGCCCGCATATATTAATATCGCCACGCTTTGCTGTCGGATTAGCGATCACAGTGGCGGTTATTTTAACTACCACCTTATTGGAATGGTTTGTTTGGGTGACTGAGTGCACTATCAGAATTTACCTCTACTAGAGAGCGATGGGGTTGTCAATTCTCAAAGCCTTCAATTAATGACCAAGATAGTAAGTACTACAATGAGAAGTGAGAAATCATCACCAAATATTTTTGGTACAGCTCCAGTGACGGAGCTCGAGGGCGTAGGCACCACCGCATTACCTAATATACTTATCGCTAAATGGTAGTGTTTAGCAGTATCGTGTTCCAGTCAGGTGGTAATGTACGGCCCTGTAATTTCCGGCACAGAGGCATAACACCTTAAGCCTCAGGAGTGGAAACGCATATAATATAGATTGTGACCTCTGGTCATATATTAGCCGCCATTGGCCTTGAAACTACGCGGTACTTATTCTTGGTATCATATAGGTACACGGGTTTGCTATTAATGTTTACTGGTGGTACAGCTCCAGTGACGGAGCTCGTGAGCGTAAGTACCACCGCATTACCTAACCTACTTGCCGCTTAATGGTAGTGTTCTGCACCATCGTGTTCCGGTTGGAAGGTAAATATATGGCCACGTAGTAACTATCACAGAGACAAAAGAACTAATGTCTCAGGGGTGGCAACGCATCTCCATTTTGACCTCTGGTGTTTGTGTGGGTGTCTATAGACTGCAGTCATCACTTAACATCAATGTGAACTGTAAGCTTGTTTACCACCTTCATTACATAAAGAGCCATGGATCAATTCGATCACCCAGCCAGTATTGCAGGGAACAATCCATTTACTTCACCTTAACCTAGAATTTTATTATGAAACGTTCAATTTTAAGTATGACTCAAAACAAATTATTAAGATTTCATTTAAAAGTAACTAATAAAAAAACGTATGCAGTTGCGAAAACATGCAACGTATTGCGTTTGCGTTACAAATGCATTTTTACTTATAACCTACTTGAACTTAAACTTCATCATATCCTGTGTTTTTGTTATTAATACGATAACAAAAACCTTATTAAATAATACTATTAAACCTTATTAAAAAATACTATAACCTATAGACCTGTGTAACCTATTAGACCTAGAGATCGGATCGAATTATGAGTCTCCCTCATACGCACATAAGTAAACAACTGAATATTAGTTATAGTCTAGATCCCAGGGACTCCAGACCTAATTATTTTTGATTTTTACTAAACCCCAAAAAAACTTTTTTTATTGTGTCTAAAAGGATGTTTGGTCCTTGGGAATCGTCTGGTTGTCTACTAAAGGAGTAAACATAGTCTCCCAAGCATCATATACAAAGTTGAAGACTTACCCCTTATTCATAAACGTATTTTAGCTAAAGTGTTGCTAATGTCTCCTTTGTCCTTTTCTGTTCTGCACATTTGACAATGCAACTGACAAAGACAAAGCATTCTATAGCTAAAACGTATCTCAAGTACGTTTTAAACATAGGGGTTTGAATGATATGTTAGAATGGTTAGAATGTATGAAAAGTTAAGTATTTTTTTTATGAGATTTAAAGTGGTTTGGAGAAATTACCGCACAAAAACAATATATATTTTTCTGTCAATATATATTTTTTTTAATTTCTAATAACATTCTGTGAGATATAAAAATCAGTGCTTCGAATTGAACAAAAGTAAGTTATACGAGTATTTTGTCTACCTTTTCTACCTGCTACCGGTGAACCGGCCGCCTAGCCAAGCTAATGGGTATGCTCTTAAACACATATAGGAGTGTTTTTTCCATAAAATCCGTTACTGGTGGTAGAGCTCTAGTGCCGGAGCTCGCGGGCGTAGGCACCACCGCATTACCTAATATACTTGCCGCTAAATGGTAGTGTTCAGTACTACCGTGTTCCGGTCAGGTGGTAATGTACGGCCTTGTAACTTCCGACACATAGGCATATCACCTTAAGCCTCAGGAGTGGTAACGCATCTGCATTTTGATCTTGTTATTTGTGTGGGTGTCTATAGGCTGCAGTCATCACTTAACATCAATGTGAACTGCATGCATGTTTGCCACTTCCATTACATAAAAAAAAAACTAGGCTGGGACTCTGGGAAGCAACGTATTTCCCTGGGCCCTGGGATCTTACTCTATTCAAACTATTACCTACTCTAAAGAACTTAACAATTTATGCCTTTCCTTTGATTTATTATTATATTCTGATCAAAGATTGATGATCAATATTCGGCACGGATTAAAACAAAACAAAATAAAATTGTTGATTCCTTTTCAATTAAGTATGCATTTACGTCAAATTTTTTATGAAGGAAAAACAAAATATTAATTAATTTTTCTTATTCAACTCTATACCAACACTCATTAGCATTTTAGCATTTTTACCCACAAAAAAAAACGGATACGTACCTAATTTAACAAATACGTATGAGTTGAAGTGTTTAAAAATGCATAATTACAAAATGTATGGCATTAGAAAATGTATACCAATATTATAAAGCAGAAGAGTTTGTTTGTTTGCTTGAACGCGCTAATCTCAGGAACTAGTAGTCTGATTTGAAAAACTCTTTCAGTGTTAGATAGCCCATTTAACGAGGTTGGCTTTAGGCATCTAATCTAAACTAATATTATAAAGAGGTAATATTTTTTTGTTTGTTTGTCTGTTTGTTTGTAATGAATAGGCTCAATAACTACTGGACCGATTGAAAAAATTCTTTCACTATTCGAAAGCTACGTTATCCACGGGTAACATAGGCTATATTTTATTTTGGAAAAAATAGGGTTCCGTAAGATATTAGGGTTTTTCAGACACAAGGTGTAAAAAATCAACCAGAAAAGTTACTTATTTTGCGTACGCTGCCTAAACTATAAAAGATATCGAGGAAGACTTTAGGCTATATCTATGTATAATCATCACGCTAAGACGAATAGGAGAGGGTAGGCAACATTGCACCGCGCGAAGCCGGGACGGGCCGCTAGTTATACATATCCCTACTAATATTATAAATGCGAAAGTAACTCTGTCTGTCTGTGAGTTACCTTTTCACGTCCAAGCGACGGAACGGATTTTAATGAAATTTGGTACAGAGATAGAGTTGACTTTGAAAAATATCATAGGCTACTTTTTAAACGAAATCCACGCGGGTGAAGCCGCAGGCAACAGCTAGTATTTATATAACATCACGCTAAGATGAATAGGAGAAGTTAAGTAACATTGCAAACGTGTGAAGCTAGTTAAAATATTGTTTTAATAACTGACCCGGCAAACTTCGTCTTGCCTCACAATGAAATAATGTGTCAAAGGTTTGATAGATACGGACTATTTGTATGAAAAAATGAAATTGTGTTTTTTTACTATTTCCCTTCAATTTCTTCATGTTTTCTTACCTTTTAAACCTTCCATGGACCTCCAAAAATCATTCAAAACCAAAATTAGCCAAATCGGTTTAGCCGTTCCCGAGTTTTAGCGAGACTAACGAACAGCAATTGATTTTTATATACATATATAGACTAGCAGTGGTAGAGTTCCAGTGTAGGAGCTCGAGTGCGTAGGTACCACCGCATTACCTAATCTATCTGCCGCGAAATGGTAGTGTTCACCACTACCCTAATAACCTATCACAGAAACATATCAAGTAAGGTCTCAGGGGTGGCAATGTTCTTTATTTCTTTTATTTCCTTGGCTATAACCATAGAGCAACACCGGAGAGGAGCAGCCATATGCAGGCTTTGCCTCTGTCAAAGTACAAGCCCAAATGGGCCTATACCTGTCGCCTAGATGTTTAAATGTGTGCGTGAAATTGTTTCTGTATTTTGTTAAAGTCAAGGTGTGAGTTTCGTAGTAATAGACGATTTTTGTAGTGTGCGTGTGTGCCGCACGCATTTCCCCCCCGCAAAAAATGACAGACTGTTTTGCATCGGTAATAAACGCTATGGCTACTCCTCTCCAGTCCTCCGTGGTCGGTGGCCCGTGTTGCTCAGTTGCTCTATGGCAATTACCAACTTTGACGGTAATTCTGCAAACTGAAACAACAAGCATGCAGTTCACATTGATGTGATGACACTCAGATGACTCTATGATACAACATTGCCACCATCATTACAAAAATAAAAAATACATTGGGTGGGATATAATCTCACGCAGTGCTTAAAATTACTAACATCAATAGATCGCAACTCCATAAAACTCTATGGGAAGGCAATTATTTCGCAATCTATGCGACTGACCTTGCTTTTAATTTGCGAGGATTAGTCTAAGTAATTGAAAATGGAATGAATCACGACATAGTTGGATTGCTGCAAACTGTCCGCAATTAACTAACCGCGATGGTATGTAAATGAGAAAGTATCGCTAAAAGTGGTCTACCTCAAAGCGTAAGGTCATTTGGTTGTCCCAAAATAGCAAATATGATTGTTTACAAGATTTGTGTCAACATCAGATTTAAGCTATGGATGAAAGGTATTTTTAAGGTTCTTTAATATACAAGGAACTCTTTTAGTTTCGCCATGTCCGTCGGTCTGTCTGTCCGTCCTCGGTTTAGCGCAAAAACTATGCCCCCCTCTACCAACTAAACGGTTGTTGTTAGAATTCAAACGTTGCGACAATAGTAGCTGCATTTAACGAAATTAAAAGGAGAACTATCACATTTAAGTTCGCTTTACAAGTTTGCGAGTAATAGTCGACCAAGTGTATCTTACTCGTAAATTTTGAAGGAATTCATAGAAAATGTTTATTTATTATTTCATTACATTATTCGAATTTAAGAACTACGGAACCCTACAAGGTCGCGTGGCCCGACATGCACTTGACCGGTTTTTTAAATTTGTATTATCATTTAGCGACAACTACATTTGGTAAATGTGTCTATGCCCCGGAGCTCTGTCACTAGATTTAAGTATCTTAATATCGTCCCGCCTAGTCTCTTAAGGAGTAGGCAAAGAATATGGAGCGCCAGATATCCCGGTCCTGACACACCTTCCGTGCTTTTACATTCATCATTCTCTCAGAAAATGCAAGAAGTAAGTGGGTCACGAAGGGGCAGAGTGAAAATTACCGGGCCATGGCAGAACAATGTTTGGGAAACACTGTTCTAGACTAGTCAGGCTATTGTTTTCGAAGATAGCAGAGGTTTGTGAACTAATACAAAAAAAAAACACTTACTGCTATTCCTCTCCATGAATACTCTGTCAGAATGTAGCAACATGCACACCGATTCCTAAGACTTTTGCCGGCAATTCACTCACGGCATTGCAAATGACATCGACTGATGTCATTAACGCGGGTCAATAACCATACGATTACCAGATATTCATTTTTACAAAAAAAGGTATTTGCACAAAAACAAGTTACTGTTTTTTTGAGGTATATGGTTCAAGAAACGTTAACTGGGTAAAACGTAACTTCACGCCTGTAATCCCCAAAGGGGTAGCCAGAGGTAAATGCATGCATTCAGGCATACATACAAACACCCACGATTCGCCGGTTACGTTTTGGTCCATGTAACACGTGGCGAGCCTGTTGACATCTCCGGGCATATTGGCAAACTTCGAGGTACTGGGAAATTTCCAGAAAATGGAAAAATCCCAATAGAACCAATGATAAAGTATTTCACAACATTATCTCTGATAGGCCCCGACCTGGGAATCGAACCCAGGACCTCAGTGTAGCAGTAGTGGCCTGTTGCGACTAGGCTACTGAGGCAGTTAACTGGGTTATATCGTTTAATGTGTAATCTGTTCAACCACATATAGAACTGTCTAGAGCAAGGTTTCTCAAAGTGGCTACGCAAACCCCTAGGGGTTCGCCCTTCGACGGCAGGGCGTTTGCGACAAGATTTATAAATTTTAATATTTATAAATCGACTTGATGCCGAGTCAGAATTAAGGCTAAAATTATTCCTAAAATTGACTCCATTTGTGACAAGAAACAAGCATACCCATCACATTAATCGTAAAATATATTTCTTTTGGCACTTTATTTGTTACCTTTTATTGAAATAGAAACACTATTTCAATGGTCAATTTTATTGTTTTCTTTGGTCAATTTGTTGAGGGATTCGCTGTCACCCAGATACTTTTCAACAGATAGCCGAATACTAATAAAAACTAAAACAAATACATATAGCCGAAAGTTTGAGAAACTCTGGTCTAGAGCACAGCAATTACTCAAAATGTGCTCCACAAAGTCCTCAGTACTACTACGTAATATCAGTCAGTATTGAAATAGGGCTCGTCGTCGGACTGACATCGGGTCGCGACGACCCCACCGCCCACTAGAGGAAATATTTTCTTCTACTGGAAGAAAATTTTTCCACTAGTACAGCCAACCGAATCGTTACTTGTCAAATCGATTTTAAATCAAGTTTTGCTCACCGTGTGCAGTTGGATCCAAATTGAAAGATAGGATAGCTTGTACCTATTTCAATTCACGGTCACAACATTATGTTAGTACCTAAATAAAAATAAATAAAAAAACCTAAATAAATAAAAAAAACAGATTTATATAATGCTGTGGTACTTTTTAGATTCTTTTACAAGTCCAACAAGGATAACATTTGAATTTTTTGTATAATTTTGCAATGAAAATATATTAACATAATATGATCACGTGTAAAACATGTATGTGTTTGGTATTTTTCAATGTAGCCCAAATAAATCTATGAACTCATAGAGCAACGCGGCCCACCGTTCGCTGCGGACCGGAGGGGAGTAGCCATAGCGTGTATTACCGATGCAAAACAGTCTGTCATTTTTTGCGGGGGGGACTACGTGCGACACACACGCACACTACAAAAATCGTCTATTACTACGGAACTCACACCTTGACTTAAACAAAATACAGAAACAATTTCACGCACACATTTAAACATCTAGGCGACAGGTATAGGCCCATTTGGGCTTGTAATTTGACAGAGGGGAAAGCCTGCATATGGCTTCTATAGGAGGGGTCCTGTATTGCTCTATGTATGAACCTATTAACTAATAGAATGATTGCATATAGCTCAATTGAGATTTAAACACAACCATTCTAATTGATCATTTCAGACTCCTTACTACCAGAATGTCAGTTTGTCATTCTTCATTCTACTGACATACATAAAAGTATTCTACACTACATTACATTCATTTTTTTTAATTTAATGAAGGTAGCAAGCATCAATGCATTTCACTATAGTTATTTATACAGTTCCTATAGGTATTTATACACAAATACCAGTGGTCTCAAACAGGTACATTGCCACCCCTGAGACCTTAGTTGTTATGGTCTATGTGATAGTTATTACGGGGCCATACATCACCATATAATATAATGTAGTGTTTACAAATGTGAACCGAAATTAATTAACATCAACATTTACCTACAACACATATCTGCTAGACCAGCGTTTTCAATTAAACGGGTCGCGACCCGGTGCCGAGCCGTCACAATAAAATATCTGCTATCTACCGAATATTATTTGCCTTTTATTTTTATGATGTGAACCTGGGTTCAAAAGAAGTTTACATTAAAAACAAATATAGAACCAGACCATAGGATAAAACTTTCGTCATTTTCTGCAAACTCAAATTCTTTAGTAAAAATTAAGCCGCAGCTCCATACTTCGTACTAAGAAATCATTTAACTAGTAAAAAATGTGTATTATTTCATCTAATGGAACCAGCTTGGCATGCAAGAAGTAAGTGGGTCACGAAGGGGCAGAGTGAAAATTACCGGGCCATGGCAGAACAATGTTTGGGAAACACTGTACTAGACTAGTCAGGCTATTATATGTGAAGATCGCAGAGGTTTGTGAATTAATACAAAAAAAAACATTTACCGCTATTCCTCTCCATGAATACTCTGTATGAATCCACGAACGACATGTTTGAGTCTGTGCTTGCACCTGAAAATAAACGTGCAAATAAATAAAATATTCATGTTTGAAGTTTCATTTACATTAACATTGGTAGAATAATTATAATAATTCACTAGTATTACAGCAGAACACTCTTCGTGTCACAAACGAAAAATATCTAACAAATAATTTATTAAAAAAGCTGCAATGTGAAACCACTTTACTATATTATTTCGAAATTCCATTAACAGTTAAGGTGTACTACATTACATAAGTCAAGTCTATAATTAAAACATTGAGGGCTCCATGAATTTTGGCATAAGTCTTTAGACCTCAGGAATGACAATGCATTATTTTTTGGTATTATTAAAGAAATAAAAAAAATCGTATAGGTACATCTTTACAGGCTCTTTCGGCACGTAATTAAAAATAACCTACAGAGAATATTAGTAAGAGTGAAACAGATATTATAAATACATTGAAAAATAAAAAAACGAGATTAAATATCACATTCTTTTTAGTTTTTTCCTTAATGAAAAACTAATTCCTCAAAATTAAAGTCATTTACTTAAGCAGAGTTGCAAGTGCAGTCACTACTGAAAGAAATCGGCTGTTAAAGGAACTCAGTAGATCTAGTATCTCAGTAGATATAGTAGTCTTTCAATATGTAAAGTTTAATTTAATAGAGATATACTATATATCAAAATAAAATAATGTGTGCGTCCAGAGCATATCTATATATTAAAAATAATGAGATACCTCCAGCACTGATTTGTATTTGGTCTTTATATTAAATGTGCTTCAAATTCAAATTTCTGCACAATCCTTTTGGTGTCTAGTAGATAATATTTAAAACAAGTGTTGCCTATTAATTGCTTGTAAAAGTAGAATAAGCCGGAGTGTGCTTAAAAACTTTTCCATAAATAAGTACCTACCACATAATTAATAAAAAAATATTTTAAAACAACTTCAATAAATGCAACGTTGCGTTCTAAAATCTACAAAATTCTACTTCATACATTATATCTACACCTAGTGTTGTGAAAAACATAGTGTTATTTTATTTAAACAAAAATAAACGAGTTCATTGTTTTTATCAAGTACATACATAGTTGAGATGTTTTTTATTTCCTTACATAGCATATCAAGTGTTGTTTTTATATTATTTCGCATTAACACATGCTCGTGAAATATATTTTTCTTTAAAATATAATATATCAAGTGTTTTTTCAACACTATGAAGTGCGAATCAAGTTTATAATTAAAAAGGATTATCTTTTATTAGAGTCCTAATATAACAATGTATCCCGGCGAGGTAGAGTTCGCGGCAGAGTCTTCTTGTTCTACAAATATTATCTATAGCATTTAATTGTCTAAAGAAAGCTCAAGTAACATGATTTGGGAATACCCTTACAGCAATTAAGTATGTAAATTTACTTGAACTAAAATTAAAAAAAATAATAATACTCAAAGACATGAAATAATTTTGCTTTCGTGCTGTACCATCGTAGCATAAGAACTCACGAACGTTTTATGCGAATCCGTCAAACACAGTTGTGTGAACAATCCATCCTCACAAGAAAACACTTCAAATTCTTTCCTTCAAATCGGAGAAAGACAGCACAGGTTTACAATTTATATACAGCACGAACCTATTTTTTAATGTAAAAATCAATTATTGATATTTACACGAAGCTAAGATGTTCGTTTTTAACACATAAAGTATTCATAACACAAAACATAAGTTCACAAAAACGATTGTAAAATTTAAAAATACGAAACTACCACTGTTTACACTAAGTAAGTGTGTGGAGGCATCAAAGCATACTGCCACATCGGTACACGCTTACTATACAACGACGAGTAAAAATATAATTTAAATTATAATAATATTGACAAACATTAGAAAGTCTTATAAAAAACTAACCTTGCAGGAGCACCCTTGACCGCAAAGGACACGTATCACTCGCGAAACACTATCGGAAACTGATATTTGTGTGTGTTTCACATTTTAAAGTTAATTATCGTTGCAAAATCACCTCCAAGCTTTCCATATTAAGTTTGATAGTGTTCCGTGAATTCATCATTTTAAATGAATTGCGTATAATGATACTTCGAACGTGTATTATGTGAGCATTAGTTAATTGATGATGATTGTTTCTTATAATTTATTGATAATTTTTGCGGTGAAATTCCTCGTGAATTATTATATGTAATTTAATGTATGTAATTATTACGTGTATATTTCTCTTATTTGCTTTTCTCAAGGCTACACTTTCGACATTTGTTTGTAGTGTGTAATTTTCGAAAATACTCGGAATCCGATCCAGAATATTCTTTCACGAACAGAGAGCTACACTATTCAAAAATAATAGTAATACCAATCAAGTCTGAGAAAAATGGGCGAGTTGTGATAATTTACCGACGTGCGCTGACTAAACTATTCGGTAGAGATGAAAGTAATGTCAACCAAAAATGTTGGTTTTTACTAATTCTAAAAGAATATGATAGAATAATATGATATGTTCGGTGCAAATGGACCACATTCCATTATAAATAGATTTAAGTTAAATTTGTTAGATAGCTTAATAGAATAGCAGTTCTAGAATATAATAAATAAAATGCATATTATAAGTGTGAAACTAACTCTGTATGACTGTCTTTTATAAATAAAATTTAAAGAACAAGCCACTTCATCGATTGTGCTTAAATTTGACATAGAGTATATTTATTTGTATATTATTATTTCAAAAATTATGTGACACTTATTGAAGATTTTATTCTGCTGCTCTCAAGCATATTTTCTTTATAATCTTTATAAATAAACATGAATCGCTAAATGTGTTGCTAAAGGCAAAACAAGGCTAGACTGATTTCACAAATTTTCTTGTTGTATTGGTAAAAAAAAAATTACAACATTTTCTTGTTGTATTGGTCTAGAAAATGTTTTTATGAAACAAAAAATACACAATTGGGCAGAAAATTTGAAATTTTAAGAAAATAACGAGCATATATCTATTGACTTTTTTATGTCAACTTTATGGCGCTCCACATCACGGATAATCTGTGCCTCTCTAATCACTGGATACTGGCAGAATTACCCTTTCGCCCGGGTAGAGGCTAAAAACTAAATAAAAATAAAAAATAATAACGGATAATCAATTGACAGTTGGTGCGATAGATAGCATGCGCCCTGCAATTATCGCGTTAAACAGATAAATCGGTAGGAATTGATGAATGAAAATGACATTAAATTACAGTAAAATTGTACCCGCGCGAATCCGGGACGTGTCGCTGGTTTTGTTATAAAAAACATTGAAGTTATCAAAGAGAATAAGTTTAAATTTACCGTTTCCTCTTTGTCTTCGCAACAAGTGGGCCTAAAATTTGCACGCGAGTCCGCCTCTCATTTATATTATATTTTAGTCGTCATGTTTGTTTTTTTTTTGCTCATTAGTTTACAGCAGTGATTCCCAAAGTGGTCTATATCTTTTACCCCCAGGGGGGTCTATGACAACCTAAAAGGGTTCTGCGTCAGCGAAAAAATAATTGGGGGTCTATGAAATGAAAATGGGGTCCACGATAATGGATCTCAACACATACACTGATAGTACCAATTTACTTACATCATACCAGTGATACCCAAAGTGGTCCATGGGAGACTCGATGGGGATCTACGTAGGCGAGAATAAAAATTGGAAATATGGGAATGTGATATAAATGTAGCAAGGACGTGGGTCCACAGAAACCAAAAAAAATTGTAAGGGATCTACAAGAACAAATAGTTTGGAAACCTCTGGTTTACAGTATCCATATTGCTGATTTAATAGCTAAAGCAAAAACAAATGAAACGTCAGACAAAGCTAGTATTGAAGTAAGATGAATTTGTTTACCCTCATATTTGATGAACGCGGTCAATATTTGTGCCGGTCATGTTGTATTAACGTTAGTAACAATTTATTAATACGCATGACCGAGTTATGTGGGATCCTTATAAGTGAAGAAACGTAAGTCTTCAAGTCATTCTCCCTGATTTCCATCATTTATTATATTTTATAGCATCAAATTTTGATATAATAACGGGTTGATGAACTCTTTTAGGAAAAACACTTTTAATGAACACACATTGATTACTGTCTATACCTTGACGTTAACAAGTTTCTTATACTTCTATTAACATATTTTTGTTTTCAACTGAAAAATGCAGAAAACTCTTTTAATTTTGTAGGCTGGGGAAACAAAAGCAAGATTTTTTGTACAATCAGAATTGCCGACCTTTCAGTGGATTTTACAAAAATGGTATTTTATTATTATACCTGCTCTAGAACTTTTCCTGACTCAACGAAATTCGACAAAAAGATGCCCGAAGTGAAGTGCGTTAATAATTGTGTAAATTGATTTATATTATTAAAGATTTCAATTTTTGGAATTATCAACAGACATTCCATCGCTTAAATATCCAAATTGCAGGTTTTCTCTTGGTTGTTAGTCAAACAGGTTTCAAACGAAAATACCATAATATAAAGCTGGAAAAACCCCTAAACCGAAACGAATAAATTCAATCAGAATATTGCGTTTTAAAGCATCTCATATTATTGAATTGAAATTTTGAATGAATTCCGGTTTATTAAGATTGTTTACGATCTTCAGAAAAACAAATAAGTGGAATGGATATTACTTAATAGTCATAGTAATGTATTGCCCAGTAGGGCAATACATTACCATCTCACCGGAACACGATAGTGCTGAACACTAACATTTGGCGGCGAATACAACAATCACAAACAGCACAACTGAAAGGATAATGGGCTGGTCCGTCTTTAGTCAAAAGAAAAACTCGGAAATCACTCACAAAAGTGACCATCAAGAACTCCTCAAACACGGTCTCCTACATTCTAGCCGAGACGATCGATAAAATGATCTGTTGAATATTATAAAAAACCATTAAAAAAACAGTGATATCACACAAAAATTGCCGAACAACAATATTATATCACAGGTAAGTATATCAACAAAATTTCTGCTCTTCTTTTTGGCGAAAGATACTGCTTCGAAAAATTATGTTTTAAAACTTTTTTCAATGTCTTAAATAGGTATTTAATGTGAACTAGAATAAAGTGCTTAAATTTAAACAATAATATATTATGGAAAGCGGCTGCCGCTACCCACTGCCGCGAGTAGGCTTTATTTTTTTATATTACTGTGATTTAAAATCAGGTTAAGTACCAAAAGATTCCAGTTCAGCATAAGTCAGGCTGGTTTTCATCCAGAAGCTATTTGTTGACCATTATATTCTTAAAGGTACCTCTTTTCACCTTGGATTATTTATTTTTGCAATACCTTGTACATATAATTAAAGAAACGTAGCATGACTCTTTGATTTTTAAATGAACGATGGCCATCAATCACAATCATAGCATCAATCTACTTACAAAGATACATGCCTAATACATATTATAATGGTCCCGTAAAATTATTAATTATCATTACAGAGACGTAAAAACTAAGGTCTCAGGGGTGGCAGCGTATTTGCATTTTGACCTCTGGTCTTTGTGTGGGTGTTCGTGATATCTATTGGCTGCAGTCATCACTTGCCTAACTAGCAGAGTTGGTAATAGATGGCGCTGCTGCTACCATAAAGCAATGCAATAGATGTGAAGGAAAGATTTGACAAATCGGGCAGGGCTTCAGTAGCTCAATTGGAAGAGCGGCTGGACTACATTCCCAGTAGGTCGCGAGTTCGAGTCTCGCCTGAAGTCAAATTTTTCTTTCCATTTTTCTTTAAAAAAAAAAAAAATATATATATATATATATATATATATATTTCACAAGCATGTGTTAATGCGAAATAATATAAAACAGTCATCACTTAACATCAATGTGAACTGCATGCTTGTTTGGCACTTTCGTTACATTAAATAAGACGGTGTGAATAAAGACTTCTACTTATTCAAATTAATCGATATTATTGGTAGAGTTCCAGTAAGGGAGTACATGAACCTAGACACCACCGCATTACCTATTCCACACCGCGGACACTCCGCCAAAATTCCATACAAACGCTTAATTTGGTTTCTATTACACAGACATCAATCAGTGACGTGTATAAACACGCGCACCTTTGTGCGTAGAACGTACAAAATACAAAATACCAACCGTCGCGTCGCCCATAAGAGGAGAAGGGGTTGAGTGATGCGGGCAACTCGGGCGGGATGTCGAAGTGTCCATTCTGTACGTAGTATTATTACATATTCTCTGCCTATTCTCTAGCGCCAAATAGTAGTGTTCAACCCATCTCTGGTTTTTGTGTAGATATCTATATATTAATCTATAGCTTTGAAAGAGCATCGTGTCAAGTAAAAGCGCACGCGCACCTTTTATCAAAGTATCGCGGTCAACGTTTTTGTGCAATTACACAATCAAATCTAAATCCGTGCAGAAGGACGGATGTTTGCATGATTAGGCAATATATATCTACACATGTAAAACGTTATATGAATATTTAACTATATTATATTATATATATTTTTTTAATGTAATGGAAGTGGCAAACAAGCATGCAGTTCACATTGATGTTAAGTGATGACTGCAGCCTATAAACACCCACACAAAGACCAAAGTCAAAATGCAGATGCGTTACCACTCCTGAGGCCTAAGGTGTTATGCCTCTGTGCCGGAAATTACAGAGCCGTACATTACCACCTGACCGGAACACGGTAGTGCTGAACACTACCATTTAGCGGCAAGTATATTAGGTAATGCGGTGGTGCCTACGCCCGCGAGCTCCGTCACTGGAGCTCTACCACCAGTAAAGCGAGCCATTTACTAATAATAATAATAATAATGGCAACCCATTATACGTCCCACTGCTGGGCACGAGTCTCTCCTCTTTTTGGGGGGAGGCCTGGAGCTTACTCCACCACGCTGCTCCAATGCGGATTGGTGGAGGTAGGGGGTTAGTGGCCAACCCACTGTCGGATGTTTTCAAACCGCCCATAAGGCCTCCGACAAGGTTTAACGACTGCTATCCATCGATAGCAACCGGGACCGACGGCTTAACGTGCCCTCCGAAGCACGGAAACGCGCATTTAATTTGCCACTAGCGGTCACCCATCACACTACCCGACCGTGCCCGTAGTGCTTAACCGAGCAGATCGCTTACGATCTACACCAGCCGCTGGGCCATGCGCGCTTCAGCCGCTGGGCCATGCGCGCTTCGCCATTTACCATTACTAGGACTTTACGTTACTTTTTACGATACTGAATTAAAGAATCATGGCAAGTTCCATATATCGATTTGTACAAAAAAAAGGTACACGGTAAAACAGCATAGAAATATTATCTCGGGGCCTTAAGAAACGTTACCTGATATTTTAAATATTTTTAAATCACCGGAATAAAAATAGTGTTTCCTGACAACAGTAGAAGCATTCTATAAACTTCCAGACTCTTCGGTTAAGCTCCAGAAACTTCGATTATTTAACTTTTTATTGTGGAGAATTAGAAATATTTTAAATACTAAGAAATGTTCTTTAGGTTCACTAGGTTGACTAGGTAGGTACCTTTTTTTTTTCAATATTTTTCTGTGCAATTCTTGCCATGATACTCTGAGTATTTTTATGTTCGGTATCCAATTTTGACACAAAACACAAAAGGACTCTTTGATCAAGGTGGGACGAATTATTTATAAAAAATAATAGTTGAATTTCTGAAGAAAGTTAGTCTAGCGGTGTGACGATCGCCCGATTCGGGGTTTGACCCCTACAGATATTTGTTTGGGGTTTGGGCACAATGTTTTGTATCTATACTGTGGTTTGGGTGTTAGTGTAGGTAGGTATGTGTTGTACGTGTATAACGGCACCCACTACACAGGTTAATATAGGTCGCGCCAGGTAAAAAGAACGCTGGCGGTCAAGCTGCGCAGTAGACGACTTATCGATCTATTTGGTGGTATGAGGTGCGGCGTTTTCAATCTGCCTACCAATACACGAAACCGCAAGCGAAAGCTAGATCAAAAATAAACCAATAGGGCCAGTACTTTCGTGCGCGAGTGTACCGATGCGCGAACACATCCCTTCTACTTTCTTCCAGCGTTCTTTTTACGTGGCGCGACCTATACCTAGTGTGGGGCTGAGAGTGATAGCGTATTTTTAATGTCTATGGAAGTAAATTACTTAATACTTAGTCATGATTTAACCACTTTGGTATGTAAGCAAATCATTAACAACTTAAGTTGTAGCGCCAATTATGAAACGTGTCGTAAATTGTTGGCGCGTTGAAAAATTATTTATTATTCACATATTTCACAACTGGTCGTTCTGCGCCCGTGTCGTCGTATCTAAAAATCTCACACGAAATCAAATTCACGAGATTTTATCGTTTCAACACACCAACCTTCGGTTTGAAGGAGTCAGTGTTGCAAATGCACTTTTATTGTTTATAACGTCGTCACTTGTGATGAAAATGACCTTGCGATCTTTTCACACGTTGAAAGGGTTAAATTGAATGTTTTTCTAACAATCATATCTTTAGATTGGTGTGAATGAGAGTATCGGTGTAAAAATGAAAAAAGGTATGCACCGATGGTTCGGGCATATAGAAAGAATGTCGAATGAGGGAGTGACTAAACAGATATATAATATGCAATGAGAATGTGGAGGGTCATAGAGGCCCAGGAAGATCAAGACTGACCTGCCACTCAAATAGGTCGAGTACTGTCTGAAAGTGGGGTCAAAAGTCATAGGAATTAGCGTGCATGTATGAAGAGAATGATGAATGTAGAAAAAGCACGGGAGGTGTGTCAGGAGCGGAATATCTGGCGGTCTACACTCTCTGCCTATCCCGTAAGGGACTTGGCATGAAGATTCTACTGGTGGTAGAGCTCCAGTGACGGAGCTCGCGGGCGTAGGCACCACCGCATTACCTAATATACTTGCCGCTAAATGGTACTGTTCAGCACTATCGTGTTCCGGTCAGGTGGTAATGTAAGGCCCTGTTATTTCCGGCACAGCGACATTACACCCTAGGCCTCAGGAGTAGTAATGCATCTGCATTTTGACCTTGGTCTTTGTAAGTGTGTATAGGCTGCAGTCATCATTTAACATCAATGTGAGCTGTATGCTTGTTTGCCACTTCCATTACATAAAAAAACATAAGAAACATACCTACATAAATATGGTAGGGTGTACGTAACTATTAAATTTCTAGGTCAAGGGTCAGAAAATTTTTTTGTTTCGTTTTTTTGGCCTTTTTTGTAAATATTTTATTTCCTAAGGGTTTTTTGGTATGTGTATTTATTATCAATATTGTAGAATAAAACTTTCACTAAAAATTTTGTTTAAAAAAAATATATACTGTTAACCGTTTTTGAGATAGAGGGCGGAGAGCGCGTGGTCACAGGATCTCTTGGGGCAACCGGTGCCTCCGGTCGAAAACGCGGCAAGGATGCTAATAGGTGCATATTTGTGTTCAGATTTCTCTGGTAGAGCTTGCCATTGGCAATTTGAAATGGCTTTTTTATGCAATGAAGGTGGCAAGCAACCATGCAGTTCATATTGATGTTAGGTCATGACTGCAGGCTATAGACACCCACACAAAGACCAGAGGTCAAAATGCAGATGCGCTGCCACCTCTGAGACCTTAGTTGATATGTCTATAAGTTTTTATGGGGCCGTGGCTCGATGAATATTATGAAAATGAAGCAAGTCCATTTCATAATAATATGAGACATGTGAAGGCCACGAATTGTAAGCATTTGATAAAAACAAATCAAAGCACAGTCTATAGTTTTTGACAAGAATTGGCAATACTCGTAGATGTTATACTCGTTATCGTTTTTATTCCGTCTAAAAATATCAATTCTCATTTTACATTGCAAAATTTTATAGACTACGGTTTAGTTGTGTTTTCAAACATACACTACTGAGCTCACGTTGGAAGCATTCCTTAACATAAGGAGTTAGGGGATAATAAAATAAGTAGTAATAAATAATGACAACTCTTGATGCATCCCACTGTTGAGCACGAGTCTCTCCCCTTTTTTGGGGGGAGAACTGGAGCGTACTCCACCACGCTGTTCCAATGGTTGGTGGAGATACGGGCTAGTGGCCAATCAAAAGTAGGAAGCAGAAAGCACGGGGGAAGTGGGCGCTTGCCTGATCACCATAGTACCGGTTCAATGCCAGGAAAAGCACAAAAGTCAGTATTTTTTGTGAAATGTTTTTTTTTATGCAAACAATGCAAAGTTTCCATAAGTCAAAACATCTGTTTACAGTAACAATTCACAATGGCTCCCACCAATTAAACGCTATTTCCTTTGCATCATATACCACAGGCAGGTAATTAACCAGCAAAACCCATGATTCCAGTTATCTTTCTACATCGTTTGTCATTAACCAATTACCTATTGTGGTTCAATTTGCTCTAAATAAAATTAAACTATTTGCTCCAAACTTTAAAGTCCATTTTCTGTTGACAGTTATAAAGTGAGTAATATCGTTTTTTGCAACAATCAGCTTTAAATGCATGCGTGTGAATTTTGATTGAGTTATCGTTTTCGAATATATTTGTTATGGTTCTTTAAAAATAATTGTTTTTGCTTGTACGGGTGACAAATTTTGATATATTGCCGAGACAGGTTAAGTAATTAAAATGCAAGCTTTCTCGTACGTGATACGTTGTTTGTTAATTATCTATTATGAAATCGATTGCATTAAAATATTTTTTTATTCAGAATTAATTTATTCTATTGTGGTAGGTAAGTAATGAAACTAATTACTCGGATATTTAAACAATAGTTAAATTTGATAACGAGCTAGTTTGAGACGACCGATTGTTGGAAAAATATTAATGTGTGGGTAATTGTCGAGATGGTGTTACGTTTGTGTAAGAAATTGCATGATGGGAGAAAAGCGGCGACATTGGTTCTAATATGAAATTGAAGCAAAGGCCTTTCCATCCTTATTTATCTTTTCCGTGGAGATAACGCTCGAGAAAGTCGAAACTAGTCGATTGTGTCTTATTTTTTTTTAATTTTATGGAAGTGTCAAACAAGCATGCAGTTCACATTGATGTTAAGTGATGATTACAGCCTAAGGACACCCACAAAAAGACCAAGGTCAAAATGCAGATGCGTTACCACTCCTGAAGCCTCAGGTGTTATGCCTCTGTGTCGGAAATTACAGGGCCGCGTATTACCACCTGACCGGAGCACGATATTGCTGAACACTACCATTTAGCGGCAAGTATATTAGGTAATGCGGTGGTGCCTACGCCCGCGAGCTCTGTCATTGCAGCTCTACCACCAGCTGTGCTCGGTGTGCAATATTTCTTGATGAGCACTGTAACCTCTTATTCATACCACGTGACCTTCAATAGTCAGTGACAGCTCATAATGAATCAATCTTCAACAGAATACAATGCAACGTATTATTTCATACTAAGGCGAATACAACATCATGGATCAACGTTGTAATTTTCAATCATTGTTTACTTAGGAATTTTGCGTCGCGTTTTTCTATACATGCAATTTTCTTTACGGTTTTCAATGTATGATGTATGTCTTACTTTATGAGTAAGGTAAGTTACTCTATAAGTCTTTGCCATATTTTTATTTTTTTTGACAATAACAAATGCGAGTGAATTTAAAAATTAAAAAACCGATCAATCACGTGTCGGGCTACGCGCAGTGTAGGGTTCTGTAGTTAATATGTTCGATTAATGCAATAAAAAAAAATATATTATCTATGGTTTGTTCAAAAATTTCGAGTATTAGGTACATTTGGTCGACTATTAGATATGTTATTGATAGTTTTCCTTTTTAGTTGGTAGAGGGAGGGGGGGGCAACACTTGACTCTAACGAAAATTGGCACTTTAAAGCTTAATAAGTCAGAAAAATGATTTTAGCACATCCCTAACATTTTGAAAATACCTATCCAACGATATCCCACACTATATAGAAAACGAAAAATGAAAAAAATATCCGCGCGTTTCATGTAGGAGAGGTACCCTAAATATATTCTTTTCACGTTTTTATTCTACCACTTTGTCGGTGTGATTATGGGGTATACTTGTGCCCAATTTAAGTCTCTTGTACCAATAGTTTTTGCGCTAAACCGTGGACGGACAAAGAGACAGATAGACAAATTCTGATAGACAGACAGACAGACAGACGGACATGGCGAAACTATAAAGGTTCCTTGTTTACTACGAAACCCAAAAAAAAATATAAAAAATTGTGGAATCGGTGGCGGCTGAATTCTTGCCCGAAGTAAAAAAAATACGTATGTGTTTTGTTTGTACCTACATCAGTACCCACGAAACAGGTTTATACCTCAGTTAGCGTATAAAATGCGGTCGCAGTTTTGCCACTTAGCTTTTTTTATGTCAAAGGATTGACAGACAAGCCGACGGGCCACCTGATGGACACGATTCACCGTCGTCTATGAACATTTGCAACACCAGGCGAGTCGCCAACACGCTGCCAGCTCTTAATGACTCTTTTGACGCCATTTTTGAAGAACCCCATATTGTAGAGCACCGAGGGAACACCTCAGAGGGAAGGTCATTCCACTATTTACACGTTCTGGGCAAAAACGAACGTGAGAACCGCACCGTTGAACATTGCCAGGTGTCCAGTCGGTGAGGGTGGAACTTCTCTCTTCGGCGGGTAGTAAGGCGTAGGAAAAGAGACGGTGGCATCATGTCGAACAGTTCAGCAGAGTACTCGCCATTGTAGCGACGGTATAAAAAAAAAGTAAACCCTCCTTTACCAAAAAAATCTTTAAGGTTAGAATAAAATGTTTAGGTGCATACCCTTCGGAATCCCTTCATGACTTTGGCCCAGTATCTTTAATCTTGCAGAAAGTGCAAAGTGAGCAAATATGAACATGAAAGTCTTGTTTATTAAAATAATTATTTTATTCCGTATCTTAAAAATTCACTAATCAAGTTTTTCTTGTAAGCAAGGCTATACTGGTTAAATTAAAGAATTTAATAATTCCGAATGGCAATTTAAGTAAAATTTACTACACAATTAAATAAATAAATAAATACGCTTACACTCACAGCCCCACACTAGGTATAAACCTGTATCGTGGGTGCCGTTGTACACACACAACACATACACAAACACCCAGACCCGAAACAAATATCTGTAGGTCATACAAATATTTGTCCCGGTGCGGGGATCGAACCCGCGACCCTTCGAATCAAACGGTGGTTTGGCACCGCTGGACTAACCGGGTCGTCTAAAATTACTTGTTGATACTTATTTATGCTGTGTCAAAAATTTGAGAGGTAGTAAGATAAGGTTTATAATTGGGCTAAGAATCCTAGAATTAATTCCCGGATCCAGTGGCAAGTGATATTTTTTGTAAAGGCTTTAAAAAATGGCATTGATTAATACAGGTAGATAGGTAAAGTATATCCAGTGATAGGTATACCTTACCTAACTATGCTGCTGGCCAGTGGCTATGTCTCCAGCGTAGTGGCCAAAGATCCAAGGATTAATTCCCGGATCAAGTAGTAAGTGACCTTTTTAGGGTTCCGTAGTAAACAAGGATCCCTTGTAGTTTCGCCATGTCTGTCTGTCTTTCTGTCCATCCGCGGTTTAGCGCTAAAACTTTCGGTACTAGAGACTTGAAATTTGACACAAGTATCTTACCTGCCTATACCTTAATCACGCCGACAAATTGGTAGAATAAAAACGTGAAAAATAAAATTATTTAGGGTCTTTCCCCTACATGTAACGCGCGGATTTTTTTTTTTTTACATTTCAATTTCTATATAGTGTGGGATAGCATTGGATAAGACTTTCAAAAATGTTAGGGGAGTGCTAATATCATTTTTCGATTTAGTTAACTGCTTGTGACTTATGAAGCTTTAAGGTGCCAATTTTCGTTAGAGTCAAGTTAAGTGCCCCCCCCCTCCCCCCTCTACCAACTAAACGGTTGTTGTTAGAAATTGAAACGTTACGGCAATAGTAGCTACATATAACGAAATTAAAAGGAAAACTATCACACTTATGTTGGCTTTACAAGTTTGGCGAGTAATAGTCGACCAAATGTATTTTACTCGAAAATTTTGAACAACTCCATAGAAAACACATTTTTATTTTTTCATTAGATTATTCAAACCTACCACTGACCGGTTTTTTTCTGTAAGGGTTTGAAAGAAAAAAGCATTTTTCCCTTTTATCATGAACAGAAAAAAAATCTTGGATTAAAAGAGGTAGTTAGGTAAGGTTAATCCAGTGTGCCAGGTAGCCATGAAGGTAAATACGTAGGCATACATCATAGCCCTTTCGGGACGTGCACTCACTTAGGTGAGTATTACTTTACGATTTTGTATACGCTTACTCGGTATCGCTAAGCTGACGGGGGCGAGCTCACATGAAAGTGAGGGCAGCCCTTTGTACCAACGTATTTTTTCGCGACGGCAATTTGTTTCACTGCAAGCCAGTGTCCATCGGCGACCGCGAGAGGCTAACGTATAGTGACCTGTCGTCGAAGTGAGTACATTTTTTGTTCAGGTAAGCATTACAAGTGATTGTTTCTGTTTAATTATGATGTTAATGAATAGAAAAAATAGCTTGTGCAATATTTATTGATGGATTACTCACAAAATTCAAAGGCTTTTTTGCCACCGCAAACATAATTCTCACAATTGTGAGGGCTAGGCCTTTACTTAAGAAATTAAAAATATTTTCATACAAATAAGAACTTGTTTTGTGCTTGGTTTTAGGTATTGTTTCGATGTTAAACAATCACTGAGCAGGAAATTTAATAATAAACGATTTTTTCTTACGACGCTTTTTTCGCTGCAATTAATGACTCGGACTACAGTGACGAAGACGATGAAGACGGAAATTGGATTTGGATTAGCTGTGTAAAATATCCCAGGATCAAGATGGCGCGGATGCAGCAATCCTGGTTGCCATATATTACCGAAACAATGACCAGGGACCGATTTTTTCTGATTAGGACTAATTGTAATACGCATGCCTAGTCTAAATTAATTTGATTTTGTACGTAGGTAATTAATGTTATAAATAATATGTTGATGACACTGACGCGCGGTAAAACTCGAACGAGTTTATGTTGCGTCTTACTGTTATTGTATTCACCTAATTATTGTATGTTTTTAAAAAAAAAAAAAAAAAAAAAAAAAACTTACACATCAAAGCAGATTTTGCCCCTCAAGAGAAATCTCGAAATCGCCTTTGGATATTTTTTTTTTTTAACTATACCAAAAACTAAATTTTTTTGAGAATAAATACTGTTGACTTTATGATAATTATGACTGTTTTGATGATGATTAAATTATACATCTTGTATTAAATGGTCTTATTTGCCCACCCTTACAATCGTGAGTATACCAAAACTGGGCCCGATCCCTCACAATTGTGAGTATCATGAAAAACCGATTTTAAGTTTTCCAATTTTTTTTTCAGTAACATATTCTTTTTCAGAGACTCCTAACAATCCAGAAACAGTAACTTTCATTTTGATATCCGTTGCCGTTAAACTTGAGGTCTGAAAGGGGTATACCTATTTTATATGTTTAAAACTTTTAGTTTCAAATACATTTGATTGGCTATCAAATGGGTAAAACACGTTTTTTTTTAATTAATTATATTTATGACGAGTTTGTTTATGTATGAAATTTGATAAAAACAATGTTTCATTCGGTAAACATAAGTGAATGTCGACCTAGATTCATCTTTCCTACTATGAACTCATCACTTAACATCCGTGTGAGCTGCATGCCTGTTTGCTTCATTCATTACATTAAAAAACACAGAAAAACAGATACAAAAAACATCATTACGTCACAATTTTTAATTAAAAAGAGAGGTCACAATTATATTATTTGCAACATAAGCCATTTTTAAAGATATGTTGTTGATATTTAAAGGCAATTCAACGACCTTCGAGTATGTGAGAGACAACTGGTTCAGTAATGGTCTGTGTCATTACCTCATATAGTTTACCAATTTGTTCCTGATGCAGTTTCGGACGAACGTGTAACGGGAACGCACACTCTCAAAAAATCCCGATTAGAAAATCGTCTTATTTATAATCATGATACTTAGATGAACTGAAATTACATGTTTACAATATCTAATATGTTTTATTGAAGTAAAACTAGTATTCGCATTTATCTCGCGTATATTAAACTAAAATGGTTATTTAAAATCAAACCCGACGTTTCGGTCGTTTTTTCAGCCTTGCAGATTTTAAATAATCATTTTAGTTTCATATACGCGAGATAAATCCAAAAACTAGTTTTATTCCAATGAGTGTGGAAAACCTAAGAACATACTAATTATATTTATTTATTTAATATGTTTTATTTGAGAAATAAGTTGTATGCACACCCTACGCATTCTTACCCTACCTCAACCAACGGCCGCACATAAAACACAACACACACCTACTCACACACGCACACTGTCGCAATGTAATGTAGCGTCAGCTGCGCACACCTATTTTACACTCGCTAGTAATAAAAATAATTTTCACTATTTTATTTCTTAAATAATTATCTTCATGTTTTTTATATAAAAATTAATGTTTGTCTGCATGTCTATAATAAAATGCACGTCTCAACGAGTATTGCACTTTTTCTTTTTGGATAGATGTTAGTATCATTTTCGTTCTCATTGATCATTTTAGTTAATTTTGGGATAAAATGTTACCAATAGGTATCAAAAATGCCTGAAATCGACTACCAATTCTTAACAAACTAATCTCAGAGTGTGCGTTTATTCTATTACACACGTTATACTGCTTTATTAGTACTTAATTACAGAGGTATTATACCTATCTTAGGCCTCAAGAGTGACAACGCATGAAATACATTGAAATCCCTGGTTTCATGTAGACGTTTAGGTATAGGCTACAATATTAAAAGACAGTAATACACGACAGGGGTGTAAGGGGTCTCAACCAACACCATCGAGACCCAAGCCAACCTCACCTGCACGTGGTGCACCCTGCTACACAACAAACGAGGCTCTGGCGACCTGCCAACACGCACTGGACCAGCGTGGCGGGTTATGGTCTAAGCCCCCCCAAGATGGAAATGCAGACGAGGAAAAGGCCCCAAATGCCCGGCGGCTCCAGGAGCAAAATCGGCGTAGACGGGCGCTGGTCGAGCTCTGGAGCCAGGGGTGCTAAGAATCTCCGGGTGAGTCGCTTCCGTCAAACGACTTCGGCATGCACAACGGAAAACCGACGTAGGTTATCACTGGTAACATACAATACACGCACTTTAAGGACAGACGAGAAAATTGCTGAGCTGGAAGAAGAATTGAACTAGTTGCACTGGGACATCTTGGGGCTATCTGAAGTCCGTAAAGAGGGAGAGGACACGATAACCCTAAAGTCTGGCAACTTGTTCTTCTACCGGGAGGGCGACCAGCAGTCCCAAGGTGGTGTCGGGTTTATCGTCCACAAGTCTCTCGTTAACAACATTGAATGCATCACGAGTGTGTCGAGTAGGGTCGCGTACCTGATACTCAGAATATCCAAGAGATATTCCATGAAGATCATCCAGGTCTACGCACCGACCTCGGCACATCCGGGCGACGAGGTGGAAGCTATGTATGAGGACATCAGTAGGGCCATACATATTTCCAAAACGTATTTCACTGTTGTTATGGGAGACTTCAACGCAAAACTGGGCAAGGGATGCGATAATGAACTGACAGTGGGGCAATTTGGATGTGGGCATCGGAACCCTAGGGGCCAGAGGCTGGCCAACTTTCTGGAGAAGGAGGAAATCTTCATGATGAACTCCTTTTTCAAGAAGCTGCCTCATAGGAAATGGACCTGGATGAGCCCCGACGGTTCCACAAAAAATGAGATAGACTTCATTATAACCACCAAGAAACACATATTCAATGATGTCTCCGTGATTCCGAGGGTGAAAACCGGAAGTGATCACCGAATGGTTAGGGGCACATTGAATTTAAACATCAAGATCGAAAGATCTCGTCTAATGAAGTCTACGCTCCGACCTACAGTTGCTCACATACAAAACCCCGAGAGCTTTCAGCTCGAATTGCAAAATCGCTTTGCTTGCCTGGAGGATTGCATCTCAGTGGACGATATGAATGACAGGTTGTCAGGTTTCGTTTCCTCAACACATTTTGTGTTGAGGAAACGATAGAGCAAAATAAAGGATACAAAGTGTTTGCAAGGGATCTGTCTATTGGACAGAGCCGGTTGATGCAGCTGAAGACAGAGGACGGCAGTTTAGCGTCGACTAAATATGAGGTATTGCGGGAGTTCGAGAGGTTCTATGGGCAGTTATATACCTCGGTCGCACAACCTGCCTCTGATTTGGTCAGAGACCCGAGAGCCAAATTAACCCGACACTATACCGAAGATATCCCGGACATCAGCCTGTACGAGATTAGGATGACCCTCAAACAGCTTAAGAACAACAAGGCACCTGGAGAGGACGGAATCACTACAGAGCTTCTGCAAGCGGGTGGATCACCGTTACTGAAAGTCCTCCAGAAATTTAATTGCGTCTCTTGAATTCCGTCCTATTCGAAGGTACTACGCCAGAAGCATGGAACAGAAGCGTGGTGGTGCTTTTCTTCAAAAAAGGTGATAAAGCCCTATTGAAGAACTATAGACCCATCTCGCTTCTGAGCCATGTCTACAAGCGGTTTTCGCCTGACGTCCAGCCTCCCGAACAAGCCGGTTTCCGAAAAGGCTATAGTACCATAGACCACATACACACGCTGCGGCAGGTTATACAGAAGTCCGAGGATTATAACCGGCCATTATGCTTAGCGTTCGTGGACTATGAGAAAGCCTTTGATTCGGTTGAAACATGGGCTGTGCTGCAGTCTTTACAGCGTTGCCACATTGACTATCGGTATATCGAAGTGTTGAAGTGTCTGTATAAAAACGCCACCATGTCAGTCCGAGTACAGGACCAATGCACGAAGGCGATTCCTTTGCAGAGGGGAGTAAGACAGGGAGATGTCATCTCACCTCTGCTCTTCACCAATGCAATGGAAGACGCCTTCAAGCTCCTGGAATGGCAAGGACTAGGCATCAATATCAACGGCGAATACATCACTCACCTTCGGTTTGCCGACGATAATATAGTCATGACAGAGTCGCTGGAAGATCTCAGCACAATGCTCGAAGACCTCAATCGAGAGTGGGCCTTAAAATGAACATGGATAAGACCAAGGTCATGTTCAACAAAATTGTATCGCCCACTCCAGAGTCCGTTGGGAACTCGATCCTCGAAGTTGTCGACGAATATGTCTATTAAGGATAAAACATACAACTAGGCAGGTCGAATTTCGAGAAGGAGGTCATTCGCCGAATCCAACTCGGCTGGGCAGTGTTCGGGAAGTTAAGGAGCGTTTTCTCGCCAAACATCCCGCAGTCCTTGAAGACGAAAGTCTTTAATCGGTGCGTTTTGCCGTTGATGACCTACGGTGCCGAGACGTGGTCTCTCACTATGGGTCTCGTACGAAAGCTCCAAGTCACTCAGCGGTCAATGGAGAGGGCTATGCTCGGCGTTTCCCTACTGAATCGAATCAGAAATGAGGAGATCCGTAGGCGAACAAAAGTCACTGACATAGCCAAGCAGATCTCCAAGCTGAAGTGGCAATGGGCAGGGCACTTAGCTCGGAGAACCGATAGCCGCTGGGGCAGAAAGGTTCTCGAGTGGAGACCACGTATCGGCAAACGCAGCGTGGGACGTCCACCTGCAAAATTGACCGACGACCTGATCAAGGCTGCAGGTGCCCGCTGGATGCACGTCGCTTCCGATCGGTCGGCGTGGAGGTCATTGGGGAAGGCCTATGTTCAGCAGTGGACGTCCTATGGCTGATATGATGAATACACGACACGGTATTCAGGGTCCGGCAGAAAGGGTGGGCGTGGCCTCGCGCCGGGTTGCCGCTTATTACACTATCCGGATGTTGGTCGGTGATGGACGGTGGTGACTGAGTAAGCTCAGTCACAGTACAAATATGAACAGTATGGCAACTACGTACAAAACGTTGGAACTGCGCAATCACACAAACATGCCGCGTAGTCTTTAATGTAATAGCCTTTCAAAGAATGATAAAGGCAACCCTTTAAGCGTCCCACTGCTGGGTTATCTCTGGGCGTCTCTCCCCTCTTTTTGGGAGGAGGCCTGGAGCTTACTCCACCACGCTACTCCGATGCGGGCTGGTGGAGATACGGGTTAGTGGCCAACCCGCTGTCGGATGTTTTCAAACCGCCCATGGGCCTCCGACAAGATTTAACGACTACTATCTATCGTTAGCAACCGGGATCAACGGCTTAACGTGCCCTCCGAAGCACGGAAACGCGCATTTTTAATTTCCCATAGCGATAACCCATCACACACCCGACCGCACCCGAACCACTTCATGACGTAAAAAAAAAATTACAACTTAATTAACAAAAGAGCATCACATGTGACACGTTTATGACATACATTTACAGCTTCTTCAAGGTTCAACTATTGTCGATTGGGTAGGCAAAACTGATTACTAGCTGAGTATTAAGTGGAGCTATCAAGGTTAAATCTATTCACAAATCTTCTATTCAAACACATCCATATATAGATATACACAAATTAAATTTGCTATAATTTAAAATAACATTTTGTACTATTTTTGTATGTCTGTATGTTTGTTCCAGCTAATCTGAGGTAAAATAAAATCGGTTGGAAAAATTAAATAGGTAGCTGATGTAACAAGAAGTAACTTAGGCTACTCTAATATAGGTATGTCTCATATACTACGTGTACTCTTTGAAATATTACACAAGAATTGTTTTTATAGCGTCGATGAATATTTAAATTGTAATTTGCCACGATGCTTTAACTGACATAATTATTTTACAATTTTATCTTTATTTGACATTTCAATTGCTTTTAATATTATAGCTGCATGAGTTGCATAAAGACAAGTATAATTAGTTTTTAAGGCAAGACATTTTTTGACATTTTTTATTCAATTTTGTAATATTGATGACATATATGTGTTTAGATAAATAATTTGTAATTCACTAGCGATAATACTGTCTTCTATCTTTTTGCATTCCAAGAATAACTTGGATAAATGTATGATACACTATGTAACATTTAAGCTCTGTAATTACCACATTTAAGGCAAAATAAAAAAAAAACTATTCTACTATTCTATTCTATTCTATAGGTTTATTTAAGAGTTATATTATGTAATGTACAAAATCTGCAAATTAAACAATTAATTTTTGTCAAATTCTACGTCGACGAAGTCGCAGGCACATCTAGTTTCTTATATATTACAAGATATAGATACCACCATCGGCTATTTTTAGAGTCTTAATCGTCTAGTCCGTAAAGGACCTAACACATTTACAGTCCGCCGGCAGATATATTAGCCTGTCAGTTTATCGTAGGAGATCACACGACTCATAGTTCTTTGTACGATTTTCTCAGTCTGTGATCTCCTGCGATTAACTGACAGGCTAATATATGCCGGCGGACTGTTAATATGTGGGACCCTTAACTGTGTTTGGATTTTTTATGATCCATCTATTTTCGTAATACTACCCAATCCGTTAGCTTCAAATTTGAAAATAATAATTTATGGTGCACTTCCGCTTCCGTGCATGACATTCTGACGTTGTTAGAGGTAGAGCTACAGCCTCAGTTTATATTATGTTACATAAGGTTAAAAAAAACGTAACTTCACGCTTGTACTTAATCCCCGAAGGGGTAGGCAGAGGTAAATGCACGCATTCAAGCAAACATGCAAACACCCACGATTCGCCGGTTACATTTTGGCCCAGAGATAAAAAAAACTGGAAATGGGCAATTTTAAGAATTACTGTTTGATTTTTGGGGTTCCGTAGTAAACAAGAAATCGCCATGTCCGTCTGCCTGTCTGTCTGTCTAGCTAGCGCAAAAACTATTAAGCTTTAAAGTGCTAATTTTCAAGAGTCAAGTGTCCTCCTCCTCTCCATTTGTTGTTGTTAGAAATTGAAATATTACGGCAATAGTAGCTACATATGACGAAATTAAAAGGAAAACTATCACACTTAAGATGGCCTTTGCAAGTTTTGAGGTAATAGTCGACCAAATGTATTTTAACTCGAAAATTTCGAACAACTCCATAGAAAATATTTACAATTTTTTTCATTACATCTCTTACTCTGTAGCTACGGAACCCTACACTGCGCGTGGCCTGAAACTCAATTGACCAGTTTTTTTGTGTGATGGAAATGGTTAACGTTGGAACGTTGATGTTAGGTGATGACTACAGACTAACACCCACACAAAGACCAAGGTCAAAATGCAGATGCGTCACCACTTCTGAGGCCTAAGGTGGTTATGCCTCTGTGCCGGAAATTACAGGGGCATACATTACCACCTGACCGGAACATAGTGCTGAACACTGATTTAGCGGCAAGTATATTAGGTAATGCGGTGGTGCCTACGCCCACGAGCTCTGTCACTGAAGCTCTACCACCAATAAAACTATTATCTCAAGTTGGTATAAGAAGATGATTGTTTTGAACTTTTCATAAAAAAGGTTCAAGTGCCTCAATTAAATTAAAAATCTGTCCCAATAATTTAGATGCATTAACCTTTACCTGAATTATGTGACAATATTATGCGGCATATTGACTTAATTTGCAGGTCACGACTATGTTAATTTCCTCATCCGACCGTTTCGCGAATGAGTCACATGGGTCAAGGCGATGAGGAATTCCGAAATATCATAAGAATTGGACAAGTGTGTGCCCAAAAATAGGAAACGGTTCCGTAAATGGAAAAAAAGTACGAGGCAGTAATTTTAATTTACAGAGCGACGTAATTTTTTGTAAAATTTCACATCCTTCTCTAACTTAAAGAAATCTGATAAAGTTAGAGAAGGATGTGAAATGTTACAATAACCTTAACAAATATCGTGGTGCAGCCCAGGTTTACTGTTCAGGAATGACAACGTACAGATCTGGAGTTTAACCTCTCGTTTTTGTGTAGATATCCATACGCTGCAGTATCATTTTATCATCAACTAGCGGCCCGCCCCGGCTTCGCGCGGGTGTAATGTTACCTACCCTCTCCTACTCATCTTAGCGTGATTTTATATTATAGAACCTATAGCCTTCCTCAATGAATGGACTAAATTATTATGTTTTTTAATCGCTCGAGCAGTTTCTGGGATTAGCGCCTTCAAAGCAGTTGTGATACATAAAATATTTTGGAAATTCAAATCAAATCGAGCTCAATTTCATTTCATCATCTAGGTATCTAAGTCTTATTTTATGTAAATATTTACAACATTTATTTTCATATTCTTAACAGTTCTTCACGTATATTAGATACGTTTTAGCTATAGAATGCTTTGTCTTTGTCAGTTGCATTGGCGAATGTGCAGGATAGAAAAAGACAAAGGAGAGAATAGGAACACTTTAGCTAAAATACATTTATGAATAAGGGGGTTAGTTTTTAGAAGTAACGAAATGCCAACGGCTGATTGATGGAAGTGATAGAACACACGAAAGAAAAAACAGAAAATACAAGTTAACGGAGTAAAATCTATAGGGCTCGATATTGGGACTATTTCTGTTCTTAGTATATATAAATGATTTGCTCCATTTGATTCCCATCAGTGAGCCCAAAACAATTTTATTTGCCGATGTTACCTCGCTGTTTTTAAAAGTGAATAGAAAAGAACCACATTATGATACTATTAATAAAGCCATACAAGAAGTACATTATAATTGGTTTACAGTAAATAATCTTGCATTAAATAGTAAAAAAACTAAATGTATTCGTTTTACTCTTCCAAATGTCAAAAGTAAAGATATTGTTCAACAATGATAAAACACAATTTGTTACTGAAGCTGTCTTCTTGGGTATAACACTTGATTCAAAATTACAATGGGGTGCACATATAAAACTGTTAAGAAAACGTCTAAGTTCTGCTGCCTATGCCGTCAGGAAGATTAGACAATTAACGCATGTAGACACTGTGAGACTCGTTTATTTCAGCTACTTTCACAGTGTCATGTCCTACGGTATTTTGTTGTGGGGTCGGGCAGCTAAAATTGATTGAATATTTATATTACAAAAGAGAGCTATTTATTAGAGCAATATGTAACTTAAATAGTCGTGACTCTTTGAAATAATTGTTCAAGCAAATAAATATAATGACGATCCCTATGAAAACATATTGTATGCTAGCAAAAATTTGCACTTATTTAAGAAAATAAATTAAACAGAACAGAAACAAAAATAAATTGGCATTCCAAAGTTTTCGCCTATCGAAAACACATAAATGTTTCATAACATGTTGTATACAGTTTTGTAACAAAATTCCGTCCATCATTCTTGAACTTATTGATAATAAATTCAAGTCATGTATTAAACGCACACTATGTAAAAATGCGTACTTACTCGATGACTATCTAAAGGATAAAAATTCCTGGACAAATGCTGGTCTAGACTCTCTCCACAAGACTTTTAACAATAATTTTGTGAAATGAATGTGCATTGTACTTGATATTGTAAAACATAGTTATAAGTTTCATATTGTGAAAATAGTTGTAATTGAACATATTTTGAAAAGACCTTACAGAGGTTTGTTTTGGCAGGTTTTTTCAGTAATGTGGGCTTTGAAACTTTGCCAGTGAATGAAGAGAAATGTCCCATATTCTTTTATTTAATCTTATCTTGCCGTTTGTAAGGTAGTTAGTAGTTAGTATGGAACATTCTGTTGATACCTATTTTTATTATTCAATAGTTTTGGACCATTATTTATTTTATTTTTGTTTAATTTGACTTATTAATCAACGTATCAGTTGTTATTCGCTTAAATTTTATATTTTGTAATTTGACCTATCACAGGCAAATTCTATTATTTCCAAGTGATAAAATAAATTTTTGAGTTTGAGTTGATAATATACTTCAGTTTCGTTTTAAGTATTCAAGCAAAGACTCCTAAGAACAAATGTTGGTGTGTGTGGTAATTCGTCACTATTAAATGTTTTATTGCTTCATATGGTTATTTGAACAGTTTATTAACACAAGATCAACTTCACGCCTATTATAGTAGCTCGCATTGATATAGCGGCAAGGATACATGACCGATGGGTATAAATTGGTGGCGGGCCAGTTAACATCAATCGACCACATCACCTAATTTTGTAAGTGGGTTTTTTTATACCATGAAGGTGGCAAACAAGTAAGAGATGACCGCAGCTTAAAGATGACACCCACATAAAGATCAGAGGTCAAAATGGAGATGCGTTTCAACGCCTGAGAGCTTACATGTTACGTCTCTGTGATAACAAAGACTAGAGGTCAAACTGCAGATGCGTTTTGGAGTGTCTGTTTGTAATATAAAAATAACCGCTTTTTACTAAATGCATGTGTATGTATACACGTGACATATACCAAAACAACATTTTTTACAATGTTTGTCTGTCTATCTGTCTGTCTGTTTGTTCCAGCTAATCTCGGGAACGCCTGGACCGATTTTGACGGGACTTTCACTGGCAGATAGCTTATGGATATATATATATAATTAGGAGGAACATAGGCTACTTTTATAATAGCTGCGCCCACGACTACGTCCGGGTAGATACTGAACAATCATAAATTATCACGCGAACGAAGTCGCGGGCACAAATAGTATTAATTAAAGTTGGTGCTATTTTGTTTGATATAGGTTTATTACAGTGCCCGTGTATAGTGAAATAAAATAACAGTGTGAAAAGACGGCTTTTCAGGTTGCCTCCAAAACTTCATTCTCAATGTTCTGGTAAAGTAGCCATCGCTTTACTCGAATTTCTGACTGTGACTCACTTGACTGACATAATAAATAATTAACGGACTGATTCTCACTTTAACCCTGCTTTTCTACGATTACGAAATATCGTTTTACTTAACATTGGCAATATGCGTAATAGCCAGCTTGATGCCATTTCATATTTTCAAAAAAATGCGTCTCAACTTTTGTCTTCTTTTATTTACACCAAACATACTGATTCCGTAGTAATCACTCTCAAGTATAGGGGAAATGTGATATAATGAATATTAATTTATTTTTATTGACCTGGTTCCTTACAGATAAATGATCTGGCAAGGCTATTCTTCCGGAACTCACATTTTCTAACAAACCAAAATGACGTAATTATTTAAAAATGAACGTAATTCGGACAAAAACTAAACTATAGAAAAATACCTCGAAATTGATAAATAAAAGTTAACAGGTACTGAAAATATATAAGATAAAAAAAAAATAACCTATCCAGGGTAAGGGTTATAAAGCCATGTCTTACTGGTGGTAGAGCTCCAGTGACGGAGCTCGCGGGCGTAGGCACCACCGCATTACCTAATATACTTGCCGCAAA
Source organism: Macrosoma leucophasiata (assembly GCA_036365455.1). Taxonomy (NCBI): domain Eukaryota; kingdom Metazoa; phylum Arthropoda; class Insecta; order Lepidoptera; family Hedylidae; genus Macrosoma; species Macrosoma leucophasiata. The sequence goes on from JAWQUS010000010.1 coordinate 2,680,578, forward strand.
ATGGTAGTGTTCAACACTATCGTGTTCCGGTCAGGTGGTAATGTACGGCCCTGTAATTTCCGGCACAGAGGCATAAGACCTTAGGCCTCAGGAGTGGTAACGCATCTGCATTTTGACCTTGGTCTTTGTGTGGGTGTCTATAGGCTGCAGTCATCACTTAACATCAATGTGAACTGCATGCTTGTTTACCACTTCCATTACATAAAAAAAAAAAAAATAATAATAATAAGGTTATATGTTCAGCACAATTCTAAGGCGGCCAACTTTTTGAAAATAGCATGCGGGTCTTTTCGTGCATTGATAGGGTAGGGTGAATGCGAAGTATGAAGTTTTGTCAGTATACACAAAATTACATAAAAACACAAACCTTACATACCGAAGCCCTTTTTTTTATTTATTCATCACTAGAGTGACACTAGCGAATAAGCGATCACATACACACACTCACAAATAGTTTTCAATTTATTCATTTAAGTATGTGTGTGAGTTGTGTGACTGAGTGGTTAATGGTTATGTACTAGCTTGAAAAAAAAAAAGTTATGGTTAGTACGTCAATACATCGAATGCGGGACATGCGGGACACATCCAACGTTTTGCGGGACTATGATATTAATTCTTGCAAAGCGAGATTACATCTAGCATTACGGGATGGTCCCGCAGAATCTGGGACGGTTGGCCGCCTTACCCTATTCAGACCTGCGCGATATTCGCTTCCATAGAGCAACACGGGCCACCGGCCTACCGGAAGGGAGTAGCAAAACTGCCGCATAGTAATGTTTTCTTTTTATGTAAAGAAAGTGGTAAACAAGCATGTAGTTCACATTGATGTTAAGTGATGACTGCAGCCTATAGACACTCACACAAAGACCAGAGGTCAAAATGCAGATGCGTTACCACTCCTGGGGCCTAAGGTGTTATGCCTCTGTGCCGGAAATTACAGTGTTCGACTCTACCGTATTCCGGTTAGATAGTACCTAATGTATGGCCCTGTAATAACTTTCACAGAGACAAGTCATCTTAGGTCTCAGGGCTGGCAACACATTTGCATTATATGAACCTCTGGTTTTTATGCAGTTGTCTATAGGCTGCAGTCATCACTTAACATCAATATGAGCTGCATGCTTGTTTGTCACTTTCCTAACATAAAAAAACGTAACTTCATGCCTGTAATCCCCGAAGGGGTAGGCAGAGGTAAATGCATGCATTCAAGCATACATGCAAACATCCACGATTCGCCGGTTACGTTTTTGGCCCATGTAACAGGTGGCGAACATGTTGACATCTCCGGGCAAATTACCAAACTTCGAGGTACTGGGAAACTTCCAGGAAATGGAAAAATCCCAATTAAACCTGGAATAAAGGACTTTATACCATTATCTCTGATAATCCCCTACCCGGAAATCGAACCCAGGACCTCAGCGTAGTAGCCTGCTACCACTAGGCTACCGAGGCAGTTTACATAAAAAACATACATTTTTTTTTCTACGCCCTCAAGTTGGCATATTGAAACTCTACCATAAATAAAAATGTAAAAGCTGTAGAATTTATTAACCTATACGAGACACATTTCCGAACTCCAATATAAAATATAAGGAAAAATATTATATTAATTTCTGATTGCACACAAAACCTGCCATTTCAACATCTCTTGGCATTTCAAAAGCTATATCCATCATGATATGTGTATCTGTCACATTGCATACTATGAAATAGTCAATCTACATTCAATATTTTATTGAATGAATTTTATTTTTAAGCTCGGTGTTAAGAATATATTAAGAAGTGCGGCCTATATTCAAGATACATATACCTACTCGTATTTATAAAAGTAACTTCACGCCTGTAATCCCCGGAGGGGTAGGCAGAAGTAAATGCATGCATTCAAGCATACATGCAAACACCCACGACTCGCCGGTTACGTTTTGGCCAATGTAACCGGTGGCGAACCTGTTGCCATCTCCGGGCACATTACCAAACTCCGAGGTACTGGAAAACTTCCAGAAAATGGAAAAATCCCAATAGAACCAGAGATAAAGAATTTTTAACCTTTATCTCTGATAGTCCCCGACCCGAGAATCGAACCCAGGACCCCCAGCGTAGTAGTAGTGGCCTGCTACCACTACACTACTGAGGCAGTTAAACTAAGTTTATCGTTATCAAATATTTTATTTATTTATATTTTATCTGTTAATTTTCAAGAAATTTACAAATCTGACCCAATGTTCGAACCTGGACTACAGATCTAGTAAGAAAACCACCGATAGAGTAAAGAGCACAATACGTATTATAAAAGATGGACGCTCCGTTAAGTCTGACCTTGTATTATACATTGCACGTACCGCCAAACAATATTACAATTAAAGTTAACGGTTATGAATCATTGACCTCATGATAACGACTTATTGTTTTATATTTAAAACAATATTATCTTTTCCATTGTGGACAGATTTGACTCAGATTTATCCGATTATTATAATCGCACGATATGTCGAATTGTATCAAAGTTTGGAGCGGTTTTCTCAGACTCCGTTACAGTTAACAACTGTGTGATTGATCATAATTAATTAAGTACGTTGTTAGCAAAAATCTAATTGTATTGGTATTGGTCTTTTTGTGGGTGTCTATAGACTGCAGTCATCACTTAACATCAATGTGATCTGCATGCTTGTTTGCCACTTCAATTATTTTATACAATTTTTTATGTAAATTTGACCAAGATTTGTCCATTTATAATAATCATATTATAATAAAAATAGAATTATAATAAAGTTTGTAATGGTTTTTACAACCTCCGTTAAAGTTAACAACCTATTAATTTATTTTAATGACGTTACGCTTTACTTTAAGTGTCTCATATTAATATATATTTAAAATTAATTCGACAAATATACTAACGAGTCATGTTGACAAACCTATTAGTAAAGTGATTTGACAGCGCTTGTTTCGAGCGTCGTGGGTCCAATTCTTGCACCGGAAAAAATATTTGTATGGCATACAGATATTTGTCTCAGGTTTGGGTTTTTGTATGTGTGGTGTGTGTGTTACAACAGCATCAACAATACAAATTTACACATAGTTTTGAGCCGTGAGAGTAATCATATTTTTAAGATCATCTTATAACTCATTAGCATTGTGTAAAAAGCTTGCAGTGATTTCAGTCTCCGTTAGAATTAACAAAATTAAATTGATATAATAGCATTGTTTTATATTAAAATTAAAATTATTGTGGAATGACCATTCAGTTCATGGATTTGACCAAAATTAAGCCTAAATTTTTCTAGTCACATAAAATAAATGCACCTAGATTATTTTACTCCTTCAGTTAAAATATTTTCAATTTATAGTGTAAAGATTATATGAACAAGATTAATTATAAACTTTATATTACATTCACACTTAGTGCTCCGGCGCATTAGGCCGCTGGCCGCGCGGCCAGTAGCGGCCGGCAGCCAGAGCGTTAAGTGCGCATGTTAGGCTGTTTTTGTCGGTCTCGCGGCCCATACGTGACCGCCAACGGCTGGCCGCATAATGCGCGCACGTCTGTATAATAATATCTCGGAAGAATTAGTTGGCCGCTGGCCGCGCGGGTGCACTATTATATATTCTCTGCTAATACTACGGGCAAAATTCAATTGCTGCTGAGTGAAGTTGTCTGCGCAAACTTTGCACCAGTCTCTTTGTTTGCGTCGACCAAACAGATGGGAAAAGAAGAGAGTTCAATATTAATTATTATAGTTTCTTAGTCAAAGCGAACTACTGCAATATTGACAACCCGGTTAGTCCAGCGGTGTGAGATGACCGTTTGATTCGAAGGGTCGCGGGTTCGACCCTTCACCGGGACAAATATTTGTATGGCCTACAGATATTTGTTCCGGGTCTGGGTATTTGTGTATGTGTTGTATGTGTACAACGGCACCCACGACACAGGCTTATACCTACTGTGGGGCTGTGAGTGTAAGCGTATTTATTTATTATTATCTCTCTCGTCAGCACGGGGTCCAATTTGAACCCCGGACCTTTGTCAGGCTTGCGCGGGGACATGGGGGGTCCAACACGTAGAGGCCCTTTCGAGAATTTTGATCTACATTGTAATGGGTTATATTCGGCGGGATCTCTTTCTAACTGCATCAATAGTTAATACAGGCACAGACAGACCCCGCAGAATATAATGGGACTATTGTAATGATAAGTGATTCGCCAAACTTTGGGCTATGTGGGTGAACTGGGGGGAATAGCTGGCTGGGCCTATGGAGTGAGATCCGGCACCTGCCTATATTCAACATCTCACATTATCGAATCCTACTTTAGGCAGATGGTGACTCGCCTCTCCTTGGTGGGCCCCCCAAACAGCCAACCCGATGGTCGACGGGGGGCAACACTGTTGAGAGAGGCTGGAGGTGTCGAGAGGTGTGGCCCCGGTTTCACCATCTGTAATGTACGGCACTGTAATTTCCGGCACAGAGGCACAATACCTTAGGCCTCAGAAGTGGTAACGCATCTGCATTTTGACCTCTGGTCTTTGTGTAGGTGTTTATAGGCTGCAGTCATCACTTAACATCAATGTGAACTGCATGCTAGTTTGCCACTTTCATTACATAAAAAAAAAGTGAAGTCGCGAGTACAATAATGTAATACACTTCTGATCTGATTTGACTACGGGACCCTACATATTATAACATATTACTGATATTCAATTAACAATCAATTATCGTGTTAACCATGTAATTATAAGTACGTGTTGTTGTGATTAAAAATATTTTTCCACTTCCATGAGCGCATATGTTTAGATGTTTATGTTTGATATTATATAATGCTGGCAAAGTCATTACCGTTTGACGTAATGTTGCGTGAAAAAAGAGCAACACGGGCCACCGGCCGCGGCGGACCGGAGGGGAGTAGCCATATGCAGGCTTTCCTCTCTGTCAAAGTCCAAGCTCAAGAGGACTTATTACAACCCAATGCATTGTCAAAAAAAATATTGTTTACGAATAAAATTTTTTTTTTTTACTTAGGCCTGTCGTCTAGATAGCAACATACGCTTACACTCACATCCCCACAGTAGGTATACACCTGTGTCGTGGGTGCCGTTGTACACTTACAACACATACGAAAACACCCAGACCCGAAACAAATATCTGTAGGCCATACAAATATTTGTCCCGGTGCGGGGATTGAACCCGCGACCCTTCGAATCAAACGGTCATCTCACACCGTTGGACTAACCGGGTCAGTTAATGTGTGCGTGAAATTGTTTTTGTATTTTGTTAAATCAATGTCAATATGTAATCAAATGTCAATGTGTGGGTTTCGTAGTCATAGATGATTTTTGTAGTGTGTGTGTCACATGCATTTCCCCACGCAAAAAATTACAGACTGTTTTGCGTCGGTAATAAACGCTATGGCTACTCTCCTCCGGTCCGCCGGGGCCGGTGGCCCGTGTTGCTCTATGTGCGTGAATGTCAATGTTTTATGCGTTTGGACGAGTTTTATTTACAAGTTCACTGGCAGATAGCTTCGATATATTCATGACTTTCTTCACCTTTCTTACATAAATGTCTTGATGTATCTATGTACCTTTTTATATATCTTCTTTTTGTCAACTCTTAACTGTTTTTCCTGTTAGGGATATACGAGAATGTGTGAAATTTAATGTAATAAATAACGTATTCAATATTCGGGTGGACAGAGCATTGGGTCTCAGTGGCTTGCCTTCATTGGCCGGTCAGAGTTCAAGAGGCTACAGGCATGGCATTTGCAGAAATTTAGATAAAAGGCTGTTGTTTAAATTTTTTACAAATTGGAGGTGCAAACAAGCCTGCAGTTCACGTTGATGTAGTGATGATTGTACCCTGTAGACACCCACACAAAGATCAAGGTCAAAATGCAGATGCGTTAACATGCCTGAGGCCTAAGGTATTATGCCTCTGTACCGGCAATTACAGGCCGTACATTACCACCTGACCGGAACACGATAGTGCTGAACACTACCATTAAGCGGCAAGTAGGTATATTAAGTAATGCAGTGGTGCCTACGCCCGCGAGCTCCGTTACTGGAGCTCTACCTCGCTCTAGATGGTGAAACCGGTGCCACACCTCTCGACACACCCAGCCTCTCACGCCAGTGTTGCCCCCCCGTCAACCATCGGGTTGGCTGTTTTGGGGGTCCACCAAGGAGAGGCGAGTACCACCGCTTAAAGTAGAATTCAATAATGTTGAATATAGGCAGGTGCCGGATCTTACTCCATAGGCCCAGCCAGCTAGTCTCCCCAGTTCACCCACATAGCCCAAAGTTTGGCGTCATTTATCAGTACAGTCAGTCACATGTATTTTGCAGGGTCAGTCTGTGTCTGTATTAACTACTTATGTAGTCAGAGAGTCCCGTCGAATGTAACCCATTACAAAGTAGATCAAAATTCTCGAAAGGGCCTCTACGTGTTGGACCCATGTCCCCGCGCAAGCTTGACAAAGGTACGGGGTTCAAATTGGACCTCGTGCTAACAAGAAGTGGATAATATTACATTTGTAAAATTAAATTTCAAATATCACCTTCACCACGAGTCATCTTTAATGAAAAAATATAATACAAATAAAGAAGTTAATTCTTTATCTGTTTATTCTTTTAAAGTAGCAAAATGCTTGCAATTTATTTTAAAAAATCACAATGTATATGTTATAATATTTATTTATTTAACTTCTATGCACATAGAAAAAGGTACATAAGAGAGAGAATGTTATAAATAATACGAGTAGTTGAAATGGATACTTATGAAAATGTGTCTTCAACGTAAATAATATACTACATAGACATACAAACATCATAGATAAATAATTATATGCATTCATATTACACAAATATATACATACAATAATATAAAAAATATACTGATATATAAATATGAAGTACAAGTCTTTCTTAAACAGCAGTTATAAGCGAGTCATATTCATGCTATAAGCAATAGGGAAAGTCAGGAGAATTGATAAAGTAGTTACGAAGCTTACGTTTAAAAGCAAATTTACTCGGCGCTTTTTGATGTCAATAGGTAGCATGTTCCAGAGTATATAATGTTCTCTTTTCAGGCAAGATAAAAAGGTCTCAATTGATTTTCAGAGATTTGCATGGTGGTGCAGCAAGGATAAACAGCTGGAAATGGTTCCGAGACCTACTTATATCTATACCAGAACGCGAACTGTCACGTGTTCAGCTTGGCTGGCTTTGGCTTTATTCTGGAAACTGGAACACTACCACCAGCGACATCATATCTACAGTCTACATGCGAGCTAATTAAGTCACATTAAAATAATGATCGCTGCATCGAATTAATTAAATGGAGTTGACCGTGAGTTATGAAACCAAAACGTGGCCGAAGCATTCCAAGGTGCGACGGACCCTTTCGATTTAACCTTCATCGATCGGATCGATAATTTTTACGATCGCGTATGTTTCGCAAATAACCTGCTGGGTACGGATTTCTTGACCGTGTCACTATTTCTGTAGGCGTTTATAATGCGTCTGTTGTGTGACCTTCTCTATAATATGCGAGCTTATTTTAAGGTTGTGTTTCTTTGTTTTGTTTGCGCGTGTTTGTTTTTTTTTTTTTCAATTTGCGACCTTGTTAGCCATTATTGTTTCGTCTATTAGACTTTATTGGTTGTAGAGGGTCTGTGACGGAGGTCGCGGGCGGAGGCACCACCGTTTGAAAATTAACAGTATTTAATACATTTTATAAATAAGCACTCTGCGTGTACCAGTCGCTCTTGGCCGGTCTTGTTATTTTTGTTTGCCACTTTCATAATAAATGTGTAATAAATTAAGTAATCTAATAAAATACATAATTAGTGCGACATACCTACTAAGTGCGAAGTAACTTTGCCGAAAGATAGAATTTGAGATATGTATGTATCTTCACGCCAGGTCCCTAACGGGGTAGGCAGAGAGTGCAGAGCGCCAGATATCCCGGTCTTGACATACCTCTCGTGCCTCGTCTACCTCCATCATTCTTTTCATACATGCACGCCGATTCCTAAGACTTTTGACCCTACCATCGGACAGAACTCGACCTATTTGGTCGTGGTAGGTCAGACTTGGTCTTCCTGGGCCTCTGCAACCCGTTATGTTTTAGGCAGTCACATTTTGAATATAGTTGTATAATATATAATAAAATAATAATAATGAAAATCTTAATTTCATAATATAACTTTTAACTGCCTCGGTAGCCTAGTGGTTGCAGGCCACTACTACTACGCTGAGGTCCTGGGTTCGATTCCCGGGCAGGGGTTATCAGAGATAATGGTGTAAAGTCCTTTATCTCTGGTTATATTGGGATATTTCCATTTTTCTGGAAATTTCCCAGTACCTCGAAGTTTGGTAATGTGCCCGGAGTGTCAACAGTGTCAACATGTCAACAGGCTCGCCACCTGTTACATAGGGTAAAAAACGTAACCGGCGAATCGTGGGTGTTTGCATGTATGCTTGAATGCATGCATTTACCTCTGCCTACCCCTTCGGGGATTACAGGCGTGAAGTTACGTTTTTAATTTCATAATTAATATTAAATAATATATACCTACCTAGTCTACCTACAGTCATGCAGAGTATATTTTTAAACAAAAACTTAATACTGTTTCAAATCCATTTTTCCTCACAGTGGTGACAGCTCTAAAACCTTTCACTTACACAAAAATCACTTCTGTCCAAATTTTCCGTGTCATAAATCATTATTCTTTTTTTTTTTTTAATCTAAGCGATTTGGAATCTACGGATTGCGTCTACATTACCATAAATACTTTAGTGTATCTTAATACCAAATAAAGGTTGGGTTTTCCATTATTTAATCATTCATATGATTTTTGTTCAAAAATAAAGTAACCTAGAGCTTACAAGGTCACTTTATTTTCGAATAAAAATTTTAACTAAATATCATCCGAAAATGTATTCCTAAAAATAAGACGCTAGTTACAAAAAACTAAAATAAATACAAGCTGAAAAGAATAAAACTAGCCAAGTAGTCCGAACAGAATTATCTGGAGCACAACAAAATTAAGTCTTCAAAAGTCTTAGGAATCGGCGTGCATGTATGAAGAGAATGATGAAGGTAGACGAGGCACGAGAGGTTTGTCTGAACCGGGATATCTGGCGCTCTACACTCTCTGCCTACCCCGTTAGGGACCTGGCGTGAAGATACATACATACATACATACATCAAAATTATTTCATCAGTTGAGTCCCATTATACCTAATCGTAGAGCGAGATGTCTCTTGCTAAACAACAAAAAAATCTTCTTATAGGGGACCGCCAAGGGCCCATAGTAACACCAGCAGAACAAAATAAAAAAAAATCCGAATAAAATTATACAAAAATTTTATACACCATATATAAAATTATGTAACAAAAGCTTTCAATTCTCTACATTAAGCTCATCAATGGAATTCCTACCGAACAAAAAAAAAACCGGCCGAGTGTGAATCGAACTCGACAATTAAGGGTTCCGTTCCGAATTTATCTGAATGTCACCATCATTTTTATCAAAACTGCTATCATAACTTTGTCATTCACACAATACATATGAATCGTCGGTTGGTCGGTTAATTGAGGTTAATTGGCGCTGTGTGTGATTTATTAACATTTTTAATCATAAAATATTGTATTAATATCTAATCTTTTTTTTTTGTTTTGTTTTATTTTCGGTTCATTGGATTCCTAATTGCTGCTAAAGAAGTATAATAACTTCATATGTGCGTACATAAATAAGTACACTCACTTTTTTTTTTCACTGTAATTTTAAAAGTTAGACTAAGGAATACATTTTCACCAATTTGTAAGTGTGTATTTTTCAAACAATTCCCTTTGAGAAATAATGTCACAAAGACCTCAACGTCATTTTAAAAGATCTATCCATAGACATTACACACGTGCAGATTTGATAAGAATAAAAAACAAAAAATATATATTTTTTATTTTTGAGGCTATATTTTTTTATTTTTGTATACAAACTATAAAACGGTTCACAAAATACATCTTCCAAGTTTATTGTATTAAAAGTTTCGGTGTAAAATGACTGTTATTTACGAACAGATAGATAGGCAGATTTGATGAACAGACAGACTTGACGAATCTTTAAGGGTTCCGTTCCAATCACCAGATTCTGGCAGAATTACCCTAAAGTTGGTAATTGCCATTATAGTATAAAAAGACAAGGGTTCCGTTTTCCGGCTACGAAACCCTAAAAAGGCAATGAACTTCCTTGGCCTTGCCTATATTTATTAAATTATCAGATCAAGGATCTAATATTTAACACCTGTAACAAAAATTATACAATCGACTTGTTTGTAGTTCACTAAAATAACCTTTGATACGCAAATCCATTTTCTATTAACGATTTCTTTTGTTAAGAGGTATTATAAATAAGAGTTGCCCATCAACTTAAAATATTCGGTAAACCCCATCCTTAAAGTTGATGATCTCAATAATCAAATCTTAAGATTTGATTTATAAAATACAGGTGGCATATTTTATTACCGAATCATTTTAGTTCTATCAGTTTTTAGGGTTTCGTACAAAAAGGGTAAAAACGAGACGAGAGTTAGGTAGAGGTCAGAGGTTTCTTCGTTTTGAGGTAGCTATGGAACTTATTTTTTTTTTTTCACTGAATTTGTAATTTGTATGTATGTATGTATGTATGTATGTATGTATCACGCCAGGTCTCTAACGGGGTAGGCAGAGAGTGTAGAGCGCCAGATATCCCGATTCTGACAAACCTCTCGTGCCTCGTCTACTTTCATCATTCTCTTCATACATGCACGCCGATTCCTAAGACTTTTGATCCCACCATCAGACAGAACTCGACCTATTTGGTCATAGTAGGTCAGTCTTGGTCTTCCTGGGCCTCTGCAACCATCCACATTCGCATTGTATATCTGTTTAGTCATTCGCTCATTTGACATTCTTTCTATATGCCCGAACCATCGGAGCATGCCTTTTTTCATTTTTACACCGATACTATCATTCACACAAAGCCTCTTTCTTACATCTTCATTACGAACGCGATCAGTGAGTGATACACCGCAGATCTTGCGCAATGATCTCATCTCGACCGCGTTCAACTTACTTTCATGCTCTTTCCTGCATACCCAGCTCACGCTTCCATATAAAAGCGTTGGAGTAAGTACAGCATTATGTGCGGCTTGTCGCGCCCGCTGGTTGAGATGTTTAGATTCTAGCAGCTTACCCAACGCTCTATTCACGCAATTCCCAGCAAGCACTCTCCTTTCTATGTCAGTGGTGTACCTACCATCCTTGCTAAAAGCACATCCAAGATATATATTGTAATTTGTTGTTTTTTTATATCAGTAAAAATTAAAAAAAGGTTATCGCCGCAATGAATGATTACGTACAACACTGTATGAACACCCGAATTTTGTGGAGGCTGAGATCCTCAACAAATGTTTTGCTCTCCCCGATTGTGAAGGAGACTAGTGCCGTCTTGAGATAAGCTGCCTAAGTCTTCTTCTTCCGTGCCGTTATGTCCCATTTCTCTTGGGGTCGGCCCTCCTAATCTTATTTCGCCACTCAGGGCGTAATTGTGTCATTTCGGGTTCAAGTCCCCTCGTCCTCGTATCTTTTTTTATGATCCCCATCCAGGTCATTGGCGGGCGTCCTCGACCTCTACTTGGTTCTGCAATTTCAAGAACCTCTCTGGTCATATGGTTAGGCTCTCTTCGCATAATGTGACCGTACCAGCGTAAGCGATTCTCTTGCAGCTTAATTACAATGTTGGCGACTTTAAATGTACCTCTTACGTAGTTGTTTCTGACCTTATCCTTTAGGGTGACTCCCCCCGACCATCGCAACATTTTCATCTCTGTGACATGAAGTCTCTGTTCGTCCGATTTACGCAACGCCCAACATTCGGACCCATATGTGAGGGCTGGTCTTACTGCTCTTTTACAGACATTACCTTTGATCTCAATGGGCATTCTCGCATCACAGAGGACTCCAGTCAACGCTCTCCACTTTAGCCATCCAGTTTTTACTTGGCTTTCAATATCAGCGTTGATTGTACCTTTTGATGAAATGACTGAACCTAGGTATTTAAACTGGTCAACTTTTTTTAGGGGGGTGCCACCTATGCTCACTGTTGTTGCATGCGCGTCATTACCGGAAAAGTTACAGTGCATGAATTCCGTTTTGGACCTCCTAACTAATAAGCTGCCTAAGTCAATTAAAAAAAACACATGACATCTTTAGCTTCACAAGGATCATAAAAAAATATTGCTGTGAAATAATAGTGTATCGTATAACATTGAGTTGTATTATTTATTGACAATAACTAATACAACTCAGGTGCTGTTTTGCTTTTTTCGTGGTGGGTTTTTCTCACTACATCTTTAAATGATTTTTAGTAGTGACACACGTCCGTACGACGGCGACGTCCGTTGGTACGGCGGACCGGAGTGCCTAGTGCGAGATTTTATTTACTCTTATTTCATCTTTTATTTTGCCGTATGCATATCCGGAACAGTCATGCACGCTTAAATGTCTTTGCCTTTGGCGGCGTCGTGTGGCGGGTTGCTCACTTCCCTCTAAAATGTTCGAGGAGGGCAATGGCTGTCACATGCGTCATACTCGTGAACGGGTGCTGTTGGTGGGGACTGGTCTGTTCTGGTTTGCACGAGCTACATCACATTTAGTAGATAGCAGTTTATTTGCATCAATGCTATGGACGTTCTCATTATTTGATTTTTCACGATAATCTGTACTAGATTTAAGCTCTCATTTAAAAGAGCTCTTACTGAGTTTGTTGGGTAGCGGAGTTCTTCTCAGTAGTGACTGCACTTGGAACTCTGCTAAGTGAATAACATTGATCTTGACGAATAAGTTTTTCATTTTGTTCATTTATTATCATTGAAGGAATTGAAAAAATTTATGATTATTATGTTTTAACCAAGTAGTTTAAATTCTAATTTTTAATTTACTATTAATATATGATTTTGCTTTTACTATATGTAATGGTTATTCACTCTAAGTAGTTTATGATTGATTGACGTTTTGAAAGTATCTGTAAAGATCTATTCAAAATAAAAATATTTTCTATTTCTATTTCTTACGTGAATTCGATCGCGTAAGAGTATGTATGTATGTATCTTCACGCCAGGTCCCTAACGGGGTAGGCAGAGAGTGTAGAGCGCCAGACATCCCGGTTCTGACAAACCTCTCGTGCCTCGTCTACCTTCATCATTCTCTTCATACATGCACGCCGATTCCTAAGACTTTTGACCCCACCATCAGACAGAACTCGACCTATTTGGTCATGGTAGGTCAGCCTTGGTCTTCCTGGGCCTCTGCAGCCATCCACATTCGCATTGTATATCTGTTTAGTCATTCGCTCATTCGACATTCGTTGAAGGAGCGTCATCGATTCACCGCTAGATGACGCTCCTTCAATTCCATACAAATCTGCGTTTACTCTTACACGAACGCGATCGAAAATCGCGATCGGAATTTGCACTAGGCACTCAGGGCGAGATTCACAGACCGCACTACGACTTTACTTTCAAGCAAAGTACGCTTCGAACTGTCAAGACCCATACATTTCTGTCAGTTCTAAGCATACTTTGCTCAAAGTAAAGTCGTAGTGCGGTCTGTGAATCACACCATCAGATCCGCTGACCAAATCCGCTCTCGCTACACCCGACCGAGAGGTACTATAGGTACATAGTATTATTATATATTCTCTGCTATAGCCCTCAGGGGTGGTAACGTATCTGCATTTTGACCTTGTTCTTTGTATAAGTCTATAAGCTGTAGTCAGCACTTAACATCAATGTGAACTGCCAGCATGTTAACCACTTCCATTACTTAAGAAAAAACAAAATAAGTTATCTATCCTACCTATGTGTACCAATTAAAGTATTAAACGGGACACTCCCCTTGGTAACATGGTTCCAGTCTCCAGAAGTCAATTTGCCACACTTCCATATACTAATAATACAGATGACTTGGAAATATCTGTATAAACTGTATAAACGTCTGTTTGTTTGTACCCGGTGTCTTCTCTATAGGTACTTATATTAATCTCGTTGCATCTAAACAAATAAATAAAATTGGAGTGTCTGTTTGTAATATTAAGGTAACAGCTTTTTACTAAATGCTTAAGTATGTGTATACGGTACATATACCAAAACAACATTTTTTACTATTTTTGTCTGTCTGTCTGTCTGTTTGGTGGGGCTAATCTTGGGAACAGCGGACCGATTTTGACCGATTTTGACTTTCACTGGTAGATAACTGATTTAATAAGAAGTAAATTAGGCTACTTTTATACTAGCTTCGCCCACGACTTCGTCCGGGTAGATACTGAACAATCATAAATTCTCACGCGGACGAAGTCGCGGGGACAGCTAGTCTGTCAATATATTTGTTGTTAGTTTAACCTTAATACATTTGGGCGAGAAATATGAATGCTGCATTGCATATTTAAACAATTTAACCGGCTGAGAACCCGTCACGGTGTGGTCATACCCGAAAAATATATTTACGAAGGTCAATAGAATGCTAAAGCTGTGATCACAGTGTTAACTTTAATATTGAATAGTTAATATCGTCGTTCACTATTAAACAAAATTTGAGTTGAGAATGTTTCAAAATTTTGAGTTTATTTTTAAATACTTTACAATAATTATATTTATTTATGTATAACCTTCTTACGATATATTTAATAAAATTGAATTGTTGTTGCATTATTTCATTAAATAAAAAACTCTTACACTTACAGCTTCACATTAGGTATTATATAAACCTGAGTCGTAGATCTCGTTGCACACATACAGCACATACACAAACACCCAGACCCGAAACAAATATCTGTACGCCACACAAATATTTATTCCGGTGCGGGGATCGAACCCGCGACCCTTCGAATCAAACGGTGGTTTCGCACCACTGGACTAACCGGGTCGTCGATAAAAGATAAAACTTCATTAGAGTATGTATTTTATCATATAACATTTTCATGCTTGTAAACAATATACTAACATATATGGCAATATTTTAAATTGTAATTAAATATTAATGTGTGTCGTACTTTATAAGTAAACAATTAGCGCGGAATAAATTGTGGAGAAGCGCGCATGGCCCCGCGGCTGGTGTAGATCGGAAGCGATCTGCTCGGTTAAGCACTACGGGCGCGGTCGGGTAGTGTGATGGGTGACCGCTAGTGGCAAATTAAATGCGCGTTTCCGTGCTTCGGAGGGCACGTTAAGCCGTCGGTCCCGGTTGCTATCGATAGATAGCAGTCGTTAAGCCTTGTCGGAGGCCTTATGGGTGGTTTGAAAACATCCGACAGCGGGTTGGCCACTAACCCACCCAACTCCACCAATCCGCATTGGAGCAGCGTGGTGGAGTAAGCTCCAGACCTCCCCCTAAAAAGGGGAGAGACTCGTGCCCAGCAGTGGGACGTATAATAGGTTGCCATTATTATTATTTTATTAAATTGTGGAGTACTTGTTAATGAAACACATATTAATTACTAGCTGACCCGGCAAACTTCGTATCGCTTTAAAAAAATAATAAGAATAAAGATACAAAAACACACTACAGTTTTAGCGAAACTAACAAACAGCTATTGATTTTTGAAAATTGCCTATCTTGACCGGTTTCGGTAATAATTCAATGACATTTATTAAAAACTAGCTGTTGTCCGCGGCTTCGCCCGCGTGAATATCGTTTAAAAAGTAGCCTATGTTTTAAAAAATTATAAGTTGTCGTCAAACACCACGTACATTTCTCTTAAAAAAAATCCTGAATTTTCTTTGCTATAAACTTCACGGAGCCTGAGAGCTTTCCAACGAATGCAAAACCGTGGAAATCGGTTAGTGCGTACTGGAGTTATAGCGTCAGGAAGGAAAACCTGACTTATTTTTATATTAAAAAAATGAAATGTGTACGTCATACTGGCGGGCTTTGACATTTAAATTTATGAACAATTATTTCTCGACTCAGAACAATTTTTTTTTTGCGATCTTTAATCGTAAATAGGTTTCGATCGAGTCTACCGTAGATCTGCGGCAGAAAATATGACATGTAATGTCTGTGCTTAAGTTCATAATGGCGGATGTGTAAAATTGAATATTAGCGTTTTGCATTTTTAACTACTAATGCCACCATCGTCACCACCACCACCATCACGACCACCACTATCACCACTACCAAATTTTAGCTTTCTAGCTATCACTGTTTATGAGATACAGCCTGGTGACAGACAGCGGAGGATTAGTAATCCATAGGGTCCGTTTTCACCTTTTAATACATTGCTGTTTTCCTAATATTGTGCTAATTTTCACTTTGTGTCCAAGTAATGTACTGCAAAGCGGTATTAAAATTAATGACAACTGAGTGCCCTAATAGTCTCTTGTAACTAGCTGACTGTTTTTTTTTTAATTACAATCTAAGTCAGGGGTAACAAACTATATTTTCTTGTAGACCCTTTACAATTTTTTCTGGTTTCTGTAAACCCCCGTCCTTGCTACATTTATATCACATTCCCATATTCCCATTTTTATTCATGCCTACGTAGACCCCATCGAGTCTCCCATGGACCACTTTGGGAATCACTGGTATGATGGAAGTAAATTGGTAGTATCAGTATCAGTATGTGTTGAGATCCATTATCGTGGACCTCCATTTTCATTTAATGGACCCCAATTTTTTTTTTCACTGACGCAGACCCCGTTCAGTTTGTCATAGACCCCCATGGGTCTTTATAGACCACTTTGGGAATCATTGATCTAAATTAATTTCATAATGGATCCCTGCAAACGCAAGTCCGACTTGTACTTAGTTTGTCAAGCCAAAAACAATATAAATTTTACAAAGTGCGAACTTTGTACCGTATACCTACTAATTTAATAAATTAATACAATTGCTAATAAATTAGCTGCGCAACTTAATATGAATTCACTTTATTCAATTCATTTCAAATACATTATAATTAATTTGTGTGTTGTGATTTCCATATTTTAAATATGTATTTATTTATATAGCATTCAACTAAACGTAATTTGTGTACAAATTTAAACATTTTATAAGACTGAAGAATTTTTTTTTGTGGCACTACACTCTGTATACCTGGAGTCAAAATATAATGCGAACGAAGTCACGGGTATCAGGTAGTCTAAATATATTTTCTCAATCTCAATTTAATTACTTAGACCAGTTTTATATCTACATCGTTACTACTACATAGCCCAACGATTGAGTAATAAAACATTTTAGAAGCATTAAGTTCGTCTTTACTAACGATGTGCATGTATACAGAGTAAACAAATAAAAAATAATATACCTAAGTACTACACTATAAGCACAATAAGAGCTTAATAATGCAAAAAAACATTAATTTATCGTATGAGCTTGTTACCTTTAGTCCTAAGTATGAAAAATAGCCTACAAGTTATTCTCACATTCTCTCATATCTCTCATATATTTATCTCCATCTCATATATATGATTGTTTCGTAACTTCGTAACTTCATGCCTGTAATCCCCGAAGGGGTAGGCAAAGGTAAATGCATGCATTCAAGTATACATGCAAACACCCACGATTCGCCGGTTACGTTTTTGGCCCATGTAACAGGTGGCAAGCCTGTTGACATCTCCAGGCACATTACCAAACTTCGAGGTGCTGGGAAATTTCCAGAAAATTGAATTATCCCAACAGAACCAGAGATAAAGGACTTTACACCATTATCTCTGATAACCTCCTACCCGGGAATCGAACCCAGGCCCTAGTAGTAGTAACCCGCTACCACTAGGCTACCGAGGCAGTTGTATGATTTTTAACTTTTCATTAACGAATTATTTTGCACAGATATGGTTTTTAACTTTCTCTCTTTCTTTCTTTCAAAAAAAACATAATTAAAATCGACCTGTCTAGATCCAAAGAAGTTTGATAATGTGACACATTTTTTTATAAATCATATAATATTATTATTTATTAATACTTGACGCCGTGACAATAATCACATCGGTATGACTTCGACCTTACCTTACTCTCGACCGTGAGAGCTAATGGTGTTACCACATCGCTGCGTGGGCGCAGGTATATCCATTGCATATTCATTTAATCTATTTGTTTGGCGATGCATTTCGTTTTACGTTAAGTTTATTAAAACAAACACTAAATATCAATATAAATATATATTGAAGCGCGCATGGCCCAGCGGCTGGTGTAGATCGTAAGCGATCTGCTCGGTTAAGCAATACGGGCGCGGTCGGGTAGTGTGATGGGTGACCGCTAGTGGCAAATTAAATGCGCGTTTCCGTGCTTCGGAGGGCACGTTAAGCCGTCGGTCCCGGTTGCTATCGATAGATAGCAGTCGTTAAACCTTGTCGGAGGCCTTATGGGCGGTTTGAAAACATCCGACAGCGGGTTGGCCACTAACCTACCCACCTCCACCAATCCGCATTGGAGCAGCGTGGTGGAGTAAGCTCCAGGCCTCCCCCCCAAAAAGGGGAGAGACTCGTGCCCAGCAGTGGGACGTATAATGGGTTGCCATTATTATTATTATTAAGTTTATTAACGTTGTTTTAATCATTCTTTTTACAATGTTGTACGTGGTTGCAAATGAAAATAAAAAGAGAATCGGTTTCAAAAACACTACGATCATCGTGTAGTTAATGATGATCGGTGTTTAATGCGTCGGTGTTTAATTGCGAGAGATTATGAATGAATAGTTTGACCAGGTTGCTCTTGTTAATTGAATTAAAATTTTCATTTTATGTTCGATACCACCAGTAAATAATTTTCTAACGATTTCAGCAGCGCACATAATTTCGTGTTTTATTGTAGAAATTCGTGTTTTAGATAGGTACTTTTTTATATAATTAATTGGCTCACTGTTAACTGCCTCAGTAGCCTAGTGGTAGCAGGGCACTACTACTACGCTGAGTTCCTGGGTTCGATTCCTGGGTAGAGGGTTATCAGAGATAATGGTGTAAAGTCCTTTATCTCTGGTTCTATTGCGATTTTTCCATTTTCGGGAAATTTCTCAGTACCTCGAAGTTTGGTAATGTGCCCGGAGATGTCAACAGGCTCGCCATCTGTTACATGGACCAAAACGTAACCGGCGAATCGTGGGTGTTTGTATATATGCTTGAATGCATACATTTACCTCTGCCTACCTTCGGGGATTACAGGCGTGGAGTTACGTACGTTAAATTGGCAAATAGTACAGTTTACATAGATGTTAAGTGACTTAAATCCAATATCGCCTTATTCCCGACTCATGGGTCGTAATTGATACAAAGGACAAGTAGAGGCTGGTTATCACATAGACACCATCAAAGTCTATGCAATAATTTCTATAACATTGCAACGTAGGTTAATATTTTCTACTAAGTATTGTTCTATGACATTTTCCTGTCCGTAAAAAAGTACAATCGCGTATAGTGCGATTTCGAAAAAGCTAATAGTGAAAACCAGGAGAGTTGGGCGTGTGAGACGGACCATCGCTCGCTATAATATTAAATGTATTTAAGCAAACAACATAACTGCGTACTTGTCAACCCATTATAGTATGTGAAAGATGGAAAAAGGGTAGGTACGTTTTAAATTTTTCTATTATTTCCATGAAGAAGTTATCGATCTTGCAATATAATAGTAAAATATTATTAATTATTAATAGTTAGTAGGTATAACGCCAATATATGTATTGCATTCAATTTATTCGCTTTTCAGATAATCAATCAATTGAGTAAAAACGTTCTTAATCTATGTTAATTTAATGAACAGAATAAAAATTCATTACATTAAGATAAAAAACAAAACATTTTTTTTTTAATGTGCCAACATTCCTGGTTTTACTCCATAGTTTTATTTCCTTATAAGACGAACAATTGCATTCACGTCATCAAATACAATCGCGTCGAAAAGCTAACAACAAACACACACATTAAAAGTTTACGTATATATACTTAGTGAACGGAGCGTAAAATACGTCAATATGTTTGTTCGTTCATAATTATTTGCGAAAGAATAACGTCACGGTAAAAACCTTTAGCGTAAGTACCTAAATGGTTGAATTAAAAATGATGATCTAGGTTTTCTTTGAAATTATTTATATGCAAAAAGACATCAAAGTTAAAAGGTCATTAACATCACATTTTCATTGTGTATTTGACCTTTTCTCTAAATGGACAGCAAAAGCATGATTACATAACCACATCGATGAAGATAAAGTATGATTAGCAAAAAAAACTTTTAATGGTAGAGTCGATTTACCTTTTCTTTTAAACAATTTCTGACAAAAACCACGTTATTTATTAATAAAGAACTAGAAGTTAACTATATTCATGCATATTTACGTAAAAAAAACTTGTTTCTTTTGTTTTTAAACAAGTCTCAGAAAATAACACACCGTAATAAAATAAATGTGACCAAATAAACCCGTTTTCGTTACGTAATTTTCCAAAATAGATCTATCCGTTTTATACATACACTAAAATGTATAGCCCAATATAGTATCACTTGACGTGAATGTGAACTGCATGCTTGTTTGCCACTTTCAACACATAAAAAATAATTGCCTTTTGGTAACCAAAAGGCATTTTTTTCAAAAAACATGTAATTTACAGTTAAAATATTTATTTATAACTACAATCAACCGCTATCCTTTTATATGATAAGTATTTTATATTTCAGGCAATGTACTCGTAGAAGTGTGTTGACAGGCTCCTAAACATAATGGATTTTTACTGTTAAATATATAAAAAAATGGATTAGGCAGACGTTTTTTAGGGTTCCAAACAAGTGATGCTTAAAGATTCGTCAGGTCTGTCTCTCTGTTTGTCCGTCCGTTGGTATGTCACACCCACTTTACTCCGCAACTATTAGGGCTATTTACTTGAAGCGGTATGTAAATGCATTTTCTTAACGGCTTGGCAAAATATTTTTTTTTATTAACCTACTATATTTACATACTAGCTGTGCCCGCGACTACGTCCACGTCAGAATTTATGATTGTTCAGTACCTACCCGGACGAAGTAGTGGGCGCAGCTAGTATAAAAGTAGCCTAACTTACTCCTTATTGCATAAGCTATCTGCCAGTGAAAGTCTCGTCAAAATCGGTAAAGCCGTTCCCGAGATTATCCGGAACAAACAGACAGACAGACAAAAATTGTAAAAAATGTTGTTTTGGCATATGTATCGTGTATACATACATTTTCATTTAGTAAAAAGCGGTTATTTTTATATTACAAACAGACACTCCAATGTTACTTATTTGTATAGATAAGGTTTATGTGTGGGTTTTTTATAGAATAAGCCTTTGAAAATGATATTGAGGGTTCTAAAACAATTTATTTTTTTCAAAGTAAATCGTTATAAAGGTTCCTACACTAAATATAGACACTTCAATAGTGGTAAAATTAGTGGATCCCGCTTCAAACTTTAAAACAAAACTTGCGATTCTGAAAAATCGCAATTGACCACTTTTTCTAACTTGAATTTGTCATAATATGTACCTCACATTAGGAAAAGTTCACCTTTAGAATTTTTATTCAAGACCTGTTTATATACGTTTAACATCTTTTGTTGTTTATCAGTTTTATTACATTTTTTTTTATTTAGGCCAACATTTATAACAATTTCCTGTTTTTACTAGTAAACTTAAACTTCTGCTCGCTTTTCTCGAAAATTCTGAAATTTTAATTGTGACAATGCATTTCAACAAGTCATTTTTATGTCCTTTTCTATGTATTGTAGCCTCTTACACGTCATTTGTTTCTAATATTTACTGTATCTATTTTCATGGAATTATGTCTGAAGAATATAATGGTATCAGGAGAACATTTTATTTAAAATGTTACAGAAATATAATTGTACTATTTATTTTTCGCAATATCACATGCGAGTGAACTTTAGATATAAACGGAAAGAAAAATTTGACTTCGGGCAAGAATCGAACCTACCACCTTAGGATAATCAGTCCAGCCGCTTTACCACTACCGAAGTCCCACTACTTCTACTTAAATCTTATCTTATCTTATCTTTTTATTACAGACCTGACGTTCAGTTATATTTGAAAAAATTGCGAAATAAAAAATAAACTCAAAATTGTGCAATAACATTCACTTAACGCTGAACTACAGTAACAGATCTATTTAAATCAAAAGTGGATGGAAAAGAGATTAAAGGCGTACATTTTTATAACACGGTTTTATAAGTTTGGGGTGTAACTATGTTTGTCACAGAATATTTGTGCTTAATTTTCAAAGGTTTCTAGAAGTCTGATCATGTTGAAACCATAAAGCAACACGGGGCCCGTGTTGCTCTATGTTTGAAACTGACAAAGCATTTATGAAAAAAATGTTTTTAAAAAATGAAAATTAATTAAAAAAAATAGTTTTAAGGCGTTTTTTCTTTTTAACTATATTTTTTATTTTTAATAAAGTATCAATATGGTAACGGCTTGGAAAAAATTAAAACATTATTTTAGATAATATTTTAAAAAAGTTATCTTAGAGGTTGACCAGAAAAAAAAACCTTTTTAGTACTTAATGTATTTTGATGCTATGTCCATTGCACAAAAAAGTTAAGTTCATTTTACTTAATTTTAAATTATTCGAATTCTTTCAGTTTTTCGGAAAAAAGATATTTTGACTTAGTTGCTAAGGTTATAAATAGTAAATAAATATTAATGAGTACGATTATTTGCACAACTGCCTCAGTAGCGTAGTGGTAGCAGGCCACTACTATTGCGCTGGAGGTCCTGGGTTCGATTCCCGGGTCGGGGACTATCAGAGATAACGGTTTAAAATCCTTTATCTCTGCTTCTATTGGGATTTTTCCATTTTCTGGAAGTTTCCCAGTACCCCGGAGTTTGGTAATGTGCCCGGAGATGGCAACAGGTTCGCCACCTGTTACATGGGCCAAAACGTAACCGGCGAGTCGTGGGTGTTTGCATGTATGATTGAATGCATGCATTTACCTCTGCCTACCCCTTCGGGGATTACAGGCGTGAAGTTACGTTACGTTATTATTTGCAAAATTTCATCAACAATTTAACCTCTAAAATGTTATTGCAACTTTCAACAATTGAGAATAATTTATACGGGTTACATTTTGATCTTTACAAATAATTTGAAATAAAATCTTTAAATATGTTTATTTAAATTCGTTGCATTGTCAAAGGTTAAAATACAATTTTTAAATATATTCGTAATATTTAAAGATTTTATTTCAAATTATTTCTAATTTAGAACTACGCAATACCTAATAATATCAACAATAAATTAATAATGTAATGTAAATTACTTTCAAGTACATATTTATTATTTGTAGCAGTCCTCCAGATTTAAGTACTTAAATGTAAAATCCCGACAATACATTTATAACATTATAGTGAAACACGTGTTTATAGGGCATCGCCGGGGGCAGAGAATATGTAATAATAATACGTATAGAATGGACACTTCGACGTCCCGCCCGATTTCCCCGCATCACCCAACCACCTCCCCTCTTATGGGCGGCGGTTGGTATTTTCTACGTGCTACGCACACAGGTGCACGTGTAAATACACGTCACTGATTGATGTCCGTGTAATAGAAACCAAATTAAGCGTTTGTATGGAATTTTGGCGGAGTGTCCGCGGTGTGCCGGGGTCTGGCAAGAGACGGCTGCTCCTCCTTACAGATAAAAAAGCGCATCCACAGCAAAAGATTCAGCATTCCCACGGGCACATGAAAATTTGACAGCAATGACAACGACAACAGCAACGTCAATAGGGGGTCGCACCCTTGGTGAAGGTCGCGGGTAATCGCTGGATAAGGGCGGCCCAGGACCGTTCGTTGTGGCAATCTTTGAGGGAGGCCTTTGTCCAGCAGTGGACGTCTTTCGGCTGATATGATGATGATGAATGAAACCACACAGTTTTCCAAAGATTTTGGAAGGCGACATGTATGTCTCCGGAATAGATCAGCGGTAAGTGTTATTAATGTAAGACATAAAAAAAAATACGCTTAAATACGCTTACACTCACAGCCCCACAGTAGGTATAAACCTGTGTCGTGGGTACCGTTGTACACATACAACACATACACAAACACCCAGACCCGAAACAAATATCTGTAGGCCA
Organism: Macrosoma leucophasiata; assembly: GCA_036365455.1. NCBI lineage: Eukaryota > Metazoa > Arthropoda > Insecta > Lepidoptera > Hedylidae > Macrosoma > Macrosoma leucophasiata. The sequence continues at coordinate 2,704,705 of JAWQUS010000010.1, forward strand.
TACAAATATTTGTCCCGGTGCGGGGATCGAACCCGCGACCCTTCGAATCAAACGGTCATCTCACACCGCTGGACTAACCGGGTCGTCAAGACATACTAACATAATGCATAGCTCATTCTCTCCACCAATCCGTATTGGAGCAGCGTGGTGGAGTAAGCTCCAGGCCTCCCCCCCCCCCAAAAGGGGAGAGACTCGTTCGTGCCCAGCAGAGGGACGTATAATGGGTACCTAGATCATGACGTGTAATATCATGATTTAAGTAAATCATTTAATAATTGGTGGTTTAGCTCTAGTGACGGAGTTCGCGGGCGTAATCATCGCATTACTTCTATCTGCCGCCAAATGGTAGTGTTCAGCAATATCGTGTTCCGGTTAGATGGCAATGAATGGCCACGTCACAATGATAAGATCATTGCCCCGTTATATCTATCACAGGGACATAACAACTTATGTCTCAGTGGTGGCAACGCATTTGCATTTTGACCTCTGGATTTGGTGTTGACGTATACAGGCTGCAGTCATTATTTAACATCAATTGCAGTCATTGTTTGACACCTTCTTTACTTAAAAAAAGGTAAATTAAAAACAAAATAAACATTGAAAGAATCATCTTTCCGGAACATTCTTTCTTCTCGTATCATAAACACATGCTCACTAAGTTACACATAAATAAACAGGCGTTACGCACTGTGATATAATCCGCATAATTATTGCCAATTATATCAATTGTGACGCATTATGGAAAATAAAATATGAAAGGAAATTATAATGAGTGAGACAGGAAACAAATCCTTGTTAAGGTTAGTTTACATATTTTACCGACACGAGCACAACTTCTAAATAAAAAACCGGTAATATTGTAATGAAGTTTTCTTCCGTAATTTGAGGCCTAAGGTGTTATGCCTCTGTGCCGGAAATTACAGGGCCGTACATTACCACCTGACCGGAACACGATAGTGCTGAACACGACCATTTAGTGGCAGATAGATTAGGTAATGCGGTGGTGCCTGGCATTTGTGGTGGTGGCTGTGGTGGAGGTGGTAGTGGTGACAGTCGTGGGACAGACTAATTTGCATTATTTTTTTTACAAACATCCACGCACGGTACTAAATTTATGACAGATCACTAATTAGAACCTATTTTGTGTTGACATATTAGTTTCCTAGGATTAAACGGCAAATTTTTCATTCGTGTGTATAATATTTCCGTATTTTTTGACAAATTATTATTAATAGGTAAATTCAATTTAATTTGGTACGTGAGAATTAGTTTACATCTGGTGTTACCACCAGCTTCAATCAGTTGCTATTAAATGGAGTGTTGTTCGCTACCGTGTTTTATTTAGGTAGGTAGTAACATATAGCCTCTGAATTTTGATACAGATATTAAACAGCTATAATGACAGAATTTTTACTAAGACCTCTAGTTTTCGTTTGGATGTTTGAAGGTAAAAGAAATTATCACAAATATTAACTGTCTGTATGTATGTTTTTGTTTTAAAATATATATTTGCACAACAATTTGTTAATATTTAGGGTACAAACTGTTTACAAACCATATTTTTTATATTGGCAAATAAGCATGCAGTTCACATTGATGTTAAGGGATGACTGCAGCCTATAGACATGTACACAAAGACCAGAGGTCAACATGCAAATGCGTTGCCACCCTGAGACTCTAGAAGTTTTATCTTTGTGATATTTATTGCGGGGTCATATATTATTATTATAATTCAATGCTTCAAATTAGGTGTTACGTACCTAACTAACTTTGTGAAAATATCAGCATAAAGCTCCAAGTAGTTTTTTTAATTATATTAACAGATCCTGTACATACGAATGCAACTCACGGTTCAGCAGTTTCTTTTTTTTAGAACAATAAAGTCATTGTCAGCCTATTGCAATACCTTAAAAACCCGGACAAACATAATGTCTTCGTCTCAACAATGCGTCAATGTAGCTTAACATGTCTGCCATAATTGTCCATTGTAGATTTTCCACGCGATACTTCATGAATATTTATACGATCATAGATACCTATAAATAACGCGTTTTCAGATATTTGTGATTGTTTGTAAACATTGCTTTTGAGTGTTCTCGAAAAATTATACTTTTCTCTGACTATTGTTAATGAGTTAGGTTAGGTTCTTATAGGTATATTTATATGTAAGTATGTATATAATAATAACCATGTTTAATTTTTTTAGTTCCGATTAACCAAGTTGAGGTACGAAACCCTTATAAATTCACTCATGCGTCTGTATGTCAGTCTGTCTATCTGTGACAGCCAATTTGCTCTAAACGTAGTGGATTAAGTTGAACCTTAAGGACAACTAGAGAAATACCTACATATTTGTGCCTTATAAATATAATATAAGTGCATATTACAGACTTGTATTTGTAAACGTTGGAATATGTTGATATCGGTTTAATCGTAATATAAATCAAGTAGGCATTTTGATAAATTAATTAACAAAACTTGTAAGTTAAATTATACGGTAAATTAATTTTACGCATTAATTTTTAAATAAAAATCGCCAAGAAAAATTTATTTATAAGTTTAATTATCAAATTTTTAAAATTTGTTGTTAATTTTTTATACGTATTTTTTACTAGTTATCAACTTATTCTCAGTGTATAAGTACTTAACCTTTTTTTTTCTATACAAACTCCAAAGTTGCGAATGCGTCATATAATCAAGTAGGTACGCCTCGCGTAGGTACTTTACTACTGCAAGAAAGCTTGAATAAGTAAATAAGTATATTACATACGATATGTACCTTCACGCCTAGGCACTTACAGGGTAGGCAGAGAACGTGGAATATCAAATAGTTAATCATGTTATTTACTTTAAATAATTTTACGTTATACCAAACAAACAAAGAGTTACCTATATTAGTATTTTTGTTAGAAAAAAACAGTTTTATCTATTTCAATCTCTTATAATTTTTTTAAACATCACACACATCAATCACATTTAAATCGCATTGGCCTTGACATTCAACACTTGTATCTTTTGACCCAGAAACTGAAAAGTTGCGTGGCGATGACGGACGGGCCACATAGAGCAACGCGGCCTACCGGTCGTGGCGGACTGGAGGGGAGCAGCCATAACGTTTACTACCGATGCAAAACAGTCTGTAATTTTTTTGGGGGGGAAATGCGTGCGACACACACGCATACTACAAAAATCGTCTATTACTACGAAACTCACACCTTGACTTTAACAAAATACAGAAACAATTTCACGCACACATTTAAACATCTAAGCGACAAGTATAGGCCAATTTGGGTACTTTGACAGAGGGGAAAGCCTGCATATGGCTACTCCCCTCCGGTGTTGCTCTATGGCCATATATTGCATATGATTCGCAGGTTGGGTCGAGTGGTGGGTATTGCGTGTATTGCATGTGAGTGTGTTGTAGGTTAGGATCCCACTGCAGAATTATTTCGTTCCTTCAGATATGCTGCAAACTTAATTTTTACGCATGTTTATAATCTAAAGAATATATATCCACTAGGTTGCTTATAAAAATTAGGCCGCAAATATTTTTAATTAAATTATTTTATTTTTAACAGCCAACAACTCTTATTTGCGGCTGATTTAATTTGGCTCCCGTATATCATAATAATAAGAAAAAAAAGTAGCTTTTATTTAATATATATAAATAATACATGTACGTTATGGACGTAAAAAGTTATCGGGGCGGAACGAAAATATGTAGAGGCGGCCAAGTGCGTAACGGCAGTCGTGATTTTTTAGAGTCTTTATACACACACTTAGTAATACTTCAAACAGTTTAAACGGAAAAAAATATGGCGGTTCAATTTATGATATTATAAAACATACACTTAAAGTGAGCCTTGGCATTTTATTGTATTATTCATTCATAGTATTGAAAATCCACTATTTCCTTATCCTGAGTTGCATCATCTTAATTTAACTTTAACAAATTTGTTAAGGTACCGGCTAAGTAAAAAAAATGGTTGCACCATTCACAATTTTTTTAAATGAAAACGAACGTGGCATACAATTATGCGGCTCACATTGATGTTATGTGATGACTGCAGCCTATAAACATGTAATAAAAACCAGAGGTCAAAATGCAAATGCGTTGCCACCCCTGAGAACTAAGTTGTTAGGTATGTCTCTGTGATAGTTATTACTGGGCCATACATTAACGATGTAACCGGAATTGATGAAACGATAGTGCTAAACACTACCATTTGACGCAAATAAAGGTAATTCGAAATCAAAACAAAGTGATAAAAACTCAAATAATTAATCAACCTCAAAAGGAGTGGATAAATAAGCATGTCATTTACAAAATTAATGAAAGAAATCAACAATGGAGCCTCCTAAAACAAAACCCTAGAGATCAGGAACTTGAAGAAAATATTAAAGAAAAAGAAAATAGAGATAACTTAATACACATAATAAGAAATACTAAAGCAGAATATTTTCACGGAGCGTTATTGAAATGTTACAGTAAGCCTAAAAAAAATTGGAATCTTATCAACACCCTGGCAAATAATAAGATTGTGAATAGCAGTGATGCCCCAAAGCTAAAAACTGAGAGTGGACAAGTGGTAACAAATCCCTCCCAAATATGTGAAATTTTTAATAGTTTTTTTGCAAATGTAGGTTTCCAATTAGCTAACAAAATCCCATCTAAATTTCACTATAAATGAAATATACACCATAATGAAACTTACACAATGCCATATCTCAGCCCAAGCACTACACAACACGAGCTTTCCGAATTTTCTCCATGTAACGTAAATGAGGTCTCCAAAATCATAGATAACTTAGACGTAAATACAAGTTCCGGCATTGATGGTATAAGCACCAAAGCTCTCAAATGTATCAAAGTCCTGATCATAAGTAATCTGACTGACTGCTTAAATAAAAATTTGATAGAAGGCTCGTTTCCGGAAAGCCTAAAAGTAGCTCGAGTCACTCCAATATACAAAAGTGGATCCAAATCGGATCCAGGAAATTACCGCCCCGTCTCAGTTTTACCTGTATTATCTAAAATATTGGAAAAAAATTATATACATAAAATTAGATCTTTATCTTAAACAAATTAATTATTTATTTGAAAAACAATACGGTTTTCGACCGAAATCAAATACTTTAAGCGTGGCCATTGATTTGGTTACAACAATAAAAACAAAAATAGATCAAAAACATGTCGTACTAGGACTTTTTTTTAAATCGATAAAAATCGATTTAAAAAAAGCTTTTGATACAGTTTGTCCTAATATACTTTTAAAGAAATTGCGTTGTATTGGAATCACTGGCGCAGCACTTAAAATGATAGAATCATATCTAAGTAATAGATACTAGGTTGTAAAACTTGGACATCATCAAAGTTCTCCAAAACCTTTGACATACGGCATACCACAAGGTTCCATTCTTGGGCCTCTGTTATTTTTGATTTATATGTAATAATATCTCCCAATTACAACTCCACGGCCAACTTAGTCTGTATGCAGATGACACCTGTATCTTCTATTCCGGCCATGATATTAAGGAAATCGTTCAACAAGCCCAGGACGATCTTAATGTTCTGCACAAGTGGTTCCAATATAATCTCCTGACAATCAATGCTTCTAAAACTACTTACATATTTTTTTGCGCAAAGAATAAAATACTGCCTAACCATGATACTCTGAAAATAAATGGAGAAATACTAAAAGAATCAAACCAAGAAAAATACCTTGGACTGACATTAGATAAGCATTTAACTTGGAAGGCACACATTCACCATATACAAAGCAGACTATCATCATTAATAGGACGTCTACACAATATTTCTAGATGCATCCCGAAAAAAACTCGTCCTCTAATTTATAACTCACTAGTTAAACCTCATCTTCTATATCTTATTGAAATATGGGACAGCGCAGCCAAAACTAACGTCAATTCTATACAAAGACTTCAAAATAAAATAATAAAAGTAATACTGCCTCAGTAGCGTAGTGGTAGCAGGCCACTACTATTACGCTGGAGGTCCTGGGTTCGATTCCCGGGTCGGGGACTATCAGAGATAACGGTTTAAAATCCTTTATCTCTGCTTCTATTGGGATTTTTCAATTTTCTGGAAGTTTCCCAGTACCCCGGAGTTTGGTAATGTGCCCGGAGATGGCAACAGGTTCGCCACCTGTTACATGGGCCAAAAACGTAACCGGCGAGTCGTGGGTGTTTGCATGTATAATTGAATGCATGCATTTACCTCTGCCTACCCCTTCGGGGATTACAGGCGTGAAGTTACGTTTTAAAAGTATTACACCACTACGACTACATGACACCAACTAAAACTATATACAAAGAAACAAAAATTATGAAGATTCAACAACTTTATACATACAACACATGTATATTAGTCTAAAAAATCATTCACAAACTCTTCCAAACTCATATTACATACACAACTAAAGATGACACATACAAATATTCGTCCCGTCGCGCAAATCACCTTGTGTTATCAAAAATTAGAACGAATTACTGTAAAAGTACCATGACCTTTGGGGGAGCACAGCTATATAATCCAATACCAAATGACGTCAAAGATGCGAAATCGCTTAATATTTTTAAGAAAAATCTTGCTGACTATATTTTTAAAAATATATTATATTATAACTTGGGCCACCGCCTAGTTTGCACGTAAAGACGGTGAATTGAAAAATGCAGCGAACTCGCACCTCAGAACGCGTCTCGTCGAATAACATTTAATTTGTAATACTACCCACATCGGGATTATGTCTACTATTTAAAATTTATTGTTCTCGTGTAAGTGATGTAATGTCTTTTTGAGAATTAAAGATCTTTGAACCGAAGGTGCCTACGCCCGCGAGCTCCATCACTGGAGCTCTACCACCAGTAAAAGTTAAACAATGTCATAACTTTAACTGCTAACAGTAACTAGCCGAACTGCGCTGATAATAATTAAAGTTAATCTCAATTATTTGTCAGATGAGGGAATCTGTCAAACCTGACTTTAACTACAACATAAAATATTCTGATGCATTTTACAGTACCTAACTAGATACTTAAATGTAATTTTTATTGTAAAATTTAACAAAGACCACAAAAAATTAACAATATTAGATTATACCACCTGTCACGACGAACTTCGCATCACATACATATTAAGTTAACAATAAATACCGCTTTAAAAAAATAGGGAATGGTAATAGAAGAGTGAAAATTTAGGGTGATATGTAGGTATTTATAAATACCACATCATAAAAAAAGGACAAAACTTATCCCAAAAAAAAAATTATGTTAAGGGTCAACAACTAATTTTTTTTGTGGCCGATTCTTAAACTTATAATAGGTACACAAAATTTCCTGATAATCGGTCCAGCCGTTTCGGAGGAGCATGGTAAGTAACTAACATTGTGACACGAGAATTTTATATCTGTAGAGAAGAGAAGAGGAGATGGAGATAGAAAAGAAGAGATACCTACAGCTGAAATTGAATTTGTGATCTTTTACTGAGTATTTAGTATCAATAATCTGCCGATGGTGCTTCGATGACTTTATGGAAGTAAGTCACTTATTTAAGTACATCCATTTTTGGCATGGGGTGTGAGGCCAATACCCGCCATAACCACACGCTCAGCATTTGATGCCTGCGTTAGCTTTACCACACAGACGAGAAAAAAACGAGTTTTCGTCCAGTGAACTTGGTATATATTATGCAAGTACCTACTACTATTGCAAGGCTGGGAATCGATCCTCGGGTCTGGTGATAAATGTTATTAGGACTTTTCTATTTGTCCTAATACAGATACTTCTGCCTACCTACTTCAGAGAATAAAGTAGTAAACTAACGTTTCATAAATCAAATGTGTGTGTAATATATTTAATTTGATTTATGAAACGTTAGTTTACTACTTTATTCTCTGAAGTAGGTAGGCAGAAGTAACTGTATTAGGACAAATAGAAAAGTCCTAATAACATTTATCACCAGACCCGAGGATCGATTCCCAGCCTTGCAATAGTAGTAATATACATTAGTTGGCATTATAGTGTTAAATTCTTTTACACAATAAAAACACGACTTTAAATAAATATATCGCCGTATATTTATGCAGTCAAGTTTTAAAAATCACTAAAAAAGCAATTAATTGGTGAACGTACGGATTTTTTTTTCGACTGTACATGACAATAATGTTATAATTGGACCGAATCTACCCATTTAAGAACTCTTGGGTGATTCGGTCCACTTTCCATTTGTGGGCCGAATATACCCATGAATAAAATGCTTATAGGCGTTTCGGACCGCGGGTCGAAACACGAGCGGACCAAAACGCCCCACAACCCGACATAACAGTCTATCCACTATTTCAGGATAAACAGGCGTGAAGTGACGTTAGAGAGTACGAAGTAGAAGCCATGAATCAAAGGTAAACATATGCCCACGCTAATGGAAGTGTGAATTATTATAGACTTAAGTAAGTATTTGTGAAATTTCACACATACTTATACATTATAGAATGTTTGCGCACGTTTTTCTAAGCACATACTGAATCTGCTGTAGATTTTCTTTGCTATAGATGCTTCGTAATAAATTTGAAATTTTCAAGACTCTTGTTTACGCCTCTCTCCTGGTTTATCGCCCGCCGGCGAGCTTTTGTAGCTTTACATTAGATATACCAAACTGATTGTAGATATAGTTAGAATCCTGTATTTTATTTGATTGCAATTACACATGCAAGCGAAATATAAACCGGCCAAATGCGAGTAGGGCTAGCTACCGATTCTAAAAAATAATGATAAAAAAACGTCAACAAATCACAATTGGGAGGCACCACAGACGTGTCTGTGGAAACATAAATACATAATCCGTGAAAATTTCAATTCTCTAGGTATTTATTTTATCTTTTATGCACAAAAATTATACATAAGGCAGACTTAACGCTACTAGGCATTTTTTACCAGTCAACTTTTGGGTAGTTAAGATAACAACGAAAGCAGGTGCAGCATTGGTACAAATATTTGGTACAAGTATCACGGTTCATAAGATACAGACTGGTGACATACGGATGGACAGCTGTGCCTTATCATAATTATAGTAATAGGATCCCGTTTTTACCCTTTGGGTTCAGGATCCTAAAAAACATACTCAGGCTTCAGTAGCAAAGTTGGTAGTTTGACTGGACCAGTAATCACTATTCGCGGATTCAAGACCCTAAAGTATTTTTTCTTTACAGTTAAAAAACAATTACGTAATGGTTATAATATTAACATGTACAGTGTACTTATGAACCATAAAACACTCAATCAATTGATCAGAGATCTGACGATCTGACCAGAAAGAATTCGTGATACGAATCGCTTCCGCACGCATCATCATGACTTCTCGGCTTTATTTATTGCCTGTTGCCCGCGGCTTCGCCCGCGTGGATGTCGTTTTATTAATAAGTAAGTAGCCTATGCTCTTTCTCAAAGTCAGCTCCATCTCTGTACCCAATTTCATCAAAATCGGTTCAGTCGTTTGGACGTGAAAAGGTAATAGACAGACAGACAGAGTTACTTTCGCATTTATAATTTTAAGTAGGGATCTGTACTACTTCAATAAAGTTTTTTTGCAACTTTACGCTCGAGTTACCGATTTTTTTTTAGGCAGACAAAAATGCATACACTTACACTTTGCGGCTTATAAATTAATTAAGTCCTAACACATTATCAGAAAGTTATTCGCTTATTTATAAGCATTTCTTTTATTAAAGTAATAAAGTTATATGTATTCATGTAATATCTCTTATGTACCTGAAAAATATTCTTCATTTTAATAAAATAATAGGTTTTTTTTATGTAATGGAAGTGGCAAACAAGCATACAGTTCACATTGATGTTAAGTGATGACTGCAGCCTATAGACACTTACATGAAGACCAAGGCCAAAATGCAGATGCGTTACCACCCCTGAGGTCTAAGGTGTTATGCCTCTGTGCCGGAAATTACAGAGCCGTACATTACCACCTGACCGGAACACGATAGTGCTGAACACTACCATTTAGCGGCAAGTAAATTAGGTAATGCGGTGGTGCCTACGCCCGCGAGCTCCGTCACTGGAGCTCTACCACCAGTAGAATATAGGTATACTAATCCAGTTTTTTTTTAGATTTGTTTACGATATTTTAAGCATATTTATTTTTGTCCCTATTTTTTATTCACCTAGTGTCTGTTTTACTTTATGTAATAGTTATTCTCCCTAGGAAATAATTGATGTTTAATAAATTTTCTAGAATGGATGTTAAATCTTATTCGAAATAAAAAATATTTTCTCTATTTCTTCCCATCATATCAGGAAAAACTACGATTCCTTCATTATTTATGGTGTGTTAGATATACACATATACAAGCAGTGTAAAGTTTTATGTAAATAAACATTGGTTTATTTCTAACATATCTATTATAAATCAGGGCAATATTTAAAATATTTTGAGACATGTTTCATTATGTAATTATAACTGCATTTTATTTAAAGAATTCATAGTCTTATTTTAAATAAACCCGTTGAGATATTATGCTATTCAGCATATTTTGAAGGTACACTGGTCTCTTAACTAGACTGACCTTTGATTATTATTTTAAATGTAAATCTTAATGATAATGCCCTAATTAGTATTGGAATAAGAAAGAAACAAAAACAAAAGCCAAATGAAATGAAATGTCACATATCGATTATAAAAAATCTATTTATTTCATACAACTTACCTGTTTCTCGTAAATTGTATGAATTAAATATTGTACTTTTTACATGTTTTTGTCCAAATGTTATGTAAAATCAAAATTAATTTATACCAACTTAATTTCAAATCAATATAAATTTCATTAAAATTCTGTACTTCAAAATTTTCCCAAGCAATTATAAATTATGAAAATAAACAAACGCAATTGAATTGTCATTAAACGCCATCCAAAAACAATTAACAGGCAGACGAAACGTGATCTTAATTCAACTTAACTCACCGTTCATTATAAATGCCACAACACCTGCTTAAAAATAAATTATAATAATAATAAAAATTATTAATAAATAACAATAACCACTGCACAGTTTCAGCACAAAATTCGGACTCGTTCGGGACGCGCGCGACCGTCGAGTTAAACGTACGAAATGCGATCAAACGCGAGCGAGCTGTTATAAAATCAGTGATAAACGCATCTCGATCGATACTTACGCATGAATCGATGCATTTCGTCACACATGGTACAATAATTGTGACGCTACTGAATTATAAATATAATTTAAAATGTACGAATAATAATATATTGAATAATGAATATTTCAATTGCTTGAATAAAATGAAAAAAGAAACGAAGTGTATGATTTATTTTTGTTTATAAAATATTAATAATCACGTGCCAGGTTAAAATATGGTAAATTATTAAATAATAATTTTGGAGACGAAACACACAATGTTTTGGTTGTTTTTTTGCATTGCAAAAAATAATCATAAACTTACATTTTTTAACAAGCATAATAACGAGTTTTTTTTCTGTTGACCTTCTTTACCTATGTTTCATAAAATATTCAACTTATTGACAGAGATGACATCTATTTATACAAAAATCAATTGCTATTCGTTAGTCTTGCTAAAGCTCGCAAACGGCAGATTTTACGGCAAATAGGTACTTGTGCCAAATTTCAAGTCTTTAGTATCAATAGTCTTGCGCTAAACCGTAACTAAAAAAGGGTTCCCTTTTTACTACGGAACCCTAAAAATGAATCAAGAAATTTTAAAAGAGTGTTGCATTAAAAGTTATCTATCTACTTATACTAATATTATAAAGAGGTAAAGTTTGTAACATTGATTGTTTGTTAGTTTATTCGTAAGGGCCCATCTTCGGAAATACTGAACAGATCATGAAAATTCTTTCACAATCAGAAAGCTACACTATTCAGGAGTACTATATTTTTATAATAGTAGTAATGTAGATAATATTGCATCCGTGCGAATCCGGGGCTGGCTGCTAGTAGAATATATAAATAAATCAATTAAATACGCTTTTACACTCACAAACCCACAGTAGGTATAAACCTGTGTCGTGGGTGCCGTATACAAACAACACATAACACCTAAACCCGAAACAAATATCTGTAGATGCCATACAAATATTTGTCCCGGTGCGGGGATCGAACCCGTGACCCTTCGAATCGAACAGTCATCTCAGTCCGCTGAACCAACCGCCTTGTCAATATAGATACGGTTTTTAACGCAACTTTATCTGGATATCTTCCTGTAACTCATTAGTACACAATGTGCTAATTAGCGCGATGTAGGATAATAATATGCGAAAAACAAGATAACATGAAGTTTATCCATTGTATACTTCTACTACTATATTCCGTATACTACAAGGTCTACTTTCGCCAAGTTTTTTATGTCACGAAATCACTAGCTGCTACATAGTTTTGTTCATTCTAATTGCCTATAGGGTATTTGAATATACCTATACCTAAAAGGGAAGCGCGCATGGCCCCGCGGCTGGTGTAGATCGTACGCGATCTACTCGGTAAAGCGATGCGGGCGCAGTCGGGTGTGTGATGGGTGACCGCTATCCGCGATCGATAGATAGCAGTCGTTAAAATCTTGTCGGAGGCAATATGGGCGGTTTGAAAACATCCGACAGCGGATTGGCCACTAACCCGTATCTCCATCAACCCGCATTGGAGCAGCTTGGTGGAGTAAGCTCCAGGCTTCCTCCCAAAAAAAGGAGAGAGACTACTTAGACATTATTACTATTAGTATAGGGTATTTGGCTAATATTTATTTATTTTGATTTTAAAAAATATAAGGAATATCAGCGTTCCGGTCAAGTGGTAATGTAAATGTAAATTTTTCAATTAATTTTTTTTTATGGCCCTGCAATTCCCGACACAAAGGTACAACACCTTAGGCCTCATTAGGTAACGCATCTGTATTTTAACCTCTGGTATTTGTGTTGGTGTCTATAGGCTGCAGTCATCACTTAACATCAACGTTAACTGCTGCTTTCATAACATAAAACTAGCGTCCAGCGATAAAACTGTCGCTACTGCAATCCGCCTGCCAAGTGTGGTAGTTTTGGCATATTCTCCCCTAAAGACGCACCAACACTGTCTTTGGGGAAGGTTTTGTCCAGCTGTGGACGTCTTGTCGTCTGGAGTGATCATGATGATGAATGAGTTAAGCGAAATAAATACATTAAAAAAAATGAAAATCCGTTTTCAAACGTCGGAGTACTAATATGCGTAATATAGGTATACTGTGCAGCACGTAGCTTGGCAAGAGTCGTTAGATTGTTAGTTAGAACTTCATGAATTCCTCCCCTCCCTTCTTTAACTTCTTAAAAAATAAATTATTGCAATAATTCAATAATAAAAATTAATTAAATTAAATCTTTTTATTCAGGCAAATTAACCCATAATTATTACAAAATTCTTAATTCGTTTTTTTTAAATAATCTTATATCTGCTCAATTAAATATTAAAATAAAGTAAAATAATAAAATAACAATAAGAATTAAAACAATCGTCATCAATTTTCAAGAATATTATTTTCAAATTAAAATTGATAAAAAGTGACCACTTTTTTTTTCATTAAATGCACGATGCGCGAACTAGCCCCCATTATGCCGGAACCTTACCAAATTACGTGGCGGCGACTGTATAAAAAAAACAACACTCAGGGTAATTTTATTAAGAACCTCCTCCTTTTTGAATAAGGGTAAAACATTTTTATTTCAATAACTGTAGCTCGAAAAAAAAACTAAGAAACTATTAACTATTGATTTTCCTCTTCTTGACATTGACGAATTAATTAAATGTTGATGTATGTAAATGCATGTTGTTCTTTTTATTTTTGTGTTCATATTTTTCGGCCATTGATTTGAGTAATTGTTTAAATAATGTTTTAAAAGCAAATACGAAAAAGGAGAATGAATTAATTTATTCATTAAATAGCATTATTTTTAACAGTTCATTAAAATTGATTGCCTTTCATTCATATCAATTTTATTTATTTTCATTTTTTGCGAACCGTAAAACGTTTTGCCTCAGTAATCTAGTGGTAGCTAGCAACTATTACTGTAAGAATAGTCTTAATAAATAAAGGGAGCGGGGCAGCTTGTGGCGAGCTGTTGGTGAGTATCGACACCACCTCCTACCATCATCTCGAGTTCCTCCGAGAGAACTGGGCTCCGCCTCGTCCGCCACACAGTCATGCGGCCGGACGGAGCATCAGGTCTCTCACCTCTGCCTTGCCTTCATTGGCCGGTCAAAGTGGGATAGAATTAGCATTGGCATTTGCAAAAAAATAGATTAATGGCTGTTGTCTAAACTCTGCAAGAACCATACAACAGGGGTGAGGAAATGTCTAAGGGCATAATAGCCTGCCACGGAACTTGAGATTACTCGCTTGTGATGATGAAACCAGTGCTGCACCTCTCAATACCCCCCAGTTTCTCACGCCAGTGTTGCCCCCCGTCGACCGTCGGATTGGCTGTTTGGGGGCCCACCAAGGAGAAGCGAGTCACCGCCTGCCTAAAATTGTATTTAATAATATGAGATGATTAATATAGGCAGGTGTCGGATCTCACTCCATAGCAATGTGGCAACTCATTTCTCATTACATAGTCCCATGTATTCTGCGGGGAATGTCTGTGTCTGTATTAACTATTGATGCAGAAAGAGAGAGGTCCCGCCGAATAAAACCCATTACAAAGTAGATCAAAATTTCCCGAAGGGCCTCTACGTGTTGGACCCCCAATGTCCCCGCGCGAGCCTGACAAAGGTCCGGGGTTCAAATTGGACCCCGTGCTGACGAGAGATTCCAATATGAAATACAATGCAAAATCTTAATTTTATTCAAAACATTCAGACATTACGTCCAAATCTGAATACTGGAATCGTATCGAAACAAGTGTGTATTAGTGTATTCAAATAAACTGGTTTAATTATTTAATATGTAATCTAACTTAATAATAATGAGCCGATGTAGTAAAAAAGAAGTATGACTTTGAACTTTGAAGTTTTGTCGCGTGTAAAAAATAAAAAATAAACAAAAACAAAGATAATGATGTGCCCTTCCCTATCCCTACTTCCCAACTTAATATTATAAATGCGAAAGTAACTCTGTCTGTCTGTCTGTCTGTCTATCTGTTACCTTTTCACGTCCAAACGACTGAACCGATTTTAATGAAATTTGGTACAGAGATAGAGTTGACTTTGAGAAAGAACATAGGCCACTTTTAAACGACATCTACACGGGCGAAGCCGCGGGCAACAGCTAGTTTGGTATATTCATAGCGTGACCATTTTTATCGTCACTCAAAACGGGACATTTCCAAACTTAACCTTCAAAGAACTAAAGAGAAGAGGTTGACTTTTGAACGCCAAGCTACAAAAAGCTTTTTTTTTATGTAAAGGATGTGGCAAACAAGCATGCAGACATTACGCATTGATGTTAAGTGATGACTGCAGCCTATAAACACCCACACAAAAACCAGTCAAAATCCAGATGCGTTACCACTCCTGAGGCCTAAGGTGTTATGCCTCTGTGCCGGAAATTACAGGGCCGTACATTACCACTTGACTGTAACACGATAGTACGGAACACTACCATTTTGCGGCAAGTATATTAGGTAATGCGGTGGTGCCTACGCCCGTGAGCTCCGTCACTGGAGTTTGAAATTTTGGATTGACTATGTAAGTATTTACACAAAATCTTCAGTCGGGTGGGTGCGTTAGTTTTCTATAGATTTTTGCTGATATTACCGATAACGGGACATTATCGCTTACCAAAAGTTTTCTCGGGACACCGGGACGGGCTGCACAAAAACTGGACTGTCCTGTTTAAAACGGGACGTATGGTCACGTTATATTATTCTCTTATATGGCTAGATATGAGAGATCGGCTGGCATCGGAAAGTGACGACCCCACCGTCCACTAGCGGAGTTTTCTTCTACTGGAAACATAGAGCTACACGGGCCACCAGCCGCCGCGGACTGGAGGGGAGTAGCTATAGCGTTTATTACCGATGCAAAACAGTCTGTCTTTTTTTGCGGGGGGAAATGCGTGTGACACATATGCACACTACAAAAATCGTATATTACTACGAAACTCACACCTTGACTTTAACAAAATACAGAAACAATTTCACGCACACATTTAAACATCTAGGCGACAGGTATCGGCCCATTTGGGCTTGTACTTTGACAGAAAGGAAAACCTGCATATGGTTTCTCCTCTCCGGTGTTGCTCTATGACTGGAAAATAATGATTCCGCTATCGGAGCCAATCAATCAAACAATGGTAGTCAAACCATTCCATTAAGGCGGTAGTGAGTACAATGACGCAAGATGAAAAGCAGCGTTCTGCGACAAATATAACCACCACTGCGATCGCCAATCCGTATGACAATCATGCCATAACCCCATCTACAACATGTAACAGGAATAATGCCCAATCTTATACACGTCGATTAGAAAATCGAGTTTAAATCATAATACATGAACTGAAATAACGTGTTTATGTATTTAATAGTTTTTATTTAAGAAACAAGTTGTCCTCAATTTGTACGAACAGTATGCACACCCTATTTACGACCGCACATAAAACACAAACCAACTCACACACACACGCTGTCGCAATGTCATGTAGCGTAACCTGCGTACCCCTATTTAACACTCGCTAGTAATAAGATTCTCAACGAGTTCTAATAAACTTGTTGAGATCTTCATTTTATTTTGGATAGACGTTAGTCTCATTTTCGATTGTATTGACTGTTTACCAAATGGGTGACCATAATTTTATTAATGTTATTAATTTTGAGACAAAATGTTACGTATATCAAAAATGCCTGAAAAAGATTCGATTATCGATTCTGAACAAACTAGTTACGGGTTGTACATTCTATCCATTCTACACGTTACATCTATACAAATAAAGAAAATTGGAGTGTCGTTTGTAATATAAAATAACTTTTTACATATAAAATGTTTGCAGTATCTATCCGTATCGGTGACCAATAATAAATTGATGACTTACATTCATATTCACAACTAAATAATAGTTATGAATATTTAATACCTCAAATAATATGCCTAGTATAATATAGTATATTTTAATACATGAAAAAAATGACATCGATTTTTTTTTGTTCAAGGAAATACGACTACAAAATTAAATTTTTTAATGAATTAATAAATCAGATACAGGAATAGAATATTCAAAAAGATATAGCGTGGATTGATCACAGGAAAACCTAAATAAATACTGAGGACATGAGAATTGCGTACCAGAAGTGATAATAATTTCATTTCAACATACATAAGAAGTAATAATGACTAGCTTATTAAACTATGCCAATAAAGTTTCAGAAACAAACACTAAGCACAATAGGATTCGCAGAAACTTTTTGAGTGGAATACTAAGTTAGCATCAAACTACGATTGGCATAAGTATCAATTCGAATAATACTCTTTTCGCAGAAATTCAGTTGGCATTATAGCAAAATTATTAAATAACGGTTATTTCGCAAAACGAAAAATGTGGGCTTTGGAACTCTGCCAGTGAATGACAAATAATGTCCCTTAACCCATATTTTTTTGTTTGTAAAAGAGAGTATGGAACATTCTGTTAAAACCTATGTTTATTATTAAGTATCTATACATATTAATCAACGTATCAGTTGTTATTCGCTTTTATTTTATATTTGTAATTTGACCTGTGAAATATATTTTGACCTAGCAAATTCTATTATTTCAAACTGATTAAATATTTTTTTAAGTTTGAGTTTGATATATCGCATCATGATCATGTAACTCATGCTCATATACACCAGGACCGACACGCTGTCATTGCTAGACGGATTCGTGGTGCGAAATGTGTATCTCTGGGCCGAAAATGACAGGGCCGTATATTACCACCTAACCGGATCACGATAGTGCTCATTACTACCATTTAGCGGCAAGTATAAGGTAATGCGGTGGTGCCTACGCCCGCGAGCTCCGTCACTGGAGGTCTACGTGGCAACACATTTGCATTTTGACTCCTAATATCTGTGTGGGTGTCGATAGGCTGCAGTCATCACTTAAAAATAACTGAATGTTTGTTTGACACCTAAAAAATACGATATTACTGAGCACTGCCATTAAGCGGTAACTAGATGAGGCAATGGGGTGGTGCGTATACCTCTATCTACCACCAGTAAAACTACCCAAAGTTTTGAAACCTCATATCCATCGACATACTTCCATTTAATATTTTTTATAACGTAAACTTTGTTATCAAGTTATTTTTATAAATGAACACGACCAAAATAGAAAAATTTGAATATTCTATTAATTAATTAAAATACGCTTCCGAAATATATTCGCCGTGGACTGCCGTCATTACGTTAAATTTTAAATTATTCAAGCCTAATTTTGTGGGTACGATTAACAAACATCGTACTATCATTACTAAGGCCCTTCACAGATTGTGCGTTTTCCACTAATTCATTTATATATATATATATATATATATATATATATATATATATATATATATATATATATATATATATATATATAAATATTTCATAATAGAGTAATGTAAATGAAAAGACAATATCCCTACTTCCCTACTTAATATTATAAGTGCGAAAGTAGATCTGTCTGTCTGTCTGTCTGTTACCTTTTCACGTCCAAACGACTGAACCAATTTTAATGAAATTTGGTACAGAGATAGTTATTCATATTTCTATAGGTAGTAGAGTGCACAGTTTTTAGCTTACACCTTTGTAAGTCCATCCTTAGAGTTTCGCCATGTCCGTTTATCCATCTTAACGTGCGTCCCTCCGTCTGTCTGCAGCTTAATTCAAAGACTGCATACTAGAAGCCTGTAAGGTTGGCAAAGGTCACATCTCACTAGGGCCGCTCAAGACCCGACCAGCACCGCTTCGTTTTACGGCGTCCACTCGACGGGTGATCCGCGGGTGAAGTTGAGTAGTCAACCAGTGAACCTCGCTTGGCCCACGAGTTACGGTCGCAGGGTACTTGGGAACAGCGCGTTGGCAATGCACAGTCAAGTGATAATCGAGTGGTCCATTCGATCGAGGCAATCCAGTGTCGATACGGAGTTGATGTAATGCAGCTCCATACAATTTCATATTCAGAGACTAACCGCTCGAGGCGGTCGCGCGCTGTTCCTGAGTGGCTTTAGAAGCTATGACCTTCAATATCCATTCTACTGATTTTGCGAACCGGGTCGTGAAACGATGTAGATATTGATATTAAAGAAAGCGGAAAATAAAATTTAGAAAAATATTTTAGGATATCCTCTAAAAATAATAATACTACACCTAAAACAGGTATGTTATTTTTATTTCTCCCACGCGCTATTGATTGGGTATCGTAGAATAGGTCCATAAAATATTGTGAGTGTGAGAAAAACTATTTTGCAATTAAGGTATCCGTTTGTGAAATATTTACTACTATGTACCTATTATTTGCTCTTCTCTCTATATATATTTTTTATTTTTTTTTTACATTTATGGCATCGCTTGTTACGCATATTGCCAGTGTAAAGTAAAACGATATTTCGTATTCGTATTAAGCAACGTAAAAGTCAGAGTCGTCAGTCAATTTATCAGTCCGTCACTCAGTCACAGTCAGTAATTCTAGTAAAGCGATGGCTACTTTACCAGAACATTTACAATGAAGTTTTGGAGGCAACCCGAAAAAACGGGGTTTCGCACTGTTATTCTATTTCACTATACACGAGCCACCAACTATATTTAATATAACTCAAAAATACACCAAGAAAATAAAATAAAATAAGAGCAACACACACATCTTTCAAGGTTCCCGCCAAAACTCCTTCTCTCTATCTTGTTAAACGCTGAGTTTGTAAAGTGCTTTATGTTATTTACAGAGCAATGTTCCGGTTTAGACTCTATAATATTTATGTCATTGTTTAATTTATCATCCTAAGTAAGACGTCTGTTTACTCGACTTAAATCACTCTAGAGTTGTCAACATCCATCAATCTCATAAAAAGGTCCAAAAAAAATACGATCCGACAAAAGAACGAACAATAATTGACTTGCTTTCTCGATACTTCTTAGCATTATCTATTCATATCATTTCTTTTTCTTGTGTAACAAAGATGGCAAACAAGAATGCAGTTCACATTGATGTTAAGTGATGACTGTAGGCTACAGATACCCACACAAAGACCAGAGGTCAAAATGCAGATGCGTTGCCACCCCTGAGACCTTAGTTGTTATGTCTCTGTGATAGTTATTACGGGGCCATACATTATGTTAATTTATCTGATGTAAGAACTCTGACGGTGGGACGAGATATCCCATATAACCTAATCGACACATCGTTGCTATGAACTGGACACAATCCAGTGGATAGCAGTAAATGTAGGTCCAAGGCTGGTTTGAGCTTACGCACCAGTACACTGGCTCTACCACCGACTGCGCAAGTACTTGAATTGCGTTGATGTACTCTAAATTTGGAGCAACATCAAAGGTATGTTCATATTGTTCATATAGCAACATCCGGTATTCGACAGACCATAACTAACAAACATATATTGTTTTTAATTACGGCAATTGTTTTAAAAATTCAGCTTTATAAGTTACTACAATATACTCGTCATGAAGATGCAGTAGTATAAGTGATTACTCGTAGGTACCCTGAAATAGATAAACTATTTTTTTTTACAAACTTTGATTTTATTTGATAAGTTAATTGGTATGTTAGTCTTGATCCAATCTTGAAGAATCAAAAGAATCACAATCAGAAATTCATTTATTCATTTACGGCGACAAGCACTTATTATGACAAGTCAAAAACAAACAAAATAAATTAAAGTGAACAACAATTTGATGTCAACAACAACATATCAAATTACAAATTATAAAAACTATAAGTGATGGAGAATGTCACTAAGATAAAACTAAATATAATATACTAATGTAAAGAAGTATATCAGTAGAATGTAGAATGTATAGAAGCTTAATTAAATATTAATTTCCATTTCTGGATTTGAATTTCATTTTATTTTATGTCATGGAAGTGGCAAACAAGCATGCAGTTCACATTGATGTTAAATGATGATAGCAGCCAAAGACACCCACACAAAGACTAAGGTCAAGATGCTGATGCGTTACCACTCCTGAGGCCTTAGGTGTTAAGCCTTTGTGCCGGAAATTACAGGGCCGTACATTACCACCTGACCGGAACACGATAGTGCTGAACACTACCATTTAGCGGCTAGTATATTAGGTAATGCGGTGGTGCCTACGCCCGCGAGCTCCCGCACTGGAGCTCTACCACCAGTAAAAAGTTTCTTCCCTGTACGGTACTTTACCAGCGTGTACCGTGGCATTGCTAGAATCACGGCACGTAGTGGTCAATTCCATCCCAATCCTATTCCACAAATAGGTCTCTCCCGAAGCAACCATGCTCCAAGAAGGCCTGCATAGGAATGAAGATAAGCACGCGATGCCTCCGTTGGATTCAATCATAAAGAACGGCCTGCATTAGTTGTTGTCTAGAACCCATTTCAAAATCAGTTTTATCCATATCCGGAAGATAGCCTGACGAGGATTATTTCTTCATCGCCAGACTTGCTTCAGTAGTGGCGTAATCCACTTTACAAAGAAACTCTGAACTGTGCTTGTACACAGCCATCAGTACTCATAGCGCTCGTACGATAATAAGTGGGGCTTAGGTAATTAAGTTTATTTATGTACTATACTAACGGCCTCAGTAGTGGTAGCAGGCCACTACTACTACGCTGGAGGTCCTGGGATCGATTCCCGGGTCGGGGCTGTCATAGGTAACGGTTTAAAATCCTTTAACTCTGGTCCTATTGGGAGTTTTCCATTTTCTGGAAGGGTCCAAAACGTAACCGGCGAATCGTAGGTGTCTGCATGTTTGATTGAATGCATGCATTTACCTCTGCCTACCCCTGCCTTCGGGGATTACAGGAGTGAAGTTACGTTTTTATGTACTATATAACAATAATTCTTTAGGCAGGGGTAAGTAGGGCTCCATATGATGGAAAGTGGTTACCATCGTCTATGAAGATTTGCAACACCATGGGAGTTGCCCAAACTCATTGCCCGCCCTGAAGGAAATTTGAAGAATATAATAGTTATGAGGGAACACCTGAGAGGGACTATAATTTCAAGTTTTTTTCGGTGTATGTTTGGGACAAGCAGCGAGCGGGGAGCAACATAAACCTTGCCTCTATAAAGTATTTATTATAATAATAAATATTTTATATTATAGATGACATAACTCACAAAATTAAGCTACTTACGAAAATTACAAGTCATTTAAAAAATGATTTGTGTTCTGCAAACACTCAACGAATATTTATGACACATTAGGTATATTAATGATATGTGTAACGATCATGTTTATATTTTCTAGCAGCTTGTTACGTTTTAAATATAATTTTTGAAGGCAAATTAATACATTTTTCTATACGGACGGGATTGTTGGGTTATTAAGTTACAGAAGTGGAGCCCAAGAGCCCCCTAGAGGGTTTCCACACTTTCCACCTTCGGATGTCGGACTAGGGGATCTCTGTCGCCCGAATGGTTCCGGGCTGGCTGGCGTGCATGTGTTCCGCACGCCACTAAGCGTTGGTTGGAGCCGAAAGGCTCCGTGAGGGCTCAGGAATGATCAGCCCTCCGGGGGTCGTGGACATATGCGATAGCGTTCCCGTGATCCCGCCACTATATGAAGGTGCAACCTAAAGGTAGCTATATTTTTTTTCCCAAAAGCTGCTATGAGATTATCTCGTTTACAAATCATTAGAATTTTGGATGGAAGCTTCGATCGCTTTCATTTAACAGCTCCTTTTTTTATCTGATAAGCTTGAGTACTTTTTCACCTCCATTTTTTGACCCCTTGCAAAATATCACAGCGTAAGATCTTCTGAGAGGATGTCAAATACATACGAAAGAAGCTCCTGTCCAAAATTCGGCAGATTTGGCAGCAAGGCAACTTCATGACAGCTTTATTGTTTTTTATTACATCTGCCCTAAGGGCGTAGCCCTAGATATACACAGCTCAGATTTGTTGGAGATACTGAACAGGATTCAGATAAGAGTAAATGTAAATATCCCCTCTTAGGCTCCACTACTATTAGTAGGTTGTAGCGAAGTAAATCTCTGCGCCAGTACCGTTTCAATAATATAATGCTTCAAATAAAAGAAAATCGATGTAGCTATAAAAAAACCTTCTCTTTCTTTTCTGAAGTCGTGCACAACTGGTTGGTCTACTGCAAAAAAAATAGAACTTTCAACAAAATGGCCACTCTTGATTGGTGAGACACGCCCCTCATTTTGTTGAAAGTTCATGTTCATGACTAGGTAGGTTTTGTTTTACTTTTTGCAAACATACAGCGTTTAGTGACTTCGTGAATATATATCCAATAGCCACTGCAGTATTGCATTCAAGCCATTTTTGTATCCTTTTTTTATTATTTTTAGGCTTTTTAGGGTTCCGCACCTTAAAAGGAAAAAAGGAACCCTTATTGGATCACTCGTGCGTCTGTCTGTCTGTCCGTCTGTCACAGCCAATTTGCTCCGAAACTACTCGACCAATTGAGTTTAAATTTGAGGAATATATGTAAATTGGTGACCCAAAGATGAACACGTCAAGTAAAATAATAAATTTTAAGCAGGGGGACAAAACAATTCGCAGACTGTGTCGTGTGACATATCAAATGAAAGAGGTTGTTGTCAGCATTTCATATATATTTTTTTTATAATTTTTGCATAAACAAACTTGAAGTTATTTAAGAAAAACGACGAAAATTGACCATTCCCTCCCCCCTATCTCCGAAACTACTGAACTTAAAATTTTGAAAAAAATGTGGAAAATAGTTCTTTGCCTAAAGATTACTGGAAAACCTATAAGAAGTTTGAGTATTCAAATTAAATCGAAAATTCTTAATAATATAACCCCCCTGCCGGTACATTTTAAATCTGTAATATTTTCGAAAATATTTATTTTAATAACGGAACCCTCACCACGCGAGTCGAACTCGCACTTGTCCGGTTTTTATTATTTTTATTTAGTTCGTCCGCATAGAGTTAAATTCCAAAATAAAAGTAAATTACTCCTTATTACATTTGGTCTCAGGGGTGGCAACGACTTCTGGTTTTATTGAATATGTCTATTGGCTGCAGTCATCACTGAACATCAATGTGAGCTGCATGGTTTCTTGCCACCTTCCTTATATAAAAAATAAAAAATAATGTAGAAAAAGCACGAGAGGTGTATCAGGACTGGGATATTGGCGCCCCACTCTCTCTACCAACTCCGTTAGGGACTTGGCGCGAAGTAACGATCATACTGGATATTTTGTATAGATAGTTTAAGGATAATTTTAAGTATAATGTTACGTAGAGTGGGTTCCTTCAGAAGTTGTCTTTTTGCGAGCGGTTGGCATTTTGCGAAGTTGGCATTCTGAGATGATACGGTTTCATCTCCATACATAGAACATTTCCAAAATGTAATTAAAAATTATGACGTATACTTTTCCAATGTAATATTCCCGTGCTAGATTATGCGCAAGAAAAAAGGGGATAAGAATAAATTTAAATATTTTGTTCAGCAAAGCCGATGCATATCTCATATGTGCACCAGCGTAAAATCTACATACATTGTGTATAGTTTCAAAATAACGATACTGTGCGATTTGAAAATATCGAAAAAACCAACTAAGGCTTCTTTTTGGTAGCAGAGCTCTAGTGATGGCGCTGGAGAGCAACACTACATAACTTAGACTGAGTTGCATCTTGATGCAAGAAAAATGTTAAGACGAAAGAGTCAAGACATGTCAAGACATTTGTTGTAGTTATTGTAACATTTCACATTTTTTTTTTTTTTTTATGTCATTAAGTTGACAGACAAGCAGACGGGCCACCTGATGGTAAGTGGTCACCGTCGCCTATGGACATTTGCAACACCAGGGGAGTTGCCAACGCGCTGCCAGCCCTGAAGGACTCTTTTGACGCCATTTTTGAAGAACCCCATATTGTAGCACCGAGGGAACACCTCAGAGGGAAGTAACTTTCTCTAACTTTAACATTTTTCTTTAAGTGAGAGAAGGACGTGATACGTTACAATAACTTTAACTTTAACAAATGTCTTGGTGTAACCCAGGCTTTATGTATCTGTCACCACGTGGTAAACGTTCAGTAGCTTTACGCTCTGTGGGCTTAAAGATCTTTATTCTCATAAAAACATACAGTTCTTTTAGAATGAGATATAGATTACATTGATTTATGAATATGTTAGTAGTCACACTTCTGGTGCTTAGGGTTAGTAACATGGTTACAATAGTGGATCTATTAACTATTTAATTTATTTTGTTTGTTTTTGACTTGTCATAAGCGGTGCTTATCACCCCAAATGACTTAAATGATTCGATAATAGGAATTAAATTTCTAATTCTGGTTATGAACTTATTTATATATGTATACTAGTCTAGTAATAAGTAAGAAATACGGTAACTAAGCACTGCAGAGCCCTAATTTGTACGTGTAACTCCTAACCAAAAAGAAACCTGGCAATAACTAACCTTAGGCCTAAATTACTTAATGTAGGCGACCATACGTTTTTATCAAATCGCTAGTGCCTTGAAAATTCGCAAAACGGACACAACCGTCAGCGACGTCTGCCCTCACGCGTCTGCCCGCGTTCGGGTTAGAGCTGAGTCGATCGCGAGCGATAGAATCACTTTGATTGAATCACGATCCAAACACAAGTGATCGAGTCGTGACGTACAAAAAAAGTCGATCATTTGGATCCTTTGGGTCATTGGGTACTTTGTTTCTCGTAAACTCTATTATAATACCCATAAAGTACACTTCAGTTTGTTTACAGTTTCATCGATCATGCTCCTCTGCACCATGTCATCTAACTGTAAAATTTATGCGCTACCAAAATTTTGTTTCATTTTGTCGTGTATGATACCGCGTATGACAAAACGAGACAAAGGTAAAAGCGATGCAGTTTATGGTGACAAAGAAAGGTCATGGTACAGGCGTTGATCATATTTTATTTCTTTCTTTCACATGGTTCCACTTAAGTGTATCACTTTCCAACGGAGAAGGATACTAAAACGAATTGTAATGTTCTGTTTCACTCTAATACGGGCGATTAAAGTGAAACAGAACATTACTTCGTTGTCCAATGGCGATCGCGAACCAATGGCAGCCAGCGCAGCGCGATGATCTTTTGCGATCGATATTTGTAAAATAGCGCCATCTAATATAAAATGATAGAGTCGTTGGAAAGACTAGAATGATAGTTGATGAAATCCTTCACACATAATTCATTAGATGTCGTTAACAAATTCAAAATTAAAGACATCGAGCGTGAAGGCGATATTTATTTTGTAGAATAGCGCCATCTTACGTAAAATATTGATCATAATAAAGTTGTTAGAAAGACTAGAATGATAATTGATGAAATACTTTACACAAAAACCCATTACATATCGTTTTGATGTTTATTAAATTTCGGCAATAAAATGAATGCTTCGAATGTTGTGTGTGTTTGGTTGATTCCACATTCTCTAAGTTTCCTACCACGTGAAGCATTTGGCCTGAAGACACATGCATAAAAACACTTCTATCATACTATTATAGTTAACATAGTTATGAAGTGGATCAAGATTTTAAATTTTTAGCTAGTTTGATCTAAATTGCATGAATATTACACCATTCACAATAATTATGTTCATTTCATGAACATAATTGAGAACATTTCATATTTTTAACCTACATGTTTTATTACATTATTCAAAAGTTAATCCAAAACTAGGGTTTTCTAGTGTTAAACTAGTGTTTAACCATTTTTCGAAATTTTGTACTTTTCATTCATAATTTCTACTTTGAAAGTAAGTGTATTCTAAAAAGACGTTTGCGCCATTTGACGTCACACATAGGGTGGAATGGCGATAGAACCATGGCCTTGTGCCGTGACCCTTTAAAAAAAATTGTAGATGTTACTGTCTTGTCGTTGTCAGCTTGTCAAACTCGATGTAGGGCTGTGATCTTTTTATTTTAAAAATATCAGTACCAGTCGATATATCGAAAAAAATTTCGATATACCAATATAATTTTAAAAAAAAATTTGACCCAGCATGACGTCGATTAATCTCTTGATGATGATCCAACTTCAAATAAAAAAAATAAATATTATATCAACAGCCTAAGGGCTAAGTCGTTGTTGAAGACTTTAAAACTTGTTTTTTTTTAAATAAATAAGTTCGTGGCAGCATTTCATAGACTTAGTAGTAGGGATGGCGATTCTTTCTGAAATCAATCAATGTTCGAATCGAAGTGTCCAAAATCCTTTTGACAATTAAATCGACATTGAAAAAATCGATCTTCGATTATCGATCTATTTTTGATTTGGGATATGTAATACTAAACAAGGAAAACAGACGACCAAAAAAAAGCAACTCAACAGTGTTCTATGCTGGTATAATGCTTCCTATACTCACGTTTAAACGTTAAATCTTATGATCTGTATGTTTCATATGTCCCAATGTGAATTAACCAAAAAGATCGATCTTCGATTTTCCAGGGTATAGTATCGATTCACTAGATCAATCCGGTACTGTAGATCGATGTAAATAAATTATTATAATTATTTAAATAAGAACCGTATTTTTGGTTCCTAAAGATCGCTTTTCCGATTAATCGATCTCAGGTCTCGGATCACCATCCCTACTTCCTAGTTTTATACTTTGACATTGACGTATCCGTATCAATTTGACACATCTTGTCACAGAGTATGTAACAATAATGTTTTCATATAAAAATAAGCAATGGTAACTACTTCATTCCACCATATAAGTGACGTCATCACATGTTTTTCCGTTTTATTTTTTTTTTCACAGAAATTAAGATATAAAAAAATACAAAAAATATATATTTGAACTCAGAAAAGAAAAACTAAGAAACGGTATTTTTCTTTTAGGGTCGTGTCTGAAATGTTGTCAATTTATTTTGATTGCTCGGGATGCTTGTATAACTCCGTAAAGAAAATTAAACCTATTACCTCCCACTCCGCTTACCATGTAGATACTTGTATTGCGAGTAGAATACCTACGTGAACTAGAATTTTGCATACATACAAATAAAAATAAACTGTAAAAAAAATATCTGGGCGAATTGAGAACCATCTCCTTTTTTTGGAGTCGGTTGAAAAATGAAACAATTTATACATATATAATATTTGTTGTGTCAAAAAACAGACAAATGGCATAATAGTGTGACCGGTAGGCTCGGGTTCAAATCCCAGCAAGTAATCTAAACACATTTTTTTTATATATTCGTTTTTATAAATCGTCAATTTGTAAATGTTGTTTATTCTATATCATTCGCATTGCCTTCTATGCAATAGCTTTACCGGTGCAGTTCCTGAATGCCGATTTTTTTTCCCTATAAATTAATCCTATTTACCAATAAAGTTTCAGAATGAAATTAAAGTGAAATAATTGAATAATTAATTGAATTGTATTAAAATGAAAAATAGCCAGCGACATAATGTGTGGATCGCGGTCTCGAGTCTTGAATCCTTATCAGATGGGTCTCGAATCACGAGAATCATGAGCTACAGTATACGTTTGAGCGAAATCGAGTCGCGACCCAAATGACCCAAACGATCGAGTCATTTAGACTCGATCACCTTGTCAATGGGTCGCGATCGACCCGAATCCCGACGAAGGAGTGATCGACTCAGGTCTAGTTCGGGTCGCGCACTCAGCTATGAGCCACTTCTTCCCCACCGTACCTACCCCGCTCCCCCCACGCCCCGTTCGCCTGGCGCCGCTGCCGGTATTTATCACCGAAACGGTATTTATCGCCGAAATTGCTATGACTCTGCATTTTAAATCTGTGATATCTTCGAAAATATTTATTTAATTTACATGCTGTAAAAAGCCATATTGATCTTTATTAAATGCACAATGTATTTAAGATACTTAATTGGATAAGGATTAATACTGTATTGCTTAAAATCGCTTCGTAAATAAGCCATTATTTCTCGTACAAAGTAAACGATAAAAAGTGGTTATTGTGGGTTATTCCTAAGAGATAAACATATACCATCACGGACTTTTTTGTAGACCTTTTTAAGTTGTACAATACTGTAGTAAATTGTTTTGATCTATCTTGTAGGATTCAGTCAGCGTTTGCAATGTAAGCGCAAAAAATGTGTTTTTTCTACAACCTCACATTAAAAACCTCAAAAAATGTAGCCTATGTGTTATTCTGATGTATAAGCTATAGCCTATGTGTTATTCTGATGTATAAGCTATATTGCGGTAAAGTTTCATTCAAATCCATTCAGTAGTTTTTACGTGAAAGAGTAACAAACATCCATACATCCATACTTACAAACTTTCGCCTTTATAATAGTAATAGGATATGTATTAGTAATAAGGTACTGTTAGTACATTGCTTAAATAACTTAAATACTACTACAGTCTGGCAATAGATGATTTTAATTTGTTTTTAAATATGTTGATACTACTGCACTCCTTTAGATCGTTTGGTAATTTATTAAATAACTGAACTCCTTCAAATAGAATAGATTTCTTTGCGTAATTCGTTCTTGGTGTAATTAGTTCCAATTTATGTTTGTTTCTTAAGCTATACTTTATGACTTTTTTTTTCAATTCAATATTAGTTTTGATTTTTTTGGTAATTATGTTTTTTATTAATATACAAGTTTTATATTTGTATAACTGGTTTATGTTACATAGGTTTGCTTTTTATACAATTCTTTTGTGGGTGTGTAGTAATTGTAGTGAAATAATACTTTAATAATTTTATTTTGTATTCTCTGTAATGGCTGAAGATGAGCAGATGCAGCCGACCCCCAGATTTCTATTAAATATTCCAAATGTGACTTTACCAATGAGTTGTACACAATTGTTTTTACTTGTTTTGGTATGCAGTTGTTAACTTTGCGACAAGCGCCTAAAGTTGAGCTTAGTTTAGATTTTATTGATTCAATATGTGATTTCCATGTCAATTTGTCATCTATGATTAATCCTAAATATTTTTCTTGATACGATCTTTTTATCAATTTTTGTTTATAGTCAGGGGTGTGAACTCTGGAAATGGTTTGTTTTTGGCAGTTATTATAATAAATGCAGTTTTTGTTGTGTTAATGGTTAGTAGATTATAAAGTAGCCATTGGTTTAATCTGTCTACATCTGCCTGAGCTTCAGCGATTATCTCATGGAGAGAGTTACCAAAACAGAAAAGACAGGTGTCGTCTGCATAGAGTGTGAGGTGCCCCTTGAGACCTATTTTATTAACATTATTCATATAGATTAGAAACAGAAGGGCCCTAAAATTGATCCCTGAGGAATTCCAAATTTTTTAAAGATTTGTACAGAACTAGACACGTTATCAATTTTTACACTTTGACGCCTATTGTCCAAGTAAGATTCCAATATTTTATGAGCTATGCCAGTAACACCAATGTCTTTTAGTTTAAATAACAGCTTTTGATGACTCACCGTGTCAAACGCTTTTTTTAAATCTACAAATATTCCCAGTACATAGTTATTTTTGTCTATATGTATTTTAATTTTAGTAATTAGGTCTATTGCCGCAGATATAGTACTAGATTTTGGGCGAAAGCCGTATTGTTCATCAATTAGTATATTATTTTGATTTAAAAAGTACTAAGACGGTCATGTAAAATTCTCTCAAAAACCTTTGACAAAACGGGCAACACTGTCACTGGTCTATAATTGCTTGTATCAGTTTTACTACCCGATTTATAGATCGGGGTGACTTTAGCTATCTTCAGCGATTCGGGGACATAGCTTAGTCTTAAACATTTATTTATTATATTTGTAAGTGGTATCACTAAATATTTTTATAAACATTTGATTGATTTAGTATTAATTCCATCCAATCCAGTGCTAGAATTTATATTCAACCGATCAACAATTTTACTGATTTCATCTATGCTACATGGTTTTTAGTCAATTATTTTTTCTATATGTGTGTAAACATGTCCATATAATAAGGTGGAATCAGAATTGCTATGATAAGTGATATTTTATTTGCTAAATTTGAACCAATCGTAGAAAAAAAGGAGTTAAATTTATTATATCGTGTTCCGATCAGGTGGTAATGTACGACCCTGTAATTTCCGGCACAGAGGCATAACACCTTAGGCCTCAGGAGTGGTAACGCATCTGCATCTTGACCTTGTCTTTGTGTAAGTGTCTATAGGCTGCAGTCATCACTTAACATCAATGTGAACTGCATGCTTGTTTATCACTTCCATTACATAAAAAAAACACCTGTGAAAACCGCCTTCAAATCCGTTGAGAAGGTTCGAAGTTATAACGTACCAGACAAACTGTACCGTCATCATATTATTTCAAAGTTGGTATACAATTCTCAAGCTTACACTTAGGTTGGCACTCCTTGGCACTCTTCACGGTCATTGGTCGATTCTGACAAGACGTCACTGACGTCACCACTCGCCACTACCTGTAGCGAATCGAACTTGCAACGGGAAAGGAGACGCTTGAAATTCGTGATCCCGAACGCGCGCGTTTTGTGGCTGGTCCAGGGCCACCCGTGACTCGACACCCCGGCCGGGAGTGAAAACCAAGAAAGAACTCGAAGACCACAGGATCAAGACAACATAAATGCCGAAAGCTGGAACCGCAGGTTAGTCAGACGACCTATTAGACCGTTCTCCCTTGTGGGAGTCCCTGTTTGTGAGACGCCAACCGAGTGAAACCGGGCCCTCACAATACATTTTGGTGCCGAAACCCGGGAATTATCCATTTTTCATTAACTTTCGTAAAACCATACACGTACAATTTTTCTTCCTACCGACTTTTTTGAACTCCCTAATTTCGGGAAAGTTGGGAGATTCTGCCCTGTACACGTAACAATTATATTCAATTAACGTGTTGATCGATCGTTAACATTGGAAAGATATCCTCATCTTACGCATCCATATATATATATTTTTTTCGATTTCGATTTCTATAAATGAACGATTCTGAATAAATTAATAAATTCGATTTCTATGTAAAAATTTTTAGGTCACCAGGAGTAACATACCTACCTAGTGTGATCTAGTAATCCGAAGGTACAACCGTTGCAAATACCAAGTGTTCCGTTCGGCATAATTATTGTGTGTAGCTACCTAGTTTACAAATCGTTTTCAATATTCAACGTTTAGCGGTTTGGATATAGGTAGGTACGTTTTACGTGAATATACACAAACCCGGTAAAATCCTATTCGTCTAACTGTTGTTTATAACATCGTATCATACGCGTATTTAAGTTTTTTTTAAGTAAATAATTGTTCTTCGCTCCTAGGTACATACCTACGTACAACACAATAATACAATTGCTTGCGCCTTTCACTTATTCGCTTTGGTAAAAACCTATCGTAAAGAGGAGCAGCATTCTATTGTTGTTTGTTGACACAGGTTTGCCTTAATTACGTAGGTACCTAAAATTCGTCGCTTATCTCATAGACCTACACTATGTAAAAGTGGATAGGTATTCAAGTTGCAATTTATCGTTGCCTAGCGTTGTTTATACATTCTATTTATATCGCAGTATAACATCGCTGGTCCTCGCACTTGTTTATCTGATTCTTTTTAGTGGTGTAGGTAGGTAAGTATGCAACTATCGTAGTTAGGTCGTTTTTTATCGTAATTTACTTACCTATTATAAATGGCTCGTAACTAATTCGGGCGTCCTATTCATCGAGTGACTTACCATAAGCGAAATTATTCAACTGCAAACAATAACAATCGTGTTTACGTAACTTAGCTCATTAGGTACTCTAAAGTGATAGGTACCTATCGTGAAGCACCATTATTATTATAATAATAGTGCTCGATCGCTCTCGTAAAAACTGGACCGTGCTATACCTACATATCGTTTAATTAGGTATTCTATTGTTTAACTTTTAATTATTCTCGTATAGTTCCACATCCCCTCGTAATTATAAGAGGACGAGTTCGGTTGGGAACCTGACTCGCGGGATATCGTAACACTAAATCGTTTTAATAGATAAATGGTTCTTCAATTCTTTTAATTAAATTATTTTTCACGTTTTTTAGCATTGCGCGTGCTAAGCCGTAGCTTGTGTACACTGCTTTGTCGTATTTCGTTTGTACTAGTCTCTCACAACGATGTACGCAACTCGGCGACGTTCTAAGCACGACACAACATCGAGGCGTGGCTCACATGCTACTTCCGAATTAACTATGCAAGACTTACCGGTTTTACGGAGGAAGCGTACACTAGCTCTGCGACGTCTTGAAAAAACTTTGGAGGCAGCTGAGCTAGCTCAAGATGATAGATCTCTTCTGAACACGTTTCTTTCTCATCATGCTGTCATGCCGCGACTTTGTGAAAGTTTTGAGCAGGCTCATACGGACATTCTTGGCATTATTGATGGCACATCGGAAGAGAAAGAAGATTTAATACGCGAACAATTTGATGACATTTACATTAAAATTGCTACTATTTATAGGGAACTTATTCCTAGTAACGATGAACAACGTACTGAACGTGATCGCTCGAGCGTCTGTAATGTTAAATTACCAAAAATCAAAATTCCAACGTTTTCAGGAGCTATTAAAGAGTGGCCTGAATTCTATGATGTTTTTAATTCGTTGATCCATAATAACGAAACATTGTCAGACACTGAACGTATGCATTATCTTATATCAAGTTTGTCAGGTGACGCACTTGGTCTTATTCGTACGTACCCAGTTAAGGGTACTTTCTATAGCGAAGCCTACCAAGCCTTGCTCACTAGGTATCGTGATAAGCGTGAATTGGCTTTTACGTGCTGGAAAGAAATATTAAATATTAATTTTAAATCGAGTTCTCCTTCAGAATTCCGTCGTGTACTTGATTTAATTAGTGAAAATTTAAATATTTTGAAAAGTCTTGATTTACCTACGGATCAGTGGAGCTTTATTCTGTGTTATCACATCTTATCGAAACTCGATTCTAAGACTCGCTGTGCATTTGAACGAAGTCATTCAACTGCCGAACTTCCCGAATTTAGAGATTTGTATAAATTTCTAAATTTGACATGCGAGGCCCTTGTTCGAGATACACATTTTTTGTCACAAGAGCGTAGTCACTCTACTACCAACCGTGCACACGATAAATCTATACCTAAAATACCACCAAGTAATAAATCGTTTAAATCGAAACCGACTACGGTATTCCTTTCCAGCACTAGCAACACTAAATCTACTGCTGATAAACCTAAAATTCGAACGATTACGGCATCTGAAGCATCAGTCACAACACCAATTGTCAAGTGCTCCTTCTGTTCAGAAAATCATTCGATCAGTTATTGTGAACGGTTCACAAAGCTTTCTGTTGCGGAACGGATTGAATTCGCTAAAACCAACCGTCGGTGTTTCAACTGCTTAAAACCTTCGCACAGTTTAAAGAATTGTAGATCATTTTTTAGTTGCCAAAAGTGTCGTCAACGTCATCACACCCTGCTTCATCGAGGTGATGATGCTAATTTATCTGCTTCATCAAGTCAAGCCGATTCGAGCAGTAGTCCAGAGCAACCTGTAAGAGTACTTACGAGCATAGGTGATAATTCTGTGGTGCTGTTATCAACAGCCACTGTGCAACTTCGTGATTCCTCAGGCAACTTCCAATCGTTTCGTGCTCTCATAGATTCGGGTAGCCAGGCTCACTTCATCAGTGAACGTGCTGCCACCATCTTAGGTGTCGCCCGCACACTTACTTCTCGTCGTGTTCGTGGTTTGGGACAAGCATCTTCGTCTATATCAGGTGCAGTTCGCCTTGAGGTTGGTGCTAACAGCAACAGCCTCTTTTCTATCGACGCGCTCACGTTGCCTAGCATTTGTGGTAGGATACCTTCAACTCGTATTAATAAATCGTCGTGGCATCATATCAAGGATCTCGCCTTGGCTGACCCTAACTTCGACAAGCCTGGTTCTGTAGATCTGCTTCTCGGCGCTGAGGTGTTTACTTCTCTTCTCCTTCCTGGCCGTGTGGATGGAGGTCCAAATCAACCCTCAGCTCTGAATTCAGTGTTTGGCTGGCTCTTACTGGGTGGTGCCGGCTGTCAGGACGAAGTTCAATCGTTTTTCAGCCAAGACGATGATCTGCTTCATGAGGAAGTCAAGCGCTTCTGGGAGTTGGAATCATTTCCGTCACCTCGACATCTAACCCCTGAGGAAACTCGCTGTGAAGAAATCTTCGCAACTCATCATACCCGTGATTCGGTTGGCAGATACGTGGTCACTCTGCCTTTCAAGGAAGAAGAGCAGGATCGTTCTTTTCCTGGATCTCGTGACATCGCTTTGCGTTTTTTTCACTCAATCGAACGAAAACTCAGGAGAAATCCAGAGTTGCATCACCAGTACAACGACTTCATGAAAGACTATCTCGATAGTGGTCACATGAGTCTTGTCCCTGTAAACAAACTTACAGAGGGAAAGTATTACATCCCTCATCACTGCGTTCTGCGTCCCGAGTCCGCCACAACGAAACTCCGTGTGGTGTTTAACGCTTCAGCTAAAGATGCTAGGGGCGTATCGTTAAACGACACTCTGCTCGTCGGTCCCAAACTCCAATCAAACATACTGAAATTCGTAAGGGACATATACTCACCTGTTCTTCCATGCAGTAGTCTTTTCGCGTGGTCTGATTCTACCGTTGTGCTTGCGTGGCTTCGCTCTCACCCTTCACGTTGGAAGACTTTCGTTGCGAATCGCGTAGGGCACATTCTTGATGTCATCCCTGGGGCTCGATGGGGTCACGTGGCCTCTGAGGATAATCCAGCGGATGTAGTCTCCCGTGGACAGCTTCCATCAGCTCTTGTCACTAATCGCTTATGGTGGGCGGGTCCGTCGTGGCTCTCTCAACCGCTTTCATCTTGGCCAAGTTCTGATGGTATTCCAGACTCAGACATTCTAGCTGCAGAAGAAAAGGCTCCTCGCTCGTTCCTTACTCATGGTGACGTTCCTAGTCCGTTTATAGACACTCTGTTGGATCGCTATTCGTCGATTCGTAAAATCCAACGCCTTTTGTGTGTATGGATAAAATTCATTGCATTCATTCGTTGTAAACGCACTCGCTGTTCTGATCCCATATCGACTCGGGTAGAACTACATAATGCCCTTATGATTATTGTGAGGTACGTTCAATCACATCATTTTGCATCAGAGATAAGTCACTTGCTAGACAATACTCTTCTTTCGAAACAAATGCGTAAGTTAAATCCGTTTCTCGACGCTAAGGGAACTCTCAGGGTGGGTGGCCGATTGGCCAGATCGGGGCTCGAATTTGAGCATAAACACCCCGCTCTGCTCCCTCGCGAATCGAAGCTTACCTATTTAATCATCGAAGCGTTTCATCGTGAAAATTGTCACGCTGGCGTTAACACGATGCAATACCTTCTAACACAACAATTTTGGATCCTTTCACCCAAACGGGCAATTCGTCATTGCCTTTCGAAGTGTGTTCAGTGTTATAAAACCAACCCGACTCCTCTTGAACCGTTTATGAGCGATCTACCTGCTACTCGCGTCAATCAGGTTAAGCCTTTTTCTGTTGTGGGAACGGATTACGGTGGTCCTTTCCGCATCAAACTCGCAAAACATCGCGGTGCGAAAATCGGTAAGGCTTATCTCTGTTTGTTCGTATGCTTAAGTACCAAAGCAGTGCATCTCGAAACTGTTTCGGATCTTTCATCGGACGCATTCCTTGCCGCTCTTCGTAGATTTGTCGGTCGTCGCGGTAGGGTCAACGTCATCCAATCCGATTGCGGTACAAATTACGTAGGCGCGAATAATCAGCTTCAGTCTCTCATGCAATCTGCCGTTCAAACCGAACAGATTGAGTTTCGTTTTAACCCGCCTTCGAGTCCTCACTTTGGAGGAGTTTGGGAAATTCAAATTAAAGCAGTAAAATCGCACCTTTATCGAATTATCGGTGATCAAGTCTTAACGTTCGAAGAACTAAGTACGGTCTTCGTGCAAATTGAGGCGATACTCAATTCGCGACCCCTTTGTCCGTTGAGTTCAGACCCCAATGACTTGGTTGTACTGACACCGGGCCACTTCTTAACCTTGGAGCCTCTAACTACCGTTCCCGATGAGGACTTAACGTCAGTTAATATTAATCGACTTAGTCGTTGGCAGCTCATTCAACGTTTCCAACAGGATTTTTGGAATCGTTGGAAGTGCGAATACCTCCATACTTTGACTCAACGGGCAAAGTGGACTAAACATTCTAAGCCGCTAATCGTGGGATCCGTGGTAATTCTGAAAACCGAAACTTCTCTTCCGTTACATTGGCCTCTGGCTCGGGTCGAGAAATTGCACCCTAGCCCGGACGGAATAGTTCGTATCGCAACGGTTCGTACAGTCGATGGTTCGTGCTTAACTCGACCGTTGGCTAAGCTATGTCCGTTACCTAACCTAGATTAATCCGTAACTCGTTAATTATTAGCTTTAGTCGTAATTAAGTCTTTTCGTAGGTTAGTTATTCGCTAGTTTTAGAAAATACCTATAACGTATTTTGGTGGGCGGAAATGTACCGTCATCATATTATTTCAAAGTTGGTATACAATTCTCAAGCTTACACTTAGGTTGGCACTCCTTGGCACTCTTCACGGTCATTGGTCGATTCTGACAAGACGTCACTGACGTCACCACTCGCCACTACCTGTAGCGAATCGAACTTGCAACGGGAAAGGAGACGCTTGAAATTCGTGATCCCGAACGCGCGCGTTTTGTGGCTGGTCCAGGGCCACCCGTGACTCGACACCCCGGCCGGGAGTGAAAACCAAGAAAGAACTCGAAGACCACAGGATCAAGACAACATAAATGCCGAAAGCTGGAACCGCAGGTTAGTCAGACGACCTATTAGACCGTTCTCCCTTGTGGGAGTCCCTGTTTGTGAGACGCCAACCGAGTGAAACCGGGCCCTCACAATACACAAACAGACAGAGAAACAGACAGACAGACGAACAAAAATAACATTTTCTATTTGAAAAGGACAATGTACGTCCATCTCTGTTTGTTAATTATTTCCACCACTTCGGTGAGATTTCATAATAAAAGTGTGAATAACACGTTACGATCGGCGAAATAAACATTGTATGTCACGGTCAAGTACGGTCAGCAACACAAACATGTATGATCGGAGCACACTTTTACTTTTTTTACATGTAATAAAAATGGCAAAGCATTTCGCATTGAAACGTAACTTCACGGATGCTATCCCGAAGGTGTAGGCAGAATCAGAATCAGAATCATTCGCCGGTTACGTTTTGTCCCATGTAACAGGCGGCAAGTCTGTTGACATCGCTGGTCATATTTACCAAATGCCGAGATACTGGAAATCTTCCAGAAAATGGAAAAATCGCAATAGAACTTGTGATAAACGATCTTTCACATTTATCTCTGGTAGAACTGGTGGAGCTCTCAGTAGGGACCACCGTATTACCAATATACTTGCAGTTAAATCAGGGTATTGAGCACTGTCATGTTCTGGTGGTAA
Source organism: Macrosoma leucophasiata (assembly GCA_036365455.1). Classification (NCBI taxonomy): domain Eukaryota; kingdom Metazoa; phylum Arthropoda; class Insecta; order Lepidoptera; family Hedylidae; genus Macrosoma; species Macrosoma leucophasiata. The sequence continues at coordinate 2,743,320 of JAWQUS010000010.1, forward strand.
TGAACGGCTCCATAATTTCCGGCACAGATAGCATAACATAATAACATCTAAGGCCTCAGGAGTAGCAACGCATCTTAGTTGAAATCTCTACTCTTATGCAGATTTATTCTAAGGTATTCACTTACCATCAATGTGTTGTTTACCACTTTCATATAAAAGAACTTACAGCGTTGATTATTTAAAAGAGTTGAATGAGTTTTTTTGGGCAGGTTTTTCTCAGATCATATTGGCCTTTGGAACTCTGCCGATGAATGACAGAGAATGACTCTTTTTCTTTTCTTTTTACTCTTTGTTATCAGTTTGTAAAGGGGAAATGAGACATTCTACTGATATACTTTTTACATTAGCATATTATATTTAGTTTTATCTTAGTGATATTCTTGACTTTACATATATTTTTTATCTTGTTTGGCATGTGATATACATGTAGTATATTATATTTAGTTGTATCTTTAGGTAATTAACGTGTTCGTTTTCTGTAGACTGTGGTGATATTCTTCATTAATTATAGTTTTTTATAATTTGTAATTTGATATGTTGTTGTTGACATCAAATTGTTATTCACTTTAATTTATTTTGTTTGTATTTGACTTGTCATAAGTCAGCCTGTCACCCTAAATGAATAAATGTGTTTCTGATTCTGATTCTGATCAGATTTAAAAATGAATGTACAAGTAGGTTATTAAAAATACCAAATTCGATCCTCGATCTCGTAATTCTCCAGCGTCACGGACGAGCCCCTTGGTTACGAAATATATTTCAAGGTTAAGCAAATGGCATACTGTTGCCGGCGCTGACCTGTTCTGCTGGTTGAGCAATCGAGTATCGGATACCTCGAAAACGATATTTTATAATCTTATTTTTTTAAATAACGTTACCTACTTAAGCTAAGTTACTTTTTATGAAATGGTAGTGGTAAACAAGCATGCAGTTCACATTGATGTTAAGTTCTTACTATTTATCAACTCCGAGGCGATCCGCTCGCGCGGGTTTGGTCGGTAGATTCAGTCCACCGTCAGAGAATATGTAATAATACTACGTATAGAATGGACACTTCGACGTCCCGCCCGATTTCCCCGCCTCACCCAACCTCCTCCCCTCTTGTGGGCGATATTTGGTATTCTCTACGTGCTTCGCACACAGGTACACATGTAAATACACGACGTCACTGATTGATGTGTGTGTAAAAGCAAATTAAGCGTTTGTATGGAATTTTGGCGGAGTCACTGATTGATGTCTGTGTAAAAGCAAATTAAGCGTTTGTATGGAATTTTGGCGGAGTGTCCGCGATGTGCCACCGTACCAAATCCGGTCGTGTGTAGCGAGAGCGAAAACGAAATCGGTTCGCCATACCGTATCCGGACGTGTGTGACTACTACTAAAGAAATGTAGTGCCCTTTCACTATCATTGTTTGACTGGTGGCAGAGCTGCAGTGACGGAGCTCGCGGGCGGAGGCACCACCGCATTACCTAATATACTTGCCGCTAAATGGTAGTTTCAGCACTATCCTGTTCCGGTCAGGTGGTAATGTACTGCTCTGTAATTTCCGGCACAGAGGCATAACACCTAATGCCTCAGGAATGGCAGCGCATATGCATTTTTACTTCTAGTCATCGTGTGGGTGTCTATAGGCTGCAGACATCAATGTGAACTGCACGATTGTGTGCCGCTTTTATTACATAAAAAAAAATTGTAACCTACATTTAAAAGAAATATAATTATTCTTATTCTTCTTGGGCCGACGAGCACTTGTGCGGTTTTTTGTACTCTGCAATATTTATTAACTTGAACCAACAACCTCTTTATGCATATTTCTGGATCTTAACCAGTTTTTTTACAACTTTGTTTTGTTTTTAATTAATTGTTTTAATGTGAATTTAACAATAGAGCAGCAGCTTGTAACCATTTTGCGTACTTCTGCGATAGTAGAGTTCTAGTGTCGGAGCTCAAGGACTTAGGCATTAAGGCATCATCGCATTACCTAACCTAGGTATGTAAAGTCTACTATTGGACTATAAATTCTGTCGCTTTTATTTAGAAACTAGCAGTGCCCGCGACTTCGCCCGCGTGAGAATTAATGATTGTTCAGTATCTATCCGGACGAAGTGGGCGCAGCTAGTATAAAAGTAGCCTTATTTACTCCTTATTACATCAGCTATCTCCTAGTGAAATCCCCGTCATAATCGGTAAAGGCGTTCCCAAGATAAGCCCCGCCAAACAGACAGACAGACGAAAATAGTGAAAAATGTTGTTTTGGTATATGTAGTACCGTGTATTATTTTTAGATTATAAACAGACACTTCGATTTTATTTATTTGTATAGATATACAAGACAAACTATCCTACGGTACATCATCTTTGTATAACTCCAATGGTTTAGGTAGCGTACGCCAAGATAGCTCTCAGAAGCCAGTTTCTTTTTTAACTAATTGACATGTATGACATGTATCACTACGATCAAAATCACATAAAATCATTATAAATTGTATGGCGGAAATGTCGGAATCGGCGTGCATGTATGGAGAGAATGATGAAAGTAGACGAGGCACGAGAGGTATGTCAGGACCGGGATATCTGGCGTCCTACACTCTCTGCCTACCCTGTTAGGGACCTGGCGTGAAGATACATACATTACAAATTGTAGCCTATATGTTATTCCGATGTATAAAATGTATGACTTAGATACTGTAAAGTTTCATACAAATCCGTTCAGTAGCTTTTTCGTGAAAGAATATCAAACATAACCCACCCATACTCACAACATTTATAATATATTTCATGTAGGTTTTTTTTATATAATGGAAGTGGCAAACAAGCATGCAGTTCACATTGACGTTAAGTGATGACTGCAGCCTGTAGACATCCACACAAAGACCAATGTCATAATGCAAATGCGTTACCACTCCTGAGGCCTAAGGTGTTATGCCTCTATGCCGGAAATGACAGAGCAGTTACCACCTGACCGGAACACGATACTGCTGAACACTACCATTTAGCGGCAAGTATATTAGGCAATGCGGTGGTGCCTACGCCCGCGAGCTCCGTTATTTTGGATTCCTACACTATGTCATTTTTAATATTAAATACAGAAAGCAGGATAGAATTTTGACAACTATCCGTCAGGCAGCACGAAAAATATGACAATTGATTTCTTATTAATTTCTATTTATTTTTCGCAATAGCACATGCGAGTGAACTTTAGAAATAAAAGAAAAATAAACAAAAAAACGGAAAGAAAAATTTAGCATCAGGCAGGAATTAAACCTGCGACTTTAGGTTAACCAGTCCAGCCGCTTTACCACTAAGCTACCGAAGTCCCGCTCCAATGCGTCAAATTTTGCTTTCCGTTTTTTAATTAAAACCGATTAAGGGTCGGTGAACGACATTCATTGATAACTAATTATTATTATGGATATTTCTTATTGTTCTTGGATTTTATAGGGTCCATCTGCTGTATATAGTGTTTACATTCATTTCCGACAATTTTCCGATTATCTGGGTTCTTATTCAATTCTATTTAATATGAACAGTAAAAGAAACAATGGCCAAGTGCTAGTCGGAATCGCACACAAGGGGTTTTGTAACATTATCTATTAAAAAATGGCACAAAATATGTATGTTGTATGGGTATTTTATTATTTATTTTAATTTGACTACCTGTTTTTAAAGTGAATGTGTAATTTAATAAGTATTTTGTATTATATAAATTTAAAATAAAATATTTGCGAATGTTACAATCTTTAATTAAGATTAAGGTGTATTAACAATGTCATTTATTCAATTTTTAGGGTTCCGTTCCCTAAAAGGAAAAAAGAAACCCTTATAGGATTACTCGTGCGTCTGTCTGTCTGTCTGTCTGTCCGTCTGTCACAGCCAATTTGCTCCGAAACTACTTGACCGATTGAGTTGAAATTTGATGAATATATGTAAATTGGTGACCCAAAGATCAAAACGTCAAGTAAAATAATACATTTTAAATAGGGGAGCTACTTTCGGGGGGTAAATCAGAAACTTAAAAAAAAATCTTTCGTAAACTGTGTCGTGTGAGATATCAAATGAAAGAAGTTGTTGTCAGCTTCTCAGATATATTTTTTTTATCATTTTTGCATTAACAAATTTGAAGTTATTTAAGAAAAACGACGAAAATTGACTATTCCCCCACCCTATCTCCGAAACTACTGAACTTAAAATTTTGAAAAAAATGTGGAAAATTGTTGTTTGCCTATAGATTACTGGAAAACCTATAAGAAGTTTGAGTATTTAAATTAAATCGAAAATTCTTAATAATAAAACCCACCCTGCCGGTACCACCGTAACCGCTATGTCCCTGCATTTTAAATCTGTAATATTTTCGAAAATATTTATTTAAATTACGGAACCCTCACCACGCGAGTCAAACTCGCACTCACACTTCCATAACATAAAAAAATGAGGCTCACGTTGGGCAGCTGGGTCAATAGCCTGATGCAGAAGGCAGTACTACTTGACACGGCACGAATAGTGAGGAGATTCCTCTCTCTGCGTCCCTAACCACCGGTAGCTTGGATCCTGTTCCCGCTGCCGGCGGCCAGCTATTTTTTATTTTTCTTTATATATATATATATATATATATATATATATATGTTTTTGATATTTATATAATAATATGTAAAAAAATATAAAATAAGTTTCGAAATAAATGAGTGATATAATAATAATAATGTCAACCCATTATACGTCTCACTGCTGGGCACGAGTCTCTCCCCTTCTTGGGGGGAGGCCTGGAGGTTACTCCACCACGCTGATCCAATGCGGATTGGTGGAGGTGGGTGGGTGGGTTAGTGGCCAACCCACTGTCGGATGTTTTCAAACTGCCCATAAGGCCTCCGACAAGGTTTAACGACTGCTATCCATCGATAGCAACCGGGACCGACGGCTTAACGTGCGCTCCGAAGCACGGAAACGCGCATTTAATTTGCCACTAGCAGTCACCCATCACACTACCCGACCGCGCCCGTAGTGCTTAACCGAGCAGATCGCTTACGATCTACACCAGCCGCTGGGCCATGCGCGCTTCCTATTACCTAATATACTTGCCGCTTAATAGTGTTCAGCACTATCGTGTTCCGGTTAGGTGGTAATATACGGCCCTGTAATTCCCGGCACAGAGGCATAACACCTTAAGCCTCAGGAGTGGTAACTCATCAGCATTTTGACCTCTGGTTTATCTGTGAGTGTCTATAGGCTGCAGTCATCACTTAACATCAAAGTCATCACTTAATATCTATCTTTCTTTCTTTCTTTCTTTCTTTTCTTTCTAATATCAATGTGAGCTCCATGCTTGTTTGCCACTTTCATAACATAAAAACACCTTAACTTAGTGACGTTTGTCGACCATATTGATCAAGTTTTGACCAATACCGGACTATCAGTGCTTACGCAGGCAGTGTGCAGCAGAGATAACGCTCTACAAAGCCGAAACTCGTCGATTATCTCTTTCGTAGGCTCGATGTGCCCATATTTCTTGCTAGGTACTGTATGTTCACTGCTGGACCAAAGCCTCCCCATAATAAAGTGGTAACTAATAACTATATGTATATGAAGCGCGCATGGCCCCGCGGCTGGTGTAGATCGTAAGCGATCTGCTCGGTTAAGCACTACGGGCGCGGTTGGGTAGTGTGATGGGTGAGGTGAGTGGCAAATAAAATGCGCGTTTTCGTGCTTCGGAGGGCACGTTAAGCCGTCGGTCCCGGTTGCTATCGATAGATAGCAGTCTTTAAACCTTGTCGGAAGCCATATGGGCGGTTTTAAAACATCCGACAGCGGGTTGGCCACTAACCCACCCACCTCCACCAATCCGCATTAGAGCAGCGTGGTGGAGTAAGCTCCAGGCCTCCCCCCAAAAAAGGGGAGAGACTCGAGCCCAGCAGTGGGACGTATAACGGGTTGCCATTATTATATTTCTTATTAATAACTATAGCACCCTCGCTTGGAATGCGGATTGGCGATCGCAGTAGCAGTAGTTTGATGTCCGTCAATCGCTATTAATGGCCTTATTACCCGGCACGGTATTCAGGGTACGATAACAAGGGTCAGGGTAGTGTAATAACATTTAGGGAGTTAGGGCCCTAATTAGGGCGACCGGAGCGGCCCGGTCCCTCCTTCCCTGGCCTTCATAAAATTATTCAAAACCAAAATAAGCCAAATTGGTCCAGCTGTTCTCGAGTTTTAGTGAGACTTACGAACAGCAATTGATTTTTATTTAAATAATAACAAATAAATGATGACTGCCTTAGTAGTCTGACGGTGTAAAATCCTTTGTCACTGTTTCTACTGGCAGTTTCCTACAACCTTTGAATTTGACAATGTGTCCGGACGAACGTAACCGGTGAATCATGGGTTTGCATGTATGTCTGTAGGCAGCGGTAAATGCTGCATGCATGTGCCTCTGCCTACCCCTTCGGATCACAGGCGTAAAGTTAGGTAGATTTGTTTTATGTTACGCAAGGACGGTGAAGAAACAAAAGTGTATGACCTTAAGCCAATCAAAGAAACACCATATAATTAGTAACGTAGCAGTTAACGAAGAATTTACATGGATTTTGCAAGCATGTCAAGTTAGACCTGTTTTCAGGGTGAGCCGGTCGAATTTCGCTAGTATCTGCACCTGATTGGGTTCAAAGGTTGTTCAGAATTGCTTTCACTGTATCTTACTACTATTAAAAACTTACTTACTTAGTTTATTTTTCTGTACTTGTTTTTTTTTTCTTTTTTGACATTCGGGAACTCTTATCATGTGGTTCCAATTGAAAATCAGCGTCAGGCGTTACGCCTGACTTCTATGCTGAATTGGAGACCATTTTGGCGCAGCCGTGCGACACTTACTACTAAATTACACTTATTTACCTACTTATTTGTTTGTGTTACTGTGTAGTTAGTTGTGTTTCTGTCTCCTTTTTTTATGTGCTCTATTGTTCTAGTGCTGTTACTGTTTTAAAATGAATTGTTTGTGTTTTTCAACCCGTTCTTGTTGTTTGTGTTTCTCGGCTATGCGCCAAATAAACGCCTTTCTTCTTCTTCTTCATAAATTTGAAAGTATAAATGACTAATTGTTTGTTGCAGGATCGCGTTAAGGCTTCATGTACACGATGCTGGAGCCGCGCCGGTGCCGGATCGCAAGTTTATGTATAGGAATGAAATACTGGATGGAAAGGAATGAAATATTTTACTGGTGGTAGAGCTCCAGTGACAGAGCTCGCGGGCGTAGGCACCAAGGCATTATCTAATTTACTTGCTGATAAATGGTAGTGTTCAGCTCTATCGTGTTCCGGTCAAGTGGTAATGGCCTTGTAATTTCCGGCACAGAGGCAAAACACCTGAGGCCCCAGGAGTGGTAACGCATCGGCATTTTGACCTCGGACTTGATGTAAGTGTCTATAGGCTGCAGTCATCACTTTACATCAATGTGAACTGCATGCTTGTTTGCCAATTCCAATAACTTAAAAAAAAACAAAAGTACGGTGATTGTTTGTTTGTTGCTCGATCGCGCTAAGGCTTCATGTTTCATTTATACGATGTCGGAGCCGCGCCGGTGCCGGATCGCAAATTTATGTACATGTAAAAAAAACAAAAAGGGAAAGGTCTTCGGTAGCTTAGTGGTGAAGCGGCTGGACTGGTTATCCTGAGGGCGCAGGTTCGATCCCTGCCCCTGAATTTCTTTATGTATATGAATGAAATACTAGATGGATAAAATATGGATTTTATTGGTGGTAGAGCTCTAGTGACGGAGCTCGCGAGCGAAGGCACCACCGCATTACGTAATTTACTTTCCGCTTAATGGTAGTGTTGAGCACTATCGTGTTCTGGTGAGATGGTAATATACGGCCCTGTAATTTCCGGTACAGAGCCATAACACCTTAAGCCTCAGGTGTGGTAGTGCATCTGCATTTTGACCTTGGTCTTCGTGTGGGTGTCTGTAGGCTGCAGTCATCACTTAACATCAACGTGAAATGCATGCTTGTTTGCCATTTCCATAACATAAAAAAAAAACTTGCATGGACCGGACATGTATGTCGCATTGCGTCCTTCTCAAAAAGTAAAGCAACACAGTTCAGTATAGCTTCACTATGGTCAACAATATTTAAGGTACAAAAGTGCGGCTGTGTTCCGGTCCATGCGCGAATTTCACTGATATACGAGTAGGTACCTACCTAAACTTGCGACTCGGCACCACCGGTGGGCCTCCGGCATCGTGCTAAGGCGACTTTCGATGGAATTTTGTACACAGGTGAAGTAGCAATATGTGCCTGTAACACATAGAATACTTTTTATCCCGTTCAAAGTTTCCTTAGGGAATTGTTAAATGGAACTTCACATTCGTTCATCAAAAAGTTGCCTATTGCAATTTTTCTTGAATGTGTACGAATGTAGACTCGTAAACAGGTGACAGCTGACATCATAAGTGAAGTTAATTAACAATTTGACAACAGAAGAACGACCGTCGGACTCCGCAACGCACGTCCAGATTTGGTTCGGAGCGTACCAAATCTGGACGTGCGTTGCGGAGTCCGACGGACATAATTATTACTCAAGTCCGATGCGGTCCGCTCGGGTGGCCTTAGTCGGCGAATTCGATCCGCCGCCGGACCGAATCCGGTCGTGTTTAGCTAGAGCAGATTTGGTCCGCCGTACCGAATCCGGTCGTGTGTTACTCGTACTACTATTACTTCATTACCTGCATGACATTTCAAAATCAATCTTATTAAAACAGGCAAGATAAAGCATTAAAACATTTAAACATGATTAACTGCCTCGGTAGCCTAGTGGTAGCAGGCCACTACTACTACGCTGAGGTCCTGGGTTCGATTCCCGGGTAGGGGATTATCAGAGATAATGGTGAAAAAGCCTTTATCTCTGGTTCTATTGGGATTTTTCCATTTTCTGGAAATTTCCCAGTACCTCAAAGTTTGGTAATGTGCCCGGAGATGTCAACAGGCTCGCCACCTGTTACATGGGCCAAAACGTAACCGGCGAATCGTGGGTGTTTGCATGTATGCTTGAATGCATGCATTTACCTCTGCCTACCCCTTCGGGGATTACAGGCGTGAAGTTACGTTTTTAAACATGATTATAGCAAAAGATTATACATTGGCGATCATTTTTATGGACATCTGCATTCAATATGACAATATATCTATATTTGTAAGATTACAAAAATGTTTTTTTTTTGTATTTCCTCATCATTAATTTATCATTTATTAACAATCACGAAACCAGCTTAATTTTTTTATGAATCTAAAATATCGCACGTTTTTGATAAAAATGATTCATCACCATCATCATCATAAAGATGTCTTCTACTGGAGAAAGCCTTTCCCAAAGAGCTCTTATTGAGGTTGTTGGGTAGCGGTGTTCTTCTCAGTAGTGACCGCAATTGGGGCTTATTCCCGTAAGTTCGATTCATTAGTTCGATCGTCGAACTAGTGAGAATTTTTTCTCATCTATTCGACCGTTGTACAAGTAAGATTTTTTTTTCTCATTTGCTCGACCGTCGAACTAATAAAGGGGCGTAATGAGGACCATATGCGCTCCCGATTTAGCCAGGTAGGTCGAAGGGCGCGGTGTTAGTTTCTTTTTTCGGTGACAGTAAAAACTTTACAATTTTCACTAGTTTTACGGTCGAACTAATGAATCGAACTACTGAGAATAAGCGGCAATTGGAACTCTGCTAAGTGAATAACTTTAATCTTGACAAATAAGTTTTTCTTCTTCTTCATTTATCATCATTGACGAAATTAAAAATAAATGTGATTATTATGTTTAAGCACTTTAAATTTTAATTTAAATTTACGATGATTATTTGTTTTTGCTTTTACTATATATAATGGTTATTCACTCTAGATAATTTATGATTTCTTGACGTTTTGAAAGTATCCATAAAGATCTATTCGAAATGAAAATATTTTCTTTCTTTCTTTCTTTCCAAAGATAAAACACAGTGATTTGGGTCAGTAGGGGAGAATAAAAGAATCACTAGGCTTTTACAGCACTTACTGCCGCCTATTAAAATGGTTGACTGACATTGTTCGGTTGACTAGTGGAAGTATTTTCTACTTGTTTTTTTATGTAATGGAAGTGGTAAACAAGTATGCAGTTTACATTGATGTTAAGTGATGACTGCAGCCTATAGACTACCCACACAAAGACCAAGGTCAAAATGCAGATGCAAGCTTGCTTGCCACTACCAATACATTAACAAAAATAGGGTAAACACAATAACGTGGGATGGGCTTTTTAACCGACTTCGAAAAAAGGAAGAGGTTCTCAGTTCGTCCGGATCTTTTTTTTTTTTATGTTTGTTCCCTGATTATTCAAAAACGCCTGTACCGATTTCGATAATTTTCGTTTTGTTTGAAAGAGTATGCCTCCCAGTTGGTCCCATTGTAACCATGTCAATATGTGATTATGGGATCCTGGAGAAATCAAGGGAACTCTTCAAATTTCATAGCACACTTGAAAGATTTTCGATATTTTTCTTAATAATAATGTTCCGTGCCTTGTGGCCGTATACCTCACAGGTGGACCCATTGTCACCATGTCAAGATGTGATTATGGGATCCTGGAGAAATCGAGGGAACTACTCAAATTTCATAACACACTTGAAAAGAGATGATGATGGAGGTAATGATGATGAAGGTGATGATGACAGAGGTGATGATGTTGATAGAGATGCTAATGATGAGAGGTGATGATGACCGTGGTGATGATGGTGATGACGGTGGAGGTGAAAATGATAGAGGTAATTATGAAGATGATTGTGATGGAGGAGATGATGATGGAGATGATGATGATCAAGGTGATGATGATGATGGGGATCATGATGATGGAAGTGATAATGATGAAGGTGATGATGTAGGTGATGATGATGGAGGTGATGATGACATAGGTGAAGATGAATGAGGTGATGTTGATTAAAGTGATGACGATAATATCACTACACTTTAAATTAGCATTTTGCTTGACTGCCTAAAAACCAGCTACTGGAATAGATAGTTTTCGAAACTGCTATTAGAGTTAAATAGCGGTTCGTTGCCGTTCCAGAAAAGCCGCTATTATACACCTCTAAAACTGATGATAAAGACTATATATAGTACTTTCGTAGTTGAAATACCTACCTACTTTTACTGTAATACTTAATAATAATAATAGTTACACCACTTCTCATTGATGTTAAGTGATGACAGCAGCCTATATACACCTACACAAAGACCAAGGTCAAAATGCCGTCGTTACCACTCCTGAGGTCTAAGCTGTTATGCCTATGTGCCGAAATTACAGGGCCGTACATTACCACCTGACCGGAACACGATAGTGCTGAACACCACCATTTAGCGCCAAGTATATTAGGTAATGCGGTAATGGTAATGTACGGTCCCGTAATAACTATCACAGAGACATAACAACTTGGGTCTCAAGGGTGGCAACGTATCTGCATTTTGACCTCTGGTTTTTGTTTAGATATCTATAGGCTGCAGTCAACGCTTATCATCAATCTGAGCTGAATGCTTGTTTGCCACCTTCCACACACAAAAATAAGCGAAGCGATCCTCACAACCTTTGGGTTTTTTTTTGTAATCAAGCAAATGCACACAGATTAACTATTTATAGAGAACGCCTTGACATCTACACAGATTCAAAAATTATTTATTAGCTTCCCGTACGGGTAATAATTTATTATTATGTATATTACTGGTTTATAAAAGATCGTTAACCTTATTACTTCCTGTTTTCCGTAAAAAATAATATGTTTTTAGGTCAAAGGCATTATTTAAAGTAGATGCATTTAATATATTTTCTTACATATGATTTGCGGGTGTTATTTTCTATCACGATATTAAGCTAATATAACTATATTTAATAAAATATTAATTTATAGGTATTTGCGTATGTGTTTATATGCAAATATTTATATGCCATGGACGTTCACATTATCTTTATTCTATTTAATTTTTTTTTAATAATATTTGTATTAAATCTAAGTTTTGACTAAAGAGCAGCACGCTGAGTTTGTTTGGTAGCGGAGTTCTTCTCAGTAGTGCCTGCACTTGGAACTCTGCTATCTGTTTGTCATAAACATAGTCATTAACTGACTATGATTATGACGAACAGATATTTCTTTATCTTCTATGAAGAAATTGAAAAATTTTATGATTTCCATATCGGTTAAATATTATTATTAAATTGGTATTTATGAATACCTATTGGATTATTATTAAAAGTCATTCAACGTAAGTAGCTTATAACCCGAAAATGCAAAAGTGTCCTTGTAGACCAATTTGAAATAAATTATTCGAATTTTGAATTATATTATTATACATAATATAAGATTTTTTTATGTAAAGATGGTGGCAAAAAAACGTGCAGTTCACATTAATGGCCTAATACTGCAGCCTATAAACATCTTCATTATCACTGGAGGTCAAAATTCAAATGCCAGCCCTGACGCTTAATTTGATATGCTTATGTGATAGTTATTGCTGAGCCATGCAATATCCATTCAACTGGAACACGATAGTGCTAAACACTGCTATTTAGTTTTAGCGATATGCAAAATGAAATAAAATTGCTCCTTGCATGTCTGCTTTTTGTGTTTTTTTTTTACTGAATTAAGGATGTAAAAAGACTGCACTAATATATGATTCTTTCCTTCTTACATTAAATGCCCGTTTAATGTGGATAAACGCATATAGCAACACGTGCCACCGGCGGACCGGAGGGGAGTAGCAGTAGCCATAGTGTTAATTACCGATGCAAGACAATCTGTCATTTTTTGCGGGGGAAAATACGTGTGACACATACACACACTACAATAATCGTCTATTGCTACGAAACTCACACCTTGGCTTTAACAAAACACATAAACAATTTCACGCACACATTTACACATCTAGGCGAAAGGCATAGGCTCACTTGTGCTTGTACTATAACAGAGGGGGAAAGCCTGCGTATGGCTATTCCCCTCCGGTCCGCCGCGGCCGGTGGCCCGTATTGCTTAATGGATAAATGCACGGAATAGAATTTATCTATGCTGTGGATAAACGTGATCTAAAGATCGTCTGAAGGATTGAGATCTGTCTTATAAACAAAGCGGGTCGTAGTAGAGGGTGGATTTCGCCGGGTCAACTTATTTTATTTTATGTTTGGAAGGTGGCAAACAAGCATGCAGTTCACACTGATGTTAAGTGATGACTGCAGCCTACAGACATCTACATAAAAACCAGAGGGAAAAATGCAGATGCGTTGCCACCCCTGAGACCTAAGGTGTCATGTCTCTATGATAGTTATTACGGGGCCATACATTACCATCTAACCGGAACACGATAGTGCCGAACACTACCATTTAGCGGTAGATAGGTTAGGTAATGCGGAGGTGTCTACGTCCTAGAGCTCCTACACTCTACCACTATTTCGCCGGGTCAGCAAGTTACCTATTTATAAATAGTAGCATCACATACCTACACTGTGAGCTTTTTTTTTGGTATTCGTTGTTTAAGGATTTTATAATATACTTTTTACTAAATTGACTGAATTAATTTTCAATTATTTTTTAAATTTGTCATTCATGTTTTTTAGTGTAAATTGCTTTTTTTTTGTATTTAAAAGGCTATAACACGACACGGTGTTCAGGGTCCGGCAGAAAGGGTGGGCGTGGCCTCGCGCCGGGTTGCCGCTTATTACACTATCCGGTCGACAGGGCCCTAACTCACAGTACAAATATGAACAGTATGGAAACTACGTACAAAACGTTGAAACGGCGCAATCACACAAACATGCGGGTCAACGAGTCCCCTAAGCGGTTCTCGCGGTGCTGCAGCTACGAGTCACTTTTTTTTTTTTTTTTTTTTTTTATGTCTGAAGATTGACAGACAAGCAGACGGGCCACCTGATGGAAAGTGGTCACCGTCGCCTATGAACATTTGCAACACCAGGGGAGTTGCCAACGCGCTGCCAGCCCTGAAGGACTCTTTTGACGCCATTTTTGAAGAACCCCATATTGTAGCACCTAGGGAACACCTCAGAGGGAAGTTCGTTCCACAATTTACACGTTCTGGGCAGGAACGAACGTGAAAACCGTACCGTTGAGCACTGCCAGGTGTCCAGTCGGTGTGGGTGGAACTTCTCTCTTCGGCGGGTAGTACGGTGTAGGAAAAGAGACGGTGGCACCATGTCAAACAGTTCCGCAGAGCACTCACCATTGTAGAGACGGTACAACACGCACAGACTCCCAATGTCTCTGCGCAGGCTCAGATGTTCGAGCCTGTCGGTAAGTCCCGGATCGTTAACAATACGAACGGCGCGTTTTTGTAGGGAGTCAAGTGGACCAAGCTGGTATTTGGGGGCTCCCGCCCACAAATGAGAGCAGTATTCCAGATGGGGCCGCACTTGGGCCTTATAAAGCTGTAGTAGCTGCCCCGATGTGAAATACTGCCTCGCTTTGTTAAGCACCCCCAACTTTTTGGATGCCAACTTGGTCTTACACTCAATGTGACTCCCGAATTGCACTTCGTTCGATATGTCAACGCCCAGGATACCGATACTCTTACCAATGGCAAGCGGAGTGCCCTGGAACTGTGGTGCTACAATGAATGGGGTTTTTTTAGCGGTGAACGCGCAGACTTGTGTCTTCGAGGGGTTGAACTGCACTAAATTGAGTCGACCCCAATCTGAGACCCGCTCCAGAGAGTGCTCGACTTCAGACACAAGTCTAGTCCTGCTTTCTTCGATAAGTGTCCGAGAGGCATTTGCACGGCTTGTATAGTGTGCATCTCCCGTGCTATCATCCGCATAGCAATGAAAATTGGAGTTTTGCTCCAACATTTCATTGATATGCAGAAGAAAAAGCGTGGGAGATAGCACAGAGCCTTGCGGCACACCAGCGTTGATAGGTAGTCTGTCTGAGCGCTGACCGTCAACTAAGACTTGTATATAACGCTCAGACAGAAAGCTGGCTGTCCAGTTGCATAGCCTCTCGGGAAGACCGTAGGATGGAAGTTTCGCGAGGAGTGCCCTGTGCCAGACCCGGTCAAAGGCCTTAGCAATGTCCAGGCTTACAGCCAATGCCTCCCCACTCTTGTCCAAGGCGTGGGACCAATGGTGCGTAAGATATACTAGAAGATCACCAGCAGATCTGCCATGACGAAATCCATATTGGCGGTCACTGATCAGCTGATGATCCTCTAGATACTGCAGCAGTTGAGTATTGATCACACGCTCCATGACTTTACAGAGTAGGGAGGTTATTGCTATGGGCCTATAATTGGCCGGGTCACTGCGATCCCCTTTTTTGGGTATCGGGTGCACGAGGGCGGTCTTCCACGCAGACGGTACGGTTCTTTGATCGTAGGAAAGCGAGAACAGGCGCGTCAGAACGGGGGTCAGCTCGGGAGCGCACATCTTCAACACCACCGCAGGGACGGAGTCCGGCCCACTCGACTTCTTGACGTCAAGGGATAAAAGAGCTCGCCTGACGTTCTTCTGAGTGAATTTGACGTCAGGCATAGAGCTTTCACAGCGCGGGATAGTAGGCGCTGTGATACCCATGTCGTCAAGAGTCGAGTTTGAGGCAAAGAGGCTGCCCAGAAGGTCAGCTTTCTCTTTTGCCGTGTGGGCCAGGCTATCGTCAATTTTACGCAGTGGTGGGAAAGATGACCGACAAAAATTCCCTTCGATAGCTTTGGCAAGAGACCAATAGGCACGGCTCCCGGGAGGGTGCCTCATTAGTTTCCTGCCAACTCTACCGATGTGCTTCGACTTCGCCTTGGCCATGCGCCGCTTAGTGGACCTGGATGCAGCGTTGAGTGCTCTCTTAAGGCCGGAGGCATTAGGATCCTTACAAGCGTGAGCCGCAGTCCAGGTTCTGTAAGCCTCCTGCTTGTGACTAGAAGCCACAGCACAGGACTTATCGAACCAGGGCTGGTACTGTCCGCCAATGGATACCACAGAGTACGGAATGTAACATTCCATTCCCTGGTGTATCACATCGGTTACAGCATCGGCACACGTGCTCGGATCTTCCGACGAGAAACAAAGCTGCCTCCATGGGTAGGACGTCAGGAACTCCCTCAGTCCATCCCAGTCTGCCGACCTGTAATGCCACACTTGTCGAGTTGCCGAGGGCCGCAGCGGCGCTCGAACCGACAATGAGGTTTTTGTGCGTACCAGACAGTGGTCCGAGGATCCTAAGGGAGCCTCGACCACCACCTGATAGTTGGCAGGATGTGAGGTCAGCAGAAGATCCAGCAAAGAGGCAGTGTGACCCTCGACATCTGGTATCCGGGTAAACCCGGTTACAACTTGTGAGAGTCCATTAGCCAACGCGAAATCGTGTGCAGATCTTCCAGCGAAGTCCGTGATCCGGGAACTCAACCACTCCGTATGGTGTGCGTTAAAGTCACCAAGAATCACCAACTCCGCAGAAGGATACTGCACAAGCACTGTGTCGACCACCTGTTGGATGTGCTCGAATAAGCGGGCTGTCTCCCCGTCTCCGCTATAGGACCTGTACACGCACGCGTATATTCGGGTAGATCCACCGTAATCCACGCGTGCCCACAATAGCGACAGGTCCTTGTCTTCAAAATGGTCAAGACGGCGACAACAGACATCCTCTCGGACATACAGACATACCCCGGCGCGGCGAACGAAAGTGTTCTCCAGAGTATAGCCGGGGTAAGTAAGGTACGATGTGTCAAGTGGAGAGGATATTTGTGTCTCCGTCAGAAAGAGTAGGGCTGGCTTAGCCGTTTCAAGGTGGTGGTGAACGGCGTTAAGGTTGGTATGTAAACCCCTGATGTTGCACATGTCCACAGTAAATGTGGGAGGGGCGTCCGCTGCGTTACTACTCTTTTTTTTCTTTTTGACCATTTTTTTTAATCTTCCTAACAGCGTCGGATAAGGGAAATAATGATGTGCACCGTATCGACCGCCCGAGGGGCAAAGTTGCAGGTGCATCAGACCATCTGCACACAGAGGTGGTGCAATTTGCTGGTCCGGGGGACGGAAGGACCCCCGATCCCCCCCGTGCACAGGCGCCGGGCCCACTCCGGTCTCTTACTCCGGCACGACGACTGCACACGGGACTTAACACCGGTTGGCGGGACAGCCTCCCAGGCCAGAGTTTAATAGAGAGGCCTGGGTTCGGGTCCCCTACTGACCGGCGGGCGGCAGCGGACCGTTACCGTTTCATCGGCTCTCCCTGGCCCCCGGGCCAACATGTTGCGCCCCTGAGCGCAAGATGTCCTTACACATACCGGCCCCGGGGGCGGACAATACGGTGCACATCAAGGATAGGAACGAGGAAGAGGATAGGGGGAGGGGAGGGGGGGACTGGCTCTCAGGCTCGGAAGCCGGAACACGCCCGAAGACGTTTGGCGGCAGATTACGACCTGAGGGTGGTAGCTAGCCAGGCAGGACCCAAGGGACCTTACCACCAAGCAGGACACTAGGAGGGATTACGCTGGTAGTGCCGACCCAGCAACCATGTGGAACCAGTCGCCAGAGCCTTGTTTGCTGGTCGGCAGGGTGCACCACGTGCAGGTAAGGTTGGCTGCGGCACCAGGATGGTAAGGCGCCACTTACACCCCACTTACACCCCACTTGCTACTCGAGCGTCGATGAGCGTGTTTGTCCAAGTGTGTCGTTTTGAAAGTTTTGTACGTAGTTTCCATACTGTTCATATTTGTACTGTTTGTAGTACCTAAGGGCGTTAGGCTGACCGGGGCACTCCGGTCGCCCTAATTAGGACCCTATCTCCCTTAATGTTATTTATTACAATACCCTGACCCTTGCTATCGTACCCTGAATACCGTGACGTGTAATAAGTCCATTATTTAATTTGTTATTCAGTATTTTGGCTGTATTAATTTTCTATATTTTATAATGTATACTATTTAGGGATCCGTATCATAAAAGTAAAACGGAACTCTCGAAATATCACTCGTGCGTCTGACCGTTTATCACTGTCGATTTCCTTTGAATGTGCCTACTAGCCCGATTAAGTTGAAATGTGTTCCAAATTTAGGTATGTCTTTTGTCACCTACAAATACGTGTAACGTAAATTAATTCAATCAAAAACCGAAGGCACTTTAAGTGAATATATTGGAATTTTCGGAATAATTTTTTTTAAGGTGCATTGCTTGACATTACACTTTAATTGACATTGACGACCCGGTTAGTCCAGCGGTGTGAGATGACCGTTTGATTCGAAGGGTCGCGGGTTCGATCCCCGCACCGGGACAAATATTTGTATGACCTACAGATATTTGTTTCGGGTCTGTGTGTTTGTGTATGTGTTGTGTGTGTACAACGGCACCCACGACACAGGTTTGTACCTACTGTGGCGCTGTGAGTGTAAGCGTATTTTATTTAAAAACAAAATTATAGTTGTAGGTAACACACATCCGCATTTGGTACGGAGCGGACCGCGGATTCGGTACGCTCCGCAGAAAATCTGGCCGTGTGTACAGGAGTCCGGCGGACATTATTATTATTTATCCACGCCGATGCGGTCCGCTCGCGCGGAGTTGGTCGACAGGTTCGGTCTGCCGTACCGAATCCAGTCGTGTGTAGCGAGAGCGGATTCTACATCTGGCGCCCCCTGGTATTGTAAATGCGAAAGTGCGTTTTGTGTTGCGCTTTCACTTCTAAACAGCTCAAATTTGGCTTCTTTCTTTTTCTTTTTTTTTATGTAATGGATGTGTCAAACAAGCCTGCAGTTCACATTGATGTTATGTGATGACTGCAGCCTATAGACACTCACACGAAAACCAAGGTCAGGATGCAGATGCGTTAGGTACCATTCCTGAGGCCTAAGGTGTTATGCCTCTGTGCCGGAAATTACAGGGCCGTACATTACCACCTGACCGGAACATGAAAGTACTGAACACTACCATTTAGCTGCAAGTATGTTAGGTAATGCGGTGGTGCCTACGCCCGCGAGCTCCGTCACTGGAGCTCTACCACCAGTATTTAAAGAGAGGGTGTCACCCCCAATTGGATGGCACCCGGTGCATGCCGCAGGCCGCCCCCGCCGGCCTCCTCTAGCTACGCCACTAAGTACCATATGATGGGTCTCATGTAACATTCTTACAAATTGTTTAGATATCTCTATATTGTTTTACATTCATTCTTTATAATTAAAATACTGTTAAAGAAGACGATCCAAAATGTATGGAGCTTGGGCCCGCACCTTGTATTTTTATTTTTATTTTATTTTATACTTTATTGTACACCAATACATTAAAGAGACAACAAAATAGAAGAAATAGATGATACAAAAAGCGGTCTTATCACAAAACTGCAATCTCTTCCAGACAACCTTTGGGTTTAGGAAACTGTGTAAATTAGAATATTAGGGGTGTACTAATGCAAGTAAATTTATAATTATAGCTTACAAAGAAAAAAAAAATTAAAATAATAAAAATGATAATAGGTAACTTTTAGGTGATCAGGACTTAACTCGACAAGGGAAAGATCTGGGCGACGTAATGATCGTAAAGTCGTTTTTTGAACGTTACGACTGAATTAGCCTGTCGAATTTCAACAGGAAGCAAGTTCCATAGGCGGATAGCTTCCATCGTGAATGATTTGGAATAAAATGAAGAGAAATGTGAAGGAATTGATAGAAGGTGATTATTGGAAGAACGAGAAGAGCCAAGAAAAAGAAAACTTGTACACTAGATTGAGAGAAGAAGCATAAAATACCTAATCATTTTCAGTTAATCGTTTCGTTAGAAGCGCACATGGCCCCGCGGCTAGTGTAGATCGTAAGCGATCTACTTAATTAAGCGATATGGGCGCGGTCGGGTGTGTGATTGAATAATTGCATATAAACATGTACGCAAATACCTATCAACAGCTTTATATCGTGATAAAAAATAACAACCCCAAATCATAACAGACCAGTTCCCACAATCAGCACCGTTCACGAGTATGACGCATCTGGCAGCCTATGCTCTCCTCGACCATTTTGAAGAGAAGTGAGTAACCCGTCACACGACGCCACCATCGAGTAAATAGTTCGAACAAAGCCTGAACATTAGGTTTGGTTGATGAGCCCGTTTTTGAGTTATACAATTACAGCGAAAAGTTGCATTGATTTTGTTTTATACAGGGTTATTTGTAACCAGCGCATAATTCTTAAACGGAGGCTTCGGCTCATCAAGACTAACACTTTAGTTGTACAACTTTTTCTAATTCAATATTATTTTTTACCATACAAAAGATAAAAAATAGAATTTGCAGTTCTAATACTCCTTAACTTCACGTTACGTAAACAGCTGACGTCTGTACCTATGTAAAAATATACCTATGAAACGTAGTGCTAACAATTGATAGAAGTCCCATTTGATACGATTTTATTTCTTATCATATTATGTACTGCGTTTTGGCAAAAGTCATAGAACAAAAGTTGTTAGTCTTAACGTACCTAGCTCACCTTTGACGATTTATGCGTTAGATATATTTAACCCTGTATAGAATATAGAATATAGATATAGATAATGACAGCTATTGTATGAACATGAAAGCAATTAAGACTTTGAACTTTAAACTTTGAATAATTGTTTATTTCATTGTTTAATAGTTTTAGATAAAATGTACAGCAAAAACACTGCAGTTTCCGTTGTCCGGTAAGATAATCAAATTGATGATTTATGCCGGATATTTTTGAATAACTTATAATGTCATGGCACCCCGGATACACGAAAAATCTAATCAAATAACAAAAGGAATTAACATTTATTTTTTGTGCATGAAACAGCACAATTTGAGGGTCAAATATCAGACAAACGTATGTAACCGAGAGCAACGTAGTTGTATTTTTAATGTAATATTCAGTTATTAGTAGGTTCTTGTAAAAGTACTCACTTTTACTGGTATTAGTGTGTAAACACACTATGCTAAAGCTACGCGACGGTAGTTCGGCGGCTGATTTTACGTTCCGAAGTATTCGGCTGATATGACACTTACGCGGCAGAACTTCAGTTCAGTGTGGTGTGTGTCAGCATAGTGTGTGAATTCAGCAATCGAAACGAACTTTGGTCGTACGCCCGACCGAGATTACGCTGTATGCTGTAACGCAGCGTAATCTCGACATAATGTGTCAGTAATTCAAATAGCATTGCAGGCGTATTAGTGCAGAACTTCCGTCGCGTAGCTTCGGCATAGTGTGTTTAGACACTTACCCTCTTATTCATAAACGTACATAAGATACGTTTTAGCTATATAATGCTTTGTCATTGTCAAATGTGCAGGATAGAAAAAGACAAAGTAGAGATTCACTTTTAACCAACAGCTTTTACAATCTTGATAGCATTGAAACTTAGTATATCTTAAGTGTGAGAATACAACACATTAAACTACATCTACATCTACGCACCCCATATAGGTGAAAAAACTTAGCATAAAAATTGTTTTATATTATTTCGCATCAACACATGCTTGTGAAATATATTTTAAAGAAAAATGGAAAGAAAAATTTTACTTCAGTAACTCAGTTGGAAGAGCGGCTGGACTAGATTCCCAGTGGCCGCGAGTTCGTGTCTCGCCTGAAGTCAATTTTTTCTTTCCATTTTTCTTTTAAATATATTACCTAGCATAAAAAGTATAAACTTTAAATATTTACTACATAAAGTTTTTAAGCGTAAATAATTAAACAAAAAAAAAAGAAATAATAACAAAAAAAAACTGTTATGTAGCTAATTGACTTTTTTTTATGTAAAGGAAGTGGCAAACAAGCATGCAGTTCACATTGATGTTAAGTGATGACTGCAGCCTATAGACACCCACACAAAGACCGACCGAAAGACCGACCGAAAGACCGACTGACTAGCTATAAAGCAATTTGTCACTATATACCTAGTTTATAAACCTAGTTTGAAGCGCGCATGGCCCAGCGGCTGGGAAGCGCGCATGGCCCAGCGGCTGGTGTAGATCGTAAACGATCTTCTACTCGGTTAAGCACTTACGGGCGCGGTCGGGTAGTGTGATGGGTGACCGCTAGTGGCAAATTAAATGCGCGTTTCCGTGCTTCGGAGGGCACGTTAAGCCGTCGGTCCCGGTTGCTATCGATGGAAAGCAGTCGTTAAACCTTGTCGGAGACCTTATGGGCGGTTTGAAAACATCCGACAGCGGGTTGGCCACTAACCCACACCCACCTCCACCAATCCGCATTGGAGCAGCGTGGTGGAGTAAGCTGCAGGCCTCCCCCCAAAAAGGGGAGAGACTCGTGCCCAGCAGTGGGACGTATAATGGGTTGCCATTATTATTATTATTTCACTCATTTATTCATAATCTCATTTTATATTTTTTTACATATACATGTATATAAAGGAAAAAAAAAAAACAACGTATATATAAAAAAATACAAAATGGTTGCCGCCGGTAGCGGGAGCAGGGTCCAAGCTGTCGGCGGTTAGGGGCTATTATTATTATTATTATTATATACCTAGTTTAGTATGAGAAATTAGTTCTTCTCGATCACTTTATTGTCCATTTATCTGTCTGTCTGTCAATATCTTTCTTAGGAACGTGGGTAGGTATTGATTGAGATCTTGCCTGGGCAAAATATCGCCAGGAGCCAGGTGGCGCGGCGCGGAGCTGCCAGGTGACGTAGCGGCGGCAATGATCTTTTAAACTTTTAAAAAAAAAAATTGTTAATTTTTTTTGTTTATTTATTTATTTATTTATTTATTTATTTAAACTTTAATGCACACATTATAAAAATGAAGTACATAAGGTGGACTTAATGCCTTTAGGCATTATCTGCCAGTCAACCTTAAGGTTGTACAAGAAAAACCACGAGATGTTGCAGAAAAATAAAAGAACTATGAAATAAAAAAAAACTACAATGACTAAAACACGAAGCAGATAATTACTTACGTAAATAACTAAAGATATATTCTCTACTCTCTAGCTACGCCACTAAGTACCATATGATGGGTCTCATGTAACATTCTTACAAATTGTTTAGATATCTCTATATTGTTTTACATTCATTCTTTATAATTAAAATACTGTTAAAGAAGACGATCCAAAATGTATGGAGCTTGGGCCCGCACCTTGTATTTTTATTTTTATTTTATTTTATACTTTATTGTACACCAATACATTAAAGAGACAACAAAATAGAAGAAATAGATGATACAAAAAGCGGTCTTATCACAAAACTGCAATCTCTTCCAGACAACCTTTGGGTTTAGGAAACTGTGTAAATTAGAATATTAGGGGTGTACTAATGCAAGTAAATTTATAATTATAGCTTACAAAGAAAAAAAAAATTAAAATAATAAAAATGATAATAGGTAACTTTTAGGTGATCAGGACTTAACTCGACAAGGGAAAGATCTGGGCGACGTAATGATCGTAAAGTCGTTTTTTGAACGTTACGACTGAATTAGCCTGTCGAATTTCAACAGGAAGCAAGTTCCATAGGCGGATAGCTTCCATCGTGAATGATTTGGAATAAAATGAAGAGAAATGTGAAGGAATTGATAGAAGGTGATTATTGGAAGAACGAGAAGAGCCAAGAAAAAGAAAACTTGTACACTAGATTGAGAGAAGAAGCATAAAATACCTAATCATTTTCAGTTAATCGTTTCGTTAGAAGCGCACATGGCCCCGCGGCTAGTGTAGATCGTAAGCGATCTACTTAATTAAGCGATATGGGCGCGGTCGGGTGTGTGATTGAATAATTGCATATAAACATGTACGCAAATACCTATCAACAGCTTTATATCGTGATAAAAAATAACAACCCCAAATCATAACAGACCAGTTCCCACAATCAGCACCGTTCACGAGTATGACGCATCTGGCAGCCTATGCTCTCCTCGACCATTTTGAAGAGAAGTGAGTAACCCGTCACACGACGCCACCATCGAGTAAATAGTTCGAACAAAGCCTGAACATTAGGTTTGGTTGATGAGCCCGTTTTTGAGTTATACAATTACAGCGAAAAGTTGCATTGATTTTGTTTTATACAGGGTTATTTGTAACCAGCGCATAATTCTTAAACGGAGGCTTCGGCTCATCAAGACTAACACTTTAGTTGTACAACTTTTTCTAATTCAATATTATTTTTTACCATACAAAAGATAAAAAATAGAATTTGCAGTTCTAATACTCCTTAACTTCACGTTACGTAAACAGCTGACGTCTGTACCTATGTAAAAATATACCTATGAAACGTAGTGCTAACAATTGATAGAAGTCCCATTTGATACGATTTTATTTCTTATCATATTATGTACTGCGTTTTGGCAAAAGTCATAGAACAAAAGTTGTTAGTCTTAACGTACCTAGCTCACCTTTGACGATTTATGCGTTAGATATATTTAACCCTGTATAGAATATAGAATATAGATATAGATAATGACAGCTATTGTATGAACATGAAAGCAATTAAGACTTTGAACTTTAAACTTTGAATAATTGTTTATTTCATTGTTTAATAGTTTTAGATAAAATGTACAGCAAAAACACTGCAGTTTCCGTTGTCCGGTAAGATAATCAAATTGATGATTTATGCCGGATATTTTTGAATAACTTATAATGTCATGGCACCCCGGATACACGAAAAATCTAATCAAATAACAAAAGGAATTAACATTTATTTTTTGTGCATGAAACAGCACAATTTGAGGGTCAAATATCAGACAAACGTATGTAACCGAGAGCAACGTAGTTGTATTTTTAATGTAATATTCAGTTATTAGTAGGTTCTTGTAAAAGTACTCACTTTTACTGGTATTAGTGTGTAAACACACTATGCTAAAGCTACGCGACGGTAGTTCGGCGGCTGATTTTACGTTCCGAAGTATTCGGCTGATATGACACTTACGCGGCAGAACTTCAGTTCAGTGTGGTGTGTGTCAGCATAGTGTGTGAATTCAGCAATCGAAACGAACTTTGGTCGTACGCCCGACCGAGATTACGCTGTATGCTGTAACGCAGCGTAATCTCGACATAATGTGTCAGTAATTCAAATAGCATTGCAGGCGTATTAGTGCAGAACTTCCGTCGCGTAGCTTCGGCATAGTGTGTTTAGACACTTACCCTCTTATTCATAAACGTACATAAGATACGTTTTAGCTATATAATGCTTTGTCATTGTCAAATGTGCAGGATAGAAAAAGACAAAGTAGAGATTCACTTTTAACCAACAGCTTTTACAATCTTGATAGCATTGAAACTTAGTATATCTTAAGTGTGAGAATACAACACATTAAACTACATCTACATCTACGCACCCCATATAGGTGAAAAAACTTAGCATAAAAATTGTTTTATATTATTTCGCATCAACACATGCTTGTGAAATATATTTTAAAGAAAAATGGAAAGAAAAATTTTACTTCAGTAACTCAGTTGGAAGAGCGGCTGGACTAGATTCCCAGTGGCCGCGAGTTCGTGTCTCGCCTGAAGTCAATTTTTTCTTTCCATTTTTCTTTTAAATATATTACCTAGCATAAAAAGTATAAACTTTAAATATTTACTACATAAAGTTTTTAAGCGTAAATAATTAAACAAAAAAAAAAGAAATAATAACAAAAAAAAACTGTTATGTAGCTAATTGACTTTTTTTTATGTAAAGGAAGTGGCAAACAAGCATGCAGTTCACATTGATGTTAAGTGATGACTGCAGCCTATAGACACCCACACAAAGACCGACCGAAAGACCGACCGAAAGACCGACTGACTAGCTATAAAGCAATTTGTCACTATATACCTAGTTTATAAACCTAGTTTGAAGCGCGCATGGCCCAGCGGCTGGGAAGCGCGCATGGCCCAGCGGCTGGTGTAGATCGTAAACGATCTTCTACTCGGTTAAGCACTTACGGGCGCGGTCGGGTAGTGTGATGGGTGACCGCTAGTGGCAAATTAAATGCGCGTTTCCGTGCTTCGGAGGGCACGTTAAGCCGTCGGTCCCGGTTGCTATCGATGGAAAGCAGTCGTTAAACCTTGTCGGAGACCTTATGGGCGGTTTGAAAACATCCGACAGCGGGTTGGCCACTAACCCACACCCACCTCCACCAATCCGCATTGGAGCAGCGTGGTGGAGTAAGCTGCAGGCCTCCCCCCAAAAAGGGGAGAGACTCGTGCCCAGCAGTGGGACGTATAATGGGTTGCCATTATTATTATTATTTCACTCATTTATTCATAATCTCATTTTATATTTTTTTACATATACATGTATATAAAGGAAAAAAAAAAAACAACGTATATATAAAAAAATACAAAATGGTTGCCGCCGGTAGCGGGAGCAGGGTCCAAGCTGTCGGCGGTTAGGGGCTATTATTATTATTATTATTATATACCTAGTTTAGTATGAGAAATTAGTTCTTCTCGATCACTTTATTGTCCATTTATCTGTCTGTCTGTCAATATCTTTCTTAGGAACGTGGGTAGGTATTGATTGAGATCTTGCCTGGGCAAAATATCGCCAGGAGCCAGGTGGCGCGGCGCGGAGCTGCCAGGTGACGTAGCGGCGGCAATGATCTTTTAAACTTTAAAAAAAAAAAATTGTTAATTTTTTTTGTTTATTTATTTATTTATTTATTTATTTATTTAAACTTTAATGCACACATTATAAAAATGAAGTACATAAGGTGGACTTAATGCCTTTAGGCATTATCTGCCAGTCAACCTTAAGGTTGTACAAGAAAAACCACGAGATGTTGCAGAAAAATAAAAGAACTATGAAATAAAAAAAAACTACAATGACTAAAACACGAAGCAGATAATTACTTACGTAAATAACTAAAGATATATTAGAATAAATACACAATCCAAAACATACATATGTATCAATATACATAAACATATAGCTATATATGAATCAATATATAAATAACATAAATAATAAATATAATAATAATAAATAGGAAAGCTTAAATATGATGACATTCCTATATTAACCAGTGTCAACAGCCATTGAATTCAAATAATAACGACGAAGCTTAAATGTGAAAGATACCTTACTCGGAGCCTTTTTTATGTCAAGGGGTAGCGAGTTCCAAAGTTTAATAGCAGAAACAGCAAAGGACTTTGACACAAAATTAGTGCGGTGAAGTGGTATATCAAGAATGAGTCGATCAGACGAGCGAAGGTTTAGATTGTGGGAATCACCCAAGAAATTGAATTTTTGCTTAAGGTAGTTGGGAGAACAAGGATCGTTAAGTATCGAGAAAAGTAAACTGAGAATTCTAAGAGATCTTCTTTGACGAATAGGAAGCCAGTTGAGTTTGGACCTGTAATTAGAAATGTGGTCGAATTTACGAAGCCCGAAAATGTAACGAATACAATTATTGAGGATACGATCCATTTTGTTAAGATGTTCTTGGGATAAATCGGAGTAGCAAACATCTGCGTAATCCAAAGTTGGAAGTATGAGCGACTGGACTAAAAGGGTTTTAGTAGAGGAAGGTAAAAAATTTTTAAATCTATAAAGAGACCGCAGCGTGGCCGTGGAGCTTTTACAGATATTAACTATTTGGTGATCCCAATTGAGAGACGAATCAATGTGCAAGCCTAAATCTTTGACAGTTTTATTAATAGGAATAGTCGAGTTGTTCAAAATCAAAGGAGACAGGTTAAGTACATTTAAATTGTTCATGTAGACAGAGCTACCTAAAATAATTGCTTGGCTTTTAGACGGATTAACTACAATTCCAAATTTATCAGACCAATTTGTTAAAGCCAAAAGATCGTCATTAAGGGCAGAAATGGCAAGATTTATATTATCAGGACTAGCTTGACAGTAAAGCTGCAGGTCATCAGCGTACAAATGATAAGAGCAGCCAAGTTCGCGAGTGACATAGTTAATAAAAAGAGAAAATAATAGAGGAGAGAGAATGCCGCCTTGCGGCACACCAGCAGACAAATCGCACCAGTTGGACAGATCCTGGTCAACGCGCACAGCCTGCTGACGGCCGCGAAGATATGAAGAAAACCAATCCAGGACTAGGGACGAGGCACTAATATTTGATAAAATGGAAATGAGTATATCGTGATTCACAGTATTGAAGGCGTTCGAAAAGTCTATTAGAACAAGAACTGTGAGCTGAGACTGCTCCATGCCCAGTCTCACGTCCTCAACAACATTGAGCAATGCTGTAGATGTACTGTGGCCACATCGGAATCCGGATTGAAAGGGAGAAAGGATGTTGTTCTTGAGGATGAACTTAGATAACTGAGAGTGAACTACAGCTTCTAACAATTTGGACACAAAGGGAAGGATGGAGATAGGTCTGAACTGGCTGACATGGCATGGAGAGGAAATTTTCGGGAGGGGAGTAATAAAGGCTTTGCACCAACAGGATGGGAAGGCTCCGTTCTGTAGAGAGAAATTAATAATATGAGTAAGCACAGGTAGGACAGATTCCAATAAGAGATGTAGCATTTTACGGCTTCGGCTTTTTTATTGTACGAGTATCAAGATTTGTAAGTCCTAGAACAAAATGTTGTAAGTCCTAGAACACAAAATGTTGTTGGGATTGTCGTAGAGAGGCTGCGGTGATGCGCTAATTTGAATTAACCCTGTACCTATATTATAAAATTTACTTTTTTTTATGGTATGGTAGTAGCAAACAAGCATGCAGTTCACATTGATGTTAAGTGATGACTGCAGCCTATAGACACCCACACAAAGACCGAGGTTAAAACGCAGATGCGTTATCACTCCTGAGGACTAAGGTGTTATTTTTTTTTTATGTGTTGGAAGTGGTAAGCAAGTATGCAGTTCACATTGATGTTAAGTGATGACTGCAGCCTTTAGACATCCACACAAAGACCAAAGTTAATGTGTAGATGCGTTACCACTCCTGAGGCCTAAGGTGTTATGCCTCTGTGCCGGAAATTACAGGGCCGTACATTACCATCTGACCGGAACACGATAGTGCTGAACAATACCATTTAGCGGCAAGTATATTAGGTAATGCGGTGGTGCCTAAGCCCGCGAGCTTCGTCACTGGAGCTCTACCAAGAATTTGAAAAGATGGTTACGAAAGTCAGAAGTTGTTAGGCGAGTCAACGTTGAACAAAGTCACCACATGTGGACCCAGCTTTAAAGCTTTTTACTACATGCTTTAAGCTTTTTGTACGGCCCTGTAATTTCCGGTACAGAGGCATAAGACCTTAGGCCTCAGGAGTGGTAACGCATCTGCATTTTGACCTTGGTCTTTGTGTGGGTGTCTATAGGCTGCAGTCATCACTTAACATCAATGTGAACTGCATGCTTGTTTACCACTTCCACTACATAAAAAAATAAAAAAAAAAAAAACATGCAAGACTGATTTTTACTGGGACTAAGGGCGAGATTCACAGACCGCACTACGACTTTAGTTTCAAGCAAAGTACGCTTTGAAATGTCAAATCCCATACTGTACTGGCAGTTCCAAGCATACTTTGCTTAAAGTAAAGTCGTAGTGCGGTCTGTGAATCTCACCATGAGACTACGTTTTTGCACCTAGTAAAAATTATTTTAATGAAGATACAAAATCTCGAAGCATGCAATACTCAAGGATGGACCCTTCACTCAACAATGTGTTTGACTATTAAAACAGCTGTTAAAATAACCGCAGTGGTTGACTATACTTGACATGAATAGCTTTTACAATTTATTGCGTATTAAAACTGATTGGTGAACGGATGGACACGGTCAACATCATAAAAACAACAAACAAATGAAATACAAAAAAGAACAATCGATAACGGCGGATTGGTGGCATGGCACTTTCACTGGTGGTAGAGCTCCAGTGACGGAGCTCGCGGGCGTAGGCACCACCGCATTACCTAATATACTTGCCGCTAAATGATAGTGTTCAGCACTATCGTGTTCCGGTCAGGTGGTAATGTACGGCCCTGTAATTTCCGGCACAGAGGCATAACACCTTAGGCCTCAGGAGTGGTAACGCATCTGCATTTTGACCTTGGTCTTTGTGTGGGTGTCTATAGGCTGCAGTCATCACTTACCATCAATGTGAACTGCATGCTTGCTTACCACTTACATTCCAGAAAAAAAAAATGGCAGTGGCACTTTTCTCTACAATGATCTTCGAGGCTTGCAAATTTTGCTACTCTTAATGCCGAAGCTGTTAAGCCTTTATGCCAAAAGTTACCGTGTGCGTACTAGTAATGGATTAATTCGCATTCGCATTAATTGATAGCATGCTAATGCTGTATTAGCATTTCGCAAATTAAATTAAGTTGTGAAATTCTGCGAAATGTGAAACGCGCATTATTTTGATAACATCTTCGATTTGTTTGCATCTGGGAACGTATATTGACTGAATGCGTGCGATTTTTGAATAACAATTAGTGTGGCACCCTTTAACATTAATTAATTTGCATATTAACAGAAACATACTTCAATAGGTATCAATTATTACCATATTAGCAAATAGCATAGCAATACCAATTAGCATGCTGAAATTCACGAATTCACATTCTTATGAAATTTACGAGAAATAGCATTATTTGCCATCCTTCTCACTGAAATATTGTAACACGAGAATCAGCGGCAGGTAAGTATTAATTTGGGAGTTTTGGCGGGAACCTTGAAAGAGACGTCTGTTGGCCTTATTTTATTTCATTTTCTTGGTGTATTTGACTTATCTACACTAATATTATAAAGAGGAAAACTTTGTTTGTTTGGTTGAATTGAATAGGCTCAAAAACTACGGGACCGATTTTGAAAATTCTTTCACTATTCTAAAGCTACATTATCCACGGGTGACATAGGCTATATTTTATTTTGGAAAAAATAGTGTTCCGTAAGATATTTGGGTTTTTCGGACACAAGGTGTAAAAAATCAACCAGAAAAGTTACTTATTTTGCGTACACTGCCTAAACTATAAAATAAATCAAGTAAAGATTTAGGCTATATCTATAACCATCACAATAAGACGAATAGGAGAGGGTAGGTAACATTGCACCCGCGCGTTGCCGGGGCGGACCACTAGTATTAAATAAAGTTGGTGGCATTTTGATTGCTTTCATTTGGCTTATTACAGTGCCCGTGTATTGTGAAATAGAATTATAGTGCGAAAACGCATCCTTTCGCGTTGCCTCCAAAAATTAATATCTATAGGTAGCCGTCACTTAATTCGAATTCCTGAATGTAACTGATTGACGGACTGACAAATTGACTGACTGACTCTGACTTTTACGCTGCTTATTATGAATTTGAAATATCATTTTACTTTACACTGGCAGTATGCGTAATAGCAATGCGATAAAATAAAAAAAAAAAAGTATATAAGTTAATGCGATGATACATAGATACGTGAAATATAGGTAAATAATTCAAAATTTAACAAGATGTTATTTTTAACATAAACTTTAATTATATTCATAGATCAACATCTATTTTGTCAATTAGGCTTATAAAGAACGAGGACGTTGTTTAATATTTAAATAACATATTTTATTACATGAAACCTACGTACTACATAAGTATACTTTATTTTCTTTGTATTCATAAAATTTTAAATGTATCATTGTACGGAAGTTTAAATTATATTGCCCTGTTTTGTGAACCGGATTAAAAATATTATTCATGTCTACCTGGTATTAAAATGTTCCTGCGAATATTGCAAGTGACACCTAGCAAACGATATTAACTAGTGGTATGAACTTTCTTCAAAGGCTCAGTTGACAGTTCGTTGCAAAATAAATAGATGTCGCTACTGTATTTCTTGTAAGTAAGATTTAAGTTTGTTGCATTAATTAAATAAATTATTTATCTGCCATACAGACTTAACTTCATTGACTAGATACATTTTATGTTTAACACATATATTTTTTGATAATTTAAGATGAAATTAATAGGCGGAATTAAAAACTTCAATTCTAACATTAGTAGCGACATCTTGTAACCGTCATACTGACTACTAAATGTCCACGTCAGCTTCTACTCGAAGTTCTTAACAAACTCGCCAGAGGTCGCGTTTACGGTAAAAGTAAAATTTTTCGGAATGAAATCATGTTATACAATAACGCTGGCACAGTATAGATACAAACAGTATGGAAACAAAGCACATTTTATAAAATATTTACCTACACTCCATTGAAGCAATAGGGATGTCACTATATTTTTAAATAATGGTGTTATTATTTTACAATTACTGACCTTTAATCAATGGTATTGGGATGTTGACTATTTTTTTATTGGTTACCCTGTAATAGTATTGGATAAATAAATTCTATTTGTCTTTGAAACATATAGTCAATAAGTACTTAAAAGTTGTTAAGATATAACGATCCAAAATGTTGCGAATAGTGAAATGACTCAAAACGGCCGATATAAAATTGCAGCACGTTATGACGTCACACCGCGGTACAACAGTTTACAAATAATAATATGTAGGCTATGTACATAATCTTATGGTGTTGATTAATCCCAGCAAAAGTTACTATGTTAATATTCACTCATTTATTCTTGTTCTTATTTAATATTTTTACATACATAAGTAGTCATAAAACAAACAAACATATACCTATAAGAAATTAAAAAATAGTGCGCCGCCGACAGTGGGAACAGGGTCTAAGCTATCGGTGGTTAGGGTCACAGAGACAAGAACCTCCTCACTACACGTGCCGTGCCGAGGAGTTCCGCCTTCTGTATTAGACCCATGATCCAACCTTGATCTTATTATCATTATAGTTTTAAGTACGAAAAACAGTTTAATATTGATATAACTTGTAGATCTTTGTTTTTAACCATTACATAAAAAATACTTTATTCTTATTAAATATTTTAACAATTATAATTCTTAAAAATAGCAAAACTGAGTGCTAATTACTTGGGTGATTTTTATAGTTCTTATGACAGTACAATCTTAATAAATAGCTGTCCCGACGAACTTCGTATCGACTTAGAGGTATAAACAAATTAAATGACCAAAAAATCGAAAAAAAAAATTGGTAAGAATCACCCTCACCATTTAGGGATATAAAAAAAGACTACAACCGATTCTCATACCTACCAACTATACACACAAAATTTCATACTGATCGGTCTTGCCGCTGCGGAGGAGTATTATTACAAACAGTATCACACGAGAATTTTTTAAATATGTTAGATATTATAATAATACATTAATCGTGCCTTTCAAAATCACCAAGAAGTTTAAAAAACGATACCTCCGGTTTTGATGATGCAGAGTTCAAACACTCATATACCACGCAATACGCTGGTGGCATCATTAAAATGCTCGTGGAAGCAAAAACAAATCGCAACGTGACCGCTCGTCTCGACGTGACAGTCCGCGACACTCGCTACTGTAGTACTGCGAGAACCGCTTAGAGGCCTCGTAGATGCGCATGTTTGTGTGAGTGTGCCGTTTCGGACGATTTGTTTGTAGTTACATTGCTGTTTGTAACTACACTGTGCTATATAACTATGCTGGATTGTCCCTAGATATTTTTTAAAGTTTTCACCCATGAGACCTTAGTTGCTGTGTCTCGGTGATAGTGATTACGAGGCCATACATTTTTGTGTTGGTTTGGTATTGCTGGTAGGTATTAGAGTAGGTACGTCATCCAAAAGAAATCACGGCCCTGTAATTTCTGGCTAAGAGGCATAACACCTTAGGCCTCAGGAGTGGTAGCGCATCTGCATTTTGACCTTGGTCTTTGTGCGGGTGTCTATGGGCTGCAGTCATCACTTAAAATCAATGTGAACTGCAAACTTGTTTCCACCTTCATTACATAAAAAAAACTTTTGCTTGATCTTAGGTTGGATTGTAAAGTTTAATAAGGAAGTACCTACATAATTAAGTAGGTATGTATATGTTATTGATATTAATTCGTTTTCTGGAAGTTTCTCATGTTTTACTCTTGTATGTTAGTGCAGTTTGATAATGTTGCCCTATGGCAACCAAAAGAATTGGCATCTATATGCCAATAGCATACCGCGGACACTCTGCATAAATTCCATACAAACGCTTAATTTGGTCTCTATTACACAGACATCAATCAGTGACGTCAGTGAGGTGTATTGACACGTGCACCTGTGTGCGTAGCACGTAAAAAATACCAAGCGTCTCCCATTAGAGGGGAGGAGGTTGGGTGATGCGGGGAAATCGGACGGGACGTCGAAGTGTCCGTTCTATACGTAGTATTATTACATATTCTCTGCCAACCTAATATATGAAACGACACGTATTGAAATAGTCGACATATATTCACATTAGGTATTTAACTGCTCCAACCTTGTGTGGTCGTTTTAATCTGGACACACGGCCGGGGTCGCATTATTAATGACCTAATCCTGGGATAGTTGCCGCGGTTATGTGGATATTATATACAAAAAGGTACAATAATTGGGTGGTTATCGCAGCAATTCGCATCGCAAGTTCCTGCGATGCGGCATCGCATTGCATTGTCTCGCAGCATTGTGTAAGCATTCTAAATTTAGAGTTATGCCGAAGTGCTGCAATAATTTTCGCATCGCATCACAGTTTTATGTAAGCGCCCTTAAACTCATTTTATATGTTATTGCACTTAATTAAATAACAATGACAACGAAATCCTTGCTCACTTAAAGATTCATCAAACAGCATTCTTTTAACATAGTATGTATGGTTTTCGCGAGCTACGCACATTGAAATAAATCTAATTTTTGGATTTATCTCGCGTATATTAAACTAAAATGATTATTCAAAATCGAACCCCACGTTTCGGTCGACCGCAACAGTCTGTAAGACCTCAAGATACAACTAGTAACTTTTGTGTTAATCCTGAACTCTACGCAAGACGTTTGCGAAATAGATGGAGGTAGCTGCACATAATAATTTTTCAAACTGCTGTCAGACAAATGCCACCTCAGTCTACTCGAGACTACGATAGCTGAAAAGCGACCGAAACGTCGGGTTCGATTTTAAATAATAATTTTAGTATACGCGAGATAAATCCGAAAACTAGTTTTATTTCAATAAGCATTTTTAACAACAAAAAAACTGATCAGCCGTTGAATATTTGGGTGGATCACAAATTCGCATGATTGTGTTATGGTCTTTTATGTTTACCCTGCCGAAATCTGCAGAAAAGTCAAGCTTAGTCTGTAGTCAGAAACTTTTTGTGCAAAAATTTTCATGGTATCGCACACTAAACTTTAGTTTAACTGTCTCAGTAGCCTAGTGGTAGCAGGCCACTACTACTACGCTGGGTACGATTCCTGGGTAGAAGGCTGTCAGAGATAATAGTGTAAGGTTCTTTATCTCTGGTTCTATTGGGATTATTCCATTTTCTGGAAATTTCCCAGTACCTCGAAGTAAGGTAATGTGCCCAGAGAAGTTAACAGGCTCGCCACCTGTAAGATGGAGCAAAACGTAATCGGTGAGTCGTGGGTGTTTGCATGTATGCTTGAATGCATGCATTTACCTCTGCCTACCCCTTCGGGGATTACAGGCGTGAAATTACGTTTTTTTTTACCTCTGTTATTTATATATCAAAATGTTTATATTTGATGAATTCCAATTAATTATCTAACATAAATAGACGATTCATACGACCCGGTTAGTCCAGCTGTGTAAGATGACCGTTTGATTCGAAGGGTCTTGGGTTCGATCCCCGCACCGGGACAAATATTTGTATGGCCTACAGGTAAGTGTTTCGGACCTGGGTGTTTGTGTATGTATTGTGTGTGTACAACGGCACCCATGACACAGGCTTATACCTACTGTAGGGGAAGTGAGTGTAAGCGTATTTTATTTTATTTATTTATATATACAGATTGTAGAAATGCCCAGATACATAAAATATCAATGATTTCTCCACACAAACGTAAGGCTGAGAACATATACGCAAAAATATATTGTCCATGTATGACGTCCTACCTCTTAGATTCTACTTTGATTTTTACTAAGAATCAGCTCCAGTGACTGCAGCATCGCATAACCTACCTAATCTACTTGCCGTCAAGTAGTAGAGTTCAGCACTATTGTTTTTTAGTCAGGTGGTAATGTACGGTCTTGTCATTTCCGGTTGCATTATACCTTATTTCAAGGGTGGCAACGCATCTTAATTGAATTTTTTGATTTCATGTAGATATTTATAGGCTACAACGTAAGCATACTTGGACATAAAAAAGATAAAAGCGTGAAGTTACGTTTCATAAATGA
The DNA here is from genome assembly GCA_036365455.1 of Macrosoma leucophasiata. Taxonomy (NCBI): domain Eukaryota; kingdom Metazoa; phylum Arthropoda; class Insecta; order Lepidoptera; family Hedylidae; genus Macrosoma; species Macrosoma leucophasiata. The sequence goes on from JAWQUS010000010.1 coordinate 2,779,484, forward strand.
AAAAATAATAATAAAAATAACGACTCCTACCTGAAACTATTAGCTAATACATTTATCACAAGCATTGCTCGAAATAATTACGCAGGCGTTACTTGGGCCAGTTTATTTTCACACATAGTATCCGAGGTCATTTCCCCAGGGCGGAATAGTAATTAATTTAAATTTCTTAATCCTCTCTGCTTTCAGTGGATTCAGTCTCATTATTCAGGAAAATTGGGTACAGACGCCCTCATATTTCTATTTTTAATTAAATGTAAGTCGAGTTCGTCTTTTGCGGACTTTGAGGTTTATCTTTTGATTAATTTTCTTTTAACCTGTTGTTATTGTTTGTTTTAATGTCTGATTAGATTTGATGATTGTTTCAAATTCATTTTACGCGATAAAACAAATTAAATGTTATTTCGTTTGCTTGATTTCCAAGACGTAATTTGAAAAGTATCGAACATGTGACATATTATTTAAGATTAAAATCACACTAGCTGTTGCCCGCAGCTTCGCCCTCGTGGATGTCGCTTAAAAAGTAGCCTATGTTCTTTCTAAAACTCTATCTCTCCAAATTTCATTAAAACCGGTTCAGTCGTTTGGACGTGAAAAGGAAAAAACAGACTGAGAGACAGACAGACAGACAGGCAGACTGACAGAGTTACTTTCGCATTTAAAATAAAAATGTGGTAGTTTGTATAGAAAATGAAAATCAGCAAATTTTACCTCTTACGCGAAACTTGAATGACCACCTACGTTGGATAATGCAAAGGTGGGCAAAATGGCAAAAGGGCAAAGGGCAAATGCCGTCACTGGAGCTCCACTACCAGCGAAATAGTGTTTGATTATAGTAATAGTAGGCAAAAGTTTTAAATGGTGGTAGAGCTCCAGTGACGGAGCTCACGCACCACTGCATTACCTAATATACTTGCCGCTAAGTGGTAGTGTTCAGCACTATCGTGTTCCGGTCAGGTGGTCATGTACGGCCCTGTAATTTCCGGCACAGAGACATAACACCTAATGTCTCAGGAGTGGCAGCACATCTGCATTTTGAGCTCTGGTCATTGTGTGGGTGTCTATAGGCTGCAGTCATCACTTAACATCAATGTGAACTGCATGTTTGCTTGCCTCTTTTATAACATTAAAAAAATAGTAGTTTTAACTGGTGGTAGAGTTGCAGTGCAGGAGCTTGAGGGCGTAGGCACCACCGCATTACCTAATCTAGGTGCCGCCGAATGATTGTGTTCAGCACTTTTCCAGTTAGATTTTAATGTATAGCCCCATAATAACTATCACAGATACATAACAACTTAGGTCTCAGGGGTGGCAATGCATCTGCATTTTGACCACTGGTTTTGTGTAGATGTCTATAGGCTGAAGTCATCACTTAATATCAATGTGAGCTGCAGTGCAGCTGCATGCTTGTTTGCCGCCTTCCTTACGATAAAAAAACCGGTCAATTGTAGAGTCATGCGCAGTGGATTCCGTAGTTTTTAGGTTTGAATAATGTAATAAAATATATTTGGTCGACTATTACTCGCAAACTTGTACAGCCAACTTAAGTCTGATAGTCTTCCTATTAATTTCGTTATGTGTAGCTACTAATGCCGTAACGTACAGTAACACATTTTAAATGTACAGAATGTACATCTCTACAGCTTTATTATAAGTATAGATATAGATTACAAAAAGTGTACAATTGACTTATGTGTATTTACTTATGTATCTAAATTTTAACATACTTCTTGTTTTTTTAGGAACCCTCTCAGGTGAAGGCTTCTTCCAAAAATACACATTTTTTCCTGACCTGAGCTATACGCTGCCACTGTGATCCAGCGATTTTTCGTATATCGTCATCCCATTGTGCGAACGGTCTTCCTTTGTGACGTTTGCCGAGTGGATCATCCCACGTGGTCACTAATTTGGTCCACCGATGGTCTTTGAGTCTGGCTACGTGACCTGTCCATCTCCATTTAAATTTTTGTGCCTGCATAAGAGCGTCTATCGTGTTAGTCTTGGCTCTAACTTTTGAATGCCTATTTTTTTGTAATTTCTTTACATTCAACATACTTCTCTCTGGTGTCAATAGTAGAAGGTATATAAAAAAGTGCTCTAAGGTAGTTTGTATGTTGCCTCGAAAAAATATGTGGCCTTTCACCGCTCATTAATCATCAGATATTCTCTTTGTACTCGTTTATACCTTGATCCTCACTAACGTTACTAGCTGAGTGTGTTAACAAAATAACGGATCTCTCATCAAAGGAATAATCTGGCCCTTTCATCTTATATCAATTATTCAATGTTTTAAATATAAGGCTGGTTTTAGTAACGATATGATAGCAAAATACTAACGCCTTGGTTATTCATTTTTGATCTAGTATTTTTGTCCCTGAAAGACAGACGGGTGCAGAGTCCGACCAGGACTCTGCAGCCTATAAGCGCCTAGTAAAATATTTTCCATTCCCCAGATTCCGGCAGATTCTTTAAAATAATAAAAATAAGAACTGTTTTTATTAAAACCGTTTTTATATTAGGTACAGTAACATAAAAATGTTGTTTTGTATCTGTGATATTTATTACGGAGCCTTACATAAATAAATAAACATACCGACCGAATTGAAAACCTTCATATTTCTGAAATCGGTTAAAAAGCATTATACACTCAGAACACACACACGAAGATTAATTAAATTGGTTTTAGAATTAAACTCATTTCAAGGCCAACAACTGACTGGTGATCAATGAGAACTGTATAAATAAAAAAAAAAAACTGACTGGTGACAGAGCTCCAGTGACGGAGCTCGCGGGCGTAGGCACCAACGCATAACCTATTTATTATACTTGCCGCTAAATGGTAGTGTTCAGCACTATCGTGTTCCGGTCAGGTGGTAATGTACGGCCCTGTAATTTCCCGCACATAGGCATAACACCTTGGCCTCAAAAGTGGTAACGCATCTGCATTTTGACCTTAGTTTTTGTGTGGGTGTCTATAGGCTGCAGTCATCACTTAACATCAATGTGAACTGCATGGTTGTTCGCCACTTCCACTACATTAAAAAAGCAATGTGTTCCAATCTCAAAATCCGTAATCCAGGAACAAAGCAAGTATTGAATTATCAAATATATTATATAGTTAGTAGTCCCTGAAGACTAATAACTCATAAATTAATGTTACAGTTTCCTCGTTTATTGTTCGGTTAAGGACACTGATTTACTGTTACTGTTTACCTGTACCCTTTATCTTTATCGAATGCTTTACATCTACAGATTAGACAGTTGTAAGCCCTTATTTGATAAATTTCGTATCTTACCGTTAGCTTGCATGTATATTAGAGAGCTATGTGTCTTTGTAAAGCAGCATCCATGTTATTTTAAACTTAATTCCGAATATACAAGTAGAAATGATAGGGCCAGAAATCAATTTAAACTGTTTATACCACAATATAGGATTGAATTTCATAAAAGAAATGCTTATGTTAACGCCATAAGAGTCTACAATAAATTACCGGCGACGCTTAAAGAAACACAATTACCATTATTTAAAAAAAAACTGACTCAATGGCTACATCAACATTGTTTTTATGACCTAAAGGATTATATGAAACATAAAACTAAATTATGATTGATTAATTACTCAATAATTTGACTAAATAAATATATATTATTATTATTATCCTAAAATAATGCTAAATATTGATATTAAATTATTAAAATCTTCAATAAACTTTATCGCCTTAATAAAATCTAATTGACCACAATTTGCAATAATAACTTTGACATTAATTAATTATAAATATTCTAATTACAATAATAATATTTTGACATATTTTATTAAGTTTATGGATATTTTGCACACCATTGTAATGGTAGAATGTGATAGTGCTATAATGTTATTACCTCACCATCTGTATAGGTCGCGCCAGGTAAAAAGAACGCTGGCGGTCAAGTTGCGCAGTAGACGATTTATCGATCTATTTGGTAGTATGCGGTGCGGCGTTTTCAATCTGCCTACCAATACACGAAACCGCAAGCGAAAGCTAGATCAAGAATAAACCAATAGGGCTAGTACTTTCGTGCGCGAGTGTACCGATGCGCGAACACATCCCTTCTACTTTCTTCCAGCGTTCTTTTTACGTGGCGCGACCTATACCTACATGTATCCACTACATTCTGGTAAATAAATGATCATGATTATGATTATGATTATGATTACAGGTTTCATAATACTAAATATTAAACATTCCATTATTAGCAAGTAATTGGGACATTGGTCTTATCGTGCTAAACCTTGGAAAGAAATCGCTCTTTTAGCGATAAGGCCGCCCTTTGGTACCACATATTTCTTAAGTGTTTTTTTTTTGTATACATGTACTTTTGGTGTGCAGTAAAGAGTATTTATTATTATTATAACCTTACCTTTTTAGGGTTCCGTAGTAAACAAGGAACGGTTATAGTTTCGCCATGTCCGTCTGTCTGTCTGTCCGTCCGCGGTTTAGCGCAAAAACTGTTGGCACTAGAAACTTGAAATTGGGCACAAGTATATATACACCTTAATCACTGCTACAAAGTGGTAGAATAAAATATTGAAAAAATAAATTATTTAGGGTACCTGTAACGCGCGGATATATTTTTACTTTTCGTTTTTTTTATAGTGTGGGATATCGTGTGACAGGTCTTTCAAAAATGGGGATGTGTTAATTTCATTTTTCGATTTAATTAATCGTTCGTGACTTATTAAGCTTTGAAGTGCCAATTTTCGTTGCACTTTCTAACAACAACCGTTTAGCTGGTAGAGGGCCTCTAAACGTTACAGGTACCCTAAATAATTTATTTTTTCAATATTTTATTCTACCACTTTGTAGCGGTGATTAAGATGTATCTATCTATATTTGTGCCAAATTTCAAGTTTCTAGTGCCAATAGTTTTTGCGCTAAGCCGCGGACGGACAGACAGACAGACGGACATGGCGAAACTATAACCGTTCTTTGTTTACTACGGAACCCTAAAATGGTAAGGTTTAGCACGATAAGACCAATGTCCCAATTACTTGCTAATAATGGATAGTATAATATTTATTATTATGAAACATGTAGATGTAAACCATTCGATAAAGGTAAAGGGTACAGGTAAACAGTAAATCAGTGTCCTTAACCGAACAATAAACGAGGAAACTGTAACATTAATTTATGAGTTATTAGTCTTTAGAGACTACTAACTATATATTATATTTGATAATTCAATATTTGCTTTGTTCCTGGATTGCGGTTTTGAGATTGGAACACATTGCTTTTTTAATGTAGTGGAAGTGGCGAACAACCATGCAGTTCACATTGATGTTAAATGATGACTGCAGCCTATAGACATTTACAGAAAGACCAAGGTCAAAATGCAGATGCGTTAACACTCCTGAGGATTAAGCTGTTATGCATCTGTGCCGGAAATTACAGTTCCGTACATTACCACCTGACCGGAACACGATAGTGCTGAACACTGCCATTTAGCGGCAAGTATAATAATTAGGTAATGCGTTGGTGCCTACGCCCGCGAGCTCCGTCACTGGAGCTCTGTCACCAGTCAGTTTTTTATTTTTTATTTATGCAGTTCTCATTGATCACCAGTCAGTTGTTGGCCTTGACATGAGTTTAATTCTAAAACCAATTTAATTAATCTTCGTGTGTGTGTTCTGAGTGTATGATAGCTTTTTAACCGATTTCAGAAATAAAAAGGTTTTCAATGCGGTCGGTATGTTTATTTATTTATGTAAGGCTCCGTAATAACTATCACAGAGACAAAACAACATTTTTATAATACTGTACCTCTATTAAAACCATTTTTTATATTTTTTGAAAAAATCTGCCTAGGGAATGGAAAAAATTTTACTAGACGCTTATAGGCTGCAGAGTCCTGGTCGGACTCTGCAGCCGTCTGTCTTTCAGGGACAAAAATACTAGATCAAAAATGAATAACGAAGGCGTTAGTATTTTGCTATCATATCGTTACTAAAACCAGCCTTATATTTCCAACATTGAATAATTGATATATGGAGAGATGAAAGGGCCAGATTATTCCTTTAATGAGAGATCCGTTATTTTGTTAACACACTCAGCTAGTAACGTTAGTGAGGATCAAGGTATAAACGAGTACAACGAGAATATCTGATGATTAATGAGCGATGAAAGGCCACATATTTTTTCGAGGCAACATACAAACTACCTTAGAGCACTTTTTATATACCTTCTAATATTGACACCAGAGAGAAGTATGTTAAATGTAAAGAAATTACAAAAAAATATGCATTAAAAAAAATATCTGTTTGTCTGTGTGTTTGTGCACGCTAATATCAGAAACGGCTTATTCGATTTACGGTTTTAACTAATATATTGTGGTTAGTTTCACTTAACATTTAGTGTTTGTTCCATGTGAATCGGTTCAGAAATAAAAAAGTTATATCAATTTAAAGAATCATATCGAATATTATTAAGCTATTCTGAATCTTAGTTCTATCTTTTAGGGGGTTTCGTACCTAAAAGGTAAAAACAGACTCCACAGATTACTAATCCTCCGCTGTCTGTCAGTCTGTCTGTCCGTCCGTCCGTCCGTCTGTCTGTCACCAGCCTGTATCTCATAAATAGTGATAGCTAGAAAGCTAACATTTTCACAAATTATGTATTTCTGATACCGCTATAAAGACAAAATTAATTACTAAAAATAAGAAAATGAAAATGTTAAGGGGTCCAAGGGGGCATACAATAAACGTGTTTTTTTTTCGTCTATTTTGTGCTCGATAATGATAACGGTAGCAAGTAAACGCTTAAAATTTTCACAGAATTTTTAGGTCTCATGTTGTATATTACCTTTCCATAATAAATCTATACAAATAAATAAAATTGGAGTGTCTGTTTGTAATATTAAAATAACAGCTTTTTACAAAATGCATACGTATGTATACACGGTACATATACCAAAACAACATTTTTTTCAATTTTTGTCTGTCTGTCTGTCTGTTTGGCGGGGCTAATCTTGGGAACGGCTTGACCGATTTTGACGGGACTTTCATTGGCAGATAGCTGATGTGATAAGGAGTAACTTAGGCTACTTTTATCTCCATACATCCATACCTACATATCTACATACAAATAAGTAGAATTGGAGTGTATCCGACTTTGACGGGATTTCCACGGGTAGGTAGCTGATGTAATAAGGAGTAACTTAAGCTAATTTTATCTCCATACATACATACCTACATACAAATTAATAGAATTGGAGTGTCTCCGATTTTGAGGGAACTTTCACTGGCAGATAGCTGATGTGTTAGGGAGTAACTTCGGCTACTTTTATACTAGCTGCTACCACGACTTCGTCCGGGTAGATACTGAATAATCATATTTTTTCTCACGTGGACGAAGTCGCGGGCACAGCTAGTTGTAAATAAAAGGCTTTTTTAATTTTCTAATTTTTATTTTATATATTGACACCAGACACAGCAATTGGGATGTTGACTATTGGTCTTCCAAAAGTACCTATTGGATAAATAAATACTATTTGTTACTATTACGCTGAGGTCCTGGGTTCGATTCCCGAGTAGGGGGTTATCAGAGATAATGATGTAAAGTCCGTTACCACTGGTTCAATTGGCATTTATCCATTTTCTGGAAATTTTCCAGTACCTCGAAGTTTGGCAATGCGCCCGGTGATGTCAACAGGCTCGCCACCCGTTATATGGGGCAAAACGTAACCGGCGAATCGTGAGTGTTTGCATTTACTTCTTCCTACCCCTTCAGGGATTACAGGCGTGAAGTTACGTTAAAATACTATTTGTAGTATAATTCATTTTCTAACCCCACAAGACCCGACATAGCTCTCCGCCAAAACTGTAAGCACAGATAGTCTTGAACAAAGTAATTCAGTTGTTCATCTTAATTATAAGAACACAGTTGGACATCGCAGTTGTACCACGGGTCTGTCACGGACTATTTAACGTCGAACATGAACATTGAACATGTACTGATAAGTTCTTGGAGCAGCAGTTTCCGATCTTTTAAGAATACATAAAGCGGCTAAGTGCAGTTAATACATATAAAACACATTCAGTCCACCTCGTCAGAGACTGTGTAATAATATTTGACATCGCGTAACATCTATTTTGTTCATGAGAGAATAAAATAAATAAAAGTACGTTGAAATCACAATATTTAAACAAAAACAGTGGTCCACATTCTGTTTCTACGAGACTGGGGACCAAAGTGCTTACCCCAGGGACAAAGATCTTAAGCAACTAAGCCCTACAAAGGACCAGACTCAGCTATTACTTGCTTAACTACAGCCTCCACCAATCCACGCTTCTTATCAGACTCTTCCATCTTAGTAAGGGTCCTGGATATACGGAAAGCGTTTTGATATGTATGTAGATACTAGAAAACTTTTCCTCTTGGGTGGCAATTTAACAAGTGAGCGGATATGGTTTACTTTCTTTCTTTGCCTTATTTAGTTTTCTAATTCATCCTCGAAAATGGGTCACACTATTGAAAGCATTTATTTACGTAGCCGTAGATTCCACTATTATAATTATTACGATGTCAAAACAACATTAGTCTTAGACAACGCATCTGAATTTTGATATCACTTTTTAGTGTAGATGTATACGGGTTGCAATTGTCATCAGTATGAACTGTGTGAACATCATGACACTCAAAAAATATGTCACGAGTCCATTTTTGGGAATTTAGATACATTACGACGTGTACTTACATACTCAAACAGCTAGTGTTGAAACAAATTGACGACGATAGCCAGATAGACTGTCAGACGAGTGTTGAAAGAATTCCGTTTTGTCCTTTTAAAGTTAGAAGAGATTTTTAGCGTAATAGATTCGACAAGATGTATGTTGAAAAAAAATTAAGACATATTGAATACTTTTTTTATTTCAGAGACTTAAGTAAGTATTGAAATATTTATTTACCTTAGGAATCATTTCTAATAAGCACTAAAGAAGAAACGGAGAACTAAAATATAAGTTTAAGAAGTCTATAAAAGAAAATATCGTAACCATACACGTAGCTGAATATTGGAACCGATGGCGCAGCATTGTGAAACAGAAGGTGATCCATGGAGGGAGCCCGACCCTCAATTATGAGGCAAACGACACAAAGAAAGAAAAGGAAATAATAGTTTCACTTTAAATCAAAATGGTTTGAAAAACATGTCCAAAATGTTTCGTGTTCTCTATCGTCACCGCTCACAGTGAGTTGAAGCTTTAACAGATTAATAATCCCCACAGGACCTGCGACCCCTCGCGTCGTTTGTACCGGAGTCTTGATTCCTGTTCATTTATTAAGGCACTCCATTATTCACTTCAGGTTTCGGGTATAGACGTATCGGTTAGTTGGTAAATTTCCTCTGGCGTAAATGTTTACAGAGATTCCATTGTTTGCTTTGATTAAGCTTTTTGCTGTTAACTAAAACATTTTAAAGTGAGTCAAGTTAAAAAAGGGTAGTTATAGGTTCTTTTGGGAGTCTTTGGGGCTGTTTCTCAATTTATTTTTTTAGTAAAGTAATAAGTATTATCACTTTTATATAGTTCTTTGACTTCCTTGAACACGCTTAACAATAGTTCATTATTAATAATAAAACGCACGCTTTAGTTTTTTTTTTTAATAATTTTAGGTTTTTGGGCCAGGCTTAGAACGAACGAATTTTGAACGGGGCCAGATTCTGAGGGCTCTCACAAGTTAGTCGTAAAAAAACGAATTTAGTAACAGCCTGTTACAAAATTCGTTATTATCGAAGGTATAACAAATGTTAGCAACTACTTGCCTGACTCAATTTCAAATAATAAAAACCTATTTAAGCACATAAAATAAATACCTATTTTCACTTAATTAAAACCTTCAGTAACCCAAACTTTAGCCTAGTGCTTAACTTAGTTAAGCATGTTCCAGATAACTTGTCTCATTCAGCATCGCTTAGAAACTTGGTGATATTATTAACTGCCCTCGAAGTGTTCGCAACAGGCTCTCCAGTTGAAAGTTAGAATCGCCATGTTTAACTATCAGGAGCTCAAGTTAAGACATTCGAAAAAACCCTGCAGATTATTTTGAGGATGACAGCATAATACCAATTAAGAATATCTAAGAACTTTAACAATTATAAATTAACAATGAATAAACAAACTTGAATTTTGGCAGGCAAGCTGTTATTAGCTAAGAACGAATTTTCCAATTCCACCTCTGTAATAAATTGATTCAATGGTCATTAGGCTGCTTCTCCATTGACGCGGAGCGAGGCGGCGGAGATGAGCGAGTCAATATTGCGGGGCGAACTTGTGGACTTTGTCTGTCCATTGACGAGGAGCGAGACAGAGGTGCGGAGCAAGCGAGTATAAACGTAACTTCACGCCTGTAATCCCAGAAGGGTTAGGCAGAGGTAAATGCATGCATTCAAGCATACATACAAACACCCACGATTCGTCGGTTACGTTTTGGCCCATGTAACAGATGGCGTGCCTGTTGACATCTCCGGGCACATTACCAAACTTCGAGGTACTGGGAAATTTCCAGAAAATGGAAAAATCCCAATAGAACCAGAGATAAAGGACTTTACACCATTATCTCTGATAACCCCTTACCCTGGAATTGAATCCAGGACCTCAGCGTAGTAGTAGAGTGGCCTGTTACCACTAGGCTACCGAGGCAGTTAGCGAGTATGCGGAGCGAAATTGCGGAATGTGCGAGTTTATGCGACGAGTCACAGCGGAGGGCGGCGCGGTGGATGATCAGTTCAGTTTTACACCGCCAGCTTGCTCCGCCGCTTCGTACAGCCGCCTTGCACAGCCAAGTATGTATTTTAAAAACCAGCTCGCAAATCCATGTCCACTGGATCTGAGCGGAAATTTTATGCAATCCTATTGGTTAATATTTGCTCGCTCGCTCCGTCGCCTCGCTCGCTCCGTCGCCTCGCACCGCGTCAATGGACAGGCAGCCCAATATGGTTCTCAAGTCAAAAAAACTTCTGCCAAAAACTGCGACAAATCAACGTGGGCGAAGCTGAAAGCAATGACTAGTTTTATTATATACATAGACTTTGACTCACGACAGTATAACATGGCAAAACATAATTTTGCTTTATTAAACTGTTAGAGCTTTCCAACCGTGATCTAACTCTTCAGCCTGTAGCTAACGCATCAAGGGCACTTAATAATATCTCCGAGTTTCCAAAACGATGCCGAATAAGTTAGCTGGAATATGCTTAAAACTAAGTTCAACGCAAGGCTAAACTTTGCGTTACTAAAGAAAATTTTATTTAAATTAAGGGTGCTTTTCCATCAGAGATGTGCTATGCTACGTTGCTATGCGTTTGATATCCACCAATCATATTAATTGGTGCACATAGCTTAGCACTGGTGGAAACGGATTCAGCTAAGATATGTTTTTTATAATAATATGTAGTAAATAGTATGTGTGCTACGGATGCGAGCTATGGATGCGTGCTATAGGGCCGTCGCGAGTGTTCCCAACTATCGATACATCGCATAGTTCGAGATGCGCAACTTTCTCGCGCAGCTACTTTGCGGCGGCGCATCTTCTTAGCCCATCTTTTTCGTAGCTCAGTATTGGTGGAAACGGTCACATATTTTCGTAGATTTCACATCTTTGCAGCATAGCTGCACAACACATCTCTGGTGGAAAGGTAGCCTTAATAAAAAGTAAGCGTGTATTTTTGCTAGGGTTAGGAGTAACGGAGTCGGAACTCGTGGCGCTTTATGTTATCTACGCGAAAATGCAGTGTTTTTTCTATGTTATAAGGTTGACAGACAAGCTGACAAGCCACTTGATTGAAAGTGGTCACCGTCACCTATAAACATTTGCAACACCAGGGGAATTGCTAACGCGCTGACAGCCCAGAAGGACTCTTACGACGCTATTTTTGAAGAACCCTATATTGTAGCACCGAGGGAACATACCAGAAGCAAGTTCGTTCTACAATTTACACGTAAGTACTTACGAGTTAGTGTGTAATGTTCAAAACTATCGTAATATATTTTGGTTAGGTGTTAATGATACGTAGTAGTCACCTTGTACCTTTTTCAATCATTTTTCTTTACAAATAAATGTATAGTTACTAAATTTGTTAGTATTCTTTGTTTTTTTATGAAATATATAGCTATAACGAGACACATTCATAAGGAATACTTTAATGTGAATATTTCATCCCTTAGCTATCCGAAAAAGTGAGAGATCTCGCTCTTGGCTTTGACATGATTTCAAAATGCAGATGCATCTGGGAGGCACGATCCTGCTAGCCATAATCATAATTCGTCAATTTACGCTACACAGCTTTACACCAACTCTGTGATATTAAGTTCAGACCGGACATGACGCTTCGAGGACAGTTAATAATGTCAGAGAGTTTCTAAGCAATGACGGCATTCAAGTTATCTGGATCATGTTTAAAGTTCGTCCTTCGTCTGATTTAGTGTTACTAATTAACTACAAGTTAATATCAAATTTGTTGAGACTTGAAAGTTATATAAGCTTTGAATTATTATTTTGAGGACCTAAAGATGATTTTCCGAGGTTTAAAATATTTTAAAGTCTCCGACATAAGAAGTCTAAAATAAAGCTTAGTTGTAAGTAATTACAGTGCAAAGGCTTCTACAGTTCTTAGGAAAGATCTTTTAATTTTAAAATGCAGATACATCTGGGAGGCACGGCACTGCTACCCAAAATAATTGTCAATTCACGCTACAAGCATTACACCAACTTTGTGAGATTAAGTTCAAAGCGGACAGTCTGTACATGACGCTTCGAGGGTAGTTAATAATGTCAGAGAGTTTCTAAGCGATGACGGCAGTCAAGTTATCTGGAACATGCTTAAAGTTGGTCCTTCGTCTGATTCAGTGTTTCTAACGAACTACATGCTTAAATAAAAAGTATGTCTATTTTTATATACTATATAGGTATTTCACACGTGAAGCGCACTTGGCCCCGTGGCTGGTGGTCGGTTTTTGTGTAGATGTTTAAGGGCTACTGTCATCACTTAACATCCATTTGAACTGAGCCACTCCGGTAACATAAATATATATGTATGTATGTATGTCTATTGGAGGACGCATGATAAATAACCTCAGATTTGCTGATGATACGACACTTCTCGCACAATCTAGAGAAGAAGAAAGATCTTTTGACCCGTCTTAAAACCGCCAGCCTTGAATTCGGACTTGCCATCAACCGAGACAAGACGAAGATGATGATAGTAAACCGAGCTGAACCAAGCGGAACTATTGAACAGCAAATAGCAAACTGCGAAGTAGTACAAAACTATAATTACCTCGGTTCTACTATATCCAACACAGGAGGGTGCGGAGAAGAGATCCGACGACGGTGTGCCATTACCTGGTCGGCAGTGGAACGGCTAGGAAAGATCTGGAAGGACAAGAGGACCACCAAGACCACGAAGGTCTGATTGATGAAGTGCCTTGTTGGTCTCTGAGACTGCAAGACCGTCGCAAAATCGATGCCTTGAAGATGTGGTGCTGGACACGCCTCTTGAAGATCCCGTGGACAACTTTCCGTACAAATGCCTCTGTCCTAAAAGAGCTTCAAATTAAAGAACGCCTTTCGTCAACTGTGCAATTACGAATATTGAAGTTCTTTGGTCACATCTCCAGAAATGAGTGTTCGATGGAGAGACTCGTGGTCCAAGGTCAAATAGAAGGCAAAAGAGGACGCGGCCGATCACCAACCCGATGGACCGACCAAATCAAAAACGCAACTAAGTGTACTATAGTCCAGTGCGTACCCAACGCCTCTATCCGTCAAAAATGGAAGCAGATCACCGAGACAGCCGTACTAGACAAGAACAACACAACAAGTTTACTCAACTGCACAACCACGACCACTCTGACAAGAGTGCTCGATTAAGAAGATATATGTATGTATCTTTACGCCAGATTCCTAAAGGTTACATAAATATTACATGGAAAGTATTGTTAAGACTAGCTTGTATAATAATCATGAAGATAAAACCTAAAATCGAAAAGGAACTACAGAATACGAATACCTATCTTACGCATGATTAAGGCTTTGTCCATCAGTAGAGTGATGGTGATGAGTACCTAAAAATAAAACCTCTTATAATAATCATTGGCTTATATAAACATTATAATAGTACATAATATTACTTAATACGTATTTCAAGACTAAATTCTAACTGTCAACAGTCTGCAGATGACGCTTCGAGGCCAGTTAATGTCGGCGAGTTGCTAAGTAAAGTTGTCAAGTTAGCCTTTAGTCTAATTTAGTGTCTATATATATATATATATATATATATATATATATACTAGCTGTTGCCCGCGGCTTCGCCCGCGTGGATCTCATTTAATAAATAATTTAAATTTTACAATCCCATGGAATTGTCCTAATCAATTTTCCCGTCGCGTACCTATATGTGGAGTTCTTAATCACGTCTACAACTTAGAAATCTCTTTTTAATTTTAACCCCTTATATTTGAAAGTTTAGGAGTGATTGTGGCAAAATACTGGAGCACGTACCTTTTTTTTATACCTAACAGAAAGACTGGAACATCACTTTTCAAGTCTCTAACTTAGAAACTACCAAAATTCCCACGCAAATTTTAACCTCAATTCCATACAAACAGTACCCCTCCATTTTGCCGGTTTTGTCCATTTCACTTAAACAGATCATTTTTACAATTCCTAATCATGAGCCTGTATACCAATTTTTATACTGTTTAGTTCAGGAATTATTACCTTCCCATAAAAAAATGCCGCTTCATTTTCCCCGTTTAGGACAGAATTTGTCCATTTCGTCTACAGAGTTCAATTTTTATTGTAATCCAAAATGTTTATACCTGTTGTCATATAGTCCTTTATATTTATCTCTAAAAATCCTTTCTTATACTTCATTAAAGGAACCCTTGTACCAAATTTTAAGTCTCTGGAACAGTAGTTTTATATAAGATTTTCGTATACAATTACAAAATCAAAAGCAAATAAATAATCAATGTAGAATTAACCGTCTAACTCAGAGCAAAGGCAACGCGGCCGCTGCTCCGACTTAAGTGCAGATCAAGAAGACAGCGTTAGCGCGTTTTAAAAAGCTTGTGACCCCATCCATCAAAGGCCATGGGTAACACTGCTTCTTATCTTTTGCCAAGAGTATTAATATTTGTTTTGTTGCTTTATCTTTTTTTTTGTACCAAAGAGCCTGTTCACTAATATTCCACCTTGAAAATTGCGGTAAGTCTCATACCAATTTCCATTACCCATTTTTAGGGGTTAGGGGGACATTTCAAAAAAACGATTGATGCAACTATTTTTCGTACATAACATAAGAAGCCCGTTAACAAATTTTCAGGCAAATTTAAAAAGTAGCCTATGTTCGTTCTCAAAGTCAACTCTATCTCTGTACCAAATTTCATCAAAATCGGTTAACTCGTTTGGACGTGAAAAGGTAACAGAGAGACAGACAGACAGACAGAGTTACTTTCACATTTAAAATATTAGTAGGGATTGGACCGAGTGATAATTTTGCTATTAAATATTCCAAATAACCACGAAACTGCATAACGACTTTTTGGAAAGCTTAGGGATTTGCCTATGCTTCGCCTTTTTGGGAGGTTGGCGACTTTTGGGAGGCCTGCCTATGCTTCATCTTCCGGTACGCAGTCGTCACTCGAGAACTCTCTTACCCCAACGGTCATCACTTTTTAGAGCTATGTTCCCTGCCCACTGCCACTTGAGTATTGCTATTCGCTGGGCTATTTCGGTTATTTCGTTCATGCGGATCAGGCATTCTCTTAAATTGAGCCTTCTTATGAGGCCCTTAAGAATAATGTTGTTACATACATCTATTCCATAAATCCACACCCTCGAATTCTCCTCGAACACTACCACTACTGTATTATTATTGAACACAATAATGCAACCACTAATGGTTCTATTAATATGTTGTTAGCTACGTAATTAACGATTTGCTTCGCAAATAGGTTGCGTTGAATAATTCATTCTTGTTTATGTAAATTCTGATTGATTATTAACCTCCGCCGCTGAGATGTTTGTATGTACGGGTTGTTCTTTTGTTTTCCTAATTTCAACAGTAGAGATGAGAGAATATCGATTATATTTGTCGGTAGTAAACAAAGAGCAACACGGACCACCGGCCGCGGGGGACCGGAGGGGATTAGCCATACGCATGCTTTCCCCTGTGTCAAAGTACAACCCCTAATGGTCCTACGCCTGTCGCCCAGATATTTAAATGTGTGCGTGAAATTGTTTATATATTTTGTTTAATTCAAGGTGTGAGTTTCGTAGTAAAAGACGATTTTTGTAGTATATCGTACGTAGTACCACCCGCAAAAAATGACAGACTGTTTTGCATCGGTAATAAGCGCTATGGCTACTCCCGCCCAGTCCGCCGCGGCGGCCGGTGGCCCGTGTTGCTCTATGGAAGATAAGCCTCGTGGCGTCGCGACGTGACGACCCCACTGCCCATTAGTGGAAGAATTTCTTATCCTCTTTCTTCTTCTCTTCTTTCTTTATTCTTCTTTCTTTTTCTTCTACTGGAGGAGAATAGTCATTCGAGGTCGTAGGGATCATCGTATTGCCTAATTTATCTACCGCCAAATGATAGTGTTCAGCACTGTCGTATTCCAGTAAGATGGAAATGTGCCTTGTAATAACTATCTCACTCAGTGACATTAGAACTAAGGTTTTAGGGATGGTAATGCATCTGCATTTGACGTCTGGTTTTTGTGTAGATGTCTACAGGCTGCAGTCATCACTTAACATTAATGTAAACTGCGTACTTCTTTGGCACCTTTTGCTGTTTCATTATATTTGAAGAATGCTAGCCGCTATTATTTCAAATTAATCGATGATACCATATTAACAACCATCAGTGAAAATTTACAACTTGGGACAAAAATATAAACTTATTAAATTTTTTGTTTCGCTGCCCCAGTAGCCTAGTGGTAGCAGGCGACTATACTACGCTGGGGTTCTGGGTTTGATTTCCTAGTCGGGGACTATAATAGATAATAGTATAAAATTCTATATCTCTAGTTCTTTTGAGACTTTTCCATTATATGGAAGTTTCCCAGTAGCGAGTATCCCAGTAGTAAGTTTGGTAATGTGCCCGGAGATGTCAACACGCTCGCTAAAACATAACCCGGGTAAACACCCACAATTCACCGGTTATGTTGCACCAAAATATGTTGCAAAAGAGGGTCTTCAGGTTTCTCTTCAATAACTCGTTTTATTTAAAATAGATTATACGTTTATTACTTGATTAACAATGTAATACATGCAAACCATGGGTGGGCATGTATGCTTGAATGCATACACTTACCTCTACGTGCCCCTTCGGAGATTAAATGCGTAAAGTTAATAATGGCAGCACTTGATACGTCCAACTGCTGGACACGAGTCTCTCCCCTTCTTGGGAGGGCTGGAGATTACTACACCACGCTGCTCCAATGCGGATTGGTTATTCGTTGGTTATTAGTTGATTCGGTACGAGTTAGTGGCCAACCCGCTGTCGGATGTTTTCAAACCACCCATAAGGCCTCCGACAAGGATTGCAGTCGTTGAGACTGCAATCTATCGATAGCAATCGGGACCGACGGCTTAACGTGCCCTCCGAAGCACGGAAACGCGCATTTCAATTTGCCACTAGTGGTCACCCATCACACACCCGATCGCGCCCGTATCGCTTAACCGAGTAGATCGCTTCCGATATACACCAGCCACGGAGCCATGCGCACTTAAGTTTTTACGTTTCATTTATGTTCTTAGTTTTGATATCACATCTCTGTGTGATATCAAAACTAAGAACATAAATTCGCAAAACCACAAAAACCTCAACTTTAAAAGTAAAAAACAATAACGAACAGTGAAATGAAGTGAACACTGCGACGACTCTACATCTCTTCAATAGTTCGCGCAATATAATCCGTTGTTATTGTCAACTTGAGCCTTATTCTAGAACTAAAAGAATTGAGCAATTCAATAAAAATTCGGATCCGTATTTTTACTTTTTTTTTATGTAATGACGGTGGCAAACAAGCAAGGTAATGTAGGGCCCTGTAATTTTCGGCAAGCATGCAGTTCACATTGATATTAAGTGATGACAGCAGCCTATAGACACTCACACAAAGACCAGAGGTCAAAATGCAGACGCGTTACCACCCCGAAGACCTTAGTTGATGTCTCTGTGATAAGTTATTACGGGGCCGTGCCTTACGATCTAACCGGTACACAATAAAGCTAAACACTACCGTTTGACGGCACATATATTTGGTAATGCGGTGGTCATATTCATCAATTTCGGGCTCCAAGGTGGGAACGATGTCAACAGGCTTCAATATTCACTTACCATGTATATGAATTGCACGCTTGTTTACTAGTTTTGAGTTACCTTATAAGAAAATAATTAAAATATATAATTTGATACAAATAAAATTACACCCCGAGCCTGTTTTATCCTTACCCCAATGTGTGAACACGCCTTTACAAAAGACTGAAATCATTTCTCCCTCATTTCACCTCTCCGTAATACTGCTGTGGTTTTCTATGCAGCCTTCCTACAACACTGCTTTTCTCAATAGAAACAGCCTTTTGAATTTCTCTTAAAATATCTGGATTTATTTGGCTACGAATTTATTTTTATTTGTACAACTAGCGACCCGCTCTGGTTTCGCGCAAGTGTAAGGTAGATTGTTACTGGTAATTTGATGCCACTTTCAATAATCAATTCCTATCGATCCACCTATTTAAAACGATAAAAAACAACTGACCGTTAGGTCACAGAACAGAAAGGGTTAGGTCTAGGTTTACGCCATAAGGTTTACGAGAGAAAAGTTATGGTCGTTAAGTTTTCTTAAAATTTCACATTTTTTGCGTATATTATCTATTTAGTTTTCAAACCTATAAGGCTTCCGACAAGGTTCAACGACTGCTATCTATCGACAGCAACGAGAACCGACGGCTTAACGTGTCCTCCGAAGCACGGCAACGCGCATTTTAATTTGCCAATAGCGGTCACTCATCACATACCCAACCGCGCCCGTTTCTCTTAACCAAGTAGATCGCTTACGATCTACACGAAAAAAAGTATTGTCAAGTTTGTAGGCAATACTCTTTTTCTGTCCAATTAAAATAAAACCTAATGAAATCTCAATGAAATTAATTTAGTCACTGTTGCCCTAGATAGTTTCAGATATGACTTTTGTCTGGAGCTGTAATAATCATACAAGGTTATTTTAATTTTTTTTCCTTTAATTAATGTAAAAATTTGTAAAAATTTACAAAAATTACTTAATATTTTTGCTTGTAAGAAATACTCCATAGTTCTTATGAGTTGTTACTACTTGTTACGATAACAATGTGAACCACGCAAACTAATCCAATTTAGCTGAAGTGTTCTTGAAAGAAGACATGCTATTATTCACCCGAATTCTAGTCTAGGTCCATTCCAAACTGGCTGAGTCTAGAAAAAGGCATTAAACTTAACCGTTCGAGACGAAAATGAAGGATTCAATTTGAAAGTTTTCGCAAATTTCAAACTTAAGTTTGAGTGTTCAGTAATTTGTTGGTTGGATTTGAGAATCGTCTAAGGGCGTTTGTTCACGGTTAAAAGTGGAATTATTTATTGAGTTTCGAGAACTTTCCAAATCCGATTTGATGGGGAGGGCGAGACAAAAATTTTCGAATGTTAATTTGGTCTTTTTTCGCTCGACTGTGAGAGGTATTCACTGTGTAAAAATTGCTTTTGACTTTTAAAGGTAACATTATTCAAATCTTTATCGCATTTCAATTTTCGAGGCAACCGCGAACAAACTAAACATTATTTTCAAACTCTATTGCTGAGATTTTTGTATTATTGAATTATAAAATGTTTAATTTGTAACAGTGCAGTAGTGCAGCGATGTGTGCGTTATTGGCACTACGTGACTTGACAAACTATATTAATGTAGCTCGACTGGGTATATTGATACTTTAAGCACTAAGTAGGGCATTAAACTAATAGTGTCAACGTGATTTTGTTCGTGAAAACCCCAACTACGAACAAAAGACATACAAATCAGTAACACTTATACTCGCAGCACAACACAAAGCCTGGGTTGCACCACAGTATTTGATAAAGTTATTGTAACAAATTTACATCCTTCTCTAACTTAAAGAAATCTGTTAGTAATGTAAGTGCAAGTGTAAACGTGATGTAAGTGCTATTATTGTTTTATATTATTTCGCATTAACACATGCTTGTGAAATATATGACAAATCGGGCAGGACTTCAGTAGCTTCATTGGAAGAGCGGCTGGACTAGATTCCCAGTAGGCCGCGAGTTCGAGTCTCGTCTGAAGTCAAATTTTTCTTTCCATTTTTCTTTAAAATAAAATATATTTCACAAGCATGTGTTAATGCGAAATAATATAAAAACAATTATTAAGGATAAAAGCGACTTCTTTACGATATTCAATAAACTGAAAAGTCTATTATATCGGTTGCCTTACTAGCATAGTTGGCAATAGATGGCGCTACTGCTACCATGAAGCAATGCAATAAAAGTGAAGGAAAGATTTGACAAATCGGGCAGGACTTCAGTAGCTCAATTGGAAGAGCGGCTGGACTAGATTCCCAGTAGGCCGCGAGTTCGAGTCTCGCCTGAAGTCAATTTTTCCTTTCCATTTTTCTTTAAAATAAAATAAAATAAGTGCTATTATGTGCACACATAGTCATCATATCAGCCGTAGGACGTCTACTGCTGAACATAGGCCTCCCCCAATTACCTCCATGCCGACCGATCGGAAGCGACGCGCATCCAGCGGGTACCTGCAGCCTTGACTAGGTCGTCGGTGCAGGTGGACGTCCCATGCTGCGCTTGTTGATACGTGGCACACATAGTATTAACTCAAATACCCGAAACAAATATCTGTCATTATCATCATCATTTCAACAGAAAGACGTTTACTGCTGGACCAAAGCCTCCCTATATCGCCAGGGTTGGCACACAGATTGGCGCTCGCAGGACGCCGAAGAGAATTATTCTGATAATGGAGCTGGTTGTCGTAGGCGTCAGGACGTGGGAAGGCATCGGAACGTAACGACTTCACCAACCATTAGCGGAAGAATTTTTTTCTATCAGTAGAGAATTCTTCCGCTAGTGCAGTCAGTTAACCGAACAATGGTGGGCAAACCATTCCAATTGGGCGCTATAATGCAAGATGGGCAGCATAATCTAGCGATAAAACTATCGCCACTGCGATCGCCGATTCGCTTGCCAATTTTCATGATTCGCGTGGCTATTACGGCACATCTCCCCTTATGGGGAGGCTGTGGTCCAGCAGTAGACATTTTTCGGCTGATATGATGATGAGGAGTGGTTCTGGTTTTTTTTTATTTAATGGAAGTGGTGAACAACCATGCAGTTCACATAGATGATGACTGCAGCCTATAGACACCCACACCAAGATCAAGGTCAAAATGCAGATGCGTTATCACTCCTGAGGCCTAAGGTGTTATGCCTCTGTGCCGGAAATTACAGGGCTGTACATTACCACTTGACCGGAACACGATAGTGCTAAATACTACCAATTAGCGGCAAGTATATTAGGCAATGCCTTGCCTACGCCCGCGAGCTCCGTCACTAGAGTTCTACCACCAGTAGAGGTAGGTAGAGGTGAAAAACACACGTTTATTTCATACACAAAACAAATATTGTTGTTAAAAAATTCAAACAAGCCAAATTAAAATGGAAAATGTAAGAAACGAAAGTTCAAGAGTGTTCGTCGCACTACAATAGCACCCCAGTCTATTGTCATCCGCAACAACAGCGGTCGATACAGCGTTTATATTAAAACTCGATGCGTCCAGGAAATTGCTATCATACTTGATCTCAAACTGTCATTCGAAGGGCACGCGCTCTCTGACGAGCAGAGCGGGAAATTTTTGGAGTATTTTTGCTATGTCAGGCCTCTGCCTGCCTGCTCTGCCTGACCGGGAATCCTGGGGAAGACTTCACTTAGCTTCAGTAGCTGTATGCTGTGCATTAATGTTTGCAGTGGCATAAGCCATCGACTACAAGGCCGAACATTACCATGTAATGCGATGGTAGGGACCGGCACACTTTACCACTAGTAAAACGTTGAACTAAGTATCGTAAAACCTGAATGTTTTACTGGTGGTAGAGCTCCAGTGACGGAGCTCCCGGGCGTAGGTACCGCCGCATTACCTATTATACTTGCCGCTAAATGGTAGTGTTCAGCACTATCGTGTTCCGGTCAGGTGGTAATGTAAAGCCCTGTAATTTCCGGAGTGGTAACGCATCTGCATTTTGACCTTGGTCTTGGTCACAGTGATACTATTACGGGGCCATACATTAGCATCTAATCGAAACACGATAGTGTTGCCTACTACCATTTGGCGGCAGATAGATTAAATATTGTGGTGGACGTAGGCAGATCTCGCGTCCCGTCACTGGATCTCTACTACCAGTAAAAAGAGATGAGAAGCTTATTGATTATTGATCTTCTATAGTTAATATTCAGTAGTATAATACCAAGGTTTAGTTAAATTTTATAAACCCGTGACAGTGGGCTTAAACATGTTTCAATATATTTTTCTTTAAATATTTTTTTTGATTTCTAAATCGCTGCGCTTATCACCAAAAACACAATCATTATTTCATTGTAGCTACCAACTATTGTGGCGTTACGACAATCTGCGCCTTATAACCAACGAATAAGACCTTATTTCTTTTGAAATTGCATTTTAAAAGAGCTGATAATGAAATGAACGCCGTGGTTGCTTTGAGGATCAGGTTAGCTTTCGTGTTGGGACGCTTTTAAGTGGGAAAAGTTGCATTTGCTGGTTTTCAAAACGAGTAATTTTGTTACCATAATGATGCGCGAGGTCCTTAAACGTTGTATTCAAGGGAGAGTTTTTTTAAATCTCCCTGAGTAAATAAATGAATGCTTTGGAAACAAAGTTAATTCAGATTTTTGAATAGGTGCCACTGACCTTATATTTCTAGATTATATTACTATACATAGCTCGAAAAACTGACGGCCGTTGGGTCAGAAGAGGTTTAGAATGCCAAACGCGTACCAGAAGATCATATTGTAGGCCTTTACCAGGTCGTCGGTCCTCCTTTGGATTGCGGTGGTGCCTACGCCCGCGAACTCCGTCACTGGAGTTCAACCACCAGTAAAAAACTTGTTGATTATTATGTTATGCCTCAATGATAGTCATTACGGCCCCATACATTACCATCTAAGCGGAACACGATAGTTTTGATAACCATAATTTGGCTGTAGATAGGTTAGGTAACGCGGTGGCGCCTACGCACTGGAACTCTAATGGTGAGATTCAAAGACCGCGCTACGACCTTTACTTTCAGCAAAGTATGCTTGAACGCGTAGAACGCGCATGAATCTCAATCTACTCGTAAGAGCCCACGCAGACAGAGAGCGGTCTGGAGTTCTGAGTTCCAAGTTCAGAGTTCTGCTTTCTAAGAATGTACCGAGTCTGTACAACAACGCACACAGCGGGCAGTCAAACCGCGGCGGTCAAGACGGAACGTCACGTTCTAAGAGTTATTTTTCCGCCGAGACAGAAACCATTCGAATTTCGAACTCTGTGATGTCTGATTAGTAACACGGAAAAATTAATTGAATTGGTCAGTGAAAAGAGTTTATTATATGATTTAAGTGACGTAGATTATAAAAATCGTAAAACAAAATTAAGTAAATCCTGAAAAATACTACTAAATTCGCCTTGTTCTTTTGGCGTTGTGTTTATTAACTGCACCAAAACTATCTCTCCGTTTTAAAAGCTCCTAAACTCCACCAGACTAATAATTCTTCATCGGAAAATGAACTCTCCAGGGACATGTTGTATGTACAAAGACATAAACGAAACTAGCTCGCGAGAATTTTAACGCCACTTGTATGCGTCGGTCAACGGTCACTAGAATGCGGAACTCTGACCACTCTCTGTCTGCGTGGGCTCTAATGGTGAGATTCACAGACCGCGCTACGACTTTACTTTCAGCAAAGCACGCTAAGAACTGTCAAAACT
Source organism: Macrosoma leucophasiata (assembly GCA_036365455.1). Lineage (NCBI taxonomy): Eukaryota > Metazoa > Arthropoda > Insecta > Lepidoptera > Hedylidae > Macrosoma > Macrosoma leucophasiata. The sequence goes on from JAWQUS010000010.1 coordinate 2,803,564, forward strand.
AATACTTTACTGACAGTTCTAAGTATTATTTTCTCAAAGTAAAGTCGTAGCGCAGACCGTGCGTGAGTCTCAATCGAAGACAAGTAAAATGAATATGACCATGACAATGTACTACCTTAGGAATTTTGCATACTGTCCAAGAATTCATAAAGATGCAGTTCTAAGAACTATACCAGGAATGCCCTCAGTTATTCTCACTTTATTATTTGCTTTGACAGATAGCGTGTGGTACATTGTGCAAATCACCCGAAAACATTTTCAGAGTCGCATCTAAATTCAAGCAAAAACCATCCCTATCTCCGAAATGTAAGGTATCCGATATTTTTTCGGAATAGTTTCATAAGTTTGCAATGGGTTAGTCTGCACCCAGAGCACGTATGCTTGGCATAGCCCCTGAATAGATATCTTTCGAAATGATACGACTCTCTCGATGCCAATAACGTCTGATTTATATCAAACGCTGTGCAAATTCAACGTAGCTCAATTGAACTTTGTGTATTGTTAATTCAATAAATTGTCATTGCAGTATCAAACAAGAAATATTGCGTATTGGCCTAAGAAGACTTTTTTCGGGTCTGTAGAGCATTTCCTATATGATGTTTGTCGACCACTTTGATCAGTTTTTGACCGATACCGCACTATCAGTGCTTACGTAGGCACTGTGCAGCAGAGATAACGCTCTACAAAGTGTAAACTAGCTGATTGTCACTTCTATAGGCTTGATGTCCAATATTTCTTGATGAACACTATAATTTGGTTGGTTTAAGTGATTTTGGGTTTCAGGTAAAGATTTTATTTTGTTGAACATTGATAACTGTTGACATCGATTATCTGCACATTTAGAAAATAGGTAACCTACTTATTTTTAGAAATACTGGTGGTAGAGTTGCAATTTCAGAGATCGTGGATGTAAAAACTGCATTACAGTCAGCGTTCTCGTGTTTGTAATATAATACATATTATTTCATATGAAATTCATTTAGCCAACAAATTTACAGAACTTGAGTCTCCTTTTAAGCAGTATAATTTGCCTGTATTAGGAGAACGCGCTCTTTTTCACATATTTATTTTCAAGCGAAAGCCATGACCTCTAACCATTACTGTGGTGCAACCAAACTTAAAATATAATTGGTTAAATTCATAGCAAAATTCAGGGCATCTTTAACTGACGCTTGGCAAACAGGATCATAATCGTAATTTAAACTTCAAAAGTTACAAAATTTTGATATCTGTACCACTTTCCTGTAAAATACACTTGTCAACCTTGTTTAAGCCTCGCCGTATACTTAAGAAATTCACAAGCTTTCAGCTTTACGACCTACTTAAAAAGTTGTTTCGTCCCATTTTCGACTCTGCACTGGAGTTGCCTTTATACGTCTCTTCAAAATAGTTGCACAAAATTGTTTATTCAGGCCAAGTAAAACAATGAAAATTTTCAAATGAAGACGTTGGGACGTGACGACCCATAGACCTCTAGTCGAGAAGAATTCTTCCACGTGTGCAGTCAGTCAACCGAACAATGCCGGTCAAACCATTCCAATAGGTAGTTTTTACTGGTGGTAGAACTCCAGTGACGGAGCTCGCGGGTGTAGGCACCACCACATTACCTAATATACTTGTCGCTAAATGGTAGTGTTCAGCACTATCGTGTTCCGGTCAGGTGGTAAGCGGGACTGTAATTTCCGGCACAGAGACATAACACCTTAGGCCTCAGGAGTGTTACCGCATCTGCATTTTGACCTTGGTCTTTTGGGTGTTGGATAAATAAATGTTTGACAGTACTTTTTGTATGTAATGAAGGTGGCAAGCAAAGTTTCAGGAAAGTACAATCCAGACTTAAAAATAAATTTGGAACGCAGTTCCGATATGAAAAACCCTTAACAAAATAGTCAAAAAACCAGACAAATCTTGCAGTCCCAATTCGACTCAGACCGCAAAAGCGAGTAAGTCTATCTTTTGCATTGCATGTAGTATCTAAGTGAATCATAACATTGATTCAAGTATTTACGGTCCAGTCCTCGCGCCGGTCCAGTCCTCGCGCCGGTCCAGTCCTCTCAGCTCTGAAAAATGAAGTTCCGATATGAAAAAACCCATAACGAAATAACCAAAAAGACCAGACAAAACACATTCTAGTCTCAATCCGACTCAGACCGGTAAAGCGAGCAAAAACCTTGAACACCATTCGAAAAGTCACCACATTTTCATTCAAAAGCAACCGAACAGTATTGTGAAAGCATAAAGATTAAAGTTACATGACCCATAACAATAACGGCATTGTTATAAATGGAAAACAACATTTCTGTTCCCTTTTAACATTTTACTACCCTCCTCATTTGTTTTGGTGCCAAAAACAAGCGGATTCATCTCTACCATGATTTCTTATAGATATCGACAAAGGCGTGTTGCGGTTGGCGAAACTGTTTCTTCAATACGCTCTGCACTAAAGATAGAGATATTAAGGTGAGTGTGGTAAGTTTAAAATTTTCGCAAACGCATTTGTAAGGTTGTGTTTTAAATATAAGCGATAAATACAATCGGCATGGCTAGGAAACCGGGCTCATAATAGCAAATGGGGCGTTTAAAAATGAATACATTTCTCAAGTTTATCGTTTGAATATGATTTTAGGTACAATAAGTGGGGTGTTTGTTGGAATTGTTAACATTAAACGTAATTTAAGAGCTTTTAAAAGATTCAGAGCATTCATCAATTTCAATTCAAGAATTTGAAACAGGTCATATTTAATTGATCTTTTTAATGTTGTCAAACCAGTAAGCAAAAAAGTAATTGAAATCCAGACGATTGTCATTTTTGTGACTGATTTTCTTATTGTGGGTCAAATAATTGATAACGTAACTTAATGCGTGTTATACCCGAAAGAATAAGCAGATTAGCCCATGTGGCTTCGACAAACTGGGAAAGTTCCAGAAAATGGAAAAATCCCAATAGTATTAGTGATAAAGGATTTTTCACCATTATCTCTGATAGTCGGGATCAGGATACGAGCCGGGAGCCGGATACCGGCTATGACTCGGGAATAGAACACAAGACTCCAGGGCAACGATGACGTCGTTTATGCAACTCTTATTTATGTTTTATCGGTATTTTGCCAAAATGGTTTGTTCGAAATGAGATCTTTGCGCAAGATCTGCGGTGTATCGGGCACCGATCGCGTTCGTAATGAAGATGTAAAAAAGAGGCTTTGTGTGGATGAGAGAATCGGTGTAAAATTTAAGAAAGGCATGCTCCCATGTTTCGGGCATATAGAAAGAATGTCGAATGAGCGAATGACTAAACAGATATGCAATGCGAATATGGATGATTGCAGAGGCCCAGGAAGACCAAGACTGACCTACCACAACCAAATAAGTCGAGTTCCATCTGATGGTGCGGTCAAAAGTCTAAGGAATCGGCATGCATGTATGAAGAGAATGATGAAGGTAGATGAGGCACCAGAGGTTTGTCAGGACCGGGATATCTGGCGCTCTACACTCTCTGCCACCCCGTTAGGGACCTGGCATGAAGATACATACATTCTTAAAGATATTTTGTAAGATGATGCAAACCAGCCTTAAAATGTTAATCTGTTAACCTTCAGCCGATGGAACCACACACGAAATGTCATAACTGATAAATATGAAACAACCATCGTGGGAGGAACCCACCTAATTGCTTCCTAACGACCTTATGGGGGCTGAGTAAACATGAAAAAGTGTCATACGTGCCGCTTAACATGTTTTCTTTAAAAACATATTAATTCTATTGCATGTTTTAAGACATCACGTGTATTTGTTTGAGTGAGTAACAAAAAATTCTGACACATTTTTTCGGAGTCAATGAAATGCCAAGTCTGTTTGAGATAAATGAATTAGAGAAATGAAGTAATGAAGTCAATGTCCTCATAACCATTTCAGCTGAAAGATCAAAACCTACCGCGAAGATGTCATTTTGTATCATCATAAACATTTTACTAGTCAGCTTCAGTAACGGAGCTCGCGGGCGTAGGCACCACCGCATTACCTAATATACTTGCCGCTAAATGGTAATATTCAGCACTATCGTGTTCCGGTCAGGCGGTAATGTACGGCCCTGTAATTTCCGGCACAGAGGCATAACACCTTAGGCCTCAGGAGTGGTAACGTATCTGCATTTTGACTTTGGTCGTTCTGTAAGTGTCTATAGGCTGCAGTCGTCACTTAACATTAATGTGAACTGCATGCTTGTTTGCCTCACCCATATGCAGCTCTACCACCAGTAACTATGGTTTGTCCTCCATTGTTCGGTTAACTGACTACACAAGCGGAATAATTCTCGTAGTGGACGGTGGGGACGCTCGTCCCGACGCGACTCTTTCAGGCAAATATTTTAGAGGAGTAATATCTTTGCTTACAGGATTTGTAAAAACAAAATTATTAATACATCGATGGGAGTCGGCCTTATGATTCGACGTGAGTTCAATCCCCGCACCAAGACAAATATTTGTATGGCCTACAGATGTTTCGGGTCTGTGTTATTGTGTATGTGTTGTGTGTGTACAACGGCAACCACTACACAGGTTAATTTGGTTACCTAGTGAGGAGATGTGAGTGTAAGCGAATATTTTTTTAAATTATCAGTACTAAATATCTCTACGATATGGTTATATGGGAATGATTGAGTATATTCGGTATTCCTTCGTTTTGTAAGAATAATAATGGCAACCCATTATATGTCCCACTGCTGGGCACGAGTCTCTCCCCTTTTTAGGGGGAGGCCTGGAGCTTAGTCCACCACGCAATGTCTAACGACTGCTATATTATTATATCGATAGCAGCCGGGACCGACGGCTTAACGTGCCCTCCGTAGCACGGAAACGCGCGTTAAATTTGCCACTAGCGGTCACCCATCACTCTACCCGACCGCGCCCGTAGTACTTAACCGAGTAGATCGCATATGATCTACACCAGCCGCTGGGCCATGCGCGCTTTGTTTTATAATCCTTCGTTTTACGATGACTTACCTTAAATTCGTCGCGCCATGTTAGTCAAAACGTTTTTGCTCGATTTTTTTTCTAACCCGTCGATGCACATGTCAAACGCTTAATTGGATCGAAATTTATGGCTGTCAACTCAGTTTTTGGTGCACTACAGCTGTTGACGAGTACTCATACTTTTTCCTATGATTTGGCCTGCACGGGTTTGTTTTTTAGGGCTGAAATATGAGAGAAATATGCGGTGTATTTATATGCGATTTCTCGATGACTATCTCTGAGGAGGTTATGGATTTCGTATGTATTTTCGTAGGTAATGCATAGATACAGTACCTACCCAGCAAGAAATATTTTTATTGATGGTAGAGCTCCAGTGACAGAGCTCGCGGGTGTAGGCAGCACCGCATTAATTAATTAATACTAAACCTAATTAATATACTTGCCGCTAAATGGTAGTTTTCAGCAATATCGTGTTCCGATCTGGTGATAATGTGATCAAATAAAAAGGCTCAGTAATTTCCGGCACAGAGGCATAACACATTAGGCCTCGGGAGTGGCAACGCATCTGCATTTGAGCTCTGGTCATTGTGTGGGTGCCTATAGGCTGCAGTCATCACTTATCATCAATGTGAACTGCATACTTGTCTGCCACTTTTATTACATAAAAAAAAAACTTGATCAAAATGGTCGACAAACGTCAAATAGGTAAGGTGCGAAAGAGATAACGCTCTACAGATCCGAAATAAGCCGACGTCTCTTCCTGAGGTCGATGTGCATTATTTCTTGTTGGATACTGTACCTACAATGATTACTCAACCATACCGGTACTAAAATTTTTAAACATAAAAATTTTGCTATTCAAGTATCAATATCATGATATTTTTAATGCAAATTCGTTAAATTAACATTTTAATTTTAACTTTCGTTCCACTATCCTTATAAACTGAATAAATCTAAGATTTTAATCTTGCGCTAGTGAAGTTTCATCATTATCGATATGTAATTTTTTTAACTGCCTCGGTAGCCCAGTGGTAGCAGGCCACTACTACGCTGAGGTCCTGGGTTCGATTCTTGGGTAGGGGGTTATCTGAGATAATGGTGTAAAGTCCTTTATCTCTGGTTCTATTGGGATTTTTCCATTTTATGGAAATTTCCCAGTACTTCGAAGTTTGGTGTTGAGCCAACAGATGTCAAAGGGCACGCCATCTGTTACATTGGCCAAAAACGTAGCCAGCGAATCGTGGGTGTTTGTATGTATGCTTGACAAATGGTATTTACCTCTGCCTACCCCTTCGGGGATTGCAGGCGTAAAGTTACGTACAAAGTTACGTTTAATTTTTTTATTAGTATGTGTGAATTCATATTTCATGACGTACATACAGTATCATTTAGCTAACTATGTTTACGTGGTTGTGTTTCAGAAAACCAATTTAGCTAGGGTAAGTATAAGAAAAAATAACGAATGCACCAATTTGCGAAAAATTAAAACATGAATCAGTATTTTAGTGTTAGTATTTATACTTACTTATATTCTATGATTTAGGTTGGTGTACATACTTCGACTCGTAGAGCTCCAGAAACTCGCGGGCGTATGCACCACCGCATTACCTAATTAATAAACTTACCGCTAAATGGTAGTGTTCAGCACTATCGTGTTCGAGTCAGGTGGTAATGTACGGCCCTGTTTTTCTTGTCTTGTCTGTTAATTTCCAAAATAGAGGCATGACACCTTAGGCCTTAGGAGTGGCAACGCAACTGCATTTTGACCGTGGTCTTTGGGTGGGTGTCTATAGGCTGTAGTCATTAATGTGAAATGCATGCTTGTTTGCCATTTCCATAAAATAATTTAAAAAGAAATTAGTGTGCACTCAATAAAAAAAAAATATACTAATTTCCCACGCAGATAATTATTTAAAGTAAGAGAGACGACGACCATAAGTTGTATCTATACATTGCATTTTCTAAGGGCCAATTTTTATACTGGGGGAATAAAGATCGTTGTCGTAGCGACCGGGACTTTATATTTTTTGTCGTTTTACATTGAGTTTACTTTCTAAAGTCTGAAAATTAATTTGTGTGTATTATTAATCTACTTTTTGCATATCGATAGTAATGGAACACCCCTAGTCACCTGCGCCATATTAATTTCGTTTTCAACGTTCAAAGGAGCTTTATTGGAATCTTTTATTGTCACTGGTTTATCTTTGAAGAGTTCGATTGATTGAAAACTCTGCATGCCATTTATTTTTAATATGGAAATTTACGCTTCATTGCCAGTTTAATTAAAAATGAAAGCAATACAGGTGAGCCCATTCAAAAGCTTATTTCATATGTAAAATATGTAAGCAATAAGTTTCTTTTTCTGGATTCATTATAATTTTGTTCACAGTCACTTTTAATGCCCATAAAACAAAACAGTTCACTTGTTTTTTTTTATGCATGCATACTACCGTACGGTAGTATGCATGCACTAGTTGAAATAGTATGTAGTATTGCCACAGTATGGCTTGGCACATTCAGTAAATTACTATAATTTTTCAAGCTTTCGATTACCATCATCTTGATAAAATTACTTGAAAACATTTTTATTATTAGGCCTCTTGTACACGGCAAAAAAGACCTGGTGTCTTTTCGGTGCCGATCTATAAAAAATCTTGTCTGCGCTAGACACTACGCGTGATCGCTGCTACGGTGCGACGGGGGGCGGAGAAGGGTAAGGTAAAGTGGTCAGTGTTCAGCCGTCAGGTAGGTTTTGTACGCTTATATGCGATTTGCACCGAGTTGTCTCTCACACCCTACGACTGCCTGAAAACGATCTTAGCGTGTACACGTTTCTTTTCGTCTTGTCTATAGTAGACACGAAAAGTTTTCGTGTCTAGATCAGACAAAATTCGTGTAATGTACATAAAGAATTGGTCCCATCTGCAGCAAACACGGTGAAATTTCTCAGCGTGTACAAGAGCTCTTATTCTTCATCACATCATCATCGTCACCCCAGCCGAAAGACGTCCACGGCTGGGCAAAACCGACCCCAAAGACGCCAAACAATGTTGTGCGTCATTGGGGGAGAATATGGTTTTTTGGTCGGGATTTACTGGTGGTAGAGCTCCAGTGACAAAGCTCGCGGGCGTAGGCACCACGCATTACATAATATACTTGCCGCTAAATGGTAGTGTTCAGCACTATCGTGTCCCGGCCAGGTGGTAATGTACGGCCCTGTAATTTCCGGCACAGAGGCATAACACCTTAGGCCTCAGGATTGGTGACGCATCTGCATTTTGACCTTGGTCTTTGTGTGGGTGTCTATAGGCTGCAGTCATCACTTAACTTGAATGTGAATTGCATGCTTGTTTGCCACTTCCATAACATAAAAAAAATATAAATATCGCCACGCTTGGCGGACGGATTGGCGCATACAGTCGATAAACTGAATGCGGCTTATAATGCAATATGAGCATATTAGTATTTTATAATACAATAAGTACCTACCCATTTCTTTTGTCCCTGAGCTGTTTCATTACAACAATGTACGGTATTCTTGGTTCGTTAATCTGATTCCCAATTCAATCACTTTTTTATTAACCTACAATATTAATTAAAATTATGATACACAAATGAGCGTAGACTTTTATGAATGCTACCTGTGTTATTTTTACTGTAGAGACTAATAGGTTTTACTATGAAACTCTTGAAGTAAACTTAACAGCGAAATATTCAGGGGAAAAGATAAGTCACCAGCGTATAGAGCAGCATCTATTCCACGGACGTTTAAAACAGCGAATCGTTGAAACATTCTACGACATATTTTTAAAATATGTACCTACATATCACCGCCGTACATCCGACTGTTAGTGCGGCCACGAGACCGACGTATGTAGATATTCTAAAGTTTTTTGAAATCTTTTAACGTTTATTTTGAATAAACTGGTAGTAGAGCTCCAGTGACGGAGCTCGAGGGCGTAGGCACCACCACATTACCTAATATATTTGCCGCTAAATGGTAGTGTTCAGAACTATCGTGTTCCTGTCAGGTGGTAATGTACGGCCCTGTAATTTCCGGCTCAGAGGCATAACACCTCCTCAGGAGTGGTAACGCATCTGCATTTTGACTTTGGCCTTTGTGTGGGTGTCTATAGACTGCAGTCATCACTTAACATCAATGTGAACTGCATGCTTGTTTGCCACTTTCGTTACATAAAAAACAATGAACTTTACGATATTCCTGGCAAACCTAGAGGAAGCCTTAGCGTCTGTTGATGCACAAGAAATGAAATAATGAAGAAAGTCACAGCTGGGCTATTTGTTTTTTTAACGTAACTTTCTATTAAATAAATATCTTATGTCACAGTGTTTGTAATAATACTCGTCTGAAACGGCTGTACCGATCATCATGAAATTTTGTGTGTATAATTGATAGGTATGAGAATCGGTTGTAGTCTATTTTTTACATCCCTAAATGGTACGGGTAAATCGAAAATCCAAAAAAAAAAAAAATAGTATATACCATTTTTTTTTGTATTTCTTGGTTATTTAATTTTTTTCAAACCTCTAAGACTCTAAGGCGATACGAAGTACGTCGTGGCAGCTAGTAACTATATAAAAATGTCTAGCTCCTGTTAATATTATCAAAGTTTTAAAATATGTCTGAAAACTTCCAAAATTAGATTTGTGTGTACCACGCGCAGATAGGAATTACTTACAATGTTTTATTATTGTTTCCATCGACGTAAGATTTTTTGACCAAAGCTGCAGGAGTTTGACTGCTTCGAATCATCTCGAGAGCTTAAAAAACATTGTTTAAGACTTAAAATTATTTTTTTACTTTAATTTTAAAATTATAGACCGTAAAACGATACCAAACATTAAGAAAACAAAACCATCGATTTTACTGGCCACAAAACACGGCACAGCAATGTGGAGCAAGTTGAGACGAAGTTTCCAAGTCCAGTGAAGTTTCTGAAGGTATTCGCGACTGTAAGAGATATCTGTTCCGTACGTTTCGTGTTCGGATATTCATGTTGAGAGAGTCTGATCGTGTGGACCTTGAGTTTTGTCGATATTCCAAATACGTTGCTTACGATATTATTTATTCCATTCATTTTATGAAAATGACATGATGATGCTTAATTGGATGAGTTAAAATATTTATACCTATTCTGTGGCTGTGAGTATGGAGGTATAATTTTTGGCACATAATCACTAAAACTTTGGCCTTAGGAGTTGCAATGTATATACATTGAAATCTCTGATTTTTTTTTCTCTGGATTTCTTTTTTTTATGTTATGGAAGTGGTAAGAAAGCATGCAAGTTCACATTGATGTTAAGTGATGACTGCAGCCTATAAACACCACACACCACAAAGACCAAGCTCAAAATGCAGATGCGTTACCGCTCTTGAGGCCTAAAGTGTTATGCCTCTGAGCCGGAAATTACAGGACCGTACATTACCACCTTACTGGAACACGATAGTGCTGAACACTGTCATTTAGCGGCAAGTATATTAGGTAATGCGGTGGTGCCTACGCCCGTGAGCTCCGTCACTGGAGCTCTACCACTAGTGGATGGTGATTGTGAATGGAATATTGTATTCGAATGCTTTTTGTTAGCTTCTTACTATAAAAAATGAAAGTAAAGTCGAACTTAACTTACGGTTTTCATGACCGGTGACGTATTCACATCTACCTTCCCTTTCTAGAAAATACAAGCATAAAATAAATGTGATATCTAAAACAAGTTTTACCCTTACAAGGGTTATTCTGGGACGTCGTGTTCTATTACTTGCGGGGCTTCAAGATTAATAATACGCTTGTCCGTTTTATATTAGTATATTTCATAGATATTTCTTCAATGACTGTCGAATTTTCTGAAGTGACAAGGATTTTTTATTATAAACCATATTATCAGTCTGATACTAGGATCATGGAGGTCTTTTGTGGGCGTTACAGGGCTTTTGTGAATGTTTGAGCTTGTTCTGAATATTTTTGGTGAGTAATGTCGCAAGCAGACGGATTTTCGTGAAAGTAAAGGATTTAGGTTTTATTCCGGTTTTATTACTTTGTAGACTTTTCCCCTCATTCATAAACGTACATTAGATACGTTTTAGCAAATGCTTTGTCTTTGTCAGTTGTATTGTCAAATGTGCAGGATAGAAAAAGACAAAGGAGAGACAACACTTTAGCTAAAATACGTTTATGAATAAGAGGGTTTATTATTAGCAAACGTTTCATCGTTTAGGTACATATAGTAGAGGTACGATGGGACTTTGACGGGGGACTGGGACGGCTCCACCGGGAAGGAAAGAAGACAGCGGGAACAAACGTTTTGAAACTGAAAATGTTAAAAGATAATTAATTATGTCAGACATTTCCACGTCATCTGACATGTAAATGAATTTGATGATTCACGTATCGGTTAAATATTATTATTAAATTGGTATTTATTAATACCTATTGGATTATTATTAAAAGTCATTCTCTGTAGGTAGCTTATAACCCAACAATGCAAAAGTGTCGTTGTAGACCAATTTGAAATAAATGATTTGAATTTTGATTTTTTTTGAATTTTGTAACTATGGATAAGTGTAATAAATTGACTTCTAGAAACTGGGACCATGCTATTAAGGGGAGTGTCTAGTAGTTTAGTATATATATGTATATGTTATGTCAATTAACATTTAAGGTTCAATCTCTTCAAAGTAAGTTTTTTTATGTAATGAAAGTGGCAAACAAGCATGCAGTTCACATTGATATTAAGTGATGACTGCAGTCTATAGACACCCACACAAAGATCAAAGTGCCTTGTGCGAGATTTTATTTACTCTTACACGAATTCGATCGCGTAAGAGTAAACGCAGATTTGTATGGAATTGAAGGAGATGACGCTCCTTCTTTAATTTAAATAAAGAAGACTTACTTTTAAAGGCTTACTGTTGTCACATCTAGCAGCTCTAAGTCAAAAAACAGCTTGGTATTTGTATGCATTGGTTCACCGTGGCCATTTGTAGGGCCGGCGCGATCGAGTCATAACTTACGTTGACATGTGATTGATCAAATATTCCCATTGATATGTTTACGACTCTTGACCGTTAACTTGGAAACAATGTTCTGTTTTTTCATATATCCCGTAGCGCACGATTTATGATCTGTTGAAAGATTTATGTTTGTGATTGTGTGATATATTTTTTACCCCTTTTACTTTGAACCAATAAATTTACTCTCGAATCTGCTCCAAAAACATCTCCCAATCTTTTTTAGAAGGACGCGATATTTTATTTTTAAAGAAAAATGGAAAGAAAAATTTGACTTCAGGCGAGGCTCGAACTCGCGACCTACTGGGAATCTAGTCCAGCCGCTTTTCCAATTGAGCTACTGAAGCCCTGCCCGATTTGTCAAATCTTTCCTTCACATCTATTGCATTGCTTTATGGTAGCAGTAGCGCCATCTATTACCAACTATGCTAGTTAGTTTTTCTTTCCATTTTTCTTTAAAAATAAAATATATTTCACAAGCATGTGTTAATGCGAAATAATATCAAACAAGGACGCGATATTACCTAGATAAGTTCCAAATAGGCTATCAGGCACCTTACCAGTAAATGGGTAAACAGGCAATATAAAGACTTTAGGTGGCATTGAAACCAGTGACCTCTGGATAATAGTTCAGAAAATTTACAACTTAGATCCCAGGGACCTACTTCTTATTTTTCCGTATCGTTCACAGCTTCTGAGGCCGAGCAGTTCCCTCAAAAGTGTTATAGCAAAAATTTATACAATATACATTTCTTCATTTTAATTTTGGAACATAAACCTTTACATTCCCAAATCCCTGAACACGTATCCGTATTGGATATAAAAACAGTATCGATGTTACCAATCGAATAATAATTCGCGACGTCCGAATCGATTGCCAACTCGTACATCAGAATCGTCTATTGGCTTCTCTACAAGTTACAAATGTAAGTACATTAATAAAGACACGACGGTGCATACCAAATAGTTCGTCGATACATTCTAGATTTATATTGTTCACTTGTATTTCAAATGTAGTTTTGCAGGTCCCTTATAGTTTCGCCATGTCCGTCCGTCGGTCGGTCCATCCGTTGGTCGGTCCGTCAGTCGGTCCGTCGGCCGGTCGGTCCGTCGGCCGGTCGGTCCGTCGGCCGGTCTGTCCGTCGGCCGGTTGATCCGTCGGCCGATCAATCCGTCGGCCGGTCGATCGGTCGGCCTGTCGTCTGTCTTTTTATAAAACTAATGAAAGAGGCAAACAAGCATGCAAGTCACATTGATGTTAATTAATGACTGCAGCTTATTTTATGTATTATACGCTGCCACTCCCGAGGCATTAGGTGTTATGCCCCTGTGCCGGAAATTACAGAGCCGTACATTACCACCTGACCGGAACACGATAGTGCTGAACACTACCATTTAGCGATTAGGTAATGCGGTGGTGCCTACGCCCGCGAGCTCCGTCACTGGAGCTCTACCACCAGTAATAGAAGCGACTGAACTGAATATCTATCTGATAATTTAATATTATATTTGTTATTGCTCCAACTTGTTTGCTCCCATTCTCCAATCTTTGTTCAATATATTTTTCCACGGAATTTTGAGATTTCATGAAATGTTTATCGACAGAATGTTTTTGATTTAAAAGAGACTTCAGAGATTTTATTGTTTGTAGAAAGTTCTGCTTGAATTGTTTATTTTGATTTATATCACGACTAATATTTATCGTTATTATAGGAAACTAGCTATTGCCCGAGAATTCGCCCGCGTAGATGTCTTTTAAAAAATACCCTATATTCTTTCTCAAAGTGAACTCTATCTCTTCACCAAATTTCATTAAAATCGGTTCATTCGTTTGGACGTGAAAAGGTAACAGACAGACAGACAGACAGACAGAGTTACTTCCGCGTTTATAATATTAGTAGGGAAGTAGGGGTTGATACCTTTTTAGGGTTTCGAAGTCTACACGAAACTTTCATACTTTCGCCGTGTCAGTCTTTCCGTCTCTCTGTATCTTAGCTCAGAGACTCATGTGGTAAGATTCACAGACCGCACTACGACTTTACTTTACGCAAAGTATACTTAAAACTGTCAGTACAGTATGGAATTTGACAGTTCAAAGCGGACTTTACTTCCAGCAAAGTAACCTTAGAACTGTCAAAACTCATAATTTACTGATAATTCTAAGCATACTTTAAGTCGTAGTGCGGTCTGTGAATCACACTCACACTTAGTATCCAAAAGTTGTGTTTGGGCAAAACCCCAAAAGCAACCCTTTTGTGTCTACAGCAGGGTCGGTTTAAGGGAGAATAACCGCTTTCGCAACCCTATGGATTAGAGTAGATTAGTAGACTTAGGTGACAACTCATCCGCAAATGTATCTTATCCAAGTATGAAATAATGTCACTCTTTACAAATAGTAGGCGTCGACTCATCCAAAGTGGTTTTTTTTTTTTTTTTTTTATGTAATAAAAGTGGCAAACAAGCGTGCAGTTCACATTGATGTTAAGTGATGACTGCAGCCTATAGACACCCACACAATGACCAGACGTCAAAATGCAGATGCGCTGCCACTCCTGAGGCATTAGGTGTTATGCCTCTGTGCCGGAAATTACAGAGCCGTACATTACCACCTGACCGGAACACGATAGTGCTGAACACTACCATTTAGCGGCAAGTATATTAGGTAATGCGGTGGTGCCTACGCCCTCGAGCTCCGTCACTGGAGCTCTACCACCAGTACCAGTGGTGTTGTTATTCGGAGGAGTCGACTATTACTAGCAGTGATGCAGGTACAATTGCACGCGTGAGAAGCCGGGGCAGGACGCTAGAAATGTTTATAAATGTCTATCATACAATAAATTATTATCAGCAAAATTTATCAAGAAAGCGAAACTGTACAAAGTTGAAAATCCTTTACAAATATGACCTAAAGCAATAAATATAAACTGCTCTAAGAGATCTTTCAAACAATATCTTTCGAAATTGTTTTCTATTTTTTATTCGCCCGAGGTTAAAATGCGCAAAGTGTAGCGGAGACAACATAATATATCCAGTAATTGATCACAGTCGCTTCGCTGTTTCTTCAAGAAAATAAAATTGAGATGTGTATTCACAGACGGTGTTTCAGATATTCACTTAAACAATGTTTAATTCAAAATTATTAATGTTTAATTTTTTGCTTTTAATCTACACTACTTTTGTTTACTGGTGGTAGAACTCCAGTGACGGAGCTCGCGGGCGTAGGCACCACCGCATTACCTAATATATTTGCCGCTAAATGGTAGTGTT
The DNA here is from genome assembly GCA_036365455.1 of Macrosoma leucophasiata. NCBI lineage: Eukaryota > Metazoa > Arthropoda > Insecta > Lepidoptera > Hedylidae > Macrosoma > Macrosoma leucophasiata. The sequence continues at coordinate 2,818,825 of JAWQUS010000010.1, forward strand.
CAGCACTATCGTGTTCCGGTCAGGTGGTAATGTACTGCTCTGTAATTTCCGGCACAGAGGCATAACACCTTAGGTCTCAGGAGTGGTAACGCATCTGCATTTTGACCTCGGTCTTTGTGTGGGTGTCTATAGGCCGCAGTCACCACTTAACATCAATGTAAACTGGATGCTTGTTTGCCACTTCCATAACATTAAAAAAAAAAACTCTTTGCAGTCAATTTGTAAGAGAGTCAAAAAGTAATTGAGAATATTATAAATTATATGTTCTTAGGTATTAGGCAAGTGGCAGAACAGCCACCGGAGGCCGCATGAGAGTTCGCAAAACATTACTTCGGCATAAGAGTTTGCCGAGATTTTTTTTGTTTACCTGCATTTGTCCACCGGCAGCCGCGCTTTTGACTCTTTATGCAAAACTAGCTGTGCCCGCGACTCCGTCCGCGTGAGAATTTATGATTGTTCAGTACTACCCGGATGAAGTCGAGGGCGCAGCTTGTATAAAAGTAGCCTAAGTTACTCCTTATTACATCAGCTATCTGGCAGTGAAAATCCCGTCAAAATCAGTCCAGCTGTTCCCAAGATTAGCCGGAACAAACAGACAGACAGACAAAAATTGTAAAAAATGATGTTTTGGTATAAGTACCGTGTATAGACACATATGCATTTAGTAAATAGTGGTTATTTCAAATATTACAAACAGACACTCCAATTTTATTTATTTGTATAGATTACCTTCGAATAGCTCTTTTGGCATGACTAAAGAAAAAATTATGTTTCGGGCAAAATATCTCGTAAAAGGATAATAGTTTCATAAGGGCACAGTTTGTACGTTATGAATAACAGGTTATACCAAACTCAAACTCAAACTCAAAAATTCATTTAATCACTTGGAAATAATAGAATTTGCTTGTGATAGGTCAAATTACAAATATAAAATTAAAGCGAATAACAACTGATACAATGATTAATATGTCAAAGTAAACAAAATAAAATAAATAGGTAATAGTCCAAAAATACTTAATGATAAAAATAGGTATCAACAGAATGTTCCATACCTTCTTTTACAAACGGCAATATAAGACTAAACAAAAAAATATGGGACATTCTTTGTCATTCACTACCACTACCACTACACTCTACCTTATAGACAAACAAATACATTAGGTAAACCTACTTAATCTACTTTACAGTATTACCTTATCTAGTTGCCGCTAAATGATAGTGTTCCAGTCAAGTGGTATGGCCCTGTAATTTCCGGCACACTTGCATAATACCTTAGGCCTCAAAAGCGGCAACGCATCTTCATTCAAATCTCTAGTTTCAACTAGATGTTCATAGTATTAGTTACCATCAATCTAAAGTGTTTGCATGTCTGCAACTTTTGTCAGAGAATCCCTACTTAATATTATAAATGAGAAAGTAACTCTGTCTGTCTGTGTGTCTGTTACCTTTTCACGTCCAAACGAGTGAACCGATTTTGATGAAATTTGGTACAGAGATAGAGTTGACTTTGAGAACGAACATAGGCTTACAGAGCTTAGATAGATAGATACTTTTTGTCTCCTTATATTATCCCCATCCCTAAAATAGGAGGTGGAAATTTGTATGGAGCATTCCACAATTTTCAAGATAGAAAGTTAAAACTCGGTATGTGAACTCTTTGAGTTTAACAAACAATACGTACATCATTTTTGTTTAGAAATCTGCCTTCATCCCTTTAACACGGGGGATGAAATTTGAAGGTACTGGGCTTAAGGCAGTGTTCAAGCTGGAAAGCCAAAAATAGGTGTGCGGACTCTTTGTTACAAAAAAACAACGTTTACTTGATATTTATTTTTTTTGGAAATCTGCCCCATCCTAAATTTGTAAAGGGTGGAAATTTGTATGGAGCATTCCACAATTTTCAAGGTAGAAAAGTTGAAACTTGGTATGCGGACTCTTTTAGCCTGATGGGGAATCTTCCTCTGTTCATAAATCGGTAACGTCAGATGAGATTCACCCACGGTAGCTAGCTGATTCTAAAATTTTATCCGCCGCCGCCCGGCTTAGATGCCTGCCAGTAGTTACAGTGTTAATTAAGAGTCCTAACCAAATACACATAAATATACAATAATTTAAAACCTATACTTACCCCCTTTTACCGCCCGCACCGCTAGCTAGCACACACTTCCATTCGTTTTTCTGATCAGACTGAATATTCTTCCGCGACCGCGAGTTCAAGAGTGGCGAAAAAACCGACCCTCTTTTTTCTTTATTTTAAAATAGCGCGTCACTCGCGCGGCACCAATTACGCGGGCGCGCGTTTGGCGGTAAATTTAAGGTACCCAATAAACTACTAGAGAGAGGGGAAAAAACATACACAAACTACTGTGAGAGATAAAGATGCATGACTGCCCGCGAATATCTTTGGCCAATAGAAAATATTGAAATAAAGGTAGTACCAATAGCAGCATACAAATTTGGTAACTCAATGTTGGTAACAATACAAAACAAGCCTAACAAATAATTTCATATATAATTTTTTTTGGACATCTGCCCCCTTCCCCTAACAGAGGGGGTAAAATTTTGTATTGGACTTTAGCCAACAATTGGTATCCGGACTCTTTGTTACTAAAGAAAACAACGTTAAAGTTCTTAAAATATACACAAAATGTTTAGAAATCTGCTCCACCCCCTTTAAGAGAGGAGTTGATAGTTTGTTCGGGTATTTTGTCACTTTTTAATGCCGTTTTTTATGTCGTGAAAGTGGCAAACAAGCATGCAGTTCACATTGATGTTAAGTGATGACTGTAGCCTATAGACACCCACACAAATATCAGAGGTCAAAATGCAGATGCGTTACCACTTCTGAGGCCTAAGGTGTTATGCCTCTGTGCCGAAAATTACAGGACCGTACATTAACTCCTGACCGGAACACGATAGTGCTGAACACTACCATTTAGCGCCCCACACCCCTAAAAATGGGTAATGGAAATTGGTATGGGACTTACCGCAATTTTCAAGGTGGAATATTAGTGAACAGGCTCTTTGGTACAAAAAAAAAAGATAAAGCAATAAAACAAATATTAATACTCTTGGCAAAAGATAAGAAGCAGTGTTACCCATGGCCTTTGATGGATGGGGTCACAAGCTTTTTAAAACGCGCTAACGCTGTCTGTTTTTCTGATTTTTTCTCATTCCTGAATTAAACAGTATAAAAATTGGTATACAGGCTCATGATTAGGAATTGTAAAAATGATCTATTTAAGTGAAATGGACAAAATTTCCCCCTAAAGCGGCAAAATGGAGGGGTTCTGTTTGTATGGAATTAAGATTAAAATTTGCGTGGGAACTTTGGTAGTTTCTAAGTTAGAAACTTGAAAAGTGATGTTCCAGTCTTTCTATTAGGTATAAAAAAATAGGTATGTGCTGCAGTATTTTGCCACAATCACCCCTAAACTTTCAAATATAAGGGGTTAAAATTAAATAGAGATTTCTAAGTTATAGACGTGATTAAGAACTCCACATATAGGTACGCGACGGGAAACTTGATTAGGACATTTCTATGGGATTGTAAAATTTAAATTATTTATAAAACGAGATCCACGCGGGCGAAGCCGCGGGCAACAGCTAGTATGTAATAATACTACGTATAGAATGGACACTTCAACGTCCTGCCCGATTTCCCCGCGTCACTCAACCTCCTCCCGTCTTATGGGCGACGGTTGGTATTTTGTACGTGCTACGCACACAGGTGCACGTGTAAATACATGATTGATGTCTGTGTAATAAATAGAGACCAAATTAAGCGTTTGTAGGGAAGTTTGGCGGAGTGTTCGCGGTGTGCTTTTGTTGCCCCCCGCTCCCCGCTGCACGTGGCGATATTTTGCCTCGGCAAAGTGGCAAATGTGCGTTGTATACCTACGCTCAGAGTAAATGCCAGTTCAGAGGTAGAGAAAATTTTAATTTTAAAAACTATTAATTAAAAAAAAATCGTTGTACAAAATGTTGTTGGGATCGATGAAGAGAGGCTGAGGCAAGAGGTGATGCGCCAATTCAAATTGTATTTTGTATTATATTATATTGTTGCTATTTAAATAACCCTGTGTATTATTAAAAAAAAAATACGCTTGCACTCACAGCCCCACAGTAGGTATAAACCTGTGTCGTTGGTGCCGTTGTACATATACAACACATACACAAACACCCAGACCCGAAACAAATCTGTAGGTCATACAAATGTTTGTCCCGGTGCGAGAATCGAACCCGCGACCCCACGAATCAAACGGTCATCTCATACCACTGGACTAACCGGGTCGTCAAATTATATTATAGAAATATTTTCTCTTACTTTTGTTACTCTATTAGTGTGCCAATTCAACATAAGCGTGAACCTGATAAAAATCTCTATAACATAAACCCTACACGTCCTGTCTGCCGCACCCTTAATAATATCCGATTGGGGTCGACCACCGCTGACATCTGGTACATTTGTCATGTCAGAGCTACCACCCGAGTCAAGGACATCGGGTCAAGGGTTGTTAACTAGGATTTTTTTTGATATTAGACATTTAGGACATTGACACGATACGAAAGAAAAAACTGTGTAGTTATATGTATAGACTAGCTGTGCCCGCGACTTCGCCCGCGTGAGAACTTATGATTGTGCAGTATCTACCCGGTACCCGGACGAAGTCGTGGGCGCAGCTAGTACAAAAGTAGCCTAAGTTACTCCTTATTACATTAGCTATGACAGTGAAAATCCCGTCAAAATCGGTCCAGCCGTTCCCAAGATTAGCCCCGCCAAACAGACAGACAGACAGACAGACAAAAATTGTAAAAAATGTTGTTTTGGTATATGTACCGTGTATACATACATATGCATTTAGAAAAAAGCGGTTATTTTTATATTACAAACAGACACTCCAATTTTATTTATTTGTATAAATAATTTTTACTGTAATATTGTAGAAAATTTTGGATAAGAGAAGTTGGGAGTATTGTATACGCGAGAAAATCGGCAAATAATAATTACTACAATGTATGAAAATGTTGACGACAGAGGAAGGCAGTTTAGCGTCGACTACGCCTGAGTTATTGCGGGAGATCGAGAGGTTTTATGGGCAGTTATATACCTCGGTCGCACAACCTGCCTCTGATTTGGTTAGAGACCCGAGAGCCAAATTAACCCGACACTATACCGAAGATATCCCGGACATCAGCCTGTACGATATTAGGATGGCCCTCAAACAGCTTAAGAACAACAAGGCGCCTGGAGAGGACGGAATCACTACAGAGCTTCTGCAAGCGGGTGGATCACCGTTACTGAAAGTCCTCCAGAAGCTCTTTAATTCCGTCCTATTCGAAGGTACTACGCCAGAATAATCGAACAGAGGCGTGGTGGTGCTTTTCTTCAAAAAAGGTGATAAAGCCCTATTGAAGAACTATAGACCCATCTCGCTTCTGAGCCATGTCTACAAGCTGTTTTCGAGGGTGATCACGAACCGTCTCGCTCGCAGGTTTGATGACTTCCAGCCTCCCGAACAAGCCGGTTTCCAAAAAGGCTATAGTACCATAGACCACATACACATACCATAGACACACGCCGCGGCAGGTTATACAGAAGTCCGAGGAGTATAACCGGCCATTATGCTTAGCGTTCGTGGACTGTGAGAAAGCCTTTGATTCGGTTGAAACATGGGCTGTGCTGCAGTCTTTACAGCGTTGCCACATTGACTATCGGTATATCGAAGTGTTGAAGTGTCTGTATAAAAACGCCACCATGTCAGTCCGAGTACAGGACCAATGCACGAAGGCGATTCCTTTGCAGAGGAGAGTAAAACAGGGAGATGTCATCTCACCTCTGCTCTTCACCAATGCAATGGAAGACGCCTTCAAGCTCCTGGAATGGCAAGGACTAGGCATCAATATCAACGGCGAATACATCACTCACCTTCGGTTTGCCGACGATATTATAGTCATGGCAGAGTCGCTGGAAGATCTCAGCACAATGCTCGAAGACCTCAATCGAGTGTCCCAAAGAGTGGGCCTTAAAATGAACATGGATAAGACCAAGGTCATGTTCAATAACCTTGTATCGCCCACTCCAGTGTCCGTTGGGAACTTGATGCTCGAAGTTGTCGACGACTACGTCTATTTAGGACAAACCATACAACTAGGCAGGTCGAACTTCGAGAAAGAGGTCATTCGCCGAATCCAACTCGGCTGGGCAGCGTTCGGGAAGTTAAGGAGCGTTTTCTCGTCAAACATCCCGCAGTCCTTGAAGACGAAAGTCTTTAACCAGTGCGTTTTGCCGGTGATGACCTACGGTGCCGAGACGTGGTCTCTCACTATGGGTCTCCAACGAAAGCTCCAAGTCACTCAGCGGTCAATGGAGAGGGCTATGCTCGGCGTTTCTCTACTGGATCGAATCAGAAATGAGGAGATCCGTAGGCAAATAAAAGTCGCTGACATAGCCAAGCAGATTTCCAAGCTGAAGTGGCGATGGGCAGGGCACATAACTCGGAGAACCGATAGCCGCTGGGGCACAAAGGTTCTCGAGTGGAGACCACGTATCGGCAAACGCAGCGTAGGACGTCCACCTGCAAGATCAAGGCTGCAGGTACCCGCTGGATGCACGTCGCTTCCGATCGGTCGGCACGGAGGTCATTGGGGGAGGCCTATGTTCAGCAGTGGACGTCTTATGGCTGATATGATGATGAAAATGTTTAACTTAAAGTTATTTAGTTAGACCATCGTAGGACGCGACGGCTCCAGTTGATCAAACCAACAATGGAGGACAAACCGTTCCAATAGAGCAGAAGTAAATGGAATTACGCGGATGGGCAGCGGCGTCCCGCGTTAAAAGTATCACCACTGCAATCGCCAGCCCGTATGCCGTATGTTTACCTATATGCGGCACTATTCACTTGCTATATGAATTGTATGTTTGTTTACCACCTACATCACTTAATAAATATGCTACAAAGTATGAAGAAAGGCTCCAAAAGCATACAAACCTACTTGCCAGGATTCTGGTTAATAATAATGCTGATGCCACAAGGCTAAAACGATGGCAAATATTGACAATTAAACCTGAGACACTGATTCAGAAGTGGAGTATTCTGAGGCTGAGAGGAGAGTATTTTCTGAAATACCCTCTCTAGACAACACAAATTAAGCCAAAATATCTGATTATGGCTGAATAGCTGATTACAAATGAAGGAAGGTGTCACATAAAAAAATACATTACATAAAACGACTGCTTGACTACGAACAGTTCTTGCTGTTATTTGCATAAACACTATGAAGTATATTTTGATATAGAACAACTCGAAGCCGCCCACCCCAATTAATTTTATTATCGTGCATTAAATCAGCAAAACTTGCGTGTCATTAACTTAACCCCTTAAACCCTTTTTTCCTTCCCTCTTCTGCATATCAATGTTTGTTTCCCCATGGTCTTTTTACATTTTTAATTCACGATTTATATTTTCCATGTTTTTGCTTTAAGTCAGCATTTTGGAATCTAGCCATGTAATTCAATGTGACATTTTTTTTTATGACAAACTTGATACCTAGATCCTATAATTTATTTCCAATAATTTTCCTGTGGAATGAAAATTTCTGACTTTGAATTATTAACATATATTACAGTAGACTGGGGTAAAGTATTCCCAACATCGCTTCCTACAAAATGTAATTAATGTTATTAAGGTAAATAGGTTTTATGGCCCTGTAATTTTTGGCACAGAGACATAAGGGCTTAGGCCTCAGGAGTGGTAACGCATCTGCATTTTGACCTTGGTCTTTTTGTGGGTGTCTATAAGATGCAGTTATCACTTAAAATCAATGTGAACTGCATGCTTGTTTGCCACTTCCATAACATAAAAAAGTACTTATACAAGAATAAACGTGAATTTTTCATTTTGGTAAACGTCTAAAGAATTCATTCGGCTGCGGTCATCACACAACATCCATAGCAACTGCATGTTTGTTTGCCACCTTAATTACATAAAAAATCCATCGCACTAATAATCTACTTGCCGCTAAATTGATGTAAGTATTCAGCGCTATCGTGTTCCAATGAGATAGGAATGTAAAGCCCTGTATTTTCCAGCACAGAGGCACAACAACTATGGCAAGATGACGACGCTCGATAGACACTACTGTGAGGGGTCTCTTAGACCTCAGGCAACGTATGTTTTAAAATCGCCGGTTTAAGTGTACATTTTTATAGGCTACAGTATTAAATAATAATATTTCACTAGTGGTAGAGCTCCAGTGACGGAGCTCGCGAGCGTAGACACCACCGTATTACCACAGTATAAAGAAAACGAACGTGTTAATATTACGAACGTGATAAAATTATAGGTCGCGCCACGTAAAAAGAACGCTGGCGGTCAAGCTGCGCGTCATGTGTTTTTATTTCATTTTATGTTATTCTATGTAATATAGTTTTCAATCTGCCTACCAATACACGAAACCGCAAGCGAAAGCTAGATCAAAAATAAACCAATAGGGCTAGTACTTTCGTGCGCGAGTGTACCGATGCGCGAACACATCCCTTCTACTTTCTTCCAGCGTTTTTTTTACGTGGCGCGACCTATACCTACAGTCATCCAACGAACGTGTAATGTCAGAGCAATCGTGCGGGGCGTGAGACGCGAGGGACGGAGGGGGCGGTACCAAGTAGCCCATACAAAAACTGTCATCTACTTGGGACAAAGCGTTAAGGGGTGTGAGATTTAAAATTTCTTTTACTAAGTTTTTGGAAAGATGATATTGAAAAATTTGATGTCAACTTTGCTTGTCATATTTTATTCTAATTTTCATTTATTAATAATGTCTGTTATATTTTACACTTTATGTACATATTTACTTCACAAAACGAAAAAATCCTTAAAGAAAACTCTAAATATTTTTTTGTTTGTATGTATTTGATATTCGGATTATATTGGACGGAGTTAAAAAGGTATGGATGAATATTAGGATCGGTATATTATAATTGTTAAAATTCTGGCGTACTGATAGACCGTCCAACTGGAATACTGGTAGATTGATGATAGACTGGTAAATTGTTGATAGGTTGTGATATTTATAGTTTGATAGATTTTTCTATTTTCTGGAGGCTTCCCAGTACCTCAAAGTTTGGTAAAGTGCCCGGAGATGTCAACAGGCTCACCGCGTGACCGGCGAATCGAGGATGTATGCATGAATCCGATTTACCTCTCCCTACCCCTTAGGCCTTAGGGGATTACAGGCGTCATGTTTTTAGGATTTTTATATGTCTTCAACGTAAACTGACGCGTTACAAACAACGTAAATAAAAACCAAAAACGTGACAACCTTAATGAATTTGCGTTTTTATGGATGAAGGCGGCATATTGCAAAACTTCAAAGGCGATAAACTACTGTATGTACTTATACTGTGGTATTACCTAATATACCTCCCGCTAAATGGTAGTGTTCAGCACTATCCTGTTCCGGTTAGGTGGTAATGTACGACCCTGTAATTTCCGGCACAGATAGTAATGCCTCAGGAGCGGCAGCGCATCTGCATTTTGACCTCTGGTCATTGTGTGGGTGTATATAGGCTGGAGACATCACTTAACATCAATGTGAACTGCATGCTTGTTTGCCACTTTTATTACATAAAAAAAAATATTACACACTTGCCATCAATCTGACTTGTCTGCCACTTCGAAACAAAAATAGTATCAAACTCAAGAGCGCTATTATAATACATTATAATCACTTAAGCTCAATTTCAGTACGTTATGCCAGACGTGTAAAAAGTGTATTAAGTTTTTTATCGAAGGTCCTCTATAATCGACTGATTCATCGCAAGCACAAGCAATAAGTCATCCAATACCCACGTCAGTTTTTTGATGCGAGCATCTGTGTTCAAGTGATAGAAATAGTTAGCATGTAGGGGACTTTTTGTAACAGCTAATGTGATACAATTTATACGAAATTGTATCGCCTCTTAAACCGGAATGGAAATGTTTTGTCATTCATTTTTTTTTTTTTATGTAATAAAAGTGGCAAACAAGCATGCAGTTCACATTGATGTTAAGTGATGACTGCAGCCTATAGACAACCACACAATGACCAGAGGTCAAAATGCAGATGCGCTGCCACTCTTGAGACATTAGGTGTTATGCCTCTGTGCCGGAAATTACAGGGCCGTACATTACCACCTGACCGGAACACGATAGTGATGAACACTACCATTTAGCGGCAAGTATATTAGGTAATGCGGTGGTGCCTACGCTCGCGAGCTCCGTCACTAGAGCTCTACCACCAGTAAATTGTTGAATTAATATAAACATAACATACTAATAACTACATCCAAAAATGTACCGTTTTGTTCACGGTCACATTTTAGTGCTGATTTTGCCGCTGCAAAATTATTTTGTCTTTGATTGTATAATCGATTTACAATAATAATATCCTATTTTGTGATTTGCTGTCTACAATTTACGATATCCTTTTGTTAGTTATACCCATAGATTTATAATCTACAAATCTATGGTTATACCTATCACAAGACAAGTGAGATTAATTTGCTCTTAAGCATTATGAATATTTACGGTTCTTTCACTGTTTTGGCAGCGCACGGTGGTTTACATTCACTAGTTCAAGTAGGACCTTTAGAGGGCATTGGCAAATTTATTAGATAGAGCAAAAAGGTATTAATATGATTAACAATTTTATCATAAACAATTATTATTATGAATTTCATTAAAACTAAGGCTAAGAACTCACGGCGCGATTTTGCGGGCCCGCAGCTTCTGTAGAATGAAAATGCATATGTAAACGCCTTACGCCCTCGATGCGCGCGGTTCTTTGCACTGAGGGGACCTAGTACGTAGTATGCCCGCGCGCTTGCAACAAATAATCTACAACGATTTCTATCTTGAATCAGTGGATGCACCCAAAACCTTCTGCGTCTCTTTTTCTGATTCTTCTGTGAAATAAGTATAACGCAATAGCTCGCTTCTGGTGTGTCCATCGGGGTCTGGATCTCAACCGTCGCATCGTCTTGCGACCGCCCGTGTTGCAGTAATCGCCCGCATGTGACATAATCTCAACCGATAATCTCAACCGCGGCGGCAGCGTATTCGCGCAAATAACCGGACTGGGTGAGTATGTAAATAAAACCGCAGTTCCATCACCGAGGCGGTCGCGGGTGAAAACCGCTCAGTGAGTTCTTAGCGTTAGATACTCAGTGCTTGTAGTGGAAAGCTTTTCTTTTTTATTCTAAACTAATATTATAAAGATGTAATATTTTTTTGTTTGTTTGTTTGTTTTGAATGGGCTCAATAACTACTGGACCGATTTTAAAAATTCTTTCACTATTCGAAAGCTACATTATCCACGGGTAACATAGGCTATATTGTATTTTGAAAAAAATAGGGTAAGATATTTGGGTTTTTCAGACACAAGGTGTAAAAAATCAACCAGAAAAGTTACTTATTTTGCGTACGCTGCCTAAACTATAAAAAATATCGAGGCAGACTTTAGGATATATCTATGTATAATCATCACGCTAAGACGTATCGGAGAGGGTAGGCAACATTGCACCGCGCGAAGCCGGGACGGGCCGCTAGTGTTTCTATAAATTTAATACGGCAGCTGTACCAACTTTGCTCAGAAACGTATTGTTTACGTTGTCATATTATTCTCTCATAAATAAAATAATAGAGCCAACATCATTCCGCTTTGTTCGCTTCTATAAACTTTTCTATTTCCCGATTCATTTCACAGTAACATACACCTTATTGTTTGTGAATGCTTCCATTTAGAAAGTTAGGGGGCGCTTCGTATGGGAATCGTTGAAATTGTTGAATATCGACTGTTTAAACTTGTTGGAAGTTGCCAGTTTTAAGTGGTGACCGGGATAGAAAAATATGTTTTTTTAGTTGCGCCTATCTGACGTTTATGGTGAGAAATTTATGGGTGTTGGTACCTACATTTATATCATGACTTACTTTATATTTCATATTAGCTGACCCGGCAAACTTCGTATTGCTTCAGAATTAAATAATGTGTCAAAGGTTTGATAGATACGGGCTATTTGTATGGAAAAACAATATTGTGTTTTTTTTTATGTAATGGAAGTGGCGCATGCAGTTCATATTGATGTTAGGTGATGACTGCAGCCTATAGACACCCACGCGAAGACCAAGGTCAAAATGCAGGTGCGCTATCACTCCTGTGGCCTAAGGTGTTATGCCTCTGTGCCGGAAATTACAGGGTCGTACATTACCACCTAACCGGAACACGATAGTGCTAAATACTACCCTACCATTTAGCGGCAAGTAAATTAGGTAATGCGGTGGTGCCTACGCCCGCGCGCTCCGTCACTACAGGCTGCAGTCAGGTAACCTCTATATGAATTGCATGCTAGTTTGCCACTTTCATTAGATAACAAAAAATACAATAGCACCATACTCAATCACACACATACAACAAATAACGACTAACACACTGTTCCAGATAAGATGCCGGCGGCTGATCAGAGGAGCATATTTGATTGATGAATGACGTCACGGGAACAGATGACGAATCGATAGTGTCCCATCTGGAGCCTGCTCCGTCAAATACACTTAGAATGTACAAAAAAAGAACATTTTTTGATGAGAATGCAGCTAACTTTGAGTGAACAGTTGATATTAATGGTAATTGAATACTACGTCCTATAGACAGCTAAATAAAAAACAAAGAGGAACGAATGTTCGTGGATTGCCACTTTTGAAAAAGCACATTACAACCTATCGTGTTGAGATCAACTTGCATGTAGAAATTAAAAGATAAAACGGAAAGTAAAATAGAAACGAACGAAAAAAAAAGTTTTTTTTTTTAAATTTCTAAAGCTCACTCGCATGTGTTATTGCGAATAATAAATAGTACAATTATTAAGGGAACAGCGACATCTTAACGATATTATTTAAACTGCAAAGTCTATCATATCTGTTGTATAGCTATTAATAGATGTCAATGGATGTCGTTCACCGACCCTTAAATCGGTTAAGAATTAAAAAGGGAAAGAAAAATTAGACGCATCGGTGTGGGACTTCGGTAGCTTAGTGGTAAAGCATCTGGACTGGTTATCCTGAGGTCGCAGGTTCGATTCCTGCCCGAAGTCAAATTTTCTTTCCGTTTTTTTCTCTAATTTCTAAAGTTCACTCGCATGTGTTATTGCGAAAAATATATAGTAAAATCGACTTGCATTATAGAGAAGTAGGTGCAGTACCTACCTACCTGGTAAGAAATATTGCACTTTGACCTTAGAGACTTCGGCTCTGTAGAGCGTTATCTTTTTCACACACTACCTATACCTGCCTATGCGATTTTTGTCGACCATTTTGATTAAGTTTTTTTTGTTATTATGGCATCGCTATTACGCATATTGCCAGTATCCAGTAAAACGATATTTCGTATTCGTATTTATTTAAGCAGCGTAAAAGTAAGTATGATAAAGTCAGACAATTATTCATTAAATATGTCAGTCAAGTGAGTTACAGTCAGTTATTCAAGTAAAGCGATGGCTACTTTACTAGAACATTTACAATGAAGTTTTGGAGGCAACCTTTAAGGTCGTGTTTTCGAACTGTTATTATATTTCACTATACATGGGCGCTGTAATAAACCTATATCAAACAAAATGCCACCAACTTTATTCTATATAACTTAAAAATACACCAAGAAAATGAAATAAAATAAGAGCACCATACGCCTCTTTTACAAATGATGTGGTGCAACCCAGGCTAAGTAATCTACCATTATCGCTTGTTTATCGCTTACGAAAGCAAGAACATCAATCATATTATCACTAGGTACTGCTTTTAAAGGAACTATAAATCAATATGAAATTTAATAGCAATGCCAATGTCGATAGGCAGACGGCCCCAGGTCGTCATGTCTTTCAATGCTTATGTAGGCATGTGATTTCACATATAATAGGAAAAAATATCGGAAGAAGTACTCAACAGTTTTTTGATAGACGCGTAATTATAAAATTAAAAAAAAAAATACTGACTTTAAAAACGAGATAATGGCATCGCTAAAAAGTGAAAGATAACAGAACACAAAATTAATCCCAAAGAGCAATGCATGTGATACTTTTGAATTATTTAGAAGTCGGATCGCAAATTTTATTACGCTAACTGTCCATGGCCTAACTGCTAAATATTCCAAAAGTATGACGTTTAATACTTGCTATCTATTATGCAAAATATGAGAAATGGCATTTAATTTTATTTCCATCCACGCATTTTCTATTCGACATAATCCTAGACATCCAATGAATATGCAGAAGAAAATTGAATTTGCATATTCAATAGCCTCCCATAAAGATACACGCATGTTTTATGACCGAAATAAAAAATTACCCTTCATATAATAATTGCTTCGTCTAGTGAAGCCATAATCTGAAAATGTTGATAAATATTCATGGTATTACGTCTGGCATTCACGCACCTTTTCGACGCGCATGAGTTCTAAGAAGGCAAATGGGCTTACAGGCGTTCAAACTACCTGAACGCAGTGCATGTTATTTAATATACATAATTAAATATAAGTGACGTTTGACGACCCGATCAGTCCAGTGGTGTCTGACGACCGCTCGATTCGAAAGGTCGAGGGTTCGATCCCCGCACCGGGACTAATTTGTATGGCCTACAGATATTTGTTTCGGGTCTCGGTGTTTGTGTATGTTTTGTGTGTGAACAATGGCAGCCACGACACAGGTTTATTCCTAACTAGCTGTTGCCCGCGGCTTCGCCCGCGTGGATGTCGTTTCATAAATATTTTTTCCTGAATTTTCTTAGCTATAAACCTCACGGAGCCCGAGACCTTTCCAACGAATGCAAAACCGTGGAAATCGGTTCGTGCGTTCTGGAGTTATAGCGTCAGGAAGGAAAACCCGACTTATTTGTATATTATAGAGATGTGGGGCTGTGAGTGTAGTGTAAAAAAAAAAAAAGTTGTAGTAGTCTAGTAGTATCAGGCCACTACGCTGAGGCGTAGAGTAGAGGCAGTAGTGTTTCTGGGTTCAATTCCCGGGTCGGGGCCTACCAGAGATGTAGCTGCAAAATTATTTATCTCTGGTTCTATCGGGTTTTTTCCATTTTCTGTAAGTCTCCCAGTACCTCGGAATTTGGTAATGTGACCGGATTGGCCATTTTTGATATTTTGTTTCAGGAAGCGAATTGTACAGTGAATGGCGCGCTTTATAAGACCACAATTTCGTGTGTACAGGCTGAGTGGCAGGCCGACAAAAAATAATGTGCAGTGACATTTTTGTAATAGTCTTTTCGATCAGCTGACAATGACAAGCCACTCGTTAACTGTCATTTTTGTTTGCTAGTAGAATTGGATGAAATGGGTACGTTCTACTAAACGTAACGATTGTAGCATCCTCCGTATCGTTCGATCTAAGGGCGCCCACACAAAACTGCGATGCAACTTGCGTGCAAATTGCTGCGATGCGATTTCGTAAGACATATTGAAAGTATTACTTAATATCATATTTAAACGACCTATTTGGACAATTAATTATATATTTTTTTAATGTAATTTTTGATTGTGTATACTGTAATTTTATATCTTTTTTTCTATCTGTTTGTTAATACCATGTTATTATATTTTATTTCTTTGTCCAAATAAATATTTTTCTATCTTTTCTTTCTTTTTTCTGTATGGCCACCTAGATCGCAGCAATTCGGATCGCATCGCAAAAAAAACATATCAAATAAAGGAACATCCTGTAAATGTTGTTTAATATCTAATAAAATATTTATGAAGTTATTTATTATTTACGTTTGGCGTAATGACACTTTAGATTTTTTTTTTGACGCATCATAATTATGTTTCTTTATTTTTCTTTCAGAGTCATATACTTGTATGATGTCTTCGCGCCGTTCGTACTTAGTGGTTGTAATTATCAAGTCTGTGTGAAAATTTAACTACATCCATCGTTTACAGTAAATAAATTTGCGAATTTTCTCGCGTATACAACACTCCCAAACTTCTTCTTACATCCGAAGTTTCGGTCGCTTGCCAGCTACCGTGGTCACGGGCAGACTAATTCGACGATGATCAGCCTGGTCTTATATAGCTGAGACAGAAGAAAACCCTAGCGCGATGTAAACAACATACGACACAAATACGAAGTTTGGGAGAGTTGTATACGCGAGAAAATCCGCAAATTTAATTTCTACAATGTATGAAGCTCGCGATAACCTACGAAAACGTTACATCCGTCGAATATAAAGGTTACAAGAGTTCAATCATTGTCCCTTCAGCCGAAACGACATCCTGCTGAAATCTTTTCCCAAAAATGCTTAAAATAGGATTGTGCTTCATTTTTTTGTATGTTATGGTAGTGGTTACCAAGCATGCAGTTCACATTGATGTTAAGTGATGACTGTAGCCTATAGTCACTTACACAAAGACCAAGGTCAAATTATAGATGCGTTACCACTCCTGAGGCCTAAGGTTTTTAAAATTTAAAATTTTTCCGGAAATTACAGGGCCGTACCTGACCGGAACACGATAGTTCTGAACACTACCATTTAGCGGCAAGTATATTAGGTAATGCGGTGGTGCATACGCCCGCGAGCTCCGTCACTGGAGCTCTACCACCAGTAAACATTATGGTGAGAATTAAACAAAGTACAGAATTGTGCATTACTGCTTGACCGGAACACGATAGTGCTGAACACTATCATTAAGGGGCAAGTAGATTGAGTAATGCAATGATCCCTACGCCCGCGAGCTCGGTCACTAGAGCCGTAGAAACTACCAGTAAAATTATAAGTATTCTGTAATTTGTTATGCGTTCAATAATTAAATAAACCTTTGTCACTACAGAAATACACAACTCATTAATTTAAGTGGTATATATCAGATATATTTGAGGGTTAAATGCATTCAATTGGAACAAATATACATCATACATAACTGGAACCCCACAATTTTGTCCATTCAATAAATTTTTGCGGTTCCGAACAAAATGATAGATCAATCCGTGGATTCATTATGCAGGATATTATTCACCCCTGATTATAATGTGGGGTTGAATTCACCCCACATTGATGCACTTGTGTTCAGATGATTAGTAGAAATTACAAGACAAAGTAAGTTAAGAATTTTTCTTATTTATTCGGGAGTAGAATTTTATGCCTAAAAGAATAAAACTATTAAGAATAAAACTGCCTCGTTAGCCTAGTGGTAGCAGGCCACTACTACTACGCTGAGGTCCGGGGTTCGATTCCCGGGTAGGGGATTATCAGAGATAATGGTGTAAAGTCCTTTATCTGTGGTTCTATTGGGATTTTTCCATTTTCTAGATATTTCCCAGTACCTCGAAGTTTGATAATGTGCCCAGAGATGTCAACATTCTCGCTATCTTCTCCATGGGCCAAAAACGTAACCGGCGAATAGTGGGTGTTTGCATGTATGCTTGAATGCATTCATCTACCTCTGCCTACCCATTCGGGGATTACAAGCGTGAAGTTACGTAGAATTTTATCCAATAAATCTTTGTTATTAAAATGACTGATAATTGAGTCCCATGTATCGAACAAAGTGAAGTATGATATTGAACTTAGCGATAGCGCTTACCATGTGCCCACACCCCTTCGTTTGTCTGAGATTGGAAAGATGAACGCTACTTCATACTTTTACAATCACATCCCGATAACTCAATTCTCAGTTATCTATACAAAAAAATAAAATTAGAATGTCTGTTTGTAATAATAAAATAACCACTTTTTACTAAATATATGCATTTAGTAAAAAGTGGTTATTTTAATATACACGGTACATATACCAAAACATTTTTTTTTACATTTTTTGTCTGTCTGTCTGTCTGTCTGTTTGGCGGGGCTAATCTTGGGAACGGCTGGACCGATATTGACGGGACTTTCACTGGCAGATAGCTGATGTAATAAGGAGTAACTTAAAGCACTATTCGTTCGCTTTTCAAAGAACGACTTCTTCATACTTTTCACAATCACATTCCAATAACTCAATTCTCAGTTATCGATAAGAGTTATTAGGGCCGAACAAAAACGGTCTTACACCAGATTTAGTACACTCGTGGATTTTACGATTGACGCAGCAAATCAAGAACCCGCAATCCAACGCCTTCGTCTGTCCTTTACGAGGGATGAAATTGTGATTTACTATCTATTTTGCGTGATAACGCACTGTAAAGAAACAAAATATTTAAGTAATTATTAAATATGAAATTTGAATATTGTGTTTTTTGTACTTGTCGTACCTATATCAGAGCGCGCACCACACAGTTCATATTAGGTAATTATTGTTAAGTAAAAGCAACCATTTCTTCGGGCGACAGATGGATAAAATAATGTGGTGGCGGTAATGCTATTCTGGAACTCCATTTCTAGAGTTCTATCTTTGATTTTACTTCAGGAATATGCCGATAAAAAGACTTTTCGTTCGTTTCTCAAAGATCAGCCACAATAAACGCTTTTTCATACTTTTCACAATCACACGCCGATAGCTCAATTCTCAGTTATCTGAATTAGTCATTAAGGCCGAACAAAAACGATCTTACACCAGATTTTTAGTACTCTCGTAGGTTTTACGATTGACTCAGTAAATCCAGAACCCGCAATCCAACGCCTTCGTTTGTCCTTTTTCGAGGGATAAAGTTGTGATTTATTATATCTTATGCATGATAGCATCTTTTATTTATGAAATTACTAGCTTTTGCCTGCGGCTTCGCTCGCGTGGAATTTGGTCTGCCACATGAAGATTCGTGACATAGTTTTGGCGCCCATGCCCACGCTCATTCCTACGCCCATGCCCACATTCACGCTCACGTGCAGCCCACGCCGGACTACTGGCCCAGGCCTGGGCCTGGGCCCACGACCACGCCCACTTCCACGCCCACGCCATATTTACCAAGCCATTTATTTTGCTATATTTACCAAGTTGCATGTCTGCAGTGTAGAAAATCCATTAATCTATGTTCGCGTTTCCATGGTCGTATAATCAAATTAGCTATGAGTTCTGTTACCACGAACCCACGACAGCGCGATGTGTGGCTAGAACAAAATAAATGAAAATGAATTCATTTCCAAATTTTTGTTTGTATACTATTTTGAATCAAACAAATTAGGTACTCACATATTTAATAATGGCAACCCTTGATACGTCCCACGCTGGGCACAAGTCTCTCCCCTTCTTAGGAGGAGACCTGGAGCTTACTCCACGCTGCTCCAGTGGTTTGGTGGAGATAAGGGTTAGTGGCCAACCCGTTGTCGGATGTTTTCAAACCGTCCATAAGGCCTCCGACACGGTTTATCGACTGCTAGCTATCGATACCAAGCTGGACCGACCGCTTAACGTGCCCTCCAAAGCACGGATACGCGCATTTTAATTTATTACTAGCGGCCACCCATTAAACACCCGACCGCGCCCGTATCGCTTTACCGAGTACATCGCTTCCGATCTACACGAGCCGCGAGGCTATGCGCGCTTCAACCTAATAAAAATCCACAAATACGCGAACTCTATCCAATTAACGACTACCTTAGAAATGAGAATGAATTCAGAATTGAGGTCAATCTTGGCTTTAAAATTATTTTTTCAATATTTACCAAGTTTCATGTCTTGAGTGCAGAAAATCCATTAATCTTTGGTCGCATCTCGGCGGTCGTATTATCGAATTAGCTATGAGTGCTTCCGCAGATCTACGATGATAGGTACGACTAGAAGATACACTGATGAAATTGAAAATATTTGGGAATATGAATTTGATTGAATATAATAGAAAATAAGTAAGATAGAAAATGTATTTTTTTTCTTAGATTGTCTAATGAGCAAGTAAGCAACGGAAGAGCTATGTGATTATTGAAACCTGTAGACCATAAAAAACTAAGCGATACGGGCGCGATCGGGTGTGTTATGGGTGATCGCTAATGGCAAATTCAAATGCGCGTTTCCGTGCTTCAGAGGGCACGTGTAGCAGTCGGGCCCGGTTGCTATCGATAGATAGCAGTCGCTAAAACCTTGTCGGAGGTCTTATAGGCGAGATCGGGTGTGTTATGGGTGATTGCTAATGGCAAATTAAAATGCGCGTTTCCGTGCTTCAGCGGGCACGTGTAGCCGTCGGGGCCGGTTGCTATTGATAGATAGCAGTCGCTAAAACCTTGTCGGAGGTCATATGGGCGGTTTGAAAACATCCAACTACGGGTTGGCCACTAACCCTTATCTCCACCGACCCGCATTGGAGCGGCGTGGTGGAGTAAGCTCCAGTCGTCCTCCCAAGAAGGGGAGAGACTCGTGCTTAGCAGTGGGACGTATCAAGTGTTGCCATTATAATTATTATTACAAATATGAAATACGAGTATTAGAGAATCATTTATTTGAAAATAAAACACAGGCACTTCTTGCATTCCTAGCTGCATGGATGCATCTTACAACGGGCTGTCGATATCGGCTATTGCGGAGTGGGCACTAGATTACGTTCAGATAATTTTAACGTAACTTAATTGGATTCTCTGTTTAATATACTTTCAGTGGGGTATTCAAATACTTTAGTATCAGTTTTTTTATGTTATGAAGGAGGCAAACAAGCATGCAGTTCACATTAACGAACGAACGATCACGGCCCTGTAATTTCCGGGACATGGGCATAACACCTTTGGCCTCAGGAGTGGTAACGCATCTGCATTTTGACCTTGGTCTTTGTGTAAGTGTCTATAGGCTGCAGTCATCACTTAACATCAATGTGAACTGCATGTTTATCTGCCACATCCATTACAAAAAAAAAACATTGCTGTTAAGCAATGATTGCAGCCAAAAGACATTTACAGAAAAACCAGAGGTCAAAATGCAGATGCGTTGTCTGAGAAAGGTCTCAGTGTAAACATAGAGACATAACAATTCCTTAGTTGTTATGTCCTTATGTTTACACTGTCTCTATGATAGTTATTATGGAGCCATTACTTTCTAACCGGAACACGATAGTCCTGAATACTACCATTTGGCGACAGATAGATTAGGTACTGCGGTGATGCCTACGCCCTCGAGCTCCTACACTGGAACTCTACCACCACTAAAACTTTATTCTGAATTGCTTTAGCTGATCTAAAATGTAACGATCCGTTTTCATCCAAGCTTAGAAGACATTTAAACTTTAAGACGACTTCAGTAAAAAGCGGATGAGGAAGTATTTCAAAGATTCAGAATTCTTTTCACGTTTATTTTGTAAATATATATTTACGCTTGTATTTTCATAAAAGTGTAGACAGAGGTACCTATATAAAAATGAAGCCGTTTATTCCAAATCCATTGAAATACAAATAAAAAGTTATAAATTGTATTAGTGTTGAAATTAGATTTGGACCCCTCTTTGGGTGAGGCTTCTTTGAGGCCTCCTCCAGCTTGCTCCAACCGTCACGATCCTGTGCATATTCGAGCCATTTCTTCCCTGCCGCCCCAGCTATATCGTCGGACCATCTCTTGTAAGTGCGATCAACCCTTTGTTTCCCTATGGGGCCTTTCCATTTGGTCGCCAGTACAGTCCATCTATCATCCTTCATACGGCATAAATGACTGGCCCATCGGCACTTAAGTTTCTGGACTTGAGTGAGCGCATCTTGTTTTTATGTCTTTTGTTAGACAGAGGTTTAGATAAAGATCATTATAACAATAATATAATATTTTTTTTTTACTGGTGGTAGAGCTCCAGTGCATATTAGTCCAGTGTATATCGGCGTCGGGATGTGACGACCCCATCGCCCACTAGCACAAGAATTCCCTTCTGGTGGAGAGGAATTCTTCCGCTAGTGCAGTCAGTCCACCG
The DNA here is from genome assembly GCA_036365455.1 of Macrosoma leucophasiata. Lineage (NCBI taxonomy): Eukaryota > Metazoa > Arthropoda > Insecta > Lepidoptera > Hedylidae > Macrosoma > Macrosoma leucophasiata. The sequence goes on from JAWQUS010000010.1 coordinate 2,840,654, forward strand.
AACAATGGCGGTCAAACCAGGGCGGTACAAGTACGTGGGATGGGCAGCAGCGTCCCGCGTAAAATTGCCGCCACTGCGATCGCCAACCCGCATGCCAAGCGTGGCGATTATGGCATTTTCCCTCCAAATGAGACGCAACAAGAAAAAACGGCCCCTAGTCCCCGGCGGCTTCGCTATTCCTGACCATAGTGGTACCGGTCATGGTAACGGCGGGGCAGGGGGTGCGAAGAATCTCCGGCAGATGCCAGGGTACCACAAACAACGACAATTGGCCCTGGCAACATACAACATTCGGACACTGCGGACCGACGAGAAGGTAGCGGAACTAGAGGAAGAATTGAGCGGGTTACGATGGCACATTATAGGGTTATCTGAGGTCCGAAGACAGGGGGAGGACTCGATAACCCTCAAGTCTGGTAACCTGCTCTATTTCCGGGAGGGCGAACAACTGTCCCAGGGTGGTGTCGGTTTCATCGTCCACAAATCCCTCGTGAACAATGTTGTCAAGATCGAGAGTGTGTCGTCGAGAGTGGCGTACCTTATACTCAGAATAACCAAGCGGTATTCGTTGAAGGTCATACAGGTCTACGCCCCGACCTCCGCACACTCCGATGATGAGGTAGAAACTATGTATGAGGATATTTCCCGAGCCATACATAGTTCTAAAACCCACTACAACGTTGTCATGGGGGATTTCAATGCGAAATTGGGCGTTCGATATTCAGTGATGTCTCTGTGATCAATTCGGTAAAAACCGGCAGCGATCACCGAATGGTAAGAGGTACACTGAATATAAATGTCAAGATCGAAAGATCCCGACTAATGAAGTCTACGCTCCGCCCAGCACCGGCCCAAATCCAAAACCCCGAGAGCTTTCAACTCGAGCTACAAAATCGCTTTGAATGCCTGAGTGAGTGCGTAGATGTGGACGATTATAATAACAGGTTCGTGGAAACTGTCCGGACGGCGGGGTCTAAGTTTTTCAAGACCCGCCCTTCAAACAAGACCAAAAAGATCTCCAGCCCAACTCTCAAGCTCATGGAAGAGAGGCGAGGTATGGTTCTGAAGTCCTCTGAAGATGCTTTAGTGTACAGACGGCTCAACAGACAGATCTTCAAGTCATTGACTCGCGACCTTCGGCACTTTAATACTAATAGTATTCAAGCAGCCATAGAGCGGAACCAGGGCTCTAAAGTGTTCGCCAGAGATCTGTCCTTAGGCCAAAGCCGTCTCACTAAGCTGAAGACAGAGGACGACAGAATCGTATCGTCGAAACCTGAGCTTGCAGAGGAGATCGAACGGTTTTACGGACAGTTATACACGACAGCACGACCACCTGTTAACAGTCCGGCAGCAGATCCTAGAGCCGGACTGACCCGACACTACACCGAAGATATCCCGGACGTCAGTCTAGACGAGATTAGTACGGCTCTCAAACAGCTCAAAAACAACAGGGCGCCGGGTGATGACGGAATCACTGCTGAACTCCTGAAAGCAGGCGGAAGGCCAGTATTAGAAGCTCTTCAGTTGATGTTCAATTCCGTCATATCCGAGGGCAAAACGCCACAGGCGTGGCACAGAAGTATGGTGGTACTGTTCTTTAAGAAAGGCGACAATACCCTTCTAAAAAACTATAGGCCCATCGCACTTCTAAGCCACGTCTATAAGCTGTTTTCGAGAGTGGTTACGAACCGTCTATCTCGCAGACTCGACGACTTCCAGCCTCCCGAACAAGCCGGTTTCCGTAAAGGCTTTAGCACCATAGACCACATTCACACGCTGCGGCAGGTTATACAGAAGACAGAAGAGTATAACCAGCCCCTATGTCTAGCGTTCGTGGACTATGAGAAAGCCTTCGATTCGGTTGAGATTTGGGCTGTGCTACAGTCACTCCAGAGGTGCCAAGTTGACTACCGATACATCGAGGTGCTGAGGAGCTTGTATGAAAACGCCACCATGTCGGTCCGGCTTCAGGATCAGAACTCGAAACCTATCCAATTGCAGCGAGGTGTGAGACAGGAAGATGTTATATCTCCGAAACTGTTCACCGCTGCATTGGAAGACGTCTTCAAGCTTCTGAACTGGAAAGGACTCGGCATCAATATTAACGGCGAGTACATCTCCCACCTCCGATTTGCAGATGATATCGTAGTCATGGCTGAGACCCTGGAAGACCTTAGCACAATGCTCATTGACCTCAGTAGGGCCTCCCAACGAGTGGGCCTTAAAATGAACATGGACAAGACGAAGATCATGTCAAATGTCCATGTTACACCCACTCCTGTTATGGTCGAGGGTACTACACTCGAAGTTGTTGACGATTATGTATACCTGGGACAAACGGTCCAGTTAGGTCGGTCCAACTTCGAGAAAGAGGTCAATCGCCGAATCCAACTCGGTTGGGCAGCGTTCGGGAAGCTACGGTTCATCTTCTCGTCCGACTTACCGCAGTGTCTCAAGAAAAAGGTCTTTGATCAGTGTGTGTTGCCAGTGATGACTTATGGGACAGAAACGTGGTCGCTCACTATGGGCCTCATAAGAAGGCTCAAGGTCACTCAGAGAGCAATGGAGAGAGCTATGCTTGGAGTTTCTCTGCGAGACCGAATCAGAAATGAGGAGATCCGCATGAGAACCAAAGTTACCGACATAGCTCACCGAATAGCGAGACTCAAGTGGCAGTGGGCAGGGCACATAGCTCGACGAACTGACGGCCGTTGGGGCAGAGCAGTTCTCGAGTGGCGACCACGTACCGGAAAGCGAAGCGTAGGCAGGCCTCCCACAAGATGGACCGACGACCTGGTGAAGGTCGCGGGCAATCGCTGGATGAGGGCGGCCCAGGACCGTTCGTTATGGCATTCTTTGGGGGAGGCCTTTGTTCAGCAGTGGACGTATTTTGGCTGAAATGATGATGATGATGAGAGCTCCAGTGACGGAGTTCGCGGGCGTAGGCTCCACCGCATTACCTAATATACTTACCGCTAAATGGTAGTGTTCAGCATAATCGTGTTCCGGTCAGGTGGTGGTGAATGTACGGCCTTGTAATTTCCGGCACAGAGGCATCCGGCACCTAAGGCCTCAGGAGTGGTAACGCATCTACATTTTGACCCGTGTTGGTGTCTATACGCTGCAGTCATCACTTAACATCAATGTGAACTGCATGCTTGTTTGCCACTTCCATAATATAAAAAAAACACACAAGCACACACTAGGTGTCGTGGGTGCCGTTGTAGACTATTGTATTCTGATTGATAATCCAGTTTATAGTTTGATTCCCTGTAAATTTGACTAGCCAACGTCATCCACCGTACACTAATGGAAGAATTTTGTTCTACTGGAAGATAATTCTTCCACTAGTAGTGTAGTCAGTTAACCGAACAATAGGGCGAAATGCATACCTATTTTTTTAAACGGACTGAGGCTTCTCTTCGCGGCTGCACCAATCTACTTCATAGGTCAATAATTGGTGTGTGCAAACTTATTATTTGAGAACCTTTGAGACCTATTCATTAAACCAATAACTTAGGGTAAGCAAACTGGAAGTGTATTCTATCAAAAAACACAATGGCTGCCAAATATGGTTCATGCATAAAACATTCAAATTGTGAAATCGGATGGAGGGTAAATGCGTAGAATATGTGATTGATAGCTCAACAATCGTATGTGATGAACATTGACTTATGTCAGATAATATACAAGTTATGTAATGACGACATAGCTCAGCGAATAGCGAAACTCGATTGGTAGTGGATAGGGCAAACCTAAATCAACCGGAAGCCGACGACGACCGACGGTCCACTAGCGGAACAATTTTATTCTACTGGAAGGGAATTTCCTCACTGGTGCAATCAGTCAACCGTACAATGGCGGTCAAACCATTCCAATAAGGCGGCGGTAAGTACGAAAACGCGCATCAGAAGCGCGCATGGCCCCGCGGCTGGTCGCTCGCAGATAGATCGCAAGTGATCTACTCGGTTAAGCGATACGGGCGCGGTCGGGTGTCTGATGGGTGACCGCTAGTGGCAAATCAAAAATGCGCGTTTCCATGCTTCAGAGGGCACGTTAAACCGTCGGTCCCGGTTGCTATCGTTAAACAGCAGTCATCAAACCTTGTCGGAGGCCTAAGGCCTAATACGGTTTGATAACATCCGACAGCGGGTTGGCCACTAACCCGTATCTCCACCATCCCGCATTGGAGCTGCGTGGTGGAGTAAGCTCCAGTAATACACATAATTAGTAGTAGCGTCCTGCGATAAAACTTCCACCACTGCAATCGCCAATCCGCATTCCAAGCGTGGCGATTATGACATATCTATCCCCCTTAGGGGGAAGCTTTGGTCCAGCAGTGGGTATCTTTCAACTGATATGACGAAGAACCGATGGTTGTTGGGACATAAGGGATGTACTAGAAAACATTGCTTTGGTAGGTCTCTTAAGGGGTGGACCGACAGACAGGTGAAGTTCGTGAAAATATTGAAACCGGCCCAATAACATTCGCTGTGGCCATTTTGGGGAGAATAATCTACGTGTTTTGACTGTATCGAAAGAAAGAAAGAAATAATCCCTTATTAGTGCTGTCGCGAGACATGCTTATTACAGGCTATTAAGCAAGAAAGAGAGAAAAGAACATTTTTAAACATAAATCGATTGACAAATAAATATACTTACATATATATACATAATACCTACGTTAATAAACAGCGTCTCACGGCTGCACCAAATAGATTCCAGTTCAGCATAAGTCAGCTCGAAGCCCGACGTTGATTTTCAACTGGAAGCTATTATCCACATAATATCCACATAACTAAACCTTAATTACCGGGTGGACCGATGGTCTGGTGAAATTTCCGGGTAATCGCTGTATGAGTGGGGTCCAGGATCGTGGACAGGTTAGGTTGTAAGCTTTCGGTGGAGGATATTCAAAACCGTGTGTATCTATTGGCTGAAATTTATCTCTGTTTTTTTGTAGGTTCTATAGGCTGCAGTGTTCAGACCATAGACTAAAAACTGCAGCCTATAAAAATATAATGAAGAATATCACTAAAAACGTAACTGGCAAATCGTGGGTGTTTGCATGTACGCACGAATGCATGCATTTACCTCTGCGGTAGGCAGAGGTAAATCGGGAATTACAGGCGTGAAGTTACGTTTTTAATATCACTACGATAAAAAAAATATAATAAGTATAGGTAAGTTTATCAGTAGAATGTCTCATTTCCCCTTAATAAACTAATATAATTTTTATTACAATAGAAAAATATGTCTCATTCAGCAATGAAATAAAAATGTTTGCTCTACATCTGTTCTCGTAGAATAGAATAAATAAAAATTATACATCTCCTAAATAAACTATATCTGAAATCCTAGTGTTATTTCCTACACGAGTTTGGCAGTACAAATCCGGTATATTATTAGAGGAAACTTCCGCTTTTTGTTTACGAAATACCGAGCCATATGATTATGTAGTTTATTTTCATGTCTAACGTAGTTTATACTTGGCTGTGTATCCATTGAAATAACTGTTTCGTATAATTCCAAAACATTTTGACTGCTTAATGGAACAGTAACGAAATGTATATTTTATGAACCGGTTCGTGACGCGATATATATTTTGAATAAAAACACTTTCTTCATTATATTCTCACGTTTCGGCTAGGTTGCACGAACTGTGGTCGATTTAAATTGTCTCCGACCTGGACACCGGTCATAAACAAGGATTGCACGATGTTTATGATATGTATTTGTGTAGTAATTTTTATTTTATACCTACTTAAAAACGTAACTTCACGCCTGTAATACACGGAGGGGTAGGCAGAGGTAAATGCATGCATTCAAGCATACATGCAGACACCCACGATTCGCCGGTTACGTTTTTGGCCCATGTAACAGGTGGCGAGCCTGTTGCCATCTCCGGGCACATTACCAAACTCCGAGGTACTGGGAAACTTCCAGAAAATGGAAAAATCTCAATAGAACCAGAGATAAAAGATTTTAAACCGTTATCTCTGATAGCCCCCGACCCGGGAATCGAACTCAAGACCTCCAGCGTTGTAGTAGTGGCCTGCTACCACTAGGCTACAGAGACAGTTAAAGTAATATAATACCTACTTAATTTTTCAACTGTATTATTATAATTCTAACTCTTGAAGAAGAAATAAATAGAAATCACGAAAATCGATCGAATCATTGTACCATACATGTACATATACAAATCGTACCTATGACTAAACCAATCTTTCGACTATGTTTTATCCTTCCAATATCAAGTACTTCAATAAAGCTGAACCTCATTCTATATATTGTTTATGTTAATTATGCTGCATCCGATTATCACCACCATGTTTTTAAACGACATCTTTTACATTTTATAACGGAACGTATTTCATACATTTTATATCAGTAAATAAATATTTAATAAGAGTTCGTTTAGTTTGTTTTGCATAGAATACAGTATTTTAAATAATGGATTCACAGGTTGGTGTTTTTTATGTCAAAAGATTAACAGACAACTTTTACTGGTGGTAGAGCTCCAGTGACGGAGCTCGTCTCGGGCGTAGGCACCACCGCATTACCTTTCCTTGCCGCTAAATGGTAGTGTTCAGCACTATCGTTCCGGTCAGGTGGTAATGTACGGCCCTGTAATTTCCGGCACAGAGGCATAACACCTTAGGCCTCAGGAGTGGTAACGCATCTTTATTTTGGCCTTGGTCTTCATGTAAGTGTCTACAGACTGCAGTCATCACTTAACATCAATGTGAACTGCATGCTTGTTTCCACTTCCCTTAAATAAAAAAAAAACAAATGACTCGCACCTCCAGTCATTTGTCTTTTCAAGACAAGTCAAGCCCGAAAACCGCACCGTTGAGCACTGCCTTGTGTCCAGTTGATGCTAGTGGAACTTCTCATGTCAGCGAGTAGGCAAAGAGACGGTTCAATGGAGCACTCAACTGCACATACGGTAAAAACACCAGGGACATTTGTATTTTACACTCCATCAACGTCCGGTATGTCCGCGTAGACTCAAATATTTGAGACTCTCAGTCCTTGTTCGTTAAAGATACGACGATGCTAGTTTTTGGAGTCTGCCGCTCACAGACGAGAGCAGTATTCCAGGTAAGCCTTAAAAAGATATAGTGGCTTTTGGAAACCAATTTGGTCTTACACTCAATGTTAAATCGTATAGTACTTACGTGTCAAAGACCCGTTTAAGATCTGTATAAAAAGCTCAGATAAAAATTTGACTGTGCAGTTGCAAAACCTTTTGAGAAGACTGAGATGGTAGTTTCACGAGAAGTGCCCTGTAACAAACCCGGGGGAAGGCTTTAGCACAGGCTTGCAGCGAATACTTTTTGTCCAAGGCGTGTGTTAGATTTGGGTGTAGATAATTAATAAAAGAACAGAATAATATATATATTTTTTAATTTTCTGATTTACCCCCCGAAAGTGGCCCCCCTGTTTAAAATTTATTATTTTACTAGACGTGTTTATCTTTGAGTCACCAATTTACATATATTCATCAAATTTCAACTCAATCGGTTAAGTAGTTTCGGAGTAAATTGGCTGTGACAGACGGACGAGTGATCCTATAAGGGTTCCTTTTTTCCTTTTAAGGTACGGAACCCTAAAAAGGCACAGGCCGCCCAACATTGACCTGGTGATCCAAAATCGAGAAAGACCTCAAGTTTGCCCAATTGCCAGAGCCGACAAACCAGGATAGAATATCCTGGCGCAGAATAGTGAGAAGACCCCAAATATTGGGAAAACGAGGAGACAAAGAAGAGATTGACAGAAGGGTGCCATTGAAAAAAATAAATGGCTTTTACTTATTCCATCAAGTTTTTTCATTGACAACAGTATCTAATTCAGTGTTAAGTACAGCAACCTCAGTGAAGTATTTTGTGCTACCACTTTTCAATTCGGTAGATATAATGAATGCCTAAAAATAAAATAGAGACATAATAGCTAGCTTAGGTTGCAGCAATTCATCTACAATAAGGCCTTTAGTTCTTAATTTAGATGCCTATAGGCTGCAACATTCACTTTCCGTCAGCGCCAACCATTAGTACAATTAGAATATGAATACCATTTTGTTCCATATAACAAATTTAAGCAAATTTCTTCAAACAGCAACAGCGAACAAAATATAACAATTTTGTAAAATACACAAGATTCAGCGATCACATCTATTACTTTGGTAGCAAAAGCCAATACGACGATAACAAAGGCTAAAACCCTCCTTAAACAGAATAATTTAAGATCTTAAACGTGAACGTAAATAATTAATTTCATTCGTATATTAAAGAGATTCTCCATTCGAATGTACTGCAAACTTAAACATTACATTGTGTCGGTCGAAACTTGGCCACTTTAATAATATTCTTGTAGATGCCAAGAAATCTGCGGGATGTGTCTCGGGCGAATAAACAAGAACAGGGTTGCAGCCGTTTTATTAATATTGAATAAAATTCTCTGTTACATGTGCCAGTACGGGATTTTTCTACTCTTGAGATGAGTGTGATAAATTGTCAGTATATTAATATATCGAGATTTTTTTGTGTATAGACTTGTGTAGGCGGCACGTCTCGAGACGGCACTAGTATACTTCATCGGGCAATCGGCGAGCGCAGAAGCCCCAGTCTTAATAAAAGTTAGCATAACTGCCTATGGGAGACTCCTGTGGGTCCGAACCTCGGCTTAGGGCATAGGGCATAGGCATTGCGGATACATGCTATTGAGGGTGGTGCAACTTTTACTCTTTTTACTCTTTACTGGTTTTTGACGACCCGGTTGGTCCAGCGGTGTGAGATGACCGTTTGATTCGAAGGGACGCGGGTTCGATCCCCGCACCGGGACAAATATTTGTATGGCCTATAGATATTTGTTTCGGGTATGGGTGTTTGTGCATGTGTTGTTTGTATACAATGGCACCTACGATACAGGTTTATAGTGGGGCTGTGAGTGTAAGCGTATTTAAAAAAAAAAACTCTAGTCATCGGTTGGTGATAATCGAAAACAACCATCGGGGGCCATGCAATGGTTGAGGCAGGGGGCGGGCGCGGCCTCCCGAGGGTTTCCGCCTTGTCCTGGCGGGGGGGGCTCACTACCCCTGGTGATACCTACACCGGCGAAGCCAAAAGAAGTTCAGAGAGGGAGCGGAAATCGGCGTGGCTCTGCCCGCCACTCGCTGCTGTGGAGAGGAGACGAGAAGAGGTGAATGGATATGTAATTGGTCCTGCACCCTATCCCCAGCTGCCTGGCAGCGGTCGTGCCATCAGATAGGGACGTGGTGGGGCCGCGAAGGGGCGGTTGCGAGTCAGTTCGACCCTGACACTTTCGGTCCCGGGCTGGCTGCCTCTGTTATAAAAAAAAGAGGGTGCGCGCGGCGCCGAACACGACGGCTCGTTTGTCGGAAGTTTGGAGTGTTGTATGTTCGCATTCGGCAATACAGGTAATAATAGCAATCTCACGAAAAAAATAAATAAGACTTTTTTTCATGCAGCTTTATAAATCAGTTTTCTGTTTATTTTACAATTTTAGTACCAAAAAAATGTAATAGGACGAATAATTGACCCTGCAGGACTTAAATTTCAACTTTTCACTTAATTTGGTAAGTTAATTTAGTGTTAGTGAATATATAAAATATGAGTTTTTTCATAATTTTGAGTTCATTCTAGAAACGGTTTAAGTTTCTTTTAATTGCTTTTTATTGTTATCAACTACCTATGCATGGATCCATTTTTTCTGTCACAAAAGCACAAATCTTATTTCTTATGTCTGAATACTTTTAATAATAGATGAAGTTAACATAAAAGAGTCCTTTAAATGCTTTATTTTCTTAAATATAAGTATTAAGGGTGTGTGGGACGAAGCAGTATAGCATCCCTAGATTATTTATTAAAGATGCATAAAAGCCAACTATGCTTCGTTTTTCAAAAATTGTATCTTGTCTGTCTTCATCTCTAAAAGTTAGTGATAAATTTTATTATTAGCACAAGTCATTTCACGTCAAATATCAATTTCAGTTAAAATATAGATTAAGGTAGAGTATTCTTAAGTTTGAAGGTCAGGTGACTAAGGATCAAAGTTGAAATTCAAGTCGAGGTAAGATAGAAATTTTATATCAAATCAAAGGGCAAGTGTTTTCATTCAAAATTTACCCGCAATTTTCACACAGAGAATAAGATCTTATGCTCCAGTGACAAATCTCGCCGGTATAGGCACCACCGCCTTACCTAATATACTTGCCGCTAAATGGTAGTGTTCAGAACTACCGTGTTCCTATCAGGTGGTAATGTACGGCAATGTATTTTCCGGCACAGGGGCATAACACCTTCGGCCTCAGGAGTGGTAACGCATCTGCATTTGAACCTTGGTCTTTGTGTAGGTATCTATAGGCTGCAGTCATCACTTAACATCAATGTGAGCTAGATGCTTGTTGGCCACTTTCATAACATAAAAACATATGACATACGAGCTCGTTTGCCAATTTACAACTAACAATATGTACTTACAAAACCTCACAAATTCATTTTATATTTTCAAAAGATTAACTTTCTCACCAGAAACGAGGGAGTCTGCATTTTCATATAAAATGGATAAAATTTATATGCACCATGTGTCGAACAGTGTCCTCATCGTATTTATATAAATCGTATTTTTCTTATCGATGCTTACACTGCACGTCTCTTTGTGTGAACATTTTCAATAATATAATTGGAAATAACAACAAAATCAACACTTCTATAGCTGTGATTCTATTAGCGTGCTGTGTGCATAGATTCCAAAAAAGTAAAAAAATATATATTGAGTTTTTATATTATTTCGCATTAACACATGCTTGTGAAATACATTTTATTTCAAAGAAAAAATGGAAAGAAAAATTTGACTTCAGGCGAGAGTCGAACTCGCGGCCTACTGGGAATCTAGTCCAGCCGCTCTTCCAATTGAGCTACTGAAGTCCTGCCCGATTTGTCAAATCTTACCTTCACATTTATTGCCTTGCTTTATGGTAGCAGTAGCGCCATCTATTGCCAACCATGCTAGTTAGCCAACCGATATAATAGACTTTTCAGTTTATTGAATATCGTAAAGAAGTCGCTTTTACCCTTAATAATTGTTTTTATAAATGTGAAGGAAAGATTTGACAAATCGGGCAGGACTTCAGTAGCTCAATTGGAAGAGCGGCTGGACTAGATTCCCAGTAGGCCGCGAGTTTGAGTCTCGCCTGAAGTGAAATTTTACTTTCCATTTTTTCTTTAAAATAAAATATATATTGAGTGTTATATCTTTAATTATTAATTCGACGACCCGGTTAGTCCAGCCGTGTGAGACGACTGTTTGATTGGAAGGGTCAATGGTTCGATCCACACCAGGACTAATATTTGTATGGCCTACAGATATTTGCTTCGGGTATAGGTGTTTGTGTTTTTTTCATGTAATGAAAGTGGCAAACGTGCATGTAGTTCACATTGTTGTTAAGTGATGACTGCAGCCTATAGACACCCACCCAAAGACCAAGGTCAAAATGCAGATGCATTACCACTCCTGAGGCCTAAGGTGTTATGCCTCTGTGCCGGAAATTACAAGGCCGTACATTTCCACCTGACCGGAACACGATAGTGCTGAAAACTACCATTTAGCGGCAAGTATATTAGGTAATGCAGTGGTTCCTACTTTATTCCTGCTTTATTTGTACTACATATATATTGTGTATATACAACATAGTTGCAGCGTTGGAGCTCGAGGGCGTAGGCACCACCGCATTACCTAATCAATCTGCCGCCAAATGGTGGTGTTCTGGTTAGATGGTAATGTATGGCCCCGTTATAACTATCACAGAAACATAACAAC